>CM073489.1:19552838-21039713 GCA_037074505.1 Albizia julibrissin
TAAAGCTAATCGCTACAAATACACCGCTACAAAATATCATCTTTTTTTGTAGTACATGTAGCCAACCCCACCTAGTGGGATAAGGCTTTGTTGTTGTTGATGATGATTATGATCAAATTAATGCTATTTAACTTTTAGTATTGATGCTACATTTTTATTACGTGTCAATATATTTTGACAATATACTACCCAACATTATATATCTTTGCATATACTACATCACAATTAACACTACAAAAAAATAGCAAATTAGCGACGGAATTTTCATCACTAATCAACTTAGAGACAGAAATTAGTGACGGATTAGCGACGGAATTTGTTCCGTCGCTAAAAAGACCGTTACTAATTGATTAGATTAGAGATGTAATTTACTAATTAGCGACGGAAAATTCGGTCTCTAATCCGTCGCTAAATATTTTTTATATATGTAATTAAAATTACCACATGTCTACAACACGAACCTCCACATGTCCCTCACCGGCGATCGCTACATGTACCAGTTAGCCACCGCCACCTTGCCTCCGGCCGCCCCGTGTCATCCTCCACCGCGCGCCACACGCGCGCCACGTGTCACAAGTCAGAAATTGGTTGCATTTTGTGACCAAGTTAATATTCAAAGCCATGACCTCTCACGCGTGTGCTAGTGCCTTTGCCAGTTGAGCTAAGAAGAATCTGTGAAAGTTAAATGTAAAATCATATATATATATATATATATATATATATATATAGACACAGACACACATTCACACATACGTACAAATACACACACACACACACACATTCACACATACGTACATACATACATACATACATACATACATACATACATACATACATAGATATATATATATATATATATATATATATATATATCTCGCTTGCAAACAAAAATAGAAATATAAAATTTTATATATTATCGAATATTTTAATTTAGTTTTCTTATTTTATTTTATGTAAATATTCTACCTAAATTTTTATTATTAATATCTTTTTTATTTATTTTATTTTATATTTTATCTTTTTGTTTGTATTTATAAAATTTTCATTTTATTTGTATATAATACATTATTAGAAATTCAAATATATTATATTATAATTTTAATTTCAAAAATAAATATGAAATAATTATTTTTATTTATTTATTTTAATATTATATTATAAATTTAAAATAATTTAAAATTTAAATTATTTAAAAAATTATAATTTTGAAACAAAAATAAATTATTAAAAAATTCAGCTATTAGAGACGGAATTAGCGACAGAAATTCCGTTGCTAATTAGCGATGGAAAAATTCCGTCTCTAAATTCCATCGCTAATATTTAGTGATTGAGTTTAGTGACGGAAATTCCATCTCTAATTAGCGACGGAAAAATTATGTCTCTAAATTCCATCGCTAATTTTTAGTGACTGAATTTAGTGATGAAATGTAATTCCGTCGCTAATTTAGAGACGGAAAAATTCCGTCGCTAATTTTAGTGACGGAATTTGTGAGGGGCTAATTTACTATTTTTTTGTAGTGTAAAGCTTTCAGGTATAATTAATACTCCCCCGTTCAACGCATGGAGAGATATAACTTGTTAATGATTAAATTATGTGGAATGGCTCATTCATTTGGTGAATTAAATAAATAGATTTGAGTTGATACAATTATACTCAAATTATGAAGTGAATAATTAAATTAATGAACTGAATGAGTAGACTCAATATTAATGTAATCGGTTAAACGGAAAATAAATGAATCAACTCTTAAACAAGTTTGTCAATTTAAGCTTTGTAATTTGTAAGTGAAAAAAAAAATTATTTTGAGAAAATCATCCCATTTAAGTATAATAATGTTCAAATATAATTTTGTAATATGTTGAACACCAAAATAGTCATAAAAGAGAGTCTCGACATCTTTTGATGACTTTTTTTCTTGACACAATATATAAGTTATTCCTCATTGAGATTTTTGCTTCAAAAAGTTGCATTTTCTTCACCCATCAAATAGGCTATTATTCTCTATATGTGTATTGAAAGAATATATTCTCAATTACTTTCCACGAGAAATGCATGTATGTGCCTTTACAGGTTTCAAATCATTTTCATTTAAATATTTTTCCTCATTATTTATAAGAACTATATATTGCTTAATTAGGATAGTGAAAGTGAACTTTCATTGTGTGCCTTTCCTTTTGTTGCTGAGAATTCATAATCTTGACCTAACTTCATTGGAATCCATTGATTTCTATTCAAAAAAAGAATAGTCCAATCGTTTCAACTTCTCATTATGCATTAGTTGTTCAAAGGTTACAATCTCCACTACTGTCAAATAAAGTTGCTTTATATGCTTTGCAAATATATATTATCTTACAAGTGTCCTTTAAAAATAATAGAAATATATTTAATCAAGATTGTTTTAATTATGGTTGGGTTGACCCCGAACTACTGGACTTAGAATCACTATCTCAACAATTATTGATTTGGTTTTTCAGTACCTAGATAATATTATTTTGGGTAATTAAAATGATTGTAGCTATATACCATCATTTTAGATGTAATCAAAAGCTTTTTTTTTTTTTTGACAAATTTAAAGATTTAATTAACTCTTAAATTTCATATGTTGACAAAAAATAACTCTTTATTGGATATTAGGTTATGCTCCAAACCCCTTTTTATTTTTATTTTTTAATAATTTTTTTCACTATTTGAAATTGAATTGTCAATTTCCTGTGCCTAAAATTTTGTTCAAATTAATGTATTTTTATGCATTGCATAAGAAAAAAATGTAATTAAATACTAATACTTTATGAAACAAATATATTCAACAATTAAAAAAATTCAAGAATTTAAATTGTAATTAATGAGTCCAAACATTAAATAAGTTGTCACTTTATACTAATTTGAAATTGATGGATCGAACAAAGCACTCATCATGAGGTCCCCAATGCAAAAAGACATAATGGAATTCATTTGCGTGAGAAAGACTGAAAGAGGCTGAGAGATGGTTAGAAAATCACTTAAAAACTAAATCTTTTGATGGTATTTATAAATAGCTTATAATATGTTGCACCTAAATTAAGAAAAACCTTAAATATTATTAACTTTGCCTTAAAATTTAATAAATTTTCTAATTTACTCTTATTTAATATAAATTATACATTATTATAACATAGTTCAAAAAATAAATAAAAAATGAAAGATAACTTATACATTCATATGGAAAATTTAATGATGTAATTTATAAATAGAACAAAAAATATTTCTCTCTTTATATTATAAATAGAATAAGAGGAGTATTCTATTTATACTTTTGTTACATTTTATTTTAACAATAATTACCATAAAATAAAAATAATCTTAGTTAAATAATGATGTTTAACTTTAAAAATAAAAACTTCAAAAATTGCAATGGATAGACTATGAGAAAGATAGTTAAAGTCGCTGAAAGAAATAGTTGTGATTTACGGAAGGAAAAATCTTAGGAAAAAAAGGAAATAATGCTTTGTTTTTATATTGTGTGTTTAATTTTTAAATTTAAAATATAATAGATGAATTTTTTAAAGAAAATATATTAGATGAATAATTTAATTTTAATATAATAATATGATAAGTATATTTTTTAGGCATACATCATAACTAGAGGTAGAAACAAGTTAAGCCAAGCTTTGATTAAATAGGCCTGAGCTTGTAACATACGCCCAAAGTTTGAGCCTGAGCCTAAACTCGTATACAAGTTTTTGTTTCAGACTCATGCATGAGCATTAAAATGATCTAGTCAGGCAGGTCTTTAGGCCTATAATTTAAAGCCTACAATGTTATTTAAATAAAATTTAATTCTTATAATTTAATAAATATAAATAAAAATTAATTTAAAAAGCTATTATTTGAGTTTTAAATTATAAGAAACGAACCCTATGGTGATTTAATAATTTTTTAAAATAAAAACAAAAAATGGTAAAAATTTAAATACAACACGTACACAAATATATAATATAAATGAAATTATATTTTAAAATGTGTAAACATGTCAGGCTTGAAAGTTTATATGGTAGACCTTCATAAAATAGGTTTAGCTTATTTATATATTTAGGATTCTAAATAAGTCTTAACCTGGCCTCTTTACTAAATAGGCTAGGCCATAACTATGTCAAGCTATAGGCCGCTTGATAGAGGCCTGGTTTATTCTCACCTCATTCATGACTTTTAGTTCAACTTTTCAATTAAAAACATATGGTTATGTCCTAAAAAAATTCTATCATATTTTTCGCCCTTTTCATTCACATTCTCCTTCCTTTTTTAAGCATACCATTGTTTTTAATGTTCAGCTGTTCAATACTATCTTTTTTCCAACAAAGATGTAATAAAATGAACATCTTATCAAATAATACTCACTTGGATCATAAATGTAAGAGTTAAAATTCACTTTGTCTCTTAACTTTATAATTTTTTTAAACCCTTTCTATTAATTACGCATTTTAATTAGATTTACTATCATTGAGTAGTTTCTAAAAGTAAACGATTAAAATGAGTACTTTTGATTAACCAACACACTTTTTTTTTAAATACTTAACTTATTTTCTTAATCCTTCAAATTAATTATTTAGCTTATACATTTAGAATTAGGGATGTTTGAAGGAAAACACATTTATATAAATTATATATTTACTTAAAAAAGATATTTACTTTGTTTGAATTTGATTGCAAATGCTCGACATTATGGGGAGAACATACATGATGGCATGGGAAAGTCAAAAAGCCACAAGTCATGCAAAGCCCTTTTTCTCATTTTACTCTACCAATGCAAGATTCCCTTCATCCAATTTTAATTTTAATTTAATATTTTATATAGTTAGTATTAAATACTAACATAAATAAATAAGATCATCTTAATTAGGGGTGGAACAGACCAGAGCAGGCCTGGCCTGTTAAGGCACTGGATGACCTGAGTCTGGCCTGTGGCCTGTAACAGGCCTTTTTTTGTGCCTGAGCCTAGCCTGTGGCCTGTTAAGGAGGCATGTAATTAAAAAAATTTAAACAGGCTTCACAACAGTCATGTTTCAAACAAACCTAAAACAGGCCTATTTCAAATAGGCCAAAAACAGGCCCAATTACATAAATTAATGATCCACTTGAGATGAGATTTGGTAGGGGTGTTCAAAGTATCCCAGTCCAGATTGTCCCGGCCTGGTCCTGGAGATTTTAATCCTGGGAATTTCCCGTCCGGGCCGGACCGGGACCGGGATTTACCGAGATCGGGATCACCCTTGGTGATCTCGGTCCTGGTCCTGGTTTTTTTTTCTTATTTTTTTATTTTTTTAACTTATAAATTAAGTTATCTTTTTATTTTTGTATTTTTTACTCCATAAATTAAGTTATCATTTGATAATATGTGTATTACATTTTTAATTGAAGCTAAACCGTATATATCATAATATTAATCCTAACTATATAATGTATAAAGTTAATAACAAAGATGATAAAGATGATCATAATAATAATAATAAAATATTATTCTTCAATTCTAAATCAATTTGTATGATTATTATGGCCTTGTTAGCCGTTAAATGATTATTTTAAATACTAGATTATGAAAATTTCAACTAATATAATAATATATTTTAAATTTAATTTTGTTTAAAAAAAACCGGGAATTCCCGGTTTCGTCTCGGTCCCGGTAATCCCAAGACTGGGATCAAACCAAGACCGGGACCGGGACCAATACCGGGATGCAGATGTGCATCCCGGCTAAAAGCCGGTACCAGGACCGGGACCGAGATTGGGGGATCCCAGTCCCGGATTTGAACACCACTAGGATTTGGTAATGATAATTATGGGATTTAGGGTTAAAATGTGAGGTGTGTGAGACTTTTTTTTTAAATACTTTACAGGCTCAGGCTGGCCTAACAGGCCTGTCAGTAAGCCTAAGCCTGACCTTTTTAAGAAAACAGGCCTCGAAGCAGGCCTAAGCCTGACCTTTTAGCCTGACAGACCAGGCCGGAAACAAGCCAGGCCGCAGGCCGTATGGCCTGTTTCCACCCCTAATCCTAATACTAGTTACTTTCTGAAAAATTAATTATATTGACACTTGATTAATTTAGAAACAAGTTGAATTTGATCATATATGTGAATATCATGGGCATTAAAATTCACTAACTAGATCCATAAACCAGTCCCTTAACCGGTGCGATCAAGAGTTTTGGATAGATCAGTGGAATGGGATTGGAATTTATATTTCTTTTTCTTTTTTTATTGAGCTTGAAATGATATCATTCTAAGTTTAAAAAAGTAGTAGACCATTAAATTTATACTTTAGTAATTTTGTTTTTATGTGTGGTTTATACATAAATTTCTATATGCCTATGGATTAATGTTTTTTTATATTCAAATATTATGTTAATTATGATTGTTCTGTCTTGAGTTAACCCTTATTTAAACTATTGTCCTTTGAACCACTATTTTGGTTTGTTTTGTTAATTGTAATTGTAGCCTGATTTTAAGTACTTTGATGAACATAAAGCTCTCGTTGGAAATTTTATCTATGGAAAGAGATACAAAAATATCCTAAACCTGCCAATTCTAATTCTGGACCTTGCATTGATCTAATCAATTTAAGTCCTTTGAGACTAGTCTGAGATTAAATTTTATAGCAAAATAACCTGAATGCTCTTAATTTAAAAAACATGAAATGTTTAATGAGTAACAATTTTAACTTATAAATTGAAAACAACTAGGACAATGACAACCAATTTCTATATAATTTCTTATTAAATATTAATGACAATAACAATTCAATAAGTAATAACTCTTTTTTATACATAATAAGTAATAACTTTAATTTATCATACTACAACAACCATAACTAAGGAAATGACAACTAGTTTCTCTAAGGATAATTATATCATTTTTTTTAAAAAAATTCCAGAATACTTCTAAATACTTGATAAAAATTAAAACATTTCAAAAGGTAATTTTAAGATTTCTATATTTTGATAGTTTTTATATATCATTTTCCCTTCTATTTAAAAGGAAGAATTAAAAAGAGATAAAAAAAAAGTGGAGAAAAACCAAACTATACATGACATGTGACACTCACTAAAAGAAAAATGGGGTCATGCCATTGCTCCTACAATGCACATGAAGTAATTCTAACCACATGCCTATGTAGGACCCTTGTGCATGAAGCATATTTAATGTGGTCTATGATTATTTAATTAGAATATTAAATACTGTTGAAAATATGGCACGCTCTGTTCATTTCTAATTCATCTCACATTCACATCCATATGTCACGTCACTTGTTGCATTCATTGAAATAAAATAACTTATTTAAGATGCATGAATTCAAAATTGTTTTTTATAAGGATGCAAGAAAAAAAAAGAATTAAAATTGTTAAATATAGTTTATTTAATTATATTGAATTTCACAAATTCGGTTTGACTGAAAATCCAGATGATTTTGGTCACATTATAAAATAAATTGACTTTAATTAACAGGCTAGAACAACCTAAGTTGAATTCAATACCTAATCTTTAATGTTTTAATTGGGCTAATATGCATTGTTCAAAAAATATATATATATATAATATGCCGGTGTGGATTTGCTGTACCCACCATCATGATACAATGATATACAACATTATATGATTTATGTGGTGATAAAAATGAAAAAGAAAAATAAATTTTATATGCTTACAATCGGCCCCCAGAAAAATTTGGAATATATATAGAGGTGAAGAAGATGAAAATGAATTTTATGAAGTCAATGTAAACTAAGAAAATAATTTTTGATAACAATTTGACTTGTTGGTCAAGTGTGTTGTAAATAAGGCATGTATTAATTATCAACTATGGACATAGTCATTTTGATTTTTATTATAAAGCACTAATTAATTAATATTCTTGATCTTTTTTATAACACATTTGTAAGTTTTCAAGGAGCTTTTAATTTTTTTTTTTGTATACCTTTATTTAATAAGGGTAGTGAGAGAGAGTAATAATTAATATGATATTTATGTTTAGTGTAATTAGTAAGGGTAATATTAGAAATCACTTGAATTTTAGAACAACTTTAGTATTTTTAACTTTTTTTATTATTTTGTAAGAATTAGTAGTTGGTGTCTTATAATAAAAACTATGAAGAATAGATATGTTGAGAGGGAAACAACTTAATTTTAATTTCTTATATAAAATTAGTAGTACAAATTTTGCCGATTATGAACAAAGAGAAAATTAATATGTAAATTCCTATAGGTTTTTTTCTTTTTTATCGAGGCCTTATAGTTTCCTCAATTATAAGTATTAATATTTACAAACGATATTAATAGCTGATAACATGACTTTCACTCACCATACAACTACATATAACGTAATAAAATTCAAAATAAACTAGATTTTAGATATAATATGTGGCAATGAAAAATGACCTCTCTACCATTTGTTAAACCAATTGTCTATTGGATCTTGAATCGTAATGCTTTATTTATTTATTTATTTTTATCAGACTAAAGTAATGCTTTAGATGAAATGTCAGAAGTATGAAATTACTATCAACCTTATGCATTCCATAAAGCTTTGAGAATACTTACTTTTTTACTCCATCTAGTCTTTATATATATATATATGAGCTAGATAATCAATTTACAAAATTTAAAAAAATTGTTAATTTTCTTAAAATAATTTCTTTAACTATTTACATTAAAATTACTCCTTAATGAAAACTCTTTAATATACACAATTAATAGTTATAGTTTAGGGTTATAGTTTAAAAAAAGTTATAAATTTAAGATATGAAAATATATTAAGATATTATATTAATGATTAAGGTAAATCTCTTAACTGCCTTCTACAGTAGAGTAGAAGTACGTTCATTGATGATTGGTCTCAATTTTAACAATGTGAGTACGAGGATGATTGGATACATGATAGTACATCTCTTAATCACTATCAAGAAATTGAATTTTCAGCCAACACACACGTTTGTTGTATACTTGTATGGGTGTGTTCATCAACTTATTACAATATTCGTGGTCGGACTTGGTCCATAAAAATGTAAATATAAAATTATGATAATGTGGACCTTTAAGAATACTGGGCTCAGGCCCAATACTAAGTGTTCTGTTTAAACCGATATCCAGAACAAAAAACAAAGAAATTGTGCCAAAAAAAAAAAAGGAAGAAACAAAGAAATTCCCCCCCCCCTAACTAATGGTTATTAGCAAGGTTTTAAGCCCAGACAAGACCGGCTGGTCCTGACCAGAAAATGGAAAACCGGCCTGTAAACTGGTCTACTATTTTTTTAAAAAAAATCAATTTTTTTAATTTTTCTTTAGAATTTTATATTAATAAGCCTAAAATATTTAATTTCTTACATTTTTAATCCCGGTTTAGCTTCGATTTAACTCCGATCTGATCTATTAACCCTTGACCTAATACCTTTGAGATTTTCAATGACCGGTCCGGGTTTCAGAACCTTAGTTATTAGTCTCAAACTTGGGAATGCATGGAGTATAAAAATTTTAAATAAATAGTAATTAAACATTAAATTTGTAAAATTAAATTATTCTATTAATTTTTTCTTGAAATTGATTATTGAGTACTTAAGTTAGTTGATATGATATCGATTTTTTAAAATACCCTAGTCATCTTTCTTAATTTTATCATTCTCTCTCCTCCTTGATTATTATTGATGGTGCATTAATAGGAGTAAATTAGAAAAATATCGACAAATATAAAAAATAGTTCTTACATTTAAGACTAAAATTAACTATCCAAAAAGGTTCTATATTAAGTACTGGAGGGAGTACATCACCTTTTATTATTTTAGTTTTTTTTTTTGCCCGCATGTTTATTATTTTACTTTGTATTCCTAACTCATTAATCCATTCTAATCCTCCATATAACCTAATCAGTTTGAATAAGAATGTAAGAATTTGTAGTTAATTACAGTGATTCACTTAATTAATTATTTGAAATCAAGACCCATGGTCAAGAGTTTTTATCCATGAGGTACCCACACCCTGCTTAAATTACAAGAGGTTATGTGGTGGATGTGTGCATGTCTTGTGCGGAAGGGCAATGTTAGGTGTAATTTTTTTTTTTAGAAAAAAAAAAAAGGAAAGCAAAACCCATGGGAATTTATTAACAAAAAAAGGGACCCATGATAATACCTCTTAAAGCACCCCTCATCAATATATATATCCAATAGTGCTAGCTTACTCTTAATTGGTCCACGTCATCAACATGATCATTCTTATTTGTTAATTTTGTTCAATATTTTTCATAATAATTTTCTTACATTAAATGCTTCTTTAGTTTACTCTTTTAAATTTAAAATTTGAATCACTTGAAATTATTAATTGAAGACTGATTTGGTTTTCTCATGTAATTTCAACTCTCAACTCTATTCATGCAAACTTTTTCGATTTTCAATTAAATAAAGAAGCTGATTGGTAAAATATTGAATCAAATTTATTTGATAAATCATATAGGTGTTTGGAATAACGATTGAAATTTTTAAAAGTGATTTTCTATTGTGATTTATAATATACGAGGTAAATATATAAAAAGATTTTTATCTTGACTTACGTAAAAAATATTTATAAAATAATTAGCCGCTATGCAAACATACCTCATCTATTTAACGGGTTAAATTCTTCCGCCCATACATCGCATGTGGTTATCCGTCTTAATATAATATATATTAAAAGGTAAAAGGTCATTTTGGTATTTTAAGTTTATGCTAAAATTTATTTTAATTCCTTAATTTTATAAGATTTTCTTTTGATTATCTAACTCTAACACGTTAATTTCATTAAAAAATGCTAATATTAAAAGATAACTAAACAACGATGATTGACGAAAAGAACTATTATGTGAGACTAACTAAAAAATATTAAAAGACTATATTAAATTGACAGGTCAAGCTGAAACTTTATAAAAAAATCAAAATTCAATACTATATTAAAAGTGAAAAATTTGTTAGCTAGGATGGATGTTGACCAAGTCTGTGCTCTAAGTCCACCGCTTCCCCATCTTGAAGACTCACTGCAGATATATCGCCATTAACATGTTTATTATTCAAAGAATGATGAAACCACCATTTAGGGTTTATGTGCTCCAAAATGGAACCATAATACCTGAGAAACTCATCGTCATTATCGAACTCCTTGTTCATGGAAGCTTCTTCTTGTTGCTTGGCTTTTTTCTTCTTGGTGATCACTCTGTGTTTTCTGTGAATGTTCATGTGACCTCCTAATGCTTGTGCATTTGTGAAGCCTTGCTTGCAGAATGAGCAGCCATAATAAGAGCTTTTAGTTGATGATGAGCCTATATATAGATCCTATTCTTCTTGACCATGATGATGATCAGTACTGTGTTCCATTGAAGTTTCTGATGTGAGCTTAATTTCTGGCTTGTTCTTTGAGACAAAAATGATGAGGAAGACAGTAGTAGAAATTAGGTTTTATAAATAGAATAGAGGACAACTAATGAAAGAGATGTATTAGATCGAGACAAGAAGAAAATTTCCAACGCTTGTTTCTTGGCTTTTGTTCCTGGGATTTTTCCTGCATGCATGCATGTACCATATGTGCGCGTGTGCACGAAGTAAATGATCCAATCAGGGTCGAATCAGACTTTAATTGGTTATGATTAAAATAATATAATATAATTAATATATACAATTAAAGATATTCATATACAATCAGGAAAAAATAATATTCAAATAAAAATGCATTAATCCATAAATAAATGGATCATTCATGTATAAATACGCATAAACAGATATACAACAACAACAACAAAGCCTATCCCACTAGGTGGGGTCGACTACATGGATCGCACGACGCCATTGTGCTCTATCAAAAATCATAGATTTCGATATATTATTAATTAGAAAGTCTCTTTCCATGACCTCATTGAGCGTTCGTTTCGGCCTTCCTCGACCTCGTCTAATAGGACTCCATTCTGCTTGATCCACCAGAGCACTCAAAGGCCTATGCTAAACATATCCAAACCACCTCAAACGATTTTCTACCATTTTTTCTTCAATAGGAGCCACTCCCACTCGTTCACGTATATGAGTATTACGAATCTTGTCTTTTCTTGTATGGTCACTCATTCATCTCAACATCCTCATCTCAGCGACTCTCATTTTATACTCATGTTGTCCCTTTAAAGTCCAACATTGGCTACCATATAGCATTACTGGTCTTATAGCAGTCCGATAGAACTTTTCTTTTACCTTATTAGGTACTTTACGATCACAGATAACTCCAATAGTTTTTCTCCATTTATACCATATAACCTGAATTCTGTGATCGACATCTCCATCAATTTCACCATTTTTTTGTATAGTTGATCCCAAATATCTAAATTTTGTCACTTGTGGGATGACTTGTCCTCCCAATTTAACTTCCACTTCCCTTTGGCTTTGTCCTTTATCAAACTTGCAATGCATATATTTAGTTTTGTTCCTACTAAGACAAAAGCCCCTCAATTCCAAAGTCCGTCTCCATATTTCAAGTTTAGAATTAATATCTTCTCTGCATTCAGCCAACAAAACTATATCATCCGCAAAAAGTATGCATGTAGGGATCTCCTCCTTTATAGGCTCAGTTAAAACATCTATCACTAGGTTGAACAAATAAGGACTCAACGCTGATCCCTGATGTAGTCCAATCCTTATAGGAATGTCCTTTGTAACACCTCCAGGCGTTCTAACATTGGTTGTAACCCCTTCATACATGTCCTGAATGGCTTTGATATAAGCAACAATCACCCCCTTCTTTTTCAAGGCTTTCCAAAGTACATCTCTTGGCACCGGGTCATACGCTTTTTCCAAATCAACGAAGACCATATGCAAATCTTTTCCCTTACTCCTATACTTTTTCATTAGCCCCCTTAATAAATAAATCGCTTCTATTGTAGACTTTCCTGGCATGAATCCAAATTGGTTTTCAATGATATTCGTCTCCAACCTTAATCTGTGTTCAATCACTTTTTCCCACAATTTCATTGTATGACTCATTAGCTTAATTCCTCTATAGTTTGCACAATTCTGAATATCCTCTTTATTCTTATAAATAGGAACCAAAGTACTTTCTCTCCACTCATCCAGCATTTTCTTGGTTCGTAAGATTTCATTAAATAATTGTGAGTCATAACATACCCTCTTCGCCAAAACATTTCCAAACTTCAATAGGAATATCATCAGGTCCGACAGCTTTACCATTTTCCATTTTCTTAAGAGTTTCCTTAACCTCGCTAATTCGAATCCTGCGGTAAAATGACAAATTGAGATCACTTCCTCGAGTTGTCAAATCTTTCGTGTCACAATGCGACCCTTCCCCACCATTATTGAACAGCTTATAAAAGTAGACTTCCCACCTATCCTTAATATCTCCATCAGTAACCAAAATTTTTCCTTCTTCGTCCTTTATACACCTCACTTGATCCAAGTCTTTCGATTTTCTCTCCTTATTCTTTGCGATCTTGTAAATCTTGCGCACTCCCGCCTTTGTTCCTAACTTCTTATAAAACTCCTCATATGCTTTATTACGAGCCTCACTCACGGCCTTTTTAGTCTCCTTTTTAGCCATGCGATACCTTTCCCAATTTTCAGCATTATTACATAAGTGTATGGCTTTAAAACAATCTTTCTTATATTTGGTTTTCTCTTGAATACTTTCATCCCACCACCAAGTCTCTTTGTCTTATCGACCAAGACCTTTTGATTCTCCCAAAGTTGCTTTAGCAACCTGTTGGACTTTTTTAGACATATTTTCCCACATAACATTAGCATTACTCTGAAACTCCAACTCCCCTTCCTCCAGAAGAGTTCTCTTAAAAATCTCCCTTTTCTCTCCCTTCAATTGCCACCACCTGACCCTTAGGTTTAAAACTTGCTGGTGTTTTTGTTTTACATACTTAATATTCACATCAAGGACCAAAATCCTATGTTGTGCTGTCACGCCATCCCCTGGGATCACTTTGCAGTTAGTACAAAAACATCTATCAGAATTCCTTACCAAAAAGAAGTCAATCTGTGTCCTTACGGCTCCACTCTTGTATGTTATTAAATGTCCATCTCGCTTCTTGAAGCAAGTGTTAACAATCTTGAGGTTATATACAAGGGAGAAATCAATAATAGATTGACCTTCATTATTGAGCATCCCAAATCCAAAACCACCATGAGCCCTTACATGAGGTCCTGCCTCCTTACCAACATGTCCATTAAGATCTCCCCCAATAAAAATATTTTCGGTTAGTGAGATACTTTGAATTAATCCCTCCAAATCTTCCCAGAATTTTTTCTTAAGATGTGCAGCTGCCCCTACTTGAGGTGCATACTCACTGATAATGTTTATAGTATTCTTCCTAACAATCATTCTTAAGGAGATAATTCTATCCTCAATCCTCTTAACGTCCACCACATTCTTCCTCCATTCCTTATCAGCGATGATACCAACATCATTCATTCCATTGACTTTTCCTGTGTACCAAAGCTTACAACCATTAATTTTCTGAAACTTTTCTCCTGCCCATTTAGTTTCCTGGAGACATAGGATATTAATCTTTCGATCTTTCATTACTCCCACCACCTCCCAAGATTTTCCGCTTAGAGTCCCAATGTTCCAAGTGTCAAATCTGATCTTGTTCTCATGAACTAGCTTCTTTAGTCGCCTATGTTCAGAAGAGAGCGGTAGCCCTTACTCATTTAACACTACATCCGGGCGACAATGCAGCTGCTCTCGCTCACTTCTCACTGTATTCGAGCCATACAGCGCGTTACTTACAGGCAACGACCTAGCATTAGCACAATTTCTTCGTTGATCCATGTTCATAAGAGATTCGATAGGGTTTTACGTTGGCTGTCGGGGCCTAACACAACCCTCCTCCTTTACCCGGGCTTGGGACCGGCTATAAACATAGGTGGAGTTACGTATAAACATATATAATCCAACAAAATAGGGTTACTAAAGTACAAAATCTGATGGAAGGCTATTTTTTTATTTTTTTTATTCATAACGACATCTAATTCGGTTTAGGTTGCATCTGGTTAATCTTGAGTCAATCAAGTTGAGTCTAGTCAGATTTTGGCTATTTTAAACAAATGACCAAATTGATCAGATGATTGATTCACCGGTTTAACCGGATGTAGCTTGTGTTACCACACACATACTAATCCTTAATATAAGACATATTTACCTAATTTGATTAGAATAAAAAATTTAGTTAAGTTAGTTAATATGACATATATTTTATAAAACACCTTAGTCATATTTCTTAATTTCAACTTACATCTCCTTCTTGATTATGGTTGAGGGAGCATTAATATGTATAAATTAAAAAAAATAAATATTGATAAATATGAAAATAATGTCTTATATTTAAAACTAAGATCAATTCCCTAAATATGTTTTATATTAAGAACCTGAGGAGTATAATTAAGCCAGCACTCTAATGCGTATGTCATGCATTTATAGGGTGATTTAATTCTTTTATTGATCGGCTATTCTTTCTTCACGTATGATATCTTCAAGACGTTTTTATTATTAATTTTTTCTCCTTTATCCAAAATAAACAAACGTCAATTTTTTCTTAAAAAGATCTTGATCAGATAGCCACCTCAATGTGACTAATTCTGGGGAAAACATTACATTCATAAAAAAAATGCTATGAAGAAATGGTGAGCTTCAATGGTGATTTTACACTCTCACGTAGATCAATAATATTCTACTTAGAAAAAGTAAAATGAACATATTCTGATTCCTTTTTCCATTTTTAACCATTTATGTTTACTATAATATCTCATTCTTATATAGTGAGATAAGAAGAAAAAAGAAACAGGAGGATTTTCTCATTATCATCATCATCATCATTATATGAATCCGAAGTATCCTAAGTTATTTTAGACTTGAGCCTAATCTCAAGGGCTAAGAACATTAAGGTTAAAGTCCTTCTTACAAGTATGTTTTTCAGAATTCGAGTTTATATTCTCCTTTTTACTGGGTGATACCGTTTATTATATCAACTATCTAATTAACCGCTTATATAGGTGTAGTTTCCATAGATATAGATTTATATCATAATACATAATTTATGTTTTTGCATGTGAAAAGCAAGTTGTATTTTCAATCGGGAAAGGAAAGTGGTTTTTAATGTGAAATGTATTTTTGTAAGAAAACACGTTGGAGTACCTTCAAAGATCTTTTTCAAAACCCTTGAAATAATAACTCCCTTTCTCGTATTCTTAAATTAGGTTTTGCAGGTCATTTTCTGATGATGTAGTTACTAGTAGATTGAATCTGATTCGTTTAAATTCGATGATTTGAACAAAAACAGAAAGCTATATAAAGGGAGATCAGATCAAAAGGAATAATTTTAAAAAGATATTTCTTTACTATGCACACCATATGTCTTATTCTATACGTTATAGATATAGTTGCTTAGCTGGTTCTTACTGGACTTGCAGGCACCTTAAATGGTTATTTCATCCTGGTGGCATCTCATATATTATTTATATACACGCTCTTGGTATTAAAACCCAATTTAGTTTGGCCAATTAGATTAGTGAACCAATGGACTAGTTTTCTGACTAGTCCAATTAAGAGTTTTGAACTAGTCAATAGGATTGAATTTTATATTTTTGTTTTCACATTGCTAAGCCTGAAACAAAATTGCTTTGAGTTAAACAAAGATAAGTATATCATATTTATGTTCAAGTAACTTTATTTTATTGAATTATGTGTTCTTTATCCCTTCATGCACTTAACTTCTCTTTGTCCTTCTCATTGACTTCCTCTCCATTGCTCATCTCTATGGTTATATTGAAATTTAAGCAGACCAAATTTAATGTTTAATAAAATTATTTTTAGTTTTTAATTATAGTTTAAATTATCATAACTAAAATTTAGCAGTTTGAATTTTTTTTATTTATTTCTTTATTTTTCAATGATTTGACATTTTAATAGCAGTTTTATAAAACATTAAATCTATATAGCTCAAATTTCAATTTATCAGTGGAGATTATGTATAGTGAAGAAGAAGTAAATAGAAAGGATAGAAGAGAGAAGTCAAGTCCGTGGTGTATATAAATATTTCATTTACTTTTAAATTAATTCCTTTTTATTTAAATATTACTCTTTCTAGAATTCTATATAATTTATTTATTTTTAAATAATTTGACATTTTATTAGTAATTTTATAAAACACTAAATCAAGATAGCTCAAATTTCAATATAACGGTGGAGATGTATAGTGAAGAAGAAGTAAATAGGAAGGGTAGAGAAGAGAAGTCAAATACGTGTACATAAATGTTCCATTTAGTTGTGATACATGTCTTTTTATTTGAATATTACTCTTTCTAGAATAATGTACAAATATTTTTTTTATTTGTTAATTGAATTATATTACATGATTGGGTTGACCAGATTTATCCATGGTTGACCCAAAAGATCCATTGATTCTATTCCTCATTTGCAACTTTTTTTAAAATAATTACAGCAAGTCATAATTTACGACAGATCTTCACGTGGCCTACAACTTAATGTTGCCAAAAATTTTGAACATTGTGTTTCTTTTTTGTATTTATATATAATCTTTAAAAATTTACCATTCAATTGGTCAAAAAAATGGGAATTTTTTTTTAAAATATCTCATTGAAAACTTATTTGCCAAATAGGATAATCGAGTGCAAACAATTTTCCTGTGTGCAAAAGATCTTTCCTTATGTTCAAAAAATCTTCCTTGTGTTCAATATATCTTCGCTATGTGTTATACCTTATTTCCAGTACTCCCAAATGAGTATAAATGAGTAATGAAATCAATTATGGAACAATGATTTAACCCCGGACTACCCAATGTTCGAAAACGTTCATAAATCCTCACTCAACTCAGGATTTGAACCTAAGGTCGAGAGGGTTTTTCAAAGGGTAGAATATTTTAAACACATTTCTACAAACCTCACTACGTCACTAATGACTCATTGGCTCTTAATTTCATTACAATCAGAGTATATGCAAGCAATTTACTTGCCTTTTTAATGAAATTAGAGTTATTCTTTGCTTAAACTTCATACATGCATTTATATACATCAAATGTGTAATTGCATATAAATACTAAACAATTACACCAAATACAAATAGTAGTACCTCGCACTACGATATTCCATTCACCTTTATATCTCCTCCGTGCATATCTTCATGCATTCTTCACATGTACTTAACACATATATGGTTGGGGGAAGAGGAATGAGATTCGAGAGAATCTCAGTAGCAAACAATATCACTATGCATGTAAGATATATATTTGATGCATGACATGCTTGCCATTCATACTTCATGCCAACATAATAACATATCTGCATGCTCAATGTTATGACATACTCATGGCCATCGCATAAATATAACAGAGCTTCAATCAATCAAGTAAGCTCAACATAAACAGACAAGCAGTCACATACAACAATGCAAACACATACATATCAAATACATGCAAGCTAGGTAAGCTCACTACCCCTCGGACTTCGTGTCCTTCCTCAAACCTTCGTCTTTGCTCCAGCTCGGGCACCATCCGTCGAGTCCTAAATTCCAAGTATACAATAAATGAGTCACTACTCATCCATGTATCATTCCATATTCATATTATTGGTTAACTTAGCGTAACAATGTTAAATTACCAAAATACGCCTGGAGACCCGACTTACGCCACTTCGTACCCAGCCCAACTGCACCATACCAGAAATTATGACCTGGGCTAATCCTATACAATTTCATGTGTAGAATCCATTTCTAATCTCATATTAGCCAAATTCTGGCCAAAATGATGAAAATACCCTTGGCAGCCCTTACTTAGAGCTTAAAGGGGTAATTTGGCCATTTCACGCTTTATGCCTTTTCTCACTTCATCATCAACATGAATCCTACACAATTTTCCCTTATAAACTCAATGGAATCATACAATTGATGAAATTCCAAATCTTTTCTCATACCACACATAAGGCAGCCCATTAGAGTTCTCAGAAGAGTTGTGTCGGTTTCTCATTTTCTCTGGCCTAATCACTTCCTTTTTACTTCTAATCATATGATTATATTTTTAGACATCTATTGGATATCGTTTAGGACATTAAAACACTATTTGAATAAGACATGAATAGTACCCAACTCCCACCGTTCTCATCCAAACAACAAACCAATAGTTTCAGAAGGAAGCTTACGCTTACCTATACATGTTTATGATTCGGTTCAGAATTTTGACAGTACTCTGGCCGATGAGATGGCACTAACCAACTCCAAACAAGAATCTAAAACCACAAAAATGAAGCTCAGGATGAGTAGAAGAAGGTTTGTACAAGGCACTTTGAGAGAAGACGCTGTTTCGGTAGTGTTTCAGCGATTAGAAGTTCCTCTCTCTTCTCTCTCTCCCGTTCGTCCATTCTCATTTGTTTTATCCATTCTTGTTCTCTCTCTCATTTTTTGATTTCTCTTCCCTTTCTCTTTGATTCTGATTTAAACGAAGGAATGAGAATAAGAAGGGATAAAGAATGATGGTTAAATGAATTAATCAAGTGGTCATACCCTGTTAGTCCACTTCTTTAACTTTCTTTCATGACAATTCATTTCTTTTCATGCTTCTTTATCCACTGAAAATAATGAGATCAAAATAGAGAAATATTACTCTCAAACTATCCCATTATGCCACCTTACAAGTGGTTGACCAAAACCTTAAGCTTTCCCACCCATTGATTTCCCTTGATAATAATTCACCAAACTAGGCTCATTAATTACCAAGTAGTCATTTCCCTCTTTTTAATTCTCATTCAACTGAAATTATAGGGAATATTAGGAAAAAACCATCATTTCTTATCTTATGGAAAAATTACCATTTTGCCCTTACATTATTTTTTTTCCCGAGCTCTTTAGCTCACCATAATATTCCCTTTAATATCCAAGGATATAAAGGAATTTTGAGGAATTATACAATGTCTCACTAGGACATTTACTACACTGGGGTCTAGTAATCCCCTTAATCTAGGCTAAATCTTAAGCCTCTTGTCCCAAAATTTGGGATATTACACGATGTATGTGAGAACAATATTCCCTTATGAGTCATTACTCATTCATGTACAATTCCAAATTCATAGCATTTGTTAACTTAGCCTAATAGTGCTAAATTACCAAAATGCCCTTGTAGACCTGGTATACCTGTACTTTACCAAAAGTTAAGACCTGGGTAATCCTACATAATTTTGAGTGTAGAATCCATTTTTGACTTCAGATTGGTCAAAATCAGGCCCAAATGACGAAAATGTCATTGACAACCCTTACTTAGAGCTTTTAAGGGTAATTCGGTCATTTCACATTCTGGGGCTTTTCTTCCTTCATCATCAACATATACCCTACACAATTTTATCTACGAAACCCAATGGAAGCATCAAAATTATCAAATTCCTACTCCTTTCACACGCCTAACATAGGGCAACCAAATAGGATTCTCAGAAAAGTTATGTCGGTTTCTCGTTTTCTCTTTTCTAATCACCTCATTTCTACTTATAATCACATGATTAGCTATTTAGATATTCATTAGACATGGTTTGAAGAAACTTGGATATCAAGGTCCCTTAGGTTTCTTCATCTAACTTTCACAAAGCATTCAAAACCAAGCCAAGAACAACAATAATAGCATCAATCAAGCAAGAGAAACAAGTTTGGAAAGTTACCTTTTGATTTCTCAACTTTCTCTCTCTTCAACATTTTTTGCTCTCTCTCTCTACACCCTTGATTTCTCTTGAAAACTATAGATTCAAAGGAGTAGAGATGAGTATAAGAGGTTATGGAGGAATTAAGAAGCTTAAAGGACAATACTACAATTCCCTTACCTTTGATCTTGAAGAACCCTAGCCTTCTCTTGTGTGAAGCTCTTGCATGTTCTCAACTCTCTCTCACTCTTTCAGTTCAGACTTGCACAAGAATGAGATGAAGAGATGAAGGGAAGTGTAATATAATAAATGTCACATGGTTTTAATATAGGTGGCAATTCCCTATTGATCACAAAATGCCATTTTTATTTAATATTTCACTTCCCCTTCTCCCTTCCTTAATCAGCTAAACATGCATGAGAATTGAGGGAGTATTTATTGATCTTGAACGATTCCATTGCCATCTTACAAAATGTTGACTTTTATCCTTTGACTTTTGACTGTTTGACCTTACTTAATAATATTTCTCCAAAATAGGCTTATTAATTATCAAGTAGTCATTTCCCTCTTTTTAATTCCCATATAACTAAAATTATTAGGAATATTAGGGAAAATTAATTATTTCCCACTTTATGGCAAAATTGTCGTTTTGCCTCTATGTTTCATGATTTACCGAAATAAATCATTTCTTGCTCATTTCTTTTCATTTGGCCTCCTTTTTAACATTTAAATGAAGCCATCATTTGCATCATCTTATGCTCATATTTTGGTTACAATATTATGTCTTTAAGTGAACATTAATTGTCTCTTTATGTCCTTACTCGACTGAATTACATGTAACCGGCGATTGAAGTATTTCTGTAAATTTACACACACCACAATTCACCATTTTATTCCACTAAATATCACAAATATACATATAAGGAATATTAGTGAAAAAGTGGGTTATTACAGTTCTCCCCCCGTTCAATAAATTTCTTCCCCGAAATTTGTTACACCTTATCTCACATAAATCCCGAGTAACGTCTTTTCATATCTTCTTCTGCTTTCCAAGTCGCCTCCCTTGGCGGTAATCCCTTCCAAACCACTTTTCAAAAATAGTATGCTACAATATCTGAGACACCTCTCTTGTCTATCAATGATGCACTTAGACTCAACCTCATAAGTGAGATCGTCACTCATATCCACATCTTCATACTCAATAATATGCTGGGGGTTTGGTTGGTACATTTTCAATTGTGAAACATGGAAGACGTCATGTAATTTGCTCAGATTTGGAGGTAGAGCAATCTGGTATGCTACAAGCCCAATTCTTGACAAAATCTTAAACGGCCCAATATAGCGAGGACTCAGCTTCTTCCTTTTTATCGCCCTTCCAATACCGGTAATAGGTGAAACTTTCAAAAATATGTGATCACTGACCTAGAATTCCAACAATCTCCTCCTTTTATCAGCGTAGCTCTTCTGCCTGCTCTGGCCTGCAAGCAGTCTCTACTTGATAATTTTGATTTGTTCAGTAGTCTGGTCTACTATATCTGGCCCATACAACTTTCTTTCTGATAACTCTATCCAGCAGAGAAGGGATTGACACTTTCTCCCATACAACACTTCATACGGAGCCATCTGAATGCTCGCATGATAGCTATTGTTGTAAGAAAATTCGGCTAGTGGAAGGTAGTGATCCCAACTTCCTTGAAGTCCATTACACACGCTCTTAGCATATCTTCCAGCGTCTGTATAGTTCTCCCTGACTATCCATCCGTTTGAGGATGATAGATCATACTAAAATTCAACTTAGTGCCCAAAGCATCATGCAGAGATCTCCAGAACTTTAAAGTGAAACAAGGATCTCTATTAGAAATTATATTCTTCGGCGTCCCCTAGAGCCTTACTATCTCTTTGACCAAAATTTCTGCCAACTTATTAGGAGAATAGCTAGCGTTGATCGATATGAAATGCGCTGACTTCGTAAAACGATCAACGATCACCCAGATCGCATCATGATTTTAGATTATGGGTAATCCTACTACAAGATCCATGGTTACGCTTTCCCATTTCCATTCTGGAATCTTAGGACTCTGAAGCAATCCTGGCGGTTTATGGTGCTTAATCTTTACCTTATTGCATGTAAGAAATCGTGCCACATATTCTATCACATCCTTTTTTAATTTAGGCCACCAGTACATCACCCTTAAGTCGCGATACATCTTTACCATTCCTAGGTGGAGGGTGTAACGACTCTTGTGCACATCATCGAGGATTTTCTGCCTCAGGTCAACTTTCAGTGGAACATAGGTTCTCTTCTTGTATCAGACCAGTCCACTTGGTGATAAATCATACTCTCATGTCTCTCCTCATTCAATCATAGTCCGAATGGACTGTGCTTGCTCATCTTGCATCTGAGCTTCTACAATCTCAGTCCTCAAATCATTCTCCACTTGGCTAATACCATAACCAGCACAAAGGATCTGATTTGACAAATTTAGATCTCAAAAATCTTCTATTAATTTCCTCTTCTCTCCTATATCATCATAGCTGCCACCTGTACCACTTTCTGACTAAGAGCATCAGCGACGACATTAGCTTTACCTAGGTGATACTTAATCTCCAGGTTATAGTCATTTAGCAACTCCATCTACCTACTTTGTCTCATATTGAGCTCTTTCTGGTCATATAGGTACTTAAGACTCTTGTGGTCATAGTACAGTTTAACAACCACCCTATATAGGTAGTATCGCCAAACTTTAAGCACAAACACAATTTCCACCAGCTCCAGATCATGTGTGGGATAATTCATATCATGAGGCTTCAGCTGTAGAGAGGCATAGGCCACCACTCTGCCCTGCTACATTAGAACACATCTCAATCTCTGCTTGCTAGCATCATTATAAACCACATAGGTCAACTCAGGATCAGGGATAATCAATACGAGTGCAATTGTCAACCGCTAGGACCATAGATCGGTGGATACTTGATGCTTTTTCTGCGTGTACAAACTATCTTCGGTCCACGTCTAGGTCCTCCTCTGTTAATAACTACATAAGCCTCACCCTCTAGTATATGCTCCTCTGGTGAAGGCTGGTTAATTAATGGAAGTAAGGGTGACCTACTCCTTTGTCTCCTTTTCTTAATAACGATAGGAGATGGAATACTCTTCCTGGTAGTACATCTTGCTCTTGGCATTCCTACTATCCTATACATCACTATATTAGAATCAGTGTTTTAATGATAATAAAATAGTGACGAAAGGTTTTGCAAAGAAATAGCCAAGTTAAGTGAAGTATAATGCATCAAAGAAAACATTACACAAGATCATATTTATATTTCCCAAACATTGCTTTTGCACTCGAGTTTGGATGCATGAACTCGAGTTCTGGCCACAAACTCCAATCCTGCATGTCACACTTGAGTTCAGTTAAGACCCTATTGAGACTTAACCGACTCTTGAAGCATGTAATCACTAATAAAGGTTGCACTCGAGTTTACTACTATAAACTCAAGTTCTCAGGGACTCACACTCGAGTCATAAGAGTTCTAAAGTAAGAGTTTATCCCAGAGAGTTCTTAATTGCTACGGGTAAGCTATGTACTTGAGTCTAAGAATTCACACTCGAGTTTTATGTTGACAGCACTTGAGTCCAGCAAGTTCTTGGGAAAAATTTTATACCCAAGACATTTTCAAATAAAAGTAAAAGCATCAACTCGAGTTCACTACCATGCACTCGAGTTCTCAGGCATCTTACACTCGAGTTTCACTTTTGAACTCCTGTGAGTTTCTTCCTGAAACCACCTGATAAATGAGAAATTACCTTATGCACTAGGGTTCTTATACATAAACTCAAGTTCTCAATTGGAATACACTCGAGTTCTCTCTGTTAAACTCGAGTTCACTAGCTATTCCCAAGCTAGATCACTTGGTAGATGCCTTGAGTTAAAAGGCATGGTTGATGGAACTATGGCTAAATATGATAGCATGTGGGAAAATAAGGATTTGGATAACCTATGAGTGGATTCAGATTGATTTCTGAAGTGTTATCAGCTTGGGATAGCTGATTAACTCGAGTGCAACTTGGAAGTGTAAACTCTTAGGGGTGAGAAGTGTAAACTCGAGTCTATTTTGGGGTGAGAACTTGAGTTCATGTTGGAGAACTAAAGTGCATATGGTATTTCCTTGTGCATCAGGTAGTTTCAGGTGGGAACTCACAGGAGTATAAAGACTAAACTCGAGTGCAGATAGTTGAGAACTCGAGTTTATATGGGTGAACTCGAGTTCATCTTCTGTTCTTGCATGTTAGAAATCTTTCTGGCAGAAACTCTTTCTCCAGAACTCGAAGGACTCGAGTGAGAGCAAGTTAAGGACTCAAGTTCATATGGGTGAACTCGAGTGCATCCTCTCCTCTTGATGTGAGAAATTTCTCAGGCAAAAACTCTTCCCAGAACTCGCAAGACTTAAGTGGAGTGGTTGCAAAGAACTCGAGTGTTGAGTTCAAACTCAAGTACACAGGCAGTTGTGCAAAAGATGGAAATGTGACTTTGTGCAAAGCTTTGGGTGGAGGCTTTGGCACATTGTTAGAGACTTTTCTGACATGTCATGTTGTGGTTGAGGTATTATGGGATACCGATACCCAGTGATAAATGATATGAGATGATGCTAGTACTGATGTCCGGATCTCATTGGAACTCCGTGGTTAAGTGTGCCGAGGAGAGGGAATAGTGTAGGTATGCTCCACGTAAGCTTAGCCAGTTGTGGGCTGAATTCCCTGACGCTGTGGCGGGCGCCCAGTGAGGGTAGCGCTGCAATTAGGCCAGTAGGAGTCCGTTATAAAGGTTTGCGATTTTGATTAGAAATTCTTAGATGATCTAAGAAATGATTGGAGGCATGAAGATAATTAAGTTAGTTTTATTTTTAATCCAAACCCTTTCTGTTGTAGTGACTACTGCTCATAAAAGTTCATTTGACGAGGGTTTTGGAAGATTGAAGCATAATGATTGTGTTAAGGTTCTCCTTGCTAAGTGATGATCCTTAGTAACCCATGGAGTTAAAAGAGTGTAAGTATGATATACGGTAATGCATGATGAGTGGTGATCATGTCGTACATCGATCTTAAAGGATCCAATTTGATAACACTGAAGGCTAAGAACAAGTTTGGAACAGATCTAAGCTAAAGATAGTGCTTAGGTTGAAATGGGAATAAGGTTGCACTATGGTTCTATTTCATGACAAAAGTCTGAACCTTGTGAAACTTACGGATGATGTTGAACCTTCAGTAATTGTTTGAGGATATTACCCGAAAATCGTGAAGGTTAAAATAGTCGCTATTGAATTTTATTCTTAGCATGCTTATTGGGTATAATTGAAGAAACCTAATTTTTCTGACTTAGGTGAGGTTGAAATTCTAAGAGTAGAATCATAACCTAAGAATCAATTTCAATAGTTAAATTGGTTTTTCAGAAATCTGAGATAGCCTGAGTGGTTTGAGGTATTAGAATATAATACATAAATGTGTAAGAAACCTCGTACATATTTCTGAAAGCTGCTAGTTGCTAATCTAGCATAGGGAAAGATCTTAATAATAGAATATTCCCTAAGAATTGTGATTATTGCCTGGAGCGGGACTAATATAAAAAATCTAAATGAATTAACCCCAAATGAGATAGCAAATTACAGAACTGCTAGAGAAGATGGACCTTATGAGATTTGGATTCCCGTTACAATGGTACTTCCATTTAGAGGCGACCAACCGAATAGAGCTACCTATAGAGGATTTTGATCGGAAAGGGCTACCTATGGGGAGTTCTGATCAGAAAAAGCTACCTATGGGGAGATTTGACCAGAAAGGGCTACCTACGAAGGGTTTGACTGGGGGCTGACCAGTTAGGTGACTGAGTAAAGTACCGAGTATAATACCATAGTATGAAGTCACCGTGATGTTGAACTATAGCGTGCAGCCTCCATGATAACAAATCATGGTGTGAAGCCGCCATGACGTTGAAAACCGTGGAGTAAAGCTACGAGAACGTTGACTCTCAGTAGTGGTATATTGTAATAAGTTTTCCATCTATAAGTTTCCTTGAGAGAAGGGTTATATGACCTAGTGAATCGCCATGGGGTGCTCCACTACCAAATGATGAAAGAGATTAAGGAAGAACAGGCTCAGCAATGTGAAGCTAAGTGACTCTTGCTCGCATATCTTATGTAATAGTTCTGCATGTATGCGTTTACCATCGAGTATATTCGTGTTATGAATATATGGTAGGCGGTAAGACCTACTGGACTAGCGTATCCTTAGGTAGTCAGACCTGATGGGCAGAGGCCAAGGCTATAAGTCCCGTTATGAACTCGAGTTCTCAACTGTCTGCACTCAAGTTTCAGGTTCACACTCTCGCGAGTTCCTGCCTGAAACTACCTGATGCATAAGGAAATACCCTGTAGACTCGAGTTCTCCAACATGAACTCGAGTTCTTACCCTAAAATACATTCGAGTTTACACTTCTCACCCCTAAGAGTTCTTACTCAAAACCACTTAATACACCAAAAAATGGTCCATGAACTTGAGTTCTCTAAGTTGCACTCGAGTTCATCAGCTATCCCAAACTGATAACACTTCAGAAATCCATCTAAATTCACCCATAGGTTATCAAATCCTTGTCTTTCCACTTGGCATCATTCTTAGCCATTAGCCTATCACCATGCCTCATAATCACAAGGCATCTATCTAAGGATTATAACCTATTACCATAAGCAGAGAACTCTAGCAATTACTATTGTTGCCAGAATCAATGCTCTGATACCAAAAATATGATACCTTATTTCTAATACTCCTAAATGAGTATAAATTAGTGAAATCAATTGTGGAACTAGGATTTGACCCCAGACTACCTAACGTTCGAAAATGTTCATAAATCATCGCTCTCAACTCAGGATTTAAACCTAAGGTCGAGAGGGTTTTTCAAAGGGTAGAATACTTTAAATACATTTCCACAAACCCCACTACGTCACTAATATCTCAGTGGCTCTTAATTTCATTACAATCAGAGTATATGCGAGTGATTTACTTGCCTTTTTAATGAAATTAGAGTTATTCTATGCTTAAACTTCATACATGCATTTATATACATCAAATGTGTAATTGCATATAACTACTAAATAATTACACCAAATACAAATAGTAGTACCTCGCACTACGATATTCCATTCACCTTCATATCTCCTCCATGCATATCTTCATGCATTCTTCACATGTACTCAACACTTATATGGTTGGGGGGAGGAGTGAGATTCGAGAGAATCTCAGTAGCAAACAATACCACTATGCATGTAAGATATATATATATGATGCATGACATGCTTGCCATTCATACTTCATGCCAACATAATAACATATATGTATGCTCAACGTTATGACATACTCATGGCCATCGCATAAATATAACAGAGCTTCAATCAATCAAGTATGCTCAACACAAATAGACAAGCAATCACATACAACAATGCAAACACATACATATCAAATATATGCAGGCTAGGTAAGTTTATTACCTCTCGGACTTCGTGTCCTTCCTTAAACCATCGTCTTCGCTCCGGTTTGGGCACCATCCATCAGGTCCTGAATTCCAAATGTACATTCAATGATTTATTACTCATACATCTATCATTCTAGACTCATTTTAATGGATAACTTAGCTCAATTATGCTAAATTACCAAAATGCCCCTAGATACCCGGCTTACGCTACTCCGTACCAAGCCCAATTGCACCATATCAGAAATTATGACCTGGGCTAATCCTACACAATTTCGTATGTAGAATCTATTTTTGATCTCATATTAATCAAATTCTAGCCCAAATGATGAAAATACCCTTAGCAGCCCTTACTTAGAGCTTAAAATAGTAATTTGGTCATTTCATGCTCTAAGCCTTTTCTCACTTCATCATCAACATGAACCCTACACAATTTGCCCTTCTAAACTCAATGAAATCATCCAATTGATGAAATTACAACTCTTTTATTATGCCACACATAAGGCAGCCAATTAGAGTTCTCAAAAGAGTTGGTCAGTTTCTCGTTTTTCTGGCCTAATCACTTCATTTTTACTTCTAATCATATGATTAGCTATTTAGACATCCATTGGACATCGTTTAGGCCATTAAAACACTATTTGAATGAGACATGAACAGTACCCAACTCCCACCATACTTATCCAAACAACAAACCAATAGGTTCAGAAGGAAGCTTACACTTACCTCTATACGTTTCTGAATTTGATTCGGAATTCTAACAACACTCCGCCCGATGAGATGACACCAACCACCTCCACATGAGAATCTGAAACCGCAGTAATGAAACTCGGGATTAGTAGACGAAGGTTTGTACAGGGCACTTTGAGAGAATAAGTCGTTTTGGTAGTGTTTCAGCGATTGGAAGTTTCTCTCTCTTCCGTTCGTCCGTTCTCGTTCGTTTTCTCCATTCTCGTTCTCTCTCTCATTTTATAATTTCTCTTCCCTTTCTCTTTGGTTCTGATTTAAACGAAGGAATGAGAATAAGAAAGGATGAAGAATGATGGTTAAATGAATTAACCAAGTGGTCATACCACATTAGTCTACTTTTTTAACTTTCTTGCATGACAATTCATTTCTTTTCATGCTTCTTTATCCACTGAAAATAGAGAAATATTACTCTCAAACTATCACATTATACCACCTTACAAGTGGTTCACCAAAGCCTTAAGCTTTCCCACTAATTGACTTCCCTTGATAATAATTTACCAAACTAGGCTCATTAATTACCAAGTAGTCATTTCCCTCTTTTTAATTCTCATTCAACTGAAATTATAGGGAATATTAGGAAAAAACCATCATTTCTTATCTTATGGAAAAATTACCATTTTGCCCTTACATTATTTTTTTTCCCGAGCTCTTTAGCTCACCATAATATTCCCTTTAATATCTAAGGATATAAAGGAATTTTGAGGAATTATACAATGTCTCACTAGGACATTTACTACACTGGGGTCTAGTAATCCCCTTAATCCAGGCTAAATCTTAAGCCTCTTGTCCCAAAATTCAGGATATTACACTATGTATGTGCCAACAATATTCCTTTATGTGCAAAAAAATCTTCCCTAGGTCAAATTTAGTAAATAAGTTTCCAATGAGGTCTATATGAACAATTCTACCAAAAAAATGTACCATTCAAACAACTAAAATTAAACTGCTAAAAAGTTTCAAGATTGATGAATCTTTAAAAAAAAATTGTATAATTTAGTCTAATATTATAAAAACAATAATGTCATTGATTTAAAATTCTTCAAATAATAAAACAGGTATATATTGGAATTAGTATATGGGGCTTGAGTAAAAGTTCTAGACAAAATAAATCAATATATACATTAGAAAAGAGGTGAAATTTATATGGTTTTAACTTAATTTAGAAGATATTTAATAATTTATTCAATATGTGATGATCATTCAAAATTAAAAAATAATTAGCTCAACAGCCATCTATCGCTTATTATATATGCATCTATCGCTTATTATATATGCAGTCCTCTTGATATTCCTGACTATTTATCTTCACGTAGTAATAAAAACTAGGACATATATCATGAATGACACAAAAATAGTTTTTATTTCTTTTTTGATTTAAAACTCGTGCTAAAAAATTTATCAAGTCAACAATGTTTTGAAAACAGGAAAAAGTGTCAAAAATAAAAATTTATTTTGTATGAAATAAGAAGCTCAAGTTTGCTCAAAAAACCTAATCGGTTTTTTGATAAAAGTTTGTTCAAATAACTTAAATTAAAAAGTTGCTTAAAGCCACCCTTATTTATAGAGAATACAACAAACAAATGATAAGTGATAGAATTTAGTGACAGAATTTAAAGATTCTATTATAAAATAGACTGTCACTAATTTATTAACAGTGAATTCCATCACTAAATCAATTTAGTGATAAAATTTTGTTACTAATTCACTTTTTTTTTTTTTTTTGTTAATGGATGATTTCTAACAGGCTGTTAGTGTTTCTTGTAAGTAGAAATCGACCACCGTAATATAATGACCTTATATATAAGACGGGAGGGAGTACATAACAATAACAATACATAAAGTTTCCGTCACATACACACAATAAGCTTATAATTTCACCTTAACCTAATTGGTAACAATATAATAATGCACAAATGTTCAGCTCAAATCCTACAGACACTATAATAAAGATCTTATTGGTACTAATGCTGGCTCTAATGATGCTCAGGTACCTTAACAAGACAAAGGAGAGTGCATGTAAGACAAAAAGATTCAGAAAATCCTTAGTAGAAGCAAAAACCCAACATGAATAATGACAAATAAGGCAACAAAAGAAGGAACCACAGAAAGAGGAACACATCCCTTATCTTTTCTCAGGACCAACCCTTCAATGATAGGGCAGTTCACAACAATAACATATGCCGAAATCAAAATCTGCACCGACATGTCTTCCAAGTAGTTTCCCTCACAAACCAAAATCCTACACAGTCCTCCGATGAAGCACGAAACGTTGATGGAGAGAAACACAAGCATTGGGACCAGAAACATGTGTGAGGTTCTGAAATCGAACTTGTCCATTTGGTACAACGTTGTTGTTTTTGTTGTTTGTTCTTTGTCGTCGTCGTCTTCTTCTTTGTTGGTGGGCAAGAAAGTTGATTTCTTGAGATTGAGAGTGTTAAGGATAGCATTGAGGAATCCATAAAGGTGGCATGTGGTTGACCTGATCATCCACATTCGCTGTTCATTTATGTATTTGTGGAATGAGCCTCCTGTTGTGAGTACTTCTTGCAAGTGTTTGCATTGTGCTGATAGAAAGATAAAGGCAAATATGAAGAAGTATGGATCTGAGACCTGTCACACCAATAAACAAGAAAATCATACTAGTGAATTACATGGAAATTGTTTAAGATTATATAGACATTGCTTGATGCATTAACAGACTAATATAGTAGAAGCAACACCTCAATATATTTGAAGTTTGATATAATTTTATCAAAAAAAAGTCAAGCATGTGTAACACAAAAAATTAAGACATGTTAAAATATGGGAGAGAGAAACAAAAATACTTCCCAAATTTGCAAATCCCTAATTCAGGACCTCAAATGGGCTATCACTGTGAAGTCCCTAATAAGTAATCTAAAATGGCCTATCACTGTGAAGTCCCTAAGAAGTAATCTAAGATTAAATTTAGTAGCAATATTACTTAAATGTGCTTAATTTGAAATAACAATAGCTTAACAAGTAATAACTCTAAATTATAAATGACAATAACAACTAAGGCAATGACAACTAATTTCACAAGTTTTCTTTCTAAATATCAATGACAACAATAGCTCAACAAGAAACAACTCTAATATATCAAAACGATAACAACTAAGGTAGTGATAATAAATTTCACGTAAGGCAATTAGTTCATTTGAAAAAACCTTAATTCTAGGATGCCTCCTAAGGATTTCATAGGAATTAAGCCATTTTAAGAGACTATTTTTGGGATTCCTACATTTTGGTGTATGTTTGTAGGACAACGCCATGCTGCACAATGCTAGCATAGCAAACAAGCAATACCTAATATATATGGAGATAGTTATGATAATTGTTGTTAAACAAGAAGCAACGTCAGTCAAACAAATAACAACTTTAATCTATCAAATGACAAGAAGTCAACAACAACTAAGATTGCAACAAATAGTTTCCCTGAGGGTAATTATATCATTTCACAAAAACTTAATTCATAGCAAACAAGCAATATCTAATATGTAGATAGTTAATTAGTCATGATAATTGTTTGTTTTTACCTTTGGGTACAAGGGGATTCCATGTAGGAGGCAAAGTTGAGGGATAGTGGCAAGATAACAAATGGGTAAGCAATAAAGGGGAAAGAGTGTCATTTCTGCATGACAAAAACTCTGAAGTAGAGACATGTTAAAGGGGCCATAAATGAGTGGGCAAAACTTGCTCAAAGAAATCTCAATCAAGCCAGAGCTCCATCTTGTTCCTTGAATCAACAAATCATTCAAATTTGTAGCTGCACTTCCCATAAACTGTGCCTTTGGAGGATCATAGAACACTGATCTCCAACCATTACAGTTCATGAAGAACCCGGTGACGACATCTTCAACTACACTAGCATACAAGAACCCAACCTGTAAGCAATATATATTAGAAAGCAATCCAAAATATAATGTACTCTTTTGGTTCTTAATGTAAGACCAATTAACTAATTTAATTAGATTAAAGAAGTTAGTTAAAAAAACAGGCAATCTAGTGCACAAGGCTCCTCCCAAGTGAGGGATAAACGTACACAGTCTTACCCTCACAATTAGAGAGATTATTTCTAGGATTTGAATCCGTGAACTCTAGGTCATATGGCAGCAATCTTACCGCTACGCTAAGGCTTACCCTCTAGTTAAGTTAGTTAGTATTACATATTTTTTTAACAAAAACATTCTAATCATCTTCCTTAATTCCATTCTTCTCTCTTTTACTTGATGATTGTTGAGAGAATATCAATAATGCTAATTTGGAAAAAACATTGGTAAAAATATGAAATAGGTCTTACATTTAAGATCAATATCAACTCCCCAATCAAATCCTATATTAAGGACCGGAGGAGCATCTTTTAGAACATTTTCTTGGTTCATAATATAAGGTACCATGTAATATTTTATACTCATTGTTGACCTTTTGTTTTTACCCAAGTTATATAATGATTTTTTTGGTAAGTGTCCTGGAGTTATGTTTTAATTGGTTACTTCATTTCCTTTGTAACCCTTTACATCTCACAATGATATGTAATTGATAATTATATGTAATGAAGTTTACATTCTTTTAAGTTAATGAGGGCAAAAAATGGAATCCAGGTCCTTTGTTGACAAGTTTTAAGTTTAAGAATGTAACATATGTGAAGGGGTTGAAAATACCTTACAGTTAGGATCTATCAGAGGGAATATATTGTAACAAATTAAGAAAATTGGTGTGATCAATACATATATTACACTCTTAAATCCTAAATGTAAGATCTAGATAGCTAGTTAGTTAAGTTAGTCATTTTAAAAAATGTGCGATAGTTTTCCTAAAAAAACACCTTATTGTCATTTACATTGAAACTATACCCCCATTGATAGAAGAAACTCTCTTTAATATATGCAATAAGAGGAATAGTTTGGGAGAAATATTATGTGGATCAAAATTACATTTGAGACCAAAGCAGAACCCCAACTAGATCTTTCAATTAGGACCAGAGGGAGTGTTAGTTAATTAATTAAAATAAGTTTGTAATGTAAACTCACTGTATTATTGTGTGCGTGTAAATCCAGAACAAAATTTGCATAGCTGTGTAAATGAAACAAAGAATGTAACAAGGTATATATGTTTATATACACACACACACCTCTTGACCCCATTTGCTGCTCGTTTCATAGTCACCTGAAGCCAACAACTTGATATCTTGTTGTAACAATGCATGAGTAGTCCCATAAACCAAATATGGTGTGTAGTTTTTGTATAGAGATTTGATGAACTCATTGGATGAGCCAAATTTTTGTTGGAGTTGAACAAGGTCAATATTATCTAGCATTAAAAACAATATATAATGTCAAATTAATCAATGTATAAATACTCATAGTTTGGCCCTTGAAATTAAAATGTAGATCTATTCTACTACATAATGAACAATTCAAATAGAACAAATTAAATCTAAAAATAACACATGAATAAGAAGAGCATGCATCTTTGGTTTACCCTTTAGAGTTTAGAAGACCCATTGGATGCCTTAATGAAAGAGTTTCACTATCTACCTTGTTTGGATTTATTTTTGTTAAAGACCCCCTACTTAAATGATCAAAGTCTCTTTCCATTAGGATAATCACCTGTTGGTTAAACTATTCATAATTCCCAACCAATTTTCAAAATATAATGCGCGCGTGCGCTTGTTGCTCATTCACATACCTTTAAAAGTATTGTAATTTCCCCACAGGGCAGCCCTTTTTGCATAAAAACAAGTACCACACAACACTGGTCCTTCAAGGCCATCCATTCCTTTGATCAAAACCTAATCAAACCAAACATGTCTATGAAGATTAAGTATAGGATTATGCTAACCACATACACATGTAGAGTTGATGTGTGTGTGCGAGCGCGCGCTTAACTTTAAATGCAGATCTGAGCTGAGAATCATATATATCGTTGGTGGTGATACGACGAAATGTTTGAGGGAACTGAACAAAAGCAAGAGAAGGAGATATATTGGGATCAAGATGAAAACACATTGCTTGCTTCGCTGAAGTTGGATCATTGCACATCATGTCACAGTCTAACACCAGAAAGTATGGAGCATTGCTCATCACACCTGATACTCGCAGCTGAAACAATACAATACGATGCATATATTTGCCGAGAAATTAATATGTCAGCAAATTTGTAACAAGTATGCAGTTGAGAAAATATACATATATGTTCAAGGTGGAATATGAGTGAATAGTGAGATTTTGATTTTGGTCAGGATGATCAAAGAACTGAAAACCCGGCAAGTTGTTGAATTAGTTGAAACAGTAATATAAAGGTTAATAGTTCAACCGAATTAAACTGAGGTTAAACTGGTGATGATTAAAATAATACAATTTAATTAAAATATTCAAAACATTCATATTTGATCATGAGAAAGTAATATTTAAATAAAAAATTATTAATCCATAGGTAAATGAAATACTATTTATGCTCAAACCACCTATATATATATAACAATGAGGAAATCCGTGGGACCTCCTAATTACAAGGAAATATTCATGTCATTGGGCTACATGATTATGACACAAAATATAGTTATTAATTAAAGTACAAATGTGTAGGACTATTATTTTTTTTTCTTTTAAGAAAATTCAAAATGATGTCATTTCAATTTTATTATAATTTTAAGGGGAAAATGTTAGAAAATATCATTTGAACTTTAAAACTCTAAATTAGTGGCTGCCCACAAAAATATAAGTATTAACTACACTTGTATAACAATTGATAGCTCATTTTAATAAAAAAAAAATCATTGATTTAAGATTTTAAAGTTTAAATGGTATTTTTATTTTTTTTTCTACTTTCAAAGATAATTTATTAATAAAAAAATTTTATAATTTTTTACTCAAGTCCACAATGGAATTTAAACACTAAAAATTATAGTTTTTTCTAAAATTTTTAACAAATTATATATTATGCATGATAAAACATATACAAGAGTATAATTTATTGATCATTGTCTTATGTAGAGTTGGTACTATAAGTTTTAACTATGGGTCAAACCTACTCAATCTGAAAAAATGGGCAGTTTGAGTTCTGTAAAAATGAGACCGTTTTGGTGCGGTTCTTTTTTATCCTGACCCATATGGGCCCAACCTGTTGCAGGTTGGCGGGTTTGAGTTTTTTTAACTTCTTTGAGTGTATTGTATAACCTAACACCATTAATATCAACTAATTATTGATTGTATTGAATGTTAATGATGATTTTTGGATTTATGTTTATTTTGTAATGTGTAGACTTATGATGAATGTTTAATTTATAATATTTGAAACTTTGAATTTAATGTTTTATTATTAATTTATGATTTTATAATGTATTTAAAATTTTTTATGGTTTAGGTTTGAAAGAAAAAAAATCAGTATAATGTTTTAAAAAAATTTAAAAATATATAGTATAAAAAATTTTAAAAAAATAATATAAATTGGCCGGTTGATCAGATAACCGAGAGGTAATATGGGTTGAACTGATTAAACATCAACTATGATTTTTTTTTTTTTTTTTATCTGAACCGATATGATGCAACTTCTGTAAGGCCTATATTTCCAATCTTATGTACCAAAACATTGAGGGCCCCAGCCTTGAAATGGTGAGCATTAGAGGTCCTTTTTTCCCGACGCAAGTACACCAGCACTGGCAATTTCACTTTCTCCGATACTCCCTCTGCAACATTTTCTTCCATCACCTGTCTCATCAAACTCTTCTTTCAGTTTATCCACACAACAATTCAAAATGCAAAAAAAAAAAAATTCTCAAAATTACTCTAAAAATCTCATGTCTTTATTAGAAATAAGTTTCGGATAATTAAGGAAAATTTTCAGAAAAATACTCTAAAAATTAAAAAATGACAAATCAGTAATTCCAATTTACAAAATCCTATGTCAGTACGGTGAAGAAATATGAGATTATAAAATTTTGACAAAAAGATACCCCTGTCCTTGAGTTTCTTTTCCCTTCATCTTCTTCTCCTTCTCACTCAATTTAGAATAATCTGGCCACTTTTTTTTTTGGCTTTCATCCTCCTCTCCACCGGTTGATCAGTTTGATGTAATTCAGAGAACGAGTTTTTGGTGTTGAGACCATAGACGGAGCTTGAAGACTCTCACACAATGGCGGAATGGGGATTTGCAGCTTTAGTGATTTCCAGGAGGTTGACAAATCTAACAATGTGCGTGAAGTGTGTGCGTCAAAGAGTTTCAACAACAAGGGCCCGTCGTTAATGCCGCATTCGACAGTGAAGATTTGGTGCTTGGAATTTGTAAAGAAGCGCCTGTCTGGCACGCTTCAGGGAGGGATTGTAGTAGCCGTTGAAGTTATCAAGGCCAAGAACTCCGTCACCACTCTTCTTGAGGGCCAAGGAGCAGTGCGAGTTGATGAAGCCAGTAGCACCGTTGACGAGGAGGGACATGTCATTGGGTTAGCGAGAGATGTGAATTGAGATACGAAATTGTGAAACAAGAAAGAGAAACCGTTAATATAAAATATAGTGCTGTTAATACAGATACATATGTTGTTATTGGCCCCTAAAACTTGTTAATTTCAAACTTATCCCTGGGCATATGTTGTTTTTTTATATACGAAGTTGTGAAACTTATCCCCAAGCATGTGTTGGGACCAATAAGTTTGAAATTAACAAGTTTTAGGGACCAATAACAACATATGTATCTATATTAATAATACTATATTTTACATTAACGATTTCACTTTCTTATTTCATAACTTTGTATCTCAAAAACCAACAAATGCCTAGGGATAAGTTTGAAATTAACAAGTTTCAGGGACTAATAACAACATGTATCTATATTAACAGCACCATATTTTATATTAACGGCTTCACTTTCTTGTTTCACAACTTCGTATCTCAATTGACACCCTTCGCCAACTCGATGGCATATACCTCCTTGTCAATGATGCTACTGGCTTCATCAGCTCCCACTGCTCCTTGGCCCTCGAGAAGTGTAGGGATGGAGTTTTTGGCCTTGATAACTTTAACGGCAACTACGATCCCTCTCTGAAGCACGCCAGAAAGGCACTTCTTTCCAAATTCCAAGCACCAAATCTTCATTGTCGAAGGTGGCATTGACGACAGGCCCTTGTTGTCAAAACTCTTTGACGCACACCCTTCACACACATTGCTAGATTCGTCAACCTCCTGAAAACCACCAAAGCTGTGAATCTCTAACCCACCATTGTGTGGGTGTCTTCAAGCTCCATCTATGGTCTCAACACCAAAAACTTGTTCTTTGAATTACATCAGACCGATTAGCTAGTAGAGAGGCATATGAAAGCCAAAAAAAAAAAAAGTGGCCAGATTATTCGGAGTTGAGAGAAAGGGAGAAGAAGATGAAGGGGGAAGCAATTCAAGGGCAGAAGTGTTTTTTTGTCAAGATTTTATAATCCCAGATTTTTCCACTATACTGCCATAAGATTTTGTAAATTAGAATCATTGATTTATCCTTTTCTAATTTTTAGAGTATTTTCTAAAATTTTCCCGATAATTAATGTGCAAGTCCCTATAATTTCACTTAATTTTTTTTATCATGTTTCTGTAATTTTTTTTATCAAATTCTTATAGTTTTACATATTTTTAATCAAGTTTATGTATTTTTATTTTCTTTTTTTACCATATCTTTACAATTTCACCTGACTTTTAATTACGTATATGTAGTTTTTTTTCTTTTAATTTTTATCAGACATCTAAAAATACATGCACCCAACTAAAATTTAAGTAAAACCATAACAACGTAATAAGAAAATTAGAAAGACTTAATTAAAAATGGGTGAAATCATAATGAGCTGATAAAAAAATTTAGAGGAACTTAATTAAAAACCAATTGAAACACTCGTAGATTAATCCTCCCCATGGCTCTCAGAACTCTCCTGCCAAGTGCCAACTGCCAAAGAACATCACCAATTGGCTGCCGGAGACACCATTGTCAGTGACAAATAGACAATGGCAGAGTGATTTTGGTGAGACTTTAAACTTTGGATCCCTAATTGGTTACCCGAAAAAGGAAAAAAAAAAAAAACCGTGATTATGACTTTATAACTTATGATAAATAATTCTTAAACTTACCTAATGTTAGCCTCTTCTAAATATTATTTAGTGTTTAGTTTATGATTATGATTTTATCTAATTATTTATTTAATTGTGGTTGTGGACATTAGTTTTTAGCTTTTTAGACTTAGTGTTTGTGTTTTATTAGATATAAATAATATTTAATGTTTTAAGTTAGAGTTGATAATATTTTTATTTTAAATTAGGTATTTTAATCTTCAAGAATATAAAAAGTGAAAAGACGACAAACAAGACTAAAGCCTATAGGTCGACCTGTAGGCTTTAATTAAACAGATTGAGCCTCATAAATGAACCTATCTTTTTTTGAAGTCGAGTCTAAACGGGCCAAACTGACCTATTTTTTCAGCTCTAATTGTAAGTGAAAGTATAGCAACCTAATAAAAATATTATAGAGACTTAATAAAAAATTTAAAGGAACGTAATTAAAAATCAAATGCAACTTATATAATGACTGGTAGATTAATCCTGCCCATGGACCTCAAAACTCTCCTGCCAACTGCCGAAGAACATCACCAATTGGCTGCCGGAGACATCATTGTCAGTGACAAATAGATAATGGCAAAGTGATTTTGGTGAGACTTTAAACTTTGGATCTTTAATTGGTTACCCCAAAAAGAAAAAAAAAACTTGTGACAAACTGATGAGGTCCAAAGTTCAAACACTACGTTTGTGTTTAGGAACTTAGTGGAGAAGTGACTTTTTTTTAATGGGACTTTTATAAAAGCCCGTTTGAAAATAAGTCACAAGTAAATGTGATTTGTGTTTGGATTGGCGGTAGGACAAGTGACTTTTTTTTAAGGAACATGTTTGGATTAGCGTTTGAAAAGCCCATTTGAATAAGAAATGATTGAAAAGGGCATGAACCTTGTTCAATACTACATATATATTGTTTGTGTATATATTATTATAATTGATGTTAAAAAATATAAATAAAATTTTTTAAAATAAAAATTTTAAATGATTATTAAAAAAAGAAAAGAAAAATACACTGAAGCACTTAATTTAAAAAGGATAAATATATATTTATCCTTTTTAAATTAAGTGATTCACTGTATTTTTCTTTTTTCAATAATTATTTAAATTTTTTATTTTAAAAAAATTTATTTATATTTTTAACATCAATTATAATAATATATATACAAACAATATATACGTAATATTAAATAAAGTTCATACATTTTTCATTCATTTCATATCCAAACAGACTTTTCAAACGTTAATCCAAACAGGTTCCTTAAAAAAAAGTCACTTCTCCCATCGCCAATCCAAACACAAATCACATTTACAACCTGATTTTTTTTCAAATGGGCTTTTATAAAAGCTCTATTAAAAAAAAGTCACTTCTCCACCAAGTTCCCAAACAGGCACTATATGTGGTAGCTTATGGAAAAAAAATTATTTTTTAAGTTAAAGCCCATTAACATTTAATAGGTTTCCAAATATTAAACTTTAACCCAAATGAACTTATAGATCCTAAATAAACTTTTTTTTATCCCAAATGAGATTCTAAACAGACCCATACAACAGAAAGCAGTGGGGCTTACGGCAACCCATGCATAGAAAGAGAGGATTTTTTTAAGAACATTTTGATAAATATTATTTAAACTTATCTATGGTTAAAGGAAATAAAGGTTCAAAATAATTTATTGACTTTGTTTATATTTTAAATTGTTGTGGGAACCTTACAATTCTTATCATAAATAAAAAATTAATATAATTTTACCTCAATCATAGAGGGGTGATCTTGACTAATGCCAGAGACAGGGCCGTCGCCTTCTGTTCTAACTCTCATTATCTCTGCTTTAAAAGCCTTATATTTTTCCTGCCACCCAAATCAATATCCGTATATAAATTTATTAAACATCAAGATATTTTTTCAGTTTATGTAAGTCATAAAAAGATTATCATAAATTCAATAAATATCAAACAGAACGAACCTTGATCATCTGCTTTTCTGCAATAAATTCAATATCTTCATCGTCGTCGTCGTCATCATCCATCTCAGAAAAGTAAAGCTTAGGACAACAGCTCTTCAGTCTGTATCTTCTGCAGAAGGGAAGCCACCACCTTGCAAACCTCCAAGCCGCCCTCAGCCCACCTAAAGTCACCGACGACCCGCCATCGTCGGAAACATAAACATGAAGCTTCTCCGGTGGGTAATCAAGAGCCATGGCAGACAACACAGTGTTCATGACTTGCTCAGTAGGCTCCTTAGTTGGGTCTGTAGTACAAATGAACACATCCAAAGGAGGAAGCTCGTCGTCGTTCTCCGGCAATCTTTCCGGGAACGCAGTCCGGACAACGGGACGCCACCGGAAGCCTATGCCGAGGAACCAGATGAAGGAGAGGATGGCTTCTGAGAAGAAGATAAGAAGGAAGGGTATGGTGGTGGTTTCATGGAGGAAGAAGAAGGAGGCTCTGTAATAGAATAAGAAAGCTATAGAAGTGGCATGGAGGAGAGTGTGTAGCCTGTTGATGAAAGCTTGAAGCTTCTGGACATGGCAGAGGTTGAGAGGAAGAGTGTCCTCCATTTGGATACTGTTACTGTTGTCAGCAAAGATGGGCTCTCTCCGTTTGGATACCCCTTATTTATTACAAGGACTCGTTGAGTGGGAATCAGTCACCTGCTTCACTACCGGACTATTTGATACGCTGGAATCAGGGAGGATGGAAATGAAACTGTGTTTCAATTTTATTAGAGGGTTTGTTTGGTATAATGGAATTGGCTCTCAATTCTAATTTTATGTGGAAGCCAAATAAGTAAATTCCACCAAAATGAATTTTATCCCAAAAGCTAAGATTTGTAATTTCACCTCTACAATTCCATCAATTGTCCTCCTCCCTTCGGTAACAACGGCAACCTCTCTTCACTCTGGCGACAACTATAACATCCTTATTTTTATTTTTAGGATATAATTATAATTTAGAATTAATTATTTATAAAAAATAAAAAATAATAAAATTAGTAGGTAATTTTTGAAATAAAAAGAAAAGGGGAATCTGGTTAAAATATATTAAAAAAATTAGAAAAAATTATTATTAAACAAATTAATTATAATAATAATAAAAATAATTTCAATGTTTGAGTTACTTGTTAGGATTTTTTAAGACGAGGGCATATTAATAATTTCACATTTAAAATATAAATATTAAATAAAAATAATGTCTAAATTTTATGTATATATCAAATACACTTTTAAACCCAATTTCTAATTCCATATCCATCAAAATCAATTCCAACGTATCAAACAAGCCCTAAATTGATCTGGCTTGACCATCTAAATCAGATTTGGTCGGAGTTTTCTTAATTGACGATTCTTAAATTTTTTTAAAATTTTTTTAACAAAAATTAGTTAAAAAAATATTTATTTTAATTCCATACCATTCCAATACTATTAGGTACTCTGGTGTCAACAAGGAAGAGGTCTCTCCTTATTTTATAATATGAGAGAGACAGAGGATGATTTTTACAAGGGACTAATTGACTGAGAGACGGGATCGAACCAAAGGTTAGTTATTGGTATCGTCCAGATAAAATGTGGATAGCTTATATTTAATTTTTTAACTGATAATTTTTAAATAAAAGTATTTTTTTAAAAAAATATCAGTTAAAAATTATATTTATTTAAAATTATATACCCATAAAATATTTCTTAAAAAATAAAACAAAATTAAATCTAAACCATTTAAAAAATCATTTGGATATACATTGAAACTAGTCCCCTTGACTTAGGCGACTGACGTACCTTTCAGACATCATGGAAAAGGCTGTCTTGTAATGCTAACAATCGGCCCTTTTTTTCTTAAAGATATGAACCAGGAAGGGAGAATTACTACGCGTCTATTTGGAAATTGGGTGAAGAAATGTTTTTTTTTTATGGGATTTTTGCAGAAACAGATTAAAAAAAATTAGATTATGAATGTAATTTGTGTTTGGATTCACGATGGGAGAAGTTCTTTTTTTTTTTAATCTTGAATCTGTTTAAATTAGCATTTAAAAAGCCTGTTTGGATAACAAATAATTGAAAATAGCATAAACCTTATTCAATATTACGTATATATTATTTGTGTATATATTATTATAATTGATATTAAAAAATATAAATAAATTTTTTTAAAAATAAAAAAATTAAATAATTATTGAAAAAAAGAAAAATACACTAAAGCACGTAATTAAAAAAAGATAAATATATATTTTAATCAAAATATCATATACGAAGTGAATAATAATTGGATCATCTAAAGGTTATGGAATATCTGGGTGAGTTTGAAGATATCTAGATGAAGGAAAAGCTATAAAGTTAGACGCATAAACATTAGGGATATTCAATTTTGAGTCAATTTCAAACCAGCAAAGAGTGGGGTTTGTGCAAGGGGAGGGATATTTCTCTTTGTCTCCATGTAGCAACTTGATGGGCATGGAGGTAGATAGCTAGATTTCATGAGAAGTTAGGAGAAAAAGCTGCGTGGGGTAGCTTATGGAAAAAAGTGGCTTTTTAGGCTAAAGTCTATTAGCTGGTGATAGGTTTCCAAACACTAAAGAGCCTGTTTGAAATCTCATTTGCCATCTAAAAAAGCTTATTTATCATGTAAAAACACATTTGTCTTAAAAATTAGTGTTTGGAAAATCATTGAAAAGCAATGGGCTTTTAGATGTAAAAGAACTTTTTTTTCAAAAGCTCTCACACACAGCTTTTAAAAAAAAGTTACTTCTCCCACCGCCAATCCAAACACAAATCACATTTTCAATCTGGCTTTTTTTCAATTGGACTTTTATAAAAACCCCATTAAAAAAAATCATTTTTCCACCGAGTTCCCAAACAGGCCCAAAATCTAACCCAAATGGGCTTTTAGCTTGTGAATAAGCTTTTTTAGGTCCCAAATGGGATTCCAAACAGACCCTACAATGTTTTTGAATGCTCCAAGTAAACAATATAGATATATTATCATTTTTTACTTAAGAACTTATCATTGCATACTCTTAAATTGTTATTAGATTTTCGGATAGTTAAATACTTATTTGGAATAGCAATTGAGATCCTTAAAATTAGTTTTTCAATCGTGATTTACGGTATACAAAGTAAGTATGTAAGAGGAATATTAGTTCGACTTATATGCATAAACATTTATAAACTTTATAAAAACTCATCCAAATATATATTAAATCTTTTTCGTGAGACCTTACGGTGATTCCCCCAAAAAAAAAAATTTGCAATGTGTCTGGATGTCAAAATAGTCTAATTACTCCCACCAATTCAAAATATAAGTTTTAAATTATAAATTTGTGTTTATCAATAAATCAATTTAAATAGTTAAAAGTAATAAATAGGTAAGATATGTATTTTTTTTTAAATATCCTCTTATTCATAAAAAGAATAAATGAGTGAGACAATGAATAAAAAAATAATGAAAAAGAATGGGCAAGAAAAATATTAAATTTCACTCGGCGTAAAAATATATAAACGAGTAGTAGAAGGAAATGGAGAGTAAGGGAGGTGCAGAACAATATTTTAAAAGCCGGATCGGACATCGAGCCGGAAAAGTAAGCGGGTCATGGTTTAACCAGTTGAAACGGTCGAACCGTTCTGTCGGACCGGTGATATAATAATTAAATTTAAAAATATTATATATATATTACAATTAATTTTTACTCTAATTTCATAGAAAGTTAATAAAGTCATAAAATACCATTTAAAGAAGAACATTAAGTCAATCATCAACCTAACAAAATATACTAACAGTAATGATTTTATGATTTGTCAAATATTGATGGCTCTTGATTGATTTAAGCATAAGTTTCTTGAAATATATTTAGATCATACCACTCTGATTATATTTATAAGTTTTTTTGACCAAAAAATTTGGTTCTATTTATAAGTTCAGTTTTAGTGTAATAAATGAGATTGTGATAATTTTACCCCTATTTATTGTACAAATGAAGAAATAATTTAAAGATAGATAGAGAAAAAAGAGTTTAAAAGTACTCATTTATAAGTGATGACATAGTTGTAAATTTACCCCATAATCATTGAGTTAACTATATCTCTTTGATATGTGAAATTTAGTTAAAATCGACTTATAAATAGGACTAGAGTGGTAAATGTTATCATCTTCTTGAGGAAATGATCCAAAATCAAGACATTCAACTCTAATTTCAATGATTCCAATTTTGTCCTTAGCTTGAGGATGGACATCATTGGCTTTTTCTTCAAAAACATCTTTATAAAATAGTTTGTAACAAACCAAATTATTAAAATTAGTAATATATAATATAAATAAAATAAAGTAATATGTCTAAAATTTATATGCCATTTTTTTTTGCAGCATCAAATTTTTTTAAAAAAATTGCAGCAAAAAAAGATTTTTTTTAGCATTTTTTATTGAACTGGACTGTTTTTGAAAAACTGGTCCGGTTTCCGACTCAAAAACGGTTAAACGACGGTCCAAAACGGCTCCCCCAGAAAAACGATCCAACGTATATATCTGGCCCACCTCAGTGACCGACCGACGGTCCTACCAGACCGACCGTCCGGTCCGATCCGATTCTCTAAATAGTGGTACAGAACTTCTCGTCTTGCATATTTATATTTCCGGAGTTTCAGCATAAAATTTATATTTACCCTTTGCGTCTCCCCTTTTCGAGATTATGTTTTATATTTTAGTCATATTTTCAAATTTCATGTTTAAGATGCAATTTAGGGTTGCCCAGTGTCTACTTTTAAACTTTAGTTTTAGGTCGTAATTTTATTCAGCGCCTTTTGAAAATCTATTTAAGTTTTTAGGACAAACTTCAATAGAGTCACTGACTTTATAGATTAAAGTAGTAATTTTCATTGTTTTTCCTTTTCGTATATCACTGTTTCAACTCTCTCTTTGTTCTCTTGATTTTTAAAAAAAGTCTGAATAATGTTGAGCTGGTGGGGGCATGATAATAATTAGGCCTGAGTTTGTTTTGGGCTCTCAGTAATATCATTTGGTAACCAAAATTGTAACAATCAAAGTCTTGGTATTTTATAGGGTTTTGTTATTAATTTGAGAAAAGTAGAAAACATTAAAGCCCGCGAAACTTTTCTAGTGTTTCTTTTGATTTTCTTTTTGGGGACTCTCTCCTTATATTTAATGAAGGAACTAATTGAGGATTACTTTTTGTCCAAAAAATAAGAACCTTTTTATAAATTGTGGCTTCCAGTGTCGGACTCCCTTGTGTCGTTGATGTCCTAATTCTATAGAGGAACCTTTTTTACTGGGGATCATGGTTCTGGTTTTAATAAAAGGAAAATTTCAACCAGCTCCCTTTTTAATAGTAAATTAATTTCAGTTAATCTTAAGATTTTTTGAAATTTTACTGTACTTATATAGTCAAAATAAAATTAATTTTTATGGGTGAAAAGATAATTATACTCTTATTTTATTTATCTTGTAATTTGTTATATTTGTCTTGTGAATTTTCATATTTATCTTGTGAATAGCCAAAATGTTTTTAACTTCATAGGTTCTTTTGAATCCCTTTATTTATCTTGTAAACATCTTTATTTATCTTGTAAATGCCTATATTTGTTTTGTGAATTTTCATATTTATCTTGTAAATAGCTAAAATGTTTTTAATTTCCTAGGTTATTTCAAATCCATTTATTTGTTTTTTGTAAATCTCTTTATTTTTTTTTCAAATACCCTTATTTATTTTGTAAATGCCCTTCTAAAAAAAAATTAAAGAAGGGCATCATTGGCTTTTCATCCATAAAAATTAATTTTATTTTGACCATAGAGGTGTAGTGAAGTTTCATAAAGTTTTAGGGGTTTACTTAAATTAATTTGCTACTAAGGGGCTGACTGAAATTTACCCTTTAATAAATTGATCTTTGTTGTGCATGAGCTCCCAGTTAGGAGGGAAAAATAGGAATCACCACCAAAATATTAGAAGAATTTTGGGAACATAAAAATATGGTCTACGAAAACTCACTAGTGCAGAAAATGCTTTTTACATGTGACGGAAACGACTTTTTACACCTGACATAAAACACGTGTAGAAACAGTAGGTGTAGAAATTCCAGACTTTCTACATGTGTCGTATATCACGTGTAGAAAGTCACACTTTCTACACGTGACCTCTTTTATCAGATGTAGAAAGTCTGAAAAGGAAGACTTTCTACACCTGACTTTAGAGGTCACGTGTAGAAAGTCTAGACTTTCTACACTTGACCTCTTACATCAGGTGTAGAAAGTCTGAAAAAATGGAGACTTTCTACACGTGACCTCTTATATCAGGTGTAGAAAGTCCCCATTTCAGCCTTTCTACACCTGACTTTAGAGGTCACGTGTAGAAAGTCCAGACTTTCTACACTTGACCTCTTACATCAGGTGTAGAAACTCATTTTTGAAAAAAAAAATAATTATTTTTAAAAACAATTTACAACGAAACTAATGTCTGTGAAATATCAAATTCCATCCAAAATACTCATGGTAGGCTTATGAAGATACATAAACTTGGCTTCATTTTTACAATGAAATTGTACTAAAGTCAAACTCAATACCAAGTAGTGACAATACAATTCAACATGTCCAATACCAAATAGTAGTTATTAACTTTACAGGTTTAACATTACACTCACAAGTTTGTGATCTCTAAAAAATAAGTTGCCCAACGTGTGCGAACATCATCAATGTCCTCTTCAGAAAATGCATCCGTAATGTCAAACATCTACAGATTTGAAAATAAAAAATCATATGCATCAATTTAATAACAACGAAATGAACTTAATAAAACAAATATAATTAAATACAATTACCTCTTCTGTAAATTCTGTACTACCCAAGAGAATGATGTTTAACATGTGCCTCATCACATAATATCCACAAGCCTTATTCCCCTTTTGACGACGGCACTATAGAAGAACATGCATTTTATTATATTAAATATATATATATATGTGAACAAGATAACTATATTCATAGAAGGATAGATTGAAACTATTTACCTTTGGTTGTAACCAGATAGTCTCCCTAAGCTGGTGTGTATGCTTTTTCTTAACCACTCTTTGATACATTTCCATTGCCCTGTAGAAAAATATATAAAATAGGGTACATTATCTAAAAAACTTACATATTGCAAATAAAAAGTCATCGTCAAAGTATACTTACGTGTCCATCGTTTTCTTCAAATCCTTTCCCGGATTATAATGTAATGAACATAAAAGAACAACGACATTCTGCTCTGGGCATAGAACCACTAATTGCCAATGAGTGCTGCAAAAAGAGGTATGAATTATATATATGTACAAAAACAAGGTATCAATTACAAACTTTTTCTTACTCGTTAACATATGGCGCTAGGTAGCACTCTTTTCCATCTTCACAGAGCCTCTGCCGAAGGTATGACTCTCTTATGGTGGAAGTGTTCCCTTTTTTCTGGATGTGAATCGGGCAAAGGAATCCAAACTTGCCACCATTCCCTGATAAGGTATAAAGGCGATGGAGGTACCTACAATAGTTAAAGCATGCATGTCAGAATCAAAAGTTGAATACTTACTAATATTATTAAAAATATACCCACATCATAAACAAGTGAACTTGCGGTATGGTAATCTGATCCTTCGTTAAAATCCTAGCTATATCCTCCTGCTCGATATGCACAAACATGTCCCTCTTACCCACAACGTCTGGATCCATCGTCAATACCTCAGTTGAGAAGGATCCGTCAAACGCCAACATACACAGACGTTGAAGCGGTTTCACCTGGTTTTGGGTTTGCGGTTGGGGATGGCATTGTGGAACCACTTCATTGGATGGGGTAATTTGCTAAATAAACAAAAATTTATAGAGTTAGTAATAATTGCAAGTTATAAATTAACAATATGAAAAAATTGAAACATATCAAGAAGACAAATAATTTCATACTTCAGTGCGAACTGCAGCAGGAACTACTCGGACTAGTCTCTTTGGCCACCGAAGGAAAGTTTTGAGGGCTTGACCCACAATCTTCACCTCATCATTCGGAAATGGAACAGGGGCATCTGGAATTTTTGCCTCTCCAATCACCACTCTCACTTCGTCATCTTGCATTCGCTCGTGGTGGACGGTTGGCCCCAAGTTGTGTATTGCGCCAAGTGCTACTAAGCGTCTATCAGGGTCCTCCAAATATAATTCACAAGGTTCACCGTCTTTTTGGACTCCAGAATCCTCTGATATACAGCCAAGAACACAACTCCCATTTGTACTTTGAACTGCAGGAGAATGAGTCGGATGGATAGTTGTGTCTTGTCGTGAGCTTAGGATGCTCATCATTTCTTCCTTTAATTGTAACATCTGGGCGGCCGTTTCCTTCCTTTCATTCTCTAAAATCAAGTGCATCTGCTTCCTTTCATTCTCTAGCATCAATTCCATCTCTTGCTTAGTGACCATTCCCGTGGTGGCATAACGTGTATTTGATCCAAAGTAGTCTCTTATGCCTACTCCTCGACCAACGCCCCTAACACGACCACCATGGTCTGGAGTCCCCGTGGCAACCGTCAAGACATCATCCCTTCCCTGTGGAATGAAGGCTCCCTGAGCACGTTCTAGTTGAAGTTGATCCTATAGTATATAAATAACAAATATAATTAAAAATGTAACTATACAACAAAGAAAATAATAAGGATTGACGTTAAATTACTTACAATTCTTTCACCAATCATGCGTGCCTTCTCGCTCATATACTCTCCAGTCTTTCTTCGACGTGCGGCCCTCCACTTTTCTTCACGCGATATTGGAGATGGTGGAGATATAATGGTAGATGGATCCAACTGAGCCTCTTCTTGTCGCCTCTTCTGTTTCTCCTTCATCATTTCTTCTTCGAGCTTTTCATAACCCCCACGAGACAATCTGTGGGGGCAATCATTCTTTCTACCACTCGCTATAGCTTTATCCCTTTTTATCTTTTAATAAGAAACCAACAAATCATTAATCGATAAAATTAAATGAGAATAAAGTAAGTAACTAATTAAAGTGAATAAAAACTAACCAAGGCTTCTGGTGTAGTCCTCATCCTGTAAAATTCTTTCCATGTATCTTCATCAAGAAATGTATACTCCGAACAAGGATTAGGAGGATTCTTACCCTCTGCAACCTCGACATGCACAAATCTTTTAGTTAGCGAGGTCTTGAAGGCCGTTCAACGCTCCGCGCAATATGATAACAATTTATCCTTTAAGACTTGACTGGGAGGAACGTCGTAAGTAAGCTGTGAAGTCATTATATTAGTTAGTAACATGAATAAATGTAATAGTTACAAAAGTTAATAGGTGTATAGTATTGTACCGCTATAGTATTCCAAATTTGATCCTTGACAGATTCATCCACTTGATTCCAATCCTTAATCGTTATGCTAGGCTTGCTACGTGCTTGGAGGGCAACAAAGCTAATAAACTTGCTCTTGGTAGGCCCGATTGGTCTCCATTGCCTATCAAATTCAATCGGTATTTTCTGGTCATCCGCGCGACTCTTGGTCAATTCTTTCAGGGTCGTGCCACGTCTACCCTTTCTTTTCCCAGAATGAGTATCATCAATATTGGGGGAATCCCTCTCCATGTTCCTGTTTGACAATGAAATAAGGTAAGTAATTGAAAATCCAAGATACATAAGCAACGAAATACGATTACTAACTTTTGATTAAAGTCCGTCAAATAGGAGCAAATATATTCTCCCATATCCCTTCATGGTGGTCAGTTCTTGTGGCATGTATGTCATCTACTTCATCTTCATTTAATTCAGGCAACCCTGACGAGAAACATGGAGTCTCAGAAACATCAGAATTTAATTCCTTATTATCATCACTGTGAACTACAGTTTTTCCTTGGAGAACAACGGAGCGACTTTTATTTGTTGGATCAATTACATAAAACACTTGTTTTGCGTGGGCTGCTAAAATAAAGGGCTCCTCACTATACTTTAATTTATTAAGATCAACTAATGTAAATCCATACTTATCCACTTCAACACAGTTATTTTCAATCCACTTGCATTTGAATATTGGGACTCTAAATTTAGTATAGTCAACCTCCCAAATATCTTCAATAACCCTAAAATAAGGCATAGCTGCTAACTTTGGCTTTTTGTCTTTTGAACTGAAAAAATGCATGGATTCAGCCACAACCATAACTCCACTGTTTTGAACAGTACTCTTGTCATCCAGGGATTTCGTATAGAAGGAATACCCATTGACATCATATCCACTCCAACATATGACATTAAAGTTAGGACCCAGTGCCAACCATTTTATAGTTTGAGAAACACTATTATCATTGGCTACTTGTTTTTTGAACCATTGTGGGAAAGTCTTGTTATGCTCAAGCAATAACCTTTGCTCAGTCATGCGACCATGTTGTGCCCTTATAATTTCTTTGTGCATAAATATATAATCTTGAACTTCATCGGTGTTATTCAAAATGTATAAGTGTGCTTGTAACACTGCATCATGATCGATATTAGTTTTCACTGTTACCCCACGTGTACCCTTACCTAATAATCTGTCCTCATGACGAGATTTAGGGAGCCCAATAGCTTCTTCGTTTGACAAGTAGTCGGAACAAAACTCAATAGCTTCTTCGGCAATATATCTTTCAACCATGGAAGCTTCAGGCCTGTATGGATTCTTCACATACCCTTTAAGAATTTTCATGTATCTCTCAACTGGGTACATCCATCGTAGATAAACAGGGCCGCACAACCTGATCTCTCTCACTAAATGAACAATTAGATGTGTCATGATATCAAAAAATGAAGGAAGGAAGAGCATCTCAAGCTGGCACAAGATAATAGCAGCATCCTTTTCTAGTTCATCTAATTTATCGGGGTCAATCACTTTGTTGCAGATGGCATGGAAGAAGAAGCACAGTCTAGTTATAGTATGTCTCAAATCATCTGGCAATATGCCCCGAATAGCCACGGGAAGTAGTTGTTGCATCAAGATGTGGCAATCATGAGATTTTAAGCCCACTAATTTCAAATCTTTCATCGACACAAGCTTTTTAACATTTGAAGAATACCATTGAGGCACTTTGACACCATGTAAACAATCACAAAAGCTTCTTCTCTCAAGCTTCGACAAGGTATGAGAGGCTAGAGGTAGATAAGTCCGCTGACCTTGTGGCTGTGGATGTAACTCATCTCGTATTCCCATTTCAATCAAGTCTAATCTTGCATTGACACCGTCCTTTGTCTTGCCCTTTATATTGAGAAGTGTCCCAATAATACTATCACACACATTTTTCTCGACATGCATCACATCAATACAGTGCCGCACATCAAGACTTTGCCAATATGGAAGATCAAAAATTATGGACTTCTTTTTCCATATATTTTTATCAGCTGCACTCTTCTGCGTCTTTCCAAAGATAACATTGATGTCTTTCACCCGTTGATAAACTTGCTCTCCAGTCAATGGCACTGGAGCATCTCTATACTCTTGATGGCCATAAAAAGCTTTCTTTAATCTACGATAAGGGTGATTTTGTCTGAGAAATCTCCGGTGGCCAAGGTAGACTGTCTTCTTTCCATGCTTAAGTTGATGGTGGCATGTGCCTGCTTCACAAATTGGACATGCTTTGTGTCCCTTAACACTATACCCAGATAGGTTTCCATATGCAGGGAAGTCGTTTATGGTACAGAAGATCATGGCACGCATATTGAACACCTCTTTTCGATTCGCGTCAAACACATCCATACCTATCTCCCACAACTCTTTCAAGTCTTCGATCAAAGGGGCTAGGTAAACATCAATGTCATTTCCTGGCTGCTTTGGACCCGAAATCACCATAGACAACATAATATACTTACGTTTCATGCACAGACGAGGAGACAAGTTGTAAATCACTAACAAAACAGGCCATGAACTATGAGTACTGCTAAGACTGCCATAAGGATTCATGCCATCAGAAGATATCCCAAGCCTGAGGTTTCTTGGCTCATTTCCAAACTCAGGAAACATCTCATCAATTTTCTTCCATTGAGGAGAATCGGCTGGATGGCGAAGCTTCCTATCCGATATTCTCTCATCTGCATGCCACCTTAAGTTCTTTGCATCATTCGTATTAGCAAATAATCGCTTGAACCTTGGTTTCACTGGAAGATACCATAACACCTTCGCAGGAGGGCCTTTAGTAGTCTCGACAAAGTCTGTATCACAATTCCCTTTTAATTTGTACCGTGAAGCACCACATTTTGGACACTTATGCTCCCCTTCGAACTCTTCTCTATATAATATACAATCGTTAGGACAGGCATGTATCTTTTTGTACTGCAGACCCAAGGGACACAACATTTTCTTTGCCTCATAGTAACGGTTGGGTAATTCATTACCTTCTGGAAGCATATCTGTCAGCAACTCAAGTAATTCTGTAAAACTCTTGTCACTCCACCCATTCCTTGCTTTCAAGTGGACCAATCTCACCACAGCTGACAACAACTTGAATTTTGTACATCCTGGGTATAAAGGCTTTTCTGTATGACTAGACAAGTTATCATACTCATGTGATCTCTTAAAGGCCTCTTCGCCAATATCACGAATCATGTCCTCTAGTCGATCATCCATGTCCACATCAACTTCCACCTCTTTAGATGCACTAAGCTCTTCTACTAATTCACCATGCCATACCCATCGTGTATAACTCTTCAAGAACCCATCACAAATCAAATGCTCTCTTATTTCTCCGACACATAGTCGCCTCAAATTTAAGCAATTTACACAAGGACAATAAAACTTCCCAGATTTATCACCACCAGCATTTCTTATAGAAAATTCCAAAAAATTCTTCACCCCATTATCGTACTCATCACTAGTTCGTCTAGCATAGATCCAGCTACGATCCATATGTGCAAATAAACTTCAACACAAAATGAATTTGTTTAAAATTTTGTGTTCAAATTATAGGAGGACTATTGAAAGACATGGAATGAAGGAGGAATAAAATTACAGAGATAAGAACACAAGGGTCTCTCTAGTTCGAATAAACAAAAGAGGAAGCAAAGCACATGCCAAGTGAAACCACTTGTGTGTTTGTGTCCAACCAGCAAGCAAGTCATCAAACTTAACCAAAATCAAGAGGTTGGTGTCTATTAGCTACAACACGTGTGGGAATAGAAAAGCAAAGGAGGAAGGCTACAAGTAATTCGATTAATAGGTTGTGTTGGAGTAAGAAACATAATCTAGTCAAAAAGGAAGCAAAGCACATGCAGAGTGAAACCACTTGTGTGTTTGTGTCCAACCAGCAAGCAAGTCATCAAACTTAACCAAAATCCAATTTTTTTTTCAGAATCCAACCATGAATGATGAGAAGATAAAGTGATGAGTCAGATTTAGATATATCAGTTTGTTGATGTTAACTCTTAATCAGACTTCACATGATCCATCCATCCCGTGTGTGTGTGTATAATAACATAACAACAACAACAATATAATTCTGGGGGTCATGGAGGGAATTTTAGGGATATATCCTTTTGAGCCTTCTTTTTAAGAGGATATATAGTAGTATATAAATACATATTCGAATCAAAGGAATGTAGTATAAGTATTTGTAATTAAACAAATGTAATATGTAATTGTTTTTATTGGGGAGTACTTGCAGTGGGTAAATGAGAATCTCTAAAGCTAGCTAGATCTGCCTTTAATAAGAGATTTTGGGAAGAACAAGAAAAAGAGTTTGGGGTTGAGTGTTTTTGTTTCAAGTTTTGAACAAATTAAAGATTAATTGAAGAGCCCGAAGCTATATTTTTATCCCAGAAAACATGTTGAGTTGAATAATATAGTGGCATTATGCCTGTTTATTAAAAAAACAGTCTCGAAGGTTGCTCCTTAGCTTTTGTCTGCTATTCTTTTTATCCCATCACATATGAGATCAACTGATACTAATAATATACCTGCCTCTGTCCCTATACATATATATATATAGACTATAACAGCATAACAAAACAATCTAAGCAACTATACTTCAAAAAAGGCAGAGATTTCAACATAGGCCAGAGATTTGATATACTATACAAATGCAACATAAAATGGCTTGATCCTTAAAGTTTGATTTTTCTTCATATCAGACTATCAGTACAGAAAATGCACTCAAGCCTAGCGTTCCAATCTTCTTCATATCAGTATAGAAACCAGAGATTTTACGGGAAAAGATTTGACGAAAAAAAATTACAAGCCACAAAACGAGGATCACCTGGCTGAAAATTCTGAAATGGTAAACAGCAACGAACCGTCAGAAGTCGGATCTCCAAAATCTGAATAGAGACTGGAGATGGAGAGGAAAAGAAAGCTCAGACTCACAAAGCAACACTAACTCAGAAGGCTACAAATTCAGAGTATATCTAGCGTCATTTTAAGGTTAGGAAAACGCTTACGGCGGCGATACAGAACACAGACGCTGACGACGGCAATACAGAACACAGACACTGACGGCGGCGACGGAGAGATTAGCCTGAACTCTCGCGGCAGAGTGTGGGTAATGGGTTGGCAGATGAGCGTGAGAGGGAGGGAGGAATTGGAGCTAACTGGCGGCAAAAGAAAATGATGAGAAAGTAGCGCGCAGGGTTAAATTTACGGGGATACTACACCGGTTGTAAAATAACCGGTGTAGAAACTCACTTTCTACACCGGTTCAAAACACAACCGGTGTAGAAAGTGAGTTTCTACACCGGTTATTTTACAACCGGTGTAGAAACCAACTTTCTACACCGGTTCAAATACAACCGGTGTAGAAAATATTTTCTACACCGGTTGTATTTGAACCGGTGTAGAAAGTAACATATTCTACACCGGTTATTTTACAACCGGTGTAGAATATGCTGACTTATTTTATATTAAAAAATTAAATGCTTATTCTACACCGGTTCTAATTTAACCGGTGTAGATTTAGATGACTTTCTACACCGGTTTTAATTCAACCGGTGTAGAAAACTTGAATTTATTTAAAAAAAATAAATTCTTCTTCGTTATATTTTTTTTGTTTAAGTAAATTAAATATTTTTTGAATTAAATTAATTTCATTTTTTTAATGGAAAAATTTTTTAAGTGGACTTTTCTACACGTGTTGTCAATTCAACACGTGTAGAAAGTCCTAAAATCATAATTTATTTACTAAAATGCCACCGGTCACACTTTCTACATGTGACCTGTTTCGTCAGGTGTAAAAAGTAGGTCTAAATCCATGATTTTGTACTAGTGACTGGATAAGGTTTAAGAGTCAATTATGTATGGAAAATGTGTTAGGCATCATGCATTATCTATTCATGAGATTAGTTACCCTAAGTTGAATACACAAAATTAATAGGTCATTTAAAAATATTTTAATCACCCAAAAAAAAGGGAAAAGATAAAAACAAAATGAAAATTTTATTTATTTGCAAGGTCTGACTTGACTTAGGGAGAAAATTTATGACCAACACACCCTTTAGAAAAGATCAAAGTCTACATAGTTTGGTGTATAAATATGTGTGTCACTGGGGTGATATTTTATAGAAAAGGATTTATCTAACTTATTTGAGAAAATTATATTTTTTTATTGGTCGGTATCTTTATTATATATGAAACAATTCCTCTATTTTTATTTAAGAAATATTTCTGGAAAGAACTTTTAGATTAAACTTCTTGTGGTAATTCCCATAATCCCACTCGAGAGTTAATCATTTGTGTTTGTGGAAGTTTTGATAACTTCACTCTGCATGAACCTATTTTAAAATACAGTATTATCTATCATTTTCCATGAACGGAGAACCTTCTCATGTCATTTTCAATCTATAACGTTGAGCAACCTCATTGGTATACTTGCTACCAATGAATCTAAGTACCTAGGTACCTATGGAGGTTCTAAAATCCTCACATAGTAAACGGATGCAATGTTTGGAAGGAAGAAGAAATATCACCCCATGTAGAATGAAAGAATGATGAGATGCAACAATTCATCATGAAATTTCATTATCAATACTTCCACTTTCATTATCAAACATAATAGCGAGGCGAAGATGCATAAATATAATGATGTTTCATTATCAATTGACTGAATGAAAAACAATTAAGCAATAAGTCAATAGCTATATGCAAAATTATTTTCTTGTACGATGCCTATCCCCTCAATACTTCCAACCACTTTCACTAAACATCCAAGAAGCAAAGGGATGAGACCGAATATATAGAAGTATCAAGGTAGAAAATTTTTGGTGTCATATGCAAAAATAACTAAAAAATATATATATAGTTTGAGTTGTATCTGAAGATGCTGTTTTTAAAGCTTAAGAGTCATTTCACAACTATCAACAAATAAGAAACAACAATTCTTAAGATTGAACAAAACTTTTATACAAAAATAGGATAAGTATAACTACGAAAGATAATAGAACTCATCAAGACAAAATACCTACGAAGGAAAGAGAGTTGCTTGAAAACTCAGAGCAGAGTGCTACATGTCTTAGCTAGCAATAGAGGGGAAAACACATAATCTCATATCATATTAATCCTAAAAATAGGATAAGTATAACTACGAAAGATAATAGAACTCATCAAGACAAAATACCTACGGAGGAAAGAGAGTTGCTTGAAAACTCAGAGCAGAGTGCTACATGTCTTAGCTAGCATTAGAGGGGAAAACACATAATCTCATATCATATTAATCCTACATGTCATCTTCTTTCTCTTCTTTATAATTACATCACTTCTAATTATTTTTAATCTTTTTTAAAATAAATTCCTCTCTTCCCTATATCTTCTTTGCCTCCGCTAATGAGCTCTTCGTTACCTTCATCAAGCTTGCCTCCATCACCACCAGGTTCCATAATTTGCTATATCATCTGTGATAAACCAATCAAAACACAACACCTGACTTAAATTTTTAATCATAACTGTGAAGTTTACTGTCATTTAAAAATAATAACGCTTCTAAAATTTAATTTTATTAAATTATTTTAAAAAAATTTTTTAATCAAATATGTCCTCTCTCTCTCTCTTCTCCCTCCTTCCTTAACAAAACCCTTCCTTTTTCTTGTTAGAGATATTAAGGTGAAATTAAATTGATTAGTTAGTTGATTAAGGCCATGGTCTATATAAAGAGTCTTGGTTAATGTGATTTAATGTGTAGAATAGTTATATTCTCACCATGTTAAGAGAGAGGTTAATGTGAGTCTCTCTTTAAAGAGGGAAGTTCCTTCTAGATCTCTAGAGTTAGGGTTAGTTGTTAATCACCCTTAAGTAAAGGATGATCATTTTTGTAGGAGCATGTTACTCTTATGTGATTAATATAAGATTTTTCATCTTCATCATATTATTTCTCTAATTACATTTGTTTACATGGTACCAAAGCAAGTCATTTTGGGCCAAAAGTATTGAAGCCTAGTGTTATTCTTGTTTTCTAATCACAGCCCAGTTCTTTTCTTGATTGAACAACATCATATAGTTTGTTTTCAAAATTTCATCTTGATTTTCTAGCACAAGATCAATCAAGCGTCCATTTTTTCTCCTTTTAATTTTGACTAAGATTCGATACTTTCTCACATTTCCACTCAGTCCTAATGAATCTTTTGCTGATCGCAATATCGATAGCCTGAGAAATCTTTGGGAACGTGATTAAGTCAAGCGCTCTCAACGGATTCATCATATTTTTTGCAATTCTCACCATTCGGGGCCCTTTTCGCGGGACCTCTTGGATTGTTGCTGACCCTTTTTGATGTCACTCTAAGGCTTTCTTGGTCTATCACCACATTCTTGATCAAAACCCTAGCATTCTTATTTCAGCCATGTTATGAAATAAAACTATGACAGGGACAATTTGGTAAAAGATTATGGGTTATTTTTGTTAATTTGTATTTTACCATTTTACTGAGAATCTTTCTGTTATTTTGAGGCTAGCTTACACGTGCTCTATTTGGTATAAAGGCAAGACTCTGTAAGTCACGACTATCGAATGAGTAATATCTGAATTCCCCGCTCTTTTTCCTTCTATCTTCTCTGATCCTTCTCTCCTGTATTCTTTTTTCCTCTCTTCTAACCTCTATTCCAGAACATTACGTATCATTGGTATCAAAGAAGCCTTCGATTCCTCATGGCTGACAAAACGCGTTCGCAAGCGTTGATTAGAGAAGCTGAAGGACGTGTGCGTAATGAAGTAAATCGACGTTTAGAACAATTGGAGATTCAGCTCGGAGATGTAAACGAGATGAAATGACAACTAAATGGTCTTCAGGATTTGATGTGAAGACTGTCTCTGCAAATGGCCGATCTGCAGAATCAAGGCGGTTGAGGAAGAGGCGAGAACAGGGATGGTGATTATTACGCACCAACAAGGTATACCAAACTTGATTTTCTTGCATTTTGTGCTTCTGATGTGGATGCATGGTTAGCGAAGTGCGAGCGATACTTTTTGTTAGATGGTACTCCATAGGGAAGGAAGACACTGCTGGCTAGTATAGTGTTAGATGCAGATGCATATAAATGGTTCCAGTATTTTGAGAGGGGTAGAACTGGCGTTGTTCCTTGGCCAATGTTTGCAGAAGCCATTAGAGTTCGGTTCGGGCCTCTATACGACGATCCAATAGAGGATCTGATGAAATTGAGACAAATTGGAACATTACTTGAATACCAGCGTGAGTTTGACAATCTAATGTGCAAGGTTGATTTGCCATAGTAGAAGCGTTTGAGTTGTTTCTTAGGAGGTCTAAAACCTGAAATAGCATCTGGTGTTAAATTGCTTCGTCCTCAATCATTGTTGGAAGCCACAAAACTAGCCAGACTTCAAGAATCCAACCTAAATACTATACAACAATATACCGTGAGGTGTTACTCAACAGCATCATCTAAGGGATTACTTCCAACACCAACAAAGACATGGAACTCTAATTTAAAGAAGGTCAATATGGGCGTGCCTAGTATAGCTTTGAGTTCAAATGCTAAAGGGGTGTTGGGGAGACCCAACGTCACATTCAAATAGAAAATGACTTCAGAGGAACTTGAGAAGTGTCGAACCAAAAACTCTGCTATTACTGCAGGGAAAAATATGTTCCTGGTCATGAGTGTGCAACGAAGAAAAATACGCAAATATTTATGATGGAGGTTATTGATGAAACCCAACCTATTAGTATTGATAACATGTTAGTTGAAGAAATTGGGTTATATGCTGGAACTGATGTTCATATTAAACAACCTATCATATCACTTAATGCTATGCACGGGGTATCTGATGAATGAAAAACTTTGAGACTCGTGGGCAGAATTGGCAAGAGACAGATCCATATACTGGTAGACACATGGAGCACACATATTTTTTTGGACGTGGCTATGGGCAGGGAAATGAACATGTCTTTACAAAAAATACCACCCCTTATGGTTTCAGTAGCTGGGGGAGGCTGTATGTGGGGTAATGAGTGTTGTCCTCATTTAAGTTGGTCTGCTGGGGGTGTTACATTCAATTCTGATGTGATTTTACTGCCATTGGGAGGGTGTGACATGGTAGTTGGTATGCAGTGGTTACAGGAATTGGGCATGATTAAATTAGATTGCAAGAATTTGACAATGGCATTTACTTGGCATGGAAAATCAGTCCAATTGAACGATATTAACAGTGGGAAGAATAGAATAGTTGCGAAAGCAAAGATGATGACTTTACTGCATAATGATGAAGAGCCAATGGCCTACCAGATTGTTCCTTTGAGTTGTTGGAGCATGAAGACCCCACTCTTAAATGAACAACCCTCTGAATTGGCAGATCTCCTCAAGAAATGCCAGCATTTATTTAAAGAACCTTCTTCCTTACTGCCAACCCGTGGAGACCATGACCATCGTATATTATTGAAAGATAAAACAGAACCAATTAAGCTTAGGCTATACAGATATCTTACCATTCAGAAAGATGTTATTGACAACATGATAAAAGAAATGTTGGAACAAGGTATAATTCAACACAACACATCTCCATTTGCAGCTCCTATTGTCTTAGTGAAGAAGAAGGATGGTAGTTGGAGGATGTGTGTGGATTATAGGGCTTTAAACAAGGCTACAATCCGAGATAGTTTTCCAATCCCACTGATAGAAGATTTGTTAGATGAATTGGTGCATGCTCGAGTTTTCTCCAAACTGGATTTAAGGTCCGGATATCACCAAATTCGAATGAGGAGGGAAGATATACACAAGACAACATTTCAAACGCATGCAGGCCACTATGAGTATCTTGTGATGCCATTCGATTTGACAAACGCCCCTTCTACCTTTCAAGCTATTATGAACAAAATTTTTAATGACTTGTTGCGAAAATTTGTTTTAGTATTTTTTGATGATATACTCGTGTATAGCCCCGACATGTCTTCTCATTTACTGTACTTGCAAACTATTTTTGACATATTACAGCAAAACATATTCTTTATCAAGCAATCCAAGTGTGTTTTTGCTACTCATAGTATAGAATATCTCGGCCATATAATTTCTAATGGGTCTGTGGCAGCTTAACCTAATAAATTAAGGGCTGTGGAAGCTTGGCCATTACCCAAAACTGTGAAGGAACTGTGAGGATTCTTAGGGCTATCTGGTTACTATCAAAGATTCATTAAATCGTATGGGATTATTGCTCAACTATTGACAGAATTGTTGAAGAATGAGGGGTTTAGTTGGAATGAGCAAGCAACCCAGGCTTTTGAAGCTCTGAAGAAGGCATTGATACAAGCACCAATACTGGCCTTACCTAACCTAACTCAGCCCTTTGTTCTGGAAACTGACGCCTCAAGTATTGGGGTAGGTGTTGTCCTTACTCAAGGAGGGCACCCAATTGCATTTGTGAGCAAGGTTTTATCGCCACACAATCAACTATTATCGGTTTATGACAAAGAACTTCTTGTTATTGTTCATGCTGTATCAAAGTGGCACCAATACTTGTGTGTCATGCCAATGTTATTTTAACTGATCAAAGAAGTTTGAAATTCTTGCTTGAGCAACGTTTGTCCACTCCTTCTCAATACACGTGGATAACTAAGCTAATGGGGTTGCAATATGAAATAAAGTACTGAAAGGGCACTGAAAATGGGGCTGCAGATGCTCTCTCTCGTGCGTCCCATGGGGAGTTGCTACATGTATCTGCTGCCACATTTTCCAGTGAATTGTGGTCTCGCATTCGTGACCAGTGGCATGAAGACGAAGCATTGCGCCACCTTATAGCTGCTATACAAGCCAATCCTCAGTCACATCCTAAGTACTAATAGCAGGATAATTTACTGTTAAGAAGGTAGAGGCTAGTCATTGGACCAAGTCAGCATGATCTCAAACATCAAATCATTACGTGGTTGCACTCAGGACCACAAGGTGGACATTCAGGAATACAAGCCACTCATCAACGCATTAAATCACTTTTTTATTGGAAGGGGATGGTTAAGGATATTGTCACATTTCTTAAATCATGTGAAACTTGTCTTCATTGCAAATATGAAACTTTAGCATCCCTAGGATTACTTCAACCACTTCTAATTCCAGCAGGTGTTTGGCAAAGTATTTCAATGGATTTCATAGAGAAATTACTCAAGTCTCAAGGTAAAGATACTATTTGGGTAATTGTTAACAGGCTTAGTAAATACGCTCATTTCCTTGCCATTGCTCATCTATTTAGACTTGGCGCAACTCTTCATAGATAATATCTATAAGTTATATGGTGCACCCACTCACATTGTCAGTGATAGAGATCATTTATTCACTAGTCAGTTCTAGCGAGAACTTCTTCTATGTTTGGGGGTTGAATATCACTTATCCATTGCCTATCATCCACAATCCGATGGGCAGAGTAAAGTAGTGAACATATGTTTGGAACATTATCTCCGGTGTTTTTCTTGGCAAAAACCGAGTGATTGGGTGCGCTGGCTTCCTTTGGCAGAATGGTGGTACAATACCACCTATCACACGTCGACACAAGCAACTCCTTTTGAAGTAATGTATGGTTAACCTCCTCCATTGCAGTTCCTGTACATACCACATGAATCAGCCATGGAATCAATTGATCGTACCTTTACGGCTCGTGAAACTTTGTTATTGTAGTTGAAAAATCATTTAGCTACAGTAGTAAACCGTATGAAACAAGTAGCTGATAGACGTCGTTCAGAGCGACACTTTGTAGTTGGTGATTGGGTTTTCCTCAAGTTACCTTCCTATCAGCAAACATCTATTGCTAAACGTTCGTCAGAAAAACTATCTCCTCGCTTTTATGGTCCTTATCGTGTCATAGCTCGAGTGTGCGAAGTTGCTTATACCTTAGAATTGCCAGCAACATAAAAGTCAATCCCACATTTCATGTTTCACTACTGAAACGGTGTCTGGACCCGTGTATTCCAATGGTTCATTTTCCTACTGAGGGAATTTCTGATGCTACTCCTGTCCGTGAACCATTTACAATTTTAGACAGACGGGTTGTTCCTCGTCACAATCGCGCTTTGACTCAAATTTTGGTTCATTGGAAAGATGGACTACCCGAAGAGGCTATATGGGAATCTTGGACTGATATGGCTCAACGTTACCCAGCTTTTATCAACCAGTTCCATCCTTGAGGACAAGGATGATTTTGAGGAGGGGTAAATGTTATGAAATAAAACTATGACAGGGATAATTTGGTAAAAGATTATGGGTTATTTTTGTTAATTTGTATTTTACCATTTTACTGAGAATCTTTCTGTTATTTTGAGGCTAGCTTACACGCGCTTTATCTAGTATAAAGGCAAGACTCTGTAAGTCACGACTATCGAATGAGCAATATCTGAATTCCCCGCTCTTTTTCCTTCTATCTTCTATGATCGTTCTCTCCTGTATTCTTTTTTCCTCTCTTCTAACCTCTATTCCAGAACATTACGTATCAAGCCACTGTGGAAGTCTCCTTCAAGCTCTAATCACCATCAGTCAATGCCCCATCATCTTTCTGCAGTGTCATTTTAAAGGCATTCAATACTGCTCTTCGAGATTTGGTCCTATGAGTATCTGCAATCGGCAGTGGCCTCTGCGATCTCCTTCGCAGTCTTGATTCCCTTAGACATTAGTTCTTGGTTCGACAACGACTATGGGAGGTGACACTACAAAAAAATGTGATTTAGTAGTGGTAAAAAATATGTATTTGTAGCGGTTTTAACCGCTGTAAACAACATTGGTAGCGGTTAAGTAAACCACTACAAAAACCACTGTTGCTAGCAATTTTGTAGCGGTTAATAATAATCGTTACTCATGAGAGACAAACTGCTACTAACTCAGTAGTGGTTACTACGCACCACTACAATAGTCAGATGATGGGTAACACATTTTCTGACAATATAATAGCGGTTAAGTAACCGCTACAAATTTAAGTGCCCATTTGTAGCAGTTAAATAACCGCAACCAATTTCAAAACGCGAATATTTAAGAATGACCCCAAAAACTTTGTAGTGGTTTTACAACCGCTATCAATATTTGGTTATGGCGGGAAGTGAAAATTTTTGAATCTATTTGGTAGCGGTTATGTAACCGCTATTAAATAAAATTCTAAAAGTGGCGCCAAATAATTTAAACAATTTTTCAATTTCAATGTTAACTTTGTAACGGTTGAAATAACCGCTACAAATTATCGTGAAAATAAGAAAAAAAACTATCCAATAATATAATTTCATTGTTATAGTATCATTTTAACATGTTGATTAGTTATATAACTGAATTAAAAGTAGTTATTATTTAAGAAAATTAATTAAATTGAATTACGTTGGGTAAAGAAAAAGATTAAATTGAGTTACATAAATGTAAAATTTATATGCATAATAATGAGAAAGTGTAGGTAATGTTATGAATTTGTAGGTAATATGTACTTATTTTGTTGTCCCCTAGATGTGGATAGTTTTAGAAGGAATGTTTTTTAGGAATAGTCCATTAATGTCTAAAAAACATTAGTATGAATATTATAAGAAGGAAAAAAAGAAGAGATGAAAGAATTGATAAAAAAATTACAATATATGATGATCACCTTACTTAGATCTTGAGCTCTTGAAAAAAAAATTCTGGATGCGAAAAAATGAGAGAGAAGAACAAGGTAAAGAAATGAAGAAGTGTATGAAAAGAATTGGTGTGGAGGTATTTATAGGGATCTGCGTGACTCTTGTAGCGGTTAGATTTTATAGCTGTTAAGATATCATGTGTTGTAGCGGTTTACTATTTGTAGCAGTTTTTTGTTATTTGTAGTGGTTAATATGTCAGGTTGTAGCGGTTTGTTTATTTTGTAGCGTTATATAACCGCTACAAATGTGATTCAATTTTTTTTATATAATACATATCAAAATTTAGGAAAACAAACTCATGGTTCCACTTAATCATTCTTCTTCGCCATCCCTAAAAAAATTTTGTGAAAGAAATATTAGTATGGTATTGTTGTGTAGAAAATATTAAATTTAAATGATGTGAACTTATAAAAACTCACTTAACTATAAGTAAATTGTCATCACCTTCAGGGAAGAAGTTTTCAAAATTGGCGAGATGGAATGGATCACTCTCATAGGTGATGTTATCATCATCACCCATGTCGTAAAGGTCTCGAGGCTTTAAGTGAACCACCATGTTCCAATCCCTGTACCTCTTGTCCTGGACATAATAAACTTGGTGTGCCTCTGAGGCAAGAATATAGGGCTTATCATCTTTAGATTGATCGATGTGAATTAGACGAGAGAAATTTACTGATGTGATGCCTAAATCGTCTGTTAGTCCCCAGAAAGTGGTCGTATTTTCCCACAAATACTTGAAAAGCGTAACAGTGAAACGACCTTGGTAATTTAGTTTGACGACAACAACAAGCTTTCTATAGTAAGGGACACCACTGAACTGCATGTTACCATAACCGCTGCTCACATAACTCCTTGTCCCAAAAGTGTCAAAAATACCCGAATTTTGAGTTTACAATCATTGATCTCGAGATATCGTGCAAAACTTGAAACCATTGACATTGTATGCTGTAAGTCTTTTTGCATGGTCAAGCGGGTCAACTGTGGGGGCTCTAAACTCTAGTGAGTGTGGGTTGTGGTCATTTAATATTCTGCGTGCAAACCAGGCCAGAAATTCTTTATGGACCTTTTTGTCAACTTCAGAGGATGTTTGTGTTCGAATCCTTAGTTGACGCTTCACATGACTTCTGAATTCCCTACAATTAATCATAGGAAGACGATCATGAAATGTAAATAAAAAATATAAGGATAGTTATAGAATAATATATTAGTGTACAATTCTTACTGAAGGACTGATTCAACTTGAGTGCAATTAATCAAGACATGTCTATGTGCCTACAACTTCTCAGTTGCTGTTAGTTTGAAGTTCTCACTTCCTCTAACTGCTTTAGCAACATGAGGGATTAACAACTCTGTTGATGTTATTGGCTTAGGTTCAGGACAATCATCGACATGAGGCAATCGGTTGAAAGACGTCTCAATGTCATCAAAGTATCTTGTATAGAAATACAAGACTTCATCCCCTATATAACCTTCAGCTATAGAACCTTCTGGCCACACCTTATTCCTTACTTAAGATTTCAATTTGTCAAGAAACCTATGAAGTAAAGAGAGAAATATGATACTAAATGATAAAATGGGCGAGTAACAAATTTAGAAAGTAATGATGACGCATATATGTAAATATAATACCTCTCAATAGGATACATCCATCGATATTGAACTTTGCCAGCGAGCTTTGTTTCATGAATAAGGTGGACTGTCAGGTGAACCATCACAATAAAAAATGAGGGAGGAAAGAGCATCTCCAAATGATAAAGCGTAAGAATTATTTTGGACTGCAGCTGATCAAGCTCCTCAATGATCAAAACCTTAGAACACAACTTCTGAAAGAAGGAACACAACTCCACCAAAATGATGGACACATTGGGAGGAAGTGCATTCTTTATAGCCAGTGGAAGTAACTGTTGCATAAGAACATGTGAGTTATGACTCTTTATGCCAGCAACCTTTCGTGCCTGCATGTCAATACATTTGTGAAATGTTGCTTGAATAGTCATCAGGAACTTTTATTTTCTTCAACGTAGCGAGGAAGACTTCGTTGTTCGGTTTTGTGAGGGTGAACTTTTTCGGTTGAAATTTATCATGCTCATCAGACCACACATCTTCACGAACTCCCATGGCCCATAAATCTTTCCTCGCTTGAAGATGATCTTTTGACTTGCCGGGTTCATTAAGCAGCGTGTACAACACATTATCACATACATTTTTTCAATGTGCATGATATCAAGACTGTAGTGAAGTGAATTAGTTTTTCAATATGAAAGAGTGAAGAAGATACTTATCTTCCACCATTGATGAGGTGCAGAAGCTGAAGTAGTCCTCCTACTCTTTCACCTTGCTGTTGCTAAATCGTCGCTTTTTCCAAACTCAAATTCAACGTCCTGAATCTGTTGTAAGATGTCTACACCAGTTAAAGTTTGAGAAGGTCCTATTTTTTCCGTTTTCCCATTGAAATGATTTCGTTGCAATCTAAACCTGTGCTTATCATCAAGAAAACTCCGATAAACCATGAAGCACTACTTTCGACTGTGGGGAAGGCACACTGCTTCGAAGTCAAAATTACAAAATAGACATGTCATCCCAGTATGCACATTCCACCCGGATAACGTTCCAAGCCCAAGAAAGTTACTTATGGTCCACATCAAAGCTGCACACAAGTTGAACAGTGACTTCTCGTACGCGTCATATGTCTCGATCTCGACCTGCCATAGGTCCAGCAATTCCGTAATAAGCAGTTAGAGATAGACATTGATGTCATTACTTGGTGCTTTTTGCTTGGGATTATCATAGACAAGATGAAAGAGCTTTGTTTCATACACATCCAGGGGAAAGTTGTAGGGAACTAAGACTACCGGCCAAATACTGTAAGTTGTACTAAGATTCCCCAAAGGGATTAAAACCATCGGTCACCAAAGCAAGCCAAACATTTCTAGGGTCAGCCGTAAAAGATAGAAATTCAGCGTCAAACGCTTTCCAGGCTTCTGCATCCCGTGGATGTCTTAATTTACCATCTTCATTCTTACTAACATCATGACACCTTATGTGATCAGCTATTTTAGACGACATAAACAATCTTTGTAACATAGGCTTTAAAGGAAAGTACCTTAGAATCTTTACAGGTTTCTTCTTCTGCCTTTTCTCCTTCCGAATTATGTTGTACCTCGATGTATGACATCACTTGCAATCCTCCCTGCTGGCCTCATCTCCCCAATACAACATACAATAGTTGGGACATGCATTAATTTTTTAGTAGTTCAATCCCAATCTGTTAATAATCTCCTTGGCCTCGTAGAACGATGTTGGAATCTCCGCGTCGGGGAACACATCTTGTAATAATTCCAGTAACATTGACATTGCCTTATATGTGATTCCACACAAGCACTTGATATGATATAATTTGATCAAGAAAGATAATTTTGAGTATTTTCGACAACCTTGATACAGAGGACGATCTGCGTCATCCATGAGGGTGAAAAAATCACGCGCTGCTTCATTTCTTAAAAGCACAGGCTTTGAACCTTACACTTATTCGTTGAAGTTGTCGTCCTGAAAATTGAATGCATCATGCACAACATCATTAACAGGATCATGTTCATTTACTTGAACTTCTACTTGTGAACTTTAAGGAAGAGCATCATCGTATCTCATATCAGCCTTCTCACTATGAACTCTCCAGAACGTATACTCTTCTGGGAAAGGCTTCACAAGAAAATGTTCTTTAACAACTTCTTGTGTATACCACTTCTTAAACTTGCATCTCTGACATGAACATACGATCTTTCCATTATAGCTGGCGTGAGAGTAAGCGAAATCCAAGAAGTTGTTTAATCCGTCTAAATAAGCTGGAGAATTGTGTGGCGAATTGATCCATGATTTATCCATAGCTAGACGAGAAAATTTAGCAAACAAGATGAGTGAAAATCAAATGATGCCTGACAAGATGTTTATATTAAATTCTTACAACGATAAAAAATTAGTAGTGGTTCATTCCACCGCTACGTAAACTGCTACTCATACAAACTTTGTAGTGGTTGAAACTTCATAACTGTTACTAAGTGATGAGACCGTTGGCCGGAATGACACATTCAAAATTCAAATGCGTGAGAATTTGTAGCGGTTACCATTCTCTAACCGCTACAAATGCATGTGACCGTTAGTAGGAATTCCATATTCAAAATTCAAATATTTTCACACTTTCTAGTGGTTAAAAATCCTAAACCGCTATAATAGATGCATCGGTAGCGGTTATTGGTCTTTAACCACTATAAATCAATGTGACTATTGGCAGGAATGATAGGCTTAAAATTCAAATTTGCCCAACTTTGTAGCGGTTACTGGTACTAAACTGCTACAAATAAATGTGACTGTTAGCGGGAATGTCAGATTCAAAAATTCAAATTTTGTATCACTTTATAACGGTTAGGAATGTTTAACCGCTACTAATGTGAAAAATTGTAGTGGTTGTTAGAATTCTAACCGCTACTATTTATTTATTTATTTTTCAAAAAAAAATTTCAAATGACATTAAATAACATAATTAAAAAAACATAAAAAATTTTGTAAAAACAAAATTAAATTAATTCAAACATTTTTGTACGATTTTTTTAAAAAGGAAAAAATCCTAAATAAACAAAACTAACGATCTAGAGTGTCATCGGCAGGTCCTGTCTTAAGGGGCAACGTCACCAATCTGGCTATCAAGTCCTGTCTCAGGGGCGGGTGGAGGACGAGGCTGGGTAGAGTCAACAGTACCATCATTGAATGGAGGACGATCGAGCTGTACAACAAACCTCGGGACGAAGGGGACCTCTAGGCAAGCCTCATCGGGGAACAGGCGTCTCCACGCCTTGTCGAGCATGGAGTTTGTGATATCTCGCCACTGCATCTGTTGCACGTAGATGAAATTGGCCTGCTCCTGCATCTATCTCGCAACCTCCGACTGAATCTCCTCAACGGTCTCCTCCCTCGGATGTCTACTCTCAGACGTTCGTGCTCAAGAAGGTCCCACCTCAGAGATGTCGCTCCTCCCATACACCATGCTGGGTCTGGTGCCTAACCCCATCCCTCTTACAAGGCTAGGGTACTCGATTGATCCCAAACTAGCCTTCAGTGGCGCCGTGGGGTCTACAGACCCCTAAGACTCCTAGGTTTGTGTCTCTCTCAGTTCAGCCTGAGACTTCTGAATCCTCGCTTGCAATTTTATGCAACAAGTTATTATAATTATTATTATTATCAATAATAAATTAGTTGTTTTAAAAAAATAATGAACAATAATTCTAATTATTATACTTACAATGGCTTCCTCTACCTGTTAAGACGTTGGAGTCCCGTCCCGGTGCCTGTGTGTCACCGTGAATAACTCTCCGTAATCGGTCTGGTAGTTTTCCTCCTAAGCCTTCCGCTCCAAAAACAATGGAAACATAAAATTACTATTATAAATATTTAATTGAAATTAAATTATTAATATTATTGTAAAATTAACTAAAATTTTAAAAACATACAAATTCGTTGTAGGTCACGGCAAATATCTTCGATCCAGTCGTGTGGTAGATCGACTGCTAAGCGCGGCTCATTGTGTTTCTATGAGAAAGAGCCTACAGACATTGCTCAAATAATAATTATTAAAAAAACATTAAAATAACAAAAAATGGTCAAATAATAACTATTAAAAAAATTACCTACCCCTCTTAACTCCTCTTATAATGAACAAAACCCGCCCAGTCATTTGGTGGGACGCCGTCCAAGACATCCTCGATTAGCTGCTCCAGAGGAATCGTCCTATCCCTGTCCTTGATGTGGTAGAGACAATTCCTTCTATTCTTCTAGCCGTCTCCCAACTTTATCAGCGTGTACCTCTTATAGCTCTCATGTACGTCAAACCTATCTTAAAATATAATTGAATAAAAAAATTAAAATACGATTATTTCAAAAATATAAAATTTAAAAATAATAATTAATAACATTTAATTATAAATTATTTAATATAATTAAATGCAATTATTAATTACTTTATCCGCCTCTTCCTACACGCGATCCTTCAGCCCCTTCGGAACTTGCTTCCACATCCTGAAGTGAATGAGGAACCACATCTAATTCGAGCTCAGGTTGTTCAGGTAGCGGTTGAACAGGTGACCCCCATTGTCGACGGGCTGGTCTGTGGGCTCATTCTACAAAACTACAACTCGTAATCTCCGGTCCATGCTTTTCAAACTGGTCAAGTCTAGCCTCCTCGTGGAAATGTTCCCCTGCTCATCTACACAATTACCATATACGTTACTTAAATTTAAATTCAAATTTCACTTAATTGTATTTAAAGAAAAGTTAAATAACAAAATTACATTTACCTCTCACTTGCACCTTAAACCCAGTCGACCAGGAAGATGACCGTTATGGGTGATCCTGGTCCAGCGCGGCCTCCTCATCTAGGAACTGCTCCAAGTTGCAGAGAAGAATTTGGTTGAAGTTAAACATCTCCTCATTCTTGTCCTTATATCTCGATACAATCGAGATAGATCAACACTTGACGCTGATTTCACTTCCCTCTCCCTCATGATAGACCTATAGTGCGATCCCCTCATATGGGGCCGTCTGCTGGGGCTGTGATGATGCCCCCTCCTGTGGGGCCGTTTGTTGTGGGTGTGATGGGTCCCACTCATGTGGCTGCTCTAGGCCTATATGTAGTCGTGCAGCCTTAATCCCTCTACGCTGACCATTTCCATGACCCCCTCCTCTTCTGCTACCGCTACCACGCAGAAATGATCTGGGGGTGGTATAACCTCCTTCCCCTTTCCCCTATCTCCTAAAGCCATATGTAGAAATGTAAAATTTTGAGGAAATGTTGTCAGAAAGCAAAATGGAAAAATGAGAGAAAGGAAGGAGGTAGGGGTTTATATAGAACTAACATTTGTAGCGATTTTAGAAAAACCCACTACAGAAATTGAAACATTCATAGCGGTTATTGGAAAAAACCGCTACAATTTCTATTAAACTCTCACTTCATGAATTGTGGTTAGTAAATGTAGTCAAATATTTGTAGCGGTTTAATCCTGTTACCGCTACAAATGTGTAGTTCGTTTATATACTATAGCGGTTACGCAAACAAACCACTACAAATATACTGACCGTTCATTTGCTCAAAACAACACTTGTAGCGGTTTATACAAAGAACCGCTACTAAATGTCGCTAAGCCAACCATTTTTAATTAATGCTTTTAACCATGTGAGCGGTTTATCTGTGTAACCGCTACAAGTGTTATCTTATTCTTATCCTATAGCAGTTAAGAACCAAATAATTGCTACTAAATGTCAGGTAAGAGGAAAAAAATTGCAGCACGAAGTAAACAATTAGTTTGAAAGCAGTTGCCACCCACCTAGAAAAATGCAAATGGCATGTGCTTGGTATCATGTTACGTAACATAATGCAATTACAAGCCATTTCCCTTCTTTCACGGGTTGCAGCTCCTTTGAAACCAATTGTTGGCTTTGTGCTGCAAATTCTTTTTCTTGACGTCTTTGATTCCGTACGTGGCTATATATAGGCATCAAATTGGTAGCGATTCTTTATATAACCGCGACAAAGCTTCAAAATTCGTAGCGGTTTCCTATTTAACCATAAGAGAGAAATGTCTATTTGAATTATATAGCAGTTTATTTAAGAGTAATAACTAAAAATTAACCGCCACAAATTACGCGCCACATTTGTAGTGGCTCTTTGATAAGTAACTGCTACTATATGACGGACATAGTAGGTGTGGCAGCTTTGCGCCATTTGGGTAGCGATTATATCTACAATAACTGCTATAAAATACCCTCGACAATAGGGCCCATTTGGCGCCAAGCTGGTGCCATATTTGTAGCGGTTATTGTAGATACAACTGCTACAAAGTGTACATAAAATGACTACAAAGTTCATTCTATGATAGCTGGAGGCTTACTGTTGCAATTCAGTAGCGGTTTTACCTTTAACTGCTACACATTCTTATATTTGTAGTGGTTAATTTCAACGCTTCAAATTAACCGCTATTAATCATCATTTTTTTGTAGTGTGATGAAGATTGGAGAAATAAGCCATTGAAGATCCTTTGATTTGTCTTTAAAAGCAATGAAAGTCTTATGATGGTGGCTGAGGAAAGCACCTGCGGAATCATGATTATCGAGGAGACATGTGAATTCTCAGCACCATGGTTCTTTGATTTTATAAAGGTGGAGTCTGAGGAGGACGTGAGCAGAACATACCTCAAAATTTTTTTGGTAATGATTCTTTCACGTTAGGGTATTTTGACAATGGTGATAAATTATGTGTGATAGTTCCAACGTCTTCTATTCTAAGCCTCACAGGGCCATCCTAGTCATTCTTGATTCATATTAAATTTGTTCATTTAAACTGTATGAAGTTTTCTTTATGTCATATGCTAAACGATTTGCCAGAAAGCCACAATCGCTATTTCTTCATCTTATTCTTCTTAGGATGGTTCATTATCTCTTATATGCATTGTTTTACTCTTCATAAGAACCTCCACTTCATTAGACAATATCACTCAAAGCCGGCCTTTAAGAGATGTTGAGACCTTAGTTTCAAGTGAAGGAGTATTTGAGATGGGGTTTTTCCAATCCAGGAAAACCTGAATTCAGTGTATAAGGCTAAGTTTGTTTTCAATGATAAAGAGGCATATGGGAGATTAACTCAGCTAACTTGGCAGATCAATGTGACAATATGGCTTGTGCAGGGCATACTCTATCTGTGATTTTTACAGCTCTAGGATATGTGATTTCTTGAAAGGATTTGTACCCAGAAATTTGGAACAGTGGAATATAACATATTGGTCTGGTGGGTGTCTGAAGTGCTCTATTGGATTGTAATGATATAGATGGCTTTTGGAAGTATAGAGGTGCTACTATTGACTTTATGTTGAGTTCTACAATAAGCCTGTGCAATACTTTATTAGAGGGGGCAACAATGGCAAGGTCAAATGGCATTTCATTGACAATTTGTAGAGCAATGAAGTGAAGCCTCTTTTAACTGGTATTTTAATGTAGAGATTGTAGACAAAGAGAAGATAGCAATAAGTGGAGAAACATAAAAAAATATTCTATTGAAAATTGCTGGATGTGATGGAATTGTGAAGCATCAGAAGGAGTTGAAGGCATGGGAGTAGATTTGAAGCAAGTCATAGGCTGCTAGATTCACGCTCACAGTATTCATGTTAAGTGCAAGTATAATCTTGTAAAGAAGCTAAAGGAAGTACAAGGAACATGATATTGAATCTATTGTCTTGATTATATTCATATGTCTATATTTTAATCTGTGCTTACATATACCCACCAAGCTGTAGTTGTTCTTGTTGTATGTCATCTTCCAAAATAGCATGATGTGATAAAGCACTTCAACACCAGCAATTATGAGAGTTCAGATGTCATAGTCATTGATCATGTTCACCTATACTTATTTGCGTTAGCGTGGCATCTCCAAGGTTGTATTTTTGCCATGGGGAATCAAGATAATAACGAGGCTTGTATCAGACATTGAGAAAGAAAGAAGAAGAAAGTTTTGAAGAAATTTTCATGTTGTAATTGGTTTAATTCACCTCACTCGTTCTAGTTTGTGTTGTTCAAGTTGAACCCCTTGAGTTAAGGAGTGTCAACTTGAGGGGGCGTGTTAGAGATATTAAGATGAAATTAAATTGATTAGTTAATTTGTTAAGGCTCTAGTCTATATAAAGAGTCTTGGTTAATGTGATTTAATGTGTAGAATAGTTTTATCCTCATCATGTTAAGAGAGAGGTTAATGTGAGTTTCTCTCTAGAAAAGGAAGTTTCTCCTAGATCCCTAAAGTTATGGTTAGTTGTTAATCACCCTCAAGTAAAAGATGATCATTGTTAAACACAAGTGGCTTATAGTTTGTATGAGCATGTTGTTCTTATGTGATTAATATAAGATTTTTCATCTTCCTCATATTATTTCTCTAATTACATTTGTTTACACTTCCTACCTTCAACAATGAAGCTCTGCTTTCTTTTGATTTGGGGCTGATTAAGTAATTAAAGGCAATGGCGATAGCGGTTGTGCAATCACCCTCTTCTTCATCTTTGCTTTTTGTAATCATTCTCCTCTAAACAACAATGTAAAGTGATAATGGTGGCAACAATTTTTAGGCACTTTTGCACCTGAGATTTGATTGTGGTGCCACTAGCACTTAAAAAATAATAAGTATTTTTGCATTTTTACAAAAAATTGTATTGAAAAAGTAATGAATAGTTAGAGAAGTTAACGAAGATGACACTTTTACTTTATTTTAAAAGTGAATGCGTATTTTTTTACTCAAAATTTGATTATGCTGCTAGTAAAACTTTTTAATAAAGATAATAAGTACTTTTGCACTTTACCCTTTATAAAATGACCTAATTGCCTTTAGTGAAATTAATTGTCACTGGTTTAATTATTAATATCTTTTTCTTAAATTAAGGATGTCTAGGTAGTTTCACAAAAATATCATTTGAGATTTACATATCTTAGGGTATTTTTCTTTTCGGGTTAAGGTGTAAAAATACACATGGGATTTTACCGAAAGCATGCCTAACACCAAATATTTTTTTTAAGAGGAAAAAGTAACTATTAACTTTCAAAAGAGGTGTAAAAGTCACATTGGTCGTTATTATGAAAACGTTGACCATGAATTTGATTTTTTTTTTACTGCAAATGATGGTATGGAGGCTAACGTGGGTGATTAAGAACATGCCTACTCTTCTTCATGGCTATCAAGAAAGAATGATACGTTCCCCATAGGAAAATCCACCCCCGATCCCACAAACCCCTACTTCACACCAATCCAATCAAATCACACATATCCTTATCTTTTTATATTTTAGCAACAATGAATATTTTAATATGAAGAATTATTAGTGTTTGCTTGTTTGTTTGCCTAAGGTAATATAAGCTGGGTGGAGTAGCTTAGAATGCCACAACATGTGAACATGAATAGACTTAAGATTGTTGCTCTAGGATGACCTTCTATGAGACGTGTCCAAAGGATATAAGTTGTTTGCATTCCAACGAAGACTTCTTCAGAAAACAAGTCGATCAATATGTTCATAAATGAAGAGATCAGAGGGACCTAGCGGCTTAGTTTTTGGTCCTACTAAACTTCCATGTGTTTTGGTCCAATAGATTTAATTTCTTCTCTGTAAATAATTTAGCTCGTTTGGATTAGCTTATGGAAGCTCCATAAGTCTTATGAATCATGATTCACGGAATATGAAGTAACTTTTACGGTCTACAAGGTGCTTTTACAGCCTACGAGGTAAATATGTGGAGGAGATTTATCTCGATTTACGTGAATCGGGCTTATATAATAAGCCCGATTCATAAAAGCTCATCCAAACAAGCTAGTCAAATCTAGGGTGGGGAAAATGATGTATAGTGTTGCAGGCAATAAAGAGGGTGTTAAGCTGAGGCGACGATTGAAGGTGGTGGTGAAGAGACAAAGTGATAACGAAGCCAAAATCAAATGACGGCGACGACAAGGGCACCATTCGGAAGGTATACTCGATAGTTATGAAGAAGAGAAGATCGAGATTTCCTCTCCCTTGTCCTGCTTGACACTTTCCTCTTCCTCTGTATCTTTACCAATAGATATACAATGCATGGTGCTAGGGTTGGTGTAAGGCTTGATGGAAATTTTCAGCTCCCTAATTGCCTCATCTCCATCGGCTAAAGGAGCAATAAATTACACCTAGACGGTAGCCAACAAAATTATGGAAATAGTGACGGACGTCATCAAATATTAATTGTCAATGTGACTTTTGTACGGAATTAGCTTTTTTCCTTCTCCCTTACTCTCTTTTTTCTTCATTTTTTAATCTGGACTGCTGTATTAAGATCTCAACGATCTAGATTTAATATATTATAAAAATATTATTATTATAATAAAAAATATTTTTATAATAATAATATTATTTTTATAATAAAAGAAAAATACGGATCGTTGAGATCTTAATCTAACGGTCTAGATTAATGAAAGAAGGAAAAATGATAAAAGCCAGCTCCTTTTTACACATTTTTTAAAAATTCGTTATTATTTTTACTTCTAAAAAAACATTTCATATTAGGTACACTTTTAATAAAATTTTATATGTATTTTTACACTTTAACAATTTACTACGTTCTCCCTTTAAAAAAGAAGGTTAGACACGCTATAAGTGGAGTTATAGTATGTTTTAGCATTTTATTAACTCATGGGTGAGTATTCTCTTGCTAACTTACTTTATAGGCTAGTAAATAATGTCAATTTTTTTTATCAAATTTAACTTTTTTTAATATCCACGAAGAACGAATTAAACATCACAAATTCAGGTCAAAAACAAAATTAAACATCACTAATAGTAGAATGAGAATCATTTTCTGTATGATTCTTTATTTATCAATTATTAAATATAAAGAAAAATAATAATAAAATTAAAAATACTATTTTTCTGTTTTGGTTGGGTTCCGCCGTTGCCCTGTTTGCTGCACACCACCACCTCTCTCTATCTTTCTCTCTCTACGGTTTTCTCTCTCTAGAATCTCAGGGTTGGATTGGCCTTTGATAATAGTCTCATCTTCGATTCCAGGTTTGTATGCTCCAATGGATCCTCCGATTATGTCTTTGAATTTCATTTCCCTTATTATTTATTTATTTATTATTTATCAATATTTATCGGCGTTCATTTGGTTGGTTCGTTCGATTTTAGTCAATTTTTCTGGGGTTCTAGGCCTGAGATCTTGGTTATTCGGAGCATAGATTGCCTTGGAGTTCATTTGGTTCCTTTTTTCGTGCCATTGGGTTCTCAGTGCCGTCTTGAAATCTCGTTGTTTTCATTTTAATTCGGGGATGTTTTAATTTGCTTGATTGATTTCGAGCTTAAATTCTCGTTGAGTTACATCTTTGTTTAAAGGGTTTTATTGATATTTATTTCTTTTACGGGGTCGGCTTTTGGATTTTCCTGGTGTGAAGTTTGGGAAGTTTGATTCTTAGTAATATCGAGGAGGGCATAAGGGATGGGGCTATTACTTTTCTGTTGACTTGTATGCGTCCTTTGTTAAATTTGAAGAATGAGAAAGTTATCATCGCCTAAGGCTAATTGTGCGTCAGTACTCCTTTTTTTTTTTTTCATTTGGTAAAATATCAGTATTGACGTTTAATATTTCCCCTTACCTATTATCTCCATGGAAAAATGTGGCTGGATTATAAATTGAATGATATTTGAGATAAAAAACTTAATGTAAGTGTTGATGGCTGCCTTCTATAATTGTTATCATGAGTTTATGATGCAGCTGGGAAGAATACTCTGAATGTTTGAACTATTGTATGATCTTAGTGCAATTTGAAGATTAGGAGCTGAATAAGGCTCTCTTTTTGTTTGTGTGTTTTTTTTTTCTTAATTCTTCAGTAGGAGTGAGAAGAGGATTGCTAGTGAAATAATTCTTGAGCAGTGAATGGCTGGGATTGTGAATGAGGAATCTGGAGTGGGGAAGTCTGCAGAGGGAATTTCAACTGGGCAACGTTGTCAATCTGGTGAAGCATTGGCAGAATGGCGTTCCTCCGAGCAGGTGGAAAATGGAACCCCATCTACTTCTCCCCCTTACTGGGATACTGATGAAGATGATGATGGTGGTATGTGGGTGTGTGAGTAAGCATTCTTTAATGGCGTCTTTTTGAATTAATGTTCTTATGGATTGTTATATTGCATTTCTCTGTGTTATTTTGATTCTTATGCATGGAAATGAGCTAGGAAAATGGTAGCTATGACACAGAGAATACTTGCATTATTGGTGCAGTCACGAGAAACATGACATCTGCCATTTTTGAAGTCTTTTTCTCTTTAGTGGCGGCAACAATAAGAAGAAAGCTTTACTATGCACTTTGACCTAGTGATACTATTAACAAATATGCGTGCATCTTCACAAGTCTTGCAGTGAAATTGTCAAGTCATCAAATTTCCGTGGATATTAGTTTATATTGGCTACATTTAAATTTTTCTATGAACAGGGAGTGATGATATTTCAATTTTCATGGGGTGAAAACAAGTAATAGCATTGGTTGTGCTTCTGGCTAATCATGTGATAGGATCCTCCTCTAAACTAGAAAATAATAAAACTGAAAACAGAAATAAACAAGAGGGAGGGGAACAACTTTCAATTGATAATATAGTTATATGGAACAACACATTACATTCAGAGATGCAACACTATTCTGCTGCATATACAGACACGCCAATGGAACTAACACAGGGAGGATAATGAGTACAAAACACAATGGAATAGAGATTTCAAGACACTTAGACGACGACAACAACAACAACAAAGCCTTTATCCCACTAGGTAGGGTCGGCTACATGGATCGCACGACGCCATTATACTCTGTCAAAAACCATAGATTTCGATATATTATTAATTAGAAGGTCTCTCTCTATGACCTCATTGAGCGTTCGTTTCGGCTTTCCTCGACCTCGTCTAATAGGACTCCATCCTGCTTGATCCACCCTTCTCACCGGAGCACTCAAAGGCCTACGCTGAACATGTCCAAACCACCTCAAACGATTTTCTACCATTTTTCTTCAATAGGAGCCACTCTCACTCGTTCACGTATATGAGTATTACGAATCTTGTCTTTTCTTGTATAGCCACTCATCCATCTCAACATCCTCATCTCAGCGACTCCCATTTTATGCTCATATTGTCTCTTAAAGCCCAACATTCACTACCATATAGCATTGCTGGTCTTATAGCAGTCCGATAGAACTTTCCTTTTATCTTATTAGGTACTTTACGATCACAGATAACTCCAGCAGCTTTTCTCCATTTATACTATCCGGCCTGAATTCTGTGATCGACATCTCCATCAATTTCACCATTTTGTTGTATAATTGATCTCAAATATCTAAATTTTGTCACTTGTGGAATGACTTGCCCTCCCAATTTAACTTGCACTTCCTTTTGGCTTTGTTCTTTATTAAACTTGCAATGCATATATTCAGTTTTGTTCCTACTAAGACGAAAGCCCCTTAATTCCAAAGTCCGTCTCCATATCTCAAGTTTAGAATTAATATCTTCTCTGGATTCAGCCAACAGAACTATATCATCCGCAAAAAGCATGCATGTAGGGATCTCCTTCTTTATAGGCTCAGTTAGAACATCTATCACTAGGTTGAACAAATAAGGACTCAACGCTGATCCCTGATGTAGTCCAATCCTTATAGGAAAGTCCTTTATAACATCTCCAGGCGTTCTAACATTGGTTGTAACCCCCTCATACATGTCCTGAATGGCTTTGATATAAGCAACCCCCACCCCCTTCTTTTCTAAGGCTTTCCAAAGTACATCTCTTGGCACCCGGTCATACGCTTTTTTCAAATCAATGAAGACCATATGCAAATCTTTTCCCTTGCTCCTATACTTTTCCATTAGCCCCCTTAATAAATAAATCGCTTCTGTTGTAGACCTTCCTGGAATGAATCCAAATTGGTTTTACAATAAATACAAATACACATAAACTCTTAAACACATAGGCTGCCAATCTTTCGAGAGAAATGACACTCTCCACCCCAAAGGGCCAAGCCATAATTCAAATTTCTTGTATGCCCCTTCCTCTGGATCAATATGAGAATTTAAAGGCCCCAAAAGTGACTCACAAAGCCCCCTTCTCATAGGCTTAGACCATAGCAACCCAATAGCCACCCTACTCCTCTATTTCTTTCTCCTAATTAGCAAATCATTGTCCTGACCAACAAAAAGTGCCCCTTTCCATTATCATGTATCTTCCTAGGTATTGAAAGGTCCTACATTACCCTCCTCTTGGAGCTGCACCTTGTCATCAAGGTGAGGAGACTCATAAGTTGTGTGTATAGTTCCCGTCCAGAAGTATTCAAACTTCGGTAAGAATGGAATCAAATTTTCTGGCACCTGAATATTCTCTTCAAATTCAACTGCTTCCTTGGAGAGATCTCTATTTTGTTCATTTTCTTTCTCTTCCCTCGAGAAAATTCGAAGCTTTTTGTTCTGCTTGATATAGGCAGTTCTGAGTTCCTTGGCAGGATAAAAACCCAACACTTCATCTCCTGTTTTTGCTTCAAATCCAGATGCACATACCAAGTTGATTGCTTCAATTATGGAGCCCTTCATAAACCCCTTAGCACTATCCTCAGTTTCTGCATCTAGGAATTTAGTGGCACAATATAAATCATATAAGAAGCTAGTTGTATATGCAGTCATAAAACTAGGAGGCATCATCTCATCATGAATCTTGGGTACTCTAATTTCTTTGTTAGGTGCAAAGTTTCTATGACTGTCGCTGCTAAAGATATTAGAGTTATCACCTCCAACATAATCATGCTTTAACCCACTTCTGAATATAAGTCCATGCCCAGAGAACCAAACTATTTTTGCCTCCTTTGTATTTGTCTCCATGGCTACTGCAGTCTCTTCCTCTTTCTGTCCTCCTGGCTTGCAAAACCAGAACAGTGCTTTAACGAGGACAAAACATGCACATAGGACATTTATAATAGTGTTCACTTGGAGCTTTTTTAATGCTTCATGGTTCTCGAATGAAAAAGCCCAATTATTTTTCTCAAACATCCACCTATAGTCAGCAAACTCCTTTGTTTCTCCTTGTATTGATGTATCAATGTCAATCGGAGGAAAAAACGTACCTAGCTTGCCAAGAACAACACTTGCTCCATGTGAAATTTGTATAGGATGATGGTTTCTTTGATAAGTTTCTTCAAAAGCTTTAGCAACACAGAAAAGTTCTCCGTGTGAACCCCAACTTATGAATGGAGAAGTGACTTGCGCACCATCCCTTGAACCCAGCACCCAATCATTACAGAGACCAGCCTTGGACACACTGCTTCTACTTGTGTCGACATTGAAAAAGTAAGAAAACTCCTCTAGCTTATCATTTGTCCCTTCCACAAACCAAATCTCCACTATTTTTAGTGTATCGATCCTACTCAATGGAGAAAACGTTACTGGCTTGTTTGATGCTGTATTACTTAACCTGAACAAGGAAACTAATGGCAGGGAGGCTTCTCTGTTCACTATTGCCACGTGAGTAGCGAGTGAGAAAAAAGGTTGGGCTGCACTGATGGGCGTTTTGCAGCGGGCGGCAACCTTATTTCTTTGAAGGATTAGGGTTTTCTCTCCCACTTAAAGGCCCAAGCCCATTAGCTGCTTCATAATTGTGAGACTGGATGTTGGGTACGGCTGGGTTGTCCTTTTATAAATCAAGAAGCTATCGGACCCAAGAAAACTACAGTCATTTAGTTTTGGGCTTCTACTACAATTAATTAACCTAGCCTGGTCCAATCTCCACCTTTTCTTCTCCTCTTTGCCATCGTCGTCCTGCCTCCCAAAGCTCTATTTCTGTCCGTCATCTTTCTTCATATTGTCCGTGTGTGACGTTGATTGCAACGAGCATCTTCGGACTTGTCGAACATCTCTGGGAATGTTTGGCACTGTTTTTGGCTGCTTCTAAGGCTTGGGAACCTTCAATTTTCATCTTTTCTCTTAGGTTGTCACCATAAATTTCTCCTAGCTTCTCTTCTGATGAAAAAGATGACAACTTTAAGTGTTCTTGAGCAGTTGATTCACACTTTACCCAGTCTCTCCCTTGCTTGTAAATTTCCCATCGTCATGCCCGAACTCTCCATCCCATCCTTTTCTCATTCCTTTACTTGCTGCTTCTATTGCAGCATATGTAGGTCAGATATCTACAGTATCTTCAACTTGAAAAGCTTCAGCCTTTATCTTTTCTTTCGGGTTGTCACCAAATTTTCTTCAATATTTTCTTTTGATGAAAAAGGTTGTAGCTTCAATCGTTTTCCAGTTGCTACATGTTCTTTCTCTTCAACTTAAGCCATCTTGTCTTCTCTTTTTTCCTCCACTTCAGTTTCCTCCGCCTCTTTTGCATCCTCATCTACTGCAACATATTTTGCCTCAACATGTATCTCTGATTTCTTCTCCTTTTCTACTCCTCTGTTGCCCTCTGAAGCATCTCTAGTATCGTGCTTATGCATTTGAGACTTTGCCTTATGTTTCTGCAACCGTAACAGAGTTGCATCCAGCATCTGCATAAGTTCTTTAAAGCTAAGCACACTCAAGTCTCTCTCCTCCATTCTGACTTGCTTCTAATTCCCTAGGATCTCACTGCTCTGATACCAATTGATAGGATCCTCCTCTAAACCAGAAAATAATAAAACTGAAAACAGAAATAAACAAGAGGGAGGGGAACAACTTTCGATTGATAATATAGTTATTGATAATATAGTTATATGGAACAAAATATTACATTCAGAGATGCAACACTATTCTGCTGCATATACAGGCACGCCAATGGAACTAACACAGGGAGGATAATGAATACAAAGCACAATGGAATAGAGATTACAAGACACCTAGACAACAATAAACACAAATACACATAAACTCTTAAACACATAGGCTGCCAATCTTTCAAGAGGAATGGCACTCTCCACCCCAAAGGGCCAAGCCATAATTCAAATTTCTTGTCTGCCCCTTCCTCTGGATCAGTACGAGAATTTAAAGACCCCAAAAGTGACTCACAAAGCCCCCTTCTCATAGGCTTAGACCATAGCAACCCAATAGCCACCCTACTCTATTTCTTTCTCCTAATTAGCAAATCATAGTCCTGACCAACAAAAAGTGCCCCTTTCTATTATCATGTATCTTCCTAGGTATTAAAAAGTGGTCCTAACACCAAGCTACAAAGACATTGTTGCTTTTGTGTAATTTAAGGTTTAAACTGCCACCAAATCACTACTTTTGAATGTGGGGACAGTTCAGTGAGGCACCTGCTTTTCTGTCTTGGCGATTGACTAATGTCAACAATGTGTTTAGTCAAATAAGGCAAATACCTAACTGAAGTGTTGCAATCCCAACTTCATCTCCATCATGTTGGATGTAATGAATAGATTCCTTACTCCTGTTTATAGAGTTGTGAATATGAAACTTTTTCTTTCCAAGTGAAAGTAGTGATATATGTTACTAAACATGCAGGTAATTTGTTATTAGAAATAACATTGTCAATGACTTATCCTAATATACCATCGGATTCATGTTAACAATTGAACGTCCAATTTTCTTTCATAACATGAATTGGTTGAGATCTACTTGTTCTTTTCAGGTGCAAAACCTTCTGAGTTATATGGAAAATATACGTGGAAGATAGAAAAGTTTTCTCAGATTACCAAACGGGAACTTCGGAGTAATGCATTTGAGGTTGGCGGCTACAAATGGTATAAGACCATAAATTCACCTATTCGCCTGACATGCATTTTTGTGTGCTTATGTGTTTTGTGTCTTTGCATCCATGATGTTTGTGTTTTCATTTTTGATCTTGTCCTTCCTTTAATATGTCCAATCAATATATATGCATGAGCTTCTTGTCATGCACAAGTAAATGTTTTCTTTTTTAGATGAAGCTCAAATATAAGGATTCCATTGTGGAATTGTGAATTGCTGATTCTATATGTATAGTTTCGCATGAAACCATCTCTCTCTCTCTTTCTAGTGTAATGAATTAAAAGTTGGAATATGTTTTTCTGATATCGTGAAACTTTCAGATGTGTACTTGGGCATCTATGGTTATCATATGCTAACTTTTTGTACAAGGGATTTTCCTTATCTCATGCCTCATTAAAATGATTTGCCCAATGTCAGGAGTATTTGGCAATGGTCATTCATTCCATAGCCTTGATATTGGGGTTAGTTCATATGGTCCAACATATGCATATGGTTTAACAAAACAAATTATTGTTTGAATTTCGCTGCAGTTTTATGTGTTTTAAAACTTTGGCCTAATCCAGCTATGGTGTGTTCCAGGTACATTCTAATCTATCCACAAGGTTGCGATGTTTGCAATCATCTCTCTTTGTTTCTCTGTGTAGCTAATCATGACAAACTTCTTCCAGGTTCATCTCTTTAATTGTATTAGGTTTGTCTGATGATCATTTGTTTACAAGTCCGTCTTTTAATCCTTGTCTCTTTTCTTTCTTTCTTTGTTTTTTTGTTTGTTTGTTTGTTTTGGTTATACAGGATGGAGTCATTTTGCACAATTTACCATTGCTGTGGTCAATAAAGATCCAAAGAAATCAAAATATTCTGGTTTGTTATTTTTTTGATGATTGGACTAGCTATTAAAGTCTTTGATGTTTGTTTAGGCATTTTGAGTAACTTCGCCTGGATTTTCTAGATACATTGCATCGTTTTTGGAAGAAAGAGCATGACTGGGGATGGAAAAAATTTATGGAGTTATCGAAAGTTTATGATGGCTTTGTTGATGCTTCTGACAATTTGGTAATAAAAGCTCAAGTTCAAGTTATCAGGTATTTTATGCTTAAGTTATTCTGAATTTCTTACATATTCAGACAAATTTAATGTCTTCTTGTGAGTATATATGATGAGGTTCATACTGTGTTCTCCCTCCCTCACATATTCATGCAAATTTAATGTCTTTTTCTTCTTACATATTCATGCAAATTTAATTTCTTACATATTGAACAATACAGTGTCCCCGCTTCTCTCTCTGTGCTCTGTACCATAGACTTGTATCATAGTTGACTCATCAGATATGACTATGGGATTTGGCCTAGGCCCACTACTCTAGCACCTATTATATATTCTAACACTTCTATGTACTTTTTTACTGTGATTGTAGTCCACGTAGTTTCAGTTGTATTTTCTTTACTTGTAAGTAAAGAGAGAACATGAATGCTTTGTTATTAATATCTGTTTTAATTTCTGGGATGTGAGGACCCAATCATTTATGGAATGTACATGATGCCTGTAAAATGGAGGCATCAACACAGGCATCCAACTTACTGTTTAAGATACTTTTGTAGATACCGAGTTATTCATAGATATTCAAGATGCCTAGGAGGCATGGGATTTCATCTTTGTAGGTTAAATTCCATGTCACACAAAATCATAGGTATCATTTGTCTTTGAATTGATATCTTTACTAACTCATGAAATTGGTTTGCAATCAGTTCATCTCCTTGTAATAATATTTATTACTCTGAGGTTGCAAAGCTTAAATAATTTGTGCCATTCTGTAACCCTGAAATATCATGCTCCAAAGGACTCTAAAAAAAAAAAAAAGTGCATTGACTAGTGTGGCTAATAGATAGCTACGTCCCGTGAGTCTGCATAATTTCATTCTTCTTTAAAGTTCTAACTTATTGCGACAGGTCCTATGATTCACAGATATCGTTTCAAAAGCTCTTTGAGATCTCATTCTAAATTCCCTCAACTTCTATGCTACTTCTATGCTCTTTACTTGTTTGTTAATACAAAAAATATGACCTTCTCAACCTTTTTCCCTTCTCCATATTTTGTTATTATATTCTTACCATTGAATCTTGAGGAAACTCAGATTTTTCTCTTCCACATTTTGATTTTCACTTAACTTGTGAAAATTTTTGCTGATTGTCTTTGTTGGAGAAACTGTTATTTCCAAGGTTTTGAAACCCGGACTGGCCATTGAACCGGTCGAGGTACTGGGTCAGGGGTCAGTGAGTTAGACTAGAGCTACCTTGAGGCCAAACCGGTGAGAAATTGAAGATTTTAGGCTTATTAATATGGAATTCTAAAAAAAAATTGATTTTTTTTTAAAAGAAAAAACTGAACTGAACCAGACCGGGTTTAAGAACCCTGGTTATTTCACAGAGAACTTCATACTGTCAGTCACCCTTGGTTCTATTTTTATTGCGTGTTATATTGTCCTTGATTGGTAATGTCTAGCTACAACAGAATGCAAGGAATGTTAAATTAGCAATTCGTTCCGCTCCATTATTTGGGGAGAGGATCATCTTTATGTCCTCTTTGTGTGTTTCTGCAACTGGTTTATTTTGGGTTGGTTTCTTTTGTATTAGGTTTTGTTTATGAAGGAATTTTTATTCCTTCTTGTAACTTCTTGCATTGTTCTCTTTTCTTATCAATAATAAGTTCTTTTTTACCGATGAAAAAATTTGCTAATTGAATACAACTTAAAAATTCGTCAAGAATATCTTTTTTATTTAGTATCTTGAAAGTAATAAATAATAATTGAATATGGTATTCTTTTGGATTCAGTGATAACTTTATTTCTGTGATATGATATTAACTGAACTGCTTCTTTCACTGACAACAAACTCAAGATAGCTATCTCCCTTTTTTCATCTTTAAAGGCTTGTTTTTTCTTTTCATACTGGTTTTATTGGTGCCATTCCTTATCTAAATTCGAATCTGCTTTCTTTGATATGCTAACAAATTAGTACTCCCTCCGGTCCTTGATATAAGATACACTTGAAGGACTGGAAGTAGTAGTTTAATTCATTATATTTATAATTCTGGAAGCTACAAGGTGGTAGGGTTAATTGAAAGATTGTATGTGTATAAACTTGAATAGATAGAATGCCTATGAAGGTATGCGCGCTACATTTAAACTGGAAGTCATCATTTCAGAGCTTTCCGTTTGCTTTTTGTCTTTATAAACTTACTTTGCAGTCAGCTCTTTCTAATTTACTTTGAAGGTTTGAATTAGATGTCTGATCATATTTGGCTTCTTTTGAGAAATTGTAGGGAGAAAGCAGACAGGCCTTTTCGTTGTCTTGATTGTCAGTATAGGAGAGAACTTGTTAGAGTATATCTGACAAATGTAGAACAAATTTGCCGGCGTTTTGTTGAAGAGAGACGAAGCAAGCTTGGGAAGTTGATAGAGGATAAAGCTAGGTGGACGAGGTTGTATTCTCGCCTTAAAAAAGTGAAATTTATTTATGCAGAATCTGAAAATAGTTCTTTCTCCTATTTGCTATTCTTATCATGATTTGTTCCACCTTATATACTCCTCTGGTCCTATTTATAAGTCATTTCTAGCATATTTCCCTGGAACCAATAAAAACCTAACCTCATTAATTTTGTTTTAAAATTTATAATGTTCCAACTTTACCCCTATTTAATATATACACTTCCTATGAAAACAACAGTCTACACAATGATAAATGAAGGGAAAAATTATACATTCGTGTCAAAAATGTAATGCTGTGACTTGTAAATAGGACTAAGAAAACCCTTCTCTCTAAGACTTATAAATAGGACTAGAGAAGTAACTTGGGATCATTAAATTAGTTTTCTCATACTCCTAGATTGATAAGAAGTTAATTTAGATAGTAAGAATTGATGGAAAGCTAATTCTGAAATAAAATAATCTAATTCAGTGATGGATGCATTTCAGATGGATGAATAATTTAGTTACACCTTTGGTATGTTTGATCAATGTTTTATGTATTTAGCCATCTTCATTGATGTATGAGTTTTTTTTATTTTTTATTTTATTGCATGCATAAATAAAATTAACACTGCTTAGTCCGTTCATCTATGAAGTGATGGATGGTCAGCATATGTATGTCAAGTATTAAGAAAAGGTATCTGGAAGATGTGAATCGATAATGTAGTGACACACTTTGGTCTACATGACCACTGTTTTATGCATTCAGCCATCTTCATCTAACCTTGTGCCTTTGTGTGTGTGTGTGTCCTTTTAGTAATATTTTACTGGATATAGATAAATTAACCCTCATCTATGTTATTAATTGGTGTTGAGAGAAGCAAGTTAAATATTAATTAATATTATTATTTATATGTTTATTTTACAATAGTTTTGTTATCTTTATCCTGTGATAAGTTATGGATGCTACATCCTATATTAATATTTTAACATTTATTGTCTATCTTAGAATAAATATGAGATATTAGGATTAGATAAGAGTCTAGGTTTAGCCTGTTAGCTTATGGTTTTACCTGTTAAGGCCTCTATGTATTCTGATTGATCAAGGATCAATAATAAATCAGAGGCCTATTTTTCCCTCTACTTTCAATCCTACATAATGCAGATTGTGTCCTGTATTTCTAAAATGAGTTTAGAATTGGTTAAAAGTTATTTCAGATCTTTAATTGATGTATATTTTACTGATTGATCAAAATAAAATTTTCAATAATTGCAGCTTCTGTGATTTCTGGCTGGGAATTGACCAAAATTCTAGGCGTTGCATGTCCAGGGAAAAGACTGATGTAATTCTAAAAGTAGTTGTAAAGCACTTCTTTATAGAGAAAGAAGTCACTTCTACTTTGGTGATGGATTCATTGTATAGCGGATTGAAGGCTCTTGAAGGCCAGACTAAGCGCAAAAAAGGCAGCTTAAAGGCTTTGGATGCAGAAGAAATACCAGCACCAATTGTTCGTGTAGAGAAAGATATTTTTGTACTGGTGGATGATGTTTTACTGCTGCTTGAGAGGGCTGCTGTAGAACCACTGCCTCCAAAGGATGAGAAGGGTCCCCAAAATCGTACAAAGGTGAGATACAAAATTCATGTTGGTAAAAGGAAACTAAAGGTTCCTTCGTGTTGCTGGTTAACTAGGGTATGCTCTTTGAACTTTGGTGGTATTTACGGTGGATGCTAGAAAATGAAGAAATGGGTAGAAGAGATTGGAAAACAGCTAAATCTTCTGTTCAAAACAATGGGAAAGAGAGAACTTTTATTATATTATTCTGAAGTTGCCTTATGTGGCCGGAGAAGTCATTTCATTTGCGAACCCTTTACTGATTGACAAATCCTGGCATGTTTAATTAATTTAATTTGTTGCTAAAAATTTAAGCATGTCAGTGTGCAAGAAAAAGAAGAAAGAAAATAATAGACAAATAGAACCACTTCTGTTATTGATTTTTAATTTTTCATTCTACTGTTGCTTGTTGGCTGGTTCTCTAATCCATCGACACAGCTAGTGTATTTTTAAGATTTTGCAAAGTTTGCTGGATGGCTTGTCCTCTGTTCTTTCACTTGTTTATTCAAGGCTATGCCTTCATTTCCAAAATTGTCAAGCGTGTAATTAGGATTGCTGAAGATTCCAGATTTTCCTGAAAAACACTTTTGTGATAATTGATTTGAGAGAATAGTTTCATGTTTGGTTAATATTCTTAAGTGTTGTGATTAAAATTTACTTTGCAAGAACAATCAATTTTGGCCTAATGAATTGTTCTGGAGATTTCCAGTGGATATCCAAATTGAAGTAGGCTTATTTAAATTTTTTGCATATGCTTGATGATGAGGATATTAGTAGGTCACTAGCGAAAAATTGAAATTGCACTTAGGATTTGAGCTGAGCATATATAGCCTTTTCCACTTCTATTAATGGAGATATATTAGCTTACTGTCATCTTTAAATGGTGAGTTAGAATATATAGTCAGTATTAGGTATCTATTACACACATTCAATGGATTTAGATTAGGGAGAATATATGTGCAGTGAAGTGTATGAATCAGGATTTAGCTTTATGTTTTGAGCTCCTTTGATAGTTGGGAAACTTGCTTTCCCTTTGTTGTAGGATGGGAACTCTGGGGAGGACTTCAATAAAGACTCCATAGAGCGTGATGAAAGGCGTCTCACTGAACTGGGTCGCAGGACTGTGGAAATATTTGTCCTTGCTCACATATTCAGGTAGTCAAAAAAGCCATTAGTTAAATATATTTTCTTATCTGATTGCTACGTTTATATGCTCTTCATTCTCAATTCTTATTCCATAGGGAATTTATTTAAGTTTCCATACTGCTTGGAGCTAGACTCTGGATATTGTGAAAAATTAGTGTACATATTTATCCAAATATATTAGTTTCTTGTTTTAGTTAGGTCAGAAACTCTTAATTTCCATCACTTTACTCAAGATGCTTATTTTTCCATCACTCAACTCAGGATGCTAATTTTACTTACGTCTTTCATTACATATAGAAGATTTCTGTAAGGGGAGTTATAGAAGTGTACTGTTGGACGGTTAGAGGCTTAGTTTTCTATGCTAGCCATTATTTTTAGTCTGTTATACTACCCCATCATGTATATATAAAACCCTTAGTGAATGGAAACACACAATTTCCTTGATTCTTACATGGTATTAGAGCAAGAGTGATCCATGGAGAATTCATCTGAAACTACTAGCAGGAATTCCGAAATGCCCTTCCGTGCGTCCAAAATTCAATCCTCAGGGATTTGGAAGGCTGAGGAATGATTTTGATATATATATATATAGATCCCTAACAAAGCTCTTGATGAATTACCAATGACAGCATCTTTTCTTATTACTTACTCCTCCGGTCCTATATAAAACATATTTACCTAATTTGATTATATTAAGGAAGTTAGTTGAGTTAGTTAATGACATCTATTTTGTATAACACCCTAGTCATCTTCCTTAATTCTCTTATTCCCTGTCCTCCTTGATTATTGTTGAGAGAGCATCAATAGGGGTAAATTTGGAAAAGGTTGACAAAATATGCAAAATTTGTCTTATATTTAGGATCAAGATCAACTCTCCAAATATGTCTTACATTAAGGACCGGAGGAGCAATTCACAGTGGCAGAAAGTGGCTGTGATATGTAATTATAAATTGTAATAGCTGTACTTGTCAAAACTTTAATAAATCCTCCTTCCCCTCTTCCTATCCCACCCATACAAAAGTGGGGGCTTCAGAGGAATCATAAATATCCCTCCCCTCACTTGAACCAAATATTGTGTTAAGAAAAATTGAGAAGTCTTGTGTTGTTTTGTGTGATTCACCTCTTATCACTTTAATGGTAATGAAACTAGATAGCGTAGTGCATATGTAAATTGAACAATATGCCTATGTTTATTTGGAGGTTTTCTTTCACCATGGGATGTAATGGCTCTCTGGAGTCTGCTAGGTTTGGGTGAACAGCTCTTTTTAATTGGTTAATTTCTCATTTAGGTGTTTTGATGTGCAGTTCTGTTTTGCAATTGTACCTGTTTTTGTTTTGTTTGAGGATTTCCTACCTACAAATTTCTGAAATCTCCTCATGAAATTTCTTATGTCATCTAAAAGAAAAATCCTTTAAAACATAATTAAGGTAATACTTTTTTTTTTTATCTGGTGTTTACATTTTATATTTTCACTTGTATGTAGTGACTAATTGTTGGATGTGTTTGATGAATTAGAAATTTCTAATTATTTACCTCATGGATGCAGCAATAAAATTGAGGTTGCATACCAGGAAGCTGTTGCATTAAAAAGACAAGAAGAGCTCATCCGTGAGGAAGAGGCGGCTTGGCTGGCTGAAAGTGAGCAGAAAGCAAAGCGAGCAAATGAGAAAGAAAAGAAGTCAAAGAAAAAACAGGTTTGATACGCACCAAAACTGCATTATAAGGGTACAACAGATCTCTTAAAGTTGATTGAAAGATGCTACTGGGTTCTTTGACAACTGGGGTCCTCTGAAGTGAAAATCTCCTTAAAATGGTGTAATTAAAAAACTGCAATTCACCTTATAGTTTATAGTTATGTTATATGGGACATCATATAAGGTTGTCAAATTAAGAGGTGGACATTACACTTCACATGATCCTTTTTTTTTTTTTATTGTATTAGACATGTTCAATATGTCATGTTCTCAATTAAGGGGTGAAGATTACATGATTTGTAATCACACTGGAGAAGATTACTGAGCTAAAAAACACATCACATACGAGAAATTATATGTTATATGGAACAGCATATAAGGTATTTCTCACTCAGAAATTGCAGCAAACATATGACTATTGGACATTTTAGCTATCCTCCTAATTGACTGTCTTAAAGAGACAACCGAATTTTTTATGTATAATGGCTAATTAGAGTTTATTTATCCTTCTGAAGCATTTTGAAATAATTGGTTAAATTTTATTATTGCAATTGCTTATTGTGGAATCATTCCTCAAAGATTTCCCCATCTCCATATATTATTTTCATGTTTATGACCTTTGTTTTGTCCAATTATGCCTCAATATAAATTATGTGAAGTGTATATATCTTTTGCTATCTATGCTTTTGGTTAATTCTATTGAAGTTTCGCTCAATATCTACTTGCAATTGTTGATCAGAATGAAATGTGTTTTCTTGAGATTCCCTTTTCTTTATGCATGCCTTCTGTTTGATTTGATTAAGTGATGTTGCTGGGATGGTGAGACTTTTTCCTCGTATCTTCTCTTCAGTTGCTGAAGATTTTTCTTTTTATTTAATAGGCCAAACAGAAAAGGAACAATCGGAAAGGTAAGGATAAAGGAAGGGAGGAGAGGCCAATGTTGTTTGTACATGACAAGCATCAAGAGGATAACCCTGCTGATGAGGAAAAGGATTCTAATATGGAGGAGGTGCAAACTGTAGCTGAAAAGCCTGATGCATTGGAAGATGTTTCTGATGTGTCCGACTCTCTGGATGGAGCTGTTGAAGTACCTCCACCTGATTCAGAAGACAGAGAGGCTAGTCCTGTTAATTGGGACACTGATGCATCAGAAGTTCATCATCCTAATGAGGCTAGGAGCAATGGTATTTGTGGTCTTTCATCTTCACAAAATGATAATGAAATGGCTGAAAAAACGAGCAGTTCATTGGTGGATGATAGTTCTTCAACATGTTCTTCTGATTCTTTGCCATCAATGACCATGAATGGCCCCTTTAAGGGGAACTCTTACCCAAATAAGAAATTCTATATGTCACCTACTAGGTATTCAAACAGTTTAGTGTTTCTTTACTGGTGATGAACCTAAATGATATGTGCTTATTGATTTAATTATTCATTCATTCATTTGAAACTTTTGCTTGCAGAGGTAAGAACCCAGTTATAGCATCAAATGATGGGTCAAGGTGGACCAATGAGGTGGATAGTCAGCTATCTAGGTCTGCCACTGAGGTTGGGGGTGCTAATGGTGAGAGTACTGTTATCACTCTGCAGGATCGGTTAAAGTGGCTTGAGAAACCTCTTGTCAAAAAGGTGGGTTGCTTTCTGCCCTCTTTGATGCATATTATGAAATTATTACGTATTATTCTTCTAAGTAGTTTTTTTCTGTGATCTGCTGTGATAGTTGAATTTGTTCCCCTTTCATTCAAACTCTTCCTTTCTTCAACTATGCACAAGAAGAAATTATTTGATGCTTGCTGTTGCATTATTTATTTTCCCTAGAAAAGTTAGATGAAACCGATTTGAGTTTGCTGAGTTAGCTCAGCCAATCGATGATGTTCAACTTATTCATCTTTGTCTGAATATTGATATGCTTGAGAAGGAAAAATAACCAGGGCAAGGCATGTTATTTGTTCATCTTAGTTTCATCTTCTACTGTGCAATGGAAGGCGATATCATTTTCCAAGAGGCTCCATCCTTCTTTCTTTTCTATCTCATACATCTACTGCCATGCAATGAAAATTGAATTGGCTTCCATCTCAGGCTTTTTATTTTAATTTTTTGTCAGGCTATCCATTCGCTGTACTTTTGGCCTTGTACTATATCAAGCAAAACTTGTGTAAACATTTGCTGTAAAATCCTAGGAATAAGCAAAGGATATGGGTTCCTTTTTCCTTGGAATAAAGGAATATAAGGCTTAAAATGTGAGTAAAAATTAATGTTTAATTCGATATATACTCTGAAGATCTATGCAATCATTATTACATCAAAGTCTCCTCCTCCCCCCTTTTCTTCAGTACCGTTCCAATTTCTTTTGCTTTTCTAATTGATAGGAGGCGAAAGTTATCCAGCTACAGAAGAAACCGAGCATAAATGACGAGCCTGACAGAGCAAGATCTGTTGACGCTGAAAGCCTACCAAAAGAAAGGACCTCAGCGCCAGTGGTGCCATCCTCACCTAGAAGTCCTCCAACATGCCCGCCCTCCTCTTCAAGTGCTAATGTAGATCCTGTGCATGTCAGGAGAACATCTTCAACCAGCTCCCATCAGATTGATGTATCTTCTTCACCTTCATCTCCATCACGAGTAACAATTGTTTCCAAAAGTGATACACAGAGGACTACAATTCCAAGAACTCCTGAAAGATCTGTGGCACAATTGCCTGTGGTTTCAAGACCTTCTAGTACTCCTTTGGTTCCTGGTCCAAAGTCAATTGCTCCGGTTGTCTCTATGGTTCAAACAGCTCCACTACTCGCACGCTCAATGAGTGCATCAGGACGGTTGGGTCCTGATCCCTCACCGGTAACTCACGGTTATGCTCCTCAGTCTTACAGAAATGCCATAATGGGTAACCCTGCAACCTCCACTGCAAGTGGTTTCACTCATTCCGATGCCTTGAGTTCAGGAGTAAACCTTTTGCCTAGCTATTCACAACCACCTTCCATGGTATCTTCACCCATGTATTTATCACAAACCTCCGAGAGAATGAATTCTAATGCAAGCTCGTCCGGTCTTCCTTTTGGCATGATTGCTCGAGATGTTTTACAAAACGGATCCCAGTGGATTGAGAATTCTCAAAGAGACGTCAACCGGAGCATGCACTACGATGCAACTTCCGTATATAATGACATCCAAAACCTCGACATGTTCAAGCCTGTGCACAGTAGATCCATCAGCAGCTTGCCAACTGAATTCCCAGCCAGCACTTCTGGGCGTCAGGCTCAAGGTTTATTGGCAGACGAGTTCCCACACCTTGACATCATCAACGACCTTCTCGACGATGAGCAAGGTGTCGGGAAGGCAAGCCCATTCTTCCAGTCTCTCAATAATGGACCGCACTCGCTAAACCGACAATTCACTTCTCCTGGAGATCTGGGCACATGTGACGACGATTCAAGATCTTCTACCAGTTCTTGCAGGTTTGAGCGATCACGAAGTTACCATGATTATGGATTTAGTCGAGATTATAGCTCGTCCAGCATGCACTTCGACTCGATCAGGGATTATGTCCCGCAGGGTAGTAGTAGTACCCTACCTTACGTAAACGGGCACGTAGACGGGTTCATCCAAAATCAATGGCAGGTGGCTAATTCTGATATTTCACCATATATAGGAAGCTTGAGACATACAGAGAATGATGTTTATCCATACTATCCAGACTGTTCAGGTATGGCATGTGGTGCCAATGGTTATACTGTATACCGGCCGTCAAATAATGGTCGTTAAAAGGGGACAAAAAGACGAATGCAGGAGGAGGTTGCCCATGAATGAGGTCACCCTCAAAAAATTGTAATGATGTTTGAGTGAGGCTATATATCTCTTTGATGGTGATTAGAAGAAGACCATTTGTGTAAAGAGTGTTTCCCCAGTTATTTGCTCCCAGCATTTTCATGCTTCAGTCTTCTGGGATTATTGTCCTAGCGTTTTTATTATTTATTATTATTATTTCTTTTCTTAAATACAGATTGCGCACGTTTGGGTCCCACCTCACATCACTGGACCCCATCTATTAATTTCTTTGTGAAATTTAAACTATGGCATGTTCTTCTTCGCTTCTCACCTTACGATGGCTCGGTTTTTTAACCAAAGAACTAGCTCCCAATAAACTTCCAGAGAGATATATATCACTGTCACTATTATAATTAGAAGACATCTAAATAGTGATTGCAAGGCCACCACTGGAGGACTTGATGCAGTGATGAACAGAATGCTGTATGAGTTAGTATATAGTAGAGGACTATTATTATTAATAATTTTTTTTCACGTTTTCACTTTTGTTCAGATAAAATTTTAGCAGTTTATATATAAGTGTGTGTGTGTGGAAAAAATATAGTAGAGGACTATTATTATTAGTCACTTTTTTTCACGTTTTCACTTTTGTTCAGATAAAATGTTAACAATTTATATGTATGCATATGTAAAGGAGGCATAGGAAGGGAGAGGGATAGAGTAGGTAATTCGGGCTAACCTAACGGGGTGGGCTTTTGTGGCTGGCAAAATGCCATCCCTAGCCTGTTAGCCTGTCTATTAAGTTTTTTTCATTAAAAAATACTTATCACCTTTTTTTTAACTCTATTTTTCTCTTTCATTTACTTACATTACACTCCCTTTCTTTTGTATGTTTGTGTAAGGTAGCCATTTTAACTCTTAGTTTCTTTTTTTTCCCCCACCCACTCACATCACAAAAACATATAAACATATCTATTTTAAATTTAATAATAGTTAAATGAATAAATATAATATGAAAATAAAAGTGTCAAATAAAAAGTATAAGGAAGTAGTTAAGAAAAAAACATCAAAATAAAGGAGATAAAGTTATTTGGATTTATTTTTTTAAGAAAACTGAAAAAAAAAAAGATTTTAAGCGGGCTAGCCCGCCAACCCTGTGACACCTTATTTCATATACTAATAAATGACTATAAGTGACTAATGAAATTTGTTGTGGAACTAGGATTTGAATCCAGACTATTCAACTCTCAATATAATTCATAAAACTCCAAAACTCAACTAAGGACTTAAACTTAGGCTGAGATGGGTTTTTCAAAGTGTAGAATACTTAAAACGTATTTCCACAAGATTCACTACGTCGCTAATGCATCATCGGCTCTTAATTCTACTATATCAGAGTATACGCACGTGAATCACTTTCCTTTATACTAGAATTAGAGCTATTATCTTCATTACATTAGAGCGGTTCGGTTCTCTGCTTAAACTACATTCATTTATATAGATACATCCATATACATGCATATCCATACACATACACACAAAATCAACATATCAAATCATTTACACCAAACACATGGTAGTGCCTTGCCCTACATTCTTCACTTTAACTTCATATTTCCTCCATGCATCCTCTTGCATTTTCACCTGTCTAAATGGTTGGTTGGGAGGAGTGAGATTCAAGAGAATCTTTGTAGCAAACATTACCACTATGCATGCCAGATATATATGAATGTATGACATGCTTGCCTACAATATTTCATGCTAATATAATGACATGCTGCATGTTCGATGTTATGACATACATATGACTATTGCACAAATATAACAGAGCTTCAACCAATCATACATGTTACACACAAATAGGAAAAGCAGTCACATAATCAATGCAAGACATACATATCACATACATGCAGAAAATGTAAGTTCACTACCTTGTATTTGATGTCCTCCTCATGCACCTTGATTTTTCAACCATTACTTCTTTAACACTTCATGACCCTAGATAAGAATGACATCATTAGAGCCATGAAGAGTGAATGCCTAATGGCTACATTAGCCTCAAAGGCTCACTTTCACCCTTAGAGTTCTAATCAATTACATTTGGCCAATTTCTTGTTCAAATTCGTATGGTAATCAAACTACCAGCATTTTTGACCAAACTTTGTGAAAAATTATAATTAATTCTATAGAACTTCAATTGAGGTGGTTCAAAGCTCCATTTGATCCTCGTTAAGTATAATTTCAAGGAACAATATCATTTTCTTGAAGATACCAACGCAAAATTCACAGAATTTCAGAAAACATCATTGTTCTAGATTTGTTTCCAGAAAACAGGGCCAAATTTCAACAATTCATATCTCCCAACATAATTTTTCAAAAATTACAAACTACCTATCAAATTAAAGCTCTATGTATCTACTTTAAATCTGAAAAGTTTCAGAATTTTTAGACAATGTTTGACCCCTCAAATATGACGCACAATAACATTGTTCCAGACAGGGCAGATTATCAACATGAATCCCCAAACTTCACAAATTTCCAAATTCATATACAAGCATCCAAAAATCGTGAACACTTGCACACCTATACAATTTTGCCTCCTAAAGTCAATGGAAGCATCAAAATTATCAAATTATTAACCCTTCACCACGTCACCCATAGGACAGAAAAACATAGTCTTAGGAAAATGTTGTTTTTTTTTCTCTTGCTTAATCACTTCTTTTCTACTTCTAATCAAATGATTAGCTATTTAAATACTTATTAGACATGATTTAGGGGAGATTTTCATAGCATTTCTCCTAAGGTTTCATCAGCCCCAATTTTAAAAACAAGAAAAATCAACACTATATTCACCAAGAACAACACCAACAACATATAATCAAGCAAGAGAAATAAGTTTGGAGAAGTTACCTCTTGATCTCCACCACTTTTCTCTCCTCCATGTTTTCATCCCTCTCTCCAAAACCCTTGATTCAGCTCAAATTCCATGGTTCCAAAGGTAGAGAAGTGATTAGAAGAGGTTATGGGAGGATTAGGAAGCAAGAATCACAAGGTTACAACTTCCTTACCTTTGATTGTTGGAACCCTAGCTTCCTTCTCTTTCTTCTTGTCTCACGTTTTCATTTGCCCTCTCATTCTATTTGATTCAGCTGATCGTGAAAATGGGGCTGAAGGGATGAGAACTTAATGACTTAATGAAGAGTTAATTGGCTTGGACAAGTGTCACTTTCCAATTGGTCCAATAATTGATTTTTGCACATAATATTAAACTTGGCAGAATTTTCATTAAATTTTAAAAATTCATATCTAATTGTAAAAATATCCAATTGGAGTGATTCTAAAGGCTATGCGACCCTCATTGAGTCTATTTTTAAGAAAAAATATAACTTCGGCCAATTGGAAGTTCAATCTCCCCAGAATTTTAATCTTTGAATGTTGTCCCATAAAATAATTAATTTCGCTGGGCTAATTTAAAAAATTAATTTCTCTTTGTGTACAACTCCAAATGACTTAAATAACCTATCAAGTTAAAGCTTGATAAGTCTACTTTCATCCTGAAAAGTTTCATAAATTTTGGACATCATTTGCCCCTTGAAATCTGCCACACAAACATGACTGTCACATCGAGAATTTCACCAATAGCAACAATACTTTGTATTCCACTTCAGTATGTTGTGTGTGACTTTCAATCACTTAGTTTTGTTATTCCTTGAGCTCATTAGCTCACAGATATAATTATTTTTAATATCCAAGGATTAAAGAATTTTGGGAAATAATAATATGTCTCACTATGATATTTACCAAACATGGGTCTAGTAGCCCCCTTTAATTCAGGCTAAATCTTAAGCCTCTAGTCTCAAAATTCAGGATATTACAAACCCCTCTGTAGCTCTCAGGCTGGCATTTAGCAAGACTAAGCCCACCACTTTTGGCAGGCTGACAAGTTGGGTCCGTGGGCTCCAACCTGTTTTATCAGTTCTAGAAAGGGATGTCTCCATTTCCTCTCTACGGACTTTCCCTACTATTATATCAACTTCCAATGGTTGCGATTTAACATTTTATAATAATATTATTATAACATTTAGTACAAAAATAAATTTAAACTACTAAAATTATATCTAAATAATTCAACTCTGTAGACTTTTATTAAAATATTTTATAATTTTTTTAGTTATCATCTCCGGCACTTCTAAACTTATTAGGTTAAATTTTAATAATTTAAATTTTTTTTTGGTTATTTAATGTTATAATATATTTCTATAAATCATTAAATCCCAATTATTGAAAATCAATCTAATGGTGGGGAAGATCAATGAAGAGGAAATGAAAAAAGAGGTTAATGGAGACACTCCTCTCCCTAAAAAGGTAAGGGAGAGGATCCTTTCCCAGTGCAATAGTTGCCTCTGCCGCACTTGATATGTTAAGTCTCAAGGGATCAAAAGTATTTTTTTGCTTTGTACACTTAACAACCTCTGATCAGCGGTAACTCAGTCAATGTCTCAGAGTAGCAAACACAATTTTCATATATAAGCATGCTTGAAAGGATCAAAGTACGTACGCTAATGACGAGTCCAATTAGTACATACTTTCATATACAAGTATACTTGAAAAGTTTCAAAGTATAGTATAAATGATTTCAATACATACAAATATATTTGAAAATTTCCAAATCATAGTGACAGAATATACACAAGCATGCTTGAAAGTTTCAAGGTACAGATCAAGTAGTTCCAATACGACATTTAAACCCAAATATGTGACTGAAAACTTCACAACATTCCAAGCCCTTCATGGGTAAACAAAACCTACAATTTAATCAAAATATCAAATTATCTTAAACAGAATTTCCAAGTACATGAAAAAATTACAAGTGAAGGTAGCACTTTTTAATGGGATTTGCTAATCACTACGGTCATTTGCTCTTATCGTTCTCTTTCCATCATCTTTCCCCCACTACTTATCTCAACCTTTAAATTAAAATCTGAGCGGTTTAGATTTAATGCTTATAAAATATTTTAAAAATATCAAATTATTAAATAAATAAATAAATAAATTCAAAAATGCTAAATTTTAGTTGTGATAATTTAAACATGTAATACAAAATATTTAAAAATAATATTTTTTATGAAACATTAAATCTAGACCGCTCATATTTCAATGTAAAGGCTGAGATGAGTAGTGGAAGGGAAGATGATGGGAAGATAATGATAAGAGTATAGGAATGTAGCCAATCTCCTTTTCAAATCCAAAAAATGTGAAACCCTAGCAGCTAGAACTCAGAAAATCCCTCAATCAAGCACTTTTGATTTTCTCTCTCCTCATATCTAGCCCAAGCACATTGTATTCGCCCCCTATATCTTCCATTCCGGCTTCTCTCAATTCCCTTCCCCTCCCTTTTCTCTCCATTACCCAAAACACTGCCGTTTTGGGTAAAAAAAGGGAGGGCTTGGGTCCTTTCAAACAAATACACACACACATAGAGATATATATATATATATAACAGCCGAAATATTTTTTTTTAGTGACGTCCAGTATCTTAAAATAATGTTTTTTGTATTCAGCACAGTAAAATATTTTTCTAATTACAACAAACAGTCTAAACTTAAGATACAGAGTGTTGATAAAAAAATATTTCAGGAGATTAGATGTAAAAAAAATATTTTAGGATACTGGGTGTTATTGAAAAAATTATTTAAGGTGCTGAATGAATTAAAAATTAATTTATGATACTGGATGTTACTAAAAAAATACTTTAGAGTGCAGTTTGCTAGACAGTAGTTACTACTAAAAAATTATTTAAGGTGCTGAGTGAGTTAAAAATTAATTTATGATATTAGGTATTACTGAAAAAATATTTTAGAGTGTCATTTGCTAGATAGTAGTTACTACTAAAAAAATATTTGAGAGTGATTAGTATATCAAAAATTATTTTAAGATACTTGGTGTTACTAAAAAAATACTTCAAATGCTATATATATATATATATATATATATATAAAAGACCCAACCCCTCTTTTTTTTCACCCAAAACATCAGTGTTTAAAATCATTTAATTTTTTTTATTTTTTTATCTTATATATTCTTTTTATTAAAATTTTATAACTTCATTTATTCGTCTCTTTTAAATTGAACAATTTCCCTTATATTGAACTCACCTTGACCACCTAGGCCTTAGAAAAGAAAACTAGGATGTTATAGAGAAGTTAATGCTTTAAACAAAATGTGTTATATATTATGAAACATGCAAGGTCCTTATAATAAGGACAGAAAGGCTCAAAGAAGTAGGTTGAAGTGCATTTTTGCTTTGGATGTATTCTTTAATGAGTTATGAACACTAAAAAAATTGTGGGGTAATATAGCACGTAATCTTTTAAAATCACTGCCACGTTATCTTTTTCACATGCTATTAGCTTATGGAAGCTCCATAAGTGTTTATAAATTGTGATTCACGGAATACGAAATAATTTTTACGGTCTACGAGGTAGTTTTTACGGTCTACGAGATAAATATGTGGAGAATATTTATCTCGATTTACGTAAATCATACTTATATAATAAGCCCCATCTAAAAAAGCTGTCACAAACGGCCTAAGTTTTTTTTAATCCAACATTGACTTAACATTAGAGTATTGAAAAAGCCATTGCACTAGTTTTATTATGTACTACATTATTTTACAATCTTTTTTTTTTTCTAGATACATCCTATTGAAAGCAATCATATTTAAGGCATTGTCGGATACCTTTACTCCTTTAAGTGCAAAATATAAAAAGTTTTTAGAAAAAAATTTTGGTCTAAAATATAAAAGGTTGACAGGGTAGTTAATTATTGTTTTCTATTTTTACCCCTTGGAATAGGAGAGAGAGGTGACATATTATAAATATATATTTGAAAATCACATTATATATGGTTAAAAGAGGTAAATATTATCAATTTAAAAATATTAAACAACTTAACTAATACTCAAGGGCACTTGGTTTAATGAAAGATTAGTTAGATTACAAAGTTGGCGAACCCAGTTTGAATATCATCTTATTTAAAAAGACCCTAAGAAAAAGGTATATTAATCACCAAGCCTCCATTAAAAAAGATGTCGAACACTGAGAGCCCAAGGGGTTATCTAAATAAATAAACTAATTAACATAGACGTCAGACATTAGGTGGCCCACAGGGTTAGCTAAAAAAATAACTTAATCAACATAGACACTGGACCCTGAGTGACCAAAGAGTTATCTAAAGAAATAACTTAATTAACATAGGCAAGGACACTAGGTGGTTCAAAAGTTATTTTAAAAAAAAAAACTTAATTAACATTCCTTGACTCCTGCCGCGTTGTATATTTTGAACCAGTGGGAGTATTTTTAAGGCAAAAAAACTACTACTATAACCTTTTAAAAGTTTCTACACTAAGAAATTGCAGGATTTTTCTATATGATTTGTAGAACTTAAATATTTCCCCCCTTGAAGTAAAAAGATGGAAAAATGGATAAGCTAAAGTGATGTTGAACAGATGTCTTACATAGACAAGATAGAGCTTTCATAAAAAAATTGGATGTGATTGTTACCTACCAACCTCCATTTATTTCCTCTAATATATGGATTAAGTTAATTTACAGAAAAATATATTAAGTTTTTTTTTTTGTCTTTCAACTGATTGTAGTTATTTAATATAAGCATTTTTAAGTCATAAAGACTTATATCCTAACTCTAATAAAATGTGATCGTTTAGGGACTATATGTTGATAACCGTCGGTTTTTGTGTCAATATTCCCTAAATATAAAGTGCACATTTGAATTAGTGTTTAAGAAGTACGTTTACGTAAGTCAAGATAAAACTCATCTCACATACTTATCTCGTACATTGTAAATCACATTAGAAAAACAGTTTTTATTACTAATTCAAATTCGCACAAAGTCATATGTAGATAAACTCTCTTAATTTCATGGTACAATTTGTATAAATTCAAATTCATTATCCAATTGTAATAGTTAGCTAGCGATAGGAAAATTATCCATATATAATTCAAAATTCGAAAGTTTATGTGCAATTTAGTCCTTTAAGTAGGATTTTTTTTTTTATAAAAAAAAAACGGAGAGACATCAATAAAATTGTGTAAAGATAACAAGTGAACTAACTGTTGAATTATTAATCTTTCTAGTTTCTATATTGGTAGGGTTTTTTGTTCTTTTTCCCCAACTACCTTTATGTTAATATTTGATAAAAGGAAATATTATAAATAATCATAATAGATCTAATAACCTTTGATTTTGACTTGAATTCTATCAATGTTTTGTGATATAAACATAATATTGGTTGTTGGATAAATTTCCTTTTCCCTTGTCAATAATTTATACTAACGTGGTCTCTAATAAATTTAATTTTGATTTTAATTACATCAATAACTCTGAGCTGCACGTAATGGGTTAGTTTTTAAAACAAAATAAAAATTCTAAAATATTTATTAACAATTTTTTCGATAGACATTAACAAATTAATTTGTACCTAAATATATTATTTTTAATTTCTATGAATAAATATCTTATAAAAAGTTAATTTTTATATCATAAAAGTTTAATTAACAATTGATAAGATTTGACTTAAATTGGCCAACATGGCTGCTCTAATGTCCAATCTAGTGTGTCAGTTTAGTCGCACTCAACCTAGATCAAGCAAATTAGACAGACTGAATCATTGGGGATTCGGGTAAGTGGTAAGAGCTTATGTTTCCTTCAACATTTTAGTCTATGGTTCGATCTTTGGGATATCATATATAAAAAAAATTTGTACAAGAAGGCCGCCCCTATCTTAGGTCCAACAATACCCGAAGATTTAGTCATCAGAATTGCTCCAATGAATACCCTGTGTAGCCAAAAAAAAAAAAAAAAGACTAACTGAATTATACCATATCCAACTCTACTAATATTTTAAATAAAATTCTAGAAAAGTGGAACACTATATACATTAAAATATACTATAAATAATGTTTGATTGAGCAATGTAAATTATAAAAATGCTAACAAGCCTCTCTTATTATAAATTCACATATACTATAACTCCTTTTTCAAAGTCTATATTAATAGATAAGATTCACATATAAAATGTATTGCTAGCCATGTGCACTATTTTTTCTTTTTTTTTTTGGTAAATGCTAGGTGCACCATTTTTAAACTATAAAAACTTAACTTAGGTTCCACCAATCAAACTAGTGAATTAGTGAACTAGTCCCTTAACCAATCAGTTTAAGAGTTTTGAACATGTTGATAGGTTGATTTTACATATTTTTCTCCTTTGACAAAACCTAAAATGATGTTATTTTGAGTTTTTTTTAAAAAAAATTAGTAGTCTAACATATTTACCCTCTAAGAACTCTATTTTTTTGGATTATGAGTAACTTGTACATTAATATTTCATTTGTTTGTAGATTAATGTCTTTTTTTATTTAAATATTTCTATTTTATGGTTATATAATTCTTTTCTATATTTTAATTGTGATTAAGTTAATCCCGGTTCAATTATAGTTGAATCATTAACCCTTATATTATTATCTCAATTCGTTCAGTGGCTATGATCCAGTTTTTAGTACGTTGTTATAAATAACGTGACCTACCAATTTCTACAACCTCTGTGATACATAGAGAGAGAGAGGGTGGATAACATATAAGATTACTTTGTGTTGTTGCATTAGTACTGTTTTTTTCATTCATAAAACTCGAGTTTGACACCATAGTAGTAGTATTTTACAGGCCTTCGTCCCTTGTTACTTAATATAGTTGTCATTATAATACCTCCTTTTATTTATAAAAAGACAAAATGATATTATTGACAAAATGATATTAAATAATATAAGTTAACAAATTACAAATAGTCAATAAACTAATGAGTTCATAAGAAGTTGTGAAAAAACAATGGTGTGTTTGGAATAGCGATTGAAGTCTTTAAAAGAAGTTTTTCAATCGTGATTTACGGTATACGAGGTAAGTATGTGAGAGGAGTGTTGTCTCGACTTACGTGCATAAGCACTTATAAGTCATTTGAACGCTGAAACAAATACATGCAATACCTCAGTTATTGCGTACACATATACAATTATGTTATAAAATTGTTTAGAGGTGATTCAAATATATATGTATAAAGAAAATTGTTGGAGGCGCTATTAAAGAATAGTGTGAATTTGGAAATATGAAGTCATTTGAAAATGGGCAGTGAAAAATAAAAAATAAAATTTTTGATTAACAATATATCTAAGAAATTATTGTATTATTAATAGTGTACAATGATATTATACGATTCATGTAACTGACGCAATGTAATGAAATCAAGCTTGTTCTTAGTGGTATATATGCAATCAAATGTACTTTATTATTATTATTCATGACTAATTAATAAGATGAACAGGTGAATAATCCATTTTGTTATATATTTTTATGATGGTCAATGGCATGTCTTTATTAATTAAATAATTAGTTAATTAATAGAAGGTTGTTAGGGCTTTATCAAAGGGTTAATCAAGAAGAGTTAAGAATGAAGTCTAAGCAAAAATTTAGATAAGACGTCATGTCGTCTTGGCTTGCTTTTATTTAAAGACATGACCGCCATCATCATCTTTATCATTGTGGAATACTTCTTAAATTGTCTTAAAGATATGCTAATTATTATGGCTCAAGCTTTCAAATTAATTATTAATTAAAGAATATTGGAAAAAATTACATTTAGGTTCTAAATAAGACGAAAAATAAAAACGATCCCTTAAAATCTTAAAATTACCAAAAAATCTCATAAAATTTTTTTATAATCAATTCTAATTTCATTAACTGACAACTCTATGGGCGTACGATGACAAGTCTATGGGCGTGTCATTAACAAGTTTAATGACGAATCATTGACAAGTCTATAAGTATTCATTGAAAAACTATGATTAAAATTTATTACAAAAAAATTCTATAGAACTTTTTGACAATTATGAGATTTTAAAAAACCATTTTTTTCTCATATTTAAAACCTGAATGGAATTTTTCCAATGCTTTGCTTGATAGAATGAGATATTTCTTCTTAAATTAATATATTGTGGGGACCGCATGTCAACTCTGACAATATTCTCATCGCTGCATAAACCCCTTTATTACAAAACAATGCTCTTGTTTTGGATTCTAAAGTTTCTTCTAGGTGTCTACCTTTATTAATTTCCAAAAAGACTCAGGTTCCTAATTGAGTGTAACTTATCTTTAATTGTGTACAATATATTTTCAATAGTTGAAAATATATTATACACAGTTGAAGAAAAGTTACATATTTGTTAAAAATGATTGTACATGAGTTTATAAAACAAATTTTAGGTATTTTTGGGTAATATATTTTTCATTGGGTCTTTTCAGTAATTTTTCTAAAATATTAATCTTTAGAGAAAGAAAATTTCTTATGATTATAATCATCCCATTTTTTCCCCTAAAATTATCAATGATTTTACATTAAATGTTACATTAATGTTTTAAATTTATAATTATTGATCATTTGAATTCAATAAAAGTTTATCCCCACCATTTGTTTTTGCAACTCAATATTGTGTCATTTTCCATTTGTAGAAAACTAATCTAACCTATAGCAACAATATGACCTGATTCAAAAGTTTCTCTAGAAAACTCAATTATCTTTCTATCATCAAATTGATAATAATCTTGGAAGGTTTAAAGTTGTATTAGACACAAAATTATTGTGAAGTCTATTAATAATAATCCCATAGAAGCATTGATACACATAGTTGAATTTTCCTAGGAAAATTTAATTGATAAGTCATCATAATTTTATCTAGTTTTTAATTAAGTCTTTATAGGTTTTTTTTTTCTTTTCATTGTGTCTTTATAATTTTTATCTAAAACGGATATATTTTAATGGCCGAAAGTTGGATAGGATGGCCCTTACATAAAGATTATACCACTCCCAGTTTTTATGAAATAAAAGATGCTCATTAAATGTAAATGATAAAAATAAAAACTGGTGTAATTAAATGCTAACTAAGTGACATCAATTGCCAAATATATATATATATATATATATATATATATTTATATATATATATCAAGTAAAGACATTTTTAAAAAAATAAAATAAAATGATGGAATGGAATTTATTTATTATTAACATAAAAAAATTATTATCCTCATAAACTTTTCCTTTTATATATATATATATATATATATATATATATATATATATATATATAGTTTATGGGTAGATTAAACTTTTTCTTATTGTCATTATGTGTAGTGAGAGCCATGATTCCAATTAGATCATTCATCTATATATGGATTAATGGCATTGCCTTGTACGTTATCATAAAAAAATCTTGTCATTTTTATTCCAACAATTCATCTATCATGTGAGTTGCTGATATATGATTATAATATATTTTTCATGTTCTATAATTCTTACCGAGTGCAAATCCAAATTAATAATATACACTACCTCCTAGTTGGCAGTATATATAGATAGATAATGCTCCCTCCTGTACTTAATATAAGACATATTTGAAAAATTGATCTTAATTCTAAGTATAATATATAGTTTTTATATTTTTAAATATTTTCCTAATTTACTTTTATTGATGCAAAGATGATAGAGAATGAGGAAATTAAGGAAGATGTTTAGGGTGTTTTAAAAAAATATGTCATATTAACTAACATAAATAACTTTCTTAATCTAATTAAATTAGGTAAATATGTCTTATATTAAGGATTGGAAGATTAAAATTTATGTTAGGTTAATATTATTCACAAAGAATTAATGATGAACTTTTAGTTTTTTTAAAAAAAATTATAGAATCATATTTGTCAATGAGAGAAGTTTTGGTATTGGTATACAATATATATAATAATAGTTGTGAATTTTGTCAAATTGTCATTATGAAATGGAATCATCACTAATACAAAATGCTACCTTAATACCTCAATTTTTTTTTTGTTTGCTGTATGTGAAGCAGTAGTAATAAAATTAATATGTTTTCACATTTGTTGCAAGGTATAACAGCCGCAAAAAATGATGAATTATGGTGTTTTCCCCCTATAACAGATATGAAAACTACTGGTTTATGAAAAATTCTTATATTAAGTTTGTTATATTGATTATGTCAAGTTTTCTAATTATACATAACCATGTGTAATATATTTTTTATATGAGTTTATAATTAAATGATAATATTTAAAAAACAAGATATATGAGTATGCGTGATGAGAGAATTTGACGTAACGGATATAAAAAAACTTGATTAAGTATATTGTCCTTCTACCACTTCTAGTAAGCAATCATAAAAATGCATTTTTCACAAATATCAAATATATATAACCATTTTTAATTCTAAATATAAGATCTTAATTTAATTTATTTATCATTGTTCCCCAACTAATTTATTTAATCTTATAAACTGATATATGATATAATGTTATTGATAAGTATTTTGGAAGGACATGTCACATTTTTTATAATTAGTCAATTTATTTATCTTTCTTAATTTATCTAAATTAGCTTAATAACTCTTATATATTAAGAACAAGAGGCCACACTACTCTATTTTACGTTAATGGATAGACTTTGATGATTGATTGTTTTTTCCAATAAAAAAAAATCGGACCGGACCGGCCGGTTCAACCGATCCGACCGGTGATCCGGCCCGGGTGGTGAAAAAACCGGTAAACCGGTGGTTCGACCGGTTCACCCGGTTTGCCCTTTTTTTTAAAAAATATTTTTTTATTCCTCTAACTACTATTTTGTATTATTTTTGAGGGAAAAATGAAAGTTTAAAGACCAAGATGAAGAGAAAAGTAGGTAAAGAAAGAACAAATCTAAAAAAAAAGATTTTGAGAGGATATAATAATTAATTAATTATAGGAAAGGAGATGTCATTACATAAATATAGGCACCATAACTAATACTAATAGATTTTAAGCATTTTTTGTCTAAACATCTTTATTTTTATCTATAGAAATTTAAAAATATATTAATATATATATTGACACTAATAAATTATAATATTTTAATATGACCGGTTCAACCACCGATCCGACTTCGGTTAAACCATTGACCCTTAAATCAGTACTATGACCGATTCATTGACCGATCCAATTTTTTATTTCTTGGTTTTTCCCCCCTTTTGTCAACAGCATGGACTTTGGATGGCTACAGCCACAAATTAATTTGAGTCATTCTAACACCTTTTTATATAATATGAATACTTGGCCTTTTGTATGTTTTAAATGTTTTGGCACAAAAACCTACAATGTGGGTGTTATTTTATTTATTTATTATAGAAGCGAACACGAGTGTTTTAGAAGAAAGGCAGCCAAAACAAAAAGAAGACATTGAAGCTGTCAATAAATAAAAACAAAATTAAAGTAAGATACCACCTACTCCCCCTTATTTAAAGTTTTGGAAAAATTGCACAAGAATCTTTTGTTGCAAAATTTATTATTAAAAAATATTTAAGGACCTCAGTTTTTGATTGGATCCATATATTTTTCATTAGATAGATTACACACAATTGAATAAAAGTTGCACTTGAGTTCTTAAACAAATTTGAAGTATTTTTTAACAATAAATTTTGTAACCTGGATTTTTCAGTAAGTTTTCCTTTAAAGTTCTTAATGATTTTAAAATAAAATAAAATAAAATATAATTTTTAATTAATGTAGACAATTTAAAAAAATATGCATTATTCATAAATTATGAACATGATTGTTTACCTTATAATTATAAATAAATTATTTATTTAAATCTAAGTAACAATCAATTTGATTCCATTCAACTTATATAAATTTTTAAGTTAAATTATTGCTCCTATAACCTTGAAAAGATCTTTTTTTTTCACAGTGATAATTTTTTTTTTGGGGGGGGGGGTTGAATCTTATTTCCACTTTACCTGTTTACCACTCTCTAGCTAGTCTCTAATGCCAGAGAATTTTCCGTGGGATATTTGTAAGAGACGTTAATGGCATGTTTGAAAGTTTTAGTATCTTTTTTATTCTCTTGATCTCTTCCTCACACTGTTTTTAGGAAATAAGTTGTATTATTTATTTATTATTTTGGATTAATGTGCAATTTTGTGAAGTAGCCACTAAAAAATGTTGGGTATTTAAAAAAAAAATTATGCATATTTTTGCATTGAAAGTAATTCAAATATAAACATCTTGCTTCTTATATTTAAAAATATTAATAATTAATGTTAATAGTCAATATTAGCTTTTTAATATTTAAGGTAAATTTATTCATCTTTTAACACTTTTAAGATGAAATTACTCCTAAAATAAGCTAATAGCTTCAAAATATCCCACACTCATAAGCGGCTACTCCTTAAGGAAAATTGTAACTTAGTATTATTATTATTATTTTAAATTAATATGAATTCGTAATAACAAGACAGATATCACTGAAACAGTGGAACTTGTCAATTGTCGTTTAATACCCCTCAATTGTCCTTAAAACGTTTTGGTAATTAAACTTTGTTTTTGGGGAGTTCATAGTAATTTTAATTTTTTCCTTTTGAAAAAGCGGGCCATCCAACTCCAAAATTCAAAATCATTCCCCTCCGTGAAGAAACGGCGTTTGACCGACGAAACACAGCGTATATATCAAAGAAGCCAACAGAAAAAATCAAACGCGCGGCACACAACACACTTTCTTCGCATCAAAATATACATTTGCACAGAGAGTTCCATAAGCCACACACAACACAACACCAACACGCTCGCATTCCTTCCTCCCTTCCTTCCCAGATCTGACCGACAAGGTGAATCTCTCTGCTCTTCAATTATAATCTTCTTCATTCATGCATGAAATGCTGACTCATGAATCGCACTTGCATTTCGCTTTTCGATCTCGTCTCTGTCTCATTTTTTTGTGGATTTTGTGCTTCCGTCTTTGACCTTTCACTCTAATGCCTGTTAAAATCAAGCTTTGTTTGACTGATTGTAAAAATATGTAAATGAAAGAAGGTTATGGAGCTTGTGCATTGTTTTTTTTGGGGGGGGGGACATAGATAAGGTCAGACTTCAGAGTTAGTTTTTAGCTATTGCACAGCGTTTTTTCTCATCCAACTTTGGACGGTCGGATCCAGTTTCGGAAGTAATGTATTGTTTTCATATTTTCGCTTTACAATGTTTTCTTCTGCGTTTTTTGTATGTCAACTTACAGTAGTTTTTTGATGTATGATTCTCATGTTACTGAATTTGGGGTGAAACGCCCATTGAGCGATTTTTGGAAGTGAATTTCGAGCTTGAGAAAGTTCCGTTTTAATTATGTTTAATTCATTATGCCTCACTATGATTTCTTGCATCTGGGAATTCTGCTTGCTACATAAGACTCGTCTTTCTTCTTCTTATTTTTTTCAGACTTTATGATTCTTTTTTGGATATAGTTGAGTTGTAATGTTGGAATTAAAATTCTTAAACCTCGGTTGCAATTACATGTCTATAAATTATTCAGTGCTTTTGGTTTCTGATTTTTGGCAATTCTTTGAGTGCCTTGCGGCTTTTCCACTCTGGCGCTCGGAATACTATATTATTGTGTTCTTAAAATTTATGTTAAACAGTATACAGATATGCTTCATAATGCTTTCTGAGTTTGTAAGTAAGGGCTTTAGCTTTTCATATAATACTTATATCTCTCTTCTACTTTTAGTGAAACACGATTGAAGGGTTCGTTCATAGAACATGTTCAGTTTCTTAAATTAATAAATTCGTTTGGGCATACTTGGAATCCAGTATTTTATTGAATTGTGGAAAAGCGATAGCAGGATTCTTGATACTGGCAAAAGTGAATAAAAAGTGGGCGCCAAGTCATTTTAAAGATAAAGTCATTTTATTTAGTACATTTATGACCACATTTTGAAATTTCAATGAAAGAGAAAACAACCGATGACATAAGAAGCTTTCTTGGGTCCTTTGTTGTCATGCTTCCCTTTAAAGATATAGAATGGTAAATAACAGAAAAATATCAATGTTATACTACTTTTTTTTTTGGGGGTTAATCAGATGCACTGCTACGTTAACTCTGGAGCTTTGACTCAAATTTTTATTTGCTACAAAAGTATTGACTACATTTTTTTTATTCGTTAGTCAATCCTTGGTGACTGCTGTTTATTTTATATGCTGAACTTAATATGCTTCCAACTACAGGTCATAACCGCCCCCTTTTGTTACCATCAAATGACTCAATTTTGTTCTTCCATTCTCTCTTTTTTGGTTTTATACACATCTTTATTCTTATTAAAAGAGTGTTAGGTTGTCTTTTCCCTTTTTCATTTCCATTTTTTTACAGCAACATAAAAGTTATATTTAGTCAGCATTTGAATGCTGTATGCTTTGTTTTCTCTAGCAGTGGCATGAATGTTGGTGTAGTCATCTTGCATATATTGAGTTCATACATTCTTACTTGCATAAGTTACATGAAACCAATTCAATCCTGACATTTCTCCATTGTAGTGCAATGGATGTAGAAGATACAGATGTTTGTATCATCAAGGAGCCGGATCATGTGATTGTCTATTCAAATGGAACTTCACATGAACCAGATCATGAAAATGGCGCTAATCATCACAATATTGCTGAGTCTTTTGAACCAATAGTTGAGAGTAATGAACACCACAGTTCAGAGGAGAGCACCAAGGAATATGAGGTGAAGGAATGTACAACAGAAAATTCTGTTAAGAAATCTGATCAGTCCAACATAGAAAAAAGTGAGGAGCAGGGTTTTGTTGGTTCCCCATGTGAGAAGAGCTCAAAATCCCACAAAACCAAGGCTGTGAAGCACAAATCAAGACCTCCCATTGGAAATTCTCACAGTAGAAGTACAGTAATAAGTGTTCAAAAGAAGCACACAGTTCCACAACCATTTGCCTTAGCAACTGAAAAGCGTGCCTCTGGCATAATGCGTCCTCTTGCTGAAGATTCCCAGGGTGGACATGCTAGAAAATTAATAAATAAAAGAAATGTGCTCACTCCAAATAGTTTACAACAGAATAAGGTAAATGCTGATGATGAGGTTACTAGTTCCTTGAACCACTGATACCTTTATGTACATGGTAGTCTTGCAGAAACAGATCCATTCTTTAGTCCTCCTCCTATATTTGATCAATTAAGCAAAGCCTGGAATGTTAGATAAGGCTTCTTCCTTTGGCATCTAATCATATCAGCAAGAACTTATCATCACATTATTATGCCTACGGTTATGATGCCTATCCCTATCAAATTAATTAAAAGCTTTTGTCTGAAAAACATAATCGAAACAACCATCTTATAAAGACTACTTCATGATTGTAAATATGTAAAAGTAACTTACTCATCACTTTCTTTGTCTAATCCAGTTCATTTATTTACAGTGGATCTTATTTTCTGACTACAATTCAGTTATGGTTAGTGGTAAATGTTTGTCTTCTTGCTATTTGCAGTTGGAAGTACCTCCAGTACTAAGAATGCCACTGCAACCGAATAACAAGAAGCATCCTGATGAAGACGATTCTTGTTCTGTTGTTTCTCTGTATCCTATGATCAGGCTCATGCCTTTTCTTATTCTAGTACTAGTTCTTCTACTTTCTCACGAAATTTGTAATTGATAATTTGATATTAATCCTTGACTACATATAAAAGTGCAGCTTCTGTGCGATCATTCAAGTCTAGGGCAACTGTTGCTTCGGCTCCTTTATTTCAGTGCACTGAACGTGCACAAAAACGAAAGGAGGTAGCATCTATATACAAGTTTCATATGTTTGAATTTAACTTTCTAACAGAAATTGACTGGTGCATACTCGTGCTATTTTGAATATAGTTTTATTCAAAATTAGAGGCAAAGCATCAAGCACTGGAGGCTGAGAAGAGTCAAAGTGAAGCAAGGAACAAGGTGCATCATTTCTCAAGCTTCTACAAAACCAAGATATATAGCTGGCTCTTATTTTGTCCTGCTCCTTAGTAGGCTTATAGTTGTGTTTTCTCACTCTATTTTCTTCATCAATTTTAAAACATTCAAGGAAGAGAGGGAGGCAGACATCAAGCAGCTGAGGAAAAGTTTAATGTTTAAAGCAAATCCTATGCCAGGCTTTTACCACGAGGGGCCTCCACCAAAGGTTGAATTGAAAAAGGTATGAGAAGTAAACTTATGATGTCATATGTACGAGATTCAGATGTAATAACCTCTCAAGCAACAATAAACCATAATAGCACAATGTAATTGAAAAATTGATCTATAACCCATCATCTAGATGACTTTCTTTCTTTCTTTGACTTGTGTTTATGGCAACTTAATTAATGTAAACTTCTATGAACCAGCCACCACCCACTCGTGCAAAATCTCCAAAGCTGGGCCGACGAAAGAACTGTGGTAGCTCCGCTGTCAGTTCCTCTCATGGTGACAAGGTCAAGGGCGATGTTGTCCGTGAAAGTCAACGCTCTCTGTTAAATGACAAAGAAGATGCCCATGCTAACATAGACAATGGAAGTAATGGTTATGAACTCAATAACAAGACCAAGGAGATTGGGCAAATAAATGGGATCAAAGTAAAAGAGCAAGTGGATCTGATCAACTGAAGATCAGTGGTCTGTCATAGTGCTTTCAGTGAGATTTGCTTTTCACTTTTTAATTTATGAAGAGTTGAGCTTGCCCAAAGCATGCATGTTCTTGTTATTTTCTTTAATTTATAATCACCTGCTCTGTGCTTTGTCTTTAAGTTGTGAAAATGTTCATATGTAATTTATTCCGGCTTGTAAAAATGAAATTTATTTGTCTTAAGAGCTATTTAAGCTTTTGGTAAGTTCCCCCTTAACAGGGCCAGACTGTTTGTATTTTGAGGTTGTTAATAAAATTCTGTGAAAAAGTCCATTGTACCGCTTTGTCTCAATGTTTTTTTCTTAAATTTTTTTTGACTATCTGGATTTCTAGGTGTACCGATAATCTGTTTGTGCAACTGAATCACTCACTCGAAACCGGAGAACTAAGATGGACTCTGATATTTTGATTCGTGCACTGATTTCATAAGAGTGATTCAGTTGCACAAATGGATTCCTGTACACTCCGAAATCCTTCATATCTTATCGTTATCTTTGTATTAGAGCTGGAAAGGACTCAATGAATTGCATTGTACTAAAAAGGACTGAAACGGTCAGTTCAACCGGAAAACCGGTGAACTAGTTAGTTGTCCGGTCTGGTTTATCTATTAAACCGTAAATCGGTTAAAACCGGGAAAATCGGTGATTTGACTGGTTAGACCGGGCTATATTTTTTTATTCTTCTAACTATTATCTTGTGCTATTTTTGAGGGGGAAAATGAAAGATTGAAAACCAAGATGAAGGAAAAAGTAGGTAAAGAAAGAATAAATCTACAAAAAAATAAGATGATTGAAAAAAAATTATTTAAAAGAATATGATAATTATATGAAAGAAGATATCATTACATAAGTATAAGCATCATAACTGATACTAATAGATTTGAAACATTTTTTTCTAAAGATCTTCATTTTTATCTATAGAAATTTTAAAATATATTAATATATATATTGCCACTTATTTTTATTATAATTTAAAATTTAATTTATATTATGATTTTTATTTTTATTTTTTATTAGTTTATCTAAAATATTAATTTTTACATTTGAATTAAATTACATGTTTTAACTATATTTTGATGTTAGTTATGGGTTTTATTTGAACTTTAAAGAACTAACTAGGTATTTTAACTATCTTGATGCTAGTGATGACCAAGGTTCTGAAAACCGGACCAGTCACTGAACTGGTCAGGGTATTAGGTCAAGGGTCAGTGGGTCAGATCGGAGTCAAATCAGGGCCAAACCGGTGAGAAATTGAATATTTTAGACTGATAAATATGATATTTAAAAAAAAATTAAAAAATCGATTTTTTAAAAATAAAAAAATATAGAACCAGTTCAATCACCGGACCGGACCGATTCAGCCACCAGGTTGCCGGTCCGGGTTCCAGAACCCTGGTGATGACTTATGAGTTATGAATGATGATTATTTTGTTATTGTCAATTAAATTGTAATGATTTAATATGGCCGGTTTGACTACCGGTTAGATCCCGATTGACCCATTAACCCTTAAATATTTATCGTGATTTATTCATTATCCGGTTTAATTTTTTGTTCCTAGATGAATTGTGTTCCTTCAAGACCCAACTGTCTGAACTTTTATCAATAATAGTTGGGTTAAGGTAAAAAGATTCTACCCCTTTTGCACAAATTCAAGAGTTTGAACCTTGTGAATTGAAGAAAAAGAAAAACTGAGATCATGTTGCAGGTTTAACGCCCAATTGGACTCTATAATACTCGAATGGATATCATGTAATTGTATACCAAAAAAAGAAAGAGATGTAGTGGTTCTAAGAGAAGTGTTATTTTGTCCTTTTTTTTTTCTTACCTGAGAAGTGTTATATTGTCTAGCATCTATCATTTTTTGTCTAAAAACTACACAATACGTTCAAAAAAAAAAAAAAAAGGTTAAAGGTCTTTTTTCCTTATGAAATATTGGCTCAAAGGTAATTTTATTTTGAAAGTTTCATCTGGAGCAATTTTGTCCCAGAAGTTTTAAATATGAGGCAATTTCACCCTTACCATTATCACAGTTAAATTGATAAAATTTAGGGGCAAATTTGCTCAAAAGTGAAAACTTTTAGGGAAAATTTACCCCTAAGATAACAACAAAATTCCCTTAGAAGTTTCAATTAAGGAGAAAATTTGTCCTGAAAGTTTTCATTTAGGATCAAATTTGCCCCAAAATTTAATCAATTAACGGTCAAACTTAACTGTTATGATAAAATTTCCCCGGGCAAAAAAAGGGCCTTTAACCGTTAAAAAAAATGATATTCCTGTTGCTCAACCATGCTCGTCTTTTTACCGTGCGTTTTAGTTTGGGCTTTGATTCGGGACCCACAGCCCGTTGGTGTTGTCGGGCTCACTCTTCTCCCTTTGAGATTGGCCCAGCTTATTTTATGGCCCAACACTGGTCATGGTGCAACAAATGAAGGAAATTTTGTGTTAACCCGACAAAATCCAAACTTGGAAATCCTACTCGTTACTGTTTCTTAAACCTTTTTTCGATGAGTGAGTGCTTCTTAAGTCTTAATGGTAACTTTATGTGGACTACAGCTCTTTATCAACTATTTTTATGTGCTTGAAGCCCCAATGCTCAATTATATAACTCAGTTTCAACTTCACAGCGCATATCATCCAACAAATCATGATCTATGCTTGTTTAAACAAAAAATTATTATGTAACTACCGTATAATTTTAAGTTTTAACTGATTTTCAATAAAATTCTCATATTTGTTTATTGGATCCTTATAATTTTTTTAATTATACATATTAGTGTCTATACTTATTATTTATTACTCCCTCCGGTCTTTAATATAAGACATATTTACTTAATTTGATTAGATTAAGAAAATTAGTTAAATTAGTTAATTTAGTATGTATTTTCTAAAACACTCTATTCATCTTTCTTAATTTTCTCATTCATTTCTCTCATTGATTGTTGTTGAAAGAGCATCAATGTGGTAAATTAGAAAAAAATTAATAAATATAAAAACTTTGTCTTATATTTTAAACCAAAATCAACTTCCCAAATATATCTTATATTAAGAAACGAAAGGAGTAATATGTAAGAAAAACAATATTAGTAGTTGATGATGTGAATCTCATTAAGGATACACCTGATTTAATTTTTCCATATGAATCTAAATAAAATTAAAATCAAATATATTATAGATTATGTATAGATGCAGGGATACAATTATGAACACAATATTTCTATTTTAATGTTGATAATAACAAACTTTATTCCGTCATTTTATTTATTAAACAAATTCTACATTTTGTATTTTGTAATTACTTACACGTTTCATTTCACATTCATATCAATCCTAATTATCAAATTATGAGTAGAGATACTAATAATATATATAGTTTTTTTTACTAAAATAATACATATAGTTGCGATAACGGTAAGAACCTAATAAAATAACTACAAGGATCTAATTAAAAATTAATTGAAATAGTAAAGACTAACTAATTAGGTTTCCTCAATTATATAGTTAGGGTGGTAATTCTCTTATTTAAACACGCCTAAGCAACCATTTGGAACAACTGATCCCATAACCATATCAGGCCAATTTTCTCGGGTGACCAAATGGATAGATAGGTATCTCAAGAGTAACTAATACAGAATCGGCGTCTAGTTTAAACGAACACTGTTTGAAATTTTATCCATTGACAGTTGCCTTATCGTCAACAACATCTCACGCGCTAGTTGAAGCGCGCATTTCCCTTACCCAACAGCCAGATCAAACAGCGAACCCGCCATTTGTCGACGGTCATTTGGTGAACGCGTGGACCCACATCACTCTCCCCCGCACGTGATATTCAAATTCCCTATACATCGACGGTCCGATTTTCTTACACGTCATTTCGCCGTCATCTCCCAGATCAACCACCAACCTCCGCTTTCTCTCTCCCTAGAGAAATTCTTCTCCTTCGCCCTCGTCATCGTCGTTGCCAAAGAGGCGATCCATGTAGTTTGATTCGATTCTTTTCTTGTTCAGTGAGAGAGAGAGGGAAAGTTTCCTGAGTCGAATAAATGGGCGAGTCTTTCTTCGATCTTGTGGATTTTTTAAAGAAACCCTCGGTAATCGAGACACTCGTTGACATCTTGCTATGCGCAGTCCCGATTTGGTTAGCTGTGATGATCGGTTTGGTCATTGGTTGGTCGTGGCGGCCCCGATGGACTAGTATCGTGTTCATCGGTTTTCGGAGTAAGTTCCGGCTACTCTGGACGGCTCCGCCGGGCTTTGGTGCTCGCCGGCTCTGGTTGGCATTAACAGCACTATCTGCGTTCTCCGTTTGCCGCACTATTTGGTCGAATTTTAGAGGAAATGGCAAAGGTCAAGCTGAGTTGCCCTCGCAATCAGGGAATGTGGCGGCGGCGACTGAGGAGGAAAGCAGTGAGGTTGCTGGGTAGGTTCTAAATTCTCGATATCTTTTACTGGTTACTATGTTTTAATTGAGTATTTAGTCAAATTTACTCTGTTCTACGCTGTGCACTTTGTTCGAAATGATTTCATATGCATGATCTCCGGGTCTGGATAATCTTTTTCTAAGCCATCCTTATTATCTTTTGGGGTGTTAGACTGTGAATGTTCTTTGTATTCAGTCACCGATCATCATCTATGTTACTCTCTAATCAGTGTCTTGAGGTTTTGTTGTTAATCAATTTCTTATCCCTCTGTAATTAATTTTCCTATGTTCAGAATAGCTGCTTAATATATTGTTCTCGTATTTTATTCACGTCATAGCTGGGTTTTCGACATTTACTAGGCCTTGCGTTAAAATTGGAGAGAAGGAGCAAGATATTGTCAATCAGAATGATTTGAAACATCTCCTTTATCTTCTTCAAGGGAAGAATGGAATGATGGACTGGCAAAGTTTAATTCAGATTTCAACTCCAAATATGTCATATCAAGTTTGGCGTCATGAACCTCAGGTTGGTTCTGGTTTTGAACTTTCAAGTTTTATCTTGTACATTTCCTTTCTATTATTTGATGACAACGTTCATGCACTCAATATATGAGGAATTTGTAGTCTTTCTATCAGTCACCTTTTCCTCCTGGTTGAAAATGGATTTATGAAGTTGAGCTATTGCTGCTTATTTGTACTTGTTCCAAGCCACTTTATATCTATGTTGATTGATGATTTTTATTTTTATTTATCATTTACTCATATATTAATAGAACATTAGAATTATTCTTGCATCTGATATTGAATTTGTTATCAGACTGGCCCTCTAGTTTACCAGAGTAAAACGGTCTTTGAAGATGCAACTCCAGAGCTGGTAAGGGATTTCTTCTGGGATGATGAGTTTCGCCTTAAATGGGATAATATGCTTGCATACTGCAAAATATTGGAGGAATGCCAGCATAATGGGATCATGATTTCCCATTGGATAAAAAAGGTATTAGTACAGGGATGGTTGCTTATGAATCTGTTCTATGCAACCACTGTTTCCTAATTTTATCTTTCTATTTGTAGTTTCCATTCTTCTGCAGTGACCGAGAATATATAATTGGTCGAAGAATATGGGAGGCTGGAAATACATTCTATTGTGTTACAAAGGTACTAGTTCTGACAACATTTTCTCCTATCTTATGACCTTTCCCTCACTTTCTTTTCCTGTCACTTTAGCAAACATCTGCCACTATTGTATTATTAAAAACTATTATTTATTCAAAGACACTTCCAGGGTGAGGGACTTAATAATTCTTAATAAGAACAACTGAATCAGCACGATTAATGCTCAAAGCAATAGGAAATGGCGGCATTAATTATCATGATATGGAAGATAAAAGTAAGTGTTGAACAATTTGGGATCCTGTCATCTTGTTAGAAGATGTAGTCCGAGAATGATATAATTGTAAGTTTTGTTAGGAATAAAGACGCAAAACTTTTCTATCGCAGATGAATTGCATGTCAATTGAGATCCAAATTTATGTAGAGCTGCTTCCCATTGGAAGCATGGGGTAAAAAGGAAGGGGAGATAAGTGATATAATTCATTTTTTTTCTGGGCTGATGACAGCCTTTTCGGGCTAACTTCATGACAGGAGTGGAGTGGAGTGGAGTGGAAGATTATGGATTTTAGACTCTGCAATTATGAGTTTGCATTAGCTGCTTAGGGGGTTAGATAAATAAAATTTACCAAGTTAGTTCAACTATGGCAAATTTTGAGTAATTTTTGTGCAGATTTTTGGTAATGAACCATTATCTGGTTTTTTCAAATAATTTATGTAGCTGAGGTGAAATATTTTGAGACAGTTATATTGTCCTGTTTATGTGGAATTAATAGAAAGATTGGAGTACAGCTCCTTGTATCCTTGCTATTAAGTAATATAATGTTGAAGAACACACAAATTAAGGAGGTATCAAAGTCTTTGTATTATGAAAAAAATTAGTTTTTCCTTTCCATTTTTACCCTCTATTTAATGCCATGGAAAAGAGTGTAGCTACTAAAATTCAAGGCTGGGATGGGAAATTTATATTTCTATAAGGGGTATTTTTGGAAATAAATATTAATTATACATAGAAATTTGTATTAGGAATTATATTTAGGGAAGGAGGAAGTAAATATATAAAAACTGCATATAAGTTTTTCTTCTAATGGACCGCCTATATTTCCATCAGTGATGAAAATTTACATTTTAGTATTTGTTGGTTCTTATCACACATTCTTTGGTGTCCTGTGTTCCTGCCTTTGATAATAAGTTTCATATTGCAACCTTTCTATGACGTAAAACAATGATTGAGATTGCACCACGCACTCCATCAATGGCAAAATTCTCAATTCTAGTGACCAGATGCTATTCTGTTCCCTGCACTTAACTTTATACCTATTCTAATAATCCCTCCATCGGTCACAAAATTTCCTATTTCATTCGTATGACCAGTAAGCCGATTTCACCTAGTGGGATAAAGGCTTTGTTGTTATTGTTGTTGTATTCGTATGACCAGTAAGGTCCATTGCTCTTAGTTCTTTTAGCAATTCAAATGATATGCTTTTACTATTTATACTACTATGACCAGTAACAGTAATAATTTGGAAAGAAAAACATGAATGCTTAAAGATTCTTCTGCTTAACCTTGAAGTTTCTTACATTTGGTTGCATATTGTAGGGGGTACCATATCCAAGTTTACCCAAACGTAACAAGCCCAGACGAGTAGAGCACTATTTTTCTAGTTGGGTCATCAAGCCTGGTAAGATTTGGCAGTTACCAATGTTGTTGACTATAATGTAATGTGTTTGTTGGTAGACTTTATGTTTCATTCGCTGCATTTCGATTCTTGAAGCAGTTGAATCGCGCAAAGGAGATGGTCAGTTGTCTGCGTGCGAGGTAACCCTTTTACACTATGAAGACATGGGGATTCCAAAAGATGTGGAGAAGTTGGGAGCCCGCCATGTCATGTCCGGGGTTGTCAAGAAAATGCACTCTGGATTGAGAGCTTACCAGAATGAGACTTCTTTGTCAAGATGCGCAATTATGGCAAGGATAACAACTAAGCTTTCTTCTGTGAAGAACTTGGATTCTTTAGGGCCTGCAAATAATAGAGAGGAAGAGAATGGTGAAGTCATGATCAGTAATGCAAAACAAAAGGATCATGGCATAGACTGGAAATGGATGGTTTTAGGAGGCACTGTAGCTCTGGTTTTGGGTATTCACGGCGGAGCAATAGGGAAAGGGTTATTATTAGGGGCAGGGCACAGACTTGCAAGGAAATGATGAGTGGCATAGAATATGACCAAAAGGAAAGTTTTATTTGTTATCTTCATTTTGAAGATCCATTGTGTCTCATTTTACCCGCATATTCATCGTTATCAAATGATGTTGATTAAGTGGTTTCTTGCTTGTGTACACAGCTTCAGTTTTATGGGTATAAACAACTGAGGTGAAATCTGATAGGGAATGAGGTTGAAATGGAGTCATAATCCATGGATAAACTTGTTAGAAATTACAGAAAATATATTATGTGCATTGCATAGAGTTTCACAGAACAAGTTATACTATAGAGATAATGGGCCCTTGTATTGCAAAAAGTCCCATGTAACAAGTTGCAGTATTTATAGTTTCCATAACTTGGGCCACTTTCTATCTATGCATTTGCTATATAGACAATAAAATTAGTAAATTAATGCAGTAAAATATGAAATACGTTGAATACCATTAATTAGTACTTTTTGTTAATTAATAATTTTTTCACTCCGTGCAACCCATGGAACTTGTTTTTTTTTTTTTTTGAGTCTGATAAATTACTGTTTATTGATGTTTATAAACCTGACTTACCTTGAACAAGGTTTACATCACATTAAAATCAACAAGAGTTTCAAAATTTGTGGTTCTCTCCTTCTCTTAGCATTGGTCCGCTGCAGCTATCGGCATTTCAAAAGACTTTACATTATCTTTTGCACCAACAGTTTATTCTCACATCCTTTTATACATCAAACTTGTAAAAAAGTTTCCGTAGAAAGATACTATATAAGCACTGTGATTTAATCCATTTTTACTATGATAAATCATGCTATTTTAAGGGTTATTTTTATCAACCATAAAAGGCTTAATTGCATATATTTGTGATGAATTGGAACTATGAGTGCTTGCTTGGAATTATGCTTAAAAGGAGTAAAATTGTCGTAATTGGAGATTAATTGTCACTAATTAATTTCTAGGACAATTGATGCTGCATTATGTTAATTTCTATTGCAGAATACTTGGAAGAATATGAGCTAAAAGATCAAAAATCAAAGATATCACAACATAAGCTTCAATTTCGCTAGTACTGTGTCGTTTTTTCGGCCTTGAGGATTGTGGTGTTTGCCACGGCAAACGTCGAATTTTTACTCTTGCGCATTTTGGTTGTGTTATGTAGAAATAAATCCTCAATCCGTTTTTCGCCCAGAACCCGTCGACCCATTGTTATATTCCATCATATGCGAACCCTAGAATCTCATTCCTTCAACTCCATTTGCTTCCACCTCTCGTCTCTCCATCCCTAAGCTTTCTTTTCTTCCATTGTGCAACTAGAACTCCACCATTTTAAAGATGGGAGCTAGACCTTATTTGTTTGAGTAACTTGATTTGGGTTATGGTTGTGATTTGGATTAGTTAACGTGAATTTACACTCCTCAACACACACACAGACTACCTCTGGTTTTTTTATAAGATTTAGTTAACTTTTTTTTAAGAAATTAAGAAAGCTAAATAAGTAATTTAATTATAGTATATGTTGTATATTATAAAATTATATATTAGTTTATACGTCAGACAAATAAATTTGATATAAAAATAATATCTATCAATACTTTAAAATAATTTATTCAGCTCCATTGATCTCTCCCAAAAGTCAGCTGAATCTTATATTAAAGATCAGAGATGATATATATTTGTTTATTATGATTCTATTGAATCTTTACTTCTTGGCATGTTATTATATTGTTAGGTAACGAGGACATGTGAAGTTATAATGAACCTAATGCATTGACTTACTCTAATGTTTCAAGAAGTGGGTTGCCATTAATTAAAGCATTAGTAGTGTTAGCTTGATGTTTGGTATGCAAGGAAGTTAAGTGGAAATTGAATTCTCATTATCTTTAATTGAACAATGATATTCGAAAATGCTAAAAACATAGCAGCTTAGGGCATTTAATTCCTTGTATAATTGTTTTATAGATCTAAAATCCAAAATCCTCATCTCTCTTGTCAATTGCATGTTTCATTATTTAATTAGTTTAGGTAGTTAATAAAGGCTCCTCATGAGTGTTGCATTTTATTACAATTCTTGGCTTCTAAATATTTGCATTTTTTTTGGGTACAAATTATTTGCATTTGACTCATGGGGACAGTTAAATCACACTGGATGGTCCATTAGAAACTTCATGATCTTTTTGTGTGATATATGGCCATGCTCACTAGGTTTACTTGTTACACTTTTGTGGTTTAGTATGAAACAAACATTTACATTTTGTATGTTACCCGAGATGCATATAATTCAACATAAAATTGAAAGAAACTTTTATAAAACCTCAACTTAAAGAGAAAATCATTAAAAAAAATAATAATACAATCAAATATATAGAAATAAACTACATCATCAAAAATTGAAAGATGTGTTGTTGGAAGTGAGATATCTCCGCATGCATGTGCATGAAATATTAACTTAGTTAATATTACACTAAGGGATTGAAATTGAATGCAACCAATCTCTGTATGCATTTATAAAATAATAGAAGTTATTAAACTTAATATAATTCTATAATAATAAATCAAATTGTAAATTATTTGATATTATAGTAAATGTCACCTATCAATTTCTATTATCCTATAAGAGGGTTTAGGACTTAGAATAATCAACTAATGTCACGCAAGATGAAATTTTCCCAAACATCATTGTCACAATGAAACTGCAAGCACATGAAATTAAAATATTCAATATATTATTATATACTCTTAAAAACAATAAACTATACTCCATTAATTTAAAGTAGAAGGTAATTGTTAATGACAAAAGTCCCTCTATATAGTAAGTCAATCGAAAAATGCCAAGTAACGTGTCCCAGGCTTTAGAAACCACTATCCTATGCTCCTGCAAATCAACAATATCGAGAGGAGAGGGAAAAAAAGAATAAAAAAGAGGGAAGAGGCAGCCTAGATAAGAAAAAGAAGAGGGTGCTTGGTGCTTGAGAGGAAGCTGCAAATAGAGAGGAAGAGAGCAAGTCGCACCTGAGCAAAGTGAAGAACCTTTAGCACCAATTGTCCCTTCTTCATTCCCTCACCATGACTGCTCTTGCTTTGATATTGAACTAAATGGGAATTACTCATTCACGCATATAAATATAAGGAAATAAAGAAATAATCATTAATAACATCTCATTAATATCATTAAAAGAGTTAAATAGGAATATCCAATGAATATTTAGTGGGATATTATTGTTAAAAATAATAAAAACTAAATGTCAAACGCAATAGTCCAAAATAAAAAGAAAGTTATCTATATCTTCTATAATATTCATAGTAATGCCATTAAATATGTTCCGTGAGTGATCAATTTTTGAGAAAATAGTTAAATTTATATTAACGCCGTTAGTGTATTCGGTTTAATTTGACACCGATAAATATCAATATCCATAGGGAAAATGACTCAAAAATACCTTGTAAAGAAATTATTTGCTGATTAGTACCACGGGTGCAAACAAGCACCTCTTATGTGCAAACATCATCCACATGTGTAAAATTTATCCCTGCGAATGTGCAAACACCATCCCTCGTGTGCAAAATATCATCCACCCGTGTGTAACTTATCTCCCATAATGTGCAATGGTAGCAATTAGCAATTAATTTGCTTACAAGGTAGTTTTTAGCAATTCTCCCATATCCATATTTATAACTCTTTTTTGGCCATCATAATTATTTTATCATAAATATTTATTTATCTCTTTTATAATTCAATATCAATATTTTATATTTTATATTTATAAATTATTAGTTGGCCCCATGATTTAAGGAGTTATCATAATAATAATTTAACCTGTAAATCAAAGATTTATCATAATCATAATTCAAACTAAATATGCAAGAAGCTTAATTTCCAAGAAATATAGTTAGCCCCATGATTATAGTAATGCTTATATATATACTCCCTCTTTTCCTTATTATAAGACACCAACTAACAAGTGTATTTGGTCTTTTTATAAGGCACTTGCTTATTTTCAAAGAGCATTAAATATTTTTTTCCATGTATGCCCATAATTAATAAGGGTAGTGAGTGAGAGTAATAATTAGTATGATATTAGATTTTAGTGCAATTAGTAGGGGTAATATTGGAAATTACTTAAATTTTAGGACAAATTTAATGATTTTAACTGTTTTTATTAGTTTGTGAGAATTGTTAGTTGGTGCCTTATAATAAAGGGCAGAGTGTGTGTGTGTGCATCGTCAATGTATCCCATTTTGTATTCTTTATTCTTCATTGTTCATGATCTCAATTCTTCATCCCCGTTATCATGGTAGGTCGCCCTGATAAACTTATTAGAGATATTGACGACTATAAGGATAATTGGGCTATCATTGCCTGAGTTATCAGGAAATGGACGATGACTAAAAAGACGTCACCTCCTGATGTATTGAAAGTTGGCATTATTGTGGTCGATGAGAAGGCTTGTGACTCATACCTATTTGATTATTGAGTTTTGGTTTTTATGTGCTCTCTGTGTTATGACAGTTGTATTCTTCATGCAGGGGCACATTATTGGTTATTGTTAGGCTTAGAGTTAAGGGAAGAAACATCGAATACTGATGTGTGCTTCTATAGCTAAAACAATCAATTAAACTAAAACCAACTACAAATGCAATATAATGGCAACTTAGGTCAATATCCCAAGAAGCAATCTGTAGGTTTTTTTTTTAATAGAATTGAATTTACATGATGACAAATGCAATAGAATTGACCTAAACTAAAATGTAAGACTTTACTACATAAATACAAAATGTAAATGACTCTAAAACCTATATGAAAATAAAACTAACCTAAATAAATACAAATGTAATTTTTGGAGGGGTTTTGTAAAAGGGGGAATTAAAATCTTAAGAAGAAGAAATCAACTAATAGCTAAGAAAATCAAATAAGAAAGATAATGAAGGTTTATTTTAGATACGGTGAAGGGAACAACTTAAAATTTACATGGAGTTATCTTTCTTAGCTAAATTAATTAATTAGACCGACGGGAGATTGACAAAAGAGAGGAATTCATAAATTTAATCACCTAATTAAAATATGAGAAACCCTTAAGCTCAATAACACTTAATCCATTAGAAAACTCATAATAGCTTGAACGCTGGCTAATTAAACCCATTAAAACCAATCATAATTACTTTTAAAATAATTTTAGAAATCTGGTTTATAATTATCTAATTAAACAACTAAAAAATTAACTTCCAAAAATATATACACAAAACTAATTATGTATAAACTAATAATCAGCATCGTATTTATTTAATTAAACAATATGTATGCTAAAATTGTGACAACCCCTTAATTAGTTTGTGACAATTCATCATTTTGACTTCAAATTATTATAACTCCTTGACTTAAGGAGATAACAAAATTTTTACATGTTACTTTTTTAGGTGAGATCAATAATTTATTTTCAAATCAATTAAAAATATTGACAACTCTGAATTATAATAACTCTTTGAGCCTTGGCTTATGGGATCAAAATTCTTATTCTTTTAAAATCACTCTAATATTTAATTAGAGTTTTAATTATGTTAAATTAAAGGAATGCCTTGATGCCAATGAAATCTACCTATAAAGTAATATATCACTTCTCTATCTAATAGGAAGTGAGAAACCCTAAATTAGTTTAAGACAATGTGCAGAAATATTTTATAATTTTGAACTTGAATTGTTATATAGCTTTAGCGATTTGATTGAGAAATAGTAGTAATAAAAAAAATATATCATTTTCACAATATTAAATTGTCGCTGAGGTGGATTTTTAATTTATTCGCTAAAATCAACATTTGCATTTTGAGCCCCTTATAAGCCTTGCTCACTCCGAAAAAAATTGACTCTTTGATCTTTGATTTATGGGGATATAAACATTTATATATTATATTTGTGGGTAAAATCTCCATTTAAATATATTTCTAGTTCCAAGAGAAATAAACATTTAAGATTGAATCACTAATTTAATTACTTGGGCTATTTCTTTGAGGAATAAAAGTAATGAGGAGAAGTGGAAAATGACCCTATTGATAATATTAAATTGTGTGTTAATTTAGTCTGACAAATTCTTTCTTATAAATCAAGCAAAATAAAGAGATTCACAAATGATTAGGTGGATTTATATTAACTCCCTAATCCTTGATTTGTGGGGGCTAAAACTTCTTTCTATTATATTTTATTGGAAAAATACACATTTAAATATATATTTTTGGTCAAATACACATTTATGATTTAAAGTAGAATCCCTTATTTCATTACCTTTGACAATTGGATTGAAAAATAATAGTGCTGTGGACAGATACTGTTGACAATATTAAATTGTTTGTTGAATTAATTAAAAAGATAAATTCTTTCAAATTAGGATATAAAACCAGAGATTCTGAGTTGAATATAAATTCTTCAAAATTAGGATAAAAAACCGGAGATTGTGAGTTGAATAACAAAAAGGTCATCAATTACGAGATGAGAGGATTTTATAATTACCGTTGTTAATTGATAAACTAAACTAAACTCACAGAGAGAAAAATATTTTCACCAATTATTTTTTGAGTGGAATCAACATTTTAATTTAAAATTCCTTAGAAATCTTGACAACTCTCAATTATAGTAACTCCATCCTCTATTTATGGGAATTAAAAATTTTGTCTACTAGAATTTTTGGTTAAATACACATTTAAATATAATTTTTTGTCAGATACACATTTAAGTTTAAATATATGATTATAAAATAATTATATGATTTATTATGATTACAAATAAATATTGCATATTGTGCATACAATAAAAAAAATTCCACCAATAAAGACTAAATTATATAATAAATATTACATATCTCATAAAGTAATGCTTAAAATCAATATTATGGTAAAGAAAATACTTTAAATCAATAAACTATCATTTTGTACTTGTAGAAACTTCTGAAGCTCAAAATGTTATATAAGGACTTTAAAAAGCAATACTTGTTGGGACATTATTAGTTGAAATAAAATCAAATATTGTGTAAAATAATAAAATCAGATTGTCAAATATGATATTTGAAAAAAAAATGATGAAATATAAGTCATCGATTACTTCACCACTTATTTTTCATTTTAGTTGTGAATAAAAAAAATTATGAAATCAAAGTCAACAATTACTTCCGCATTTATTTTTAATTTTAATTGGGAATGAAATCAAAGTCATTACTTCAGCATTTAATTCTTTTAAATTTAGATTCTGTAATGATAAAACATTCTATTAATAGAGTATTGAGAGATGATGAATCAATCAATCAACTTTATATTAGAAATTTTCTAATATCCTCTTAGTAACCCTGTTTAACTCACAAACCGGTTGGATAATTATACCATCAAAATTGTCCATCCATTATTATTGGGGTTTGACTATTAGGAATGAAGAAAATTGAATTTGAAATTATATATTAAATCATGAATTATAATTATATTAATGTGGTCCAAACATACCAAAGAGCTTTATATTTCATAATTATCCGGATCTCCATAACTAGGTTATTAGTGCAATAAATTATATTAATGTGATCAAATTTAGGTTAAACGATTTACTTCATATTTAGTTGATAGGACAGATAATCATACTATCAAAATTGTCTATGCGTAATTATTGGGGTTTAAATATAAAGAAGGAAGTAAATTGAATTTGAAATTAGAGGAATCATAATTATATAATTGTGATCTAAACATGTCAAGGAACTTCACCTTCCACGATTGTAGTAATCTCCATAAATTATATTAATAATTAGGTTATTATTGCAATAATTTTTAAAAATCACTAGTGCAAAATAGGTTTTTTAGACCGCATCATTTAGACCGGTTATTGCGGATAAGGTATAAAAGAAAGGCGGAGTGGCAATTTCGTAATTAAAATCAATTTTTTAGACCGGTTGTTTAAAAAACCGGTCTAAAAAAACCTTATTTAGACCAGTTATATAAACAAACGGTCTCAAAAACAAATTAAGACCGGTTGTTTAAATAACTTGTCTTAAAAGTCAATAATTTAAGACCGGTTATTTAAACAACCGGTCTGAAAAACAAAATTATTAAAATGAATAAATAAATCACGTTATTATTAAGACCGGTTGTTTAAATAATCGGTCTTAAAAGTCAAGAATTTAAGACCGGTTATTTAAATAACCGGTCCTAAAAGTCTAATATTCAAACCTAATCGGCCGCGAAAGCTCATTTCATCAGCACGTTTCATTTCCCTCCACTGTGTTTCCACCGCCGCGAACAACTCAAGTCCAGGATCGTAGGTGATATTCCGCCTTATTCTCCGGCCACCGCTCCAGCCGCCGCCACCGCTTCCACCTTCTTTTCCATTTTCTGTTGTCGGCCGTTTAAAAATACGCCCTCCTTCCCCGTTCGTGTGCCCATTGCTGCAAAGAAGTCCGCTGTGAATACCATCGTGAAGGGCGGCTGAGCTTCTTATTTCACCAGCCTTTATCTCCCTCCGGCGTGTTTTCCAGCCACTGCTACCCCTCTCCTCCTGCGCCTCAAGCCACGGTCTAAGGTTACTTTAAAGAGGTAATGTCCCCTGTCTCAATCCTTCGTATAAATAGAAATTTAATATTCACTGTCTATCCAAGAAGAATCTCTACTATAATTGAACTAGAAATTAACATAGAAATGGAGAAAAAAATGACATTTACTCTGATGGAAATTAATTGGTGAAGCTTAATTAACGGTGGCCTGAACTAGTGTGATTTGATTATTTGAGGATTAGGGTACTGATAATTGCTAGTTTTCATAGTATCTGGATTGCTTAAGTTATTGTGTCAAATTTCCTCGCATGTATGCTCATGAATGGCTGATTAGAAAATTGTTACATAATTTTAAGTTAGTTTTGAAACTAAATTTGAGAGGTGATTTGAGGTTTAAAATAAATCAATTCTTGTGTATGTGGTCTAATTTAAGTCCTGAAATTGCTAGTGTATGTTGATACATTTTTCATATTACTTGAAGAAAATAGAACAGACTGCAATTATATCTTATGCGGAATTCTAATGAAGAATTATGTTAAACTAGATAAATTGATGAGTGTAACCTTTTCATACTCTCATCATACTCCTTCCTTTTCTAGGGCAGTTAATATACAGAAGAGAAGAAAAAATGTGTTGAAATATATGGATCGTAGTTGGATAAACGCTAAACGGACTAGTATTGAATATGATAATGGGGTGAAGGATTGTTTGGAATTTGCTAGAAGAAATTCGGGTAATGATGATAGTGGGATGTTCTATTATCCTTGTGTAGAATGTTTGAATGAGAAGCGACTTAGTGCTGCAGATATATATACACATTTAATTTGTGAAGGATTTTGTAAGAGTTATACAGTATGTGTATGGCATGGTGAAGAAATAGAAATTCAAAGCGTAACTCAACAAGGGGGGTCGCCTTTGATGATAATGACATGGTTCTGAATGATTGGATAGATAATATTATTCGTAATGTTGGAGAAGAGGTTTTTGAGCAATCATATGCATATGGTAATATGTGCAGTGATGCTGAGAAGCCGCTGTACCCGGGGTGCACAAAATACCAATTGTTGAAAGCTGTATTGAAATTGGTAAGCTTGAAAGCACGGCATGGATGGAGCGATAAGAGTTTTTCAGAAGCACTTGAGGCCTTCAAGGACATGCTTCCAGATGATAACGTGCTGCCTTGCCGATACTATGATGCGAAGAAAATACTGTGTCCACTAGGGATGAAGTATAAAAAGATTCATGCATGCCCTAATGATTGTATATTGTACAGAAAAGAGTATACAGAGAAAGAGCAGTGTCCGATATGTGAAACCCCCAGATACAAATCAAATAAGGCCCTTGCAAAAGTGTTGTGGTATCTTCCTATCATACCGAGGTTCAAACGACTATTTGCTAATGAAATTGATGCTAAAAATTTGAGATGGTATGCGGATGAGAGGATTTCTGATGGAAAGCTTTGACATCCAGCTGATTCTTCTTAGTGGAAGAAAATTGATTAATTGTTTCCTGACTTCGGCAAAGAGCCTAAGAATCTTAGGCTTGGACTTAGTACGGATGGCATGAATCCTTATGGTAGCCTAAGCAGTATACATAGTTCATGGCCTGTTCTGTTGGTAATTTACAACTTATCTCCTTTATTATGTATGAAACGAAAGTACATCATGTTGTCTATGTTGATTTAGGGACCAAAACAACCCTGCAATGACATAGATGTTTACTTAGAACCCCTGATCAAAGACTTGAAAGAGTTGTGGGACGAAGGTGTCGACATTTTTGACGCTAACAAGAAGGAGATGTTTAAAATGCGAGCCTTGATCTTTTGTACTATAAACACTTCCCTGCTTATGGAAACTTGTCAGGATATAGCGTTAAAGGCCACAAAGCTTGTCCTATTTGTGAAGAAGACACATGCTACCATCAACTTCAACATGGAAGAAAGACTGTTTATCTTGGTCATAGGAGATTCTTTAGATGGGGCCACCCATATCGCAGATTAAAGAAGGCCTTTTTTGGTGGCCAAGAGTTTGAAGATGCTCCAGAGGCTTTGACTGGGGAGGAAGTGTATGAAAATGTTAAAAATATCAATGTTATCTTTGGTAAGACTTTAAAGAGTCGAAATGAAAAAGATATATGGAAAAAGAGGTCTGTTTTCTTTAACCTTCCATATTGGCAGAACCTTGATATCAGACACTGTATTGATTTCATGTATGTGGAGAAAAACGTGTGTGATAGTATTGTTGGGACACTACTCAACATACAAGGAAGTTCTAAGGATGACGTTAAGGTAAGATTAGATTTACAAGAAATGGGAATACAGGTAGACTTACATCCGAGGCCACATGGTAAGATAACTTTTTGTCCTCCATCTTCTCATACTTTGTCTAAGGATGAGAAACGAAGTTTTTGTGAGTGTTTACATGGCATCAAAGTTCCCTCAGGGTATTCTTCAAATTTTAAGAAGCTTGTGTCTATGAAAGACTTGAAGTTAGTAGGGCTAAAGTCTCATGATTGTCATGTCTTGATGCAACAACTACTCCCAGTGGCTATTCGAGGCATCGCCGAATATGATCTTCAACACATATTGACCATACTTTGTTTCTTCTTCAATACGATTTGTAGTAAAGTCATTGAGACGGAAAGGTTGGATGAATTGGAAGATGAATGCTACCTGATCTTGTGCCAGCTTGAGAAGCTTTTTGTTCCTTCCTTTTTTGACATCATGGTACATCTAGTTGTTCATCTAGTGAGGGAGATAAAATTGTGTGGGCCTATCTATTTTTGATGGATGTACCCAATTGAAAGAACTATGAAAATCCTAAAAGGATATGTGAAGAACCCTAACCGGCCTGAAGCTTCTATTGTTCAAAAATATGTTTCTGAAGAAGCCATGAAATTTTGTCAACATTATTTGGCAAATATAGGACATATCGGCCTTCCTAAACGACATGATGAAGAAGGGGGTAGGCGCGGGGCTACCTTCAAGAGTGTGGATCCTGATGAATTACAACAAGTCCACTTGTACATTTTGAATAATGTTGATGCAGTTCAAGATTACATAAATGCTCATAAAGAAATTGTACGGAAAGCGAACAATCGATTGACTGAACAAAGGTTAATTAGGGAGCATACCAGGACTTTTGCACATTGGTTTAAACACAAGGTTGACGGAGAAGAATTTGTTTCTGATACAATTAAATGGCTAGCACGTGGTCCTGAGTTTGATGTCATAAGTTGGACTTCGTTTGTGATTAATGGGTATACCTTTTACACAAAGTCCCTGGATGATAGGAGCACTGTTCAGAATAGCGGTGTTATGTTAGTAGCTGAATCTATGCACTTCTTTAGCAATCCTAATGGCTTTTTGTGAAAGTTAAGTTTAGTCCAATATGCAATGCTCGAGATCCCATCCAATGTTTCCAAACCACCGGGTAAAGCGATAAAAGCTTCAGCACGGTAGAACATACGTCCCATTCGTTCAGGTAGGCTTAAAACTTCTAACTCTTTCCCTAATGAGAAGATGTGATTTTCTAACTCCTTCACCCTTACGTTCAAACCTTTACTACTATTCATGGTTGCAGCAATATCCACACTTCCCCTCAGGCCTTGAATACCTCCCCCGTAGACAAAATTGATCTTCCTTACAGCTAATGCACGTCCCAATTCGTTGGCTGCAGGTATAAACTCTCTATCATTTCCCAAATCAGTTTCACCAAAAATGCAAATAGATGTAAATCTACATTTTTGGGTGACACCCTTGCTCTCTATTTTTCTCTTAGACATTTTTGTTTTGTTTTTATAAGTGGAAAAATACATATTTATACTACTAAAACAACGACAACAAGATCATGCAAATCAGACATTTTTCCAACAAGTTTGAAAAAAATATCCGACACTAATGATCGTAGCCGTTACGTGAAGAAATTAAACAAAAGGAGTAACGAAAGTCAACAAGTTACTGAAAAGATACGACAGATTAGACAAAAGCATGATTATGTACAGTAGTTGTGATTGTGGCTCACATCTTCCTCTGGTTTTACGTCCAGTAACGGCTTAAACGCTTTCTATGAATCGAGGATTTGCTTCCCATCCAGTTTTCTTATAAATTGGAAAACAGGGTCTTTTAACGTCAGATTCCCAAGACGGTAGCGCTCTTTTTCTTTGTTGAATATGTCTAATAAATCAAGAAGAACATGATGAACATCACCACTAGGATGCGTCTCAAGAGTTTGAATGATATCATCCAATGACTCCTTACTCAGTCAATCCTTTATAAATTGAATTTTATCTTTTCGATTTATAGAAACCATACCTTTGCTCTTACAGCGCTGATCACAATTCCACCTTGCACATTTAGGACAAATCTTCATTCTTTTGGCTCTTCTCTTTTTGGAGTAAGAGCTTCTTCCCATACCTGGCATATGTTTAATAAATGACTCATGAATCTCACCTATTAAACGTACCTTAGCTTCAATGATCCAGCGGACACCCTCAGGAAGGCCCAAATGCTTGAATGTCTTCATTCTTTCAAGTCGACAATTATAGATCTTCTTAAGCACATCTTTGGGAAGACTAGGGAACCTGTTCTTAAGCTTTACAATAATTTCCTCCATGATGAGACTAAAATTTAAAGATGTAGTTTTTTGTGCTTCAGTAAGTAAGAAAGAAAAATGAAAGAGTAAGGAAAAGAAGTTTTGGGTTGCCTCCCAAATAGCCGCCCTTCTTTAACGTCTTTAACTAGACAAAGACCAAACTAATAACATTTTTTTAAATTTTTTTAAAAAAAAAAATATTAGGACTTACCTGTTGTTTCCTCCAAAGTGATGACAGTTTTCAAAGTGTTGAGTGCACCATCATTATATTCTTTCAGCTTTTTCTCATTCACTTTGAATTTTCGATCACCATCTTGAATCTCCACAGCTCCATATGGCCATGTTTGAACCACAGTAAAAGGTCCTGACCACCTTGATCTCAACTTTCCCGGAAAGAGCTTTAACCTTGAGTTATACAGCAGCACTTTTTATCCCGGTGTGAACTCTCTCCTCATAATTCTTTTGTCATGCCACATTTTTGTCTTCTCCTTATATAACTTGGCATTCTCATAAGCTTGTTGTTGAAATTCTTCAAGCTCATTGAGTTGGAGAAGTCTCTTTTTACTAGCTGCCTTTGAGTCAAAATTGAAAGCTTTTATTCTCCAATATTCTTTGTGCACCACTTCAGGATTAGTTGATTTTGAAACATCTACGATTCCCATTGCGAGTGGTTGATCCATGCATATTTTGTTCACCACATCTTTTATGCAGCTGGTCAATGTATCTATTCTGTAACAGGTGTCACCTTCATTTGGACATGACCAAGCCTTAAAAATGTTAAAAGATGCTTGATCATCTTGAGCTCGTAAAGTCAATTTTCCTTGTTGCACATCTATTAAAGTTCTCCCAGTTGCTAAGAATGGCCTCCCAAGAATGATAGGAATTTCTTGATCTTCTTCTATGTCAAGTATGATGAAATCAACTGGGAATATAAGTTTGTCCACCTTCACTAGAACATCTTCTAAGACACCCCTCGTATGTTTAATTGATCGATCAGCTAGAAGTAATGAAACAGTGGTAGGCTTCACCTCTCCAAGACTAAGTTTTCTGTAGATAGATAAGGGCATGAGATTTACACTTGCTTCCAGGTCATAAAGTGCTCTTTCAAAGTTACATTGACCTATGGTGCAAGGTATGAAAAAGCTTCTCGGATCTTTCAGCTTTGGTGGTAGTTTCTTTTGCAGAATGGCACTGCACTCCTCAGTAAGTGCAACAGTCTCGAATTCCTCCAGTTTATGCTTCTTTGAGAGAATTTCCTTCATGAATTTTGCATAGCTGGGCATTTGGGCAAGAGCATTTGTAAAAGGGATGTTGATATGTAGCTTTTTGAAAACCTCCAGAAACTTTTTAAACTGCTTGTCTAGCTTTGCCTTTACAAGTCTCTGAGGGTATGGAACTGGTGGTACATATGGAGGAGGATTATCTGGAAGCTGATTCTTCCTGGTACCACATCATCTTCTTGAGGTTTTTGTGCTTCCTCCTTCTTTTCTTGTTCACTTTCTTTCTTTTCTCCATCATTCTTATGTAGAATTACAAGATCTTTCAATTCTTTCACACTCCTTAATGCAATAACCTTCACATGCTCTCTTGGGTTTTTTTTCAGTGTTACTTGGAAGAGTACCTGGTTTCCTGGAATTCAGCATATTTGCAATTTGGCCCATTTGGATCTCCAAGTTCTTTATTGAGGATTCGTGGCTTCTGAGTGTTGCGTCAGTTCTAGCCATAAATTGAGATGTATTCAAGGTTAGTTGAGCCAGTGCTTCTTCTATATTTACTTTCTATTGTGGTGGATTTGATGGTTGAAGAGCTTGTTGCTGGTAGTTCCCTTACGGCTTGAACACATTTTGATTATTCCTCCAGCCAAAGTTTGGATGATTCAGCCAACCTGGATTATAAGTGTTTGAGAATGAGTCATTTCTTTGATTTCCGATATAATGAGCTTGCTCCGACTGAGAAGGCATGGATGACTGTCCATCTTGACTTTGCGTTCTCATATGAGGTCCTCCATATCGGTCACGTGTTTTATGAGGAGTACTGATTGCATTTGCTTGACTAGTCAATGAGCTCACTTGCTTGGATATAGATGCAACTTGAGAAGATAAAGTTGAAAGGATATCCAACTCATGCACTCCAAACACTTTCTTTGAAATATGGCGTTCAGAAGGCCATTGGTATGCATTGGCTGCCATCTCCTCAAGAAGATTGTAAGCATCTTCTAGACTCTTTCCCATAAAAGATCCTCCAGCTGCAGCATCTACAAGAGTTCAGGTTGTATGCGTCATCCCATTATAGAATGAGTGTAATTGCCACCAATCTGGTAATCCATGATGAGGACATCTTCTTAGCAACTCCTTGTATCTTTCCCATGCTTCATAGAGGCTTTCTAGTTCATGCTGGGAAAATGAGGTAATTTCATTCCTCAATTTAGCTGTTCTTCCTGAAGGAAAGTATTGTGTCAAAAATTTTTGTGCTAAGGCATCCCATGTAGTTATGCTTCCCATTGGTAGAGAGTATATCCAGCTCTTAGCCTTATCCCTGAGTGAGAAAGGGAAAAGTCTAAGTCTAATGGCATCATCAGTAACACCATTATGCTTGAATGTGTCGCATATTTCTAGGAAGCTTGCTATATGTGTGTTGGGATCTTCTGTTGATAAACCACCGAACTGATTTGCTTGCACCATATGGATAATTGCAGGCTTGATTTCAAAATTGTTGGCTGCTACTGGTGGTTTTCTGATTCCAGAAGTTGTCTCCATGACTGTTGGTGTTGCATAATCACGGAGTGTTTTGGTATCTGCTGCTTCTCCTTCCAGATTTTCCATTGAATTGATTGAAGTAGACTGCTTTCGAACTCTCCGATTTCTTCGACAAGTTCTCTCGATCTCAGAATCACAAGGTTGTAATTCAGTCTTCTTCGATCTGGTCATATACTAAGCAAAAACCTGAAAAGAAACAAAAGACACAAAAAATGTAATATGAAGACTAAATTAGTATTAAAATTACTTGGTATTGATATTAATGATAGCAATCCCCAGCAACGGCGCCAAAAACTTGTTACGAGTGTAGGATAGTGTATTTAGAAAGTGCAAGTGTACATTGTCGTAATCAAGTAATATAGAAGTAAGTAGAGTATCGTTCCCACGAGGATTGATCACTAAGTTCCAAAATTAATAATCTTAATACTATTCAACATATCGATTAGTTGTGATGGAGATTGCAAAATAAAAATGATGAAATATGAACAAATATGAGAGAAAGCCCTAGGGATTAGATTTCACTTAACAAATTTAGGATTGAATCACTTGTCTATTCTAGTCCAATTTATTCCACATGATTGATTGTCGAGTTTTCCTATTTTAATTACTAGCCTCTTCCAAGGTCAAGTAATTCTATAATTAATTGCTAACCCAATATATTCCTATATGAATTTATGCAATCAATCATGCATTAAGATTTATGGAACTCAATTAAAACTACACAACCCATATGAATATATTCCTCTTTCATATGCAAATTATGATTTTAATTATAGGATCCACACACATGTATCTCCTTCCGGTCTCAACATGCATATTGAAATCATCTAAAAGGTGGCCAATCAATTGTATGCATTAAGAGCAATAATTAAAACTCAATCATGAAGGAAAAATTAAAACTAGATTTAATAAGTTAAGATTCAATCCGTCATTAGTAAGCTATGTCATAACCCTAGGAAAAGGAAAATTTAGCTCATGATAAAATTAAAAAAAACCAAAATAAATTATAAACATCATAAATATTGCATAAAAATTAATTACAAAAACATAAAAATACAACTACAAGATGCATGAAAATGGAAAATCTAGCCTACCATGTAGGAGGTAAAACCTTCCATGCAGGATGCATACAAAAAGTAATACAATGCAAGAAATGACTATCTAGCCTTCCATATAGGAGGTAAAACCATCCATCCAGGAGGCATGCAAAAAGTAATACAATGCAAGAAATGACTATCTAACCTTCCATACAAGAGGTAAAACCATCCACCCAGGAGGCATGCAAGAAGTAAGAAAATGCAAGAAATAAATTCTAAAATAACAACTCTCTAAAATAGAAGCTCTCTCTCTCTTCCTTCCTCCTTTTCTTTTCATGCCAAGAAGCTCTATTTATAGGCTTCATTTTGGGTGCTACAGTAGCTGCTACAGTAAAAGTCGGCTGTTACAGTGAAAGCCGGCTGCTACAATGCGCGTTTCACCTACCACACTTCACCAACCGCACGCTACAGTGAAATACAGTGTCCGCTACAATACCCCTGCTACAGTCCGTTACAGTGATTCCAAACAGTACCAGACATGAATAGTGCACAGTGAATAGTACCGCATAAATAGTACTTCCCCTTAAATGCCTTCTTTAATTCTTCTTAATGCGGTACTGTCCATGGCTGCAAGAAAATCATTATTTAGTTATTAATTACACCCAAATTGATTACATTCAGCTCAAATATAGTCCACAAAATCATCATATAAGGGAAAATAAATATACAAATATTTTACTTATCACACAGCCTCCACCACTGAAGGTGATGCAGCAAGTGATTCTGATGGCATTTGATACATCTTTCCCGACTAGAAATTGGCCTATGGATTCAGTTGTTGGGCCGTCAGGGGAGGCATGCTATCTTGAGAGGGATGATTTAATGTCAATGGTCGCTCCTAGACAAAATCTTACGATTGCGATTGTCCATCTTTTTTTAATGTAAGTATCTTCTTCAAATGGAAGTAAATATCTTAAAAATTACGCTTTTTAACCTTAATTTGTGTGCTTCCATTTTTTTAGGTACATGAATCGTAGGTTGGTTTCCTTTGGGCAGAGTGCTAAATTTGGATTCATGTGCCCAGCTCATGCCACGAGAAAGGGACTACTTCTGTCATCAGACATAGATATTTATCACAGAGGCTCAGTGAAACAGAAACTGACTATTTCTTGGTTCCTTATGTGCATGGGTAAGAAACATCAAATTTATATTCCAAAACATCACATATAATGCTTTATATTTTCTTAACATTCATCTCTTTTTTTAAGGGATCATTGGCAATTGGTTATTATGTGTAAGGCTAGTTACACAGTTATCCTCCTCTGCTCCCTCCACTTCAAACCGGGGAGTGACTTGAAGAAGACCATGAACTCGTAAGTTTTCTTGCTTTATTACCTTTTGTGTGCAAAGTTTGTGTGCAGAATAAGTAATCTTTGTGATTTTGATCATAGGGCTATTCGGACTTTCCTATACGCTAAATGTGGTAGGCATGTTCGTGACTTAAAATACCCTACATGGATCACGCCAAAGGTTAGTACATATTTTTTTTCTTTAAGATGTGTTTCATAAGCTATGCTTTTATGCTTGCTTTGATGATATCATGTTCTTTTTTAGACCCGTAGGCAACCACTGGGCTCCAACTTATGTGGTCTTTATATGTTGAGGCAGATTTACAATATTATTAGCCTAGGCACGACTGACTTTACCGAGGAGGTAATAAATGTATATTTCAAAAATTTTGTATTACTTTATTGTTTTTAAGTTAGTAAGTTAATGTTTTGTTTGGTTTCGGTGTTACACATACAGATGTTTGATCTTGCTGATCCCTTTCCTGAAGAAGATATTGATTTCATCTACAATTGTTGTGCTGAATTCATCTATGAGATTTTACAAGATTAGTAAGTTTTTGAATCCGATCCTATGTTGTTCTAATAATACTTATGGTTTTCATATATATCTAACTTGGTTTATATCTCTGTTCAGGACAAATTCTTGGATATTGGTGATACTAGTTGGCTGTTGATTCAGGCATGAGATCACTATTGTAAATTTTCCTCCACTTTTTTCATTTCTCTGTAAAGCTTAGAAATTTTTTCCATATAATGAGATATATTTATTTTCCTCCTTCTCTTTACAAGCTTTGGGATTGCAAGTTCACACAATGTCGCGATTTTCCTGCTATCATTGTTTAATTGTGGTGCTGTGGTTCAAAATGCCTGATAATTATAAATTGTTAATGTTGTACTATTTCTGAGAATTGAATAAGTTGATCATGTGTTATTGGTAGTCATTGGAATTGAATGTGTTTGTTTTCAATGATTTTTTTTTCATAATGTTCATTCTGTGATTGCTGAGAGTCGAGGGTTGTAAGGGCCAAGTGTTTTCCCTTGAACAGACTGACATTTATAGGTTCATACCAATTTCGATAACTAAGGTCATATTTAAAAAAAAGAGGCAAAGGGGAACTAATAAGGATTTTAGGCTTCATGATTCTAAATTTGGAGCAAGTTTGCATTATGAGAAATACCAATTGTTTCTGGAAATAAAAATGATTTTGTCACTGCTTCTGATTGTCAATATATATATGCATGTGTTGTTGCTTGTGTATGTAATGTGGCAGAGGGGATTGCCGTTGAATATGGCTTACTGGCCTGGGTAAGATTGAAACAAGTAAAAAAAAAAAACACAATTTTTAGACCGGTTCTAACTATAACCGGTCTTAAATATGAATTTAAGACTGGTTAAATTGAAGACCGGTCTTAAATTGATATTCAAGACCGGTTATTAAGAGAACCGGTCTTAAAGAAGTATACTTTTAAGACCAGTTTCCTTAAGAACCGGTCTTAAATATCAATTTAAGACTGGTTAAATTTAGAACCGGTCTTAAAGTCCTATTTTTTTATACTAAAATTTCCCTACCCGTTCCGTTAGTTAAACTTTAAGACCGGTTGTTGTAGAACCGGTCTTAAAATTTCATATTTTAGACCGGTTTTTTAACCGGTCTAAAAAGTTAAATACTTTTTAGACCGGCTGTATCAAGACTTGATCTAGAACCGGTCTAAATTGTCTTTTTTAACCGGTCTTAAAAGTGATTTTTGTACCGGTGAATTGTGTCCTAATGATAATGATTTGATTTTGAAATAATGATTCCCAGTTTTTATTATCGGTGAATGAAAATTACGTCTTCATCAATAGTATCAATACCACAAAGGTGGGTAATGAAGTTTTCGAATATTGATTAATAATTGAAATATTAATACTGCAATAATTACAATTAGGGTATTAACCGATAAATTAAAAATATTTCAAAGTGATATTGTTCACTTTAAACATAAATTGGCTTTTGACTTTCATGAATGATAATATTGATCGTATGAGCAATCAATTATATCTCATAAAAAGAAATTCATTATTTTTTAGATGCATTATAGATTTTTGAACAAATATAAAAGGAAGTTTATAAAATATTATTAATTAATATATTAATCAGAATACTAACAGAAAAATAACTCTTATTTCAACTTTTGATGATAATTAGATATTAATTGAGATATTGATAACTTTAAAATTAAATTTTCTTTTATTTTTTTGTGAAAATGATAGTAATTAATTTCATAAGCAATCAATCAGATTTCTAATGACCCGTTTGGTACGTTAGAATTGTAGAGGGTGGAAATGGAATTGGTTCTCAATTCCATGAGGAAGTGTGTTTGGTACAATGAAATTTGCTCTCAATTCCAATTCCATGTGGAAGCCAAATAAGTCAATTCCACCAAAATGAATTCCATCTCAAAAGCTAAGATTTGTAATTCCACCTTCACATTTCCATTAATTACCCTATTCCCTTCGGTAACAATGATGACCTCTCCTCACTCCGGCAACAACTGTAACATCCTTAGTTTTATTTCTACAATATAATTATAATTTGAAAATAATTATTTAAAAAATAGAAAAAAAATTAATAGGTAATTTTTGAAATAAAAAGAGAAGAGGATATAAAAAAATTATTATTAAAATAATAATAAAAAAATGGTTTGGATGTTTGAGGTGTTGGTTAGGTTTTTTTATAGGGCATATTTTTAAATACAAATATTAAATAAAAAATAATATATGAATTCCATGTACATACCAAACACAATTTTAAACCTCATTTTCATATCCATATCCATCAAAATCAATTTCAATATACCAAACGGGCCCTAAAGAATAAATTCATAATTTTTCATATGAACAGAGAACTTACCAAATTTTGTTCTTATACGTCTAAATTAAATAAATAATGTTTTAGTATGTCTGACCTTGAGCAACACTCCTCATGCAACACACGGTGATACAACTTGTTATTAAGAAAAATATTAAGACAAACGTTGCACAATGAAGTATTCCAATGCTATAACATTAGATTTTAAATCTATGTACATATTGTTTTATACATAAAAACCCTTATATACCAACTTAGTCAATTATTAGACACATGTACTTGTTTGTATTAATTTGAATGTTAATTTCATTTTAAATTATTGGAAAATATGATTTTAAGTTATTTGTAATATTATGAAGATTAATTGGGATATAGATTTATTTGACAAGATTCTCTGAAATGTAAAAGAAAGAAGTTATTAGGGTATTATTTGAGACATTAATGCACCAATAAATTATATTGTCTAAGGATTCAAAGAAGTTATTAGCGTATTATTTGAGATATTAATGCACCAATAAATTATATTGTCTAAGGATTCAAATATAACTGATAAATGTTATGAACCAGATTTTACAAAATTTTAGTTGATTGATTGATTACATTTTATCTAGAGAAAACATGGAATCCATTGGTTGGTTTATTTATTATTCTGGGCTTTTGTTTTTTATCCCAAAAGAAATGAAGATGTCATACTGTTTAACATAACAGTAGTTATGGTGCCTGGGCCTACCAAAAAAAAAAAACCATAACAATAAACATATCAAGCGCGTTCTCCTTCTTTGAGATGATTGGGAGAAATACATCAGAATACTAAAATATGATAACTCATTAATTCCAATTTTTTTTTGGATTGGCTTAATTCATATGAATATTTTATTCTTTAGAAGCTATTCTGAAGTTAATTTTTTGAAATAACCAAATTACTCTCATGTAAAAAAAAAAAAAAAAAACCCCTTCATTGCTAGACGTTGAAGTCGCCTCCGTCTAGTGCAACTGGAGCTCTGGTGCAAGTGGTTGGGGAAAATTTGGATAAGGGTAACATGTGAAATTTGATATCACAACCTTTTAGTTCCCAAAAGATTATGTGACGCTTAGGCCACTAATAAGTCTTAATAATATAGCGCAAAATATTGTATAAAATGACTATCACTCTTTAATATACATATGCATATATGTGTGTGTAATGACTAGTTCACTTTACCAGTAAATAATTTTAGTTATATAAATAGGTTATATCTATTAAGTTAATACATGGTATGCCCTGCCCAGGCCTACTTTCACCTCTTAATTTCAAGAAAATTATCCAAACCAAATAAAATGGATTTTATTTTTTAGACATAAAGATGACCAAGACTTAAGGCTCTTTCCCATTGGTGGTCTCATTACCAAATTGGTAAAGTCTATCCTATTTAATTATTATGAAACATACATAGTGGGGGAGGGGCACCCCAATGCGTCTTTATGGATTGATTTTTTAGTCTTTGTCTTTCTACATGCTTTTTTATTTTATTTTATTTTTTTAAGCTCAGGGTATCCATTATTGGTAACGGTAATTAATCCCCTCACACCGTAGACTTTCTGAAAGGGTTTTAACACTGATCATAAGACTCTCATACACATCATTAGGTATTAAATTCATGATTAAATACTTAAAAAATCCAACTAAATACCAACTATACTATACTAGGCCTCATGATTTTCCTATCACTTTCCTTATCCATTTACTTAATGTTATAACACTGGCTGATAATGACCAATAATAAATGTAAAATTCTTAACATTAATAATATAAATAAATCATAATGAATAATTTGAAAACTCATAATATTAAAAATGAATCATATTTTTTTAAAAAAATTTATTTGAAAAATAATAATTTTTTTAAAAAATAAGAATATTATTAAGAAAATTAATAATAAGTTTACAAAATCTTAGTCTTCAAATATCATTTTCTCCAACATTATAATTGCGACGCATTTTACATTTATGCCATCCGTGATCCGCCTAGCAACTAGTCTACTAATATATATTGTTAACTGATAGAAAGTTAAACCATGCCTGATTTCCTATTTTCAAAATATTTTTTGTTTTTAAAATAAAAATAAAATAATTATTTGATAATTATTTTTTGATTAATTTTTTTATAAAAAAATTAGGAATCTGTTTTTTCCAAAAAAAAAAATCATAGCAACTCCTATATGTTTTCTTATTTTTTATTGGGAAAATCCTTTAAAAGGAACTTTAAAAATGTCAAAAGGAAAAAATGTATTCCAAATGTTTATAATGCTAAATAGGCATTAGAGCCTGATTCATCCTTTTCAAAAACTAAAAGGAAATTATAGAATTGTCCCTCGGAGTTTAATTTTCACTTTGACAGAATTAATTGTGAAAACATTATCCGAACTTGTAAAACCTTTATCAGAACTTGTGAAACCCTTATTAGATCTTGCGAATTTTGATTTACAACTTGTGAAATATTTTTGAGAACTTGTGAAAACCTTACCCACACTTATGAAACCTTTCTCAAAACTTGTGAAACTCTTATCAAATTTTGTGAATTAAAATTTGCAACTTATGAAATTCTTTAAGAAAATTGTGAAATTATTTTGAGAACTTGTGAAAACCTTATCTAAATTTGTGAAACCCTTATTAGATTTTGTGAATTCAAATTCGCAACTTGTGAAATTCTTTAAGGAAATTGTGAAATTCTTTTGAGAACTTGTGAAAGCCATATTTAAACTTGTGAAATCCTTATTCTATCATTTCCTTTTAATTTTGAAAATGACAAAGCAGATAATAACACATCTTTGGTATTATGAATATTTAGAACACTTTTTTTATCTTTTGACATTTTTAAAGTTCTTTTTAATGGATTTCCCCCTTTTTTATTCCATATAATTACTTTTGTTCTATAAAATTGAGCAAAATGCTAAGAACAGTCTATCTCTGTTCAGCCATTTGACTGCTTGATCTCAAGACTCTCAAACTCAAACTCATCAGAGCTTTACTCTATAGTCTTAGTCTTCTCAAATAATGAAACTTGTTGTAACGTCCCTCCAAAAAATGCCGATAACTTAACCATTTTAAAACTCATTTGAAGAAATATCTTCTGAAAGCTAACTATGGTTAGACCAATGACCTTACACTATTAGTTGATTAATCAAAATATTATTCAATTGAAAATTGATTATTCAAAAATATTCCTAATACATCTATCATGAATGAATCACATGCGGTTCCACAACAGAATAATTAATTTGAACAACTAAACAGAAAAGATGTAATCATGTCTATTGTGGCAATATGCAAAAATCAACATAAAAACTCGTAAGGGTGGAGGTGCTACATATCGTTGACATAGCTTAGCTCCTCTGGAGCCTTCCCTGATGTCCCTCTCCTAGAACTTTCACTTGGAAAAATTGTTAAAACAATTGAATGAGACCACTGTCTCAGTAACCAGCTGTCTTACCTACCACACACACCAACAGATGCTTGTAAAATGTTAGGCGGGATATTTTTTAAAACATATAATTATAATTATGAAAATCAAATAACATATAAACAATAATTATGATACTCAAGTTTAAATAAACCTCATAGTACACACTCATGCCAATCATCGTACCTAAAGTCTTCTATCAATTCAATCAAACTGTTTTATTCTTGCCGACTGAACTCACAAGCTAAGTTATATCCATATCACTGGTCGTCAACAAGCTTATTGATTGCGGCCAAAGACTACATTACACACAATCGAATCGTGGGTTCCCCCTTATAGAACTTGTGGGGTGTCTTAGCTCCTCATAGAACAAGTAGAGCATGGTCCCTCATAGAACTCGTGGGACAAAGTAACCCCATGTAGGACAAGTGGGGTACCGTAGCCATCGTAGGGCAAGTGGGCACTACTCGGCCAGCCAAAGTGCTCAGAATGGCGGCCTCACCACGTGGTAAAAGTAATATTATCCAACTAGCCCTTAACCTTTCTATCATTTATAAATCATGGAACCAAGTTTCACAACACAACTATGTACAATATCACTCACACACCTCAAGAGCATATTTCCGAACCATAATCGTATAATTAAGATTTCACAATATAACAATCCATAATATAACCAAGTTTATTAAACTTGGACTGACAACTGAACTAGTTGAGATACTGAGTCATGAGTTAGTTGGTCAGATTGAAGTTAAATCAGAGTTAACATAGGACTAGACCGGTGAAGAAATGAAAATTTTAAGGTTATTTATATGAAATTATAAGTAAAATAAAAAAGTAAATTAATTGATTTTTTAATTTTAAAAAGGTTGAACCGGTCGATATAGTTTTAATAACAATAAATATAGCTCATAAACATTCCAGAATATATTTTCAATGCCAAAATCATGACAATTGTCAATTTCAAACATTCAATGCATCCTTTTATAAACCAAGTCCCACAAGACGGTTTTCACAAAAATGTATGACCATAAATCATGATGTAAAACAATAGTACTTTAATATAATATTATAGTTAAAAAGATTCATAAATACATACCAGCATGCACAGTAATTAGGAAAGCCAGTTAACTTTTACCAGAGTTACCAAAACAAAGTTCAAATACGCTATCTCATGCTCAAACCTCAACTTTATCGGCCACGAGTATCCAATCATTACTCCAACCATTGAGCTTAATGCATGTAATGTCATGAGCCTATTCCCCAAATTGTACCTCAATCCAATGGTAAATGAATATGTAAACATCAATCTTCTATTTGGGGTTCTGGTCTCAACGGTCCCAAAAATTGTGTTGGGTTCAGGCTTAATAACGCACACATAAGAAAACAAATTGATGATCCAACTGTTGAAAGAGACAAGTTAGATGTCCTGAAAAAGCTTACCAAGTTTCACTCCGATTCGATGGTTATCAAATGCGCAAGAGTCATTTTACTGAGATTGTCTTTGATTTATGCAAAAATTGCTTAATCTCTCCTTAATTCTAATTTATTACCTCCTAAATCTCTCATCCTCATTCATTTAGTGGATGTGGGACACTTTATATTTTTATTTAGTTATTTACTTATATATATAATCAGACATATCTTAGATACTTTTAATTTAATATCAAATAACTTTATTTTATCGTTTTCTTAAAGTCAATGTTAAGAAATATTTATTACATTTAATTTTTGTTCCTTTTTAAATATTTCTTTCTCTCTCTTAGCTTATGTGTTTGTACATTTATTTATTATTTTTATAATAAAAGTATCTTTATTTCTAAATCTTAAATATGATATCATGATCTTATAATAACTTTAAATAATCTCTAGTAATATTTAGATCTTGTAGTGAAAATATATCGTTATTAAATTCACTATATATAGTAAATATTTTCAAATATTATTCTACATATCTTTATTTATCCCCTCTCAACATTATTATTTTTCCTTTTCTAGAAAATCCTAACATGGGATTATATACAAATATAACTCACCTAAGACATTTTCTTTCTTCATAAAATTATAGGATTGTTTTTAAACATTAAATACATAAAATTGAACTCTCTGGGTACTCAAATCTCCCATTAAATTTATATATTAATTATTTCAATCTTCTTTAAAAATTTAGGATGTTACACTTGTCATCAATATAAAATATAGTTAATTAATTTGGGGAGATTAAAGACGCTAAATAAATTAGTTAATTATGACACATGTTATACGATCTCTTTGAAATACTTATATGCAATGTTGTCAAACTCGTGAGTTTAAGAAAACTCGTGAGAGGGAAGTAAACTTGGAAACGGAAACTCCTAAGATTTTACCTCTATTAATAAATAACAATTAAAATTATAGGATAAAATAATTAAAATACTAAAAATGACATCAATTTGGTTTAAATATATTTTAAATTCAAGTAAATGAAATTAAATTAACATTCATAATGTATCATACTTAACATAAAAATGTATACAAAATTGATGTACTAATATTAAGTCACTGAACATAATTAAATAAAAATAATTATAAATTCAAAACAAAGATCATCAAATGTGAGGTTATCATTATCTTCATTGTCTTCAAATTCATCATCTTCACCATTATAATCTCCATTCGCATAACCCGCATAATCATTATCGTTATAATTTGTCCTAACATCATCAATGTTAAAATCAACATTCATGTCAACATCAAATAATGGATTAGCCATATTCTCATTAATTTCATGAGGTTGAAGAACCTCATCATCCTATTCCTCCACATTGTCTGCATCTATCCTTCCTTCAGTAATCCACTCATCATCAGAATAGATATAATCAAAATCATAATTGAAAGCTCTACTCTTTTGCTTCCTTGTAAGTTTTAAATTGCACATGACAAATGTCAAATCATTCATCTTCTTTTGATGCAAACGGTTTCTTTCTTTCTTTTTTTTTGTATGAATCTAAAGAATTGAAGGGAAAAAAACTTCATTATTATTCTAACATTCAAGCAAAGTTACGTTGAAAATTTAAAAAAGAAATAAAAATCTTACCATCTCAAAAGCACTCTAATTACGTTTAAAACCAGAAGAGCTACAAACATAAGCTAAGAATATGAATTGCAATTCTTTTAAGTTCTGGACATCCATCTCCATAAGAATCCCACCATTCTGCTGGAGGTAGTTTTTTTCTTAATGCTTGTGTAGTTTCACGCCTAAACATATCTCTTGCATTATGAAAGTCATTCAATCGAAACTCAATTTTGTTAAGCTCATCTTGATCCCTAACCATCCTTGACAAACAATCATATAACCCTTGTTTAATCATATAATGAGGCTTAAAATTAGTGTCATAATGGAAATGAGGATTAAGGTAGTATACCGCTGCATGTAAAGGCCTATGTAGTTGAGTTTCCCACCTCTCATCAATTATATTCCATATAAGCTCATAACTATCACAAATCACAGTAAAAAAAATAAAATCATTCCACCAAAAAAATAAACTTATAAAAAACACAAAAATTGCATAATAAAATTAAATACAAACATTTAATTTAACACTTGCCTTTTTTTAACACTATTAAAATTTTGTTTGATCTTTTCCTTTGCACTTTCCATGGATTCATATATAAATCTCATAGCTGGCCTCTCTTCTGAATCTACTAAGCGAAGAACTTTAACAAGAAGAGCAGCAGCTTTAAGGCATGTCAAAATATTCTTCCATAAATTATTGTCCATAGCACTTTTTGCTACTTCTTTTCCATCTTTGGTAGATGAAAATTTGCTATCCTTCCAATCTTGAGAATTAAACAAATTTATTAGTGGTACTCTATGCTCATTAAGACATGACAAAGTCAAATATGCAGTGGCGAATCGAGTTGCAGCAGGCCTGATTAAATCTTTTCCATTTGTGTCTTTCCTCAAAAGGCTAATGAGCATTGATCTTGTATAAATATATGTTGTGATTTTTCTACCCCTGCTAATAGTTTCTTTATGCAATATAATTTTTTTTCCGAAGTCCTCCAACATTAAGTCAATACAATGGGCTGTACATGGAGTCCAATACAAATGTTTTCTTTTCTCCATTAATTTTTGACCAGCTGCTTTATAATTTGCAGCATTGTCAGTTACTATTTACACCACATCTTTTTCACCCACTTTTTCCACAACTTCATCAAGCATCTCAAATACTTTATCAGCCGTCTTAGAAAGTTCAGAAGTATCTAAAGAATATAAAAATATTGTTTGGGACTATTCACTAGAAAATTACAAATTGAATGTCTTTTCTATCAGTCTACCCATCAGACATTATAGAACAACCTGTTGTTGTCCATTCACTCCTAAAGTTCTCAAGCAAGGCTTGCGTGTTTTTTAGTTCCAAATTTAAATATTTTTCTCTGATCTCATGATAAGAAGGAGGCTTAAATTCTTGACCAAATCTTCCTATAACTTCACACATCTTTGTAAATTCAGGATTTTTTATACAATTAAAAGGTATAACATTTGTATAAAAAATCGAGCTACTTGTTGACAAGCCTCTTCCCTCAGTCTCTCTTAAACATACGATTAATGGTTGATTGTGTGTTGCCTACCCCTTTGCTATTATTTTTTGTATTTCTCAAGAAATTCATTAGCCCTTTCTCTAAATTTTGAGACGCAATTTGTGCTTGTGCACCTTGATCATCTTCATCATCGATATCAATCCATTGTTTTTTCCTTTTAGATGAAGCACATTTTGCATCATAAACAAGCTGCAGTATTGTGGTCTTTACTTCTTCAGGAACATTGTCATAAGCTTCAACATCTATTTTAGTACATGCTATATGATTTTTGAATCTATAAGTACCCCCATTAACAATTTTTCCACAATAATTGCACTTCATTTTTTCCCATTCCCATCAACATCCATCCCATGTTTCCATCCTATATCAGATCTATTACCCGGATAGTTTTTTTTTGCAACAACAACTTTTTTTCCAACATTTTCCTTTGTGCTTGAAGACATCTTCAATTTAATATACTACCTAATTAATAAGCAGTAAGAAGAAATTCTCAAATTAAGAAAAAATAAGGCAACCAAAGAAGACACCTAATATCTCAAGGTAAAAAAAAAGGCTTCACCTTAGTTTATTAGTTCTCAAGACATAGTTTATTTAATCTAGGATAGTGTTTAATAAATAAAATACTATTATAGCCATAGGGATCCCATTAGACAATGATAAAACAAGGTTTTAATATCTCACTGTCAAAAAGAAAAGATTCACATAGTATTTTAGGCAAGCTCCCTACTTCCTCATGATCTTCATGAAAACAATATAATAATGAAATATTGATTAATTAAAATCAATGAAAATAAAAGTAACGAAAGGACGAAATACCTTACAACAGTGTCTATAGTGATATGCTCCTTTTTACTTCTTCGTTTAATTGCTTCACACTTTTCAAACACTTTAGCCTTACAAGTCAAACCTTCACCAAAATCAAGAATAATTTTTAATAAAAAAATAAAAAAGAAATAAGCTTACAAGTTAAAATCACGTGAAGGCACAAGCAAACTGACACAACACACTCCTCAGTCCTCACATATCACAACAATTAAAGGTACACAACACACTCCTCAATCCTCACATATCACGAGAAGCAAAAGCACACAACACACTCACAAGAAACAAATTACATATGTCTTATTTCATTTTGCCTAAATTTTTCTCTCTCTCCCCTTACCTCTGTTCTCTCTTCTTCTTCTTTCTACCTTCTTCTAAGAAACCAGCAAGAACAACGAAAGAAAGACAAACAAAAGACAAAAGCTGCAAACTTGGGAAAGAATGACGATAGGGCGACGGTGCAACGTCTACAAGTTTAAAATAGGGCAAGTTGTATAAGTGTTGTGTATTTTTCTTTTTTAACGTTATATTAGCTTTTTTTTTTGAAGATTTTTAGTTTGTTACTATCCAGATCTCTGATTTCTCATACCCATACCTTTAACTTGCTCAACTTGGTTGTGAAACGGCGAGTTCACCGAGTTTGACTGAGTTTATGTATAGAATGATTCTATAAGCGAGTTAACTCAATTTTATTAGCTAAAAACGTACACTCGTCAAACTCGGCGAGTTGACTCACGAGTTTGACAACAATGCTTATATGTATCATTAAATTATATATTAATTTATAAGTCAGACAAATTAGTTTAGAGAAAAATGATAAATATAAGAAATAAAATTAAAAAAATGTCTTATAATTAGTATTCACTTCTAAACTAGCTCTTATATTTAGGATCAAAGATAATATGAGTTTTAGAACAATTATCCAAACAAATTTTTTTGTTCTTCTCTTTGCGAAACTTGTTTCAAAAGATTTTATAAAACAATTCTAAGAACATAAAAACTAAAAATAGAATCAAAGAAGCCCTAATTTTTCAGCACCATTAATTTTATTTGATCTTTAAAGTTAGTTAATATAAGCGAAACTTGTTGAAAAATCTCTCATTACAAATGGTATTGCCCAAAAGTACCTAATGGCTCAAGTTCTTTAACGGGTGCAATTCATTTTTAGTGGTGCAACATGTATTTAGTTATGTGCAAATGTCTTTCATTTAATACATAGTTAAAGATATATTGCATGCAATTTAAAAAGAGTTGCACTTGACAAAGATAGGTTATTTCAAGGCCTCAAACAAATTTCATATGCATTTTAATTATAAATTTTGTAATGAGAAACAAGAATTCACTTCCTACGCAACACATAGGAAGAATGAACTGAACCATTTCATATCAATTTAATCTGACCAAATCAATTCCCATACTACCTACCCTTAACTTATTTAACGCCCTAATTTACAACATATAGTTATAGAGAAAAAAAACTACGATTTTGTGATTAGGGATGAAAATTTACAATAAAAATTATATTAGAAAAAATTAATCTTTTGGTTCCTATAGTTTTGACTGGGCTGTAACTCAATCCCTACATTTTGACTTGGTGCAACTCAGATCCTATAGTTTTGACTCGATTGTAACTCAGTCTTTGAACTTTGACTCACTGCAACTCAGTCCTTATAGTTTTAACCATTTTATAATTTAGTCCCCCAATTATAAAATGGTTAAGACTATAAGGACTAAGTTGCAGTGAGTCAAAGTTCAGGGATTGAGTTATAACCAAGTCAAAACTATAGATATTGAGTTGCACCAAGTCAAAGTGTAGGGATTGAGTTACAACCTAGTCAAAACTATAAGGACCAAAAGATTAATTTTTCCATTATATTATGTTATGACATTTATGACATCTCTGCACTAAAAAAAATACTATTGTAGCATAACAATATGATGTATGTTTGGCCCCCTACATCAAAAAATAATTGTATAAGATGCATTTGTGAGATATTTTAATTTACTATAATATGATTTATTAGTTATTATTAAATTAGGTTATTGATTAATATATCTTGAGTGTGGCCCGTAGTCAAATCCAGGCCTAATTTCAGGATTAGGGTAACATGTTGACTAGCTATTTATGTATTATTTTTTATGGTGAAATATACAATTAAGTTTTATGGCCATCTATATAGAGCGTACGACAAAAACCTAGCTACTATCTGAGGTTCCTTGATTGATGACGGCTCTCACACCAGTTGCCATCACTGTGTCTTGTAGTCAGTCAGAAGAGTAACATGAAAACCTACCTTCTGACATATTTTGTTTTGTAGTGTTACCTTTAGTATTCATGAACTCTCTCAGATCAGAGATTAACTATGGCAAAAAGTATCTCCTAAAGTCTTCCACTGTAATTGTAGAATATTTTTATGCTGTATTTATGATATAATTATTGTAAAGCATGATTTATTCTAATATGTAGTATCACAGCCACGCTCTGTAATCCTTTGCCTTCTTCTCTTTGATCGATGATAATTTAAGTATGGAATTTAATTAGTCTACCGTAGTAAATTACACAGGTTCCATATCTTAAATCAAATATAATAATTTATTCATTTTAAATCATTATTTCCATCATTGGGATTTCGAAGGATCTGATTGTGTTCTATTTCAACAATTATTGGAACTAGTTTCGTGTTTATTCTTTAAATATGAGTTTTCAAAATTATACCTGGATTTCATTCTTGAACCGATATGCATGTTTTGACTTTTGTAGTCTGGGTTTTAGAAATTTCACCTTTCGATTATGTGATTAATGATTGAATATTGATCGAACATGGAATCTCAGTCAAAAGCTTATGTTTCAACCTGAATCTTTGTTTGGATTTCTTTTTCTTCCGCTCTCTAATTTATGTATCGTCATCAAAACTGTGAATCCTTGTTCTTGGAGAAAGTTTTGAAATCAATTTCAATTTCATTATGATTTGTGGCTTTTTGCATGAGGTTATTTGAATATCATGTTTTGTTCATATGTGCCTACATTTGTTCGGCAAAAGAGAGAGAGAACTCTTAGTTCTTTGATGAACATTGCCGTAATCGCTATTGGAATCTCCATTTTCTATTCATGTTTTAGTTTTAAAATTGTTTCGATTATAAGATTACATGCGAGATTGCATTCCTGTTTGATTTTGATGATTATTGCCGGTGAAAACGTCATTTTTAGCCCTCCAATTGCCTGAGAAAGTTTCCTGAAATTGTGGGTTGCAACGGCTCTAACCGGGTTGTTAACGGGTTGGGGGTCGAGTAGGGTTCATGCAACCAGGTCAGGGAGATGACCTCAAATGACGGCGTTTTGATTTTTTCAAAACGTCACTGTTTTGAGTCATGCAGAATGCCTTCCTCCCTCGCACAAAACATTGTCATTTTCTCTTTAGTGAAACGCTACGTTTCACATTTTTGGGCAAGAGGGAAAACACGTTTGGGCCCCTTGATTTAGGCTTTCATTTTCTAGTTTTTTTGTTGCGCGATGAACTGGGCCATTTAGTTGCATCTGGGCCAACACCCTTTTACGAACTGGGTCGAAATGGAATAGGATTCTAGACTTTAAAAAAAATAGTAATTGCATTTTTAGGCCAAATGTCCTTTGGACCTTTTAAATTTTGTTTTAATTGAACATTGATGCTTCAAACATTTTTTTAGGCCTTATCATGTCTTTGTTTTTTGGATTATGGATTTTAAAATTTCCAAAAGCAATATTGGGCTATTTAATTTTTTTATTTTTCTAGACTATGGATCATAACTTTCTATAAAATTTTTTTGGGCTTTTCAAACATTTACTTCACTATTTAATTAAATTGGTTTTTGTTTTATGTATTTTTTTCTTATTAATGATATTAAATTGTTTAAATTACCGAAAATGAATAATTTTGGCAATCTTACATTCTGGAAAATTTGTAAAAATTATTTCTATGAGTTATTTAATTGTCTAAAATTTAGGAAAATTGAATTTAGACAATTATTTAACAATTAAAATTTTGCAAAATGAAATTTGAGTTGAAAAGTACCAAAATGAACTCTTTGAACAATTTTTGAATACATAAAACAATAGGAGGGCTTTAATTAATTATTTATTGAGTTTATTAAATTAATTGATCTCTTCATTAAGACATGCATAGTTTGATTAAATGCACCAAAGTAATATTTGTGATTAGCATGCTACTTTTTCCAAGGAATAGCCATAGCATCCTGTTGTTTTGTATGCAACATAATCACATATGGAACTTATAAAATATCATATTGTAACTAAATATAGAATTATAATTGATCTTGATGCACATGTAGACAGTTATGATTTAATTAGGGTGGGATAGTTTGGTATTATATTTTTTAAGTTGCCCACAAGTATTAGGAAATGTAAATTTGAGATGAATGCATGCAATGCTAGATTCTTTGCCCACAAGTAGAATTTAGTGATAAGCAATTATACATATTGCATATTTTCATTGGTACATAACATGCATTCAAAAGGCATATAATTCGTGACTTTCTCAAAATTTTATCTCGTGAGCTAACTTAAATCTCTAAATTGCAGCACCTACAACTTTCCCTAACCTTTTTGCTAACAATACCGGCAAGATTTTGCTGGATGGTACCAATTATCCTGAGTGGAGAGAGGAAATAATTTTCAGATGATATGATGCATATATGCTTTATTATGGAGAAATCTAGACCTCCCAAACCGACTGACAAGTCAACTCAAGCTAAAATTAACTATCAAGAGCGTTGGGAGCACTACAATCGCATGTGCTTGTCTTATATCAAGACTAGGATTCAAAGAAGCATTCGAGGAGTGATTCCTAAATGTGAAACTACTAAGGAGTTCCTGGAAGCTGTTGACAAATAGTTCAAGCTAACTAACAAGCATATGGGTGCTTCCATCATATCAGAGCTGTGTGCAATGAAGTTGACAGGCACAAATGGAGTTAGGTAACACATCATGAGAATGAGAGACTTGTCCTCTTAGCTGAGAGCCTTTGACATGGAACTAGCAAAGCAGTTCTGGGTGCATCTGGTACTGAACTCCCTTTCTTCTCAGTATGACACCTTCAAAGTCTCCTATAACACACATAGGGAGAAATGGACAATTGGTGAATTGATGTCCATGTGTGTTTAGGAGGAAACTAGGCTTTAAATGAGTGGTAGGGACGTACCTAGGGCAGATCATTTAACTGAAAGTTCCAATAGGACTGGTGCCAGAGGTAAGAAGTATAAGCAGAAAAAGAAGAGAAAGATTATTGATGTGCCATTCATCAAGAAAGCTGAAACTATTTGCTTCTTATGTAAGAAGAAATGGCACATGAAGGATGAGTACCTGAAGAGGAAAGCATGGCTGGAGTATAAAGGTATGTATTTTTCAGGTTTAGCTTTAGAATCTCATCATATTAGTATTAGTAATGATACTTGGTAAATCGATACGAGTGCAATGATCCATATTTCTACTACCGTGCAGTGGTTTCTAAACACTAGGCCTCTACTTCCCAATGAAGCTTGAGTCCTTTTAGGAAGTGGGAAATGAGATCTGGTCAAAACAATTGGAACATTTAAAAATGTTTTCCCAAATAAAAGTGTACTGGATCTCTGCAATTGTTTTTTCATTCCTAGTTATAGGAGAAATTTGATTTCTATGTCGAAACTTATTCCTTTGAACTATGGTATTTATTTGTAAAAGGATTTGATGTATTTTAGTAAAGACCTTGATTCAATTGCAAGAGTTATTATGATTGATAATTTATTTAAAATAATCCTTGAACCACCCCAAGTTTTTTTCTATTACACATGGTATTAGACAAAGTATCATTGATAAGAATTCTATTGGCTTGTGGCATATGAGATCAGGACACATCTCCGTAGACATGATCGAAAGGTTAACTAAAGATGGAATCCTTCCATTTTTAGACCATTTGGAATTTGATACCTGTGTGGATTGTATAAGGGGAAAGCAGGCCAATAAGTCACACAAGGGAGCTAAGAGAAGTTCTGACTTACTTGAAATTATACATACTGATATTTGTTGTCTTGATTTATCTGCAAATAGTTAAAAATATTTTATCACTTTTATTGATGATTACTCGTGATACACGTATATCTACTTGCTTGATAATAAAAGTGAGGCATTAGATGCCTTTAAGGAATATAAAGCTGAAGTATAAAAACAGGTTGAAAAACCAATTAAGATCGTGAGATCTGATAGAGGTGGTGAGTATTACGGTAGGTACACTAGTATAGGACAAGCGTCAGGTCCTTTTGCAGATTTTCTTCAAGAGCATGGGATAGTTACCCAATGCACCATGGTTGGTTCACCAGACATGAATGGTGTTGCAGAAAGAAGAAATATGACCTTTCTGAATATGGTTAGGAGCATGATGAATGGCTCTAAACTTCTAACATCCTTGTGGAAGGAGACACTTAAGGCAGCTGTGTACATATTAAATAGGGTTCCAATAAAGGCAGTGACAAAAACACCCTTTAAAATATGGAAAGGATGAAAACCTAGTTTAAGACACCTTAGGATATATGTTTGTCCTGCGGAAGTAAGAGTTTATAATCCATAAGAAAAGAAACTCGATCTTAAAACCATTAGAGCTTACTTTGTAGGCTATCCATGTATGACTAAGGGTTATAGGTTCTATTGTCCTCCACCTTTTGCTTGTTTTGTAAAATCTAGGAATGCAATTTTTCTTGAGAATGACGTGATCAGTGGGAGTGATCAAACAAATGATGATCATATAGAAGTAACCCTGATTTACATAATAAAGGATTTGTTCAGATTTATCCACCTCCCACATATGAAGAACAAAGACAAATTATGGTGGAGGATGTCCCGGATGAACAACCTAAACCAACTCAAGAGCTTGAATTAAGAAGATCAACTAAAGAAAGAAGACCATAATTACCTAGTGACTATGTGGTGTACTCTGCTGAGAGTGACTGTGACATTAGCATTGAAAATGATCAATTGATGTTTACTCAGGCTTTGAAGAGTGAAAACTTTAAGTTGTGGCATAATGCTATGAATGATGAAATGAATTCCATTGGTAAACAATGGTGTATGAGATCTTATCGAGTTACCGAGTAGATCTAAAGCCATTGGCTATAAATGGGTTTACAAAACCAAAGAGACCCACAAGGTAAATTTGATTGATACAAGGTAAGGTTGGTTGCTAGGGCTTCATACAAGTGGAAGGTGTTGACTACAGGAAAACCTTTTCCCCTATATCGAGGAAAGACTCTTTCAACATAATCATAGCATTGGTTGCATATTTTGATCTAAAGTTGAACCAAATGGATGTTAAGATTGCTTTCCTCAATGGGGTTCTTGAGGAAGAAGTCTACATAAAGCATCCTAATGGATTAGTTGCAAAGGATAAGGAACATCTGGTATGCAAGTTAAAGAAATCGATCTATGGCTTGAAGCAAGCCTCACGACAATGGACCTGAAGTTCTATGAAGTAATCACATAATTTGGCTTCGATAAGAACATCATGGATGAATGCATATACCACAAGGTTAGTGGAAGCAAGATCATATTTCTAGTTTTGTATGTCAATAACATATTACTTACAACCAGTAATCTAGGACTATTATGTGAAGTAAAACAGTTCTTGTGCAAGAACTTTGATATGAAGGATATGGGTAAGGTATCCTATGTCATTGGTATCAAGATCTATAGGGATAGAGCTTAAGGCATTTTAGGCTTGTCTCAACAAACCTATATCAACAAAGTTCTTGAACGATTCATGATGCAAAACTGCTCAACTACGTAGCTCCTTTTGAGAAAAGGGAGGAGTTTGGTCAAGATCAATGTCCAACAAATGAGCTTGAAAGAAAGCAAATGAAAAGGGTCTCATATGCATCAGCAATGGGAAGCTTGATGTATGTATAGGCCTACACAAGACCTGACATAGCTTTCGTTGTTGGCATGTTAGGAAGGTACAAAAGTGATCCAGGGGAAGCATATTAGACAGCTATAAAGAAAGTGTTTAGATACCTACAAGGTACTAAACACAACATGCTCACATACAAAATAACAGAAAACATGGAAGTGGTTGGTTACTCAGACGTTGATCTAGGAGGATGTTTTGACATAAACAACTCTACTACTGGTTACATCTTCCTACTAGCAGATGGAGCTACATTATGGAAAAGCACAAAACAAACACTTACAGCTCCCTCTACTTGTGATGCTGAGTACATAACATGTTTTAAGGAAAGTTCATAAGCAATCTAGATAAGGAATTTCATTAATGAGCTTAATATTGTGAATTCAATCTCTAGGAAAATCAGGATGTACTGTGATAACATAATCACAGTGGCTATTGCAAATAACAAAAAGAGTGAAAGTCGAAGCTGATGGGTCCAACTGAAATTCATAAGTTTAAAAGAGAGAAGTAGATATGGCAAAATTTTGGTTAATCATATCAATAAAAAGGACATGCTAGGTTATCCTTTAACTATGGGATTGAAACCAAATGCATTTGTGTTACACGTCCCTCAAATGGGGGTTAGACCTTCATTCACACAGAAGATTAATGCAATGAAATTAAGTATGTGGTTTATTATCTCTATCATTATCTGTATACATTCTGTTGATGAGAATAATAGACACTAAGTTTAAAACCGAATAAACATAGGTGTTTATCCATAAAGTTATACCCATTAAGTAAGGATGTTACATGTAATACATGGAAGATAATACTCGACATAAGAGGACTTATTGCCATGATTCTTGCAACATAGCCCTAATTTAATATGTACAGGGCAGTTGACATTTAGATATGGGCCTAGTGGGAGAATGTGAGATATTTTAATTTATTATAATGATTTATTAGTTATTATTAAATTAGGTTATTAATTAAAATATCTTGAGTGTGACCTGTTGTTAGATCCAAGCCTAACTTCAGGATTATGGTAACCTGCTGACTAGCTATTTATATATTATTTCTGATGGTGAAATATACAATTAAGTTTTACGACCGTCTAAATAAAGTGTATGAAAAAAACCTAGCTTCTCCTTGAGGTTCCCTGACTGGTGACGACTCTCATACCAGTTGCCATCATTGTGCCTTGCAATCAATCAGAAGAGTGACTTGACAACCTACCTTTTGACATATTCTATTTTGTAGTGTTACCTTCAGTGTTAGTAAACTCTCTTAGATCAGAGATTAGCTATGGCAAGGGGTATCTCTTAAAGTCTTCCGCTGTAATTATAAAATATTTTATGCTGTATTTTTGATATAATTATGGTAAATCATGATTTATTCTAACAACATCTACTTGTTAACCAATTGGAAACCCCAAAAACACTTGTTTTTAGTTAAAAAAATTATTAACTAAAAATAGTTGCTATAAAATCCACCAACAACATGCGGCACAACAACCAATTCCCCATCTTGCACCCTCAAAGCCTAAAATTTTTGCCAACACAACCCCAACAGCCTCCCCAAATAGGAAAACTTTAAGCTCATTCTGATAACTATATTTGCTTTTTCCAAACATGAATAATGAAATAAGCACTCATCTGATCAACAAAAAAATTTAAATGGAACACAAAACTCCAACTTGAACAAACCATCAATTAAGATGTTTAAACTGAGAACATAAACACAACATATAAATTTATTACTTATTATCCTTCTTTTGTGTGAATCTCCTCAATGGTCAGCACTAACTCATTCTTGAATACATAAACAATAATGGATTTTATTTTTTAGACTTAAAGATGACCAAGTATTTAAGCTCTTACAAATTGGCTAATTGCTCATTTGGATTAGCTTATGGAAGCTCCATAAGTGTTTATAAATCGTGATTCACGAAATACGAAGTAGCTTTTACGGTTTACGAGGTAGCTTTTACGGTCTACGATGTGCTTTTACGGTCTACGAGGTAAATATGTGGAGGAGATTTATCTCAATTTACGTAAATCGGGCTTATATAATAAGCCCAATTCAATTAAGGTTGGCCAAACGAGCAATAAGTCTATTCTTATTTAATTATTACGAAACATGTAGTGAGATGGGATACCCCATTGCATTTTTATGGATAGACCTTTTAGTCTTTGTCTTCCTACACCCTTTATCCCACTTTATCCATTTACTTTCTATTATAACACTGGCTGATAATGACTAAGAATAAATGAAAAATTCTTAAATATAATAGATAAGTCATATTACCAGGGGTAATACGATTTATAAAACAATCATCCAGACATTTTTTTTCCTTTTCTTTCCAAAACTTGTTTCAAAAAAATTTATAAAACTATTCTAAGAACATGAAAACTAAAAACAGAATTAAACAAGGCACAATTTTCCAGCACCATTAATTTTATTTGATCTTTAAAATTTTTTAATATAAGCAAAAGTTGCAAAAAAATCTCTCATTATAAATGTTATTTCCTAAGAGTGATTGCGACTTTAATTGTGTGCAACATATATTTAGTTATATGCAAATATCTTTCATTTAGTATATAGTTAAAGATATATTACATACAGTTAAAGAAGACTTGTACTAAACGAGGATAGGTTATTTCGGGGCCTCAAACAAATTTCATTTGCATTTTAATTATAAAGTTAGCAATGAGAAAATTTTCAGCAATTTCTCTTTAACATATATTAGTTTCCATACCCTCAAAAGGAAGTAACCAAAAACAACCAAATTCAAATTGACAAGTAAGTAGAAATGAACTAGAACAAGACATTGCTAGATCTAATTAACCAAACAAATATAGATATATGACAGTGAAATATGCCTAGTTATATGGTTCCAAGAAATAAGAAGAAGCAATAGAAGACATGACCTGGTTGGTTTAAAAAAATAAAAAAATATACTTAAAAATGTGTTTAAAAAGTTAAAATTTATTCTGAGCAACAAAAAATCAGAAGATCTTTATGATGTTTTGTTTCTTTTTGTTCTATAAAATTAGAGAAGAGGCAGATAATTTATTACTCCCTCTAATTTTTAATATAAGACTTATTTATCTAATTTGATTAGATTAAGGCATCCTAATTATCTTGCTTAATTATTTTCATCTCTCTTTTATTTGATTATTGTTGAAGAAGTTTCAATAAAGGTAGTTTAATAAAAAATTGACAAAAATTAGAAATAAGTCCTATGTTTAGGACTAAGGTTAACTCTCAATTAGATCTTATATTAAAAACCGAAGGGAGTAAACTATTTTCCCATCATTCACTTCACAATTTTTGTATGTTTTTCACAATAATCGCTACTACAGATTTACGCATATATAATGCTTAATAAATAACAATTACAACGAATAGACGTCATGTATGTTGAGGCGGAGGCCACGAAAGAATATATAACGCTAAAATGTAAATTAAAGGTTAATTATGCGCACGATCATGTAGTGAGACGGAATTCACAAAAACACAACTATAATAGTTGTAGTTAATAAAATAACAGTTCTTACGAAACAACCGTCATGTAACACTTATAAACAATTCATCTTCCAACCTTATATCAACGAAGACAAAAATATAACGGTTATATTAATTGACCGTAAAGTACGAATGATAAAAATGACATTTCATAATTAACATGTAAAGAACAAATCTTAAAAGCACATTTTCATAACCCCATTCGGCTCAACACCAAGTACACTTTAACTTTATTTAAAATGACCTATTCCTTTTGTTTTTAGTACTTTTCTTCATCGATCAGCCTTGTCCTTCATCATGGTCAGACACTAAGAGCTTTTTTCATTCGCCTTCCTCCTCTTCCACAAGCTCCTCCTCCTCCTCTTCATCCTTACTCTCCTTCTCCACCACCACCTCTACAAGCTCCTCCCCCTCCTTTACCACCTCCTCCTCCCCTGCCTCCTCCTCAAATGGAGGCTCTGCTATAGGCATTAGTCAACCTTGACCGCTCCATAAGGCGTCTCACTACATATATATGCCTATAGTTTGAATAGGAAGTTGAACATCATCCTTTATCACAATGAGATTGTATATGATTACTTCTAGTCAGACCCTTCATCTCCTTCCTCTGATGTTGATGATGTGCCAAGCGAGGGGGAGGGGCAGAAGGAGGAGTACAACAGTAGTGGTGATGACTAAAAACCACTACTATTTTTTAAATATTAAGAAAAATAATTGTTAGGGTAAAGTAGCCCAAAAATGTTTAAAAAAACAATACTTCACGGTTATTAGTAAACAACTATTACTAATGTTTGACATTTTACAATGAACTTTCATGGTTATTAGTTATTTATGTTAGTAACCATAGCAATATGTAAGGATACGTTTGGCTCTATAGCTCTTTCTATTTTAAAGGACACATTCTAATTGATAATTCATGAAACCGTTTCCATTCTACATCTATTTAATTAACAAGAAATGATCTTTAATACTAAAGAATGCGTTCAACAATAAGATAATCCATGAAACCCTTTCTATTTAAATGTCCAAAAAATGAACTCCACTTCTTCACTTCTATTTCAAATTCTCATATCTAACATTTGAATTTTGTTCTTCATCGATGTCATGGACAAACCCAATAGATCTTTTGGTTCATCATCTTTTGATCTCCCTGGGGTAAAACCAAAAGATTATCACAATCCACCGATAAGCATTGAAGGGCTTATCCATACGAACTATGACCTTCAACATACAGTCGATGTTTAAATAAGGGAGTAAGGACGTATGGAAAAGTACTTGAAGGAACTGACCTCTCTCGTTCGCTCTTTAAACGAGAAGGTGGACAAATTACTGGAGAATGATGAATCTGATGATGCAACAGATCCTTCATCTCCATAACTTTTTATTTTTTGTTTATTTATTCACATTCTCCTTTTTCTTAATTTTGTTTTTTTGTAATATAGGGTTGAATAATAAACTTAAAAAATTATTTAAATAAAGTCAAATATATAATTATTATTAAGTAAAACCTATCACTTTTTAGAATACTATATCAAATACCTAATGGTTATAAAAAAATATCATTATTTACAAATCCTAACTATTGTAATGTAAAACCGTGAACTTTTGTTCAAAGGTTCATTGAGGTTGTATATTAAGAATATAAGAAAATGCCTCCTTTCATAACGGTTCTAAACTTCTAACTGTGAGCAAGTTTTGTCAAATCTTTTAAAACACCCATTATGTCGCACCTTTTTACATTCCCAAGTTATTTCACTTAGTGTGTGTTTGGAATTAACTTTTGAGAATAGCTTTTACGATTTACGAGATAAGTATGTGAGAGGAGTTTTATCTCAATTTTTGCAAACCATGGTTTGAAACCATGGTTTGGGATGCTTCCAAACACACACTTAACATATTTGCCTTTTGTCAAACGTTACCCACCATCCTCGGAACCAAACAACTCCAGTTGACTTTTCTGATGTTAATAGTCACTTTTAGGAAAACCATATCCTCCATTGCTTTCTTTAAACTTTGGTCTGACAGCTGCGCTAGTTGATTTGATTGCCCTAACTCACTTTTCATTTCAGAGGCCTAGCTAGGTCACATTCCTTTGTGTGCTCTATTCTCCTTATTTTTAGGTATGATTTCTCTTTTACATTTTATGTTTTCCATTCTCTATTCCACATTCTCCTTTTTCACTTCGTCTTACCTAGCTAGGTTTTTGACCTTAGTCATGCATCATATTTGTTTTGGAAAACCCAATGCCCTGTTTTCTGTGGCTAACTAAATGAGTTATATTTTTCAGTTAAAATGGCTAGTTCTAATTCCTCTGACATTGATAATGCCCTTAGTAATAAATTGCCCCTAGTTAAACAAGAAATTTGACCTATGAACGGGTGTTAGAAGACGTACATGATATTATAAGGAGGGGTCGTTGTGCCTTAACTTTTTTGAACGAAGCAAAGTCTGAGGGGACAAAATATCATGTAGTATAGAACAATCAAGGTAAAGTTCTTGAGTTGTCATAATATATCAGCTATATCAGCGTAACGGAAATGACCAATGTTCCTATCACGTCGAGTAACTAGTGTAGGGGACAGAAAGAGTACATAGACATTATTTGGGACAATATCAAGGTAAGATATATATTCCTACTAATTACTTGCTATATACTTATTAAAAATGTTAACTTGAATTGTGTGTTGTACAGTCTGCATATGATATAGACGACACTAAGAAGAAATTTGTCCACAAGAAGGCTGGGCAACCACTATGTACATTCCGTCATATATTGATGAAGGTGTATTTGTAGAATCTTAAAGAGGTTGATAAGATAAAAGTTTCTAAGGATCTTCAGTTTACGATCAAACCGCGTGAGTTGAGAGATTTTGTCATCTCATATCGTCAACTATCATTCAAGGTAATACTTATTTGCAATTCATAAGACATGCATGTATCTATTTAATATTAACTGGAGTGTTGTGCATTTTTGTAGATAATCAGACATACGAGTAAGGAGAGGGTTAAGAGCATTAAGTATCCCTATATGGAATTGTTCAAGAGTTGTTCGCTAAGAGTAGGGACAGTAGTAGACTGCCCCGTTATAAACTTTGGTCAGTGGTGAGGTAAAATAAAGTTGGCTCTTATGACCATCCTCAAGTAAAAAAGGGTGTCAATAAAATGATAATTATTAATATTAGTCCCGGATTTATGGAAGTAATGTCTTCAATTAACTATCAATACTAACATTATTATTAAATGCATAGCAAGCCATGTTTAAGGAAGTTACTACATATGGCTACCTTTCTGTGGATGAGGACATATTGGCCTAGACATTGGGGCTTGATCATCTCAGTCTTCTTAGGGGTGATGGCTTTGGATTAATCAAGAAAAAACATTGGTCACTGGCAACCTTGAGGAAATAAAAAGGACAAAAATTATGAAAAGCTATAGTAGAAATAAATACTATTTCTCACATAAGAGCTGATGAAGGAGCATTGTACGAAGCAACAAGAGGGAAATGGTAGCCATGCACTAGAGGCAGCTGCATATTTCCAAGGCATGATATACTTGAGGGATTGGAGGAAGTTGAATGTTTTGTCGATAGCACTGTATGCCATACAGTTGCAATGGGCTGTATGTTTAACCGCTTGGATGATAACATGATTCATAACAAGTCTATGCATCATGAGCATGTGAAGTTACAAATCAATACTAATATCAACCCTAGCTATCTACTCCTTGTGGCCGCCAAAGACAAAGATGTTAGAACTGGTTGACACCCAAGAAAGGGGAGAATTAGGTGTACGATAAAAAATTAAGAATTTTGAAATTATTTTCACATCTTATTAAATCAATAAGTATGGAAGTATAAAACCATAAGCAATTATTTAAATCATATAAGTTGGAAATATAAGAGCTTAGGGAAGAGAAGATGCAAACTGTGATTTATCCTGGTTCGGTTCAATCCACAATGACCTACGTCCAGTCACCAGGCTCCTCTTGAGATTTCAATCCACTATGTCCCTCAAGTTTAACTGGGTACTTTAGAAACACTACAATCCTAATAGTTTAGCCGAGAACTTGTGAAGCCTTTTATGAATCTCTCACCGAGTTACTCCCCCTTACACATCGTAAGGATACAATCGAGTTATTCCCCCTTACACACTGTAAGGATACAACTTTGATAATGAAAGATTATAATGAATATTCTCTCTTAGAAGTAAATAAGATGAACACTGAAGTACAATACAAATAATCACTTTCTCAAAGGTAAATGATATAGAAGCTAGAAAATAATAGAGTGTTTGGGTCGAGGTGGATAACTCATGATATTAGCATGTTGACGTTGTTGTGGTATGTATAACTCTTCTTTGAATGCTTCCTTATTTATAGTTGAATTATAGTAGATGATCGGTTTAAGCATTCATCTGTTAGAATTTTGTTGCTTCGTTTGACCGTTCTTTGTATTTGAAAAAATAGCCATTACAGCTGATAGACGTTCTGTCTTAAAGTAGCTTTTCTTCACTTAGCATGATCTCTTCATTATTTTCTTGGAAAAATACTTTAAACACTAATAAAATGAAGTATTAGACATAAATACATTAAATCAATTATTAACAGATGATTATCATGCATTTTGAGATTCATCACTCGAGTGATCTAAGGCCATTACTCGAGTGATTACTTCCAAATTCTGGCAGAGAGTGTTGTTGAATCAAAGGCTTCTTTTCTTATCTCATTTCTCAAGTGGTTACTCAAATAATCCTAGGTCATCACTCGAGTGACCACTCAAGTGATCCCCTTCAAAATTTGGCAGAGAATATTTGAGACTTTTTCTGACTACATCACTTAAGTGATCACTCGAGTGATCCCTTCCAAAAATAGGCAGAGAGCATCACTTGAGATAAGACATTATTTCTCACTTTATCACTCGAAGGGTCACTCGAGTGATGACTCTGTATACCTAAGAAAACTTTGTTTCTTTGTTAAAAAACCTTTTGTTCAACATCAAATCATTTGTAATACCTTTTTTTATTATTAAAACATAGGATCTAAAATTCTTCCCCTTTTTGATTATGACAAAACTTAGTGATTTTTGAACTAAGTATTTTGAAAGTAGTTTTTGCAATTTTGAAGCTAATCTTAAAATTAAGAGTAATATAATCACATGCTTTAATGATATTACTGAACTTAGACAATTAAGAGTAATATAATCACAAGATTCAATGATATTACAAAACTTAAAAAATTATCACATATATAGCAAAAGAAAAATGCTTCATATCAAATTTAACACTTTTGCATACAAGTTAGTTAATGTCATGAAAGCTCCCAAAACTATACACTCATACACCCCATCAGTCTAAACACAGTGTATGTTCACCAAAATACTCTAGGTCTTTTGCCCCTTTTTGAAATCATTGGAAAGGGTGAGCTAGACAGGAGAGCTAGACCCAGAACTAGGTGTAAATAGATCTTAGTCTATGATAGGAGTAACTTCGATAGGGGAGGAAGTATTATCATGTGTATCACCTCTTCTAAGAGTAAAAGTAGGTGACTCAGATAAGGTGTGCTTTGGTAAGCGAAGAGGAGGGACCTACAGTAGATTCTGTGAATGAGGTACATATAGAGGATGGTGTTGTGGTGGTAATGGTGAAGGCTGTGATGTGACTACTAACTCCTCAGTGTCATCCAAATGATGTGAATAATGAGAATGAGATTAAAGGAGTCACTCTGTTGTAGGTTGTATTGGAGCAGATTCATCCAGAGTGATATAAACCTGTGTGGATGATGAAGGATCAGCCATAGTGAATAATATGTTGCTCGGTGAGATGTGAGGAACGATAGGATATGGATCAGATATAAGGGTAGAGGCTGATGTTGAAGTTGGGATAGAAGAGGTAAGAATGGAAGAGCTAGCAGCTAAGGTATCAACCTTCTCATGAAGAGACCTGAGAAGGCTGGTAATCTTGATCATCACAACTGTCTAAGCCTTCTATTGAGCCAACACTGTTCTTTTGTGCTCGTTTAGAACTTCACACATTTGACCCATCTTGTGATTCATATGAATCACAAGTTCAAAGTTGGTGTTGGCAATATCTACATGAAATCCCTGAAGCACCTCTTTTAGGTAAGTCTAAATTGTTGAGCCAAAGAAAGAGGGGGCTGTGGATGTAGCAGGGGAAGAGGACTAAGTATCATCCATCCTACTAGTCTCAAGCTTCGATGCCTTTTTCTCCTAGATTCCTCTTCTCCTTCAACAATATTGAAGCCATGTTCCCGTAGTTCCAATTAGTAAAGTGAGTAAAGTTGTTGGACTTGTTCACTATGGCTTGAGAGTATATATACAAGAGAACTCTGTAAATCACATATGTACCTTAGATTGAAAAATAGAGGTAGAGATAAGAAACTTCTTTCTTCTCACCTTAGTTTCAAGTTCTTCCTCTGCTACTGACTCAAACAATCTTCTACTGACTCAGGATTACAATAGAAATGCCTAACTACATTTGTACAGTAAGGTAGATGTACAGATAACCAGGGCATATAACTTCCTAGATACTCACTCAAATCAAATTTTATGGCCTCATATAAAACTTAAAGATCAATGTAGTACATCTTACATAATTTCCTTCAGGCAAAGTACTCGTTGAACCTCTTTAAGTCCTCAAGTTTGCTTGAGTTGTAGTCCTTTGGTGGTACTGTAATGTCTTCCTCTTTACTCTCATCTTCATTATTCTCTCTTTCCTCCAATTCATCTGGTTGAAACTTTGTAGACTTGGAAGGCTTGAAGGAGGATCCTTGCTTGGCTCCTTTAGATTGTAATGCTTATTCAAGCATATTAGCTATAGCTTTAGTGATCTTTATACTGTATTTGATCTTGTATGGATCCTTTACAGACCAAGAAGGAGTGTTGGAGTCAGAATCTGAAGGTGGAGGACTAGGATGAGCTTTCAATTTTCCTTTTCCTAGAAGTACTGGCTTGGATTTTTCCCTTGTGATCATTGGTTCTTGGATTACAACTCCTTTTGCTTTGGTTTAAGGTTTTGGTGGTGCTTGCTCAAGTACTTTGTCCTTGAGTGTGACTTGGGTTTCGGAGGTGGTGATTTCTTCTGCTTCTTAGGTGGAGGAGAGGGTAGAGACTTAGAAGATTGATCACGAGGCACTTTGGTTCTTGCCATTGGAAGATTTGATCAAAAACTGAAGTTTCTTCTTCTTTTGGTGTCGATAGTCACAGGTCTAGGGTAGAGGATTTCGAGAATTTTAGGATGTTTGTGGAGGGGAAAATCAATAGGTTTTGTCTATAATTGGATGGGTAAATGATTGTGAAAAGTTTTGGACAGAGCACTGGGAGAGTCACTGAAAGTGATTTGGTGAAAATGACATTGTGCTACCAATATAGTCTATTGTGCCTGACATCACTCGAGTGATCTTGGAGCATCACTTGAGTGGTCACTAGAGTGATCATACTAAACAACCATAAATCTTAAGTAATTTAAACCATACCTACCATGAATAATCTAGTAATTACTCATGAATAATTCCTTACTTGGTTGCAGCTTTGGATTGTTGAATTGGGCATAAAACTGATTGATTTCCCTCTATATTGATGATCACTCGAGTGGTCACTTGAGTGATGTAACCATCACTGCCAGACATCACTTGAGTGATATCATAGTGATGATCACTGGAAGTGGTCACTCAAGTAATGTTGTGGTGACCACCTCCTCTATTAAGCTTTGCTTTACGTACCATATAATAGAGTACCCATTCAGTTCCTGCAAAAACAAATTACTAGATTCTCCGATGCTTAAGTCAATTATTATTAAAACATAATCAACCTTTACTAACATGTAACAACTTACAATTCATTGGGATTTACCATTCTCAATTCTCTTCTTATAATAAAAATTGATCTTTCGCAAGGGGTTTTGTGAAAATATATGTTGTTAACTCATAAATCAAGAATGTTTTAGCACATTTCCTTCTCTTTTCACTTATTTTGGGTTCAAATTATGCATATAAAGAGATTATAGAAGAAAATGTGAGATGAAAAAATCAATGCAATTAGTTATGATTATTTGTAAAAGTTAAATAGCTCATAAAGTCCTCCTCCTTATAGGTGGAAGATGACAAGTTATAAAAGCTCTCAAAGATCATAGGAAGTTATAAAGGGAAGGAAAGAATGCAAGAGGAAGAGGAAAGAGGACACAATGGAGGAAAAGCCTATATTTGCTGTGGAAGTGTTGTAGCCAAGCCATTGCAAAACTGCCTAAGAAGAAAACCTTTTTGTCTACCCTTTGGTTGTGGATCCGCTATAGCCAAAGTCATAGCAAAACTACTTGAAAAAGCAATGCTTCTTTCTGTTTTTGTCTGACAATTAGCTATGACATTCGTGATAGTGAACTAAAAGTGAATGCGCAGAAGTGATACTGTGCGTTTCGAAAACTGAAGCAGAAAAACCAGTATAAATGTAAGGGATAGGCTAAAAATTAGAGAATTCTGGACTTCTTGGACATTTTGGTTACTATGGTTTTGCATTTGGAAGAGCTTAGAGCTTAGGATTGGAGTGAGAAGGAATTTGAAGCTTCAATTCTAAGGTTTTTCTTGTTCTTCTCCCTTTTTATCTTATTTTGCTGGTATGGATTATGTTTTTATGCTGAGATTTTGGCATGTACAGACCATAAGTGGCTAAAAACTCTCATTTAAGATTCCTTTTACCCATTGTATGGATTTAAACTATTAGATTATTTTGTTTTTGTTGGTTAATGAGTATATATGTTAATTTTTCTGTGTGCTTAATGCTATCTTGTACTTGATCACTACATGAATAGAGTAGTTCAATTGAAAGATGCTTGAGAGAGCTATTTTGATTGTAGATCTTAAGAAAAATCATGTTAGACTTGAAGTTTATGGATTAAATGGATGATTTGTTGTTAGAATAGAGATATATCTAACAACCTAGTATAGTTTATTGAAGAATTGCTTTAGAAAGGTGGTTTTCATTAATTATAAATAAGAGATTGAATATTTTTAATAAGGATTAAAAATCAATCTTGACTTGAGAGAGCTTGGTTGATGATTTTAGAACCTTTGACTAGCATAGAGACTCATTTAACTAACATAAGTTGATAATTACATAGTTTCATGATATACAATGGGGAAGAAGTAATTCTAAACTTATAACCTCTTGAAGTTAGACTTGATTTCCCAATTTCCATTGTTTTGCTTTGTTGTTTTCATCAAAAATATTTATTCAACTTAATCAAATTCAAATGATTCCATTTAACCTAATTAAAAACATGGCTATATTAGTTAACTCGCTTTCGTCATAGTTCTTATGGAACGATACTTTTTTCAACACTATACTATTACTTGCGACCCGTGTGCTTGCGGTAAGCTAAACGACGAACCTATTTGAAGATGAGTTAAGATGAATATTACCTTGACATCCTTCTTTTGAACATGATCCCTAATAAAGTGATGTCTAACATTGATATGCTTGGTTTTAGAGTGTTGAACTGGATTCTTTATCAAGCTTATCATGCTGGTGTTGTCACAGTAGATAGGTATCTCTTTCAAGTGTATGCCAAGGTCTTGAAGTTGTTGTTTTAGCCAAATTACTTGTGCACAACAACTTGAGGCAGCAACATATTCAGCTTTCGTTGATGATAGAGAGATTGTGTTCTGTTTCTTGCTAAACCACGATACTAATGAGCCTCTAAGGAACCAAAATTTTCCACTAATGCTCTTTTGCATTCACTTCCTCCCTTAGGATACCAGATACCTAATTCTACTGGACAAAAGGATTTCTTGGTATAATCACTATCATTCCTGGCTTTGCTCTTGGCTTGAGCTTCTTTGAATTGAATTATGTTGTGGCCAGTAAGAGACCTTCCTACTCTTTTTGTTTCTTGTTTGCATCACTAGCTAGTCATGCCTACTATGTTAGCCTCTGTTCTTTGTATTCAAAAGCAAAGCATTTTAGTTAACTCCTGCAATACAACTCTCTAGACACTTTGGTACCTAACTCCTCTTAGGTCCTCACAATATTAGACATAATAACTCTGTTGCTCTTATATAATTGAACTATATAATATTTGAGCGAAGAGTCCAATAAAGACCAAAATATGATTTTACCCAATTAATAATAGTTACTGATCATAAGAGGTAACAAACAAATGATGATTTTTGATGATCAATGACAATTTGTAAATACTTTATATAGAAAATATGTCATTGATAAGATTTTCATGTAATCAATGTTGGATCAAATGAGAGTAGAGAATCTATCCATAATGATAAACTTTTATGAAATGATAAATCATGAATGAAATTAAGTTTTCCAAGAATGATAATACAATATGCAAATTCTTTCAAAATCTCAAATGTTCTTTTGAATCATGAATATGCATTATGACATTAAGATTTTGAATGCATGAAAGCTTATTTTTGAAGTTTGTTAAATATCAATCCACATGCTAAAAACAGTAGAAGTCAATATATGTTTATATATATATATATATGTTAAATATTGAAATTAACAAGTTGGAGTATTTTCTCAAGAGCAAAAGTCATAAGAGTGAAGCATTAGCCAAACAGGCTTAGCATAATAGGAATGAATAAGCATAATAACTTTGTTATTGACCAAGAGACAGTCTTAACTCTTAGAGTTGTGTCTTGAAGAATAAGAATATCAAGTCAAGGATCTAAGTACTAGTTGCTCGGAGATAGATAACATCAATCGTTAAGGTATTCGAGCAATAAAAACAAATATATAGATTTATTAACTATGAAGTATAGGCTCATTGAAGTATAGGCTCATTGGTCCAAATGACTAGAGTTCCAAAATACTGTCATAATAAGTTATTCCATTATAATGGCTGATGCATTTAATGCATTAATGAGCTTTTGTAATACTTGGAATAACTCAATCAAATAAGGTTCTATGCATTAGCCACAAGGTGTCACACCTGACTGACATATCCCTTAAGATTGATATTAATCAGAGTAATAATGTGTAGTTCAGTGGCCACACAAGAATAACATAAATATACTAATAATAAGTACATATTATATTATAAGAATTCCCACAGGGTTTGTATATAATATGTACAAAAATGAACATGAATATACAGGCAGTGTAGCCATGCAGGACTACCAAAGTGTCTAAGTTTAATTCAAGAATAGTAGACTCATCCCTGTCTTTATTCCACCACTGCATTCCTCTGTATGTAGTCGTCTTCTCTGTTCTCAGCATACCTCATGTGTTCACCTATCTAAATGGTTGGTTGGGGAGGGTAAGATTTGAGGAAATCTCAGTAGTAAATAATTACCATAATGCATGCATGATATATGCTAAGTGCATGACATGTTAGCCTTAACTAGATGTATGCCACATAATAACATTTATGTGTGCTCAATGTTTCATGTAACATACTCATGGCCATGGTATAAACGAAAGCAGAGCTTCATCATTCAGATATACTCTACACAATCAAGTAAAGCAATCACATACATCACTACAGAAGCATAAATATCAAATACATGCAAGTAGGGTAAGTTCACTACCTTAATTACCCTTCCCTGATCCATTGTTTGTTCCATTGTCTATTCACTATCCTGTGTCCGGCTCAGGCTATTGCCAAGTTCTAAAATTTCAAATTTACAATAAATGAGTTATTACTCATTCATGTATTATTATAGACTCATTTTATTGATTATCTTTGCTTAAAAAATGAAGGATGACTAAAATGCCCCTAGGGACCCGGTCTAAGCCCTTATGTACCCGATTTAACAAAAAATTATGATCTGGGCTAATCCTATATAATTTTGTATGTAGAGTTCATTTTAGACCTCAGATTAGTCAAATTAATGCCCAAATTATAGATTTACCCTTGGCAACCACTATACTAGGGTTTTATGAGTAAAATTGTCATTTCACACTTAAAAACCTTTATGCTCCATATTATACATGTTCCCTACACAATTTCCCATTCTAAACACAATGGAATTATCAAACTCATGAAATTCCAGCTCCAATAGGATGAAAATTCCCCTGAATGAAATTATGGAATTGTTGAGAAAAAATGGTTTTTCTTGATTACATTCAACAAATCACATTCTTTTCACTTCTAATCACTTAAACACCTCTTAAATATGATTAGTGTGAAATTGGGCAGCACTTTCCCTTAGGGTTTTTGCTTTCCAAATCACAAAACCAACCAAACGAACCATAAATTTTAACCACAACAACAATATATTCCTTGAATTATCAAGAAAACAAGGTTGGTTGTGATTACCTCTTGTTTCTCTCTCTAAGCCTCCCAAAATGTCACCTCTCTCTCCTTCCTTGCACTTGATTTTTCCTTGTTACACATGTTATTCAAGAGAGAATAGAGATTACAAGGTGTTTCCATGAATTTTGAGGGCATTATACTTGAATTCACAAGCAACTTACCTTGATTCTTGCTTCTTGTTTCTCTTTGCTTCTCTCTTGCTCTTGCTTCTTTAAATAGCTTTCTCTCTCTCTCAATGCCGTATGTTTGGTTGAAAATGGCCTCTTGAAGAGAGGATAAGAGGCTTTAATAATATCCTCTTCCACCTCCTCAATTTATATTATTTAATTGCCTTTTTGCACATGTGATTTGTTTCATGCCTTATCCCTTTAATTTTGTTCATAAATGTTTTTCTTTCTCTCTCTCTCAAAGTGACATAAAAAGGGGCTATTAAAGGAACCAAATATGCTCCTTCAATTAGCTTCATTCATCTCTTTGGAATTAATATTCTATGGCCATAATTCACATGTTTGCTTTTTGACTTTTCAACCCCATTTACTTGGATTAAAAGGCTTCAACTTTTAGCATATGTATCTCAAACATTTATTTCCCTTCTTGCTCCCCTTTTGACTGTCCAACATCATGAGGAAAAGGGAAAAATATGGAATTTGGATTAAATTTAGCCAAATGACTATTTGCTCATACATTTTTGTCATTATCTTTTTAATTTCGCATATGGATTAAAAGCTGATAGAATTTTCATCAAGCTTTGAAAATTCATATCTTTATTTATAAATGTCTAATTGTGTGGTTTTAAAGGCTAGCGACCCTTAATAAGTCTATTTTTGAGAAAACATATTTTCATTAGCAATATGGACTCTCAAAATTCCTAGAATATCATTTATTGGATACTGCCACAGAAACTTACCAGTTTTACTCAGCTAACTTCAAAAATACATAACTCTTAGTGTACAACTCCAAATGACTTATATGACCTATCAAATTAAATCTTGATAAGTATACTTTTATTTTAGAAAATTTTATAGGCATTGGACATCATGTGCCTATTTAAACATATCACACAACTAGACTGCCACTTAGGAAAATACACTGACAACAAATCTAATTTTTTACAATTTATGTTTCAAACATAATCATGTTGTGTGTGACCACTAATTGTATTGTTTTGTCATTTACTGTGCTCTTTAAGTCACTATTTTATTCCCTTGAATGCCACAAAGTGTAAGGAATCTTAGTGAATAAAATTTGGGATGTTACACAAGGCTTTCAAATATTGAATTCTTTTATGGGGAATACACTTGAAACTCGTATAGATAGTTAACTTGTTAGACACAAGGTCTAACTAATTAGAAAATAAAGATTAAGGAGTTTAAGCTGTAACAAGTTTATGATCAAGAAATAATATGTGAATGATGAGGAAGAACTCTAGTGGATGGATTTGAAGAATTTCTGACATTTCAGTATAAATATATTAACTTCTAATTTTGAAATCTATTTAAATGAAAAAAATATGAATAATTTTTAAATAATATGTATACACTTTTGTAAATTAGAATGCAAGTAAAATTTTTAAATGTGTATATCAAAAGCTCATATTTATAGAAAGATTATGCTCAATTTCACATTTAATCCATTTAGCAATCTAAAAACATTTTGAGAATCATAAGTAATTGATTGCTAATAGTATACAATAATGAGCAAGTATTTACCACTCAAATTAGTTTATATGGGCATAAGATAGGAAAATCATAGTGTGAACACTAGAGATGAATATTTGAGTGATAGTGAAAAATGATGTTACAGTAGGGGTTTTACCTTTAAGAACCCAAGTAATAGTACTCTGAACATTTTAATAGAGTAAGAAAATAATACCTTACTTATGCAATCTCTTAAGTACTCAAGAAATTATCCTTTTGAAGTTTAGCTGTACATAATTTCTTGACTTTCGCCTCCAGCAGGTCTTATCACTTGGACATTCACTCCCAGTTATCACATAGTGATGATGATCACTCGAGTGGTCACTTAAGTGATACTATACTATGCATCTTTCTTTCTTCATTACTGCTTAGGTACTTACAGTGATATCTCAAGTGTTGTCTCCTTTGGCATGCTCAGTATCAAAGTCAAGCATCACTTGTTTAGATTCTTCAAGAAATAATTTATTTATCTAGGTAGTAATAATCTTGAGATAAAGCTCTTCCTTTCTTCTTCCTACAAAACCATATAAATCTTTTTCTTCTTTTGGTATTCAGGTTCACTTGGATCCATTTATGGTTAGCTTGTAGGAATCATAATTCACATGCTCCAAGAATATAGTTAATTCGAAGTAATTGAGCATAATGAATTAAACGTAACTTTATGCAAGAAAAATAACTTCTTTTGAAATATGCGTATATGCATCAAGAGTTAAACTATTGAATATTGCAATCCCTTTATAAATGAATTTATTAAATTTTTTTCTAATGGATGCGAAAACACATTTCCAAAATATTTTGCAATGCTTACTCCTAGGGTAACAAGGTATAAACCTCAATAAAAATCAAAGATTATAATGTAGGATGTTTTACCATTGTATATCTTTACCTTAGGTATTTGGAGGATTTCCTTTGCTTACCCACTGCATCTTTAGGTGATGTTGATACTTTGAATTCCTTGCTTTTAGGTACTGGCAACCTTCTCTCAAAAGATCTAGACTCCATGAGTCTTCTACTTAATGCTTGAGAGATTCTCCATCTCTTATTCTCCTTAAGGTAGTTGAATGGAACCGTATGATAGTTCATTCTTGGGGTGGAACATATTCCTATTCTCCATTGCTTTTCTTTGTAATTAGACTTTGTAGTTCTAGCAATGGGTGCTCTGAGAGTTTTCCTTTTTGATATAAGTGGTATGAACTTTTTTATTGATGTATAAAAAACTCTTGGATTCTTCTTCATCTTCTTTGTACCCTTATATCCATTTCTTTTTTAATCATCCTGCACACATAAAGTATTAGATGGACATTTTGATACCCACATATACTTGGGTCCTTGACTGTTAGCCTTAGACTTTACTTGTCTTTTTGGAATCCAAACAAATTTCTTTGTCACATTAGAATTTCTTCTAATATAACATGTGTGAGAAATATGACCCAATTTACCATAATAATTGTAAATAATATAATGATATGCATTATGGGGTTTTATGTAATTATTGTGTTGTTTGAGGGAAGACAATCTCAAATGTTCATTTTGCCTAAGTTATATCTTCACACATAAATTTCCATCATGACTGAAAATATTTTTTTTCTTAATAGAATCAATAATCGGTTGAAAAACAATTTTATATAGACTTTAAAAATCAGTTTTACTGAATTCACAAAAAGATTTGGAACTTTTTACCTCAAGTTCATCTTGAGCTCCAAAGAATGATTTTTCATATTCGTCTATAATGAGCTATTTTCGAGAATCTTCTTCTTCTTGTCTATCCGTGTTAACTGTATCATGAAAGTGTTCTATGATTTCTCCTTCTTCGTTTTCAACTTCCAATTGTTTATGAACCGTAGATGCACAGCTTATAGTTTTAGATGAACTGTCAACACTTTCAACTTCAACACACTTGTTAGAAATATATATAGAATCAAGAGTATCCCATATATTTTTAGCATTAGAGCAAAATCTAATTCTCTCAAAATTATTTTTTGTCACAGCACTATAGAGAATCTTCATTGCTCTAATGTTCAATGAAAATATTTTATTTTCAATCGTTACTCGGTTTGTAATCAAAAGCATTTGTAAAAATATTCCACATATCAAAATCAGATGCTTTAATAAAACCAGTCATTCTAGCTTTCCAAAACCAAAAATCAATATCTTTTAAAAGATGTGGGATTGTATAATCAAAACCTTATAAAAGCATAAAAACATCTAAAATCATTCATTGATAACTCTTGAGACAGTTAAGTCCTTTAAACAATAGCCTAAGCTCTGATACCAAATATTAGAACTGGCTGACACCCCAAAGGGGGTGAATTGGGTATACGATAAGAAATTTCTAATTTTAAAATTCTTTTTGCATCTTATTAAATCAGTAAGTATGGAATTATAAAACCATAAGCAATTATTTAAATCATATAAGTTGGAAACATAAGAGCTTAGGGAAGAGAAGATGCAAACTGTTATTTATCCTAGTTTGGTCCAATCCACGATGACCTACGTCCAGTCCCCAGGCTTCTCCTGAGATTTCAATCCATTATGTCCCTCAAGTTTAGTTGGATACTTAAGAACCACTACAATCCTACAAGTTTAGCCGGGCACTTGTGAAGCCTTTTACAAATCTCTCACCGAGTTACTTCTCTTACACACTATAAGGATACAACTTTAATGATGAAAGATTATAATTAATCTTCTCTCTCAGAAGTAAATAAGATGAACACTGAAGTATAATACAAATAATTACTCTCTTAAAGGTAAATGATATAGAAGCTAGAGAATCACAGAGAGTGTTTGGGTCGAGTGGATAACTCATGATATTAGCAATTTGACGATTTTGTGGCATGTATAACTTTTCTTTGAACGTTTCCATATTTATAATTGAATTGTAGTAGATGACCGGTTTAAGCATTCATCCATTAGAGTCTCGTTGCTTCATTTGGTCATTCTTTGTATTTGAAAAACTAGCCGTTGCGGTCGGTGGACGCTCCGTCGTAAAGTAGCTTTTCTTTACTTAGCATGATATCTTCATTGTTTTCCTGGAAAAATACTTCAAATACTAATACAATGAAGTATTAGACATATAGACATTAAATCAATGATTAACATATAATTATCATGCATTCTGAGATTCATTACTAGAGTGATCACTCAAGTGATCCAATGCCATCACTCGAGTAATCCCTTCCAAATTCTGGAAGAGAGTGTTACTAAATAAAATATTGTTTTCTTATCCGATCACTCAAGTGGTCACTCAAGCAATCTCCTTCAAAATTTGACAGAGAATATTTGAGGCTTTTTTCAAACTGCATCACTCGAGTAATCCCTTCTAAAAACAGGTAGAGCGCATTACTTGAGACAGGACATCATTTCTTACTTCATTACTCAAGTGATGTCTTTGTATGCCTCCGAAAATTGTTTCTTTGTTCAAAAATATTTTGTTCAACATCAAATCATTTATAACACCTTTTATTATCATCAAAACATAGGATCTAACAAAAGATACAGTGGGAGGGGCTATGGGCAGCTACATTGTGTGGCTTCACCGTCTACTTGAAGTATACAAGTTGACTAAGAAAGCCACTACTTAAAAGAAGTTGCCTACCAAGTCCATGACTTCCAATCAGTCTAAGAAGAGAAAGCATCCCACACCTGATGATCAATTCGGGAAGAAGTCATTCTCATAGAATAAGCTCATTAGTCAATATGTTTGGAAGTCCCTCCAAGAGTTCGCTGACAAGTTCTTTGCTTTAAATTCGAACATGTTTCCAATAATTCAATTTGAGATAGGGGTCTTTGATGAACGGGAGCAAGAGGAATCTGTAAGGCAAGAGCTTGTTAATGAGGTCTTATGTAAGGAGATGGCAAGTACAAGCTCTCTGAACTTCTTTATCAGGTGTTTCTTCAACTGTAATTAAATATTTAGCTATTTAGAACTTTGATTATATTATGATATGTTGGTTTCGTTATTTTAGGCACCTATACCATACTTACATCCTACCTTGTGGCCTCCGGGACAAGATCAAGTTCATCCGCCTTGATAATGTCATGCACCAAGCTGAGGACATGAAGGAAGATGTGAACAATGTCAAGCAAGGTTTTTGGAAGATGAATTCATTAGGAAGACACCAAACAGAAGGGACACTTACTTCTTGGTGCCTTATATCAAGGGTGGGTAAATCATTAACTCTACTTAAATTAGTTTTTATTTATTTTGTCTCACTTCATCACTTGAGTGATGGCTCTGTATGCCTCAGAAAACTTTGTTTCTTTATTCAAAAACCTTTTGTTCAACATTAAACCATTTGTAACACCTTTTGTTATCATAAAAAAAAGGATCTAACGAAAGTTACAGTGGGGAGAGGGGCTATGGGCAGCTACGTTGCGTGGCCTCATTGTCTACTTCAAGTATACAAGTTGACTAAGAAAGCCACCACTCAAAAGAAGCTGCCTACTAAGTCCATGACTGCCAATCAGTCCAAGAAGAGGAAGCATCCCACACCCAATGATCAATCCGGGAAGAAATCATTCTCATAGAATAAGCTCATTAGTCAATATGCTTAGAAGTCCCTCCAGGAGTTCGCTGACAAGTTCTTTGCTTCAAATTCGAACATGTTTCCAATGATCCAATTTGAGATAGCGGTCTTTGATGAATAGGAGCAAGAGGAATATGTAATCCAAGAACTTGTTAATGAGGTCCTATGTAAGGAGATGGCAAGTGCGAGCTCTGTCAACTTCTTTATTAGGTATTTCTTCAACTGTGATTAAATAGTTAGCTACTTATAACTCTGATTATATTATGATATGTTGGTTTTGGCATGTCAGGAACCTCTACCATACTTACATCATCCCCCGCGGCCTCCAGGACAAGATCAAGTTCATCCGCCCTAATAATGTCATGCACCAAGCTGAGGGCATGAAGGAAGATATGAAGCAAAGTTTTTAGAAGATGAATTCATTAGGAAGGCACCAAACAGAAGGGACATTTACTTCTTGGTGCCTTATATCAAAGGTGGGTATATCATTAACTCTACTTAAATTAGTTTTTATTTATTTTGTAATTTTTCTAATAGTGTGATCTATCATTATACTTAGGGACACTGGATGCTGATGGTGATAAATCAATTGCACAAAAAGATTTGGTATTATGACTCTCTTAGTGGGGATCTAGACCACAAACCATATATGCAGGAGACATTCAACGAGTAAGTTATGCATTCATCATCTCTTATAATTTAGTTTAGCTTGCATATTTCTATATCTATATATTTTTTATTGTATCCTCTTAGAGCGGTGTACAATTACCGTAGGCAAAATGGTCTCGTCTGCATCAAATGCAATCTCACTTATGGCTACTTTAGATACGCCTTTCAATGGATGAGTTCAAAGACACACACACACACACACACTAATGACTATAATATTCAATTAAAATACACATATAGTTTATATATGACTAACTGGCAAATGTTTTTTCTAATTTATTTATAGTGCCCAAAGCAATCAAACTGTAATATCCTAAATTTCGGTTACCAAAATTTCTTTATACCTTAGTGGTATTAAAGGAATAAAATGGTGAATGAAAGAGCATGTTAAGAGACACAACAAGGCAAATAGAGGTCACACACAACATAGTTATTTGGTACATAAGTTAAGGATGTTGCTGGTAAGTTTTCCTGTGAGGTAGACATGTTGTGTAATATTTTTAAATATGCATATGATGTTCAAAAATTCTGAAACTTTTCAGAATGAAATTATACATAAAAATATTTAATTTGATAGGTCATATAGAATTGTTGAAGTTGTACACAAGGAGATATGAATTTTTGAAGTTAGCCTAGTGAAACTGTAAATTTTCTGTGGTAGTGTTCAAAAATAAAAATTATGGAAATTATAAACTTTCAATTGGCAAAATATTATATTTTTAATTAAAATATAATTAATAAGGGTCACATATCCTTTGAAATCACCCCAATTGGATATCTACACAATTAGATATGAATTTTCGAAGTTTGATGAAAATTCTGCCAATTTTTCCAATTATTGCGAAAAGGGAGAATGTGCAAGGGCAAAATGGTCATTTTTTCCACATAGATAAATTCAGTAATTTTCTACAATTTAAGAGGGTATGGACGGTTGAGAGAAATAATGGAAGAGCTTATGGAAATAATCATAGAAAAATCTTGGAATAAAGTATTGTTATGTATTTTGGCATATGACAAAATAAAATAAAATATTTGATGGACACATAAGCATCCATCTAGAGAACTCTCATACTCTCTATATATATGACCATATGGACGTCCAAGAAAATAAAGGAAGAGGGAAGAAGAGACTTGGAAGATAGAAGGAGCAAGAGGAAAATACAAAAATCCAAGGAACAAGAACTAGGTAAGTTTACCGAAATCTTTGTTCAATCTTGTATTCTAGTCCAAGAAATCTCTTCTTAACTTTTCAATTCTCTTAAGATTAGTTATCAAATAAGGAAAGATACAAGGAAGTATGGAAGGGGAGACGGTTTAAGAGGAGGAAGAAGAAGAGGTGAGGTAAGTTGTATAAACTTTGAAATTCTTACTGGTTATTGAGTTGTGACTTTGTTCTGACTGGTTATTTGGTTGTTTTGGCAATTCTGTAAATTTGGGATATTCAATTTCTAAGGGTAGATGCTGCCCAAATTTTTATTGATTATATTAAATTTATGATTGAATTATTAATAATAAGGTTACAAGTGAAAAGGGAGGTATTTTAAAGGTTAAAACATGAAACTTTTATTCTTCCAATTTGTGCTAGATTGTTGTGGCATGTTTTTGAATGGCCAAATCTAGTCCAAATTTTATAAAATTTTACAGGATGAAATTAGACATTCGGGGTTTTAATTTGATAGATATTGTGAGTCGTTTGGACCAGTGAATTGAAAGATATGATTTTTCAAAGTTTGGCCATGAATCTGAAATGAATTCTGTGGCAGTCTTGCTTGGCTAATTTTCTAGAGTTCCTGTAGTTATATCTGGTACTTTATGATATTTTTTTCTTAAAATAGGACTGAAATAGATTTATATAGTAATTAAACCACTCAATTTTGAATTTTTTATATTTAGTTATGAATTTTCAAAGTTGACTGAAAATGCTAGAAATTTTTGGAAAACCTGCGAAAATGACAATTTTACCCATAAACCTCTAATCAGTGGTTGTCAAGGGTAATATGGTCATTTGAGTGTGAATTTATCCAAACTAAGGTAAGAAATAGACTCTACATATGAAATTATGTAGGAATAGCCTGGGGCATAATTTTGAGAAAGTACAATTATACTGGGTATAAAGGAAACTAGACAGGATTTCCTATAGGCATTTTGGTAATTGTTTACCTTGAGTAAAGATAACCAACTTATGAGTTTAAAATAATATATAAATGAGAAATAACTCATTTTCAACTACTTTAGAATTTTAGGATTTGATAATTGCCCGAGTTGGACAAAAAGTTTAAGGACCAGTAGTAGCTAGGCTCTGGAAAGAAGTCCATGTAGTAATTATATCTCTCATATTCTATGTGAAAGTCAATATGAATTGTTTGCCATATTCTATACAATGTGTTACTTATGGAATTGATACTCGCTGGGTGTGGGTGATGAGTTAAACCACCCTATGGAACCTGTGGGGTACCATGTGGCCATGTGGACCTAGTTGAGTGACTTGATTTGTATAGATAGGTATAGGCCTACTCCAAGTTATGATTTGTACAGACAGGTATAGGCCTGCTCCAAGTTATGATGAGTACAGACATGTATAGACCTACTCCAAGTTGTTGTGATCACGTTATGAGATGATGATTGTGCAGATCAGGAACAGATGATCATTTTGATCCAGACAAAATCATCATTTAGTTCCTGAACGTTGTTAGACATGTGCTTGGCATTTTGATTACTGCATCATGATAAATGTTGCATTGCATGTTTACTTTTCATATTTTATATGATTGATATTTGTTACTACTGGAATTCGTATGAATCTCACTCATTTCCATAATTTCAAAATTTGCTCAACTAGAGGAAAAAGGCTCAAAGGGCAGAGTAGTAGATATCGGCGGATGAAAGTCCGATGCCGATTCAGGGAATTCTTTGTTGGTTATCTGTTAGTCCTTCTTTGTATTAGATATGTATTGTACCATGTATAAATCCTGTGGGGATATTTTGTAATGTACAAATCCTTTTTTTGTTGAATTGCGCGTTAATACTCTGATAAATGTCGAAATACTAAGGGGTTTGACACATACAACAGCAACGATTGTGAGTGCTATGTGATGTAGTTGATGAAGGACATAATCACGTATGGTCTCGAAAAAATTGATCCTAGTAAGGTATATTATATGCTCAATTCATTCATATATATATTGGGTTAGCTATATATTACAATATCTAACTTCATCTATTGTTTCATTTGTGTATAGTATTTTTATGCCTCTTGCATGAAGTTTAGCCAATTACAAATGGAAGAAGTGGCTAAAAATTTGGCGACATATGTGCAACATTAGTGGGTGGGGGAATCTGCTTTGAATGACTGTAAATATATTTTAATTTGTTATATTGTTTTGTATATGAATGACTATGAATATATATATTTTGCTTCGTTATGTACAAATGTATATGCTGGGGGTCATCGAAAGCATAACCCCCCTTTTTCTTAAAAAAAATAGCTTTGATACATCACGGTTATTTCCTAACAAACATTATTTGTTATATAATTGTTGTTTAAATAAATCAGTTAGCATTATTATAAATATATAATGGTATTTTTTGAAAAGAATTGTTATTTATGTTACTACATATATAACGGTTGTTAAAGCGAAACCATTATGTATTATGCAAACATTACTATATATTATAACGGCTGCTTACATGTGCTCGTTAATTATTATCATAGCAATAATGCGCATATCATGGCATTATCGAGATTCAATACATAACATGGTGTTATATTAGAATTGTTATAAGAGGTCCAGAACTAATAACTGTTTTGAACTGTAATGTATTTGCGCTGAGCATATATAGCACCCGCATATATAATGGTTCAGAGTTGTGATTTATGGTTGATAATAACCATAATATATCGACGATTCTGTAGTAGTGAATGATTCAAATATATTTTTTAATTTTTGGTTCTCAAAAATTGTTTTAAAAAATTACTCCACATAATTGTACTAACAACATAAAAATAGAGAATAAAATTAAACAAACCAAATGTTATCACCCTTGGTGTTTAGATGAAGGAGAGAAAACATGGAGGAAAGAAAATGGGCAAATATCACATTCATGTAATAAAAGTGTCCGAAAATTTCATAACTCAGGACGTTTTTATTTGAAAATATGGCCTTTGATAAAACCCATCTCATTCCTATGGGTCTTGCCATGAAACCCAATTTAGCTTATTTTAATGTAATTTATTTCAATATGGAAGACTAGTTCATCAAAACCAAACATACATTTAGTATAAACTTTAATTTCAATTCCATTTTCATCCCTTCAATTCCTGGGCATCAAATGAGGCAATAGTTTTTCTAAAATACCCCTTTAACTTATGGAATTGTTATAAATATTAGTGTGTGTGGAAATGTCCATTTCCCTCTTTCTCTTCATCTTTTCATAAGTAACTCCCACCACTATTCCTTATGATTTATTTGGATAGCCTCCATAAATGCTTTTTAATCGTGATTTATGGAATACGAGGTAGCTTTTACGGTCTACGAATTAAATATGTGGAGGAGTTTTATCTCGATTTACGTGAATCGGGCTTATGCATAAATATAAGCCCAACCAAATAAGGAATTTTATTGTCTATTATTTGTCATATAAATATGAGTGTAACCTATGTGTAAAAATATGCTTATAAATAGAGCATACCAGGAATTAATGTAGAATATTTCTCTCATACGAAAAATCAGATTTAATATTTAATGTGTAATTAAATTTATTAGGGGATAAAATACATAAAGTTGTTACATTGGGGGGGGGGTTAAGGGAGGGTGGTTAAACGTTCTGTCGTTGGGTCAAGTTTAGTAAAACGACACGCAACATATGTCTATTATAATGATCACAAACAAAATAAATAATTGCAGTAGTGAAGTCAAAATGATAGAACAGTCATAATTATTGCGTACGGAAGAATGGGACTCTCTAGTCGCACCTATTATTACTATAAAACAAATGAATGGGGGTGCTCTAAGCCCTTAAACGGTTAAGCTTCTTAGTAGTACTGTAGTACTATATTTTATTATCTCTCTAATCCTTCGTATATGCTTCCTTATTTTTTTAGTTTATCTTTCTTTTTGGACTAGATTGTACGGAAAAAGTGTTGGTGTTGCCCCCTACGATTAACTTTTTTCCACCCCTTACATGCAGAAATTTTAGGTAAGTTGAATTATGAAAGTTCACGAAAATAAGACAAACATCTAAATTTGAAAAACGATTAAGGAAATCTTACGAATTATCCATTAATAAAATTCTCATACTAGGAATGGAATTTAAACTTATGACATTGTGGGCAAGTTTAACTTAAGTAAAAATCTGTTGTTCTTTCTCAACCCATGCTTGAGCCCTTTATTTATTTATTTTTAAAAGGTTTGCATAGGCATTGTATAAATAGTATAATTTATAGGAAATTTTATATTTTTCCTAAATAATCTATCTTAAAATATATATCAGTTAAATAAATTTTTGTCATGGGGGACAATTGTACTATTCATATTTTATGAATATTATAACTTTTTATTGATTTAAATTAAATTATTTATATTGAATACATCTATAAATACTAGTAAAAAAATAATATATTAAAAGAATATATTTTTTTTAAAAAAATACATTTTTAGACCAAAATACTCATCTTTTAACGTAAATTGGATTAAAACATATTTTTGAAAATGTGATAAAATATTAATAATTTTAGTAAAATTAAATTTGGCTAAATTGTTTTATAATATTTTATTTAAATAAAAATTTATTAAAACACTGATAAAGCCATACACATCTAATGGGATTTTCCTTTAAGTTGAATAGAGCTCATTGTATTATTCTATGTAACATTTTGATTCATTAAAATATTTTATCAAGTAGTAATGTTTATTTCTTTGGCACAAAAAAAAAAAAAAGAATGTTTATTTCACTAGGTTGAATTCATGCATGTTCACTTCTTGTGGGATTTTTTGAATTTTATTAGTACCTTCTTTTATTGAAACCTTACAATAATTTTCTCTTCTTATTTTTTTTTTTTTTGTCATAACATATACATAGGTTTTGAATTCACAACCTTACACTTAAGAAGACTTTAGGGGAACTGATTAATATTGATTGAGCTATAAGGCCTTGACCATGTATCATTAGCCCTTTTCTTTAAAAAAATATCTGGATACATTCATTAACTACTAGGACGAGGGTACATCAAAGCCTAAACCTCATTCATCAATGATCACCTCTCCTCATGAAAGTGGTGGTTGATGAAAGATATAAAAACTAATTTCCTGATTAAAAGACATCTTGGCTAAATTGTATGCCATTACAAGATTTTTTTCCCTTAGACTATGGCTAATTGAGATATGCCAGTCCATGTAAAGAATCATTTTGGCATCCTCCACAATATCATTGAGGGCTCGTTTGGATTAACGATAGTAGAAATAATTTTTTTTTAATATAACTTTTATGAACTTAAGATAGGATAAGAATAAGATAATAAATGTTATTTGTGTTTAGATTAACAGTAGCAGAAGTGGCTTTTCTAAAAAATGAAACTTGTTTGAATAATTATTTAAAAAGCAAGTATAAATAGAAAATGACTGAAAATGACATGAATCTTATTAAATTGTAGCTGCATATCCTAATTAATGTCATTTGCGTTTTTCCTATTATTTCTGTACAAGTTGCTAAATCTGAATTTTGTTAATAATATTGGTTCCAAAAATCAACATGAATAAATTTTTTTATTTATTGCAATTAATAAGGACAAAAAAGTAAAAATAGACTCATAAATAGGACTAGAGTGGTATCAACTAAAAGCATTCCCACTCTCCTAACTCCCATTTATCAAAGAGCATATAAGGTGTTGTGGCTTTTGTAATAAAAGCACATCAGTGGAAACGTGAATCCAAACACTCATAAAGGCTGTTTGGATTAGCTTATGGAAGCTCCATAAGTGCTTATGAATTGTGATTCACGGAATATGAAGTAACTTTTACGGTCTACGAGGTGCTTTTACGGTCTATGAGGTGCTTTTACAGTCTATGAGATAAATATGTGGAAGAGATTTGTCTCGATTTACGTAAATCGGGCTTATTATATAAACCCGATTCACAAAAGCTTATCCAAACAACCTCTACTTAGCCCCCACTGTGCTTTTCGCACCCCCTACAACGCTTTCACAAAAACCCCCTAAATAGATTAGTCGTATTGCAACCCTTTATAAGCAAATTAATGGCCTTTCAAGAGTCTGTGTAGAGACTAGAGAGCAACCTTCTTGAAATTTCTATTCCAAGACATTTCTAAGCCATGTGGCTAGAATTCCTATGAGCTCTGCAATAGTAGAAGGAAGGAATGTTATTGAGTTTACTGCTAAAGCCACAAATCCATCAATTACTATTGTCCCTAAAAATACCCTCACATCCACTTCTCTCATAGGTTATTTAGATTAGTTTATGAAAACTCCATAAGTGTTTATGAATTGTCATTCACGAAATACAAAGTAATTTTTACGGTCTACGAGGTACTTTTACGGTCTACGAGATAAATATATGAAAGAGATTTATCTCAATTTACATAAATCAGACTTATATAATAAGCCCGATTCATAAAAACTCATTCAAACAGCCTAAACCATCCACCTCTAGTTTGACGTATAATTTGTCCTAATCCTACTTGAAAAATTACTCGTGTAAAAAACACAATTTTCCAACAAATCTTTATCAAAACAGGCATAAAACAAACTATTGTTAGTCGTTAAAACATTTATGCCATCAAATAATTTCCCTCACCTTGACACCCAAATATTCCAATTTCCAACAATAGTTCGGATATCATATTCTAGCATTGTCATGTCTAATTAGGTAGTTCTCTCATATTACAGCTGGATTAAAAAGTTTTCTCATATTAAAATTTTATATTATATATATATTGCCAGATAAATATATAATTAGTGCCCCTACGTTCCTACTTCCTAGCAACTCGCATTATTACTTTTTATGAGTTGTGGAATGTTATTCATAAAAAAGTTACTTGGTGTTATATTATAATATTTGTACAAATATATAAATATTGGTCAAAAACAACACAGTAAAGTATAACCGAACCGTTAAGGCATGATTGTCCCTACTTCCTAGCAACTGGCATTATTACTTTTTATGTGAGTTGTGGAATGTTATTCATAAAAAAGTTACTTAGTGTTATTTTATAATATTTGTACAAATATATAAATATTGGTCGACCCTCTCTCTCTCTCCCTCTCTCCTCCCCACAGTAAAGTATAACAGAACCGTGAAGGCATGAAGAGAGGTCAACGTGGCATATCCATAGCCTCACAGTTCGGAAAAGGCGAAGAGATTCATGAAACTGTGGCTGCGGCAACTTCTGTTTCCGGCGGCCTCGTCTCTCTCTCTCTCTCTCTCTCTCTACCTCTCTCTCTCAGGGCCTCTCAACACAAACACAGAATCAAACATCTTTTTGCGCTCTCTCTCTCTTAACCCTTCACCTTTTCCTTCTTCTTTTTCGTTCTTGGGTTTTAAAGATGGAACGACCCAACAGTGTCGCTCAAAGTGAGGTATGTTTCTCTGATTACAGCCTCTCATTAGAATTTTTCAATTTTTCTCAAATCCTTTGGTCAGTCTCTCCTGCATTTCCCTTCGCAGCTATGGGACACATTTCTTTTTCTCTTTCGCTTTACTTTGATTCCCACTTCATTACGCCTTATATATGCTATATAATGTCATCGTTTTATTCTTTGTAGTTTATTCTGTTCATTAATTGGCTTAGCTATAAACTTTTCTTATCGTTTCCTTGGCAGTTCAACGGCGAGAAACGCTTGGCTAATTAACTATACCCTTGCCTGCTTTTGTCTCTTGCATTTATATGATAAAATTGCGGTTTGGACTTTGGAGTGTTTTTTATCGCATCACTTCCTCCTTTCTACACACATATATATAGTGTTCATCAAGTAGATTTTTGATAATTAGGTGAATAAGCTCAAAATTCAGCTTTATCACCTAATTAAAATTAGTACACTTAATTTGGTTCTTGTTTAGCAAAGTATTATATGCTATATGCTTCTCGGAGTGGTGAGATTTTGCCCTACTTGATGTTGAAACTTTTGGTTTTGTTTGGTAGAGAAAAGTTTGAAGTATAAATCAGTATTTAGTAATCTTAATTTAAGTTCTTGTATAGATCCCAGGTATGATTCTTTATACTCAAGCTTGAGGAAGGGAAGGCACAGAAGATAGCCCTCGTGGAAGCACACGGCAGCCGAGATCCACCTCCTGCTTGAGATCTCAAATTGCTTCAAGTGGGAGATGTAGGTTAGATGCAAGCTCATACCTATTATATTGTGTGTACATAAGTATTAGTTTTGAAACTGAAGCATGGATACAACACTGACATAGATATCCAGCACTGCGATACCAAGAAATTTGAAGTGTTGGATCATATGTTCAATACGAGTGTCTAACATGTGTCATAACTTTGACATAGTAGGAATAGTGCATAAAATCAACTTCATGTCATAAGGTCAATAGGGGTTGTGCATGCTCATTGCAGTTTGTGAAAATCTATAAATATTACAAATATTATTAATAATTTTGGTAGGCCCCTGTGCTTTGCATAAAGTCTAAAAAAGAGGTGCACTATTTACAACTTATAAACAGAGTGGTCTGATACAGATTTTATATTAGGTATTGATTCTTGGAAAACTTAAAAACAAAAACAAAAAGTAAAAGGGAAAGAATTACTATGAGGAAATAAATTTCATGAAGTGACTATTAAAAGAGCCAAAGCCATGGATTGGATTATTATTTTTTATTTGCAAGGAGCAAACTTTGGGAAAATACTAACTAGGTCAATAATTGTTGGAATGGCTTTTTAATTATTTGAAGAATTGAATCTTGTGATGCCAAGGATTGCAACCACTAAAATGATTATTGAGACTAATGTATTTGCTTTTGAAAAATATGGGTAAAAAAATTGTATCAAGAGAGAATTATGTTCATACATGGATTAAGAAGTCTGAAGGCGGGCCTTGGCGCAACTGGTGGGTGCGCTGGCTTTCCGCCCCCAGGTCCAAGGTTCGAGCCCTGGAAACAGCCTCTTGGCAATATGTCAGGGTAAGGCTGCGTACATATAGGGTCTCCTTCCCCTGAGCCCGCATTGTGCGGGAGCTGCTTGGCACTGGGGTCCGCCTTTTTATGGATTAAGAAGTCTATATAAAAGCTAATCATTTATCATTATTCATGTACACGTGTTCTCTTTCACGAGCTGCCATTTCATTGGACTGAGTGCTTCTTGGAATTTCTTGTGCTCATGCACATGGAGACATCTCTAGTTGAACGGATAAAAAACAAAACAAAATAAACTGTGGATGTAAATCACATAAAGATGCAATTAGAGTACAGAAATGCAGTTACAGTTAGCCATAATTGTTACCTAGTTCCAGTCAAATGTCCAGAAATATAAAGTGAATCTTTTTTGTTGCTTAATGATCTTTGAAATAATTCTGTTGGCTTGTGTTCATATGGTTTTGAATGGGCATACAAGGTTTCTTGTAGAAAGTTTGACAGTGTTTGTGGTTGTTCTTGGTACTATTTGCTTACTTAATGGTAATAGTCAAGTGTAGAAGGACAATTCATGGCATGAAACTTTTTCCCAACTCTACTGCAACTCATGTTATCTTATGAAATCATAATTCACTGCAAGGTTCATATAATGGTGCTTGTTGCTTCCTCTTAACAGTGTTAATACCCTGTTCTCTGAATTTTCATTTCAATCACAACACAAGAAAAATATTAAGTGTTATTATACCTCAGGATCTCCTGGTGAAGTGTTTAAATTATACAAGGATGAGTTCAGAAACTGAGAAGACAGAACCAAGGGCAGATTTGGAACTTGGCACAAATGATCCAAGCCATTGCATTTGGAAGACTTTGAATAATGATTCAGGTGCAGGTGCAAATGCATCTTCCAGATTAGACTTGAAATTTGTTGCCTCTGGTGCTCTATCTGAACTAGTTTGGTCTCCAGATAAAGGATTGAGCCTGAAATGTGCCGATTCAAGTTTTGCTGACAAGAATACATCCCTATTTTGGGGTGTGGGACCCAGCAATAAGGTACTTGCTCCTCCACAAAGTGCCATTGGTGAGAGCTCTGGTTCTGATAAACCTATTGCTGCCACATGCATAAAGACTGGTATCGACGATATAGATATGAATACTGCCACGGATGATCCCACAAGTGATTTGGGCGTCAAGCCTGAGTACAAAGCATATGAAGAACATGAAACAGGTAAGGGGAAGATCACTAATCCCTTCTTACCTCCTTACTCTATAGATACAAAGAAAGTTTGGTTTGAAGTATATCCTTAGCGCAAATGACCGAAGCTGAATGAGAAAAGGAAAAAAAGTGATCCGATTTTACATAATACTAAATATAAATATATCAGTATACTTACCAACTTTTCTACTACTCTTTTTTCGGGAAAACATATTTTTCATTCCTAAGAACTCTTGTTTGGCAGGATTTATTGGGAATATGGAGGGAACAAACACCAAAGATGGAGTATTAAAACTACACGATGATCAGAAGGGGAACGTAATGATTAGTTGGGAAAATAAGATTTGCAATGAAGACAACCCTGGAACTGCTCAGATATCTCGAATAAAGGAAAAGAAATCTTCCACAATATCAGGTGTCCTTCTCTGAGGGAAGATTTTACAATTCTGTTCGGATTACAATAAAGAAGCTCATCAAATATTCTGTGCCTGATGTATATCGTAGTCATGAATATTGGTTTATAGTAAGCAATATCTCGGAGTATACATAGCCTCCCAGTTTTGAAACCATTTCATTGTATAAAAGTCAGAGTTCTATTGAAATTCTTACTTTTATGCATCTAGAACGTCACCCGTATCTTTATTTCTTGCAGGTGAAGTTGACAAAAGGTCATTTGATTTACTATTACCTAAAGCAGATGAACTAAAATCTGGCCCAGATATGAATCCACTGCCAAGAGATGATGCTACTGGGGGCAGAGACATTGGTATCAGCAATGAGGAAATTGAAGCAAATAATGAGTTATGTGCGAAAGATGAGCTGGTGGCTGAATATAAGGGTACTGGTGCTCCAGGAACAAATATAACTTCTTCTAGCAGAGGTTCTTTAGAAAAACTGGAATCAACTGCTGAAAATGATTTACGAACTTCCAACTGTGATGCTGTTTGTGGTGCAAGTGGAGCTCTTGTTTCAAATTCTAGAGGAATTGATAATAAATCTCAGGACAACGAAATGATGCTTCTATGTGATAAGAATCTTCCAACTTCCCATTCTCCGAGTAATAGCAAAATTCAAATAATGAGCAGCAAAGGCAAGGAAAAGGCCCTTTCTGATGGTATTGTAAGATTGTCGAAGGAGGTTGGGGAGGATGACAGCCACGGAAGTGTTGAAAGCTGTAACAGTGCTAGGTTGTTTTCGAAAGGCAAGAGGAAATGGAACTTCCAACATCAGTTGATGATTGGGAGTAAAAGATTCAAAAGGCAATTCCAAGAAACTTCTGGTCCAAAATGCCTTGTTAAACAAGATAGTTCCTTCATGAACTGGATATCAAACATGATGAAAGGATTTTCCCAAACAGTACAAGATGAGGCAAATCCTTTGCATCTCACACTTGAACGTACAGATCATGTTCATCAACTTCCTAGAGCAAAATTCTTCAGAGACCATAAGAGCCATGATCCAGAGCCAAAGAGTACTGGCTTCCAATCCATGTTTCAGGCCATGTATTCTCCCATGGGAACAAGAATTGCAAGCGTCAGTCATCAAGCTAGAGAGAGTTCTGAAGATCTATCTAACAAAGTACCTGGAATAGATGCAACTCCAATAACTTTTTGTGCAGAGAATGATTGTCTTTACAAACAATGTATACCATCAAATGAGTCTGAGCAATCTGCAAGGAGATATGATGCTGGTCCATCCACTCATCCTAAGGTTGAACCAATAACTGTTGTTTACAGTCATGAAAGCAGTAAAAATGACTCGGAGGAAAATAAAAATTGTTCCAACTTGTTACTAAGTAAGGAGAAAAGAGGAATGGTGTCACATTCATCTTCAGGAAGACAAAATACAAATAATACCGAGAATATTGATGCATATGTACTTCCTGAGAAAAAGGAAGATAATGTTTGCCACAGAAGTGATGTTCTTGGAAGTCTGTGGATAACTCGGTTTTCTCGAAAATCAACAGCTCCCTTGATAATCTCCAATAATTCACAGATTCCTGAACACAAGTTCAAGAATGAAGACATAAGAGAGGCTAAAGAGTCTCATAATTGTTCTATGTTTGAAAAGGCTTCAAAAGATGCTAAGAATAATTTAGATATTGATATTCACAACTCAGTTCATTATCCCAGCCCAGTTTCACCCTCTCCTAAGGTAAAAAATTCAGAGCCAATAGCTTCTGCGTTTGCAAGGAGATTGGATGCCATCAAATATGTCAAACCATCTCATAGAACTGCTAGCACCACTCATACAAATGTGACCTGTTTGTTTTGTGGGACAATAGGTCACCAACTTCATGATTGCTTGGAGATTGCAGAAAGTGAGCTTGAAGCTCTCCTAAAAAATATCAATTCTTATGGGAAATTGGAGGATCTACCTTGCTTATGCATTAGATGCTTTCAACCCAATCACTGGGCAATATCATGTCCCACGTCAATTCAAATTGGGCAATTTGATTTGAAAGTCAATGCTTTTATCAGTGATTGTGGTCCAAATGAAACTAATTTTAATGCAGGCAAAGAGACCGCTAGGCCTCTAACTGGTGAGGAGGACCTTCCCTTACCTGGTGGGGCTATAAATGATGACATTGATCTTGAAGAAAATCGAAACCTTGATTTGAAGCGGACATCAAATGAAACATTACCCTCAGAGAATGTAGAGTCCTGTGCACCCATCAAGAAAGTATTTGGTTCAAGTTCAATGGAAAACAAATTGAAGGAAAGTTCTGTGACATCTTCATGTGGCTTCATTGGGAGGCAGATTTCAGACAAAACAAAGAGAATCTTTAATGCAGTGCAAAAGCTTCGTTTGTCTCGCACTGAAATCCTCAAGTAAGTACTCCCTCAGTTTCTTTTTATAAAAAACAATTAACCGAATCACGTCATTCAAAAAATTGGTTAAAATTAGTTGGAGATAACAAATATGTAAATGTATAACTTTTTGGCCAAAAATTCCCTCATTTATGTGGATGAGAGAGAATGTGTGTTGGAAAGAGAGTGTGTGAATTAAATGCAATGATATGAGTAATATAAGTAATTAAATAAATGGGGGTAAAATGAGAATCTAACAAAAAAATTGAGACAGCCCCTAATTGTCTCTTATAAAAGGAAACATGTCATACCCAAAGAGTGTCTCTTATGAAAAGGAACGGAGGGAGTAATGCATGTCGTTTTCATGTTTGATCAAACAAAGTCCTTGTATTTTGCATAACTTGTAAACAACTTATGTTTGTCAACTACGCATGAAGTATGCAAATTATACCTCTTCAAATATAGTTGTTGTTATTTAAATCAAAACTTGATGGTGCAATAGTAAGAATCAATATGAAATTTAATATGATCTAATTGTGCATCCTTTTCTCAGCATGAAGATTTTCAGAAATAACCTTCTCCTGTATTTTGGCTATTGACCATATATACCTTTTTTGTCATTGTTTCTTATCTGAAGGGCCTTCCTACCTGCAAGTCCTGCATTAACTAGTACAAACAGAATGAAAATAACCTATCTTCATTGAGAGGGCAAAAACTTGCAAACATGATCTTGAACTTCTGAGCATGACCATGTCTTGGTTTGGTCTCATAATTTGATCTACTTTAATGACTTTGGTTTCTTTTCTGTAGGGTAGAGAACCATCTTATTTTATTTAATTAAAAAGCAAAATGTTGGGTCCCTTATTTTGAGGGGCTAAGGGTGAGCCTTGGTGCAACAGTGAGGTTGCTGCCATGTGACCTGGAGATCACTGGTTCAAATCCTGGAAACAACCTCCGCAATTGTGGGGGTAAGGCTGCGTACATCTATCCCTCCCCAAACCCTGCCTGGTGGGAGCTTTGTGCACTGGGCCGCCCTGTTTTGAGGGCCCAGATGCTTGTTTTGCAGCAGAGGAACTCTACTCCTCCCTTAACTTATAAACGTATCCATGAAGGGATCATAGCAATTTCTTTTCTCACCGTCAGTGATTTTCCAAAGGAAAAAATAAATTATACCCCTGAACTAAGCCCTAATTACATAAACTTTAACATTTAACAAATGCCTCTTTGTTCCTAGGAAAAGTTTGAAAAACACCCAATTGAGACTGGGAGTTGGAGTATTAATTTATTTTTCCAAGGAACAGGGAGAGTTTTGATGCACCATTAAGAATTGATGTGCTCAAGTTGTAATTAGACCTAAGTTTAAGGGATAAGATATATATATATATATATATATATATATTTCTAAAAGCACTTTGAGATATTTATGCATGTTTTCTCTGGATGCCTCTTGATTTTGATTAGAGAAGAGGACCGTGATATTGCTTTCAATTCCATTATAGAATAATCTATATTATTATCTTACATGTTTCAAAATTAAATGTGTTTGGCCTTGAATAATCCAACAGAAGTGAAACTTCAATGTATAATTTTAAGAGGTCAACCTTGTGCAGGCTGGACCAAACATAATAATTGTTTACTTGTAAGTAGAATATTTACTGAAGCTAGAAGTGTTAAAGTTTATGTTTGCACACAAAGCGACAAAGTCTTTGTTGGTGTTAAGTCATCATGATTAGAAAACATCTACCATTCTCATATTCAAAACACTTCTTTTCTCTTCAACTTTTACTGCATTTGACAGAAAATCCTTTACAACAGATGGATAAATTCTCATATGTCCATATCAAACCTCGATGGCTTTTTCTTGCGCTTACGGCTTGGGAAGTGGGAAGAAGGGCTGGGGGGAACTGGATACTATGTTGCTTCTATAAATGGTATAATTAAATTTACATCTTATCCTTTTTTTCTACATGACGTGCATTTTGTTATGTTACTTAGATCAAATGCATTTTGTTATTTTAATCAAATTATAGAAATTCTTGAAAGCATGGTTATTAGCATCCCATGAATCTTGAGTTGTATCTCATGATTCGATTCAAAAACAGGTAGGAAAGATACGAATCTGTTGATGCATCTTACTTATACATGCATCTTACGATTCCAGGAGCGATACAAGCCGGAATCACAGGAATCGCGCAACGCCGACGATTTCTGCGATTCTAGGTGAAAATTTTGCAATCCAGAAAACTCCTTTTTTTCATTTTCTTTTTCTGATTTTGTCCAGATTTATTTAAGAATTTCCTTTTATTTCTATAATTATCTCTTATTCCCTCTCACTTATCCTAATCAAAACCCTAATTTTTTATTTTTTTTCCCGAAGTTCTGTTTGCCTTTGAAATGCTAATATGTACAAACCTTTGATGTTTTCTTATGTAAAAATTACATTAACAACATCATTAAAATTAATCATGAATCTTACGATTCACAATACGTTTTGATTCAAGATTCCAAAAATAGGCTTTATGATTCACGATTCGTATATTGATTTGATAACCTTGCTTGAAAGTTTTTTTGATTTTGATGAGTCATGAGTCTTGCCTTTGTTTTTATTTTGTCATACTATTGACAGAGGCACAAAGAGAGGGTTCTCAGCAGAATACCAGAAAATCTATCTCCGTGATTGTTGGAGGGATCAAGTGTATGGTTGAAAGTCAGTATATATCCAATCATGATTTTCTTGAGGTAAAAGTCTATTAATTTTTCATCAAATTATTATACCGTATCTATTGTTATTGAAGTTATTGATTTAATGTCATTGATACTTCATAACTGGTGAAATTCAAGCTCTGATCAATTCTACTGGAAGACAATTTTTTGGCTTCTTCTTTAGCATATACTCGTAATAATTAAAACATCTTTTCATAGATTCTTTAGTTATACTACCTCCGGTCTTTAATATAAGACCCAATTGATTAATTTGGGCAGATTAAAAAAGTTAAATAAATTACTTTAAAGTATTTATATTTATTATTTTTCTCCTAATTAATTTGTCTGAATTGTAAACTAATATATTAATGCTACACATAAGTATTTTAGAGAATTGGTCTTATAAAGGATAGTAGATTTTAGTGTATAAATTACCATATCATATATATATATATATAGTTTTTTTCCTAGTTATTTGAACATATCAGACGTCATATTCACAGACTTTTTAGTTCAAACATTATTCAAATCTTATCCATTTAATAATATGGCTGGCTTTGGGTAACTTCAGTTCTTGTAGTTAATATCAGATTCGGCCACTATAGCCGTTTCTGCAAAATTCATTAAAAAAAGTTTATTGTACAAATTAGCATTACTCTTGATAATTTGTTAAGGAATGAAGATTTGGACATGTTGATTTAATGGGAATAAAAAAAAAACAGAGATTTTCAATTAGGACTTGCTTAAAATAGTGTATATAGAGTCCTTTTTATTTAATCTAAAATATATGCCTTTGTTAAGACAAACCATGTAATTTAAGGCTGCACATGAATCGATCTACCAAATCACATTGAAGTCAATTACTTGTTAATCTAATTCAAAAAGTAGCTGTCTTACCCTTTTCTTGTTGATACTTGTAAATGATTTTGCCTTTTGGGCTTTTTCTTATTCCAACATAGAAAACGAAGAAAAACCATAAGGATAGGGGTGTTTGATTATGAGCCCCTGAAATACCCTTATAAGAAAGTTAGGAAGAGACAAGGAAAATTATATGAGCACATGTGGCATCCTACGTGACATCCAAGTTCTACATGGAAGTCAAGGTGGCATCACACATGGCAGTCACATCATATGTGTGGCATCTACAGTCATTGAGGTGGTGTTCATGTCATCCAAGAAGGTTCGATCAATCCCATGTCTTGTTGGATGCCACATAGGACACCATGTGCTCATATCGGGAAACATGAGAGGGTCCCATCTATGTGGGGCCCACATGTGTAGAGATAGGACTCTGCCCTCTCTGTCTATAACGTTCAATATATTGTTAAGTATCTCAGAGTATTCAAGTTTTGGGAGAGGGAATAAAGGGACTGCACAAGTGCTCCTTTTGGTCCTAAATGCAAGGATATGACAATTTACAAATATTAAGATATTAAGGAAATTAGTAAAACTAATTATTTGTAATGAATATGTGTTGGTTTATCTAAAATATCCTATTTAATCATTACCACCCATTGAATATATGGGAAAATTCCAGAAAAATACCATGTAAAATAGAAAAAGACAAATCAGTGCTCCAAAATTGTGAAATCCCATGTCAGTACGATGGTGGAATCTTGGATTATGAAATCTCGATGAAAAAACATTCATGCCTTTCAGCTCGGAATAACAACATTTGTCTCTTTATTAACAACACCGTATTCTACATTAACAACTTCACTTTCTTTTTTCATAACTTCGTATCTCAAGAAAGTCGAGTTATTATGTAAAATATGATATTATTAATAAAGAGAATGATATTATTATTGGCTTTTGAAACAAGAAAGTAATGTTATTAATTTAAAATATGGTGTTGTTAATATAGAGACGGGTGTTGTTATTGGCTTCTGAAACTTGTAAATTTTTTTATTTTTGAAAGAAGAAAATGGAATTGTTAATGTAGAATATGATGTTGTTAATATAGAGCCTGATGTTGTTATTCCGAGCTGAGAGAGAGGGAGAATTGAAGGGCAGGAGCGTCTTTTTGCCAAAATTTCAAAATCACATATTCCTCCACCGTACTGACATCGAACTGATATGAGATTTCGTAATTTCATAGCATTGATTTGTCTTTTCCTATTTTTCATAGTATTTTTTTAGAATTTTTCCTTAATATATATTCAATCAGTAGGGATAGCTTGAATAAAATTTATAAATTTAGGAGATAAAATTTATTGAGGCATTATATTTAAAAACAAATAAAAACAAAGCAAACTTCTCAACTAGCTCCTATATTTAGAACTGGAGGGAGAGAAGAACATGTATTTTCTATCTTTGTTAGTAGTATTCTATTGAATCTGTCTCTGCCAGTTTTAGTATTTTCTTTTTCTAATTATATAAGAAAGAAAGAAAGGTAACTGTCTCTTGATATACTTTTGGACCGCATGTTCAATATTTCACTTCATCTTCACAGGAAGAAATCATGGCATGGTGGTACACAACCTCAAAAGCTGGCAACAATGTTCCGTCTGAAGAAGACCTGGTAGAAAAAATTAAAATGAAACAAATATTAGGATTCTAGGCATTTATTATTATTTTTATTCAGGCTATCGATAAGGTAATTGTGAAGCCTTAGATTGTTGGTTTTTTTCATTTGAATAAAAACTTCTAATTCAAATCATTGTATACCAAATGAAGCTGAGAATAGAAAGTGTTGCTCACTATCATAATATATTTGTGAATATCATGAACAACATTCTGAAGGTAAGAAATAAGAATTTGCCTGAAGAGCTATAATTCTCAGTACACACTCCATTTTTTTCTCTTTAGTATTACTATCTAATATCTGACACTATCAAATTAGTTTGAGTATTGATTTTTTTTTTCATTTATAAAATTCAAACCTGTGACCTTGCTTAAGGAAATACTCTCCATTTTGTAATGCTTACATTGATTGAAATTGATTTTTTCACATTTTATATGTGGACCATAGAGTTTTAAGAATAAATCATGTGTAATTCATATGGATAATTTTAGAGGGGAAAAAATTGGAGGGCAAATTATATTGACATTTTACATTTAGAACCGAAACAAATTTATCAACTATTTCCTATATTTATGACATGAGAGAAAAGTTTGTTAGGAGTATTAGGTGGAAAAATTTAACACTTTAGATGGAATATGTTATATTGATGTGCCTGTTTAAACCATGGTTTAAAGTTTAAACCCTAAACCATTATTTTAAAAGAAGAGTAACCAAATACCCATCTATAACTCAAAAGGATTTTAACATTTGAAAACCACAGCTTCGAAACGAAAACCTTTGATTCAATATAAGTTGAGAGGATAGCTTTTACCTTGAAGCCATGGTTTTCTCTAAAATCCCTTTCCCCAAATCTAATCCCAACAAGCTCCAAGAAAAATGGCTGGAATTTCTTATAATAAGCATAAATGAGAGTACTATGCTTTTGTTAACTCACCACAAACATCACTATGAAGCTTCTCTCTTATGGAAGAATATGAGCTCAAATCATGTCTTAAATTATTCCAAATCTATATTACTCCAAGATTGGCTTAGGGGAATCTTGAGATGGAGAATTTATTTATTGTGTTAAGTTTGAGAAATTAAATTGCAAAGATACATGTTTTGAATTAGTGATCATAATAAGAGATTTAGTCTGTGGTTGAAGCAACACACTAAATCATTTCCGCATTTTGCTTTAGTTAGAGGTGGCGATCAAAATCAGAAGTTTTGATCTTATAAATTTTTTTTTTTGAGAAAATTAATATGTAAATCCCTATAACTTCACCACATTTTTAATTAGGTTATTGTAGTTTCTTCCCTTCTTTTTATTGGTTTCTTGTAATCTCCTGAATAATAGGTATTCATTCTTTCTTTGAGTAAGAAACAAGAGTGCCTTTATCTTTTGAAAAGCTATAATTCTCAATACATGCTCCATATATTTTTTTTGGGGGGGGGGGGGGGAACACACTCCATTTTTTTGGTATTGCATTCAAATATCCAATATTATATTAAATTAATTTTGGGCATTGATTCTTTTCGCCTTTTATAATCTTCGAACCAATTACCTTAAGTAAAAACTCCATTTTGTAATGCCTAGATTGATTGCAAATTTAATTTTGGGAAAATTATAATAAGGTCCCAAGCAAATAAAAATATAAAGAAATGATCCCAAGGGGTTGTTAATGACGATCCTCATATTGTTAATGGAGGATCCTCATGTTGTCATTAACAACCCCTTGGGACAATTTCTTCATATTTTCATTTACTTGGGACCTTATTGTAACTTTCCCTTGAATTTTCACGTTTTATATATTTACTAGAAATATTTTCCAATAACCAATAAGCTATTTATTAAGGTACTAAGCGATTTTACCCCTGTATTATCCTAAGAAGCACACTTGTTGGGAGAGATAGAAACTATTTGTGCTCTAACTCCCAAAATGGATTATACCCTTGATCAAATAATAAAAATAAGGAAAGGTTTTACAGTATGTTGATTAAAGTTTTAAGCACAAATCATACTATTCAGGACTTATAATTGAATAATGTGACTTAATATAGTTTTTTTTATAACGAAAATAAGTGGAAGGAGAAAATTAGGAGTACATTTAAACTATGAAAAGTAGAAAATAATAGTCATACAAAATTATTCAATAATCTTTTAGAAATGATTTTTGTGGAGCCATCTAGATATATACTCTACCAACAGAAACTAAATCTCTCTAGGATGCTGAGGATAAAGAGTATGTCCCTCTCAATTAAATTGTTGCATGCATAAGGACTATGAATTAAATTTAAACTTTGTATAAATCCATGCATCAGTACGTAGGGAGAAGTGTGTCTCTATTGAACTCCTTTTCTATTTCTTCTCCATTGATTTTTCCCACCATTGGATCAATTTCTAATGGTTGGGATTTAAAATTTTAGAATCAATATTATTATAATATGAAATACAAAAATTAATTTAGGCTATTAAATTTAAATACTTTAACTTGGTAGATATTTATTGAAATATTTTATATTTTTTTTACTTGTCATTTCTGACACAGCTAAAATTTTTAAGTTAAATTTTAACAGTTTAAATTTATTTATTTAATGTTGAAATATATTATTATAAAATCTTAAATCCCAACTATTAGAAGTTAATCCAATAGTGGGGAAAATCAATGGAGGGAAATAGAGAGGAGGCTCAATAGAAACACCCCTCTCCCTTCCAATCCAATAGTAAGAAAAATCAATGGAGGGAAATAGAGAGGAAGTTCAATGAAAATACCCCTCTCTCCAATACGTGGCATATATACATTAAGAAATTCATCAACTAACTCATGCATTTATGTTTGGAAAGATAGTAGCATTTATGTTCGGAGAGGTAGTAAGTTAGAGGTATTAGGAAAAACATTTTTTTTTGCCAGAAAGGAAAAATAAAAATTAATACTTTAAACAAAACTTAGTATATTGCTCCTTTTAATTTTTTTTATAAACAACTTTCTCTTTCTTAGGGTTAGTCCTTAATATAAGCAATTTGTTTTTTTGTGTTTCAAAATTTAAACTGCATTTCTTTTTCTACCTCTATTGAATACATATCTTTATATTAATTATCTCTCATTATCACTTACCATTAATTCTTTTTCATTTAATTAATTATTACACATTCTCTCTCATATTTTATGCACATTTTCTCTCATGTTTTTTTGATTATTCTCTCTCATATGCTCTTTTCATAAATAGGGACATATTTAAAAGAAATATGATAATTTTGACACATTTATTATTTTTAATTAATTTTAACTATCAGTTTATTTTACGTAATACAAAAATATTATTTATAAAAAAGATAGGGATGAGTAATAAGTATGCTTATGATAAGGATAGAATGGAATATTATGCTTCAATTAACTCCTAATAAGCACATCGCATTTGTCTTTGCACAGATAGGCCCTCAAATTCACATTTTCTTTATCCCTCTCCCCTCTTTCCATTATTCTTCACACACTATGATGCATTGTAGAATATTAGCTCGAATCATATCTTAAATTATTTCATATATCATTGTTATTTCAAGACTAGCTTTGGGGAATCTCCAGATTGAGAATTTATTGTGTAACTCCCTTCCTTCTAAAATATAAGTCACATTTAAAAGTATTTTTTGGTCCACGATATAAGTTATTTGAAAAGTACTAATACTAATCATGTTTTTTTGTTATTTTTTACCCTATAATTAGTACTTCAATAATGTGGCACATCGTATTTTTCTTCCTCATTTATACGTAAAGTTGGAAATGTTATCATATACAAAAGGGGAGGTCGAGGGAAGTTGTATTGTATGAGAGGCAGACATAAAACCTCATCAGCAGAAGTTGAGAATTGAATTTTGGGATTGAAAGTGACATATTTGTGTTTTTTATATTTTGAAAAAAAAATTAATGGTATAAATTTAAAATAAAAATAATCTTTTAATTATTAGTTTTTCAAAAAACAATTTTATTATTTAAAAATCAACATAATGAAAAAATTTTGGTAGAATCCAAGTGGTACCCCACAGCCGATAGTTAGATACTAATCCTCCTATGACATAAAGACCACCGAAGTTGCTAATCATATGAAAATTTTAAATATGAACAATTGAAAGAGCAACCAAGACTAACACTAAATCTGCTGATTTATACACATTATTTTTACAGGCCTATAATGTTCCCCCATGCTACCCTCCCTGCTGCCCCCAAAAATGGGGAGCTTCCAATTTTTTTTTTCTTTTTATGATTAGATTCTACATAAAATAAGTTATATTTTGATATCTTAAGGAAAAAAATTGGAGTTTTTTTTTTTCAATTTTTTATGATTTTTGAAAAATCCAATACTTTAGCTGAAAGAGAAAAATCTTTGAAAATCATAAAAAAATTGAAAACAGTTCCATCTTTTACCTTTAAGATATTAAAATGTCACTCATTTTATTTAAAATTTAATCATAAAAAAACTAAAAAAAATTTTGGCAACACCCCAAAAAAAAAAACTTTTGGGGCGGCAGCATAGAGAGTAGCATGGGACGCATCAGGCACCCCTCATCCTTATTTCTACTCCCTTCAGAAAGCTTCTCCCTCTCAATATATGGTTCATATGGGTAAATCAATCACTCATTTGGATTCAAAGCTACGATCATTTTTCTTCGGCTCTAGTAATTCGTATGCTCAGTTTAAGTTTGAGTAATTAAATTGCAAAAATACGTGTGTTTTGAATTAGTGATCATAATAAGAGATTCTATGTGGGCCAAAATACATGTTTGGGGTGGCAACAAAAATTAGGAGTTTCTTTTTTCTTTTTCTTTTTTTTTATCAAGGATATCATGCCTTTTGAGACTTAGAGTACAAAGGGTTTTCACCACCTCAATAAATGCATTTCCCGAAATTCAAACTTATATTCTCTTTTTTATGAGAGTGAGATCACTTACCACATCAACTAACATTTTGTTAGTATAAAAATTATGAGAATTGACTTTTGATGTTATAGAATTATAAACATGTTTTTGTTATGTCATAATGATTTGAATCCTGAACTCTTCCTTGTATGCCAATCCACTCATTGTACTTGAGTTAGTGTCAAATAGCTAGAAATAAAATAAAATAAAAATTTTAGTATAAGCCCTTATAAATTATTTTTTGAAATAATAATAAAATGTTAACCTAATTTGTATAAAAGGCTAAGAAAAATGGATATGAACTAACAAACTCTTGATTGATGTAGTAATCGACTTTTTTCTCTTAAGAAAAAAAATATAAGTTTAAATTTTGAAAATTGCACTTATTAGGCTAGATGAAATAACCTAATCAAATAAAAAAAAAATGGATATGAAATCTCAATATAATAAATCATTTTTTTCCATCAATCCAACTTAATCTAGTTCAACATGATCAAACCAGATCAAATAAATTGATCTGCCAGGGACGCCATCACCAAGTATTTAAATTCACATTAATTGCTCAAATTATTATTTGTCTATGATATGTTTTGATTGAGAATATGAACATATTTACATATCTGTATTTATAATTTAAAAAGAAGCAAAATGGAGCTTCCTTTTGCATTTTTCTTTTCAGGTCAACGCAAACTATGTTTTCATATTAGTGGAAATCAATAATTAATCATGAAAGTCGTGAGACCAACTCGTTTACTTCCTCATCTTGATATTCCTTCGTTAAATTGACAACTACTGCCTCGGGTTCTTATATCTCACGCTAAGGACAAGATATTATATTAAGAATAGGAAGTAATATATTCTTTCCATTCTTAATATAAAATATATTTAGATAATTGATTTTGATTCTAAATATAAAATATAATTTTTAAATTTATCAATATTTTCTTAATTTACCTCTATTGATAAAGTTTTCATATTTATCAATCTTTTCTAATTTACCTCTATTGATGATCCCTCAACAATAATTAAAGAAGAGAGGGAATGATATAATTAAGATAATTAAGGTATTTTAGAAAATACATATCATATTAACTAATTAAACTAACTTTTTTAATTTAATCAAATTAGATAAATATGTCTTATATTAAGGACCGGATGGAGTATTAAATTATACTCTATTAAGTTATAAACAACTTTTTTTAAACTTAGAGATGGGAAAGTTAATAATTTACTTACTAGTGACCTCAATGTCATTGTCCCAATTATATTTACTAATAATGAAGTAATATTTGAATTTATACTCTCGTATTATATTATATGAGCCAAATCTTTATTTACTGATCCAACCTCTAGTAGCAAACTCGTTTAATTATAAATCATTTGAACATTGTTGTGCAGCAATATACTGGGACACATACGCTTACTTTTTCTTAAACAACATTATTCCCTCAAGGGCCTCTATATATAAGTTACAAATAAACGAATAAGAAGGTTAGTGTTAATAAAATTGATTTAAAGCATAATATATGCGTAAAAAATATAATTTTTTTCTAAATATATATTTATTTATGGAGATGGTGAGTGAGAGTGAGAAAGGAATGAGTGGGAAAAAATATAAAACACAATGAATGGGAAAAAAAGATGAGAAAAATATGTAATTAATGCATATATAAATATATGTGCAAGTAAATGTTATCTTATTGACTTTAAAGGCTAATATATTAAGTACACACACTTGTATAGTACTTAATTAGAATATTTGAAACTCAACAAGATAACCTTTATATAAATTGGGGTTAAGGTGTAAAAATATACATGAAATTTTTATAAAAGTGCACCCAATATCAAATACTTTTTTGAGGGGTAAAAGTAACTATAAGCTTTCAAAATAAGTGCAAAAATACACATTGACCGTTAGTTGACCATTTATTTAAAAATTTTTAAGAGCTAAGATGCAAAAATACATGAGATTTTTTTTAAAAGTACACCCAACATAAATACTTTTTTTAGGGGACGAAAGTAAATGTGAACTTCTAAAATATGTGTAAAAATGCACATTGACCATTAGTTAACTATTTGATTTTTTTTTACTAAAATTGGTGACATTGAGGATGACGTGGATGATTAAAAAATAACTTGGAGAGAAATACTTACATACTAGTCTAAGAGAACCACATCATCTGAATTATGTCCAATTAAAACATAACAACTCATATCATTTTAATCCTAGTTGGCTAATAACTCATCTGAAAAAAATTAAATTTTATCTTGTTTTTAAGAAAATATTGGTTGATAATTTTTTTTTAGATTTTTTTATTAAATTAATATTTTTTCTTAAAAAAAATAAATTTTAAATTTTTCAGTGGAATCATCAATTAACTAGGATTAAAATGATATGACTTGTTATATTTTTATTGGATAGAGTTCAGATGACGTGATACTCTTAGAGTATATAACTATTTCTTCAACTTGGAATAATAATTTGCTGAATAGGCAAGGAAAATTAATGCCCACCTAACTCTATATCTCCATCTCATCACTTCTTTCAGAAGAGAGAGGGAGAGGAGAGAAAGGGTTATGTGAAAATTAATTTTCTTTGCCCATTTAGCAAATTATTATTCTGGGTTATTTCTTAATCATCCACGTTATCCTTCATGTCACCATTTTCAGTCAAAAAATTTTTAAAAAAAAAGGTCAACTAATGGTCAATATGTATTTTTGCACCTATTTTGGAAGTTAATAGTTACTTTTGTCTTTTAAAAAAAAGCATTTGCGTCTAGCGTACTTTTGGAAAAATCTCATGTATTTTTGCTCATTTACCCTTAAAAATTCAAACAAACAGCCAACTAACAGTCAATGTGTATTTTTGCACATATTTTGGAAGTTCATAGTTACTTTTACCCCTAAAAAAAGCATTTATTATTGGGTGTACTTTTAAAAAATTCTCATGTAGTTTTGCACCTTAATCCCATAAATTGCGCCCGCGAGCGCGCACACAGATATATATATATATATATATATATATATATATATATATATATATATATGCAAGTGTGGCACACACACACATATGTCATGTGTGTTTGCATGTAGACCCTACATAAAACTTTATGTGTGTGTGTGTGTGTGTGTTTTGTAGGAATATCATGCATTTATTGTAAATATTTTCCATTATTATATAGCTTTTATTAGTAGTTATTAGTCTTAGTCAACTTTATTAGGCTTTATTAGCTTTTATTGGTTTTTATTGCTTTGTCTTCTTCTTTGATGATACATAGGCAGTTGTACCTCACTATTGTGATATGACAAATATATTCTTCTCTCAAATTGTCTACATGGTATCAGAGCAACATGCTCATGGTTTTTGAAAAAAAGGGTTGAGGCTTATGGAACATATAAAAACTATGATATAGTACTTTAGGGAGTTCTTGTGTTTAGTGATAGAGTCCTTATGGGATCTTGCCGCCAGCCTTGAGCAGAAGATGAGGCTTTAGTCGGCCAACCCCTAAAACACCACAGCGAACAGCAGCGTGTGTGAGCTGCACACCCCACTAGAAAAAATCTGCTCTAGTCACCTCACTGCAGCACGTAAGGCTCGTGGGGAGCCCGATCAAGCAGTGACTGTCATTTACAGTATCGAGACCTTTTTTCCACCCACGTACATGTCACCTCTTGATCTGGATACTTGTGTCCTAGAGTTTTTAGGTCAAGGCGGTAAATGGCGCAAGGTTTTCTATTATGTTGAGATATTGTGGCTACCAATATTTATGTGCTTTAGATATTGTCTCTCATATGAAGTTTCAAGAATGGTGATTTTGGTAGTCATGAGTGTTACACTTAATCCTACAACACGTTTTCTTCATTCAATTATAGCAAGAAAAGCTGGAGGACAAGGAGTTGTGAGATACATGTCAAAGACAGTAGCTTCAGTATTAAGAGCTAAAAATGGTAACTTCCTTTAAACCCTAAAAACATTATGAGCTAAACCAATATAGATTGTTGATTTTGAAACGTCTGATAACATGACTAACTACCATAAACTAGTCACCACTTATGTCCTATGTGCTGGCAACCAGAAGGCTAAATCTACATATAGTTCTCTTGCCTCTATAATTGAGAAATGAAGTATTTGGATCTCAGAGTCTATAACTCTAGAATATATCCTTCATGTGCCAATATTAGTATGCAATTTGTTATTTATTAGTCAATTGACAACATAATCTAATTGTGGTTCTAATTTCCTACTAACTCACTGTGTTTTTCAGGATCTATCATCGGGGATGATGATTGGTCATACAAAAGAGTATGAGGGCATCCACTTTCTTGATGATACTAATGTAGGTCACCAACATCTGACAAGGGTATGCAATTCTATATAAACCTCTAAAGATTAGGGCATTATGTTATGGCATAAGAGAATAGGTCATCTCAATTTTCATTATCTATCTCGCATGTTCATGTCTCTTTGTTCAAACCCTAGAATTGTATGAGATGTGAAGTATGTGAACTAGCCAAACACCATTGCTCATTATATCCTAGAGCTCCATATACACCCTCTAAGTCCTTTATAGTGTCCATAGTGACTTGTAGGGACCCTCTCATATTCCAAACCATACCAAAATCAAATGGTTCATTTCCTTCATAGATGACCATACTTGCATTTATTGGGTTTATCTCTTAAAAGACAAGTATGAGGCTCCATCTATGTTCATGATTTTCTTCACTATGATCAAGAACCAATTCGATGTAAGCATCAAAATCTTACACAGTGACAATGGCACGGAAGTTTTTAACTAAACCCTGATTACCTTCCTTCAAACACATAGCATTATTCATAAAAGCTCTAGTACTAACACACCCTAACAGAATAGGATCTCTAAGAGTAAAAATTAACATATTCTATACATTGCTTGAGCACTAATGCTTACTTGCAACGTTCCAAATTTCTATTGGGGAGATTCCATTTCACACACCACCTATCTCATTATTGAATGCCAAATCAAGTATATCCTTTGAAACTCCTCTACAACGGTTACAAAGTGTCTTTCCTACTACCCGCCTTGAATCGAACCTTTCCTTTCGTATGTTTGGCTGCTCTGTGTTTATTCATGTCTATCCTAATAGCAAATTTGACCCTCGTGCCGTGAAATCTATATTTCTTAGATGTTTTCTACTAAAAAGGGATACATATGCTTTGATCCTATTTCAAAATGAACCTTTGTAAGCTTTGATGTCACATTTAATGAAGAGGTTCCTTTCTATTCCAATTTTCAAGTCTTCAATTTAGGGAGAGAGTTTTTAGACATGATTATTTTTTATGATGTCAAATATAGATGTCAAATATTAAGAGAAAAAATTTTGTATAATGTATTTATCTTCTACATTAACTAATGGTTATATATTGATGTGAAATATCAGGTAGATTAGTCAAGCAAATAAAGAAGATATCAAGTTAGGCTATGGAGAATGATCAAGAAGAAAAGTAGAAAGATATTGGAGAATGAAGTTATCAACTATAGGGACAAGAAGTCAAAAAAAGCAAGTAGTTTTAAAAAATGTTTGTGGAGAATAATCAAGAATAAGAAGAGAAGAGATTGAAGAAAAGAGAACTTGCAAAATATAAAGAGAATATCATAATTCAAGTTCATAGATTTGATATTTTAGGTCTATATGCTTAATTGGAGGTTAGAATGGGTCCATTTGAAGCTGAAATGTCTCATATGAAAGTCATATCAAATTCACTCAAGTGGAACCTCTAGAGATGAATTTTTGATGATCACTCAAATGACTACTCGAGTAATGACTACTTTGTTATGCTTCGTTTTAGTTCAGCTAGATAGAGGTCTAGTATTTTGGCCATATCTCTCTAACCACACATCGAATTAAAATAAAACTTATTTCATATGAAAATAGACTCCAAATGTGACATAACGAAACCAAGAGCAGGATCAACAAGTTTCAGATGTAAATGATATTAATTTTAGAAGTTGACACTATAATTTCTCACGTTATTCCAGACCAAGTTCAGTAACTTGGACATGTCTCCTAAACAAGAACTCCAATTGAGATGAACCTTATTGAATATAAGACTAGACTCATGATGCATTTCAAAGACATCAATATCGAGCTTAACAAATTTTATATGGTAGAGATATGAATTTTAGAAGTGTATGCTTGTATATAGATAGTGCTATAGACCAGCAGCTATGGATTTGATCATAAGTTTTAAAATACAACGAATTTGGAGCTGGTTCTTGTTGCATTCAAAAGTAGACTTAAAGAGATTTCTAAGGACATCATTTTCTAAGTTTAGAGTTAAAATGAATCTATCACCATGATGCTTACTAGTAGTAATAAAAAATAATCACTATAGTGACCACTTAAGTGATGTGACAAAACTTGGTGAACTTCTTTCTAGAACAATGATGAATTGGTTCTTTAAAGATTAACTTGTCACCACATTGCTCACTAGTAGTGATAAAAAATGACCACTATAGTGATCACAAGAGTGATGTGATCATCACTACCACTTCACCATGTGACCAAGATAGTAATCAGTTTTCTAAAAATATTCAAAGAGAAGATCACTATAATGACTACTCGAGTGATGTGATAAATGTTTATCACTATCACTTCACCATAGTGATTCTTTGTAGTGATTTGTTTTCTAAAAATATTTCAAAGAGAAGATTACTATAGTGAACACTTGAGTGATCTTATAAATTTTCATCACTATCACTTCACTACAGTATATATTTCGTAGTGATCAATTTTCTAAAAATAGTTCAAAGAGAATATCATTATAGTGATCACTCGAGTAATATGATAAATTTTCATCATTATCACTTCACTACAATGATCCGTCGTGGTGATTATTTTTCTAAAAATATTTCAAAGAGAAGATCACTATGGTGACCACTTGAGTAATGTATCATCACTAGCACATCACCACGGTGATCCTAATAGTGATGTTATGCACAATTCTAATTACCATCTCAGATTTTATGATTCTTTTCCAAACTCATATAAAACTTGATTATATTATTCCTAATCATTCCTAATCATCACTAATAAAATTCGTATGAAGATTATAGGTTATTAATTTGGATCAAACTTGAACAGCCAAAAAGCAAAATCTGTTAGAAACTCCAACGGCTATTTTTCAATGGGAAGAAGGAAGTCTCAATAGCCTAACATATACTTCAACATCTCCAACGGTCATTAAGCTACATCAACTATAAAAGGAGAAGCATTCAAGATGAGTAGAAGAAAGAGCAAGTGTATACAAAATCAAAATGCCAAAACTTTGAATCCATCTCTATCTCATATACTCTCTATTTTTCTATGCTCATGTAATCCACTTTAGAGAGAGAGAGAGATTATTTGTATTGTGCTTCAATATTCATCTTAATTCATTTTTTAGAGTGAAGATCATTGTAATTCTTCATCATCAAAGTTGTATCCTTATGGTGTGTAAAGGGGAGTAACTCTGTGTGAGAATTGTAAAAGGCTTCACAAGTGTCGTACTAAACTTGTGGGATTGTAGAGGTTTCTCTTGTGCCTGGATTAAATAAGAAGATCATGGATTGAAAATCTCAAGTAGAGCTTGGAGACTGGATGTAGGTCATCAAGGATTTGACCGAACTTGTATAAATCATAGTTTGTATATTCTCTTCCCTTATCTCTTATAATTTTAGCTTATTTGATTTGAATAATCAACTGTGAATTTATAGTTAATTATCTTCACACTTGTTGCTTTCACTAAGATGCAAAAAGATTTTCAAAGTTCTTAAATTTTTATCTCTTATAATTTTAGCTTATTTTACACCCTCTTGGGTGTCAGTCGGTTCTAACAAAAGTATGGGTAATGAATCTTGTTAAACCTCATGTTTTGATGATAAAAAATCTTAAAAAATGTTTTGTAAAAGAAATATTGATTTAAAAGGTTTAGAAACACATAGTGGTTGGTTACTATGAAAATCATCTTATCACTCGAGTGACCACTTAAGTGATATGTTAAACTTAGTTATTTTATTCCTTAAGCAGTGATGAAGGACATTGTGAAATTTTTCAGTTGATCACTTAGTGATTCAAGTGATGTGTTTTTGAAAGAGCTTATCACCACAACTTCTACTAGAAGTGACACACTATTCATGTTTATGATCATTTGAATGACCACTTAAGTGATGCACAAATTCGTAATCACTACCACTTCACCATGGTGGCTAAGATAGTGATCTTATTTCTGAAAAAAAATTCTAATAGATTACTCGAGTGATGTGTTCCAATTTGCATCATTTTCAGTCTACCATAGTGAATCATCTATTAATTAGTTTTTTAAAAAGAATTTCAAATTTGATCGCTTGAGTGATGTGTAATATCCCAAAATGTGCTAAGTGTATAAAATAGACAATAAAATTAATGATAGAATTGTCCCAGAAAGTTGTACAATGACTTTAGTCCCGATTAGCTTTCGGTAAATTACCTAATTTTCGCCTAAAGTCGGGAATGACCAAAAATCTAATTGGAACATAAGAATAGAAGGGAAAGACGCCACTAGTAAGGAAACAAGGCCATCTAAACCATTAGTGTACAAACCAAGAGAAATGAAAGAGTTAATGGCACATTAATTATTATTGCCAAGATCAAGGGTAAAGAAGGAAGAAGAGGGTTGGTAAAAGATTCCATAATTCCTAATAAGATTAAGGTCAATTGGTAAACAAATCCTTCTCTCTTTTTAGGCATTGATTTTTGTTCAAGACAACCATAAATAGAAGGAAGGGAATTGAATCAAACTATAGGCATTGGTTAGTCAAAAAGCAAAGAAAGAAGAACAGAAGAAAAGTCAACCAAATTTGTAATTGGACTTCAATTTATTATGTTGACCAAAAAGCAACCTTGTAAGAGCATGAAGATGAATAATTCTTGTTTCTCTTTGAGAGCCTAAGTTCATTCAAATAGAGGAGAAAAGAAAGAAAGAGAGTTAACCTAACTACACTTAACTATGGTTGGCCATTTAACTCCTAAGTTTGCAAGAAACCATATGAAAGTGACATATGGCATTTTTCCCTTGTTTTTTGAGAAAGTCGGCCAAGAAAATAAAAAGGATGAATTGAATTGAATCAAACATATCCTACTCTCTCTCCAAGCTCTCAAAGTCAGCCAAGTTCAAGAGGAAAGAGAAAAGGAAGAACCAAGTTAAGGTGAGATCTTCCTTTTTTATTTTGACCTAGTAGATTACTTTTATGGCTCAAATACTCTTCATAAATATTGTTCCTCTTGATAAGAGCTTCATTTCTATGATTTTATAATTTCAAGAGGAGGTGTTTTGATCCATCTTGTAAGAGAAAAATTTAAAGAACCTAAGGAGGAACAAGATGTGAGCTTTAGCTTCATTTTGAGCTATGGATTGTGGTGGTTGGTTGAGGATTTTCACATGTGAAATTCTATCTTATTTTCAGTCAAGCTATGGTTTTGAAGATTCATGGTATTTTGATTGTATTCATGGTGTTTTATGATGTTTAGAATGTATATGAAACTAGTTTGAGGCTTAAATTGGAAGTTTGGTAATTGTTGGATCATATGTCAAATTTATGCCAAAACATGATACATATAAGGAGTAGGAATTTGGTCATTTTGATGTTACCATTGTGTTCTACATGAAAAATTATGTGGAAGTAGCCTTGGTTATAAATTATGGATCATTGGAACATAAATTGGAATTTTACAAATTTTTGCTAGTGTGAATTTCCCTGCGTGGCAGTCATTTTTCATTGTGTTTTTTAGTAACTTAATGATGTCCAGTGCTTGTGAAACTTTCAAGTATAAAATTATACCTATCAAGATTTAATTTTATAGGTCATAATGGTCATTTGGATGTGTATGCTGGAAGTTTTACATTTTTAAAATTTAGTCATGTAAAACTGAAAAATTCTGGAGTAGCGTATAATAAAAGGGAATTATGTATTAATTTATGTCCATTTAGCTAATGGCTATATTTTCCTATGAAATTAGACTTAATCAGGGTCACGTAGAACTTGGAACCACCTTATTATAGATTTTTTTAGATTTAATTATGATTTTTGGAAGTTCGGTCAAGAAATAAAGGATTCTTGGTTGCGGCCTAAAACCTTCAGACCTATTTTTGGCAGCGGCCAAACATTCTTGGTCATGGCCAAGACACAATTTTTCCTATATTTCATATTTTTCAAGAAGTGTTGGTTGGTATGGCCTTTCTTATCCCCATGGGCCTTTGTTTAAGCTTCCAAGGGCTACTTAAATGACTCAAATGATAACCATTGAGTTAAAACCAAGGATAAACATAGGAATGAGTCAAGAATAATTTAGTTTACCTTATACAAAAATATTGGGATAAGTAATAACTGGTCCAATTCATAAATTTCCATATATAGGATTCGATACCTACCTGGGACAACCAAGGAACTGATAACACATCTCAGAACATTGGAAAGGCTAAGGTAGTAACTTCTCCCTCATATTCTATGTATCCTGCTTTATGCATATTATTGTCATTATACATACTCGAATTGTGAACATGAATTAGGTAGAATTTCCCATTAAGCATTCAGAGGAGAAGGGCTTTGGCCTAGTAGAATACCCAACACTGTGGGAAGGGACGGTAAGTCCTTGAATAGAATTGTTTGTTGCATAAACATATCTCTGAATGTTGAATGAATATTGAATTGTCTGGTATGTGATGAATGATATAGCATGTTTATTTGTATGTATTCTATATGAGTGTTGTTTGTTACTACTGGGATTTTTTTTAATCTCACCCATTTCCAATAACTAACATGTAGCTCGGGAAAGTAGCTCTCACGAGAAGAAGGTAGCTACGGACGGGTAGAAGTGAAGACTTAGAGTTTATTTTCTGTTAGTTTTCTTACTTTTGAATCTGTATATAATGTCGAATGGCATTTTGTAAAACTAGTACTCCTGGTGGTAGAAGTACATCAACTATAGACCCTAAAATTTGTTTGTAACCGCTGTAAATCAACTAAAACAGGGTAACCGTACCAGGTGGACGTCTAGTAATAAACTTAACCCGAATATCCGCTAAAAACTTCAGTAAGTACTTTGATATTAACAAATGGAAATAGACCCGAATGAATTACACGGATTTGAAAAACAGAAATGAGACCACAACTAAAATGTTTTGAAAAACTTTTTGAAAACCCATTTAACTATAGGATCGAACCCTGTAGTAAAGTCGGGATCCCAAATGGATTGAAAACTATTTTTAGTCTCCTATCTGGCATCATGTCACGTTTTGGACTGCTCTGTATGGTATGAAAATAAGGTATTACATGATGCATCAAATTTTCACATCACTTCCTTAACACCACAGTGATCTATCCAAGTAATCAAATTTTCTCAAAGTTAATTTAAAAAGATCACTTGAGTGACTACACAAGTAACCCTAGTGTTTTAGCATTACTTGCATAGCACCACAGTGAGTCAAACATTGCTCAGTATTTTTTGAAAATATTTTACAAAGAGATCACTCGAATAACCATTCGAGTGATGATAGAAAAATGCATTACTTTTATTGCACCATGGTGAGTCATCTAGTGATATATCTTCGTTTAAACTAAGATGAAGTATAATCAGTTGAGTGACCTTGTCTATACTAATCACTATCACATCACCACAGTGAGCCAACAAGTAATCTATTTTGTCTTCAAAATCTCAAAGTGAAGATCATCGAGTCAAGAACAATGCTTCAGAAATATTGATACTTATTCGAATCATTTCTAAACTTTCTCTTTTTACTTCTAACTAATTTAACACTTTACAATATCACTATTTAAACATATTACAAGTGCTTAATGAAGAATTAACACAAGATTAGCAAAAAGTGCTTTTGTGTCAAAAGCATTTAATGCTCCAAGCTTCAAACTTTGTCTCTAATGGCTAACTTAAAAGACTCTGACATACTCAATGGACATAAGTAATGACCTTACCCTCACAACATCTACATTTAAAAGAGCAACGGTCATCAACCATTCTCACACTATAAATAGAAGAGTATTGAAGACGAATCAACTAAAACTTTGGGCAAAAGTTACTATTACATTCATTGCTAAGTCTTAAGCTCTTTCTTTAGGATTCTGTACTTCAATGATTATTCATTTACTCTTATCAGAGACATTATTAAATCATTTATTATGATTAAGTTACTCAAGGTAATGAGACCTTTAGTATGGATATTGATTGCAAAGTATAAGGGGAAGAGAGTGTTCTTTGAGAAGAACTTACTTGTACTGAGTGTCAAACCCTTCAATCTTTTGACATTTATCAGAGCATCAATGCATAGTTCAGTTGACATACAGAAATAGTAAAAACATACTGATATAAAGTACTTGATTACATTACAAGAAATCCCCAAAGGGTTTGTACATAATAATTACAAATCACAAAATATATAAAAGATAAGTAGATAACCAACACTAAGTTTTTGATTAGCACTGGAACCCTCAGTTGCCAGTATCTACCTGTTTTCCCTTCAATATGCTTCCTTTAATTGAATTAATTTTAATTTATGGAAAGGGTGAGATTTACACGAATCTCAGTAGTAACATGCAATCAATAATATAAAATGTGATAAATAAATACGCAATGTTATGTATCAGAACAAATTCCATCAACATGTCTATCAACCAATGTTCAGGATCAAAAAGATGATTTTGTTCGGATTAAAATGATTGTTTTGTCCCTACTTGCCACACAATGATCACAATAATGTTCCAGAGTAGGCAACAACTTGTCTGTACTTGTCTTACTATCTCAGCTGGGGCCCACTGGCCTCATGGTACTTATGCTTTTCCTATAGGGTGGTACTTGTACTTTTTTTCACATCACAATGAAGAATTATATCATCTACCAAGACTGGGTCCTGCGCTAGCTTGTTGGTACTTGTGCTTTTCCCAAACAGGGTAGCACTTGTGCTTTTCCCACACCACAGCTCTAAAAATTATATCGCACACAGCTCACATCACACAGTTCACATCATAGAATATGGCAACATAATGTATATAAATAATCACATAATGTATGAAAGATAGAGTTACTACATGGAATCCTTTCCAATTGCCTAACTTATACCGGTCCTCTAATTCCTTGTTCGGCTCGGGCAAATATCAAATCCTAAAATTTCACATTTATAATAAATGAGTTATTACTCATTCATACCTTATTCCAAGACTCATAAAGTTGGTTATCTTTACTCAAAAATGCATAATTACCAAAATACCCTTAGGGAATTAAGTCTAATTCCCTTTATATCCAGTATAATTGTACTCTTTCAAAAATTATAACACATGTTATTTCTACACAATTTCGCATGTAGAATCCATTTATGACCTCAATTTTAAAAAATTCACACTGCATTTCCAGAAATACCCTTGACAGCCACAAATTCCATCCCAAACACCTCTAACTTGTTCTGGCCAAAAGTTTTGGAATTTCAGGGAAAATTAAGTTTTTCAATTTCCAATCAATCAAAAATCTTCTTTTCACTTCTAATAACTTGTTTAACCACTTTAAAACCTCTTGAACATGATTAATGACAAATTGGACAACACCTCCCCTTAGGGTTCATGCATCCCAAATCAAAATTTTAAGACAAACCAAGCCAATAACCAACCAAAACCACCAACAACAATCATAAAACAACAAGAGGAATCAAGCTTTAAAGCTTACTTGATTCTTCCTCTTTCTCTCACTAAAACTGACACCTTCCTCTCTCATTTTCCCTTGATTTTCTTCTTTCTTTTCATGATTTCAAGAAGGATATGAAGATTAGAGATGGTTTCCATGAGATTAAAGGCAAAAACACATAAATTTTGCTACTAACTTACCTAGTTTCTTTCTTGATTCCTTCTCTCCCTTCCTTGCTCTTTCGTTTTGTTCAAGCTCTCTCTCTCTCTCTCTTCTCTTTCAATGTTGGCTGAAATATGGCCTTAAGGGGATGTCATGCCCTTAAACAAAAATCATCCTCCATCTCCTTAAAATATTCTTATTTTATTGCTAATATTTACACATGTCTTTCTTTAAGCTTCTTCTTTTTCCACATGGCACAAAATCCTTCCACATGGCATGCAAGGTAGCAAAATCTTTTTCTTCCTTGCCTCTTCTCTTCCTTGGCCGACTTTATTCATAATTTAAGGGAAAATATTGAATTTTTATTTTTATTAGCCAAATGACTATTTTACCCTTACATTTTCTTTAATTTTTGAACCAATTGTTATCTTCCTTCTTCCCTTTTTGTTTTGGTCGAATTTTACACCATCTTTTGGGCCAAGAATTGTGCTCTTCCATTCTTAATTTTGGGCTACAATATTAGGCCTTAATGAAGAAAAAATTTGAACTTATGTCTTCACTTAACCAAAATTTCATGTAACTACTATTTCCAACATTTTGGCTACTTCAAGTGCACCAAAATTCATCATTTTATTCCATTAAGTATAATTAAATATACAAGAGATTTTGGTGAATAAAATTTGGGATATTACACTGAGGCACCAAGAGCCTTGTGAATCTTGGAATGATAATAGAACTCTCATAAAGGCTTTTGAGGATTGAACGTAGGTCAAGTGGATTAGACCGAACAAGTGCAAATCTCTTGTGTCTACCTTTAGTGATATCTTTCTAACTCTACTCTTTATATTCAATTTGTATTTGAATTTAAAATTTTTAATATCACTCAATTCATCCCTTATGGGTGAAAGGCTTGAACTGACAAATCTCAGACTTGGGAACTAGAACCTAACAGAGAGTATGTTCTCCTTAAACAATAAATAACACCATCGAGTCATTACTACTACCTTCCCCACTAATAAAGTCAGAGCCTACACAATTGTCTTTACCACCAATAGAGCCAGAGCCATTACCACTACCTTCAAAGTCATCGCCCTCACTATCATCTTTATCTTCACAATCTCTTATGTAAACCTCAGAACAAAATATACAAGAAAGGGGAGATATATAAAAGAATCAAAACAAGGATATATCAATGTATTCACAAAGACAATAATCTAAGGAAGGAGAACACCTTGTATATGAAGCACCAAAGGAGTCAGAATAGGAGGTAGCTCCTACAATACTAAAAGAGGCAAAACCAATAGTAGCTTTTAAAGAGGTTGATCCCTAAATTCTTGAATAAGTTGGTGAACAATCTGAACTTGACCTACCCATTGCTTTAAGGAGACAACCTCAATTCTGCACATTGGACCCTATTCAAAGCATATGTCATATAAGGATCTTTCTCCTAGCTACTGAGCCTTTGTTACTAATCTAGATAAAGTATGCATGCCCAATAACATCCAAGAGGCACTGGAGATACTATAATGGAGAAATGTAGTTATAAAGGAGATGACAATAGTAGAAAAGAAAGGAACATGGGACATAGTTGAAAAGTCTAGAGGCAAGAAACTTGTAAGTTGTAAATGTGGTACTTTATACAAGTTAAAAGCCTGCCTAGTAGCAAGAAGGTTTACTCACAAATATGGTCTAGACTATCAAGAGACATTTGCACTAATGGCAAAGTTAAACACTATTAGAGTTCTACTATCTGTGGTAGCCAATCTATAGTAGCTACTTCACCAACTATATATAAAGAACACCTTTCTAAATAGAGATCTAAAAGAAAAGGTCTACATGACCCTGCCTCTGGGTTTTGAAAAAGGTGAAAGTGATCAAGTAGGTAGGCTGAAGAAATCTGTATATGGATTGAAATAGACTCCCAGGGCATAGTTTGATAGGTTCTCGAAAGTCTTAAAATCATAGGTATACAAACAAGGATAATTCAATCATACAATATTTGTCAAAATAGAGGAAGAAAAGAAGTGCATCATTATTGTGTACTTTGATGATATAATCCTCACATAAGATCATAGTGATGAAATATCATGGATAAAAGTTGCACTTGGGAGAGAATTTCAAGTCAAGGATCTTGGAAACTTGAAATACTTCCTTATGATAGAAGTTTCCAAGTCAATACTATGCATCTATGTCTCTCAAAGAAAATATATACTTGATCTTCTAAAAGAAACAGGCATGCCGCATTGTAGTCTTGAGCCAACTCTCATTGTGGTACTAAAAAAGAGGAAGAAGAAACTTAAGAAGAACAATAACGAAGAGTTAGAAGAAGGTGACTCAAATGATGAGATTGAAGAAGAAGAAGAAGAACAATAACAGCAACAAGAAGAAGCCAACGAAGCTGTTGATAAAGGAAAATATCATAAATTTGTTGATAAGTTGATTTATCTCTCTCATACAAGACCTGATATAACCCTTGCAGTAAGTATGGCTAGTTAATACATGAGTGAGCCAAAGAAAAATTATATGGATGCAGCCTACAGAATTCTAAGGTATTTAAAGGGTACTCCTGGTAGAGGGTTTTTCTTTTAGAAATGGGAATGAAGAATTGTAAAAGTGTACACTGATACATATAGGGGAGGAACTAATCATGATCGAAGATCAACCTCTAGTTATTACTCCTTTATATGGAGAGACTTAGTTACTTGGAAAAGCCAAAAATAAAGGGTTGTGTCTAAAAGCAGTGTCGAGTTTGAGTTAAGGGCATTGGCTCAAGGGATAATGGAACAATTGTGGCTGAAACAGGTTCTAGATGAGATAAAAGTCAATGTGGATTTGCCACTCAAACTTTATTGTGACAGTAAGGCTGCTATAAGCATGGCTTTAAATCCTATTCAACATAAAAGATCGAAGCATGTGGAGATAAATAGACACTTTATCAGGAAAATGTGGAAAAAGGAATTATGTCTGACTTATCTACCGACAAATCTTCAAGCTGCATATGGGTTGCTTAAACCCGCATTTGAAAGTTGCATAAGCAAGTTTGACATGATTAACATATATGATCCAACTTGAGGGGGATTATTAGAATATCATACATTTATTATAAATATTTGTCATTATTGTACAACTTTTATTAGTAGTTATTAGCCTTAGTCAACTTTATTAGCTTTATTAGGCTTTATTAGCTTTTACTGCTTTGTCTTATTCTCTGATGTATAAATAGGTAGTTGTATCTCACTATTGTGATATAAGAAATATATTCTTCTCTTAAATTATCTACACACACATATATTAGAACCAGCTAACACCCAAGAGGGGGTGAATTGGGTGTAAGATAAAAACTTAAAAATTTTGAAAAACTTTTTGCATCTTAGAGAAATCAACAAGTTTGAAAGTAATGGATCATAAATCCATAGACAGTTATTCATATCATATATGTTGGAAATATTAGAGTTTAGGGAAGAGAAAATGCAAACTGTGATTTATCTGGATTCGGTCCAATCCTCGATGACCTATATACAGTCCTCAAGCTTCACCTGAGATTTCTAATCCACTATCTTCTTATCTAATCCGGGCACACGAAAAGATTGTACAATCCCTCAAGTTTGGTGGGTACTTGAGAACCTTAACAACTCAAGCTTAAACTCATACTTAAGAATCACTCCCCTTACAACGTGTAAGTTTACAATCTGTTTCCCATTCAAGATCTCAATCTTGAATAACTCTCATAAGGATAAAGTGATTACAATGAAAGCATACTTCTCTCTATATGAAGTAGATAATGATTAACACTGAATTCAAGGTGGGAGTATAATTACAGAGCTTTGGCTGGGATTCAGAGTTTCGGCATTTTGGCAATGTATGCATGGGCTCTCTTTGCTTTCTATTTTGAATGAGCTTTTATTTATAGTTGATGAAGAGTATTTGAAAGTTAAGCTTTTTAATCTTCCCATTGAGAATATGACCGTTAGAAGTTTGTTGGAAGTAGCCGTTGAAGTTTCTAACACAAAACAACTTTTTATTGATCTTGAGGTTAATCCATTTTTAAACACTTGAAACTAATACACAAGTGTGATTAGTAATGTTTAGAAGTAATAGGAAGTATTGTAACAAGATTATATCACACTTAAAATGAGTATCAAAATCTTTGAGACTATGTTTGTAATTTTCTAATGAACAATCACTCAAGTGTGACTTTAAATCACTCGAGTGCTTACTTATCGCCCGAGTGATCTTCCCTTAAAATATTAAAGCACTTTCTAATGACGAGTGACTTGCAAATGATCTTGGATCACTTGAGTGACTTACCATCCACTCGAGTGATCTCTATATGAAAGCTTATATCACCTTAGAATCACTTACGAGTGACTCACAAGTGATGCTCATCACTCAAGTGATGCTCATCACTCAAGTGATTTTATCTCTGAACCCATTATTTTATCTAATCACTATCGAGTAACTTGCTAGAATTTGTAAGTGAAGCTTTATCCCTCAAGTGCATGAAATCTTTACTCGAGTGCCCTTTTCCTTTTCAGAACATAGATAGTTTGGAACAAAAGTCAACTTTCAGTGGGCATAACTCTTCTATTGTAACTTCAAATTTGGCAAATGACATATCTATAGAAATGTCTTTAAGTCTACTTATCACTACAACTGGAGTCAATCCCAAATACATTGTATTCCAGAAGTTATGATCCAATTCGTAACATCTGGTTGTTAAAGGGATATGATGCAATAATTAAGGGATTTTATTATGTTATTATCATAACTATTATTTGGAAAAATTATTATCGTAGATATTAGCTGATATAGTAGGATTTAATTAGATTCATAGGATCAGTGGTTATAACTATGTACAAACACAGACATGTATATGTATATACTCCTCTGCACTAAATAATAAGTGAATGAATACTTTTCCCATATATTGCAACATGGTATCAGAGCATAAGTTGTAGATCTGTAATCTCTTAAGCCTATAATATCACAGCACCCTTGAATAAATTATTGAAGCGTGATGATGGCAGACGAAACCATAAAGTCCGGCATAACACTGATCATAGTTAATCAAGAATCCTCTACGTTTCTAGTAACCATATACGAGATGAGACAAATTATTCACTCTGGTAACAACTCATGGAGATGAGAATCTCTACTCAAAACAAACATGAACACCTTATAGGAGCATCTAAGAAACATATACCTATGAACCCCACATATGCTACTTCGATCACTGATAACAATAAAGTTCGCAGTTGGCTTATTGATGCGATGCAGCCAAGCCTTATGTAAAGATTCATTGCTTCCCACTGTTAAGGAGGTATGTCATGCGTTAGCCCAAACCTTCTATGATGGCACTAACGAAACTGTGATCTTTGAATTAAACTAGCGATCCTTCAACACCAAACAAAATGGTAGACCTCTCTCTGTTTATTATAATGAACTTGTGGCAATATTTCAGGATATTGATCATCGAACAAAAATCCAAGACAACACTGTAGATAGAGTTGTTCAGCTGTACTTAGCAATGGCTCTGCTTTGAGTTCATATTTTCCTTAGTGGACTTGATGCTAAGTTGATCAGGTTCATTGCAAAATCCTTCAAAAAGAGCATAAGATAGACCTGGAAAATACATATGCTTATGTTCGTCGTGAGAATAAGCAAAAGCAAGTGATGAATGGCAACATCGTTCCTACTGAAAGCACTGAGCTCTTGACAAAACAAGCACAAAACTCACCTTCTCTAAAGCCTCACACCAAAAGAAAAGACTTGACCTATACCTATTATGGAAAAACTGGGCACTCCAAACAACGGTGCTATAAGGTCATTAGATATCCTAGATGGTAGGATTTCTCAAAGAAGTCGAGAAGGAAAACTGGTGGAAAACTATAAACACTACCACATATGAACAACTTGAACATGAACCTACTAAACCGTGTGCAAATATGATATGGGGTAAGTTCTCATCTAAATTACATAATACATGGATTATTGGCACAGGGGCCTCCAACCATATGACTAACTATGCAGCAGTTTTGAAGTATATACTTTCGCCTCCGCAATCCCATATTACTACAGGCATGGGTAGTAAATCCTAAACACTTAGACAAGGAACGTGTGACTTGTCAGATAGTTTAACACTTGATACAGTCCTTAATGTTCCAGAACTTCTTAATAATTTATTATCTATTGGACAAATCACTACTGCTCTTAATTGTACTGTAACATTTTGGCCTTTATATTGTGTTTTTCAGGACATTTTGGCCTTTATATGGTGTTAAACAGGGCAAACTCTATTACTTGGAACTTGAGAGACTAGAAAACAAAAAAGGGGCAATAACTTATCAAACTGGAAGAAATAAGGCCGAAATTGAAGCAGGTTACGGCTTAGACACTTAGGGCACTTGTCATTTAGTTATTTGCAAAAATTGAAACCTCAATTATTTTTAAAGTTGAACTTGTCAGATTTTTCTAGTCGAACTTGTCATATGGCAAAGAGCCATCATATTTCATATCCGTTGAGTGTGAATAAAAGTCTTGAGCCTTTTGTTATTGTTCACTCTGATGTTTGGGGCCTTGCTATGGTTCATACATACTCAAATGCTTATTATTTTATTACATTCATTGATGAATGCATCAAGATGACTTAGATTTTTCTATTACGTCATAAATCTGAAGTGTTCACTGAATTTTGTTCCATGGTCACTAACCAGTATAAGTGCACTGTTAGTATTATAGACTGATAATGGTATCGAATATGTTAACTACCCGATGACAAACTTTTATGAAAGCTCATAGAGTGTGCCTACACTCCACAATAAAATGTAGTTGCATAACGAAAGAATCGTCTACTCATAGAAGTTATGTGCACATCCTTATTTGGCATGAACATGCCACATGCATATTGGGGAAAGGCTGTATGATCGGCTGCATATATCATTAATTGGATACCTTCAAGTGTCTTGAATTTCAAATCCATATTACAAGTAATGCAGAGTCTTCTTAATATTCCATACATACCAAACCTCGAACCACGAGTGTTTGGATGCACTACTTATGTTCATATTCCGAAAGCATTACAAGGAAAACTTGACCCTGTGCATATCCTTATGTTTTCATTGGATATTTAGATTATCAAAAAGGCTATCAGTGTTATGATCCTCTTATTCAAAAATTACACACCACTTTAGATGTTTCATTCGTCAAATCTGAGTCATACTACTCATCTACCAACCATTCTCTTTAGAGGGAGAAGTATATGGAAGAGAAGGTTAGTAGAGTGGAAATTGGAAGAGAGTTTGAAAGAATTGAAGATTTGGTTGAACATATTCAAACAATATTATGGGATGAGGAAGAGAGTGAGGCAAGTAAGTTGATTGAATAACTTGCACCAAGAAGTAAGGAAGAGCTATAGTATGCCCGACCCGACACTAATACATTACTGCCAGGATCCTCCTAAGAACAAAATGTCTTTGAACAGGTAATTCCTCCTAAATTATTAGTTTTTGTATACCTGAATATATCGTTGAGATTGAACAGGAGGGTTCTACTTCTGACATGTAAAGGCGAGTCTCCTAAAGAACAATGAAAGGAGTACCAAAAAAGTAGTATAAGGCTTATCCTTGAGCCTGAAATAAATACTCGACATATCAATGTATGGCTTCAGCAGAATTAGTGACTTTTCATGCTTTAGTCGCAAACTACATCACAAAAATACAGGTCCCTTCTCATGTTCGAGAAGCCTTACTTGATCTTGAGTGGAAAAAGGCAATAGATGAAGAACTTGAAGCCTTGAATAAGAACCACACATAGGACTTAGTGATGCTGCCCAAAGGAAAGAATATTGTCATATGTAAGTAGGTCTTTACCTTGAAACTCAATGCAGATGGTAGCTTGAACAGGTATAAGGTAAGGTTAGTAATCAAAGGCTACACCCAAAAATATAGTGTAGACTATGATGAAACATTTTCCCCAGTAGCCAAAATCAATACTATCCGCATTATGCTTTCTCTAGCTACAAATGAGAATTAGCCCCTGATGCAACTTGACGTAAAAATGCATTTCTTAACAAAGATTTGGAGGAAGAGATATACATGGACCTACCACCAGGAGCAGGATATGATCTTGTAAATGGTACAAAAGTATGTAAACTATGAAAATTATTGTATGGGTTGAAGCAATCACCACGTGCTTGGTTTGGAAAACTAATATCAACGTTGAAGCAGTTTGGCTACAAACAGAGCAACTCTGATCATACCCTATTCATTAAATAAAAAAGGGCAAGATGGATGTTTTGCTAGTGTATGTGGATGATATGATCTTGACTGGGGATGATACGATTGAGATTGAAGAACTAAAACAATAGTTGACCATCAAATTTGAGATAAAAGATTTGGGCCAGCTAAAATATTTTCTTGGGATTAAGGTAACCTAATCCGATCATGGTATCTTTCTCTCACAAAGAAAGTATGTACAGGACCTACTTTGTGAAACTAGGATAAAAAACTGTAGATAAGCATAATCTCTAATAGAAGTGAATCATCAGTTGGGTATTTACCCATATCAAATGCCTATAAATAAGAAACGCTATTAAAGATTAGTAGGAAAACCAAGTAAAGATCATATGAAAGTTGTATTTTATATACTAAGGTACCTTAAGGGTACATCAGGAAAGGGGTTGATATTTACTAAAGATGGAGATAGACCAATTATTAAGGGGCACACAAGAGGGGTAACACCAACAATTGAAAGTTTTACAGACTCCATTGGACCGGTGACCAAAATACTCAAAGTTCTACTTCAATTTATTTCATGCTTGTGGGTGGTAATCTTATATCTTGGAGAAGTAAGGAACAAAAGGTGGTAATGAGATCCAACTTCAAAGTGGAATTTAAAGGAATGGCCCATGGGATTTGTGAGTTGCTTTAGCTTCATAGTGTTATGCAAGAACAGGGCTTTAAACACAAAGGGCCCATATTACTATATTGTGAAAATAAGGTAGCAATCAAGATATCTCATAACCCGGTTCAACATGATTGCATAAAACAAGTAGAAGTTTATCATCACTACATTAGGGAGAAACTGGATCAGAACACAATTCACTTCCCTTATGTACAGTCACAAAACCAACTGGCAGACATAATTATAAAGGTTGTATCGCAACAAGCAAGTTGGGCATGATGGATATCTATATTCTAACTTTAGGGGGAGTGTTAAAGGGATACGATGCGATAATTAAGGGATTTGATTATGATATTATTGTTGTAAATATTATTTGGAAAAATTATTGTTGTAGATATTAGTTGATATGGTGGGATTTGATTAGATTCATAAAATTGGTGGTTACAACTATGCGCGCGCGCGCATACACACATACATATATATACCCCTTAGCATTGAATAATAAGTGAATGAATATTTTTCCCATATATTGCAACACTAGTCGGGAACACAGAGTGGATTTGGAACACCAACTTTCAAAGTTCATATCTCTTTCATCTGACAATATTTGAGCATGAAATTGATCATATGAACCAAGTTTAACCTTAATCGGATATGTAGTTAGAGATATATGACCAAATTATTGAGCCTATGTCATGCTAAACGAAAACAGAACTGAACAGAGTATGTTGAAATATGATAATCACTCAAGTGAAGCTTCTTTAACTCGAGTGAAAGTGTGAAACATATAGAAATCACTTCTGGAGGTGCAACTCGAGTGATAATGAAGTATAACTCGAGTGAAATTGATATGACTTCGATATAAAGCACTTTAACTTTTAATTAAGCCATTCCAACTTCCAATTTAACATAACAACCTTCAATACCAAATCTAAGAACTTGAAAGTTGATATTCTCATTATATTTTGCAAATTCTTGTTTCTTGACTAATGTCTTCAATATCTTTCTTCTTCCTTCTCTTGATCATTCTCATCAATTCAATCACTTCTTTCTTTTTTTGACTAATCTATAATATATTTCACATTAAACAAAGTAGTTGGTCAAAGTATAAAATAAATGCATTATGTAAAAAGTTTTCTCTTAATATTTGGCATTTATATTTTACATCATCAAAACTAATTATATCTAACAATACGCACATATGATCAAAGGGTAAAGGGGCAAAAATATCCCTATTAATTTACTAAAAGTGCATATGGCATCATATTAAAACATTGGGTGTAAAAGTGCCTATGAAGACTACAAAAGAGTCCAAAAATGCTAGAACTACCAACTACCTATAACTTCCATTATCTTTTTTTCTGTTAGTCCTACTAGTGTCTAGTTGTCCTCCCCATGTCATATTTTGTCGTTCAAGCTTCTATCTCTTTACTCTTCTTCTTTTTCTTGAAACATACACATATAGCAAAAGAAAAAATTGATTCAAATGCCACCCTCTGTCTTCTCTATACAACTGTAATTGGTTATTGTTGTTTTTGAATACTAAAGCTCTCTCTTTCACTAAAGGCACAAACTTGAGAAGAAAAACAGAAGGAAGAAAAAGAAGAATGAAAATCATATTGTTTCTTAGTCTTGTGTTGTTAAAATTTGTCTCCTTTAGCTGCATCTCTATATTTTTTATCATCAGGTTCTTGTTTACTACTAGTATGGGGTTGGTCGACGATGATGTTATGATCAGCGAAGGGGGGTTTCATTAGAGGAAGACGAGATAGAGGAGGAATTGGGGGAGGCCGAAGTAGTGTTCAGGACCTCAGAGGATTTAGGGACGTTGGAGCTCGCTGGAGATGGAAGAGGGTGGTGGTGGTGGTGGTGAGTGGCAGAGGAAGGGAGGAAATCAAACAAAGGATTGTAATCTTAGAGATTGAGCAAGTCAATAAAGGCAGAGGAGTAATTAGAAGAAGCATGAAGAAAAAGAAGCTTGAACAGTAAAACACGAGGTGGGGAGGACAGTTGGATATGTTGGGATTGGAAGGCAAAGCGGGAGAAATTAAACCTTTAAAATTTTTCCCAATCCTGAACATGGATCTATCAACGGCATTTAAATCGAGTTACGAAGAGTCGCACTTTTTTGAGTTTTTCCTTTTTCCGATTTTGAGGAGCTAACTACTCGGATCAGCTCCCTCTACTGGTATCCACACAAATAGGACCTAACACCGGCAGTGTGCTAGCGCCTACAATGCCTCTCTAGGATTTTCTTGCAACTCTCTCATTTCTTCTACTCTAGGATTCTCTAGCCCTTCATTTTTTATAACTAATTAGGGTTATGTTGGATCTTCAAAATTAATTTTAATTAATTTTGAAATTCATACTATATCAATTAACATTTATTTTTTTATGAGCTAATTAAATAAATTATGTTTAATTAAATATGTCCAACAGTTTTAATTTAATCCGAGTAAATAGCCAATGGAAATAGATTTAATTTATCTTTATAAATTAAATCTGAGATACTATATCTCTATGTTAATTATTAAATTTAATTTTGTTAAATAAAATTAAATCCGAAACTAACACTATATAATAATAATAATAATTATTATTATTATTATATTTTTCCTTTTTCAAATTTTATATCATATATATAAAATCCGTCTACCCTAAATTGAACATTGTATTCATTAAATCTTAGACACGTCTTAGATTCAATGAATCTGGACATTATAGCTCGTGTTAGACTATTCTTTTATGCAACCATGTAGGCCCATATGAAGTTGACAGTGGGCCAATAAATATACTAACCCACAAGTCACAAGCGGTCTCTAGTAAGACATTATGACTACCCAATTCATATAAGAATCGATAATACAATTCAACCTGTCATACAACCATATCACGTCACTTTTGTCACACGATATTTTGGCCAAGGATGAGGCATTGATAGTGTCATCCTCTTGTTCCTAACCATTACTTTCCTAATTCTTGAGTAGTCTGACTATAAAAAATGGAAACTCCTTTCCATTGTAATATGGTCGTACATTTCTCAGACTCACTCATCAATGGGCCCAATAATATATCTCTACTAGTGTGAGGGATAAATTCCATCTTAGCCATTCACATTCCTCTGCATGAAAACCACTAAGCCCGATTGTAGTATTTATCATCATCCGGTCAAAGGTAACTTTTAACTAGATCAAAGCTTAGGGACTCTCATATTTGAATCCATGATGATCTCAAGTCAAAGGGCATAGTAACGTGGTTATACATGAAATAAAATTATGACTTAATACACGTAGCTTTCTCATAGCGGGTCGGTCCAGCACCTTGCACTCTTATAAGTGCCTAAGACTTTGATTCAAATCTCCATACCTCATCAAAGTTATACTGGTCTTATTTCATCGTTACTCTCGCATAGATGACCGACTATGGACATTTAAGACAATCTTTATGATTTATCTAAGGATAAAGTTATCACAATAAACATGCGAATAATATGATAAAAAAATGGAGAAATTCATTAAATAATAATGTTCAAAGTACAATGATTGGCCTTTAGTATACAATTTCCAACAGGATACTAGTGGGATCCATAAAAAAAGATAACGAAAGTTATAGGTGGTTGACGATTTTGGCATTTTTGGACACTTTTGTAGTCTTCATAGACATTTTTATACCCAAGTTTTAATGTGATGTCAAATGCACTTTTGACAAATTAATAGGGGTATTTTTTCCCCTTCCCCCTATGATCAACTGATCATATGTGTGTGTGCAGTGTGTGATGTCAAATTACCTATTCATATATGCTTGCATGGATAATTGTATGCATGCATGCATGTCAATAGCCATACATACATACATACGTACGTACGTACATATATAAGATTATGGTGTAAATTTACCCCAAAAGTTTCTGCTGAGAAGCAATGTTGCCATGAAAGTTTTTTAGGTTCAATATTGACTCATAAATGTTAAAATAGAGTAATATTGCCCTTTTCTATTAAAATTTAACGCTCAACGTTAATTTTTAACTGTCAGTGTTAGTTTTTTAACAGTATGGGGCAATATTGCTACGTTTTAAAACTTCCAGATGACATTGAACCTGAAAAAACTTTCAAGACAAATTTGCACATTAAACATATATACATATATATATACATACATACATACATATATATATATATACATACATACATACATACATACATACATACATATATATATATATATATATATATATATATATATATATTATTACCTAACTAGCTATAGCTTTTATTTACTATATGCACGTATATATACATACATCATCAATTTTTGTGTTCATAAATTGGCAGCTATTCAAATCAAATTAATTAAAAAGCAAGATACACACGCACACATATATAAAACAACAAATTAGAAAACACAAGATAAAACACAATAATACACACATATACATCGATCCCAGCAGCACCTCCTCCTCGTGCGCATAAAAAGAAATAAAACAAGTAACAGTATGCGTACAGTAGTGTAAGGAGATCAAAGAGTTCCCTGATAATAAAAATCGAATTAAAAAACTTCAATTCAGATCCAAAACGTGTTTCGATTACCAGCCTGTACATACATATTAGAGAAAAACAATATCTTATATGGTAGCTTTATATATGTGTGTGTGTGTATTAGCATAGGAAGAAGATCATCTGCATCGGCGCCGAAGATATACATACAGGCATACACACACATAAAAACCATCAGTGCAGTATGCATTCTAACAAGATCCAAGCACGACAGCGAAGAAAAACGTGATCTCAATGAGCGAACGAGAAAGTGTATGTGTGCCTTTGAAGCTATACTATAGATCAAAAATAATTAATTAGCAATGGAACTCCACCACTAGTTTGACTTAGTAATGGAATTTCATTGCTAATTAGTTAGTGACAATCAATCAGACAACAACGGAATCATCTAATTCTATTGTTAAATTTTGCCACTAATTTATATTTTTTTTGTAGATGAATTGTTCATATACGTAAAGACGAAGGTTTTGGCGGCCTAGTGAGATAAAGATCACGCACGCTCACAAAGGCGATCAACATAAATGGCATAAGAGAGGAGAAAACTAGGGTTTGCGGAGGGTTTTGCCAGAAATGGCCGGTTGTTTGGCTGTAGAGCTAAGAGAAATATTACAGATGAGATTAGACACATCGATCTAATGAGAAATGAAAGGGTGCAAGGGCTCATATATATGCTATTTGAATGAGTTTATCAATTATTTAAAAGCAATAAATAAGTATGCCACAGCTTGATGGTTAATGTTTAACATGCAACAGTCAAATATAAGCTTCAAAAAATACGATTATTTGACAGTTGTTTTAATTAACCATCAAATATTAGCATAGAATTATTTTTGGTCATCAAAATAACCAGTAAATAAGCCCTTGCTCAACTTCAACCTCACCTTATTTGATGCTTTTGTGTTTAAATGACAAATATTAGGCCTTAAATACGACAAAATCTATAGTAGTGCTTATAAAATTAGAGTTTTCTAAATTAAAATTTTAATACAACTTATAAAAGACCAATAAAACTGGACATTTAATTAATTCCCAATTTATCGTAAAATTAAAAAGAGAAACTAGACATGTAATCTGAGTATCGGACACAACAAGTCTACTTTCTTTTCCATCAACTTAATCTAATTTTCTTTCTTTCTTTTTTTCCCGGACAACTTTATAATTCACTGTGATAAAGCCATAGATCAAATTAAATTTTTTTTATATTATACAAATTAAACATAGACATATAAACATGTCCCCGTCAGGCTCAAGTTATTAAGACCTTATTTAAGCATTAGTGAATTACAGATAGCTTTGTCACTGACATTGATAATAGATCAAATTAATGTAGCCGGTAACACCATTACCAATAATTTGAATTCATATTCATTGGTAAAATATTAATATATTTTATGTTTGTCAACTGACAATTAATTTGATTGAGAACAGATCTGTATACATATTATAGACAGATCAATGCCTGCCAAGTGCCAATTATGTTTTCATATTCCTTGAAACGAACAATGAATCATGAAATTAAATTATTTACACCAAAGGCCTTGCGAAAGAGAATATATATTTTCACTTTTCTTCTCAAAATCTCATTTCAATTTTTAGATTAAAAATGAATGATTTAGATTTAATATTATAGATTTTTTTTTAGTTTTGTCTATATTGCAGTTATGAATAATGTAAAATTAGATTTTAACAACTTAAATTATTTATTGTTATGTTTAAAATAATAATTTTATAAAATATTGAATCAAACCATCCATTTTTTTAGTCTCAAGATGGATATAATATTCCAAAAAGAAAAGAAAAAATAGAAAAATGAGACGCTTACTTCCCTCCACACACACGCACAAAATTTTTTTAAAAAAATACTTAAAAAATGCTTATAAATTATCTTTTAGTCTTCTTTTATAATGACTTGTAACCTGTTGATCAGCTTTCCAAAGTTAAGAAATTTTGTTAAAATTTGATAAAATTATTAAACTTGTAAAGTTTTTTTTCATGAGATTCTAAAAATGTCTCTATTTATTTTATAAATTCATGTGCTACTTAATTATCTTTATTTCTAATACAAAGACTACCCCTATGGCACATTGCATGTACCCCTCCACTCTCTATTATAGAGGCATATTCTAAAAGGAATCAATGTTTTTTTTTTTAAGTGATCAAGGGAGATATTAAATAATTTTTTTCAGAGTATCCTTATTTAATGATTGAAAGGATCTTTTATATATATATATATATATAGAGGGGCAGAGGGAGTATTTACTTAGATGTTACTTCCCACTTTATTTTAATGTTATTTAATGTTAACACTTTGTAATTCTCGTGCATTTTGTCTTCACATGGTAGAGATTAATTACATATTGATGCACTATAAAACATGAGAAAGATGTGGTAAATCATGGATTAGCTGAAAAAGTTTCCTTCTTCCGTTGTCATAATTAAAAAAATGCAGTCTTTTTATTAAACAACAGCATAATGACTATGCCTATATATTTTATATAGCAAGTGGATCACCACAAACTTTTTTTAATCGAAAAGGTTCTGTCACACTTCATGAAAATATAATATATTGTAATTAAACTCAACTAACCAATCATATTTGTTATTTGTGTTGGCCAACAACCGATTATATTTGTTTAATGAATTCACACTATTATTGGACTTATCACTTATTCTAATAATAATCATTATCTTGCATGTGAGGTAAAAATCCAAACGTTACCTTTAAAAATATACCAATTAAAAGAAGGGTTAAAATCTAATTTTGGTCCCCTAACTTTTTTCGAAAACGCACTAACTCCTTAAAGACAAGGGTGTTGGCTGTGTTGCAATATCGCCTTTCATGTGTTAAACATTTGACTGTTGGTTGACTGAGGAAATTACGGAAAAAACTTCAAAAAAATTATAAAGAAGTACCCTATAAAAATTAATATTGTACTGATTAAGTCCTCAGAATTATAAATAAATGTTGAGATACTAATGTTATTTCTTACCAAAATAAAACCAAAATATCATTTTAACCAACTACTTGATAGACTACCATTGGATGATTATCAGATCACCATTGCTAACCAAAAAAAAAATAATAATAACTAATTAATATTTTAATAAGATTTATTGCTAACCAACTACTTTAATATGTGATAATTTATAAATCTTCTTTCAAAATATATAAATCCTCCTTTAAAAATTTATAGCTCAACTAGTGTATTCGAGATTTATAAGTGAATATGTTTTTCTTTGGATCAAATATGTTTTTCACACTATCTGAGTTGTAAATTAAAATAGTGGGAGAAGTTATAAGGGCTTGTTTGGGTTAGCGGTGGTAGAAGTGATTTTTTTTTTAATATGACTTTTACAAAAGTCATATTGTAAATATCATTTATATTTGGATTGGCGGTGGTAGAAATGATTTTCTTTTTCTTTTTAAAAAAAAGTCAGAATTTTGAGCTTCTTCTCAAAAACTGCTTTTAAAAAAAACGCCTAATTGCCAAAACGTCAACCCAAACACCTTAATTTTTTAAAAAAACAAGTCACCGTGATTTCTTTAAAAAAAAAAACTCATTTGGAATGGCGTCTTCATCTGAATTTTATAACTTCTCACTCAAAAATTTACAACTCAACTTGTGTATTCATGTGTTATAAGTAAATGTATCTTTTTTTACCCTTGATATACTATAAATTGATACCTTAATTATTTATTGATATTATTACCAACAATGATGATCAGATAATCACCCGTTAACCCCGTCAAAGTGGTTAGTTAATATAGTATTTTAATTTTTTTTATATGACTATCTGATTGAGTCAATTTTAAGTATTGTCGGTTTTAGTTGGTGGTAGTTCTCTCAAATGTATTTTCTACATTTACACATGTTTGAACTTGAGACCTCATTCTTAAGCTACCAAATCCCAATTAAGGTCAACTGGTTAGTATTTTGATCTTTTAGATTGGTAAGAAATAACACTAATCTCATGGAAATTATTTTATATTTTAGGGGCTTAATTCATATTACTTTTCTTATTGGGTATTTATTTGTAATTTTTAGGGTTTATCTACAATTTTCTTAATCAATTAATGGTGAAATTAATAAACATTTAAAGAAGAGAAATCATTGCTTTGCTTTTAATAAATGAGGGGCCACATTGCACTACATTTAACTTTAGATTGCCTAATATATGCCCGAAAAAGATTTAATGATAAAATTGGACTTTAACCCATTTGGAGGGGGCAAAAACCTAATATCATGAGAGTTTGGCCAAGAAAAGAGAATAAATAAAGAATCAAATGTCTTGAGATTAGATTTAGTAATCCGATTTCTCGTGCTTTGTTTTATTAACCTGAGTCCCTCAATAACTAAGCTTATTTAGTTGATTTTGTACTAATTTTATTGATTACTTATTTTTTGATAGTTCGATTTTGTTAATGTATGGACAAACTAGAGAAGAGTGGACTCACATTAGGGAATGTGTGACCGTTACCGCTAACTTCTTCTTCTTGTTTTTTTTTTCTTTTTTGGCCAAAACATTACCGCTATTAGAAGATCATGAAAATTATACATGCTGCAGATTTGAATTAGCGGTGAATACTTTATGAATTAAAGGTAGGAAAAAACCTATATAAAGTCACTTAAAAAAGAAAATTTCTAAATTAAGTTGGAAAATTCAACAAATCCCTACTTGAGTTATTAACTCAATTTAAGATTTTTTTTTGGTTGAAATTAACTCAATTTAAGATTTTAAAATATAGGTAAAATAATTTTAATGTCTCTCTTCTCTCCTCTTTAAAGAGTTTCATTTTTCTTTTTTCTTTTTTTGCCAATAAATTTCATTTTCCTTTGTAACTTATCTTTATATATATATATAAACATTAATATTTAATAAAAGATTCATCCATAGTTTAAATATGTTAACTGTAATAGTAAGAAAAAAAACCCAAGGAGTTCATTTTATTCAAATGAACAAATGTTTCAAAACAAAATAATACATCTCAATATAAATTTTTTTAATAAATATATTAAGCATAGATTTTAATATATTTGTTTCATATTTAAAGTTTCTTTTGAAAGTTTTATATTTCAATTTGTAAAGCATTTTATGAAATTTTAAGTACATTTAATATCTTTTTATCTAACATATTCTTAGAAGTATATCAAATTTACACACATCTGGTTAAAAAAAAATAATTAATATTAAGAATTCATATTAAAGAATGAAAAAGTTATAAATTGAAAACTTAGCTAAATTATTTTTTAAAAAAACATATTTATGCGTTAGGGAAAATTATTCAGTGTTTGTTTAGACTAATGTTGGTACAAGTGACTTTTATTTTAATTGATTTTTGTAAAATGAATATGATATGGGTTGTTCTTTCCTTTTTTTAATTTTTTTTGTCTCACTTGATAAAAAAAACTACATTATTTAAAAAAATCACTTTTTTTTGTATCATTAGTATCAATTAATTTATTTTCAACTCATTTAATTGGTATAAATGATATTGTCATGGCATTTGTTACACTGTTTTTTGCTTCAATTATTCTTAATAACCCTTTCAGAAGATAAAAAAATTCCTTTAACTTAGCAAATCATATTTTATTTTATTATATGTTAATGTTGTCATATAGAGTAATAAAGTCATAAAGTAATAAATCTCTTTTAAGTTGGGAGAGAAAATAAGAGAAGAGAGGGCATTAAAGTAGTTATACACCGACATATGCAGAAAATCCTCGCTTGGAAATTCACCCACCATAGCTAGGTGTGTGACCTGGGTCGGATCCGGATTAATCAAGGCAAAACTCTGATACTGGATGGGCAACCAAAAAAAAATCGTAGACTTGGCTAATGAATCAAGGGAAAATTAGTTAGAAGGATCAGGAGGGAATAATATTTATATGGAAGGATTTTAAAATTTTTAATTATTTATAAGGATCAAAATCTAAAATCTAAATGCGTAAATACTAAATTGCCCTTAACCAAACTCCCTACACTCTCTAACCATCTCTTAATTAAAATTTAAATATTTTTATTTATACAAATAAATAATTTAAATAATACAAAATGTTTTCTACTGATCATATACAATACAAAACTTTTCTAATAGGAAACATAAAAAGTACGAAAAAAAATTATAAAAATCAATATCCACCGGATTTTTAAATACGAATAATAATTTTAATCTTCCATAAGAATTTTGAAAATCTAAAAGATTCCTAATTTTTTATACGATTTTTTAAAATTCATCCACTCCCTGAATGTTAACAAAAATATTTACTTTTATATCAATATTATTAAAAAAATAAATAAAATCTATTAGCCATGAGTAATTTGAACAAATAAGTTAATAAGTGAAAATATCATTCCATATCATTGGTTTGATTCAAGAGGAAAAATCATGATCAAACCAATATAAATTTTAATTTTATACACAGACATAAAATATTATATATTATAACATGCTAATTTTTTATCATTTAAATTTATTTTTAAAAATGTACTATTGTAATCTATATTAAGTATCTTATTGATCAATTGAATAATGAAATTTATGGAAAAAAACATGACAAATAAAATTAATAGAAATAAAATATCTAGAAAAACAATTTGTTAAGTAATAAAAATATATAGAGGAAAAAATGATACTAAAATATATTTCAAACAAATGATATTTAATAATATTTCTATAAAATATATAATTGATAAATATAAATATTTTGATTTTTAATTAAGAGGTATGGTAAGAAGGATGTAGGGGCTTGATTAGAGGTAATTTAGTATTTGTATATTTATATTTTATTTTTAGGTTCTTTTAAATAATTACAAATTTTAAGATTCTTCCCAATAAATATTATCCTCTTTTGGTCCCTTAATCTAATTTTCCCATAAATCAATTAAGGATTTTTTAAATTTATCAACCTAATTTAGAATTTTCCTATTTTAAGTAACTTTATATGAGATTTTTCCTTTAAATATATCAGAACTCCTCTTTTCTGTAGGTTGAATTATATATCTTTTTTAAATAGTTTCAACTAATTATTTTTATTTAAAACCTATCTACTATTAAATTTCATTTGATATATTAATTCATTTTAATATGTCTCAATCCATACTAATCAAAATCTCAACTTGATAAGCAATAAATCAATAATAAATATATGCCTCTACATCCGTTAGAATAATCCTCTAAATCCTATAATTTGTGGTTGGCCCTAATCAATTCTTTTCTAATAAAATTCAAAATTCAAATATTCTAATAAACTCTATATAATAATAATAATAATAATAATAATAATAATAATAATAAGTGATAATGATGAATATAAATATAATCCCCTAAATCCCGTAAAAATTAACAATAATACTAAAAAAAATATCTGTTGTAAAACTAAAGTAGAGAGTGCAAAAAAAACAGATAAGCCAATATGGACAACTTCATCCACGCTCCCTTTCTTATTTTCCCCTTTCGCCATTGCGTCATGTGGAGTCAGCATATAAGAGATTTTCATGTCATCATCCTCAGATGGATTCAAAGTTTCACAGTTCCCCAATCAGCATATATATGTGTGGAAGAAAATAGAATTAAACAAACAAATTGAAGGGGATAAATGGTCAAGTTAAATGCAAGCTTGGCATTGCAATTGACGACTAATCTCATACAGTTAACATTAAACAGAATGAGGAATAATTTGAAGCCATCGAGGTGAAGTAAACACAAACAGCATTGAAGAAAGCTAAAACATGAAGCAAAACCTAAGCAAACAAAGATAATAACGTAATTGTGCTGTTTCCAAAATAACAGACTTCATGTTTGTGCTGTGATGAGAGTGTTGATACCTGATAGTGATTGCATGGGAAGACATTCCTTGTGGCAGCAACCACAACACCTCAAGACCTACACACACATAACCTAGGAGTGGTGAGAATTGAGAATCACTAAATTGATTGAATGTGGAGACTTCATAGAAGTCCAGGAAAAAAGTGGACTGAGATGTGAAGGGGGAGAGTGGCAGGAGTAATTTGGAAGGGAACAAATAAAAGCCACAATTAGTGGGAACCTTTGCAGCAATGTACTATTAAATAGAAGGGAGAAACTCATTTAAAGTCACTTAAACTAATAAAATTTTAAATCGGGATGGTAAATTCAACAAATTCTTAATTAAGTCATAAACCTAATTTAGGGGCCGTTTGGTACGCTGGAATTGGCCCCATGGAAATGGAAATGAAGGCCAATTCCATGTCTTGAGGATGTCTGGTATGATGGAATTTTCCAAAATTCCATTTCTACATGGAATCCAATTGAGTCCAATTTCACCAAAAAAGCCAAGTTTTATAATTCCACCCTCATATTTCTATCACTACCCTCCTCTCTCTTCAGTCTCCTCACTCACTGGCGATCAATGCTCACTCATCGGCGACGATGGTGACTTCTTCTCCCTCACCAGCGATGACAGCTCTCCCCCCTCCACCGGCGACGATGACAACGGTGGCATCCTTTAGCACCAGTGATGACAACCACAACGGCTCTCCCTTACTAATGACGATGATGACAGCGACAACAACTCCCCTCTCCTCTTCGTCTGATCTGGTGAGATCTAGCCTTGCGTCATCAGATCCAGCCTTCGCTTCGTCAAATCCTCATCTCTGTCTACTCTCCTCTTCACCGACACCTGCAACTCACGGTCGAGCATCGCCGACACCTGCAACCCACGGTCGAGCTTCGCCTTCTTCATCTTGTCGCCTTCTTAATCGACGACGTTGGTGGGGTTGGCGGTGAGCGAGGAGATAGTGAGGTGGTTGCTAGGAAGAGATGAAGAAATGGTGAGGTGAGGCTGGTTTAAGAAATGACGCAATCTGGTTAGGGAGGGAGAAGAAGATCTGGTTAGGTTTTTTGGAGGGCATATTAATAATTTCATATTTTAAATATAAATATTAAATAAAAATAATATTTGAATTCCATGTACATATCAAACACACTTTTAAACTTCATCTTCATTTCTATATCCATATCTATTTCTATTTCCATATCCATCAAAATCAATTCCAGTGTACTAAACGAGCCGTTAGGATTTCAGAATGTAGGTAAAATGATTTTACTACCCTCATCTCTCTTATCTTAAATATTTTCCCTTCCATTTTTCCTCCCACAATGACCACAACCGGGACCCTTCTCCCTTTAGATTGTGTGAATAAATTATGATAATTCAAGGTTTAAGGTGAAAATGTGATCATTTTTTTCTCGGTGGAACTTGTATTTTAACGATTGTGTGAATGCAACCCATTGTCAATTTGATGGCTTAAAATTATTTTTCTATCAAATATTTGCAATTTTTCATCCCTCGCTTGATATCACTAGCAGACCTGGAGCTTTTGATGAATGGGGTGAAATTTGTTCACATATTTTTAAAAGTTTATTAAGTTTATTATAATTTCTTATTTAAATAAATATATTTAAGTTTTAAGTAAATTTAATCAAAGGGACTCAACAATAATATATTTATCTTTCTCTTCAAAATTTTTTAAAAAATATCATTGTCAAATTAATATGAGTATCATACATTTTCATGTCAAATAGGGCTATGCATTATTGTGTAATTGTTAGTGCGTATATGTATGCTCATGTATATTATAGAGAGGTGTGAAAAGTTGAAGCATATGGTACAATATTTTCTAAGGAATTAATTGATATGGTAAATAATAGAATTATTTTTTTAATTTTATTATTTTAATAACTATGGGATATGGAGATTATTTGGCCTAAATTTTTAAATCCCTAATTATGAAATATAACATGATATATAATTTTTTAAGTTTAGTGACCTAAATTAGAATTTGAGTAATTTAATCGTCTTTATATCAGATTTTCCCTAAATAGAATGAAACTAATTAAATTAAAATGAATTATATTGAACTAAAGGAATTCAAGTTTTGAAAGATACATTTAAGGGCCTATTTGGATTAATGGTGTAAAAGTCTGTTCACATAAGTCGATATAAAACTCTTTTTACAAACTTACATCGTATACCGTAAACTATGTTGGAAAATCAGTTTGTACTGCTAATCCAAACAGGCATTTAAGATATGACAATGTCGTTCATAAGGCAATAAATGAAAGCTACAATTTGTGGGTACAGTTGGGAAGATGATACCCTCATTATCCTCTTTCTCATTATCTTTTCATCATCTCATCTCTCTACCTTTAGATCATGAAATGTATGGTTTAGATTTAATATTTTATAAAATTATTATCATAATATTTTATAAATTAATATTTATTTATTTTTATTGATTACAATTATGAAGGGCATAGATCATATATAAAGAGTTTTTATTTATATAGATATAATTTCATAAAAGATTAAATCTAAATTATATATTGTTTTAATCTAACGGTGGATATGAGATGATGAGAAGAAAATGAGAAAGAAGACAATGAGAGAAACACAACGTTGCAACCAGCGTATTAAATAGAGTTGAATTAACTAAATTAAATAGAATAAAAAAAAATTAAATTTAATGAAACAAATTAAAATTTCGTTTCTCAAATTTTGAAAGATAATTGAAGTTACGGCAATTGAACCAATAACAATTATAACTCTTGAAAAAAAGTGGAATCTTGGACAAATGGAGGGGCAAGTTTGAATTTTGAATAATGGATCAATTATGTAACCAATGAAATTGATGCAAAAATTGAAAAACGCAGCCACCTAATAAAGGAAAGGAAGACTGGATGATGTGGCTGATTATGTGGCTGATCTGGGTAAGTGGCACCAATAAATGAGATTAAAATGCTGATATCGTAGATCAGGTGGTCCAATCAACACTAAGCTAACACTATTGATAGTATATATATATTGATGATACTCCGCCGGAGAGGAACATTTGCCGCGTGATAAAATGGTTTCATTTTTTCCCCAAAAAAAAAAAAAATTCAAGTGAAATAATATCCTGACTGATTGATCTTCCATGTTTTTCCCTGAATAATAAGGTGCCTTAAAACTAATAGTTTTTTTTTTCAATGATTCCGTTTATTATGTCATATCATAAATTATAGATGTGCTATAAAAAAATGTGAAAGACGTGAAAATCATGGATTGGTAGAAAAAGGTCTTCAAATATGATATTAAAAATGCTAAGCTATATCCGAAACACAGCGAATATGCCTGCTTTTATTGTAATTTATAAGGCAACTTGCCATATGCTCTTTATTTTATTAAAAAGTCTGTCGCACTTTATATGAAAATATCACACTTCTTAAAATAATAATATAATTTTTAATTATACAAACCATCTTGAATTTGAATATATATTTTGAAATTAGATTTGATTTCTGTGTATTACATAAAATTTTAAAGATATACAGACCATCTTAAAAGAAACTTTATAAAAATGTTTTAATCTATTCAATATAATTAAAATAATGTAATATGTTCAGTTTTAATTTCTTTAATCTGTAAAAATATTTTTTATTGACCTATTTATAAAAAACTGAAAAATACGATAAATAAATCTTATATTTAATATTAAGATCAACTCTCTAATTCATTCTCACATAAAAAACGGGAGGAAGTAACTTGGAAAAATAAATGTAACATTTAGAATTTTCGGTAATTTAATTTAAATATGATAATGAATTTCTTAAAATTTGATATTAATTTTGCTTATCCAAAATATTTATATAAAAAAAACACATGCACAACTTTAAACCAGGCGAGAGAGAGAAAAACTTAGAACAACTAAGAAACCCGGGGCCTCAATTGTCATTTTTTCCTCCACAGATCACCCTCCCTCAGTCCCTCATGCTCACGCTTCCTTATATCCATGATCCATCAAATCAAATGAGAACGGCCTGGACGAACTAAAGTATTGCTCAGAGCCTGTGACATTGTTCTACTTTTTTTTTGTTCTTTTTTTGCAGATTGACATTGTTCTACTGTGGTTGAAACCTATTTTCTAAAGTAATTTATGGTATACGGGATAAATTTGTTAGAAGAGTTTTATCTCGACTTATGTAAGATGGTTTTTCCACAACTAACCCAAACAGACCCAACTTGTTTCAATCAAATCAAGGAAAACATTAATAGCATGTTTGATAGAGTTTTTGAAAAGTTTATAAGTGTTTATACATGTAAGTCAAGACAATACTTCTCTCACATACTTACTTCATACACTGCAAATCACGATTGAAAAATTGTTTTTAAAAACTTTAATCGCTATTTCAAACAAACCATAAATTTCATTTACCCCTAGTTAACTACATATTTTTCAATAAAATATTAAGAGATATGTAGTTAACTTAATAAATATAGGTTAAATTAATATTTTTTTCCAATTCCACCATGATTTATAAATAAATATTTTTCACCTTTTTTTCACTCTACCTAAAATTTATTGGCAATCAATTAAATTTTTTTTTTAATAAAACCATGGTTTTGTTAAAAAATTGCCAAACAACCCCAAAAATAAAAGAAGCACATTTTTATCCCAAAACCATGGTTTAGGAAAAAGCTAAAAAAATTTTGTTTTTTCTCTCTTTCCCCATTTTCTTCTGTCCTCTTTCCTTTCTCTCTCTCCCCCAAGGTAATTAAACTCAGACTGGTCATTGAACCGGCCAAGGTACTGGATCAAAGATAAATGGGTCAGACATGATTCAAACCAAAGCTAACCTGGGACCAAACTAGTGAGAAAATGAAGATTTCAGGTATGAAATTATAAATAAAAATTAAAAAAAGAAAAAGAAAAAAAGACCATGTCACTACCTCGGACCAGACTGGTTTTCCAACCGGTTTGCCGGTTTTCAGGTCGAATCATCCGACCGGTCCTGATTTGATAACTATGCTCTTTCTCAATTTCCCCTTATTTCTCTTTTCTTTCTGTAATTCTACTTGGGTTTATTGCATGCCTTTTTTAAAAAAAAAAAGTTGGACAATTTTTTTGATCACACACATACACATATATGTATGTTTGATCTATTTTTTTATATTACATAATTGACTAATGTTATAATTTTAATTTAATAGATAAATTTATTTCATTTTTAGTATTTATTATAAAACTTAATGTGAAATAATACATAAAATATAATATTAACATTTCTATGTAATTATTACAAAAATTAATATCCTTTTTGATAATTTGACCATTAAAAAAGTGATTTTCAACACAACACCCAAACACTTTCATTTTATTAAAATCATTTTTTCCCATAATCTATTCTGCTTAGAATCTATTAAAACAAAATCATTTTTTTCACTTTTTCTTCAGAAGCTATTCTCAAAAGTTAAATCCAAACACACTGTAAAAGTAATAGGGGTAAAATTATAACATTTTTATTTATTATCCTAAAAATATATTTATGATAAGGACAAATTTTTTTCCTAAACTGAATTTAGGATAAGAGGAGTACACAAATAAATTAAGACTAAAACAATAAGTTTTGGGGTTCGTAGCTACCTTTTTAATATAAGTGTCTCTTTTACGACTTAAACTTAAAATCCAAAAAATTTAGTAGGACCATAAACCTATCCTTTGTGTTGATAAAATGGGGTTAATAGTATTATTAGTTGTCAATTTGTCCCTCACTCTTTTCTATCTTTGATCCTTCAAAACGGCCTTCATAAAAAAAAATAAAATACTGCTATGACACTGTTTGAAATTAAATGTGTTTGGATTTTAAAAAAAACTTATGAGAGAGAAACCATGGTTTTAAAAAATAAAACCTAAACACTACACAAAATGCCAAAATCCTTTTTTTTTTTTACTAAAACCATGGTTTTAGAAAATTTTTATTTTTTTATTTTTAAGTTGGTGGGCCCCACTCCCCCTCTCTCATTTATCCTTTACATGTTTTTTCTAAGCATTGGGTTTGTGTCATTTTTATTTCTTTTTCATGTGGTGGCCCGCATCTTATGAAAATTAGTGCGAAACTTTAGGAATTCAAACGTTATGTGATCCTAGTACTTCGGTCTCTTTATTAGTTTATTTTATTGATATTTCAATTTCTTTATTTAATCTTATTTAAATAAAATTCTTGAGTCAGTTACGTGAGGCTTGTTCACGTTGTCATCTGTGAGTCTTGTTTTTCTGAGTTGTTTCCTATTATTTTGCTTTATTTTTTATTTATTTATTTGGTTAATGGGGAGTGTAGGAAAGATGTCAGGGTAGTTGGAGAAAAATATGGGAAGAAGGATCGTGGCTCTAGATTATATATGAGATCATATTGTAATCAGATTTTTTGAGATAGATATCCAGATACACATTCCCAAAATATTCTCTCCAATTTATATGTACATTTTTTTTAATCATTATTCCCTTTATTATTTTTGTTTTATGGTATCAAAGCCATTGGTTTTTGGGAATTCTATTGTCCATTGAAATGGAGATCTCAAATGGAGGAAACGTACAAAACGGGATGGAGAAGCTTGTGGGTAACAACTACAAGTATTGGAGGATGTGTATGGAAGCGTATCTTCAAGGTCAGGACTTATGGGAATTGGTTGTTGGTGCTGATACAATTCCTCCCGATATTCCTGAGAATGCCGAGTCACGACGAAAGTGGAAGATCAAATGTGGGGAAGCTCTTTTTATCAGCAAAGAGTTCATTGATCATGTTCGTGACATTTCTTCTCCAAAGCACGTTTGGGAAACACTGGAAAGGCTCTTCACCAAGAAGAATATAGCAAGATTGCAGTTGTTGGAGAACGAGTTGGCAATGCTAAAGCAAGAAGGTATGTCGATGTCAGAATACTTTTTACATATAAAGAGTATTTGTGCTGAAATTTCAGAGATAGATGCCGATGAAAAGATTAGTGAAGCTCATCTACGTCACTATCTTATTCGTGGTCTAAATAAGGAGTATGGGCCTTTTGTCACTTCCATACAAGGGTGGTCGAATCAACCTTCTGTTGAGGAATTAGAGAATTTACTCTCTAATCAAGAAGCCTTGGCAAAACAGATGGCGAAGAGTTTTGAAACTGATGCTATTCTCTACTCAAAGGGAAAGCCAAACACAAAAAACGTGTCCAGGAGCAAGAAGGAAGAAGAAGATTCAAATTCAGAAGAAGATGGCAGCTCACACACTAAGAAGCCCATCATATGCTTCAGATGCGGGATGACTGGGCATATAAAGAGGAATTGTCGGGTGAAGCTTTCCAAGGCCAATGTTGCATGCACAAGCGAGGGAGATGATCAACTTAACTGGGATCACTGCTTTACCATTGAAGCTATTGAACAAAAGTCAACCCAAGCCTTTGTTAATTATGCTTACAACAAGAAGAATGAGTGGATCATTGATTCAGGTTGTTCTCACCACGTAACGGGGAATGAGACCTTATTTTCAGAAGTGCATGAACACCATGGAGACCGAGTTATTGTCACTGTTAATAACTCTACTCATCCAGTAGCAAAAGAAGGCATTGTGACGATTGATGTAGAAAATGATATAAGCACAAAAAGTGTCAAGCTGCATGATGTTTACCATGTTCCAGGTTTGACTAAAAATCTAGTTTCAGTTCCTCAAATTACTGATTCTGGAAAGTATGTATTATTTGGCCCAAATGATGTGAAGGTGCTTGATAATGTGAAAGAAATATCTGCTGATGTTATTTTTTCTGGTGAGAAGAAAGGCTCTTTGTTTGTAATGTCAGCAGGTGAAGCTTATGTGAAAAAGACAAGCCAAACTGATAATGCTGCTATCTGGCATGCTCGGTTGGGTCATGTTGGCTATCAATTGTTGCAGCAGATTTCTTCTAAAAAGTTGGTAGATGGAATGCCAGCCTTGAAAAATGTTCGTGAAGATGTGATTTGTCAAGGCTGTCAATATGGCAAGTCCCACCGTCTTCCTTTCAAAAGGTCATTAAATCGACAATCTGCATTGTTCGAGTTGGTTCATACAGATTTAATGGGACCAATAAGAACACCAAGCTGTAGTGCACATCGTTATGTTATGGTATTGGTGGATGACCACTCAAGGTTTACTTGGGTGAAGTTTCTGAAAGATAAGAGTGAAGTGTTATCAAAGTTTGTGGAATTCAAAGATGCCATTGAAAAGGAGTTTGGAAAGAAGATAAAATGTCTCCGGAGTGACAATGGTGGAGAATACATGTCAAACGACTTCTTCAAATATTGTGATAATAAAAACATTCTTCGTCAAATGACTTGTCCGGATACTCCACAGCAGAATGGGGTTGCAGAAAGAAAACTTGGGCATCTTGCCTCAGTTTGTCTTTCATGGCTGCATGACAAGAATCTTCCTCGGGATCTTTGGGCAGAAGCAATTCAATGTGCATGTCATGTAACAAATAGATTGCCACCTTGGCCAGGTACACATAAATCTCCTTTTGAAATTCTATATGGTGAAATGCCTATTGTAAATTACTTTCGAGTGTTTGGTTCTGTATGCTATGTTCATATTCCTAAGAATCATAGGACCAAGCTTGGCCCAAAAGCAAAGAAGTGTATATTTGTTGGCTATGACTCCTACAGGAAGGGTTGGAGATGCATGGATCCCGAGACAAAGAAGTACACTACTTCTAGAGATGTGGTGTTTGATGAGGTGTCATCACCATTCTCTACTCAAAAATTCGTTGCCCTTAATGATGACCAAGACAACTTGGACCTCTTGTTTCCTGAAGCAAATGTGCAAGCACCTAGTGGTAGAGAGGCAGAAGTTGAGCCACCAATTAAGGATAGAGAAGATGGTGAAAAACAAGTTGTGAAGCGGTCATCAAGAGAGAAAAGACAGCCAAACTACCTCAAAGATTATGAGGTAGAACTTAACACTTGTTCGGTAACCGCATGTTTCTTTGCAGGGTCTTTAACTGCAGAAGAACCAGCAAGTTATGAGGAAGCAAAGGGCTGTCCAAATTGGGAAAAAGAAATGCAGGAAGAGATTGATGCTTTAGACAAAAATGAGACATGGGATTTAGTACCCAAACCAGTAAATTGTGAGCCAGTCACTTGCAAATGGGTCTATCGATTGAAAAAGAATTCTGATGGCACTATTAATAGGTTTAAAGCTCGTCTGGTTGCTCATGGTTTCTCTCAAAATTATGGATTAGACTATGAAGAAACTTTTAGTCCGGTGGCAAAGATGGTGACAGTGAGGACTATTATCTCACTTGCTGCTTTTAAAAGTTGGAAATTGTGGCAACTTGATGTAAAGAACGCATTTCTTTACGGAGAGTTGGATTGTGAAATATTCATGGAGCAACTCCCTGGCTTTGTTTCTAATCAATTTCCAAATCATGTTTGTCGTTTGAAGAAAGCACTTTATGGCTTAAAGCAAGCTCCACGAGCCTGGTATGGTAAAGTTTCTCAATATCTTACTTTCTGTGGATTTAAAGTTTCTGATTCAGATTCCAGTTTATTTATAAAATCAGAATCAAATGTGCATCTTTTGGTATTATTATATGTCGATGATATGATAATAACTGGAGACATTGAATCAGAAATTTCTAACTTAAGGGATGACTTGTATGTTCGGTTTGATATGAAAAATTTGGGGGAGATTGGTTGTTTTCTTGGTTTAGAAGTTGAAAAATCATCTCAAGGGTATTTTGTATCTCAAGAAGCATATGCAAAAAGTCTCTTAAAACGTTTCAGCATGGGGGAGTCAAAAGAAAAGGCCACCCCGATGGAGCCAAATCTAAAGCTGAGGAAAGATCAAGGCAAGCCATTAAAGGATGAGAAGAAGTTTAGATAACTTGTTGGAAGTTTAATTTATCTAACCATCACAAGACCTGAAATTTCATATGCTATTGGTATTGTTTCTCAATTTATGCAGAATCCAAGAAGTTCTCACTTGGAAGCAGCAAAAAGAATTTTGAGTTATGTGAAAGGAACTATTGGTTATGGTCTTTTATACAAGAGGTGTGACAGCTTTGTGTTGAGTGGTTTTACTGATGCAGATTGGGCTGGAGATACAAATGACCGTCACTCAACTTCAGGTTATTGCTTCAACATAGGCTCAGCAGTAGTTTCTTGGTGCAGCAAGAAACAAGATGTCGTTGCCTTATCTAGCACTGAAGCTGAGTATGTGGCAGCAACCATGGCAGCACAAGAGTGCACTTGGTTAAAGAGATTAATCGGGAACATGCTATGTGAAGTTGACTATGCTGTGCAGATTAAATGTGATAATGAAAGTGCCATCAAGCTTGCATCAAATCCTGTTTTTCATGCTAGGACAAAACACATAGAGGTGCGTCATCATTATATTCGTGAGAAGGTTTTGAGTGAAGAGATTGAGTTAACTTGTGTTCGAACCAGTGCTCAAGTGGCTAATATATTCACTAAGGCTTTGGTGAAACCTAAGTTTCAAGCTCTTCGGGATGCTCTCGGAATTGTGGATCAGAAGTTCACACTAAGGGGGAGTGTGAAAATTAGTGCGAAACTTTAGGAATTCAAACGTTATGTGATCCTAGTACTTCGGTCTCTTTATTAGTTTATTTTATTGATATTTCAATTTCTTTATTTAATCTTATTTAAATAAAATTCTTGAGTCAGTTACGTGAGGCTTGTTCACGTTGTCATCTGTGAGTCTTGTTTTTCTGAGTTGTTTCCTATTATTTTGCTTTATTTTTTATTTATTTATTTGGTTAATGGGGAGTGTGGGAAAGATGTCAGGGTAGTTGGAGAAAAATATGGGAAGAAGGATCGTGGCTCTAGATTATATATGGGATCATATTGTAATCAGATTTTTTGAGATAGATATCCAGATACACATTCCCAAAATATTCTCTCCAATTTATCTGTACGTTTTTATTTTAATCATTATTCCCTTTATTATTTTTGTTTTACATCTCTCTCTCTCATCTGTATTATTATTTTTTTTTGAATTTTGAAATTCTCTCTCTCATTTATCCTTTTTTTCCTCTTTATAATTTTAAAATTTTAATTCTCCCTTCTATCTTTAATATAAGATCTATTTATTTAATTTAATTAATATCATATATAGACAAATTTATTTCATTTTTTATATTTATTATGAAATTTAATGTTATATAATGGGTTAAGGTGCAAATTTAACAATCAAGCTTTTCTTGAGAGGCGTGTGTGTATATATATGTTTGATCTAAATTTTTTATGTTACATAAATGACTAATAGTATAATTTTAAATTTTTTACATAGATTTATGTTAGTTTTGGTATTTATTGTGAAATTTGATATTAAATAATACACAAAATATAATCTTATTATTTATATGTAATTATCACAAAAGTTAATATCCTTTTTGGTAATTTGACTATTAAAAAAAGTGATTATGATAACAACATCAAAACACTCTCATTTTATCAAAATTACTTTTTTCCCATAATCTATTCTACTCAGAATTTATTATCTTAAAATCATTTTTATCACTTTTTCTTTAAAAGTTATTCTCCAAAAACTAATCCAAATACAGTCAAAAGAATATAGTTGGCTTCTGGCTTCTACGAGAATGAATAAATTAGTTGGCAAAAAAAAGCAAAAATGATAGAAAAATAATTTTAAAATTGTAAAATCCCAAAGTATGTTTTTTTATTAAGAATAGATAAATTAATGACGAGACTTAATAAATAATTCACAACTTATTTTATGAAAAATATATAATTTAAAGTTTCACAATTTCAAAGTTTTTTTTTCTCATTCTCTCAAAAGAATAAATAAATTAGTTCAAACTTCTATGGTAATAAATAAATAAGGATTTTGTGGTTCTTATAATTTGTCCTTATTTTAAGTTTGGCACATAAAGTTTGGAACAATTGTGTTTCAACCGTTTCAAATTTTAGATAGAAAAAGTACTAATAATTTATTATTGTTGAGGTAATAAGGAGCCTCATCTTATATAAGGAGAAGAATAAAAATTCGAACATTAAGGAACATACTTATTAAAAGATGTGGGAATTTGGAGTTTCTAAATTTAGGAAAAATCTTTGATCAAAATATAAAAAAAAATTGGGTAAAAAGGAAATCAAGCGATTCCTTCTTTGTTTTCCTTTTGTTTTCTTTATTTTGACTTTGCTTTGAAAGTATTGACAGATATTATCGAGGAAGAGATGTTTTGAATCAATTAATGAAATTCATTTTTTAAAAATATCATCAGAAAAAAAATGAAATGGAGTTTTTTAAAACATTAGAAAAAGTTTTTCATTTTGTTATTTATACGAATAAAAGATTTTATGATTATTAAGAACTCAGCAGGACCTCCTCTCGTCAAAACAAAGAAAGAGGGTACAATAATTGCAAACTATGGTGAAAAGGAAAGGGAAAAATACATTAATGTCTCAAGTAAGAAGATAAATAAAGAAATGATCATTTAAAATCGTAAAATAAAAAAAATGGTTTTATTGACAACTTCAGGTGTTGGTCATTGATAACTTGAGGGGCGTCATTGATAATTTCTTGAGATTGATTTTTTATTTTACGATTTTAAGAAATAATTTTTTCATTTTTCTTTTTGTTTGAGACCTTAATGTATTTTTCTCAAAAAGAAAAAAGAAACTATCAATATTTATTGGCTCATGAATTCAAATATGCTCTGATGTGTTTGGAATGATGATTGAAACTTTTAAAAATATTTTTTAATCATAATTTACTATACACAAAATAAATATATGAAAATGATTTTATTTTAACTTAACTAAAAAATATTTATAAAATAATTTTAAACTCATTCCATCTCTAGTGATATGGTACAACGCTCTCTCTTTGCCTTTCTTGTATAAAAGCTGAAAAGGGCTCATCTCCCTCTCGTCTAGTCATTTCAGTTCCGGACTCAGCAAAGCAAGCACTCCTCCACTGTTGTCTTCTGTGGAGCTTTCTCTGAATCTGGAACAGGATGCATCTCCATGGTACTCTACTATGCCTCTGATTTTACCTTCATCTCTTCTCTTCATGATGAATTTCACTTCTATCTGCACTCTTCACTCACTTTCTTTCTTTTCAGATGGCAACAGAGTTGATTTCTCTCACATGTTCGCTGTTTCTTTCGCCGGATTTGTTGCCGTCGCTAACGCCCTGAGCCACCAGCATGCGGCGTCGAAGCAGGTGGAGAAAGACCACAAGATCATCCCAAGGCTTGAACGAACAGAATCTGGTCGCTTCGGAAAGCTCGAGAAGTTCTCCCATTATGTCGGTACGTAAGTGCTCGTTGGCGCACAATTTTTTTTCTGGATCGAACAATTAGGTTATGCGATTCAGATTGCTCAGTTTCTGCGTTTTGAATAGTAGGTGATCGATTTCATCCTGGTCTCACCTAACCTCTTTTTTTCGATTGATTCTTCTGGTTGAATCTCATGTTAGCTGAGTATTCTTGTCGATGTTCAACTCCACCTGATCCAGATTGGGGGAGGAAATTGATTTGTTACTTAAATTACAATACAGAATCTCTCTCGTATTTGAAACGGTTAACAGTGATGGCAACCTGTTCGATGAAATGAATTCGAATTATTTAGAAGGCAAGGTTCTTAATTAACAACCTGATTAGTGTTAATTAATTTATGTTTATCATTTAAGCAGTTATCGACCACTTGTCAAAGAAACAAGTGGTGATCTGTTCAAGATTTTGTTCTTCGAGTAAAATGTCAAAAAGAAAGCTGAAACTTTTAATGCTGATGTACTGTGTTTTCTCTTTGATGACGGAAGTGAAGTGAAATTTTGCGTGTGGTTACAGAAACAGAGTCATGAACAGTGATTTGTTTGTGTGTGGATTGAATATTTTTTTGCAGCTAGGCAAATGGGATTTGAAGATCCAGAGGAAGTTCCTGGGCTGTGCAAGCTGGCTAATGACTTCCTGAGAAAAGCAAAAGACTGGGAGGCAAACATGTATGGATATTTTGATGAGGCAGAGGATGCGGCATTGCTTTATGAGAAGTTGATTCATGAGTTTGACCGATGTATTCTCACTTACTTTGCTTTTCACTGGAGCCAAGCTCCTGCTGTGATTAGTCAGGTAAAGTAACCTCATCTTTTTTTAATTTAGAAAAAAATTATATTTTGGTCATAAATAAGGAAAACATAACAAATGATCTCTTAAATTTTTTAAATTACATATAGGTCTTATAAACTTTTTCTTACAATAAATTCTAATTCTACTTATAAGATATGAACGTCTATTGGTAAGTTCATAGGTATTTAATAATTAAAATTTATTGTTAAAAAGTCTCACAGACATAAATATAATTTTGAGATTTTAAAGATCATTTTATCATATTTTTTTATGTATGAGACCTAAATGCAATTTTTTTTATTTATTTATTGTTTTAATAAATCATTTCTACACAATTTTATTACAGGAAAAATTCATGAAAAACACCTTGATATTTTAAAATGGGAAAAAGACAAAAAAAAAAAAAAAAAAATCGCTTGGAACTTTAAAATCAATTGCTATACTATTGTTTTGTCTTTTTCCCTTTTAAAATATCAAAGCAGTTTTCTTTACTACTTTAATTGTTTTTATTTATAAATCAATCATTTACGACATGTTTCATAAAAGTTAAGAAAAATATTAAATTTATCTTAACATTTAGTAATTTCCAAATTCTATGCATGTTTAATATATATTATATTTCATTGTAACAAAATCAATATAAAAGTAAATAAATGATAAAATTGTATATTTATATAAAAAAAATTTAATGATGTAATCTGTAAATAAGACCAAAAAAATTCCTTTTAAAAAAATTCCTTTTTTCTCCGTCCTATAAATGGAATAAGAGGAACACCCTTAGCAAATGACAACTAGATTAAGTATGAATTCCTTGTCTTGATATTTTTAAAATAGATTTTTAAATTTTGAAGGTATTTAATTGAAATTTTTTAAGAAAATTTGAAAACTATTGGCCAAATTTATTTTTTCCCCAATGTATGAGAAATCATTCTTTTAGATAAATATTATCTAGAAAAGCAATATACTCTCTTCGATTCTAAATATAAGACTTAATTAACTGTTTTTAAAAAGACTAAAAAAGCTAGATAAGTTTTTTTTATTCTTAATTTCATTATTAGAATCTAAATAATTTACTTAATCATATCATATATTGTGTATCATTATATTATATATTAATTTAAAAGTTAAAGTAAAATAGTTTGAAGAAAAATATTTAATATAAATATTTTTAAATAATTTATTTAATATTTTTAGTATCTTAAAAAAAATTAATTAGATTTTATATTTATAATCTGAGATAAAACATAAAAGAAAATGAATTATCAGTTATCAGACACAGACTAACGATTCATCAATTTTTTTTCCCGGCAATAACGATTCATCATTACATGAGTGTCTCTTGTGTGTGTATATGTTTACTTATTCAAGTTCGAAGAAAAATTGAGAGGATCTAGAATTGAGATTTCTTCTCATTTATTTTTCTCTGAAATTTTTGTTAATTTATGGGTGTGCGTGCTATCTGTGTGTAACATGTGGTAAAATATAATAGGGAAAATTGTTTAAAAGGACCTGCTTGAGAAGTTTTTTTCCCAGTGATACCTTAAGGTTTTTTTTAAAAAGATCTTGGTCTTTTAAGGTGAATAGATATAAGGATTAAATGACTAAATTGTCTTTTCAGTTCCCTATGTGCAATTCATCTTGCCTAGGTACGATATATCTTCCTTATGTAGAGTGTAAATATCTTCCCATGTGCTACAAAATTAAGCCAGAATATGTAAATTATTACATGTGCAAATGATAATATTCTTTGCGGGTAATTCATCTTTCTTATGTTCAATATACCTTCCCTTATGCGATACATTTTCCTTCTGTGCAAGTTAACTTCCGTTATATGTAATCCATCTTCCCCATGTGAAAATGTCTTCTCTTGTGTCTCAAAATTAAGTTAGAATATGTAAATTATGTTTTGTGCAAACGGTCTCCCTTTAGTGCAAATGGTCTTCTCATGTGTGCAAACCATTTTCCTTATTCCTATGTGCAATCTATCTTCCCTATGTGCAGCTTAACTTCTGCTGTATGCAATCTATCTTTCTGTGTGCAAATTCCTTTCCATGTGTTCCAAAATTAAGCCAAAATGTGAAAATTATGCTAGCACAAATGATCTTCCCTTTATACAAATAATCTCCCCTTATATGCAAACCATCTTCCCTCATTATGAAAATAAACTTTTCAAATTTTCTCTTTCTTAAAACTCTTGGCCACTCACACCCATACCTCTAGGAATCAAACCCAAAGATCTAGATTTACAAATTAGTTGGTCGAATAGGGGGTTAATGAGATGTAACAACAAATTGAGGGTAGTGAGACAGAGTTGTAGAGGAGAAGAAGAAATGAAAGAGATGGTTAAAATATTCCAGATTTGATTGAAGGCTGAAAAAACCATCGTCCTCTCATTGGAAACTGTTATTTTTTATTGTTTTTAAAGGATGATGTCGTTGCTGAAGTTAATCATGAGCAAGACAAATAAGGTGAAGGCGGGCAGTGTAACTAAGATGGTGAGTGAGATGCAACTATTGATGTGAGAAAAGAGGGTGAACGAAATCGGTGACTGATGATTTGTAGAAGATGGAGAGTGAACAACAATGCAAGGGAGGAGAGTGTGAAAGCATTCAAGTGGCGTGGTGGGGTGATATAGGCATTTTAGTTATTTCATTCTTATTCATATATGTCATAAATGACTTGGCTCCTTAAAATAAACTTAGGTCCTTCTAAAAAAAAACTTTTTAAATAGGGATCTACTAACAAATTTTCCAATATGATATTCTAGGTCTACAATTGACCAAAATAAATAATCAAACTCAAGATCTAAACACTAATTTCGAGAAGAGAATTGGAATTGTTTCCTGAATAATAAAAAATTATAGGAATTAAATAATGTGAATTTGTTCCCCACGAATTTTGCAGTTGTTTATGGGATTACGATCCTGCATTCATGGTATTGATGAGAAAGCATATACTTTTGTTTTCACTTGCTGTTTGTTGTAAGATTAGAAATAATCTAAAACAAGGAGCAATTTAATAATACGTTGTAATAGTCCGTTGACCACATGAACAAAACTCAAAATATCATTGAAGAACTAAATCAATAATTATTGATAGCTTTGGATTGTCCTTTCTCCCCATTGTGATAAGGATACAAAAAAGTCAGACATAATTGTCATGACTGCGACACCAAATAAAGATAAGATACTTTTTAATTTTGTTGAATTCATATATAATAAATGAATATAAGATGAATGTTTTATACAGGTAGTTTAAAAAATTACATTAAATTGATTATAAACTTGTGAAAATTCGCCAAAATAATTTTTTTTGAAATATACTTGTGTTGGCCTGGAACACTTGGGAGTTGGGAATACAAATCAGAACAATAAATTTTAAGCAGCTTTCTGAGGAAAGACCACCTGAGATTATTATCAATAATTAATTCGACCTTATGTAGATGAAGTGTTATATTAAGAAACAGTGAAAAGAATGGGAGTAGTATAAAATAACTTGTTCATTTTTGTAGTTACAATTCATAACGTTATATTTTGTGAATTATCTATTATTACGGTAAAACGAAATCTCTACTTCTATAGTAGTAGCACGCTAATCTTAACATGATTTCATATGTTTATGGTTGATATAATTTATTTTTCGGGTTTAGTTGAATAACATCAAAAATTAATGTTTTCGGGGTTTCCTTTTGGGTTATAGGTATTAAGCAGTGACTCTGGGAAGAAAACTCAGCTGAAGGAGATGCTGTTGGCTGCTACGAGGTGACTCTCTCTCTCTCTCTCTCTTAATGTTAAATATTACGTTCGATCCTAAATATAAGACATAGTTGATTTTTTTTTAAAGATTAATGAAATTAAATAAATTAGTTAATCATATCCTATGTTGTGTATCCTTAAATTATATATCATTTTATAAATTAGGGAAGATAATTTGGATAAAAAATGACAGATATAAATATTTTATAGTAATTTAATTAACTTTATTAATATTTCCAAAAAAAATCAACTTTCTCTTGTATTTAGGACTGGATTGAGTAATAACTTTTTTTGGCCAAAATGTAAAATAATAACGAAGAAATAAAATATTGCTGATTTTAACACCTTGTTTTGACTTTTGACAGTAAATTTATTTGATTGCTAAATTAGAGTATGAAAATAAATTGAATACTTATCAACAAATGTACCAATATAAAACATTGAAAGGTACAGAGTTGAGAATAATGAAATCCATTTTGGATGGACGAGTCTTCTTGTTTTATCAATAAAAAGAATGTGTGATATATTGTTTGTTATAAAATATTGCTGGTTATGTTTAAATAATTTTAGAACGATAACTTGTAATAGTATTAAAACAATGTTTAATATAATGAAATATCAGGAAAAAAATAATAAAGAAAAATAATCACAATTGGTTAAATCGCTATTATAATTAAATATGGATACACTAAATTACCCGAAAAAGATGTAAAAAAAAACATAACTAATTTATGGATATTAAAGATATTAGTTCTGTTAATTATTTGAAATAAATGTTTGTTAGTTTTCCCTTGATACTTTTTCTAATTTTGTACATTGTAAGTTTGTAATTGTAACTAGTCCTCGGTGAAAATTCTTTGAGAAAATTTTAAGAAAATACTACTTAAACTTTGAAATCCTAAATTAGTGATTTAACAAAAATCTGAGTTGTCAATCTCATTATTCTTTTTGTCAACCCCACTACTCTTATTGTCAATAAAATCAATTTGGGATTTTAAAGTTTAAGTGATATTTTTTTGGGATTTTTCCAAATTCTTTTATATATATATATATATATATATATATATATATAATCAATATGGATACTTTGAAAAAAAAAATTAGTTATAAATTTAGTAAACAAAGTAGACTGATATAGTATTATATTTAGGGAAACAAACAGAAAAAGAATTTTGAAATTGCAAAATCTCAAATCAAGCTTATTATCAAGAGTTAATAAGGGAATGACGAAATTTAATAAGTAATTCATAAATCATTTTTGAAAAAAATACCTTATTTAAAATTTTACAAATTTAAAGTTCTTTTTTTCTGCTTATATTTAGGATTAATATTTAAGATCCCATGATATGAAACTTTCAACTTGTGGTAGTATGATACCTCGTGATACTTTAGTGGTCTACCTTAGTAATTTGGAACCACTTTGGATAGGCATGAAGAATTTATCTTATGTGGACAGTTCAAATTAATTTTTTTTAAAAAATGTTTTAATGGGTAGAGAATCTAAAATAAAGATAATCCCTTAACTAATTTTTTTTTAAAATAATTTTTTCATTTAAAAATCACCAATTAATAAAAAATTAAATTTAGACCGTCTAAATTTCATTTGAATGGTTTAGATAAAATGAACTCCGCCTGCCTATCCAGAGGATAGGGTAGGCAAGGAAACTGGGTCTAATAATTTGACACTACTATAAGAAAATGGGACAACCAATCAAACCATGGTCGTTTTATTTTCTTTTATGAAAAAAGACAATAATAGTATGATATATCTAAGGAAAGAGGGACCACTATTATTATTATTATTATTACTATTACTACTATTACTTATTGGGAACAATGTGACCACTATTTTTACCGGGTTAAGATGTAAGTTTGTCCCGAAAGTTTTCACTGAGGAGTAATGTTACCCTGAAAGATTTTTTAGATTCAATATTGTCTTGGAAGTATTAAAATTGAGTAGTGTTGCCCTCTTCCGTTTGAAAGATAGAGGTTAGTGTCATTTTTTTAACAATCAACATTATTTTTTTAATGGTATAGGGCAACCTTGCTATGTTTTGAAACTTCTGGGGTGACATTGAACACAAAAAACTTTCAGAGCAACATTACTCCTCAGCGAAAACTTCCGGAGCAAATTTGCACCTTAACCCTTTTTACTCCCTACAAAACTTAGCACTAGATTCATATAAGGATAAGCAATCCTTTTTTAATGCGTTACTACTTCAATTCTCATTTTATTACTCATTCCGGTCCTTAATAAAAGACTTATTTACCTAATTTAGTTAGATTAATGAAGTTAGTTGAGTTAGTTAATATGGCATGTTTTTTGTAAAATGTCTTAATTATCTTTATCAATTCCATCATTTCCTTTCCTCCTTGATCATTGTTAATAGAGCATCAATAGGGTAAATTAGGAAAAAAATTGATAAATATGAAAATTTTGTGTTATATTTAGGATCAAAATCAACTCTTCAAATATGTCTTATATTAAGGACTGAAGGAATATTAATATTTATAGTTTACTTATTTTAATTTCAATGAAAAATCACCTTAAATATAAATTTGAACAAAATAACAAGGGCCTGATGTGTGTTCCAACTTCTCTGAGTGCGTGGGAGACAATAGTAATATATCTACATATCCCAATTCACAACCACTACTATAGGAATTGTGATATATGATGATTATTAACTGTCATATATCATGGTTTCGAATCGTCATATATGCGGGCGTTATAAAAGCTTAGCGCAGATACATTATGGTTCTGAACCATTATTTATTTCAGACCTGTTATAACGATTATAATATAACACCCATTATGTATTAAGGTTTGGTCAGGCCATAATCTACCCATTGCTGTGATAATTAATGGGCACATGTAAACAACCGTCATAATATATTGTAATGCTTATATGATATATAACTGTATCATTTTACAACCGTTATTTATTAGATAAGAACCATGATTTTTAATAAAATTTAATAACGATCTCATGTAGACAATCGTTATGTATAAGTACATAAATAATGGTTTATAAATAAGAATTGTGAACGTTTATAATATATGACGGTTTTTATATAATAATTGTGATGTATGGATTTAAAACTCTTCAAGTGATAGTTTTTGAGCTAGTTGACCTCTTCTATATATATAATAGAACATCAGTACCTTCCACATCGAGTTTCTATGCAATTTGGATTTGATCAAGATCTCGGACTTTGTGGTGAGAATCAATGACAACTGTTGACGTATATAAGTGATAATGTAATTGTTGACCTATATATAATTGTGTTCTTAATAGGAATTACCTATGAAAAACAAAAGATGAGGAAAAAACAAATACCCCTATCAAAAAGGGCGAAAGAGGGGATATAATAGAGCTGTGAATCAGGGCTAGCCCGGCCCTACAGGGCTCGAGATAAGAAAAATTACTATTTTTTAAAGCCCGGCCCGCAGGGCCGGAAGCTATTTTCGCAAGATTTAACTACACGTCTACACGCTTCATGCAATAAAACAAATACAGTTATTAATTCATAATCAAAGGTAAAACATAATATCCACAAATAACTCAGTCTCGTACAAAGTATAAGATGATAAGAAGCTAAACACTCTAAGCAATATGATTATCATGACTATCATTTTCATCTTCTTCGTCACTATCATCAATTTCAAGGAAATTCAATTCTACTTCACTTTGAGTAGTAGGGTCTGCTTGAGGGATAAAAATATCAAGAATTTCTTCTCCCACATCATGAATACAGCCATAATCTTTATCTATAAAAAATAATAAACTAAAATGATAAATAACTCTATAACAAATATAAAATACAAATAAATTAGTAAATTACCATTATATGTGAAACTTTGGAATAAATAAGAAATATCTAATGTATTTTTCTTATAAAATAAGAAATATCTTTTATAAATTTTTAATTTTTAGGATTCTTAATACAAGATATTCTTATGAAATTTAATTCTAAAAAATATAATAACAACTAAATATTTGCAACATCACAACAAAATATAAAAAATCAATAATATTATTATCATATAAATAATTTTAAAAAATAAAAAATATATATAAAAGCCTAAAGGGCCGGCCCTTTTAGGCCCTTGGCCCTACAAAGCTGGCCCTTTTAAGCCCGTTTTCAGTTTTGAGGCTAAAATCTTAAGCCCGGCCTTTGTAAATTCAGGGCCTAAAAGGTCCTGCCCGACGAGCTCGGCCCGTTTTCCCAGCTCTAGATATACAAACACTTGAGTTCAAGGGTTTGCATAACCCTTGCCCCCTTTCTGATAGGGATATTTTGTTTTACCCAATCTTCCTATGTTTTCCAGGCTTAATTACTGAAGAGACACAAATATAGGTGAAAACTTACATTATTATTTACATAGATCAGGAGTGCATTTGATTCTCGCCACAAAATTTAGAAAATCTTAGATTCATTCAAATTACATCGCTACTTGATGTGAGAAGTACTATTCTATTATATATATAGAAACGAGACCAAGTAGCTCAAAAACTCTCATATTGAAGAGTTTAAGACTGATTACAATATTGAATTTCATAGGTTTAATTTGGTGCCACCTGCTCAATAGAAAGATAGGAGACAAACCTTAAATCAGAGAAATAATGGGATGTTCAAAAAAATATAACTTCACAACAATAAGTTCAGTATGTCACCTGAATTAGTTTATTCACAGAGCTTGTTTGTGTATAAGTCTCGATACATTTGAACAAATTTATTCACAAAGCTTGTTCACGTATGACTCTCATCGGTACACATGAACTAGTTTATTCATCACACCTATTGAACTTTTTAAAGTAACTTTCGGAGATATGGATACTTCCGAAAAAGGAGATGTATTTTCTTTAGGGATCATATCTCCAGAAGTTACTTGAAAAAAGATCAATAAAGTTGGAATTTTTTGTCAAAGCAATGGTTGACAACTTCCTGTAATAGGAAATGAACCTTCAATCATAGCAATAATAGGTTTTCCAAAAAAACATAACTTCATAAAAGCAAGTTAATGTCACCTTGAATGCTTTATTGCGTCGTGACTTCACAAAGGCACCTTAAATGAATAAATAGAATAAAGTACCAAATGAATGCGACCTAATTAGGGCTCATGAACGACGAAAGGGTGAGTTAAGGCAAGCAAAAGCAACTCGCTTGGTAGTCGCTGAGATAAGTGTAAAGGTATTAATTAGCCCAGTTGTGGTTGAGAAGTAAGATGAAGGCTTTTTATGATGGGGCTCGATTGAAAACGACTTTCGACGGCTGGAAAAGGCAAAAGGAGTACTAGGATTACGATGTTGGAGGGTTTCGTTTGAACAAACTAAGTGTCAAGTGTGTTATGTTTCAGATGCTTAAATAGAAGAGGAAAGGTAGGGTTTTTTTAGTTGTCATAATGAAGACTTTCCATAACGGTTGTATTGATAATAATGTTATTTATTTGTTTATATTTATTATGGTTTTTTTGTAATAACCGTGAGTTATATTATTGTTTTAACATAAACATATATCACTGTTATGAGTTAATAACTGTGAGGTTTGTTATTATTTTTTTTAAAAAAATATTTTGGGCAGCTAGTTCTCAGATAATTACATTTTTATATTTTATAAAAATAAAACAAAAAAAAATGTCACCCTCTAGTGACTAGTTTTTACCTGAAAGATGATATGAGGTATGCTTCAAATTTAGGAAATTTGTTTTGTTCAATTTGAATGAATTAGAAGTTCCATAAATTCACAACAAGTCATGCAGCATCACACTACTCGTTACCAAAGGAGTGACCTTAATCATTTGGGAGTATATCAGGATCATGGTGGCCAATCCCATACTCATTAAAATTGAGATTGGCCTTCTTGTTCATACTCGACAAATATCTGGCCAGTTTCTTTATTGCATGGTCAATGCATTTTGCATGCTGCATCATTGCCTCCACTTGAGGCGGAGGCGGAGGGGGAGGCGGGGCTTGTGGAGGAGGTTGAGGAGGATGATGCCATGGATTTTCTAGCAAGTATTTAGCATGACGTTTCATCTTGGCGATTGAAAGAATAGAGGAGGACGATAAATATAAGGAAATTGAGAGTTTATATAGATTGGAAGTGACGGGTTTGGACCATCATTGCACACGTTAGAAGTTGTAAAGGGTAATCACACGCAATGGTGGATAATGAAAGGGTACTTGGTTCTCGTGCTAATCATCGAAGAACGAAGAAGCACAGGGTATTCTCATTATGATCGTGGGGAAGGGAAAAGGTTTGGAACGTTTAGTCGACGGTTATTTAAAAGAAATCGTTATGTTGTGTTTCCGATATGAAGTTGGAAGACAAATCGTTTGTTTGTTCATCTAAAGTTTCAAGACGGTTTTACCGTAAGAACCGTCATTCTTGTGAGACAATATATGATGGTTACAAAGTACAAATGTTATGTATTTACATGGTATTCTAATAGGTGACGGTTGCTACTTAATAACTGTAATGCATATACTTTTTTTTTGTTTTGAAGTTTTGGTGGTTGATTATGCAACCACCATTTTACAACAACAACAAAATTTGATGTTATAGAGATAAAATGTTACGGAGATGTTCTTCATTCTCCAGTTATTTGTCCACTTTTTCATTCAAAGAGTGATTGAGTGAGGTTAGGTCCTTTAAGGACTGGTCCATGTGTCCTTGTTCTCCCTAGTAAACCTGAACCATATAATGGAGCTCGTATGTTGCTTGGATGAGACCTTAATTAGAAGTTCTCTTGCATTTATCCGTGATGTTTTGTTGAATCAGAAGTTGACTTTGAGAAGTTGAAATGGAAATATAGAGAAGTAGAGTTCAGCTTTCGGACGTATAGATATAGAGGGTTTCGTGGATTATTGAGTCGTCACGTCTTTTAGTATTAAAGATCATTATTTTTTAAAAAATGACGATTGTTAATTCTTAATAACTGTTATGTATTTGACATTTTTTTAATTTATTGGTGTCTACTATTAATTGCATAATCAACCACAATATTGACTTAGAACCGTTAAGTATGCTGGCAAAAATACTTTACAGTTCTTAATTAATAACCGTAAATTATTAATTTTTAACTTCATCTCCCTTCGATGATGAGGATGAGGATGAGGAAGAGGAGAATGGACAGGACGATAAGGATGGTATCATCCTTCTCTTCCTTATTTTCATTCTCACCGAGTCAGAGTATTATCATCAGTGTATGGAAGAGGAAAGGTTTTGAACCATCATGGCGTTTACTGTTTCATGACGGTTTTTGCTTCGCAATCGTCATTCTAGTAAGACAATATGATGGTTACTAATTACCACCGTTATTTATTTGCTTTGACTTCTATTAAGTGATGGGTTTTACTTAATAACCGTTATGTATCTCAAGTATTGAGGATCCTAACCATCTCGCCCCCTCCGCTACAGCCGGCGCCTTCGCCCCGTACGCCAATCCATCTATTGCGTTGAGTAATGAGATGGCAAAAGAGAAGATAGCACTGAGAAAAGTTCTTCTTGTCATAAAGGAGGTCCAAAAAGCAAATTATGAGAGAGAGAAGGAAATTCACTACGACGTGGAAGGTGGAGGCGTTGGCTATGGTGGAGGGAGTGACGTGGTTAGGATCTTCAATACTTAAGCCATTTGTTGCCACCAATAAGCTTTGAGGGGGAGGTGGAGGTGGAGGTGGAGGTGGTGGTGGAGGGGGTGGCGGCGATGGCGGTGTAGTTCCTTGGGAACTTATAATATGATGAAGGAGGTGAGGAGGATGCCAATAAAGAAAAATAGTAAGAATCACAATGAATAGTTAAATTTAAATATAGGTCTAACTGACTGCAAAGACTTATGAATTATGAAGGTCTAACAATATTATGAATGGTTATGATGAGTTATGACATTGAAAGTTTGAATTTTACGAAGGGTTATGAAAGAGTTAGATGACAGTTGTCTCTGAAGACCGTTATGTTTTGTTTTCGCTGATATTAGAGGTTGGAAGTTGAATCATTTGCAAGTGTTACATGGCGGTTGTTTCGAAAGAATCATCACTTTTTTTGCTAAATAAATTATGACTATTAACTACAACTATTATTTTTGTGTTTTTGCGAATTCTGCCTTACAATACATGACGGTGTACATAATTAACTGTTACGTTTAAGCGTTATATATATCCTTGTGCGATCTCTACCTCGACATATATAACGTTTATTAGCTTTAACCGTTATGTATTAGGTGTTATAAATGCTCAAATCTATAATAGTGAATAAAGCAACTAGCTTAATGCTTAGATTAAAACTTAATCTTTTCACAAAAAAAAAAAACTTGATCTAAACATATCTTGAGAAATTAAGCAATATGGCTTTTTTTTTTAAATTTTTATTTGGATTGTTAATGGAAAACTTAAAATTAAGAGCTACAAAATAGAAAGAAAATGAAACAAAAATCAGTAATTATCATACCCATCTGAAGCTTATTACAAAATGTTTTATAGAGCATATTTTTTTATCCTTTTTATAAGATGTTTTGATAGTTTCAATGAACAATAAATATTGTTTTCATATATATCAATATTTAATAAGGGTAGTGAGAGAGAATGTAAATTAATATGATGGAGTTTAATGTGGCTAATAAAGATAATATATTAGAAATCACTTAAATTTTTTGACAAATTTAATATTTTTAACTTTAACCATTCTTATTGATACATATGAATTAGTTAGAAACATCATATGTTGTGAATATAAGTAAATGAAATAACAGAAGAGGAAATTGATGTGACTAGGGATAGTGATGTATATGCAGGAAACAGAGGTTTGAGAGAATAACAAAGGATTTGAAGGTAATAAGGGTGTTCTCTACATTGATGGAGGAGTTGAAAGTAATAAATGGAGATTCCCAATGCACAGATGTCATGGTCCCAATGGCCCTCAGTGAGAGGAGTCCTGTGTTGCTTCTCATGGGCGGTGGAATGGGTGCTGGCAAAAGCACTGTCCTTCAAGACATTCTCAAAGAGTAATTAGTCATCTTACTTCTATTATTCATACACAGTTCTGCAATGCTTGCTATTTATCATGTGATTTAACTATTAATAATATTATCTTTGGTTTTAAATATAAAATGATTTATTTATCTTTTTTTAGAGACATTAAGAAAGTTAAATAAGTTACTTAATCATATCATATATTCTATATGATTAAATTATATATCAGTTTATAAGTCAAACAAATTAGTTTAGAAAAAAACAATAAATATAAATACTTTAAAGTAATTTAATTAGCTTCCTTAATTTCCTTAAAAAAAGTCAATTAGGTCTTATATTTAGGATTAGAGGTAGTAATTAAAAATAAAATATAAAGTACATTCAGATGTTATTTCCAAGTTACATACAATACCCTAATCTTATTAACGATATATCCAACACCTGATGTTATTTGTCCAATGTTTCCAACAAACTAATCTTATTTGTATTGCACTAAGCACCCTAAACCTTAAATAAGATTAGGTCCTTGGATGTAACAAGAAAATAACATATTAGGAATAGTAGGGTCTGTTTGGTAAGAGGGAAAAGGAGGGGAGGGAAAATTTTTATAAGTTAGATTTTGAAAAATTGGAGAAGTGAGGTTATAAAATTTTAATTAAGATAATATGTAAAATAAAAGAGTAAGAAAAATTAACTAAAAACTTTCAACCCTACTTTTTCAATTTTTTTAAATCCAAGTCATAAAAATTTCCCCTCCCCTCCAAATCCCTCATACCAAACAACCTCTAGGGTACTAGATGCTCCTTAAATTAGATTAGGGTGCTAGATGTTGTTGGGTAATAATATCATGATGTTGGATGATACTTTAGTTTTTGAAACATTGACATTAAGTTAGTTACTAAAGCATAGTTAAGTTTGTTCGCTTATTTTTTTGTTTTAAATAAAAAAAGGATAGCTTTCTCTGTTTTTCCACGGAAGAGAGACAAGTCTGTTCCAGCTTTGTAGACTTGAACATCAAATGGATTTCTGCAGGCCATTTTGGGAAAAAGCATCGGAAAATGCTGTGGTTGTTGAGGCAGATGCTTTTAAGGAGTCTGATGTTTTATACAAAGCACTTCATTCTAGGGGCCACCATGATGACATGCTCCAAACTTCTGAATTGGTATGTTCCTAATACAAACGTCTTCACATAATTATTTTGCCTTTTAATTCTGTAGCAATTGAGGAGACGTAATGCATATTAAATTTGATGTAATATGCTTATTCATTGAGGTAATTTAATGTTCGATAATATATTATTATTATTACCATTTGTTGCAGTAGTATTAGTTTCTATGGGAAAAAAAAAGTAGTAGTACTAGTACTAGTAGAAGTACAACTATGTGATTATATTGAGCATTGTTAGACTCAAATGAGATTAGGTCTCTACATAATTTTTTTCCCTTCACAGGATTCAAATCTTCAATCTTGTTGAAGGAGAGAATTGAGTCTTGTTCTCTTTTTGTATTTTGAGAATAGAACCCACAATCTTTTTCATTAAAAGGGGTGTGGGGTACCGTTGAGCCAAGAAGTTCTTGTTTGTTCACTTTGAGTCAACCTTTGTTGAACATTGGATACATAATGATTGGTGTGTAGATAGACTCAAACACCACTTTAAGGTTAAAACTGTTTTGGGGAATTACTGTTAGATCCTAAAAAAAAGATTTAATCACTCAAAAGTCTGATAATAATCGAGGAATATACAATGACAATAGGTATGTACTATTGATTTCTTATAGGGATTTATTATTATTATTATTAAATCCTTTCATTGGGATCTCAAAGTAATTCTCCCCAAGACTTTTTAAAGTTTGCGCTATTAAGAAAAAAATGGGCGGGTTATTATATTGTAGTAAAAACAATGTTTGAATTAATAATTAGACTGAGATTAATGAACAGGAGATTGAAACAGGTGCATCAATCTTCAACTGATGCAGCATCATCAGTGTTAGTGACGGCCCTAAATGAGGGGAGAGATGTGATAATGGATGGCACCTTATCATGGGAGCCTTTTGTAGAGCAGACCATTGACATGGCAAGGAATGTTCACAAGCACAGTTATCGAATGGGAGTTGGCTACAAAGTCGCCGAAGATGGAACTGTGACTGAAAACTACTGGGAGAAAGCTGACGATAAAGAAGAAGGAGATGCTAAGAATAATAATAATAATCGAAAGCCTTACAGAATAGAGCTCTGTGGTGTGGTCTGTGATGGTTATCTTGCTGTTGTTAGAGGCATAAGGTACACAACGTTCAAATCACAACTACTTCAATTATCTACTTCCTCGGTCCCTATATTGAGGTTCCTTTTAACCGGATCGGCAATTTTAAGAATTAGTTAAAATTAGTTAAAAGTAATAAATATATAAGAAATATAAGTTGTTTTCTAAAAATGTCACTATTTATGAATGAGTAAGAGAGAGAAAGAGTAACAATACAAAAAAAAGGAGAAAAGAGAATGTATGGGGAACAAATGATGAGACAGTAATTGAGGACAAAATAGGTAAAAGTGCATTTATTATTGAGACAAACTCAATGAATCTTATAAAAAAGGACAAGCCTACTAAAAAAAAAGGATCTTATATATAGGAATAGAGGGAGTGGGTATATATATATATATATACCGGTTTGGTTTCCTGTTTTATATCAGTTTTTTTAAAAAAAAATGTTTGAAAATGTGTTTTAAGTTGTGTTTCTTTTCTTTTTGAATATGAAACTGGAATACATTAGCGAGTACAGCAAATTACAAGCAAAATCCTAAAAAAGGGACCATCATCCTTCACCATCAACCATCTCCTAGTAAGAAGGCGATGAATGATCAAGGAAAACAAAATTTAAGTTGTGTTTTGTAAAACGAAGTAGTTAAACTTTGTTTTGAAAACCAGAAAAAAATAAGAACATCTTTGGGATGTTTTGTTATTATTTATTCTATAAAATTAGAGAAGAGGCAGAGAAAATTATACTTTCATTATTGACAGTCATGCAAATAAAGCAAATTATTCTTTTACCCTTCACACTATTTTACCATTTTTTATACATTGTCAAAATAATGATTGGAACATAATTTTTTTTAAAAAAATTTGTTTTTAAAATTTATTCTAAATAATTACTCTACCGAATTGTTCTAAGAACATAAAAATAGAGAATAAAAATAAGCCAACAAAGTTTCAATTTCTGATCCTTGTGTGAGGATAAATACGTTCTTTTAGGGTCTTATCCCTTTTTATCTGATAAGGAGGAAGGTTATTCTTTTTATTTTAATAATGGTTTGATTTGGTTCGGGATCAAAGCCAAACTGAATCAAAGTGATGAAAGATTTATATGGGACTTGTCCCTTTTTTATTGGTCTAGTTTGATTACACTCCTTTCGGTCTTAAATATAAGAATCAATTGCTTTTTTTAGAGATGCTAAAGAAGTTAAATATATTACTTAATAACAGTATATGTTATGTATCATTAGATTATATATTAGTTTATAAGTCAGACTAATTAGTTTGTAGAAGAAATGATAGATATAAGTACTTTAAAATAATTTATTCAGTTTTCTTAATTTCTCCAAAAAAAATCAATTAGATTTCATATTTAGGACCAGAAGTAGTAATTCAGTTTAATTGATTTTTTTTTTTGCATTTTTAAAAAAGAGGGTGGTTAGGAACTGATACAAGAGATTGTTATGTGATTTAATTAAGATTTGCACTGACATTTTATTGGAATTAATTATGATTTGACAGGAGAGCTATAATAACAGAGAGGGCAGTAAGAGTGAATTCTCAACTGAAATCCCACAAAAGATTTGCTAATGCGTTTGAAAAATACTGCGAACTTGTGGACCATGCCAGACTCTACTGCACAAATACAGTGGGTGCTCCACCAAAGGTAAAATTATAAAGACAAGTCTTATGGATCATTTCTGTGTTTGAACCTAACTAATTAAGAAATCTTTACATGAAGACAAGTTTTATTGATCATTTCTGTGTTTGAACCTAACTAATTAAGAAACCTTTATATGAATTATTGCCGAGTTAATATTATTATTGATAGTTATAAATTGATCAAATTTTAATTTTGGCTTTTGTTGTTTCAAATCATGGTTTTTAGTTTCTATAATTTTATAAAGACTTGGTCAGAGTTTGACCGCGTTTACTTTAGTTAACACAATTAAGTATAAGGATTAAAATTAAAACTGCTTAAATGTATAGGGGCTAAAATTGAAATTTAGTGTTGGTCCTTATAACAGCATTAACTAAAAGTTAATGCAATTAAAATGTAAACCAAGTCATTATGAAACTATAAGGACTAAAAATCACAATTTTAAATTACATGAAACTAAACTAAAATTCCATCAAATTATAACCATGATATTAATCCTATTATTATACTCCTTTACTTTGTAGAAAGAAGCGTTATAGCGCATGACTTAAAAAAAAAGGTTTGTGGATGAGAATTATCCGGCGGTTTTGAATCAAAATAATGATAAAAAAAAAGTTATTGTTAGGTAATGATAATGAAAAATATAATGAATATTATATAGACCCCAATTTTATATAACTAGGTGGACCTCTACTTCATGGAGCTTGAAATATAATATTGTTTACAACTTTGGAACAAGGTGGCTTGCTATAATTAACTTCTATATTATATTTTATACGATTGATATTTTACTGTTAGAAGTTGACTGCTATATCATTTGTTTTTTCTCAAGTTGTTGGGGCGTTTTAATTTGGTCTTCTGTTTGAGTGGTTGTAATAGTTGTCTCCAAGTTTTCTATATTCTGTTTTATGAACTTTCGCATGACATGTTGTCTTATGTGAGCCAATGTTTTGTACTAATATTTTTTATGATATTATTGACTATTTTATCAAAAAAATAAAATTACATGAGAATTCTTAACCCCTACTCATTATCTCCTTCTTTACCCCATTTTTTATCCACTTGAACTAGCCTCAAGAATATAGACAAAATAATATCATCTATATATATATTCTTGTTTTTTTTAACATTTTTTTTTTCAAGTAGGTTAGAATTTTAAATATAGTTATTATGTATGTTAGGGTTGTCTTGTTATCAAGATAGTTTAAGCTATTTGATAGAACTCCCTTTTTACATTAAATAACTACTTAAATGCTTTTTTTTTCCCTTCCTTTCATTCATCTTCTTACATTATATGGTCTAAGAGGTCTCAAGTCATATCTTCTTTTTTTCCCCCTACCTAGGCTTATACTTTGTTTTAGTCTCAGAGGTCTTGTCCATAATATTCTTTTTCTTTTTCTTAATGTTTTTTTTGTCCTACTGATTGAACAGCTCTGATACCATATTAGTTGTATCAAAATATCTTAATCTCCCTATTTTACCTATAATATACTTATAATCTCTTTTTTAATTAATGATTTCTAATAAAGTATCTTTAAAGCACATTTTTGCAATGGTTTAGCTCATAGGATGGAAAGAAGGAGAGCATAATAATCTGCTTGTGGATCCAAAGGAGATCAATTGCTTGGAATCAATAGGGAATCTGAATGCTGATGCAGATTCCATCTACGAACTTTACAAACCACCCAGCCCTGCTTTAGGGCGAGGTTCCATCTGGAATGACATTGTTTTGTCTCCTTCAAGAGAAACTGATCAGCAAGTGTTGAAGGATTCCATTCAGAAAATTGAAAATCTCGCCACAAACTCATAACTAAATCATTGTGAATGCCCCCTTGTGAATTATGAATCCGGAAGTTGTTTTCACAGCATATTGACGGGATATGTTCAATATAGTAGTGTATCTTACTTGTTTGTCAATATTCATGTTCTATTAGAGATATAAGTTGTGCCCTTGCTTTCATGTCAACATGTAAATGAATTCGGAGTCATTTATGCACAATGTGGACTTTTTCTTTGTTTTCTCTCTCTCTATTTTTTGGGGTTGTTAAGGCCATATTTGGTAGAAGGGAAGTGAATTGAATTGAGAGGGCAATTATGTCATTTTATTTGATACCGGTCAAGAAGTGGAGGAAAGGCCCAAAGGAAAGAGGCTCATATTTAAGAAGCTACAAAGGTGTATTTGGAGTTCAAGCCAATATATTGGAGGTCCAAAATACAAATACACACTTGGAAAGAGGTAAATTAAGTCATAATATTATGTATTTGTGCTCAAATTCCTGTTGTAATGTACATTGGAAAGTCATGAACGTAAATAGTGTTTGAAAGATAAGGTGTTTGTTTGGAATAACGATTGAAGTTTTCAAAAGCAGCTTTTCAATCATGATTTACAGAATATGAGGTAAGTATGTAAAAAGAGTATTGTCTCGACTTACGTTTATAAACATTTATAAATCCTTTAAAAGTGATACCAAATATGCTTTTAAAGTTAGCTTGCTTGAACTTACAAGGGACTTTACAAGAGAAATAATAAAATTAAATATAAAAAACTAAGGGCTTGTTTCACTCTATAATCTTTTTTTTTAGGTTCTTAAAACAAATTGTACGATAACCTTTTAGAACAAGCTGAAAACAAAAAATAAAAAAAATGGTTTGAATCATTATTTTGAAAACATGTAAACTAGTGAAGTGAATGATGGGAAAATAGTTTGTTTTTATTACTATAATTATCATTAATGTAAATACGATACTCCCTATCTCTTCTCTAATTTTGCAGAATAAGAAGTAATAAAACATAAAAGAAAATATTCCTTTTTTAGAACAACTTTAATTGCTTTTAAGAACATATAACGTTTTTATTTTTATTTTTTCACAACAAAAACTATTTTGAAGATCAAACCTTTTTGAACTCTTTTTTTTTCCTATTAGAACTTGTGTTCTTCCATTTTTTGATAATATCTCTTCCCAAATTATCTTCCTCTTCGTCAGTAGATCTTCACTTCTTCAAGTCTTCTCTTTTAACTTGGATAAATTTATATAAAGAAGTTCAACTCTATATCTAAGTTAACATGGTCTAAATATTGATGATATATATAATGAGAACCAATCATGCAAACTTTTTACTCCAAACATGGATTAAGGCCCATTTCCTTCAAATCTCTACTATACAAAGCCTAGTGAACAATAATGAGATCCGAAGGGGCTGCTCCAAGAAGATCAATATGCACTTCTATGGACAACGATCATTTCTCATTTGCTCATGACAACATATTTTTTAAATAGGAAAAAGGGTTAATATACATTCAACATTCTGAAATATTTTTAAAAAAATTGGAGATAAATCTTCATTTGAGAAATTAATCGGGAATCGAACCCAAAAAAGGTTGAAATCATGAGTCCTTAAAGTGAAATAAGTAATTATATGAAATAGCTCCTCCACCCTTAATTAAATGGATAAACGCATAAAAAAGCTTCTCCTTCATCTCCCTCCCTCACTCTTACGCACGCTTTCCATTCCTTCAATATGCCATGGTTCACCTTCGTCTACTTCTTCGCCTCCCTCCCTCACTAATTCTTTCATGGCTTGCCACTGCACGATTTATAATTTTTCTTTTTAAAGTTTAGTTGTTGTTTTCAATAGAGTGAAGAAGTGCAAAGGAGGGAGGGAGCGGCGCCGGAGATTGAAAAAATGGGGAAGTGAAGAAGGAGGAGGAGGAAGGGAACGGCATTATAGATCAAACAGGGTCACCAGATAGTGACCCGATACGGAGGTCATCGTCATTGGTTGCTGGAGTCACTATCGTTAGTGAGTAGAGAGGTTGATGATGCAGAAGTGGGGGGAGCTAATGGGAGGGAAAGGTGAGAGGAGGTGGTTACATTAAGAGTATGTGTGTGTTTGGAAAGCACTCAAATCATGGTTTGCGTAAATCGAGACAAAACTCTTCTTACATATTTATCTCGTAAATCGTAAAAGCTATTTTCAAAAGCTAATCTAAACACACACTAAAGAAATCATTTCGTGTGATTACTTATTTTTCTCTAAAGACCTCATGACTAAATTTTTTTCTAGATTTTATTCTCCAATTAATTTTTCAAATAGGAATTTATTCCCAATTTTTTCAATATTTTTTAGGTGTATTTAATAACTTAAAATATTATGTGATTTGATTATACCCTTCAAATATTAAGAAGAGTTCAATTTTGCCCACACCTAATGTGCAATCATACGTTCGTTTTCTCATTCCAAAAAAAGCTTCCAGTCAAGTCCTCTCCCATCAGCACATAAATGTAGATAGATGCGTCTGAAGGTTAAAGACTAGCTCTGTTATCTTTTTTGTTGGTTTTGCCAACGAAGAGGCTCATGACCCTTATGACACCACCTCATGTCCTTGCTTATATCAAATAGCAGCATATGTACTGATGGGGGAGAGAACAATTTCTGCATTTTGCAGCGGGCATGGCTATAGAGATATGGGCAGAGGAAGTGGACTTAGTTGGAAGCTTTTTGTTTTGTTTTTTTTTTTTTGGAATGAGAAAACCAACATTTGACTGCCGTTAGGTGAGGGGCAAAATTGGTCCATTTTTAATTTTTTTTTACAGAAAGTCCATTTTTAATATTTGAAAGGCATAATTGCATCGTAAACATTTTAGGATATTAGATGCATACTTAAAAAATATTTTAGAGTGCTGGATATCTCTTATCCTTAAAAGAAATCAGCATGAAGTTGATGAATTCATATTTTATTATATATTTTAATGCTTCATTAAGGAATTTTATTATAATTATAGAGCTTAATTGCAGCATTTGCTAATAAATTGAATAGAATAAATGTTAAAAGAGGCATGATTGTCATGTTTTTATGTTGCATTCATGAATTTTTCATATTCATTGTTAATTGTGATGATTAAATTAATTATATTTTGAATGTTAGCCTCAGAAATAGTATGAAAAATGTTTTACGATAAGCCATTCTTCAATTAAACTTTGAAAATATCTTTTAAGAGAGATAATCTTGTTGGAGAAATCTTTGAGGCTAATATTAATCTTAAAGAATCATCCAATAAGGCTGTCTTTCCCACATGATATATTCATAATAGTTGAAGCATAACTTATCGCAAAGCATTTGCTTTTTCTAATACTAACCGTCAAAATATAATCAATTTAACTATCACAATTAATAATGGATACGAGAAATTTATGCATGTAGGGTAATTAGAATACACACACATTTTTTAAAAACAGGGTGCAATAGGATAAATACAAGTTAATTTGATATATATATATATATATATATATATATATTGATTACTCTACATGCATGATTTTCTCATATTCATTGTTAATTGTGAAGATTAAATTGATTAAAATTTGAAGGTTAACCTTATAAATAAGTAAGGCAAATGATTTACGATAAGTTATTCTTTAGTTAAACTTTTAAAATATCTCTCGAGAGAGATTACCTTATTGGATAAATCTTTGAGGCTAATATTAGACTTAAAGGATCTTCCAACTAGGTTGTCTTTCCCATGGGATATATTTACAACAAATGAAGAGTAACTGATAGCAGAGAATTTGCCTTACCTATTTCTTATGCAAACCTTTTAAATACAATCAATTTAATTATCACAATTAACAATGAATATGAAAATTTTATGCATGTAGAGCAATCATATTACACACACACACAAGTTTACATTTTAAAAAAAAAAGGGTGTAATAGGATAAATACGAGTTAATTTGAAAAATGTAAACATACATACATACCTACATGCATGCATTCTCATTGCTCTAAGTGCATGTTTTTTTTTTCAAATTCATTGTTAATTATAATGATTAAATTGATTGTATTTTGAAGGTTAGCCTTAGAAACAGGTAAAGCAAATGCTTTGCATCAGTTAGTCTTCAATTAGACTTTAAGAATATCTCTTAAGGGAGTTGGACTTGATGGAGAAATATTTGAGGCTAATATTAGCCTTAAAGAATCTTTCCACAGGGATGTTTTTCCTATGTGATATATTCACAACAATTGAAGATTAACTAATCACAAAGTATTAGCCTTACTTATTTCTGATGTTAACCTTCAAAATATAATCAATTTAATTATCATAATTAACAACGAATATGAGAAACTTATGCATGTAGAGTAATCAATATATACACATACACACATTTTAAAAAAAATCGGGAGCAATAGGATAAATACAAGCTAATTTGAAAAATGAATGTATGTATGTATGTATGTGTGTGTGTGTATTCTCATTACTCTACATGCATGATTTTCTCATATTCATTGTTAATTATGCTGATTAAATTGATTATATTTTGAAAGTTAGTCTTAGAAACAGCTAACTTTATAATTAGTTAGTCTTCAGATAGACTTTAGAATATCTCTTATGAGATATAGCCATGATGGGGAAATCTTTGAGGCTAATATTAACCTTAAAAGAATCTTCCAACAAGGCTGCCTTTCTAATGGGATATATTCACAACAACTAAAGATTAACTGATCACAAAACAATTGTGTTACCTATTTTTGATGCCAACCTTTAAAATATAATCAATTTAATTATCACAATTTACAATGAATATGATAAATTTATGCATGCAGAGTAAGACACACACACACACACACACGTGTGTGTGTGTGTGTGTGTGGTGCAATAGTATAACTATGAGTTAATTTAAAAATGTAATTATACATGTTCTTAGTACTCTAAATGCATAATTTTCTTATATTCAATGTTAATTGTGATGATTAAATTGATTACATTTTGAAAGTCAACCTTAGAAATATGAAAGACAAATGCTTTACGATAAGTTAATCTTCAGTTAGACTTTGTGAGAATATCTCTTAAGAGAGAAAGCCTTATTGGAGTTATCTTTGAGGCTAATATTAGCCTTCAAGAATCTTCCAACAAGGTTGCCTTTTCCATTGGATATATATTCACAACAATTGAAGATTAATGGATCGCAATGCATTTGCCTTACCTATTTTTGATGCTAACCAGTAAAATATAGTCAACTTAATTAGCATACTTAACCATGAATATGAGGAATTTATGCATGTAGAGTAATTAGAATACACACACATTTTTTGAAAAATGGGGTGCAATAGGATAAATACGAGTTAATTTGAAAAATGTAAACATATATATATTACATGTTTTCTTATATTCATTGTTAATTGTGATGATTAAATTGGTTACATTTTGAGGGTTAGTCTTAAAAATAGGTAAGGCAAATGATTTGCGATCAATTAATCTTCTATTATTAGACTTTGAGAATATCTCTTAAGAGAGATATCCTTGTTGGAGAAATCTGAGGCTAATATTAGCCTCAAAGAATCTTCCAACAAGGCTACTTTTCACATGGGATATATTCACAATAATTGAAGATTAACTAATTACAAAGCATTTTCCTTACCTATATCTTATGCTAAACTTCAAAGTATAATCAATTTAATTATTACAATTAACAATGAATATGATAAATTTATGCATGTAGAGTAATCAGAATGTATGTATGTATGTATAGACATACACACATAACTAGGGTGGAATACGAAAAATATGAGTTAATTTGAAAAATGTAAACATACATACATACATACATACTTTTGTGTGTGTGTGTGTGTGTGTGTGTGTGTGTGTGTGTGTTTGTATTACTCTACATGCATGATTTTCTCATACTCATTATCAATTGTGATTAGAGCCAGGAAAACGGGCTGAGCCCGTCGGCCTGGCCTTTTTAGGCCCTGAATTTACAAGGGCCGGGCTTAAGATTTTCACTTCAAAAGTGAAAGCATGCCTAAAAAGACCAATTCTATAGGGCCAAGGGCCTAAAAAGGCCGGCCCTGTAAGGTCACAGGCTAGCCCTTTTAGGCTCGTATATTTTTTTTCTTTCTTAAAATTATTTATATGATAATATTATTATTGATTTTTTATATTTTGTTAATTATGTTGCTAATATTTAGTTGTTATTATCTTTTTTAGAATTAAGTTTCATTAGAATATCTTGTATTAAGAATGCTAAAAAGTAAAAATCTATAAAAGATATTTCTTATTTTATAAGAAAAATACGTTAGATATTTCTTATTTACTCCAAAATTTCACATGGTAATTTACTAATTTATTTGTATTTTGTATTTGTTATAAAGTTATTTATCATTTTGGTTTATTATTTGTTGCATATCAAGATTATAGATGTATTAATGATGTGGGAGAAGAAATTCTTGATATTTTTACCCCTTAAGCAGATCCTACTACTAAAAGTGAAGCATAATCAAATTTCCTTAAAATTGATGATAGTGGCAAAGAAGAAGAAATTAATAGTCGTCATACTCATGTTGCTTAGAGTGTTTAGTTTCTTGCCTTCTTATATTTTGTGTGAGATTGTGAGTTATTTGTGGACACTATTTTTTACCTTTGATTATGAATTAGTAACTGTATATATTTTATTGCATGATGTGTGTAAACATGTAGTTAAATTTTATAAAAATGGCTTTTAGCCTTGTGGCCGGCCCTGGCTCACATGCTATTGGGCCGGGCTTTGAAAAGCAACAATTTTTATTGTCTCGAGCCCTGCAGGGCCGACCCTTTTAGGCCCTGGCCTATCAAGGGCCAGCCCTGTAGGGCCGGGCCTGCTCTGATTTCTAGCTCTAATTGTGATGATTAAAGTGATTACATTTTGAAGGTTAGCCTTAGAAAAAGATAAGGCAAATGCTTTGCGATCAATTAGCATTTGAGAATGTCTCTTAAGAGAGATAGCCTTGTTGGAGAAATCTTTGAAGCTAATATTAGCCTTAAAGGATCTTCCAAATAGGTTGTCTTTCCTATGGGATATATTTACAACAACTGAATGTTAACTAATCGCAAAGAATTTGCCTTACCTATTTCTTATGCTAACCTTCAATATATAATCAATTTAATTATCACAATTAACAATGAATATTAAAAATTTATGCATTTAGAATAAACTACACACACACACACATACATTTTTCAAATTAACTCATATTTATCCTATTACACCCTATTTTTCAAAAAATGTAAATGTATGTGTTTATATATATATATAACAAGTGAGTGAGCGCCACAGCTCCCCAAAAGCTAGCTGTTAGGGAGAAGGTTCTGCCCACTTATATAGCACCTAAGACCGCACCCCTCAGGCGATGTGGGACTCTTTCGGGGGACTTAGTCCCTGCCCCAACTCCTTCGTTAACCCAGGCATTGGGTGGCTACCTTGGGTTCCTCAAAGGGCATACAACACCCTATAATTGGACTATGTCCATGTGTATAATTGGACTTGATCAAAGCAAGAAGGTGAAGTAGAGATGTTTTGATTAAATCTGGATCTGTTTATGTCTTCAGAAGTTTTATTAGAAGATTAATCTGATTTAAAGATCAGTACTTGATAGCATATGGACTCTGTCTATGTGTATATGGTTCTTACTTATCATACATGAGCCCTTGTGGGATGGTTAAGGCCATAAGTCCCATGTGTTGAGGCAGGCGATTGATCCCCACTCGTAGTGTACAGAGTACAAATATTATATACTTTACCTGGCTAGAGTCAGATATGAGAAATCTTATTAATATCTTAATAAAACATTTTTGACCATAAAAACTGATAAATTTTTAATTATTACACCCCTATGGATCCAGATGGTGAAGATATCAAGGCAAGGGAGATGTACATCTGAATCTTTCTTTTCTTCGTTTGTCTTTGCTCTTTAAATTCTGTTTTATTATTCTAGCCTTTATTTTTTGTCCCTTTAATTTTGTCTTTATATTTCCCAATTTAAAATTTTCAATTTAAATTATATCACTTCTTTCTCATTCCTTTTCTTTCTCCTCCAAACATGGTAGTAGTAGTTCTTCTTCTACTCTAGCAAACTTTACGCTAAACAATGAGGAATCAAAATCCGCAAACAAAAAGATTTTCAAACAAGAAGTCTCTTTTCAAAACATAAACCAATGTTTTGATAATTGGACTTTACCAAAAATTTCTTCAAACGATCTGTATCAAATCAACAAGAAATGGTTCTCAAAATCTGATTATGTGATCTGAACTGTTGAAGAATCAATTCCTGTTAAACTGGAAAACGAACAATTTTTCCTTCTTTCTAAAAAATCAATTGAAAAACATAAGGAATAATATAACTATTTGCACATAGGATGTGTCCAAGTGGCTATCAAACCTCTCATCAGAAGAGGATTGAATGTATCATGTTTAGTATGCCTTCAGGATGCTAAACATTATACAACAACCAATACTCTGCTAGTAGCTACAGAAATAGGTCTACATGACGGACCAGTTTACTTCAACTGCTTCCTAGATAGGACTTTAAACCTTGATGATCAACACATTCTTGATGCACTCAAACTTAGAATCCAATTCCATGGATTAAATATGAAACCAGGATCTATACCTGCTACCTTAATATATAGGGTACAATATAAGGTCTTAAATTCAAACACTAAAAATGCTCAAATTCCCCTTAACGAAGGTCAAACTACAGTTTTCTTAACTGATCATTCCAATGCAAATGTTACCATCCCAAAAATATAATGTGGAAAGATGTAAACCTACCTGATGAATGATTCATGGAAAAGGCTACACAACCTATTCTTAAACTCATACCCCAAATCAGTAGAATTATACAAACTGATGATGGGACTGTCAAACTGGCATTTGACAGACCTAGAAAATCCTTTTCTCAAACAAGTAGGTCGCAACCTTCAATCTATGAAGACTGCAGATCTATATGCAGTGAGGCTTTAAGAAGGTCTTGTTCCTCATTACCACAACCTCCATCTATCATCTACATGCCACCACCACTTTCAGAACCAACTACGTCCCAAACATTACCAAACATAATTTATACAAACATAATTCCTGAACCTAAACCAACAAATGTTTCTATTTCAGGGATTGACAATTCTTCAAATGTTCCTCAACTAAATTATGAAAAGGAAGAAGATTTGAGATCAATTGAGTCTCCTGACTTTTCACAATTAGGGGAACCAAGAGAAATAAATGTTTTAGAAAACAATTTTCAAATAAACAAAAAATCTTTACAAGAGGAATTTTATTCTGAAAAATTTACTCTTCAGAGAGAATGGTTTTTAAATAATTTCAAAGGATATGTAAGAAAGTCCATACAAGACATATTTTACAAATTCCTTGAAAAAATACAAATGAATATTTCATTTTTTGATTGGTTTGATGCTTATGCATATGATCAAAATGTGGAATATCCATTTTTTCAAACTATAGAAGTTTTTAGAAAAGATTGGAAAACCTATGAAGAAGGAACTATTTCTTCTGAGTTTCCTCCTTCAAAAAATATTCAGGTTCCTAAAAGGATTGATGATAAAAATCAACCTATTTTGGCAACCCCTTTCAGATTTAAACATACTTCTCAAGAAGTAAATCCAGCTGATATAAAAGGTATTATTGAGCAAAACAATTATACCAATTTATATCTCCAAGTATTAGGTGAACATTTAACCAAACAAGTTGTTTTCCAAACTAAACCAGAAACAGATTTTAAACCTGAAATTCAAACACCCCTTTTCAAACCTTTTGAATTTACTCCTCAACAAAAGATGGATTTGCAAAACAAATTTAAATCCAAATCTCTCAAAAAAATTTAACAAAAAATGTCTCAGCTACAAACTAGCATGTCACAATAATCCCAACATACTCCATCCACCCAAACGAGGCTTCGACAACTCACCATCCCAGAAACACCCCAGTCTCAAACCTCAAAAACCAGGGATGAGTCTTCTCTAAAATCCGGAGACATACATACCCTTGAAATTTTTGTTTACGGATTTTGATTCCTCATTGTTTAGCGTAGAGTTTGCTGGAGTAGAAGAAGAATTACCACTACAACGTTTGGAGGAGAAAGAAAAGGAACGAGAAAGAAATTATATAATTTAAATTGTAAAATTTAAATTGGGAAATATAAAGACAAAATTAGAGGGACATAAAATAAAGGTTGGAATAATAAAGTAGAATTTAAAGAGCAAAGACAAACGAAGAAAAGAAAGATTCAGATGTAAATCTCCCTTGCCTTGATATCTTCACCATCTGGATCCATAGGGGTGTAATAATTAAAAATTTATTGATTTTTATGGTTCAAAATGTTATATTAAGATATTAATATGATTTCTCATATTTGACTCTAGCCAGGTAAAATATATAATATTTGTACTCATCATACACTACGGGTGGGGACCAATCGCCTGCCTCAACGCACGGGACTTATGGCCTTAACCATCCTCACAAGGGCTCATGTATGATAAGTAAGAACCATATACACATGGACAGAGTCCATATGCTATCAAGTACAGATCTTTAAATCATATTAATCTGCTAATAAAACTTCTGAAGACATAAAAATAGATCCAGATTTAATCAAAACATCTCTACTTCACCTTCTGGCTCTGATACCAAGTTGGGGGAGGTGCCCCGAAGGACCGAAGGGAAGAGGAAGAAATGAGCAAGAAGGAAGTAGAGAAGTAGACAAACTGCTTAAAACATAATTAAAAACATGAATTAAATATGCAAAGGGGGATGCTCTGTAAAGAACTAGGGGGCGAATGATCTAGAGGCGGTTCCGTTAAACAATGTTTAAAACCTGGACATGACTAGTTCATTGAATCTGCCGATCCTAATTCTCCAGAGGAGGTAAGGATATGATGCAATGCAAAGAATAAATTTAAAAGATGTTTATTGAAAACATGTAAAACTTATTGCTGAAAGGGAAGAAGGATGGAAGAAAGGAAGTCGGAGGAATTGGGAGAGAAGGGAGGAGAGAATGCTTAGTGAGTGTAACTAAGTCTATCTAACAAGTGAGTTCGACTCTCTTTAAATAACCCTGACTAAGTTACTGTTTGACCTACAACCGGTGAGCAATTGTCACTGTTTGAACAGTACCGGTTAAAGTGCACAATGTTTTACCGACACTACAGTGTTCATCACGTTTACAATGTTAAAAATTTGAAAACTTACAGAATTGAATTCTATAACTAATCTTTGTCTAAATTTACAACAAATTCTTCATCTTGTTTTGAAGATGCTGAAGAGATATGCTGTCTAGATGATGGTTCTTGCAAAAGTTGCAAAGTAGAGTTTAATTGTTTGATCAAGTCTCCTTTGGATGATGTTGACGCCAAAGTTGCTTGGATTCTTGACCTTTGGTTTAAGAATTTATTTTTCTCTGTTTTGCAAAGATACTGTGGATTAGTTTTGAACCACCTTTCCATTGCTTTGGAGTTAATCCTACTAACTTTAAATTGAGCCCACCATCAAACAAAGGGAATTCTTTGTAAAAATGGTAGAGTAGTAGAATTCTGAATAGTTTGGGAGAATCGGTATTACCAAGAGAAAATCCAGGCAGCCGATAGTTTTGAAAAATAGTAGAGATCTATTAGAAAGGAATCTCCATTAGAGTTAAATTTTTGTTTAAAAACCTCAAGGGCCTGTTAGACTTTTGGAGGAAGAATCTCAGGTACTAGATCGAATAAATTCCACCAATAAACAAACCACTGAGGGAAATGGTACTTGGTTTTTGTTTTAAAATAAATAAACCAAGTATGTTTGAAAAATCTGTTTTGATCCTAGAATACATTGGATCATGCTTCCACATAATCCCAATAATTATATCATGGAGAATCAAATTCTACCCCAAAAGATTTATGTTTATGTAAATCTTGTCCCCACCGGGTAGGAGTGAGGACATTTAAAATTTGCAAAGTAGAATAAGTTATTAAGGTATTATCCTTCTTGTCTACTTTTCTATCAATGAAGATAGACTCAAAATGTACCAGTATAAACTCATAATACTTTCTGGTTTTTCTTAAATCATGTGGTTTGAAATGCCAACCAGAAGGGAAGACGTTTAGAGCCACTTGGTTTGGAGTCGGATGAAAGAATTCTTGCTCAATTTGGAGGATACTCTTTACCTGATTTTCTTTTGGGAGGTAAGGAGTTTCCAATTTTGTTTTTGTTTTACCAGCAATTGCCATAGAAGAAGAGGTTGAAACTGCCAGTTGTTTTTGGGAAGATCCAATCATCAGTGCAGAAGGCACTTGGTTTAGACGATCATAATCTTTCTTGGTGATCATTTGTTTAGGGACCAGCTCTGCAAGGGATAGAGTTTTCTTATCATTTTTAGCAAGAGTCTGGCTCCAAGTTTGTTCTGGAAGTTTATTTTGAGCATAGGACTTCAGAATTTCCTTTCTTGTTGCTCTGGTTTGTTTCTTTTGTTTATTTCTAGAAGGATTGGATGACCCTTCCTGGGATGGACCCACTGTTTGATTCTCCTGCTGAGAAGCTTGCAGTGTCTGGAGGATTATCTGCAGTTCTTTTGAGGAGATCGTTTGAGATTGGGCTCCGATAAGCTGTTCGACTACCTGAGTTTGAGTGTTTTGGCTTCCTTCCGGGTTTTTCCCGGATCTTTCTTTTTTGTGAGTTTTGGAGGCATTGGGGCTTTTCTCAGTATACTATCTACCCTGAAGAAACTCACGGGTGAGAAAGTCTGGAAGAGAGTTTGTAGTGCCTTTGATAAATTCAATATCAAAATAAAAAATACTTAAAAGGGCTTGCCATCGGGAAAAAATTTGTTTTGATGCAAGGTTTTTAACATCCTTTTGTAAAACATCTTTTGCAGATTTACAATCAATGCGGACTAAAAACCTTTGGTTTAAGAGATCAGATTGAAATTTTGAAATGCATAAAACAATTGCCAAAATTTCTTTTTTGATTGTGGAATAATTCTGTTGGGAAATATTCCAGTGTTTTGACGTAAAAGAAACAATATTTTCTTTTCCATCAATTCTTTATTTAAGGATGCCACCATAACCAATGTCAAAGGCATCAGTTTCTACAATTTTGAAAGCAGAAGGATCAAGAAGGCTAAGGCAAGGAAGCTCCTTAACTTGAGATTTGATCTGCTTGACAATGTTTGAATTTTCATCCGTCCATGGAGGAGGATTTTTTTTAAGATGCTGGTGAAGTAGTTTAATGAAGTTGCTAAGATAAGGAATAAAATATGCAACATAGTTTAAACATCCCAAAAATCTTTGAAGTTGCGTTTTATCAATAATTTGATAGGGAAATTTGTCAACAAATTGAATTGCCCTTTCAATTAGGGTTATGGATCCTGTTAGATATGATTAGTTTTGATGATGACAAATATAGATGTCAAATATTAAGCATAAGAAGCTTGCATAGTATACTTTTCTAATACATTGACTAACTATTTGATGTTGCATATATTGTAGATTAGTCAAGCAATGGAAGAAAGAAATTGAGGAATAAGGAACTTGCAAGAATTAATGAAAAATATGAAGATTCAAGTTTTTATGGGTACTGTAGCAGTGGGTACTGTAGCAATACGGTTACTGTAGCAATTGGCACTGTTTGGCACTATTTGGAACTGTAGCAGAGTGATTTTTAACAAATCACTCGAGTGATTTGAGGAATCACTCGAGTGATTCAGCAAAAATAGAAATCACTCGAGTGATTCAGCAAATCACTCGAGTGATGTTCAGCATTTCAGAGTCTGTGCTTCATCCAGCTGAGCGAGGTCTGGTTATTTGATCATATCTCTCACAATACAACTCCAAATGAGACGAAACCAATTGCATATGAAACTAGACTCCCAATGCGTCATTTGACACCAGAAACAACATCAAAGGAGCTTCTATGAGGGAGATATCAGTGTTCTAATTTGACCTTCATGTCAGCGTCAATTTCTGGAACAGTCTTGGTATTTTGGCTATAACTCTCAAACCACTGATCCTATTGAGCTGAACTCAGTGCCATATGAAAGTAGACTTCCAGGGCTTTCCATTGATATATAATACAGAAATTTTGGAGTCATATTCGAAGAGTTATGGCATCTGGAAGTTGACCTCTGTTTACTGAAGATCTGGAAACGGATCACTCGAGTGATTTCAGCATTCACTCGAGTGATATGGCATTTCACTTCCAGTGATCGAAAAATCACTGCAAGAAAAATTCACTGTTTCATATTTCACTTCCAGTGATCTCCAAATCACTCGAGTGATATCTCAACTTTGCCAAATCACTTCCAGTGATCTCCAAATCACTTCCAGTGATCTCTTAGTTTTTCCATTTCACTTCCAGTGATCTCCAAATCACTCGAGTGATATTTCAACTTTGCCAAATCACTTCCAGTGATCTCCAAATCACTTCTAGTGATATCTCAGATTTTCCATTTCACTTCCAGTGATCTTGAATCACTCGAGTGATGTTTGAAAAGTTGCAAATCACTTCCAGTGGATTCAAAATCACTGCAAGAATATTTCACTGTTTACCAAATCACTTCCAGTGATCTTGAATCACTCGAGTGAAGTTTGAAAAGTTGCAAATCACTTCCAGTGGATTCAAAATCACTGCAAGCATATTTCACTGTTTGCCAAATCACTTCCAGTGATCTTGAATCACTCGAGTGATGTTTGAAAAGTTGCAAATCACTTCCAGTGGATTCAAAATCACTGCAAGAAGAAATCACTGTTTACAAAATCACTTCCAGTGATTCCAAATTCACTCGAGTGAAACATGGAAATTTCAAGATCACTTCCAGTGCAAGGCGAAATCACTTCAGGAATATTTTACTGTTTTGAAAATCACTTCCAGTGACATGAACTCCACTCAAGTGATCGTCCATTTCAACTGATCACCTCCAACATCATTCTTGATCACTCCCAGTCAAATATCAGTTACCTCATATCACTTCCAGTCAGTGATTACTCAATTCACTCTTCATAGTTCCAGTGACAGTATATCAGTTTGAATCAGAATAACTTCCCGTGAAGATCAAATCACTTCCAGTGAACCAGAATGCACCTCCAGTGAACCAGAATGCACCTCCAGTGAAAGCCAGTATGCCTCAATTCACTTTCTATCAGATAATATCCAAGCGAGTGATTATGATGAGTTTGCAGATCACTTCCAATGACAGTCACATCCAGAAATCAAGATTACTGTCGGTGAAATGCTTATGCAGTCAAGTGTTAATTGTTTTATCAAAATCACCTCCAGTGAAGTTACAGCGTACTCAAATGATTCTCATGTTTCAGAATATCACTGCCAGTGAATTAGATGTTAAAGTGATTCACTGTTCTCATCAGAATCACTTCCAGAAGTATGACAGAAACAAGGAAACAAGTCAAATGATTTCATGGTACACTCGAGGGATGCTAATCATTGCCAGTGAAATATTATCTTCTGAAAATCACCTCCAGTGAAATCAAGTCCACTTCCAGTGATTCTCCAGTTTTGAGAAATCACTCCCAGTGAAGTCTGTAATCACCCGAGTGATATTTTCTAACGACTATTTCTCTGAGTGCTTTTACAGGTGTTATGCACTACCGATCACATGGCTTACACGGATCAATATTCAAACGACAACTATTCGTGGGCGGTAGCAAAATTCATAAGTAACGGAAGACAAATACTATTGCATCTGTCAGACCAATGGGCAAACTGTAAGAAACGCTGAAGCATATGTCAGAGCACGATCAACGGGAAAATATTTAAATACACTCAACGACCGTGCAAAGCAATGGGACTCCAACCGAAGATGAAGTAGTGTCTGTCTAAGCATCAGATGGGATTACAACAGGAAAATATCCAAATGGGTTCAACGGTCAAATGAATCAACAGACTCTAACGGATGGATGTTTACAACGGTCATCTTCCACAACTCAGCTACAAATAGGAGAAGATTCAAACACAGAACAGCAAGCAACGCAATGAGAACATGAACATGCTGATATTCTAAGTCTTCTACCTCCGACCACTCTTTGCTCTACTTCATCTTCTATATCATGTATAATTGAGAGTGAGAATATTTTCATTGTACTTCAGTGAGCATTTATCTACTCTGTGAGAGAGTCTGTAAACACACCATCTATACTTCTGTATTGATCTCAAGGTAGAGGGACCTTGAGAGGGCTGATTACCTTACGGGAAAGTTGTAGAGAGAATTACTAGTAGTACTTTCTGCTCGTAAGACTTACAAGGTGTAAGCAGTAGAGAACGTTGCTACTCGTAAGACTTACAGTGGTGTAAGCAGGAGAGAACGTTGCTGCTCATAAGACTTGCACGGGTAAGCAAGAGAGAAAGGAATTTAGGATTGCTTTGCTCGACTTGCTGTAAGAAGGAGTAAACCTTACAGTGTGTAAGGGGGAGTAACTCTTGTGAATTTGTAAAGGCTTTTCTTGTGCCTGATTAAACAAGAAGATAGTGGATTGGAAATCTCAGGAGGAGCCTGGGGACTGGACGTAGATCATCGTGGATTGGACCGAACCAGGATAAATCACAGTTTGCACATTAGCTTTTATATTTCCAGCATATACGATTTACATAATTGATGCTTCCATATATACTAAGTTTACAATCTGCGAAAAGATTTTTAAATATCAGACTTTCTTATTATACACCAAATTCACCCCCCTCTTGGGTGTCAGCCAGTTCTAACAGATCCTTGGTATATCCAATGCCCAAGAAATCTCACCTTAGTTTGAAACAAACTAATTTTAGGTTTAGAAACTACTAAACCATTTGTTTCTGCAATCCTGATGAATTTGTAAACATGTTTAAAATGTTCTTCAATATAAATGATAATGAATTGACTATTATCATTGAAGATTTCGTTCATGATTCCCTGGAATTCAGAAGGAGCATTTTTTAATCCAAATGGCATAACGTTCCACTCATACTAACCAAAAGGAACAGTAAAAGCAGTCTTATACCTATCTTTTTCAGAAATTTGTATTTTCCAAAATCCAGATTTCATGTCGAATTTTGAAAAGATTTTTATAGAATACAAACGTTTTAGTAAGTCAGATTTGTTTGGGATTGGATACCTGATCCATTGCAAGGCTTCGTTTAAAGGTTTGTAATTAATCACAAGTCTAGGAGCTCCTCGTTCAATTTTTGCATTTTTATTAACATAAAAAGCAGCATAAGACCATAGGCTTCTAGATTTGCGAATTAATTTTTTGTTCAGAAGATCTTGAATCTCCTTTTTACAGGTTTCAAGAAGTTCTGGACTCATTTGAATTGGCCGAGCCTTTGTTGGGATTTTCTTTTCATAAAATTTGTTTTCATAAGGCAAATCGACAACATGTTTTTTACGATTCCAAAAAGCATTTGGTAAATCCGAACAAATTGTTTGATGAATTTTTTCAAGACAAGTTTGGATTTGAGTTTGAGTTTGTTTTTGACACAACTATTCTTCTATTCATTTAAGAGAAATATCTTCCTTCAAAAAGTTTATCTGTTGTTGTTTTGAAAGAAAAAGATTTAACTCTTTGATTATGGGTTTCTGTTTAAAAGGAAATAATATTTTTTTACCCAGATGTTGTTTTGAAATCCCATCCTCATCAGTCATATACGAGAATAGTAAATGAGTAAATGGTGCCCCAAGAATGATCTCGGATCCCGTAACTTTGATTAATATGAATGAGGTTTTTACTTTAAAACCTTCATTTTCAACAACAACATTTGAAACTTTATACTAAATGTCTACTCATGTTTTGTTAACGCCATTAAACCGTTCAGTTGTATTTTCAAAGTATTTTGTAGGAATGAGACTTTCTCTAAAACAATTAGCATCAAATCCTGTGTCAAATAGAACAGTTTGTTCTAATACGAATTCATCATTGACAATGATCTTCGCATGTATATGAAATTTTTGAAACAAGACTCTAGAAATCAAGTTTAAAAATGGTTCAGAAAAATCATTAACCTGATTGGTTTCTTCATTTTCTGAGACCTGGTTTGTTTTATTGGGTTGGGATTCTAAAGATGGTTTGTTTGATGCAAGCTATATGTCATGAATTCGGGATATAGCTTCAGCATGTGTTTCTTGTTGTAGTTTGATCAATCGAATTTTGGTTTTGAGATTTTAAACTTCATGTTAAAGATCTGAAAGAGTTGCTTGTTTTGGGATATGTTTAAATTTTTCAAGTGTTTGGGTGAGATCGTATCTATTTGAAAAAGCTAGGGGTTTGGGTTTGGAAGAGTTAGGTGTTTCAATGAAAAGATCTTTGAATTTAAGGAGATATTATCCTTTGTCAGAATCTGAAAGTTTTCCAATGATATCAAGAAGGAGATCTTGTTCCTTCGTAATAACATTGATTTTTGAAGATGAGTTTTCAAAGTCATTTTCCTGAATTTCATTCAAATCTTCAGAAGAATTTGACCTTTCAGATTCATATTCAGAAGAAGTTTCAATCAACAAATTGTTTATTTGTTCAAGAATAGATTCTTCAATATTGTTTATCTTGTTAAGTTTTCTCTTAAAATGACAGTATTTTGAAATATGACATGGTTTTCCATATTTAAAACATGTAACTTTTTCTTGTTTTTGAAAATCATATTTTGGTTTGGCTCGAAATTCTTGTTTGAGTCTGCGAGGAGGTGTGTTGTATTTGTATTTTTGGTAGACATTTTTAGGCCTCTTGTGGTAGAATTTATGATAGGTTTTCTTTCGTGGTTTGGATTGTTTACAAGCAGAAAATCTAAACTGTTCACAAAAGGTTCCCAATTATGTTTTCTCATATGCCTTTTCTTTGGCAAGTTGGTGTTGGAGTTTGTCATCTTGACAAATCTTAAGAGCAGTTCTTTGGACATAAGAGACTAATTGTTCATATGTCAAATACTCATAAGGGATTTTGCCACCATTAATATTTCTAAGCTTTTCCCTAACCTTATTACCAACGGCTGTTGGTAATCCAGCTAAGAACTTTTCTTTCCAAAATGGCTGGCTTAAATCTTCCCTTGTGAGAACTCGACTAAGGAACATATCCTTATACCATCTGAAATCAGATAGTGTTCTGCATTTAAGATTTGAAAGAAGTCATGCTGATCTATCTTGCCATAGAGAAGGATCACTAATGAAATGTTTAACAATTGTAAAAATAAGATGGTTTGTGGAATCAGGAATGGGTTGATCATTATGTGTAATGGGTGTTCCATCTGATGGTTTTTGATGGCTGAGTATATTACAGTTTTATCTTCAGTAAAGAGATAAAAATCCAACCAACCTTTTAGTTGACCAGTAAAACCAAATACTAAAAGATTATTAATATCTTCATCAGAATAATTATGCTGGGTTTGGTAAGCATTGCTTAACATTGTCATGTGTTAGAGAATTTGGAGGACGTTTGACTCGTTTTGGCCATCAATGTTCCATTCATAGACATTATCAGCACTAAACGATTTGAAGTTTTGGTTTATTCTTTCTTCAACCAGAATATCTGGAGGGTTGGCTCTATGGTAGTAGAGTTTAGTTGGTTTCTTCCAATGTTGTTGGTTAACTTGGAATTGAGAATCCCCTGATTCAGTTTCTGAAAGTTGGGAAGTTTAAAGATCTTTTTCAAGGATGTGTATGTCTCCGGATTTTGGAGAAGACTCATCCCTAGTTTTTGAGGTTTGAGACTGGGGTGTTTCTGGGATGGTGAGTTGTCGAAGCCTCGTTTGGGTGGATAGAGTATGTTGGAATTGTTGTGAGAGGCTAGTTTGTAGCTGAGAAATTTTTTGTTGAATTTGTTCGAGAGATTTGGATTTAAATTTGTTTTGCAAATCCATCTTTTGTTAAGGAGTAAATTCAAATGGTTTAAAAAGGGGTGTTTGAATTTCAGGTTTAAAATCTGTTTCTGGTTTAGTTTGAAAAATAACTTGTTTGGTTAAATGTTCACCTAATACTTGGAGATATAAATTGGTATAATTATTTTGTTCAACAATACCTTTTATATCAGCTGGATTTACTTCTTGAGAAGTATGTTTAAATCTAAAAGGGGTTGCCCAAATAGGTTGATTTTTATCATCAATCATTTTAGGAACCTGAATATTTTTTGAAGGAGGAAACTCAGAAGAAATAGTTCCTTCTTCAGAGGTTTTCCAATCTTTTCTAAGAAATTTTATAGTTTGAAAAAATGGATATTCCACATTTTGATCCTGTGCATAAGCATCAAACCAATCAAAAAATGAAATATTCATTTGTATTTTTTAAGGAATTTGTAAAATTTGTCTTGTATGAACTTTCTTACATATCCTTTGAAATTATTTAAAAACCATTCTCTCTGAAGAGTAAATTTTTCAGAATAAAATTCCTCTTGTAAATATTTTTTGTTTATTTGAAAATTGTTTTCTAAAACATTTATTTCTCTTGGTTCCCCTAATTGCGAAAAGTCAAGAGACTCAATTGATCTCAAATCTTCTTCCTTTTCATAATTTAGTTGAGGAACATTTGAAGAATTGTCAATCCCTGAAATAGAAACATTTGTTGGTTTGAGTTCAGGAATTATGTTTGTATAAATTATGTTTGGTAATGTTTGGGACGTAATTGGTTCTGAAAGTGGTGGTGGCATGTAGATGATGGATGGAGGTTGTGGTAATGAGGAACAAGACCTTCTTGAAGCCTCACTACATATAGATTTGTAGTCTTCATAGATTGAAGGTTGCGACCTACTTGTTTGAGAAAAGGATTTTCTGGGTCTGTCAAATGCCAGTTTGACAGTCCTATCATCAATTTGTATAATTCTACTGATTTAGGGCATGAGTTTAGGAATAGGTTGTGTGGCCTTTTCCATGACCCATTCATCATGTAGGTTTACATCTTTCCACATTATATTTTTTGGGATGGTAACATTTGCATTGGAATGATCAGTTAAGAAAACTGTAGTTTGACCTTCGTCAGGGGGAATTTGAGCATTTGTAGTGTTTGAATTTAAGACCTTATACTGTACCCTATATATTAAGGTAGCAGGTATAGATCCTAGTTTCATATTTAATTCAAATATATATATAATGCATGATTTTTTCATATTTACTGTTAATTGTGAAGATTAAAATGATTAAATGTTAAAGATTAGCTTTAGAAACAGTAAGACTATTGCTTTGCGTCAGTTAGTCTTCAATTAGACTTTGAGAATATCTCTTAAGAGAGATAGCCTTATTGGAGTTATCTTTGAGGCTAATATTAGCCTTCAAGAATCTTCCAACAAGGCTACCTTTTCCATTGGATATATATTCACAACAATAGAAGATTAACTTATTGTAAATAATTTGCCTTACCTATTTCTTATGTTAATCTTCAAAATATAATCAATTTAATAATCACAATTAACAATGAATATGAAAAATTTATGCATGTAGAGTAATTAGAAGAATACACACATGCACATTTTTAAAAAATGGGGTGTAATAGGATAAAGGGAAAATTCCAAAAAAAAAAAGAACTTTAAAAATACTGAAAGACAGAAAGGTGATCTCAATATTCATAATGCCAGAGGGGTGTGAGAGCCTGACTTGTCCTTTTTGAAATTAAATGAAAATGACAAAAATGTCCTTCACTTATAAACCCTTTTGCTTCTCATTCTCTCATTTTTATATCGGGTTCTCCCTCTCCTTCTTTCTCTCTCCTCTCCCTACCATCGTTCATTCTGCCAATCTTCTTTAACCTCCATGCCTCATCCTCCTCATATTCTTAGACCTAGTGATGATGTCAATGGTGATTTCAAGGGTAGAAATAGAAATTGATCTTAATAATTCTACTCAGCAAAATGGGAAATCAGAGAATCAACGAGTTGCCACTTACTAGGACTAGAGATTTTCTAGTTGGCCATGGAGCTAGAGGTGAAAGAACAAAAATACACTGGTGAAGGTTGTACCTTAATCGAACTCTCAGGCTACTTATGATGTTCATCCAAGAACTTCTGGCTCTTGGAATAGCACAACTCGAAAGCCGGCAAGGTGTTGTAGAGCTCAGGAAACTCATCTTAGCTAAAGCCAAAGCCAAGATCCAAGCATCCTTTGAGCTCATCCAGATCTTCATAGGTCAAGCTCTCGTCTTAGTCAGATCCTTATCTGACGTTTCCACATAACCCTTAAGAAAAACCTGATTATTCTTCTTGCTCTTCATCTTGTTGATGCTGCAGGCGCGCTCCCAAAACTGCAACTCTTGATCCTGAATCGCTCCTGCTGGTCATCTCCTAGATCAAAGGCTCACAAATCAAACTAGTATTAATTATTTCAGAAGCTCTCCCAAATATGTTTTGAGGTGATTTTTTATTCTTAAGTTGAACTTTTATTGTTGGCTTTGTTATTTTTATTCTTAGTTCATCCTCTTGTTGATGGTGGTTAATGTTTTATGGTGGTTGGTGGTGCCTTGCATGCTTCGAAAAGTGTTGTTGGTCTTTTCATGGTGATCAATTGAAAAGCTTATCATAACTTGTGACATTCTTTTGAGAACTTGTGAAAATCTTGTTTGAACTTGTGAAACACTTATCAGATCTTGTGAATCAAAATGTTCAACTTTTGAAATTCTTTAAGCAATTTATGAAAATCTTAGAAACTTTTATCAGAACTTGTGAAATCCTTATCAGATATCGTAAATCAAAATTTGCAACTTGTGAAATTCTTTAAGAAAATTGTGAAATTATTTTGAGAACTTGTGAAAACCTTATTTGAACTTGTAAAATCCTTATCAGATCTTGTGAATTCAAATTTGCAACTTGCAAAATTCTTTAAGGAAGTTTTACAAACTTGTGAACCCTTTACCACAGCTTGTGAAACTCTTATTAGAATTGAATTTTGATTTGCAAGTTATGAAAACCTGATATGAACTTGTGAAATTCTTTTCAAACTTTTTGAAAACCTTATTCAAACTTATAAAACTTCTATAAAACTTGTGAAAACCCTTATCAAATCTTGTGAATTTGGATTTGCAACTTGTGAAATTCTTTAAGGAAGTTGTGAAACTCTCTTAAAAACTTGTGAAAACCTTATTTGAATTTGTAAAACCTTTATCAGAACTTGTGAAACCCTTATCAAATATTGTGAATTTTGATTTGTAACTTATGAAATTCTATAGAGAAGTTGTGAAATTCATTTCAGAACTTGTAAAAACCTTATCTGAACTAGTGAAACCTTTATCAAAACTTGTGAAACCCTTATCAAATCTTGTGAAAATTTGCAACTTGTGAGATCACAACTCGAGAGAATCATCTTCTTGAAAATCTAGATCTTCCTTAGGGATTGTGTCAAGCTTGGGAGTATTAGAAGACCTTCGAGAGAATTCTAGAAATGAAGGTACCACCTCCACCTAAATCTTCATGCCCTTTCTTTGTTGCTAGAGGAGGCTGCCATTGTCTTTCATCGTTGCTAGAGGAGGTTGAGGCTGCCATCATCGTTATTAGAGGAGGGTTGTCTCAAACACCATTGCTAGGCTCTCTCAGCATGGAACCCCAAGAAGAAGAAAGAAATAGAGGACAAAAGAAAGTAAAAAAATGAGATTTAATAAGGGCATTTGTGTCATTTCCTTTAAATTTCTAAAAAGAAAAATTAACACTTCTTTAGGATTATAAATATTCAAAACATCTTTTTGTCTTTTAGAATTTGTAAAGTTCTTTATTAGGAATTTTTCCAAGAATAAATATGAGTTAATTTGAAAAACACGCACGCACGCACAATACGTGCGTGTATATATATACATGTGTGTGTGTGTACGCATATCTATTATATACATACATTATAGATACATATATATATGATTACTCTACATGCATGCCTTTTCCATATTCATTATCAATTGTGATTATTAAATAGATTGTATTTTGAAGGTTACCTTATAAATAAGTAAGGCAAATGCTTTGCGATAAGTTAGTCTTCAGTTAGACTATGGGACTATCTCTTAAGAAAGATAGCCTTATTGGAGAAATTTTTTAGGCTAATATTAGCCTTAAAGAATCTTCTAACAAGGTTGTCTTTCCCATATGATATATTTACAACAATTGAAGATTAACGGATCATAAAGCATTTGTCTTACCTATTTATTATGCTAAACTTCAAAGTATAATCAATTTAATCATCACAATTAACAACGAATATGAGAAAATCATGCATGTAGAGTAATCATAATAATATATATTCGTTGTTAATTGTGATTATTAAATTGATTACATTTTAAGACACAAGTGCAAAAATTACTTTTTAGACTGGTTTTGGAATATATCTAGATATAGCCGGTCTAAAAAGTCTAGGAATTAACCGGTCTAAAAAAGTCACTTTTAAGACCGGTTCTAATTACAACCAATAAAAAAATTGACCTTTTAGATCAGTTGTAATTAGAACTGGTCTAAAAAGTCCACTTTTTAGACCACATCTGACTCAATATCCAGTCTAAAAGGTCTACCGGTTCTAATTACAACTGGTCCAAAAGGTCACGTTTTAGACCGGTTGTAGTTAGAACCGGTCTAAAAAGTAGCATGTTTTCTTAAAAAATAAATAGGGCCTTTTTTGGGTTGGAGATTATTTTAAAATTAATCTCCAATCCAAAAAAGGCCCTATTTATTTTTAAAAAAACATTCTATATAAAAAAAATGCTACTGCAAACTTTCATGTTACTGCAACCCTTATAAACATAACTAACTCCAAAGCAGTCATATGTTTTGTACAGAGATTGCCTGTAAAAAGAATAAGAAAATCATATGTTTTATACCATGTTAGAATGGATTAGAATGGATTAAGAGCAAGATAAAAGAACCAATTAACTAACAACTCTGCTTTTTATTCCTAACTTGATCCATTCCACCAGCTTGTGTTCCAACATGCCTTTCACATTCACATGTAACTTGAGCAATTTCTTTCTGTGAAAGATGTGAGAATGTTAGAGCTCGTAAAATGTAAATTTTCACATAAATAAGAATATTAAATATACTCTTCAGCAAAAGGTGCTTTCAAAACACTCAGAGTAATTTTGTTTTGCTTTGTCTAAACTATAAATGATAAATTATTTCCCAAACAAGTAGCTTAGACAATAAGCCATAAATCCAAACTACATTCGAATAATACAATCATGCCATAAAACTGATAAGTTTTACATATACTCTAATCATCAAACTGAAAATATTCATTCATGATTAGCTGGAAATCCAAGACTTACCATTGGGGAAATTCACTCTAAAAGCCGCCATAATGGCAATTGTAGAAGAATAGAAAAATGTTGCAAAGCTTGATAGTTCAGAACCTGTATAAAGAGTTTATATTAGTTCTTGAATTTAACCCTATCTCCAAAGAAAGACTATCTGATAGACAGAGTATTTAAGATGAGAAAAACACACCTTCAGGAACTACTCCATCAACAAGAACATCAAGTCCAACTTTCTTACTAACATCCACTCCTTTTGATTTTGCATAATCGTAATAACCTTTGTACCCACATACAAAATAATGCCCCCATTTGTGATTCTTCAAGTCCAGTGCCTACACGCAACCGCAAATAAATTAACAGATGAATTTGGCCAGAAATCTTAATGATCAGAACAATCTTGTTTTCAAAAAAGCAAAAACAATGGGGAAGGATGTTATAATTATTGAACTTTGAGGGTAAAACTAATAGTGTCCCACCAATAAAGTGAGCATGGACATAAAATCGACTTGGTCAGGATAAGCACACATAGCATGTTTCTCATCATTCACATTAGCAATTCTAAGAATATTCTCGTCGTCATTTTTTTGAATTGCTATGATCGTATCTTGCCGAATTGCTATCGGCAAAACATAATATCCCTTGTAGTCAATATGTTCCCCGATTAAGTTCACTCTACCTACAATAACACACAAAAGACAATAAGTTTCCATAATAATCAAAAAGAAAAGGAGAAGGAAAAGCAGAAGGAGAGAGGACGAACCAGGTGAACGGGCGACGACTTCAAGAGGATGACCAAAAACTTTTTGAAACTTAGACTTCCAATTGTCAAAACGAAGTTGTGCGTCCTCGAGTAGAGATCCTCCACCATACATAGGCTCCAGAGAATCGAAAATTGGAATAGGTAAATCTTCGTGTTTCGCCATCAATGAGCGAGGATTTTTTACAGGAAATTCTTTGTCAGCTACAACGCATAAACTTTGGAAATTTTTGCTTAATGAACCGAACTTGTTTTTGTCAAGTGCACCAATGCAGTTAACGCACCGAATCCATCCTCAGAGAAAAAATCGTTGTCTATAAAAGGAGGAAAAAATATTTGATCGAAAACTATTGAATCAAATGGGTTGAATTAGAAATTCGTTACCTCTAAAGCAGCAGCCGTTCATACTTAATAAGTCGTAGTGTGTCTCGGTCTCCCAAAACGAACTAGAACAAGGAAGGACGTTGTAGCGAAGATTAGAACAAGTGAGGAAGCTTAGCGAGTGAGGTACAACGATGACAGAGAAGCGATATGGGACGGAGATCGAGAAGCGAAGTACGCCGGAGGAGAAGAGAAGAGGCACACGGCAAATCGCGCAAGAATGAAAGGGAGGGATTCAAAAGGTATTGACCAAGGGATTCATTTAAGACCGGTTATTTGTTTATTCTGATAATCGGTCTTATAAAAAGATTTTTTATTTACTTTTCTGATATTTTTTAGATCAATTTTAGGTTATAACCGATCTAAAAAGAATTTTAATTTAGACCAGTTGTAAATCAAAACCGGTCTAAAAAGTTAGAAAAAAAATATTTTTTTATATATAATTTTATTTATGTTATTTTTTAAACCGATTTTTTAAATAACCAATCTCACAATTTTTTATAATTACAAAATTGCCACCATGTATTTTTTTTAGACCTTATCCATTATAACCGGTTTAAATGTGTTGGTCTAAAATGCCTTTTTTGCACTAGTGAGAGTTAGCCTTAAAAACATGTACGTCAAATGCTTTGTGATTAGTTAATATTCAGTTAGATTTTGAGAATATCTTTTAAGAGAGATAGCCTTGTTAGAGATATCTTTGAGGCTAATATTAACCTTAAAGAATCTTCTAAAGAGGTTGTCTTTGTCATGGGATATTCACAACAATTGAAGATTAACTGAATCCAAAGCATTCATCTTACCTATTTCTGATATTAACCTTTAAAATATAATCAATTTAATTATCATAATTAACAATGAATATAAGAAATTTATGCATGTAGAGTAATCACAATATATATATATAAATATAGACACACACATGAACATTTTTGAAAAATAGGGTTAAATTTGAGTTAATTTTAAAAATGTAAATATATATATCATGATTACTCTACATGCATGATTTTCTCATATTCATTGTTAATTGTGATAATTAAATTGATTATATTTTGAAGGTTAGCCTTAAAAACACACAAGGCAAATGTTTTGCGATCTGTTAGTCCTCAATTAAACTTTGAGAATATCTCTTAAGAGAGATAACCTTGTTGGAGAAATATTTGAGGCAAATATTAGCCTTAAAGAATCTCCCAATAAGGTTGTTTTTCCCATGAGAAATATTCACAACAATTAAAGATTAGCTGATAGTAAAGCATTTTCCTTACCTATTTCTGATACTAACCTTCAAAATATAATTGATTTAATTTTCAAAATTAATAATGAATATGAGTACTTTTTTCATGTAGCGTAATTTTATATGTGTGTCTATATATATATAGACACATTTTGGAAAAATGGGGTGCAACAGGGTAAATACGAGTTAATTTGAAAATTGTAAATATATACTTTGATTAATCTACATGCATGATTTTTTTTCATATTCATTATATTAATTGTGATGATTAAATTGATTATATTTTGAAGGTTAGCCTTAAAAATAGGTAAGACAAATGATTTCCGATCGGTTAATCTTCCGTTGGACTTTGAGAATATCTCTTAAGAGAGACCTTTTTTCCCAGTGCCAACCAAATACCTCCAGGATAAAATATTTTCTATTCCTTTTTATTCTTTTCCTTTTCATTCCATTCATTTCCAACCTTTTCTTTAATTCAAATGGGCCCTTAAAATAATGCTTGTAATAAAAAGTTACAGAGTGAGAATATTGTTGAGTAGAAATCCAGTGATAGAACGAAGAAATTGGCTTTTCACAGCTAACTTGATCTGGCGCCAAGGATCACTAGTCATGTGATTCAAAGCCTTGTTGGAGAAAAAAAATAGATATTTTAGATATTTTCATTTTTTTGTTAAAATTAAAAGATCTAAAAGATCTATTTAAATATTTTAATTTAAATATAGTGGCAGCATATTTAATTTAATATGAAGGCCAATCTTATGTGGCAATGGGCTTAAGTGAGTGGATAATTGGACCCAATGGAGTGTTAAAAACGTCGGTCTTCAGACAGGTCCACTTTTGACATTGTTTTGGGCCCTTTATGGCATTTGTTTGTCTCTAATTATCCCTTGGTTGGTCCCATCAATACCACTTGGGCCTTTGGCTGTCCAACCCATAAATTATGCTTCTGGCCTTCTTTCTAGGCAATTACATTGGAATAATACTTTCTAAGAGCGTCATCTAATATATATTATGATTAATTAAAATATAATAACTCATCTTATTTTAATCCCACGTAGCTGATGAGTTATTTGGAAAAATTCAAATTTTATAATTTTGAAAAATAACCCAAAGGAGGGAATTGTGTTTTTTTCTTTTCTAAATTATAAAGTTTATGTTTTTTAAAATCATCAAATTTGAATTTTTCCAGATGATTCATTAGTTATGTGAAATTAAAATGAGATGATTTGTTGTATTTTAATTAGTCAAAATACAGATGAGGTATGCTCCTAGAATATGTAAGTATTTCTCATTGTTTAAATCAAATTTATTTTTATATTTTATTTTAAAATATAAACTCCATTATATTATCAAAATTGTCCTTTATTATTATGTATGAAGAAATTAAAATTTTTGTGATAAATAAGGATATAACAAAATATATTAATACGTACTATTTTGGATTTCTAAAAATTATTTGCTAAAAAGAAGAATTTCTAAAAAAAATAAAATGAATTAAATATTATAATTACTGTTACTAAATAATATAAATTAATTATTTTCATTTAATATTAATAATGCTTGAATGATGCCCCTATATCAGAAAACGACCATTTAAATAAATTGCCCTTGAAAGATTTAACGTGGTCTGGGCAAAAATAAAAAATAAAAGGAAAAGGTGTAATTTTAGTCTTAGTAACAAAGTTTTGTCCGAGGGCGTGTGGTATAAATAAATTTTGGAAGAGGCAAAAATAACAATAAAAAATTAAAAATGGTACAAATTTAATAAAACCGTTAAATTTGACCTAACGATATCAAGGGTTTTCTTTTCTTATAATTTAACGTCGTTAGATCAAATTTAACGGTTTTATTAAATTGATACATTTTTTAATTATTCATTATTATTTTTACTCCTTCCAAAATTTATATATACCAAATATCCCTCATACAAAACTTTACTATTAAAATTTCGCCTTAGCCCAAAAATAAATAACGGGGTTGCGTCACTGGCCATTCCACGTTCGCAGGTTGAGATGCAGGCGCGGCATGCACAGCTTGGTAAATTGTGGTTTTCTCCCCAAATCTCTCCAATCTGGGGAGAAAATTTGGGGTATAATTGCATGGTCCCACACTATTTTTTTTCTCATCACTTTTCTCCTCTCCTTATTTTCTCCCCTGAAGTAAACAAGAGAAAATCCACTTCCCCTTCCATTTTCTCCCCTATTTTCCTCCTCCCATAATTTTTTCTCCAGATACACTATTAATTTTACTGTGCCACGTCATAGCCTTGCGGCAGTGTCTCGGGCCTTCATTTCTCGTTTGCCCTTGTTTGATTCTCCAATTCCTGAAATAGACGGAAATAGACAAATACATCCATGCATATCCCTTTAATGAAGAGAAATCATAAAAGCATGAAAATTATGTTCCTTTTAACATTTATTCCATACAGTTCCTTTTTATTCGATTTGTTAACTATTACTGAAATTAAACTCTATAATTATAATAATATCCCTTAATTAAGCACAAAATACTACATTTGTCCTAAATATAAGACCTAGTTATTATTATTATTATTTTGTAAAGGCTAAATAAAATAAATAAGTTATTTAATTATATCATTTATTGCATATGATTAAATTATATTTCAGTTTATAAATTAAACAAATTAGTTTTGAGAAAACTGATAAATATAAATACTTTAAAGTAATTTAACTCCCTTCTTTAATTTTCTTAAAAAAATCAACTGGATCTTATATTTAAGATTAAAATAATATATAATAAAATAGGGATTCATCAAAGATATCAAAGAATGAATGAAAATCTTAAAAATAAATGAGCAGCATGAACCTATTATCAATTTTTATATGAAAATTTTTCATTGTGTGCTGATTGTGACCTCATAGTGATTCTTCCAAATAAATATAATGTGAAACTAAATTGTAAATTTTCCAAAGCTAGCTATATATTGAGTTGAAATCTTTAAAATTTTGGTGACTACATTTTTTTTTTGTCATTACATCCTGTTAGTCTATAAAAAATGGGGTTTGGCATTATTTGCAAATCATTAAGATTTACAATTCAATTTTTTGAGTATTTACAACTCATCTCTTAAAATTTTAACTGAGCTAATTTGCTGATTAATGTTATTTTCATCCATCAATTTTTGTTAATATAGTTAACTAACCTGAGATTTATGGCATTTTGCAAATGTTGGAATACGGCAAACTGAAAATGGGGTATTTTAGTAAAATACTTGCCTTTTTTCATGGGAAAATGGCTGTGAGGTCCCAAGGGACCCAATTAATAGCAAAGAAGTCCCTTTTCAAATTGCCATGACAAAAAAGTCCCTTGGGACTTTTTCTGATATGAATTCCTAAAGTAAAAAGACCATTATGCCCCCAATAAAGAAAAGAAAAAAAACCCACAGAAAATTATATGATGCTCTTTCGGTGATTAACGAGAAAGAGGAAAAACACCACTAGAAAGAGAAAGCACAGAAGGAATTCGACGTTGGTTCAGCAGCAAGGTTGAAGAGTTTAAGTTTGGTGATGATATTCTTGCAAAAGGTTAGAACTTATGTCGTTGTTATGGAGTTTTATAGCCACTGAACAGTGAAGTAAAGAATTTATGTTTTTCCGTAAAGTATTAGTTGATCAAAGGTTTGAGCTTTGGGTCAATAATGAACTATGTGGTAGGAGATAGATTAGTAATGCTAAGGTTTTGGTGAAAATATGATATTAATCATTGACGTTGTGGTTTTAATATGGTTGGGTTATAAGATGTTAATATGCTCTGTTTTTGTAGTTAATTACAGAGGAATTGAGCTGTTGGTAAGTGAAATAGTTGAATGTGGTGGGGGTTGATTTATGAGAAAACTTTGAAATGATAATAAAATAGTGTTGTTAATTTGTCCAGTTGTAGTTGTAAATATAGCTGTTGTAGTTGTTACTACAGAACATGTGATATGTTTCAACGAAATGTAATAGAGGGATTGTTATGGTTTTGGGATATGTAAAAGAGGAATTGATCAGTTTTGAGTGGGATTGAATGAATGTAATGGTGGTTTGTGTGATAAGAAAATTGTGAGTTGATATAAAATTATTGTTGTTAATATTAGCTTTCATAGTTGTTAATATTGATGATACATTTGTTAATACGCAGGTTGTATTTCAGTTGAAAGGGCTATGTGTTGTAAAGGAGATATGCATTGATTTCATACTTGCCCTTGCTGCCGGTAGTGTGTGAAAGATGCATTACTGGAATGAACAAAGGAAAGTCATGACCTTTTATGATTTACTAGAGAAAGGTGAGATTAGTGTTATTGCAGAGGAAGACTAAACCTCATGCCTTGTATCTATGACATCCATTTATAAGTCATTTCTCGATAGTTTGACTGGCTCTTTAAATCAGATGAATTGAACTTATTTTAAGATTTAAAAGAATAAGCTTCCTGTACTGAGTTGTGGACTATATTGTTGGCTTGGAAATTTTATGAAGTTTTGCTCTATTTTCTTTTCTTTTGAGCTTTTACTGCTCATTTGTATTTGCTTTGTTACATCTTCCTTTGTCATATGTGACATCCATTTACTTTGTTTTGAGGAATTTTGGCTTCCTTTTATTCCACTAAGTTTTCTTGTGGAAGAGAATAAAACAAGATGAAAATATAAGTTTGAGAATGTTTTGAATCCTTTTTATTTTTTGTTTCGGTGGTGCTTTATCATCAGTGGGATATTTTTCCTACATGCGTCATTCAGCTTTATGGATTGTTAATTTTGTCTCATCTTTATGTACTAACATGAGTACTTTTTTCATCTGTTTTTGAATTTTTTTTTCAATTAATTATATGTGATTGATGCCTAACTATTTGATGTCAAAATCCAAATAGAGGTGGGAGAGCTCAAAATAATCTTGGGCACATCAGATGAACGTTGGTAATCAAGCTTATCACCATGACCATCTATCCCAGAAACTCATATAGACTAGTTGATTCTTCTGTCTATTCAAGTATGAGGCACCTTTTTGGAACTTGGAAATGAGTCTTTCCTCCCTAGATCCTCCAGATGATTCTTCTATCCATTCAAGTATGAGGAACAAACTTGTGCAAAAGGTGTTGTCCAATATAGTTGGCAACCAACAAATCAAGAAGAGAAAAGAGACATAGGAGTTGTTCTGTTATTTTGTACTGAAGCCTTCCTGTTATGTAAATATGTATACTGTTGTCATTTTTTCACAACTCAATTGTGATTCATATTGTTTGGCATTTGAAATTTGATAGGTTCTAACAATTACAACAGTATTTTAAATTTTGCAAGTCCTAACAGTCATCTTCTTTTTACAACTTGTTCAGTATATTTTAACAACTTCATTAGCCATATTTACAACCTGGTCAGTCTTCGTGGGCTACTGCTAAGCTGAAATGAACCAAGTCAGAAAATGTGATTTGGTGTATTTACAACTTGTTCAATATGTTTTAATAACTTTATTAGCCATAGTTACAACCTGATCAGTCTTCATGGGCTATTAACTAAGCTGATATGAACCAAGTCATAAAATATGATTTGGTGTATTTACAACTTGTTCAGTAGATTTTAACAACTTTATTAGTCATATTTACAAGTGGTTCAGTCTTCCTGAACAAGGATTAGAAGTAGAGTAGCTTCCCAGCAACAGGTCCAGCACCTGCATTGCAGATGATATCTCGGTGCTTTGATTACCACTATAAGATTTACCATTACTACTCATTTTAAAGAAAATAAGCTAATCCAAAAATTTCTAATCAATGAAATGAAGTAAATCCATTGATACTGTGTCAAACCGAAATCGAATTCTCTTAGAAGATCTTCAGAATGGCTATTTTTATATCAATCCTGTAATTACTAAGCTGTCGAATACCCCAGAAGATGGGCTATTGAATTTGCAATAAATTTCTCCGAAGGGTTTGTTGAAGCGATGAATTCATCTAAAAACGATGTGGGCGTGAACCGACTTAAAATGAGAAAAAGCTTAAGAAATTCCTAGGAATTTGACTGATGAATGTTTGCATTATTCTTATCTCTATTTTTCTGGGAATTTGTGTTTATTCTTCTAATGTTCCTTCATTTTCTCTGTCTTTGCGTTTTCTCCCATTTCTCTTTCAGTGCTTTTCTTCCATTTCTCTCTCTGTGTGTTTTATCTTTCCTTTTCTTAGTGGTAAGATGGTCTTTTCATATAGGGAATTAATCACATAAAAGTCCCTAAGGACTTTATTGAGTTGGGAATCCCCTTTAGTACTTTATTGCCATTTTTTTATCCCTTGGGACCTATGAGCCATTTTCCCTTTTTTCATTTATACCATTGAGAACTAGCGCAAAACAAAATAGTCAAAAAAGTTGCTTTTTTTGGCAACTGATTCAACAAATTCCTTTTAATTTTCCATTTCTAACAACCATATTCTAGGAATATTTCATTTCTTTACAATTATCCTATTTTCATTAGTCTAAATTTTTTAAAAATAAAAGAAATTATCTTGTTAAATTGAATTTTAGGGATTGACTATTGTTATTGCTTTTATCTTCTCTTCCCATCCTCTTCTTCTCCACTACTTATCTCAGCTTTTAGATTAAAATATGAACGATTAACATTTAATATTTCATAAAAAATATTATTTTTAAATATTTTTATTACAGGTTTACATTATCATAACTAAAATTTAACATTTTTGAATTTATTTAATTATTTTTTAGTAATTTGATACCTTTTTAAATATTTTTATAAACATTAAATCTAAACCGCTCAAATTTTAATCTAAAAACTAAAATGAGTAGTGGGGGGATGAGGATGGGAAGAGAACGGTAACAGCAAAGGACCAAAGCCAATCCCTAAATTTCATGCAAATATATAAAATTCAATACAATTTCTTTAAAACTATTTTCTCTTAGTCAAACTTATTGTTTATCATCATAAAAAATGGATGAAATATGGCTTGTCTCAAACTTTACAATGAATCTATGCTGTCACAATTTATGAATAGAAATGAATTATTTTGAGCAAATTATACTTTTGATAAATCTATTTGATCAAAAGTAAAAAAGATTAATAAAATTTACAAAATTTTCCATTGTTACACAAGATAAATAAGATTTTATAAATTGGAACTAGTCTAAGGGTTAAATGTGTAATGGGATATTTATGTAGTATTCAGAGTTCAAATCCCCATGTAAAATATTAAATAAAAAAACAAGCCTCATCTTGATGATATCAACTACAAGAAACAATTTTATTGTACTCTATCAATAACCAAATCTTCAAGTAAAAAAATTAAAAGAAAACAAAACAAAGTTAATAGACTAGAAGAGTTGATCAAACCTGTTCCTGTTAGAAGTAGTTGAAAAGCTAAAGCTCTTTCCCGGCCTTGAAACTAATTGATTTCAAATAGCTCCGCCAAAACTGAAATCAAGTGCAGTCAATTGAATTCAAATAGAAGACATGACAAATTCAGAGGAATGCTGAATAATTTGTGTGATTTTAACTCTACCATTCAAAAAGTTAGAGTTCCCTAAAGTTGACAATTGGGCAATGTATTGCTAAAAAATGAGACAAAATTAACATTATGGACAAACGTGTGCACACACACACACATACAAACACCTATAAAAAAATACCCCTGTATGGCTCAACATATTCAGAAGAATGCCTTGTTGCATTGCATGTCCATTGACAATCTCACTGAACTTCTCTGTTACTTTCAATGGTTTGATGAGATCAGAGAGATTTTTGCATTCTTCCTCGATGTGACTTCAATCTTTCAGCAGTTTGATGAGATCAGAAATCACATGAACCTTGGATTTTGAACACCATATGGTCAATTTCTCATGTTGGAGAATGTAAACTTTCAACTTCATCTTCACTATCGTTCTCACTATTATATGATTCCAGATATGCCTCATCTCCTTCCTCGTTATCTCCAACCTGTATGGAAAAGAGGATATTGACTCGTTTTTAACAGAAAAATATGAGTAGTAATATGCAACTCCTCAGGATATATATTTTCAAAATTCACACAAACTTTCTTTAAAAATGAAAAGTGAATCACACAGTTCTTACATGAGTTTTGCCAAAATTACATAGATATCTTTTTTATCTTAATCAAGTTCATGTATACTTCGAAAATAGAAGAAAAGTTTGCCTAATTTCAACAAAATTTAAGGGAAGTTTCTAATTTACTTTTGTTTAAATGGATGTTTGTGTAAGTTTTGAAAATATGGGTTTATACTTTCAACAAAATTTAAAGAAAATCTGTATTGGTTTTGAAGATAGAGGAAATGTTTTGAGTAGATTCAACAAAACTCAAAGGAAGGTTATGTGATTTACTTACTCATGTTCAAAAAACAGAAATGAGTGTATGAGTAGTTCTTTTTTTAGCCATTATATAGCAGAGAACAATTATGACTATTTGGGTCAGTTAGGAAAAAAATCTATGTAATTTGAATGTCCACAATTGTGAGAGGGAGAGCAGGGTAGAAAGAGAGCGCGACCTCAGAGTCATCGTCGTCATCATCCTCAGTAGCATAAGTATAATCTAGTTTGTCATACAATGATTCGTCTCCCTGGTCCTTTACCTTCTCCATTTGATCCTATGAAAAGTTGAACATGCCAAATTTGAGTGTGGTAGCAAAAAGGGGTTGCCAATGAACAAAAAAGAAAAGAAAAGAAAATAAACTTGAAGAATGCAAAGCTAAAAGTATATGGAGATTAGTTAGTCCATACTATTTCGCCTCTGATGTTCGCCACTTTGCTTTGCAAAGAAGAAATATGATTTAAGAGTGCCTGAAATAAACAGAAAAGATATCTCAGCAAAGACCATTAGCTATAAGCATAAATTCAAAAGCACTCGCACACCCATACGAAGAAAGAAATAGAGGAATAGACAGAAGGACATATGAATAGATTAGATACAGTCTTTTAGAACAAATAGAAAAGATATTTCTTTCAAGGAAGAAGGGTTGCAAAAGGAATGAAGAATGATTAATAAAGCACAGGTTTGTAAAGATACCTCACGCCTTTGGAGCTCAATTGAACGTGCTAGAGCTTTTCTCTTTGTCAAAAGATTCTTGGGTCTCAAGGTTGAAGGTCGCTTATAGTCTTTTCCCCGATATACAATTACAGCATATCCTTTTGACACTTTGTCAACCGAAACTAAAATACCTCCAGACTCAGCTTCAAGTGCTAATGCAACTTTCTTTACCTGTTCAAAGGTTTTAGCCTTTACCAGTATCTTGACTAGTTCCCGATACTTCCAGTGCAAGTGCATGTTCTCAACAGTTCCATCAAAAACTCCTCGTCTACCTGCAATCATAGATTAGATTCTCATAAACAACATATTACTAAGTACCCCTAACTACAGCAAAGTTGTTTTTAAAGTTCTGTTGAAGCATAGAATATTGGGATGGGGGTTTAACTTTAAGGGCAGGGGCCATCAGGAAAGCATGCAGGAAAGAGGTAGAAAGCTGATAAAGTAATTTGCAGGGCAGTTTTAGATTTCTAGACTAGATTGTCAAGTTATAGAAATCTAATATTCAGGTATTTTCAATACCGTATATACAAATTATTACTATCATTATTTTATGAAAACTATAAAATTTAATTATAAACATATTCTGCTTAAGAATTTTTCCCTTTCACATGCATCTAGTGGAAAATTAAACCAGTAAGGTCCAAAAGTATGTAAGTAAGAACAACAACTTCTAAAGTTTTACCGAGGAGTAAGAAAGCTTTCATCCGCAATCCTAACTTGCGAAACATGAATCTCTCCTCGTCAGTTATGCTTTCAGGGTCTGGTTGGTGTTCTGATGGCTTCAAAGATTCCTCCACCTTACCTAAAGCTCGTTCCGCTCTCATTACCTTTCTTTCAGCCTGGAAAAGAAAAAATATTTTGGATCCAGATCAGGAAAAGCCTTAGCTAGCATAACGTAGTGGCATAATCTCCACGCATTCACAGCCCACATGATACCGCTACACCCTTGTCTACGTCAAAAGAGTCATTGATACTCTAAAGCTACTACCATTAGCTTTTCCAATGACCTTACAGTAAAAAGGAGACTTCACACTTTAACATTATTAAATTGTTTGGGAAATTCAGTAATTTATCCAAGATATAATGGGTCAACAACCAAATTCTCTTCAGAATTTTTAGTTTCATCAGAGAAATTGTAGGTCATTGACGGGATTGTGACGAAAAATGAGATCAATATGAAGTTTGAAATGACAGCAAAAGATTTCCTTGATACAAGGAACTTACAAAAGCAAGTTTCTGCTCTAGCTTTTTAACAATTTTGGCATGACGTAGCAGTTCTGATTCTCTCTTAATGTTTTCTTCATGACGTTTGTCCAATCTCTTTCCCCACTTAGCATCTGCATCTAAAGTTTCCGCAAGTGTCCCAGTCTCCCCCAACTGTGTAGATGTGTCATTAGTTGGTACAACCAACGAAGATGCTCTCAACCGTGCTTGCTCCTCCTCATCTTGTAGTGCTTTCACCAATTTTTCCCTCTCCAACAAGGTTTGGGCAACATCTGCTGACAAAAAATTCTTCCCCCGATAAAAGACAAGGAAATCTTTATTTCTGGAGAGTAATGTACCTCCTGTTAATCTCTGCAGCCAGAAATAAAAACAATTATCCATTCAACAAATCATCAAATTTGCACTTCAGAACAGAACTAATGAATTATGAGTACGAATATAACAAACAACCTTATGACTGTAGTTTTTGTGATTATCTATTACTGCATATGAATATGAGACAACGTAAATTGGTATATGTAGCTATCTTATAGTAAACTGAAGCAAAAAAAAAAAAAAAAAAAAAACACACACACACACAACAAAGAAAGAAAGAATTCATCTGACTGACTTCTGTTCTCAGGATAATCTTCATAATCTAGTTCATTAAAAGGTTACGTTCAGATAGCTGACAATCTATATTTACCAATCTCCCCAACTATAATGAAAGGTTGATAATGGAAGTAATTAAATACCAATTGAGAGAATATACAAGAATATCACACATCTGCCTTTGCATCATAAGCATTTTCTTTAAATCCCTTGGCGGCCATCTACTTAATCAATAGGATGCCCACAAGAGTCTTGAAATTTCTTTCACCACATCAGAAACTTCTTGAGATTTAGGGTCCATTTGGTTGAAAGAATGCATCATGATGAGAAGGAATGAAAAGGACGAGGAAGGAACAAAAAGATGCCTATAGCTAGCAATTTCGTCGCATAATGGAAAGGAAGATTGTTTGTAGGGTTGGTTTATGGGTTGGTTGAAGTTATAGAGAGAAAAGTATATTAAATGACAATAATACACCTTCTATGAAAAAGTAATAAAATATTGATTTTACTAATTATTAATAACAAAATATATTAAAATAATCATTGCCAGTAATCATTATTAGTAAAATAAATAATTTTAGGTATTTAATATAAAAAAATTAAAACAATCATTCTTATTTAAAAAAAGTCCTGCAGCCTATAATCTAATAATTCTCGTGCAATAACAAAGCATAAGCTTGTAAGAAAATGATGTAATTCATGACAACATCATTGAAGAAGACTTCATAAATTTAAACAGGACATGGATGGTGTTACTTTATATGTTACTCTTTAAAACCACGACATGGATGGTGTTACTTTATATGTTATTCTTTAAAACCACCCTTTTTGATCCAAACACCCTATCTTGGGGAGAATTATTACATTTAAATGCAATGGCTATTCAGGACTGGTTTTGGGCATGTTAACTTAGCATAATGCCTTCAACTCCCTGAACCTAAAGCTATTGTCCAAGACCTAACCAGAAATACCATCATAAGCACTCAGTCTGAACCTACATCTGAATCCAATCCAGATACTTAAGACCATTTGAGGCCTTTCCAAGTGATGTAACTCTAATTACTAGAAATCAAGCAATGAAATTAACAGGATGGCGAGGACTATTGCTGTAGAATTTGAAGTGAAGAGTTCAGAGAACATAAGATACTTCTTATGGATAGAAGTTGTATGAAATGACAAGGGTATTCTTGTATCTTAAAGGAAAATACATCTGGACCTTCTTAATGAAACAAGGATGTCAGGATGCAAGGCAGTAAGTAATCCTAAAGAGTCTGACTATAAACTAAGGCTTCAGAAGGAAAGGCCTTCAGTTGATGTAGGTAGATACCAGAGATCTGTGAAGAAGTTTTTTTTTTTTTTTGGCCAACTGAGGAAGTTGATTTACTCTAATCACACTCATCCAAACATCAGAAGCTCCTCATTACATTATTATTTCATATATCACAGAGATCAAAAGGAGAAAAATAAATTTGTGGGTCAATACCAGATTATTATTATTATTATTATTAGTGACATTGCGGTAGACTTAGATAACAAAGGGAACTTAAAACAAGAAAGGGGGAAAAAAAAACAAGAACCACTATTATGTCATGATATTTTGTGCCTAATGAAATAAAGATCTTTAACAAGGAAAAGGGATATTTATTAGAGGCATCAATATGTTCAAACTCTTGAGAGTTGTGAAAAGCAACAGCTTCATGCTGGTAAATTATAATTTCTCTCGAATAGATGGTGCTCGAAAACACAGATTTACTTACTAGAAAGAAAAAATGGAAAAATCACCCATCAGCATCTGCCATACCAGCTATAAATTTAGGTGAATAAATACTTAAAAAGAAAGGGGAGGGGACATAAATTATCAATTAAGTCAGTGAGGTTATGATTTATCACCTTGATCTCTTCTGCCATTCTCTCACTGGTGGTTAGTTGCACACCACGCTTGAGAGCAACCTTTGCAATCGAAGTCTTTTCCCACAATTTAATCATTGCTGCAGCTAACCCTTGAAGCTGCCTGCTTCTACCTATATACAGTGAAATAATAAGAAATCAAAATAAAATTTCTAAACTGAGTGTGCAATAAGGGAAACCATAACGCACCTATAGCAAAGTGTGGAGGAAGAGTCCTAGCAACCCTTCGTAGATTAGTTGCCTCCCTCAAACCAAGAGAGGATCTCACACCAAAAGGAAGAACTCTGAAGGGAGGTTGGAAACCAGGAACAGTTGCCGGAAGCATATCTGCATCCACAGGCAGAGGATCACATCCAGGCCAATCTGTGTACCTAGGACCCAGACTATCTAATAATTCATCTACTTCATCTTCATATTCAAGCTCAGGTTGTGGAACCTCCTTCTGGTCATTTGTAGCTTCCATGTTTTCTAACTGTACATTCATCCCCGTGTCTGGAGAAACATCAGATGCTTTCTCAACAGTATCAGAAGGTGGTGGTAAAAGGTTTAAAGGATCCTTGCTTTTCTTGTATATTTGTTTGTACCATTGTTCTGAAGGCACCTCATAACTCACACCCCTATATAATGAAACTGAGTTGCCAGATCTCCAAATCACCAGACCACCAGTTTTTCTCTGAACAGGATTTTAAAAATCAACAAGAGAACAAGGAAGTTCATCTATTGTCTAAGAAGGAGTCATCCAAAGAAACTTAATTAAAAAACTATAGGTTAATTAAAATATACATCCTAGAATATTTTCAGACTGACTCTGATACTGAAAGCAAGACAACACAGCAAGGGCAATCCAAAAGTTCTAGCCAATTAACATTCAACTTGATCCATATGAATAATTGGACTCTTCAAACAAAATTTGTGATTGAGGAAAAGGGCTTCCAAGTTCAAGAGTTTATCTGTTGTTTAATATTTGTTTCCATTACCAACTATTTTTATAAATATACTATTTCACCAAATTTGGTACTTTAAGGGGGAGAAAAAAAGGAAAGTCCTCACAAGGTTGTATGCACATAAGGATAGGGGTAAGAAGCAAACCTCCAGAATCTCATGCATCCTCCTCATGTTAAGTGCAGAAGCGCCTTCAAATTTAAGCCTCACAATCTCTGATGTCTTCCACCTCTCATGAATCATGTCTACAACAGCTTGTGTAACTCCACCACCTCCAATTCTTGTCTTGTGCTTTTTCTGAAATGTCAAATTCCTCAACCTCCTCAGTTCTGATTCCGGAAGAGTCATTTCTGCCAAAGATGTTTTACTTCTGCTCCTCTGAGAAATTCTTGGATCTTCCCTTTTCTCCTTCCGCTTTTCCCATGGAAACAGTACCTCCCCTCCATCAGCTCCAAAATTGCCTATCCCCAATGGCGAATCTGGCGAAAACCCACCTCGAGTATTCGGCAACATTCCTTCTTCCACGTTAAATATGTCCTCCACAGACCCTTTCTCTATCACTCTCTCTGTTGTTCTGTCTTGCTTCTCAACACCATCAACATAGCCAAATCTCTTCAATTTCTCCACAATCCTCTCCATTGTACTACCTCCTCGACCACGACCACCACTACCATCATCAATATCCCTATCACTATCACTCTCACTGCTTAACAAACCCAAATTCGACGAATGCCCATTTTCAGAATCTGGATAATCCGCAGCAGCACGAGGCGGTTTTGGACGAATTTGTTGATAGGGTTCGTTCCATTTCTTCAACCAACTGTCACTACATAAATTTCTCCTAGAGCTAGATTGGAATACGGGTGTTTTTAAGCTAACCAAATGAGAATTCCTAGAGGGTCGTTGTCCATCGATTGAAGTATAAACAACCCAATTTCGTGATGCATAGAAAGCGTGCTTTTCCAAGTGAAGTGCCGAGGAGGAGTACCTGAAGAAATGGCGGCAACAGAATTTTGGAGAGCTCTGAAACGAATCGAAGAATGTTACTGCTGGCTGAAGCTGACGACTGGGAACGAGAGCCATTACAGAGTCCAAGCTACACTTAACATAATCTTTGACAAAATACTTAGAACCTGAATCCGCGAATAGAATTATACGAATCCCAAATCAGGCTGGAAAGGAAATAGCTTTTGTTTCAGTTTTTCTAGTTCTACTCGTGCTTGTTTTTGGGTCCCGAGTCTCACCTGTGCTGTGTTATCCTCGCGGGGGCAAATAAGTCGGAATTCGCTTCACTCCGCTGCATCACAGTTCGCTGCGCGTCCGCTGCTCCAAACGACGTCATTTCTTCATTCTAACTACTAAACTTTTTAGCAATGAGTTTAGTATGTGGGATTTTCTATACTTTGCTTTTTTTCAGAAGTTTAGCAGTCAAACTTATGGACTCAAATGGAATAGTCATGTTACTCTGCAACTCCCTAATTTGTTGTGCTTAGTGATTTTGTTTGGATTGCAATTAGATATATGAAGTGAGGATTATTAGTTCAGAAGTTAATTGTCCTGATCTCCTTGCCTATTCTAAACTTTTTCTGGTTCCTAGAACAATCAACCACTTCTTATTTACTGTTTGACGCAATTAATAAGGGGTGGGAGAAATTTGCTCTCATGGAACTCTTCGCAATTGCATGACATGATAAAATTCCTCTAGCATTAGAAAGGAAAATAACTGTACTTTTATGAATTAAAATAATAGCTAACAATCACAGTCGTTGCTCTCTAACCATCAGTCTACTATTTTTAGTGAGCTCACTTTTATGAAGTCAGTCATAGTTTGATTCATGTGAGAATAGATCCTAGATTATGCTAGAATTTTTAGGAATACATGCATTTCACAGGAAGGCTATTTGCACTAAAATGTATGGTCCTGGCATTCTTTGATAATTATGTTAACTCTTGTTCATGTTTGAGCAACTATTAAGGAGGAAGGCATCCCTTTTATAAGTGTCACTATAGTGCATAGAATAGTTAATATAAAATTTAACGATGAGTTTAGCATGTGGTACTTTCTACTAGTTGCTTTGACCTGAAGTTTTAACTGTCGAAGTTCATGAAACATTTTGTTATATCAAAGTCTGCTTGATTTTTTTCAATAGGTTCTGTACTGACGATAAATATTCATGTTATTCTGCGGCTCCAATTTGTTGTGCTTAGTGAGATTTTATTCTTCATTGCAGTTAGAGCTTGGGTATTTGATAGGAGGTGATGAGGTGAGAAATTGATTATTCTAATTCCTTTGCTTCTTCCTCAGGCAGTTCATGAAGAAATACTGAAGAAAGGCATAGACTTAATGAAGGAAACTAAGAAGGGAGGTAGAATTGAATTGTATATCTATAGTGGTCCTGTGACAAATGGCGGAGGAAGATATGCCCATATACATTTTTTTTTGCTCATAGTTGTTTTGATTGTTATTTAAATTAATTGTTTAGAAATAAACTTTAGATACGCCAATTTCCTGGTTAGCAATATTTTTTTTTAATACAATGGGTATTTTGAGGGTTGTCTGTAGTTAACTAAATTTCAACAGAAAATCAAATCCAAGAAATACAAATTAACTCGGCTACCGCCTCATGATGCGCCCTGCGAGTAAACCAACTCCATAAAGAAAAAATCAGCATGATTCTAGTCAAATTTTTTTTGAAAATACTCATATCTATTTAATAATTTTTCATGAACGAAGATGGTCAAAACATTTCATGTTTGTTATCGTTAATCCAACAAGTCACCAAACTCCATTAAATCCTTGTTGAGAAGTTTCAATATCTCTAGAGTTTGCAGGGCTCACCTTTTGAAAAGGCATAATACTAGATTATACATTGATAAATCATAAATGTAAAAATTAGATTATAAATCATAAATATAAAATATTATTATTTTACTTACCAATTTTTAATATCTAATTCTTACAAATTAGTGCTTATTTATTGTCTTCTTTAATAATATAATATATTACATTATCTTCCAAAATAATACAACATGCAGAAACTTTCTTCATTTCCCTTTGCTTCCCCGCAGAAGAAGATGAAGATGGCGCCAAAGAAGGGACAAATGACGTCTGATGTGTTAAAAATGGGAGTTGTGGTGTGGGGAATTGAATGGACGGCGGAGATTGATTTAAAATTTCAACGGACGAGATTAATTAATTAAAACGACGTCGTTTCATTTATGACGCTTCAATTAGCATTCATTTAACAGACGCGCAGCGGACGGCCCAGATTGAATGAAGAAATGACGTCGTTTGGAGCAGCGGACGCGTAGCGAACTGTGATGCAGCGGAGTGAAGCGAATTCCAAATATAAAGTCTGTGTTTGCGTTCCCAGCGCCACGGTAGTTTTTGAATATTGGAAAAGAGTTTTTGAATATTGGAAAAGGGTCAAGGAAGAATTGTTAAAAATTACCTTTTAAGTAAATTAATTGTTAATTATTATCATTATATATGGTGGGTGATAAGTTGCACACGAGTGAATGATATTTTACACACGAGGGATGATGTTTGCACATTTGTAGGGATGAATTTTACACATGTGGATGATGCTTGCACATAAGGGGTGCTTGTTTGTACCCGTGGTACCAATCAGCAAATAATTTCCTTGCAAGGTATTTTTGAGCTATTTTCCCAAGGGTTAATGCGGAAAAATGCCCGAAGATTTCACCAATAGGTAATATTACTATATATGTTAACTATAGTTTTTGGGATCCAAAACTACTTATTTTTGTAAGTTGAAATAAAATCTTTTTTATATTTTTATTTTGTATACTGTAATTTATAATTGAAAAGCTGTTTATAAAAATTTCAATCACTATTATAAACAAGTTATTACTCAGAAAGTTTAAAAATTGGTGCCATATTACCCCAATAGTTTAATTTATTAATTTTGAGTGTTAAAGTTAAAATTAACTAATTTATTAAGTGATATGCCACCTCATCACTCAGAACATCCCAACTCATCATTTTATCTCCCACTCACTCTTCCTTTCCTTTCTTCCTCCCTTCTGAACTAAACATTGACGTACTCCTCTTTCCCCCTCTTCTGAACCAAAGGTATCCAACGCCACCGACAATCATTGCTCTCTTATTTCCTTTTCTTATGAACCCACTGACGTTGTTCTTATAATATCCTTATTTTTAGGATATGACTATAATTTAGAGATAATTATTTTAATAGATAATTGTTGAAGATAAAAAGAATAGGGGATTTAATGAAAATATGATATAATAATTAATAAAGAAATAGATATAATATGTGTGTGTGTGTGTGGCGCCATTTTTTTTACGCTGCCCACCATAATCATACCACCGAACACCTTTTTCGGTGGTGTGATAAACAGGGGAGGGGTATTATATATATATATATACACACACACACACACACACACACACACACACACACACACACACACACCCCACTCCTCTTTCATTTCGCCGTAGAGGTGAAGTGATATTTATAGAGTATAGGGTTTGTAAAGTTTTAGTTTTTGCAGTTTTGGAAATCAATAAAGTACTCAAAATCTCTTATAATTACGAAACTTTTTTTAGGAAATATGTTCTAAATAATTTTCTCTTTCTAATGATAGTAATTTCATGTTAATTAGAGAATCTTTTAAGATTAGCATTTTGGATAAGTTTGAGTTTTATCAGTATATGACTATAATAATGTAAATGATAATTAATAATTAATTTTAATCGGTTTACTTTTGTTATTTAGTTAGTATAAGATTTTATAACGAATTTTTTATGTAACAAGTCTATAAATAATTCTATTTTAGACTTTTTAATAGATTAAATGTGGGTTACAAACTTTATTTTAGTTAATGAAAATATTATTGAAATTTTAATGGGTTTAGTTATAAAATTTGGAAGACTAAACTGTCATTTATGAAATTCATAGGACTAAACTGTCATTTCTGATATTTGAAGGACTAAACAGTCATTTTTTAAATTAAAATCCCAAACTTTTATTTTCAGTTTTTATAATATATTATTATTAAAATTTGTATATAAGTTATATTTTTGATTATGTGTAATTTTAGAGAGTTATTAATGAGTAGTAAATTGATTGTGGTAGATTGCTTTTGGCATGTATTTGAGCTCTTGGATTAGGAGTAGTGTGGTAATAATTAGCTTTAGCGAGAGGTAACCACTTTTCTCTTGTTGCGTATGCTTGTATGATGTTTGTAAGTAATTTTTGAATATATAGAATTATAAATTCGGCTATTGATAGTAATGAGAACTTTGATGTTAATGAAATTGTCTTGTGGGACTTACTTTCATTGAGAAAATGACTAGTAATATTATATTATATGATTGATATTTATTTATGAGATTGGAAAGATCATGTTGATAATTATGAATTGATAATGATATGTTATATTGATATGAGATGGGATAGTGGATGTGGATTTAATGGGAGGCTACTCAAAGAGGGAATAAGGGGTGAATTCTTGTACAAAAAGAGGAAATAAGGTGGTGGACTTCCAGGTGTACACTGGTTAGTCCTTTGGCTCATTTGTGTTGAGAAGGGCATTGACACCCCACTAATGTATTTAGAGGGGAAACCATGGTCTGGTCTTGTGCTCTATGGACTTTGGCCGGTCCATATCACTTGATCGGTGAATTTGTTGAGTTAAGCTACTAGTCATATGGGTGAGTATTAGCCCATGGGTTCAGTCAAAGGAAATAAGGTAGGAGAGGAAATAAGGTAGGAGAGGAAACAAATTCTTGTATTTTGAATCTATACATATGTGATAAACAAGAGAATGAGATTATGATATTGTAAATTATTATGCATACATATGGATAAGTGTTATTGTAATAATGTTATGTTTTTATAACTGTCCCACTTGGCACCCCACAGGCACTTACTCGTATGCCCGATGAGATGGATTGCTGGTTATTGACACTTTTGTCTCACCCTGTTGATTTAACATTTTTCCAAGTGATAGTTGTCATGCAGGTCCATTAGGGAAGACTCCGGAAGTTTAAGCTACTTCTATTAAAAGTAGTGCTTCCATCTTTTTAATATATGTTGGATTATTGTATATTGCCACGTTAGGACTCATCTGTATACTCTGATCTATTTTGGAGATTTGATACATTAACTATATATTTTTAATTACTTTTGATGCTGCTAGATGGCCTAAAGGCCTTATGACGTGTTTTGAACTTGTGGATCCACAATTTGGTGTGATATGAATATTTTTAATATTGATGATATATTATTCAGTTAAAGAGTTTGGACTGGATATTAAATAATTATGTTGAATCTTATGAAGTTCAAAGCCCAACTGGGTGTATGAGAATATTTTGGAAAATTTTATTAAACCCTTGGTTAATTATTATTTTAAGGAAATGATTTTACAGTTCTCAATCCTTCAAGCTTCCTCAAATCATCAAGTCCCGTCTTAGACCTAAGCCCATACTTCTCCTCGATTGCCTTCTCTAACGTCGCCTCTTTTTTCTTCTCTTCCTCCAGCTCCTTCTTGAATCCATTAGCTGCTTGTTTAGTTTCTCCACCTTTTAACAAGCTTTCTTCAAACAACAAGAAGAAGAGGTCCCATCAGCCATTGATTTTGCCGCCTCCTCCTTCTTGTCTCAGAGGTGCCGGACCGCATCGATAGAGGGATGGCCGAAGTTGTCATGGATTGTTGGGAACATGTCAATTTTGTTGGGTATTTGGGTCCTTACTCTTCCTCAATTAGTGATCTAAAACTTTCTCGCTCAGATTCCAACAATATTCCCCAATTCCTTCCAAATCAGTGCATATGCCTCTTGTTGGTCGCCGCCGTATATGTACATGTAGATCTAAAAGGTTTTGAGAATGTGTGAAGCTTTACAAGACCTTGTAGTTTGATGCCCTTGGGCAATATGCCAAAGAATCGAACTCTTCAATTCTTTCTTTTTCATTTGAGACTTCTGTTTTATTTTGATTTTAAGACGTGTTTGATTTTTTTTTGATTTTGCATATGGTTTCTTTTATTTTTAATTTTTGTATCTTATCCATGTGTTTGTTGATATGATTTTGGTTCTTCGATGGTGTTTGATTTTTGCTTATCCGATTTGATTTGTTTAAGTTTACTGATGCATCCATATATATCATATGTTTTAGGTTTTGATGTATACAGTTTTGGGTTTATGAATGGTGAGAAGGAAAAGGAAGACGACGGTTAGATGGTAGAAGATTAACGAAGGTGACCGGTGAAGGAGAAGAGCGACGGTCTAGAATCAAAGAAGAAGATGAAGGATAAGGGAGGTTGAGTGGTCTTGCTGACTTGGAAGAGCAATTTAAGGATAGTAATGTTAGGTTGTCTAACTCAGTAGTAACCCATAACTTGCCACGTCAACATAGTTTGGTCAATTAACAGTTAGATTATTTTGATCTTTAATGGAAGGGCAAAATTATCCCAATTTTAAAATTTTTCAAGACAAAATTGTTCCATCGAAAACTTTCAGACACTCAAAGGCCACTGGTGGAAACTTTCAGGACATTTTTGCCCTTTAACCTATTAAAAAATATTAGCACAGATAATAGGATGTCAACTTCATGTGGCAAACTTATTTAATTTTGGGAAAAATTATGCTTTGATTAGGAAAATTCAAGTAAAACTCTTTTAAAAAAGGGAAAATACAAATCAGGAAATCTAATATTATAAATTTTAAATTAGACCTGTGGAAGGAATATGAGATTTGCAAAAGTTTTCAAATAACCAATTTGCTCCTTATAGCATTTGGGAAGTTCAAGTTATCAATATGTATAACGAAGTTGTTAATTATGATTCTTAAGTTGTTCTTACTTATACATAAATAGTCCATGACGCTTGACATGTGTAGGTTTAAAATATTACCTAGAAGGTTGTTGGTATTTGGAGAGCTCAAATTGTGAATATGTATACTAAAGTTGTTAATTTCGATACGTAATCAGCTTAGGTATATAGAATAACAACTTCAGAGCTACAATTAATAACTTCAATATATATATATATTGACAACTTGAGCTCCCTAATTGTTGTCTGGGGAAAATTAGTCATTTGTAAATATTTGAAAATCCCAAATTCCTATCATAAGTCTGACTAAAGATTTATAATATTGAACACCCTAACTTTCCTTTTCCTTATTTTAACTGATTTTTTTAGGATTTTCCCGCTTTGATTCCTATATTTAAAACTAGGGCTGTTCAAATACCGGGCCGAGACCGGGATCACCCTATCCCGGTCCCGGTCTCGGTTTCAGGCTGGGACTGGGAACTTGTTCTTATTAGATATGATTAGTTTTGATGATGTCAAATATAGATGTTAAATATTAAGAGCAAAAAATTTGCATAATATCTATATCTACAACATTGACTAACTACTATATCTAATGTGAAATATCTTATAGATTAGTCAAGCAAATAAATAAGAAGATTGAAGATAGTCAAGAAAATGAAAAAGCTATCTAATTGGGTTATGGAGAATGATCATCAAGAGGTAAATCAAGAAGAAAGAGTTTGAAGAAAGAATAACTTACAAGAACTAATGAGAATATCAAGATTCAAGCTCTTAGAAGTGATACTGGAGGTTGGAATATGTCAATACGAAGCTAAAATAACTTATACGGAAGTATGAAACCTCTACAGGTGATCGCTCGAGTGATAGGTCACTGCCATATTTTGAAGGTGATTACTCGAGTGACCACTCAAGTGATGAGCATTCTGTTTTACTCTATTTTTTGTCAACCTGACAGAGCTTCGATATTTTGGTCATATCTCTCAAACTACACGTCCGATTGAGTTGAAACTAGTGGAATATAAAACTAGACCCCCCAATACATCAAATAAACACCAGAATCAACATCAAAGGATCTCAGATGAAGGAGATATGAGTGTTGGAAGTTGAACCTGAAATCACCATCATTTTCCAGATATGGTTCAGTATTTTGGACATATTTCTCAAACTACACATCCAAATGAGATGAAACTGGTGCCATATAAACTAGACTTAAAGAGATTCCAAGGATATATAATATGTGATATTTTGAGTTATATTCAAAGTGGTGTGCCTTCTAGAATTTGATGCACGAAAATACATATGCTATCAACACTCGCTAGATCATAACTTGAAGAATACAAAGAGTTTGGAGCTGATTCTTTTTGCATTGGAATGTAGATGGTAAGAGCCTTTCAATGATATGTCATTTTTCATATTTGGAGTCAAAATGAGTAGATCACTCAAGTGTTGGCATGAGATCACTCGAGTGATGCAATTGGAAAAGTCGTCTGAACTCTGCCAAGTTTTGGAACGTATCACTCGAGTGATGGAAAGGCATCACTGGAGTGACCACTCGAGAAATGAGTAACTCTGTAGGAGGAGTAAACTTTACAGTGTGTAAGGAGGAGTAACTCTGTAGGCTACACAAGTGCCTGGTTAAACTTGTAGGATTATAGAGGCTTTTCTTGTACCCGATTAAACAAGAAGATAATGGATTGAAAATCTCAGGAGGAGCCTGGGGACTAGATGTAGGTTATCGTGGATTGAACCGAACCAGAATAAATCACAATTTGTATATTCTCTTCCTTAAGCTCTTATATTTCCAGCATATATGCTTGTGTTTATACTTCCATATATTATTAGTTAATAAGTTACGAAAAGATTTTAAAAGATTGTAATATCTTATCTAACACCCAATTCATCCCCCCCCTTTTGGGTGTCAACCGGTTCTAACAATTCTCGGTCTCGGTCCCAGTATAACCTGGATTTTCCTTGGACCAAGATCGGGAATCCTGACTTATGATACATCATTGATTTCATCGCATACCATCACCTAAATTTAAGGTTTAGTCCAAATGTATCTGTAATATTCTTCAAAACAATAGAAAGAATACCTCTGAGTGCTGATTGGGTCTGTTGAAGGGAGAAGCCAATGAGGTAGCTGCTGTCAACAACGAGAACGTGAACGAGAACTTAAGAAGAGCTAGGTCATCACCTGCCGAGTACCGACTGGGTATGACCATTTATTGTGTTGAGTACCGACTGCCGAGGGTTTGCCAAAAAGAGAAGTCGAGAATAAGAACAAGAAGTCAAGAACTGAGCTAGGTTGGCCTTGGGTCTGAGAACCGATTGGGTATGATGGTTTGTTGTGCCGAGTATCGACGTCTGAGGGTCTGTCGAAGGGAAAAGCCAAGAACTAGAAGTTGAGAACTGACCATCTGAGAGTCGAGAGAGTAAAGACAGACTGATGAGTGATGATTAATAATGGATTGGACCCAATGAGCCAATAACCCATACATATAGCCATATTCCATATATATATATATATATATATATATATATATATATAAGATATCGAGATCGGGACCGAGACTCCTGAAGCGTTGACCAGATCCCGTCCCAGTCCTAGTATCTACTACTCTCGGTCCTGGATAATTTTGGTCCTGGTCCCGGTAAGGCCGGGATTTCTTAGTCCCAATCTTGCCTAGATCTGGACCGGATGGCCGGGACCGAGACCGAGACCATATAAGCATCCCTATTTAAAACCTATTTTAGGTAGATCACTATGTTTTAAGGTCCGAATCACTTATCTCTATGTTTGATGTTCTCATCCATTTTTTCTCCATAGACTGATACAATATTTGGTCTTTACACTTTGTCATCATTTCAGTATTTGTATCTATAATTTCAAACCTCATATTTTTTCTATGTTAAAAAAATAGTAGGTTTTAGCTTCTTAATTTTTTTTCCTTTTAAAATGCTATTCCCTATATTTTAATAAGACTTGAAATATTTTACCCTTAAATAATTAAAACCTATGGTTTGAAACCATATAAGCAATGACTCACTACTACAGGGAATAGATATTACTACCGTAGAAGACGTCTCTTTTTTTAAAAAGAGAAGTTAAAAGAAAACGCGTTGGCATTTTTGTAATAAAAGGAGAGAACTTTGAATTTTAGGCGTCCCAATTGTGGATAGGGACGCCTAAAGTTTTTGGTTTTGGGGACGCATAAAGGGCCTTTAAGCGTCCTCAAAACCAAAAACTTTAGGCGTCCCTATCCACAATTGGGACGCTTAAAGGCAGCCTTTAGGAATCCCAAATTTAAACTTGGGATGCTTAAAGTCACCTTTAGGCGTCCCATGTTTGACTTGGGAAGCCTTTGTACATGTCAAACACATGTCTAACACTGCATCTTTAAGTCTCTCAAGCTTGAAGTCTGGTCCTTCCCTCTTCATCTTTATGTGACTCGCCTCCTCTCCATCTTCATTTTCTCTTCCATCTTTAAGCTCCGTTTGTCTCCACCTTCATTCTCTCTTCCATTTTCAAGCTTCTACCATGGTATTTTCTCCCTCCGTGTTAAAGCTTATTCACCTTCACTTGCTCTGTATTTTTTTCTCCGTCACAGTCCCTCTCTCACGGTGTTTTCTGTCAGACTCCCTCCCTCTCTCACGATTGTTTACGGTCAGACTCCTTCCCTCTCTTACGGTGGTGTGCACCTCCTCACTCCCAGCCTCCTGACGCCATTGTTGTTGTTTCCATGATATGCTTCCATATATGTTTTTTTTCTTTTTTCTTCCTTGAGTTAATGTAACCGTTTGAAGTTGTAGAATTATATTTATTCTCATAGAATGTATTTTTGTTGGAAACAAATCATGTATTTTTCTAGTAAAACCAAATTGAAGTGCTGAAATTATATTTTTCTTTTGCTGGAAACAAAATTAGTTTCAAGGCCCAACAAAATTAAACCATATATAGGGTGATAAATACTTATCCAAATTAAAGTGAACACATATATGTATATGTAAATTGAATCAATAAATGATGGAATAAATAGTATCCTTCTATGACATTTGCCTTGTAATATATATAGCTTGCTTTGAATTTTTAAATTTTATTATAAGTTTAATAATTTTTAGGATTGAATTAGAGTATTAGATACAATTAATTGAACTAGAGTATTAGTAGTATTTGTTATATATAAAAGCACGTTAACTACTTCTTATCAATAATATAAAACTTTTAACTTGTTCTAATTTAAACATATTAGTTCCCTAAAAAAAATTTATTGGTTTAAATTGTTGATATTGTCTTGAATTGCCTTAGTTAGTTTGTTTTATTTGAATCAAGCTAAAATGATTTGTTATTAAAATTTTGGGATGTCTTACATTTAAAGGGAAATGCTGCCAAATTTTTTTTGAAAAAAGTGGTACAAGGAAATTACATTGTTGACAGTTGTTCTAAACTTGAATGTTATTGGGAATGACTTAGGTAGTAATAAAATGGATCATAATTGGATAAATGCTTTGAGAACTAGTGAAGAATATGAGAATATGGTGGAAGAGTTTATTAAATTTGTTAGAAGGAATGCTCCAACAAAAAATGAGAGGTATTTTTATCCTTGTGTGAATTGTTTAAATGAGATTCGACGGGATATTGATGTTATAAGGGATTACCTACTTTGTGATGGAATAAATATTTGATACACAAGGTGGATATGGCATGGTGAGGAAGTAACTGATTTTCCGTCGCACAAGAAGGAAATTGTGGATGTGATAGATGAAGATAGAATAGAGAAAATGATTCATGATGTTAAGATATAATCCTTTGCACAATCGCATGAATATGACAGTTTGCGGAGTGATGCAGAAACACCTTTGTACACTGGGAGTAAGTACACACGGCTGACAGGAACATTGCATTTGATCAACTTAAAGGAAACTTATGGATGGACCGATAGTAGTTTCACATTACTGTTTGAATTATTGTGTGATATGTTTCTAGACGATAATGTACTTCTAAACTGTATGTATAAGGCCAAAAAAATCTTTTCTATGATGGGTATAGAGTAAAAAGATAGGCTCTTACCATAATAACTGCGTATTGTACAAAAAGGAGTATGAAGGTATTAATAAGTGTACTAAGTGTAAAACATCATGATACAAAGTGAAGAAAGATGGTGGTTGTGACGAATAGACAACTAAAAGGCAACCTTCAAAGGTGTTGTGGTATCTTCCAATAATATCGCGGTTTAAGCGTTTGTTTGTGAGTATAACAAAAGCGAAGAAGTTGAGATGGCATTTTGATAAGAGAATATCTGATGGAAAATATCTTTGGCACCCGGCTAACTCTCCACAATAGAAGAAAATAGATGAAATGTTCCCTCAATTTGGCAGCGAGCCGAAAACCTTCAGCTTGGGCTTTGTACAAATGGAATCAATCCGTATGAAACTCTTACTAGCACACATAGTTTGTGCCAGATTTTCTTGTAATATATAACTTACCTCCCTGGGTATGTATGAAACACAAGTATGTGATGTTTTCTATGATGATTTCTGGACCAAAACAGCTAAGGAATTATATTGATGTCTACTTGGTGCCTTTAATTGAGGACTTGAAGAAGTTGTGGGAGGAAGGCGTAGGTGTGTTTGATGCATATAAGAAGAAGTCCTTCAAGCTACGTATAATGATTTTCACTACAATAAATGACTTCCTTGCATACGAAAACTTATTAGGGTACAGTGTAGAGGGGCATAAAGCATGTACGATTTGTGAAGCAGATACACACTTCCATCAACTTAAGCATGGGAAAAATGGTCTACCTTAGTCATAGGAGGTTTCTTCATCGGTTCCACCTGTATTGTAGGTTAAGAAAGGGTTTAACAGCTTACAGTATTATAAAGGCATTCGTCAGATCAACTTGCAAATACCTCTAGGGATTGTTGGCCTAACATTGACGTATCCCTTTATGATTGACAGCAAAGATCTTAGGGAGTTCATTAATTTGGAGGAGATAGATGTAGAATGAGTGAAACTTGCAATCCGGTCAGTTGTTTTTCCTTCAATTAATGCAGTGGTTTTTTGGTTCATAAGTTCAATAATCAATTTATCATTTTATTTCTATTTTAGGTCCTTCCATCACATATGCATCAAGATGGAAAGACAAGATTTATATGGATTCTTGTGTCCGGCAAATACGACAAGGGATAGTAATACTTTGGAAGCAAGGATGAGCTATGTAGGCTACGCAATGGGAGAGACCAAATTTCGTTGTTATCTAGCACCAATTGTTCAAGGGTAGTATCTTAATTTTGATTATTTAAGAAGTTTAAGAAATAATTGCCTTGTCATCTAACTTTATTTTAATCTGTATAAGTTGTTATAGTTACCATTAGAGTCTGTGTGTTATTTATCCTCACCTCAAAACTGTCTATTGGTTTGATTCCTTGGGTAAAAAGCCAGATAAGGAAATAAAATCCGTCTTCAACAAGTAAGTTATATTTTTTCTATTTCATTGATTCTTGACTTAAATGAATTATTCTAATTTCTGTGGTTTTACATTTTAATGATAGTGCAACCCAGACATATAGATTTTTTGGCGGGTCACGCGAGGGTAAAACTATTAGAGACCCGAAGTAGTTTTATCCGAAAGTAAGTGATTTCAATTCAAGTTCTTTTATTGATGGTTGTTTTATATATGAATTTATTGATTTTAACCAATTGCTTTTAATTTATAATGCCCTTGACAACCAAAGGCCACTAAATGCGGCTACTACATTATGCTTTACATGTATAATATCATTCAGAGTAGAGTTATAAGTGATTTTTAGAAGGTAATCAAATGATAATATTTTGGGTATTGTAATTGAATTGCTAATTAATTCTTTCACTTGAGTTATTTTATCTAAGCTTATTTTCTAATTTGTAGATCCTTTATGACGAAGCTACCTACTTATATGAATACATTAATTTAATCAGAGACTTTTTGGCTGGATAGCTTCTTCAACACATAGATCAATAAAAGAGTATTTTTATCCTAGATAGTATAGTTGTGTAGTAGACAACATTTTTGACACTTTGTGGTGGTTCTTGTAATAGTATGTGGTAGTAGGAGTTAATTAGCTAGTGTTTGATGTTTCCTTACCATTTGTAAGGAGATCGTGGTTTATTTTTCAATCATGTTTCTGTAGTTTTGAATTGTTGGGCACTAAAAATATAAACAATTTTTTTAAAAAAAATACTTTTTCGTTCTTAATAAACGAAAGGGACGTCTAAAGACACTTTAGGCATCCATTTAACAAAAAAGGGACGCCTAAAGTGTCCACTTTAGGCATCTCTTATTCTAAAAGGGGCACCTAAAGTGGACCTTTAGGCGTCCCTATAAAAGGACGTTAAAAGGCCCTAAAAACGGATGTTAAAAATGCTTTCTGTAGTAGTGACTAGAGACACATATTAATTAATTAAAAAATGATTTTGTTTGTAAAAAATTGTCTATATAATGTACTCTTAGGATTAATAAATATATGCAAAATATAAACTTATTTTTAGAAATACTCCTCTCATTTAACAATTAGTTTGTTTCTTCCAATAATTGGTCTTATTAGTATATTGGTACAAGTGAATTAATTAAAAGTGACTTATATTTAAGATCATAATAATACTAGGTATATATGAAAGGTAATTAAACCTGGACCGGTCAGTGGGCCGGCTGGGGTATTAGATCAAGGGTTAGTGGGTCAGACCGAAGTTAAACTGGAGCTAACTTAGACCAAACCACTGAAAAAGTGAAGATTTCAGGGTTATTAATATGAAATTATAAAGAAATTTTTTAAAAAAATTTTGATTTTTTTTAAAAAAGAAAATCAATTTGACTCCTGGACTAGACCAGTTCTTAGTCCAAACTGGCTAGTCCGATCCGAATTTCATAACCTGGTATATATGAGGTGTCAAGTTATTCATGCTATTAATATACGAGGAACATTTCCCAAGTTTTAATGCCTCAAATAGGGTATTAGACACCCTTATCCCTCAGTGAAACTCATGTTTAAGAATGTTGTGAAAGGGAAATATGAAAATTTTTTTAATATTATTATCTATCTAATAATTGGGTTAGATTCAAGCATTATTGGCATAATTGAGGGTAGATCTCTCAAGGGCATCTTTTGCATTCCTATAAACTCAAACTCTAGATCTTGTATTTAAACTATCAAAACCCATTTCAATAATATCATTGCATGCAATTGGAAATATGCACTTTTCTTACTTTGAGGTGCAATTCCTTTAATATTAACGAAGATTAGAAAATTGTAAAGATTGTTTCAATGAAGAAATTAAACTGGAAGTCTTGATAAGAACAATTTTTCCCTTGATATCAATTCTAGAAAATTAGTTACCAAACTATATAAGACACTTTAACTATATCAAGAAAAATAAGAAATGACAGTTAAGTCATTTAATATGTTCTAAAATGTAGTTTTTTCTACTTTTACTCTTCTTGAGAAATGTATTTAATTGCATTGGGAATGTCATTTTAGAGAGAGGGGGTATATTGAGTGGGCAAAGTTGAAATGTAAGTATTAATCATAGGGGAAATGGGAAAAAGAGCATTAATTAAACTAGAGTTTACTTATATTTTAGATCATGCCTTCCTTTTAGAAGTGTCCTATATTATGGACTGAGTGGAGTATATTCCAAATTCAAATTTTAAAAGATTGTAAAAAATTGAACTAATACTCCTACATACGGTTAAATGGATTTAACAATAGGTGAGTGTATTCCAATTTGATTATATAATAGCCATGTTTTGAAAATCAGACCGGACCGGCTGGTTTGAGTAAAAAACTGGTCAACCGATGGTCCGACTGGTCCGGTCCAGCAGGTGACCTCGGTTCGACTGGTTTTTGCAAGGTTTGATTGGTTTTTGTATAGTTTGACCCTTTTTTTTATTATTTTAATATTTTATTCATACACTACCATAAAAAGTACTTTTAACGTCACTAATTAACGTCCATTTTTAAAAAATAGAAGTTAAAAAAGAGGTAGTGGCATTTTTGAAAATTTGGCTTGTCTTTTAATGACTTTTTTTTTTTGAAAAATAGTTGTTGAAAGTCACACTTTCAATGACTGTTTTTCAAAAACAGTCATGGAATGTGACTTTCCAAGACTTTTTTGAAAAACAATCATTGAAAATTATATATTAATATTCTCAGCCCATATCTGTTTTAATTCCAATTGTATCTATTCTCTCCTAGTCGCGCCTCTCCCTCTCAGTTCCACCTCTGAGCCCTAGTCCAACCTCCAATTACATCATCTAGCCCCTTCTCAGACCCCAGACACAACCTCTGGCCTATTCTCTGACCCCAATCGTGACCTTCACCCTCCTCTCTTCTAGTGTTATCGCAACCCCTCTCCTCCTCAGCCACTCTAATAATCAGGAACATGCTCAGTCCATGCTCAAGAGTATGATGTGTGTGGATCTTTAGCACTTCTAATCTTTGAGCAAAGTAGCAACATTTGCTTGGGTGTTGTTGAGGTTGTAATGACAGCCCAGAAGATTAAGTATTTCCCTGAGCTTGAGAGTGTTTACAAAGAACTTAAGCTTTTTCTCCTTGCCTTTTTATATTTAATTTTGTTTCGTTATCATTTTTGGAAGTTGAATGGCAATTATATTTGGGGTTTACTGCCTAAAACGAAAAGTTCAAAATTTTGTTTAAATGTTGCTCATTGGAAAAGATTTTTTGTTTTTGTTTTTCCAATTCATTGGAAATGATTTAAAGTTAGGATTTTTTTTGCCAATTCATTGGAAATGATTTAAACTTGGGATTTATATTGTATGTGAGTGTCAACTAGTGCAGATTTCTAATGCTTATAAAAGAAATATAGAAATATAATTATAGTTGATAGTTATTCATTATAGAACTTCGAGTGACGATGTTTGTCATGAGTGACCTTCATCTTTGCAGATATAATCCGAATGTTCAATTTCCTGTTTCACGCTTGAAATATATGTTAGTTAATGTTTCAGCATAGTATCAAGTGAAAATATAATGGATAAATAACATTTAACCATATTAGGATTGTTCTCTGTAACTTGTTATGCTTCAGTGACTGATGAACTTGAGTTCTTGCTGTAAACTTTAGTGCAGACTTGAGTTCTCATTGCACACTTGAGTTCCCACCAATTATGTATGTCTGAGAAGTGTTAAACTTCAAGTGGTGTTTGGAGATGGTGTGAAGAATGTTTCTCCAAACTTGAGTTCTTAATCAAAATTTGAGTTCCTTGTCTGTTTTTAAAGTCCCGACTCAAGTTCTTTACAAAAACTTGAGTTTTAGTGTTGTCAGCTTTTCTTTAGTTTGTCTCTGCCAAGAACTTGCGAGAGTTTATTTCGCAAAATCAAGTTCCCTTGTAACACCCCAATTTTCAATCACCAATATTTATCTTATGTAATTGATACATCTAATGGAATAAAATGGTGAATTTTGGTGTGCATAAACCTATAATAATATTTCAATTTTCGGTTACATAATTCGGCTAAGTAAGGATACAAATGAGTAATTAAGGTCCACCTAAAGGCCTACTATTGTAACAAAAAATTTGAATATGAAATGATATGACTAATGGCCTATTATACTTGTCAAAAATTGGCCAAACCAAAAGAAAGAAGCAAGAAATGATTTATTTGGATAAATAATCAAACGTAGGGGTAAAATGATAATTTTGTCATAAAGTGGGAAACGATTATTTTTCCCTAATCTTCCTAATAGTTTCAATTATATGGGAAATAAAAAGAGGGAAATAGCTATTTGATAATTAATAAGCCTATTTTGGGTGAATTATTATCAAAAAAGGTCAAATAGTCAAAAGTCAAAGAACAAAAGTTAACAACTTGCAAGATGACAATGTGATAGTTGAGATCCATAATTCCCTCTCTTTTATTATGCTTTATGTAGAATGAAGAAGAGCATGAAGGGAAATGAGATTAATGGAAATATTACACATAAAAGTCAACATTTGGACTAATAGAATAGTGCCACTTGTATTAAAGCAATAGTCTAACTTAATATAACCATTCCCTTCATCCATTCATTCCATTCCTCCTGAAAATAGAACCAGAACGAACGAGAGATAGAGCTGAGGCGGTGGAAGAAGCTTGAATCAAATCAAGCTAGGTTTCTCACAAACTCAAGGTAAGGAGGTCATGAACTTGTGATTCTTGTTTCTTAATCCAACTATGATCTCTCTTGCTTATTTCTTCTTCCTTGGAACTATGATTTTCAAGACAAATTCTAAGAGGGGAGAGAGAGAATTTGAACGTGTAGAGAGAGAAAGTTGAGAAATCCAAAGGTAAACCTCCAAACTTGATTCTCATGCTTTGGTTGATGCTATTAGTGTTATTCTTAGATTGGTTTGGTTGTTTTTGTGAATAAGAGATGATGAAACCTAAAGGACCTTATTTTCCAAGTTTCTCCAAACCTTGACCAATGAATATCTAAATAGCTAATAGTTTGATTATAATTAGAAAGGAGGTGATTAAGTAAGAGGAAACGAGAAACCCACACAATTTTTCTAAGAACCGAAAATCTAAGTCCTATTCTAAACTTGGTAAAAGAGATGGAATTTGATAATTCTGATAGTTCCATTGGGTTTAGAAGATAAAATTGTGTAGGGTATATGTTGATAATGAAGTGAGAAAAGCCCTAGATTAAAAAATGACTAAACTACCCCTTAAAACTCAAAGAAAGTGCTACCGAGGGCATTTTCAACATTTGGCGCTAATTTGACCAATCTAAGGTCAAAAATGGATTCTAAATGAAAAATTGTATATAAATAGCCTGAGTCATAATTTCTGGTGAGGTCCAGGTAGACCAAGACTACAAGGGCATTTTGGTAATTTAGCATTTGTAAAGCTAAGTTAACCAATAACATGAGATTAGGTAATGTGCAAATGAGTAATAACTCATTTATGATGTATTAGAAATTGTAGGACTTGGTGACAGTCTGAAGTCTAAGATTTGCCTAAGCTCTGAAAAAAGAGAAAATGATTCTAAAGGAAAACAACCAGGTAGTAACTTCTCATTATATGTACTATGTGATACTTATTATGAATGTCATCCATTGTAACATGAGCTAATATTCTAAACACACCAATTCGCCATGTTGTGATCAATGACTCAACAGGTCACTAAGTCGACCAAGGGGTAAACATGTAGTTTGACCTTGGGTAAGTGTACACACATAAAGTTTCGATCATGTTACATGCCATGACATTGCATATCTATTTTCACATTTTATATGTATGTATGCATGTTGCTACTGATATTCTCTCGAATCTCATTCTTTCTAAACAAAAACCATTTCAGCTGAAGCAAGTAGCTCAAAAGGAAAAGCGGTGGCTACCGGTGATTAGGGTCCCGGAGCTTTGTTACAGCTATAGTCGTTTAGCATATACTTAGATACTTTTGAGTTTGTTTTCTGTATACATGTGAATATATGTGTTATCAAACCCTTTGGGGAATCCTCCTGTAATGTAAACGGGTATCATACATCAATGTGTTTCCGCTATGTCGTACGCTTTATGAATCTTTATATGCTTTTCGCCCCGCGATTATTAAATGGAAAAAGCGGTGTTTCATCCCTCCTGACTAGAACTCGAGTTTTGCTATCAAACTTGAGTTCTCCCGGTACTTCAAGTTTCTAACTAAGTTTCTGATTAAAACTTGTTGGAGTTCAACTTGCCAACTCAAGTTTCTTTTTCACAAGAACTCGAGTTTTTCTTCCACACTCGAGTTCTCCAGGTAGTTCAAGTTTCTTATTAACTCTTCTGGATAAAACTTGCGGAAGTTAAAATGACAACTCGAGTTCCTTTCTTACCATAATTTGAGACTTGAGTTCTCCAAATATTGCAAGATTCTGAACAAGTCTTTGGATAAAACTCACAGGAATGTAAATGCCAACTCAAATTCATCTTGAGGCAAAACTCGAGTTATGACAAGATTTTTTTTAAAAAAAAGGGGTTACAACGATTATTTTTGCAAAAACATTCGTTGTATGTTGTGACATGCAACGACTGTTTTTACAAAAATAGTCATTGCAAGTCTCTTACGACGACTGTTTTGAGACGGTCATCTATTTTAAAACTTTCAACGACATTCATATACATGTCCCTTTGAAAACGGTCGTCTGAAGAGCATAAAAATGGACGTTAAAAGTCTCTTCTGTAGTAGTGATAATTTCATATAAATAACCCTAAAATTTTCACTTCCTCACCGGTCTAGTCCTGGGTTAGCCCCGGTTTGACTACGATCTGAATCACTGACCCTTGACCCAGTACCCCAACCTGTTCAAGTTTCAGAACCTTATATAATAGCATTTGCTATGTGGTGGCCTTACAAAACTCTAATGACCTCCTCAAATGTCCAACTCAAAGGCATGTAAACCACCGATCTTTTTTTATTAACCAAATTTTTTTAAAAAAAAATTCATGTCTTTTGGGGGTTGTTTTACGATTTTACCTTGAGCTCTTGCTTCTGCATGTGCATTGACAAGCACAATCACAAATCAGAGGAACTTTCAACTTTGTTTTAAGATAGACTAAGAAGATCCATAAATTTCATTAAGTACTCCCTCCGGTCCTTTTTATGAACAACTTTTATCTTTATTGCATAAAACAAACTGGTAGTTAAGATTAGTTAAAAATAATAAATGTGTTAAAAATGTCATGTTTCTTTCAAATATGCCCCTATGTATGAAAAGAGCATAGGAGAGAGAATGAGTAACAAATATGAGAGATTATGGGTATAAAATATGAAAGAGAATGTATAATAAATGAGTAGATGAAAGAGAATTAATGGTAAGTAGGGAATAATAAATATAAGGATGTGTATTTAATAGAGGTAGAAAAGAAAAAAAATAGTTTGACTTTTGTGACAAGAGGAAAAAGTTACTTATAAAAAGAACCAACCCCAAGAGAGAGAAAGTTGCTTATAAAAAGGATCAGAGGGAGTATATCATAAAATTCAACTTTTCAACTTTAACCATATTTAATGTACAATATACTTCATGAAAAAAAATGTACACAATAATAAATGAAGAGTAAATTGTACATTGATTGAAAAGTTTATCTCTCTATCTTATAAATAGGACAAAAAATCTCTCTCTCTCTCTCTCTCTCTCTCTCTCTCTCTCTCTCTCTCTCTCTCTCTCTCTCTCTCTCTCTCTCTCTCTCTCTCTCTCTCTCTCTCTCTCTCTCTCTCTCTCTCTCTCTCTCTCTCCCTCCCCCCCTCTCCCTCCCCTCCTCCTCCTCCTTATATACAGGGCCATATGAGTACTTAACATCTACTTAAAGGGAGTATTCCTCTCACCAACCAGCATTGACTTTAGTGATGAATTGCAATTCACACTCTCAGCCTTATATACAGGGCCATATGAGTACTTAACATCTACTTAAAGGGAGTATTCCTCTCACCAACCAGCATTGACTTTAGTGATGAATTGCAATTCACATTTCAATAGCTGAAAATACTTAAATATGATTCAAAGGGACAACCATGTTAAAAAAAAAAAAACTAGTATTCTTCTTAAAACATGAAGCTAATTATCTACTAATTAAGCATAACTTAGAGTGTATTTAGATTAGTTTTTAAAGAATAATTTCTTGAAAAAAATGATTTTAGATAATAGACTTTAAAAAATGACTTTAGAAAAAGTAGGAAAAAAACAACTTTTGGAAAACCATGTTTTCCACCCAAAAGCATGGTTTTTTTTTTGGGTCAAAATAGGTTGGAAAATAAAAAAGAAAGTGCTTTTTGTGGCTTAAACGGAAACATAATTTTAAGAGTTAAAAACTGAGTTTTCCTTAAACAAGTTTTTGATAATCTTGATAATTTGGGCAATTGTTACTTATAAAAATATTTCTTCCAATTCTTTTTATAAGGAATAATCTTTCTCATAGGAATAGTCCTTAATATAAGCAACAAATCAATTATGTTTGAAATTTTAAATTGTTTCTTTTTAATTTTTACCCTAAAAAAATATATGTCACTCTTTATCTTTCACAATAAATTTCTACTCATTATCTCACATGTACTTTCTTTTTAAAAAGATATAATTGAAAATAGAAGTATATTTTTTCATTTATTACTTTTAACTAATATTTTAAAATTTTTTGAGTAAATAATATATTGAAAATTTTAATAATTGTCTTTTTAAGAAAAAAATTAGAGGAAAGGACCAATGAAAAGGAACTTAAGAATTTAAAATGTAAATATTCAATTACAAAATTAACCCTGACCAAACTTACTACATTTTCTCTAACTCCACCTCAAATATTTAACTATTAGTATTAACTTTTACTTAGAAATTAAATGGATACACTGGCCTTTCACTAAAGAGAGAATGGAAATGATTCTCTTGACATTGGCAGTTATTTAGGAATTTTGTTGTTTAAGAATTTTAAATTTTAGTATTTTTCATTTTTATAACATTTTTGTTGGGCACATCACATTTGTTTAAGTTTTCCCCCCTTTAAAATCACATATCTTTAAAAGAAATATATTATAAGATCTTTTTGTGTTTTTTTTACATTTTTAAAAATAACCAAAATCTAGAAAGAGTTAGATTTCTAATTATTTTTTATTATTTTAGAGGCTATTTTAATTTAGGTAATTTTTAAGATAATCAAATGTGTATGGGAGAGAATATTATAAAAATATTGAATTGCATATAGATGTTTTTTTCTTATCAAAATATATATTAAGAAATCATCAAATTTGATGGCAGACAATCAAATAGTTGAGATGATGTCAGAAAAGGTTAATTTTGTAATTAAAAATTTATATTAATTCTTAGCCCTTAAAAATAATTATAATTTTTAAGATATTTATTAATAAATATGTTATTTTCTTTCTCCTTCTCTTTAATTCTCTCTTTTTTTTTAATAAAAAGTATATGAGGAAAAGTAAATAGAGGTTAAGGAAAATTACTTTCTCTCTCCTCTAAAATTTGGATCGCTGAACTAGCAATCGGAGGAGTATAATGTCTAATAGGGTTTTGAAATTCAGATCGGACTGGCCGGTTTTAACCGGAAACCGGCAACCCGATGGTCAAATGGAGCCGGTTCGGTGACCGATCCGGTTTGTCATTTTCAATTTTTTTAAAAAAATCAATTTTTTTTAATTTTTTTTATAATTTTATATAAATAAATCTAAAATATTTAATTTTTTACTGATTTAATTCTGATTTAACTTTAATTTGACTCCCGCCGGACTCCTAACCCACCATCCCAACCAACCTATGAGATTTCAGAACTTTGACGTCTAATGCAAATGCGAGAATTTTTTTTTTCCCCGACCCAAAAATAATGCAAGGATGACTGTGGATAATAGATATGAATCTCTTTGTTGAAGTCAGCTTAGGCGGCCAGCAGGCAGCCATCAAATCTTTCGATTTCATTTTGAACATTCAACACTCGAACCCACCGAACACTCTGTTCCCGATGCTTGATGATAAATACCCCATCGACAAACAACCTCTCATTATTCCACAGCTATCATGGAACATCACACTCTCGATTTGGCCCAGATCTCTCTTCGACCATTCGAGCTTTCCGATACAGACGATTTAATGGTCTGGGCAACCGATGAACGAGTGACCAAATTCTGCTCCTGGGAACCCTACACAAGCAAAGACGCCGCCGTCGATTACATCCAAAACATCGCCTCCAATTTCTCGTGGTGCCGAGCGATCTGCGTCGACGATCGTGCGATTGGTTCTGTTTCTGTTCGATCCAACTCAGGGAACGACAAAGCGAGAGCGAAATCCGCTGAATTAGGCTATGTTTTAGGGTCGAAGTTTTGGGGGAAAGGGATTGCTACGAAGGTGGTGAAGATGGCAGTGGAAATGGCGTTCGCTGAATTTCCAGATCTGGAGAGGCTTGAAGCTCTGGTTGATGTTGAGAATGTGGCATCTCAGAGAGTTTTGGAGAAAGCTGGATTTCAGAGGGAAGGGATTCTCAGGAAGTTCTTGTTCATCAAAGGAAAATTCAGAGATATGGTTATGTTCAGTGTGCTTTCGGACGAAATCTGAGCATGAATTGTTTGATATCTGTTCATCGTCCTTAGCTTGAAGCGAAGATATTTTGATTTCGGAGTTGAAATGTTCAAAGCAACTGAAGGAAGAGTCGCTTTCTGCAAATTCGGAAACCAAAAGAGAAAGGTCCGAGAAGGCCACGGACTTATTACTTTGTAGTATGTACACAGCGTTTTATGAAATGGGTAGTTAATTGATTGATTTCAAAGGAGCAATTTTAATTAAACTCCCAACTTTTAAATTTTAATTACTTACACAACTATTAAGGTGTGCTTTTTGGGTTCCATGGCTCTCGTTTCCAAAATATATTTTGAAGATTTATAATTTGGTCATTTTCCGAATTTGAATTTAAATTCTACTAGAATTTGAGCTTTAAAATTAAATTGTATTTTATACGGTAAGGAAATTCGAATTTGGTAAAAAAATTTGACTAGATTTGATTATATATATTTTTTCTTCCCTTGCTAAGCCTAAAACAACATTAATTGTAAAAGAGAAAATAAGAAAAACAACAATATGTTATATTCATACTCCATTCTATCCTTTTATAAAATCTCAAAATTTAAATTATTTTAATCTTTTTTATAAAAGTTTAATAAAAATTGTCTCAATATTTAATTACGTTTCTTGCTGTGTGTGTTTCATAGGAGATAACAAATGACAATTCAAATACACCACAAGAATACAATACTTAGGAACTGAAGTGCACACGAATTTCTTCAAGGGTACCGAAACATTTCTTCTATAGATTGTCTCGTTTCACAATAAACCATGTTGAGTGAAATATCTCAATAAATATCATTTCAAGTGTAGTTGTTAAACCATGAAGCCCGAAATCATTGAAGAATGCTGAATATTATTATTAGAACGAAATGACAACAACGACAATAATATGTATAGGGCTCCATATTTATACATAGACCTCAGCCTACAAAAGCCTTATTCTAAACACTAACTAACCAACCAATTGGGCTCAACCCAATACACACAAGAATACAAAGTTTGACCCATATATTTTCACATTCCTAAGACTCCTCGTAAAGATAGGAACCCTGTACTCACAGATTCCTAACTTACTCATAATATAATCATGTCATGGCGCTCATAGGCCGTTGGTTAAAACATCTGCCAATTGTTTATAAGATTTTACATGCTAAAATGTAATCATTCCTTGATTTAGCTTTTTTTGAATAAAGTGATAGTCTATTTTAATATGTTTGGTTCGTTCGTGGAAGATCGGATTCATAACTATATGCATTGTAACTCGTTTGTCACAATATACTTTTACCATTTATATGTTTGGAATCCGCAACTCTTTAAATAGCCCCACAATCCATGTTAACTTAAAAGATGTCATTGCCAAAGCCCTATATTATGCTTTTTGCTGATAAAGTGGAAATTGTACTCTATTTTTTAGATTTCCAACATATTAACGAACCTCCTAATCTGACTAGATGTCCGGCATCCCGCATGGTCTGAATCACAAAAACATTCTAGACTCATAGGACTAGCAACAGAAATAATGATGCCTCGACACAGGTGTCTTTCAGGTATCTCACCAATCTCATGGATGCATTCATATGTGATTCTTTGGGTGTTTGCATGAATTGAGATAACACCTGTACAGTAAATGAAATATCAGGCCTTGTCAAAGTAAGATATAATAAATTACCTATAAGCCTTTTGTAGCTTCCTGGTTCTTGAAGGTAGTGATCATCCTTTATTTCTTTTGTAGTAAGCTTGAGATTCGGCTTAAAGGGAGTGAAAGCTGGTTCTAATTCATCTAAACCTGTTTGATCAACAAGTTTAATGGCATATTTTCTTTGATTCAGAAGTATTCCATAGTTAAAGTGAACCAATTTCAATTGTAGAAAATACTTGGACGTTTCAAGGTCCTCAATCTTCAACTCACTGTGCAAGTATCTCTTTACATCATTAATCATCTTTATGTTGTTCCTAGTAATCATCAAATCATCAACATATGCAAGGACATACAACTTACTATCCTTGGTTTGTTTATGAAAAAATGGCATAATCATAGTTACTCTATTTGAAACCACCTTTTAGCAAGTAGTGAGTTACTTCTTATTCCATTGCCTTAAGTCCTGCTTGAGGCCATAAAGGATTTTTCTAGCTTCCATACTTTGAATCCACTCTCTCCCTTTTGCTTAAAGCCCTGGGGAATCATCATATAGACCTCCTCTTGAAGGCCTCCCTACAAAAGCGCATTATCCACATCCATATGACACAACATCTAATTATTCATAGAAGCTAATTCAAGTATAATACGAATGGTCACAATCTTTACAATTGGTGGAGAAGTTTCATAGAAGTCTATGCCCTTCTTTTAACTATATCCCTTAGCAACTAGGCGAGCCTTACACTTGTCTAGGCTTTCAACGGCCTTATATGTGGCCTTAAACATCCATTTACACCCTATAGGCTTCTTGCCTTTAGGCAATGTAACTATTTTCCAAGATTGATTAGACTCAAGGGCCCTAATTTCATTTTATATGGCCTTAACCTACCCAGGGTCCTTGGATGCCTATTCATAATTATTAGGCTTAATTTGCTTATCAATAGTACCAAGGAAATGTTGATAATGCATATATAAATCATTATAAGTCACTACATCCAATAGAGTAGATCCATTTACCAAATCTGAATGTTCTTATACTTGCCTATTAGAAGAAGAGGGACATACTCATAGTGATAGTCATTAAACATGCTCGGCAAGCGTCTATTTCTTGTAGACTTGCTTTGGTGCTGACTGTTTCCCAATTGTAGAATCTGTTCAGCTCCAACAGGCTGGTCAGTCTCATACTGGCCTAATTCATTCAGCCTTGATGATGTGGGCATATTACTTTAAGTAGGTTGAGTAGTGTTGTTTGCAAGGTGATTATTAATTGTTTTGTTAGAAAATAGGTGACTATCATGATCAATAATAAAAGGGTCAAAGTGTTATAGTCCTACTTCCCCTTGTTTATTAAATTATGTGTCCCTGAAAGGGAACTTATCTTCCACGAAAGTGATATGCTTGCTTACAATTAATGACTTGATCTCTATATTATAAAGGTCAAGGGATATCCCATAAAAACATAGGCTTTAAACCTAGCATCAAACTTATCAGCATGATTCATATTTACAGCAAAACATAAACAACCAAACACCTTTAAATGAGATAAATCAGGGACCTTACCATACAATTGTTCATAAGGAGTGACAAATTCTAAGACCCATAAGGAGAACTAGTTGATTATATACGCAGTAGCTTTTATTGCTTCACCCCAAAATTTAATAAGGAGATTATAATGAAAAATCATGCCTCTAACAACCTCCAATAAATGTTGATGCTTTCTTTCAACAACTCCATTTTGTTGGGTTGCATATGGACAACTTTTTTGATGGATAATCCCTTTATTGCTAAACTATTTATACACTTCTTGATTAACAAATTCAATTTTGTTCTCCATTCTCATTGTTTTTATTTTAGTAGAAACTTGATTTTCCATATAAGCAACAAATGTATTTATATATTTAATTATATCATATTTGAACACCATAAGAAAAATCCATATTGCTCTAGAAAAATCATCAACAATGGTAAAGAAATAATTATACCCTTAACGTGTGGGTGTCCTATATGAGCCCCACACATCCATGTGCAATAATTCAAAACAATAAGTACTTTTAGAAGTGCTAGAAACAAAGGGCAATTCAGTATGTTTAGCTCGTATGCAAATCTCACATCTATTATATTAACAATTAATATATCATTCTTTACATTATGCAAATGTCTCAAAATATCAAAGGGGCATGTCCTAGTCTATAGTGCCACATCAATCCCTTTTCATTATCAGGTTTTACTCTATTACATTTAATGGCAAAATTCATTGTCATAGGTAGATTTCATTTCTTGAGGAGATAAAGTCCATTAGAAATTCTACCAATCCCTTAGGTCATTCCACTGATCACATTCTACAATTTATGGTGCCACAACAATCCCTTTTCATTATTAGGTTTTACTCTATTACATTTAATGGCAACATTCACACTTTTAGGTAGATTTCATTTCTTGAGGTGATAAAGTCCATTAGAAATTCTACCAATCCCTTTGGTCATTTCACTGATCACATCCTGCATCACACAAAGACCAGGAAAGAAATATTCCATGCACAAACTATCTAGTGTCAATTTAGCTACAAAGATCAAATTGTAACAAAATTCCCTAGCATAGTAAACATTTATGAGACGTATGTGTTCATTTATTTGAACTTCTCCTACATGTGTTACTCTAATTTTCTGACTATTTGGGATTTTTATTCATCTCCCTATTCCACTATAAGGTTTTCTTTGTCTAAATTAGCCATATTATTTACTATGTGACAACTTGCATCTTAATCTAGTATTCACTCATGATTAAGTACATGGGAAAGCAAACCTAGTATGGTGGGTTAGACGCTGACCGCAACATGCTTTAGGTCTAAGTCATATTTGAGAAGCTCTAGAATATGCTTATATTGCTCTTGAGTGAACACAGGAGCTAAGGAAGAAGCTATGTCTTGATTAAAGGAGGCCTTCACAGGGATATTGCTGGATACTTGGTTAGCCTGATCATTTGATTGTCCATATTGCAAAAAAAAAAAAAAGAATTTGCAGGAAAACCTATGAGTTGGTAGCAATTATCTTTACGGTGTCCCTTCCTATTACAGTAGGTCCATTGATCCTGAAAGTGTCCCCTGCCACGCTCTCTTACTCATCCTTTACCTCCTCTTATCAAGTTGTTTGCCAACATTGACACATCAACAATAACATGGCTCTGAGTTTCCTCTTGTATTACCATAGAGTATGCCTGATTAGGGGAAGGTAGTAGTATTATCAATAAAATCTTACTCCTAGTATGCTGATAAGTGTCATTTAGCCCATTAAAAATTGAAACAACCTCTGTTCTTGCTATATTTTAGAGCACTTAACTGCTAATAACACTAACAAGTGAGCATTGGGATGAGTGCCCTATACTCAACCCACAATTCCTTAAGTCTAGTATAATAGATTGAGACTGAGGTTGTTCCTTGACTAAGGGAACTAATTGCTTGATGAATGGATTAAATCTTAGCTCCATTAGTTTTGTCAAAGCATTCTCTTGGGTCTATCAGTTTTGTCAAAGTATTCTTTTAAATCGAGCCATATCAAATGAGAGTTAAGAGAGAAAACAAGTCCACCGACAATCTGTTTATCTACATAATTTACTAACCATGAGAGAACAACAGAATTACACCGATCCTATACCTCTTTTAGATGCTTTTCTTGCTTTTCATGTACACAAGTCCCCTCAACAAAGCCTAATTTGTTTTTCCCATGAAGAGAAAGCTTCATTGTTTTACTCCATGTTGGATAATTATCCGAACTAGTGAGAACTTGAGAGATTAGAGTTGTGGCTTGAGTATCCACCGGACACAAGTAAAGAAGATAATTAAAATCTAACATTTGTGTCTTCCCATCGGTGGTTATGATGTAGAAAGAAAAATAATGTTATCAGATGAATAATCTTGGGATTGAAGAGATCATGAAGAGTAGGAGAGAAAAATACCCAAAACTAATTCCTTTACAAATCGTGAAGAACATGATGGGAATACCTTAACAGAGTTCTTCTACATTTCTCTCTGTGTTATCACTAAATCTTCAAGACTATGTGCAAAAATTTTGATCAATTTTCATGCTTTGACGAAAACACCCTTATTAGAAAGAAGAATCACCAAATTTTAGGCCGCGACTGCATGGAGCAATAATTCTTTTTAGTAGCGCTACCAAGAATTGTTGAAGGAAAATCAGGAGAACCAGAAATTGCACACAAGAACAATCAAACTTGAAAAGAATCGTAGTGGAAGTCAAACTGGAAGGAAAGTGAAGTCGAACTTGAAATTCGAACAAAAAAAGGGAATTTTGATTAGAAATCATAGAGAGCCCTAATCACTTGGACTCGTTTGATAGTGAAGGCAAGAATCCAATCATGGATTCAAGAAACAAGACGAGTCGACCTAAAGGTCTTAACTCAAACTATTGAACCGAAAAAACCATGGGCTTTGGTAGTCTTTTAAACTAAGAGGCCCGAAATCACTGAAGAATAATGTATATTATTATTAATAGAACAAAATTACAACAACGACAATAATATGTAAAAGGCTAATTTTTTATACGCAGACCTCAGCCCACAAAAACCTTGTTCTAAACACTAACTAACTAACCAAGTGAGCTCAGCCCAATACATACAAGAATACAATATCTGACCCATATATTTACACATTCCCAAGAGTAGCATTTGGGTATTTTTTTTACCTGTACACATATTCTATGTGTAGCATTTGTGTTTTATTTAAGGGTAAATGTGCAAAAATAGTAATAATATTTTACACTTTGAGCATCTAACAGAATTAACATTTGATGGCTGTAAAAGTAGTAATAAATAATTTTAAGGTAGCCAAATTTGTTAGATCCCATGTTTTGATGATAGCAAATGATATTGCAAATGGTTTGATAATAAAAAAGGTTTTTTTTAAAAAATAAACAGAGTTTTATGAGATAAATAGTATTATCGCTTAAGTGATGAAGTAAGGAAATTACTCTATTTCAGTGATGCTCTCTGTCAGATTTTTTAAGGGATGACTCGAGTGATGAAGGAAAAGCATCACTAGTACAATACTGGAGTGATTCTGAAAGTGATCTACTATTGCATTAACAGATCACTCGAGTGACCATTCGAGTGATGCTTTATTTTGAGATCACTAGCAGTGCACTCGAGTGATACAACAAGTGATTGATCACTAAAACAACACTTAAGTGATGCATCCGTGATTCATCACAGATCACTTGCATGATCACTCGAGTGATGGGAATAGTAGATCACTAACACAGCACCCGAGTGATCTATCTAGTGATATGTGATAATCTGTACACTTGAGTGATGCATCCAGTGATTCATCATAGATCACTTGAGTAATGGGAATAGTATATCACTAATACAACACCTGAGTAATCCATCCAGTGATATGTGATGATTTGTGTACTGTCAAGGTAGATTACTCGAGCGATGAATTTATGTCAATATCACTCGAGTGATCTTGATGAGTCCTAGAAAGCCAGAAATTCAATCTCTAATCATTGATATAGTATATTTATGTTTTAAGTGTTTTAAGTGTTTTCCAGGCTAATAATGAAGAGTTCATGCGAAGAGACAAAAAGGTACCTTATGGAGGTCAGGAGCATCCGAATGTAACAACTAGTTTTCAAATGTGATAACATTAAACATAGCAGTGAGACTTCAACGGACAAGTTGAAATACTCACAATGGTCATATCCCACACAACTATAAATACAGAAGATTCAAGATAACACAAGATCAACAACAAAAGAGTGAATAACGATCAATTCATACTCAGTGCTCTATTTCATATTCTTTCATTCTCTTTACTTCAGTATTTATCTATATACTCTTCAGGAAATATTTCCATCACAAACTCAATATCTTTTATTAAGATAACTTAAGGTTGTGGAACCTTAAGTTGAGATTTGAGATTGTATCGTGTAAGGGGGAGCGAGTGTCCGGGTAAGGAACTTGCTTTGTACTGAGGTGTCAAGAATCCACTGAATCTTGGAAGTTATTGTGAAAATCTCAGATGAGCTTTGAGGATTGGTCGTAAGTCAAAGTGGTTGTGAGCGAACCAGGATAAATCCCAATGTACACTTCGGCATATCTTTCTCAACTTTTAACTCTCGTTTAAATTCCACAAATTATTATTTATGGTTCCAAATTTTATGTATCACCTAATTCACCCCTCTTAGGTGAAACTCTTGCACTAACATTTAATATCAGAGTGTAGGTCTTCTTGTTCAGGTATAAAAACCTAAAAAGGATCTGATGGCAAGTATGGGTTAATGAATACTTCCTGATGAAGTTTTAGTCACTAGATGTAATATCCTAAATTTTGGGCCTAGAGGCTTGAGGATAAACCTATATCAAGCAAATGATTGAGCCTATTTTGGGAAGAGTCCCGAGAATGACGAAAGATAGAAAGACTCTTGGGGATTATGTGATTCAACCCTACCGGGTAGTAGGCTCAATATGCATAGGAAGTAGGATCAAAATGTCAGTGCAGATGTGCACATGACACATACACAGTACCATTAGGTTGGTAGAAAGACGCCACTCAAATATGTCATGGGGTATGAGACTGATTGGTCGAGCGAAATATGCCGGTATAGGTGTACACATGGCATTTTCAGGATAGACATATGTAACCTGTGTTTTTGGAAAAGACACCAGTATGTGGTGCCATATGGGGCTTACAACACTCCAACTTGGCGTTATTTGGTAGGCCTCGATATGCATGTCACAGTCCCTAGTAAGCACTGATAAAGTAACTTTATTAAAGTAGCTTTAAGAAATCAAGCAATCATGACAAAACTTTTGTGTTGGATGAACAAAAGGATGACAAGTGTTCTCTCATCATGACGAAGTACAAGAGTACTTTTGTGTTGGATGAATGAGAAGGTGACAATTGTCCCTTATGATGACCCTCACTTGTTGCATTTTATGTTGGCCTCTTCGAGATGCGCCAACTAGCACCTAAGTCTAGGGAATCCACTGGTCTTCGGCCTGGTCATGTACTTGACTTCCCGAACATCAAACCTAAAAGTATGGGAAAATTGTCAAGCCTCTCCTTACCCCTGATAAAAGTGACGCCACCTAAGAGAGAGAAAGAGAAGACAAGAGGCTTGGATGACACTTGGCAATCTTGTACTTTAATCTTTGGACACTTGGCATACTATAAGGCCATCTTATCTCAAGATTAAGTCACAACCATTCCTTCCTCCTTAATAGCCAATTTCGGTCAGCCATAGGGGGGAGAGAGAGAGAGATGAGAAAAATGGACGGAAAATGGAAGAGGAAAGAGAATGGGTGAATAGTAAAAACCCCAGAGTTCCGGAGTTGATCCTAACTTCGAATTGCCGTCGTCGACCGGTAAGCTCTTTAAGAAAGTTGTTCTTCTCACTAAGAGATTCATTTCTATCATCTCAATTTTATAATTTAAGGTGTTTTGTGCTGTTTAGTTAGCCAGAGTGACGCCGAAATACCGAACCGGTTGTAGAAGTGTGAAGAGGTAAGCCTCGACAACGTTTTGAACCGTATATGCTATGATTTTGTTAAGCTTTCATGAACCCCTCATTTTTGTCTAGAACCAGAACCTAGAAAAGAGTATGATTTTGGTGTTTTCAAGGTTATAAATGGATTCTACACATTATGTTGTGTGGGAATAGGTGGTGAATTTGATTTTTGAAGGGTTGGAGAGAAAACCCAAAGATTAAAGTTGAAATAATGGTGTTATCATATTTTATTTTCTGGAGGCAGTCTGTTTGTGACGAGTTTTTGAGTAATCAAATCTTGTTTAATAGCCATAATACTTTCCAGAATTAAAGCAGTCATGATAAAATTTAAATTGATAGGTAATATATTGTTGGAAATTGTGTCGTAGGGGCCAATCATTGTACTTTGAACATTGTTATTCAATGAATTTCTCCATTTAGTTGTCACATAATTCGCATGTTCACTGTGATAACTGTATCCTTGGATAAATCATAATGATTGTCTTAAATGTCCCTGGTCCGTCATCTATACAGGAGCAAAGATGAAATAAGACCAGTATGACTTTAATAAGGTATAGGGATACGAATTAAAGTCTTAGGAACTTGTAGGAGTACAAGGTGCTGGACCGACCCACTATGAGAAAGATGCATGGATCAAGTCATAAGCTTATCTCATGTATAACCACATCACAATGCCCTTTGACATGAGATCATCATGGATTCCTACATGGGAGTCACTAAGCTTTGACTTAGTCAAAAGTCACCTTTAACCGGGTGGTGATAAAGGCTACAATCAAGCTTAATGGTTTTCTTGTAGAGGAATGTGAATGGTCAAGATGTAATTTTTCCCTTACATTAGTGAGAGATATTACTGGGCCCCTCGATGAGTAAGTCTGAGAAATGTATGGCCATACTACGATGGAAAAGAGTTTCCACTTCTATAGTCAGACTACTCAGGGATCGAGAAAGTAATGGTCATGAATAGGAGGATGACATTCTTCATGCCTCATCCTTGACCGAAATATCGTGTGACAAAAGGGACGTGATATGGTTATACGACAGGTTGTATCGTATTGTCGATCTTCATATGAATTGGGTAGTCGTAATGTCTTGCTAGAGGCTGCTTACGACTTGTGGGTTAGTATAGTCATTGGCCCACTGCCAACTTCGTATGGGCCTACAGGGTCATACACAAGAATAGCCCAACACGAGCTATAATGTCCATATTCATTGAATCTAAGATGCATCTAAGATTCAATGAATACAATATTGAATCTAGGGTGAATGAATTTTAAATATATATTTATTATATACACATGTTGTGTGAATATTTATTTGATAAATATTTATATGTGTGTGTATATATATATTTATATTTGGAAAGGAAAATTAATAATATTATATACACATATGTATTTTTTGAAATACATAAATACATATATAATATATATTATTTGATAATATATATTATATATATATGATAGTATTATATTATATGATCATATGATAATATTATATTATATATATATATATAATATATATTATTTGATAATATATATTGAATATATGATAATATTATATTATATGATGATATTATTATATTGTGTATATATAAAGATATTATATGATAATATCTCATATTTAATTTATGAAGATAAATTAAATTCCATTGGCTCTTTATTCTAATTAAATAAATAGGTTAAATTAAAACTGTTGGATATATTCAATTAAACCAGATTTATTTAATTAGCTTATTAAAACAATTAAATGTTAATTAATATGATAAGGATTTTGAAATTAATTAAGATTAATTTTAAAAATCCAATATCCATCATAAAATAGATAAACCTACTAGTTATAAAATATAAGAGCTAGGGTTTTCTACAGATGATGAAAAACTAGAGAGCCACAAGAAAATTCTAGAAGGATATTAGAGGCGCTAGCACGTTGCCGGTGTTGGGGTCATATTCGTGTGGATACCAGTAGAGGGAGCTGATATGAGTAGTTAGCTCCACAAGATTGAAAAAGGCAAAACTCTAAGAAGAACTAGTTGACATGTTGATGTTGGGGATGATTAATCTCATACTTATAGAGATTGATGCTCTTTTAAGAAGAATTAGCGGACATGTAGATGCTGGGGAAATTATTTCAGGAGCAACCAAACATGGAGATTTGTGAACTCGCAATACGTTGATGATTGTGAGCATTCAAACAAATATGAATAAGGTACGGCTCTTTCTAACCTGATTTAAATGCCGTTGATAGATCCGCAATTGGGATTGATAAACTTTTGCAATTTTAATTTTTTAATTCTTCCACTGTGTGCCTACCAATCCCACCATATATGCCATTTGGGTCAATATATTAAGAGATATGAATTTTTGAATTTAGTTGTTGCCAGATTATGTTTTTGGAAGTCATATTGTTTGTGCTGAATTTTTGGAAAACTAAACTTTGACAAAAAATTATGAAACTTTCTAGATTTAACGTAGATATCATAATATTTAGTTTAATATATAATATGTGTCATTTGGGATTGTATATTGTGAGATATGATTTGTTAAAATGTGGGAATTGAATCTGGAAAGAATCCTGAGATAGGGTTTTTCTTGAAGTTTCTAGAACTATATGCTTATAATAGGTAGTATAATATATTTTTCCTTTAAAATAGACTTAACGAGCTTTACATGGGACTTTGAACTACCTTATTTGGAGTTCTAGAGATTAAGTTATGAATTTTAGAAGTCAGGCTATTAAAATTGGGACAATTCTGTAGACATAAGGGTAAAATAGGAATTCTTTAACTGTGTATTTCCAGGTGGCAGTGGGATCTATTCCCATAAAATAGACTTAATAAGGGTCACTTAGGTCTTTGAATCACCTTATTTGGATATTTGTAGAAAAAGATATGAATTCTTAAAGTTTGTTGAAAATTCTGCCAAACTTTTGGAAATTGTGCGAAAATAAGAAAGTAATGCCATTTAAGGTAATTTGAGACAAGTACAGGCCCAAAGAATAGAGACAAGTCCTAGAGGCTAAAGTAGCCCATTGGACATTTATTTGTCATAGCTCTAATGATATGACCATTTATCTATTCTAGGGCTATGAGATGACAAAGAAGAGGTAATTAAAGCAACTTCAGTGGTTGGAAGAAAAGGTACAAAAGGGAACTTGAAGACAAAAGGTAGTAAACTTATCTTACTTGCGTGTAATGATATGTAGGCTGGTTTACTTGTCTATGTGTAATATAGTTGAATGATTGAAGCTTTGTTTTCTATTGATGATATGGTCATATGTAAGAAATGTGAAGCATTGAGCATACATATATGTCATTATGTTAACATGAGCTTACATAAGGCAAGTATATCATGCACTAGCATTTATATTATATGCATTTTTGGTTTTATTTACTATTGAGATTTTCCCTAATCTCACCCTCCTCCAACCAACCATTTAGGCAAGTGAGCACTAGAAAGGAGTGCAGAATGATGCACTGGAAGAAGAAGTTGCAGATGAAGAGTTGATGAATTATTATGCGCTATTCCATTATGTATTAATATTTTATATGGTTAACTTCATAATCCACATGAAGAAGGGATTAATTATCCGAGTGCAGTAAATGAACTAGGAATAGGTAATTACATTATACTCCTATTAGTTAAATAAGCAAAGGAATTGATAAGCCGAGAAAGACCTTGATAATAATGAATAGAAGAATTGAAAAGTTAAAGTGAATAGTAACCCCGTGAATAAATTTAATTAATTTGGTAAATATGGTCTTACCGAATGAACAATGCCCCAAGAATAAGAGTGTAATTTTTTGGCTGGTAGCTTTATTTATTGATTCTCCTGAGCCATAATAATAAAGTTAACACTTCCAATGCATAATAAAGGGGCATAAGTAACGTTTGTTACACTAGACCACCAGGTTTTGACTGAGAACACTTTTCCTTCTGGAAGGTAAAGTTCATAGTATTCGTGATGGCCAAAGAATACGGACTATGGGAGGTGATTGAAAATGGGAACTACATACCTGTAAAAACTGAAGAATCATAAACAGTTCCCAAGTCACCAACTGAATATAATGACAACGATAAAAGGCTTGTGACTCTCAAGAGTAAAGCAATATTGATGATTCAAAGTGCCTTAAGCCAAAAAGAGTATTTCCAAATTTGCACACTTCTAATAGCCAAGGAAATGTAGCAAGCCCTGGAAATTGCCTACAAAGGAACTATGGGGATAAAAGAAAACCGGATCAATACTCTGGTTACTGAGTTTGACTTACTTCAAATGAAGTCAAGAGAATCAATAGCTGGGTTTGAACTCAGGTATACTCATCTCATAAATAAAATCGGAGCACTTGGGAAAGTCTATGATTAGAATACCTAAGTAAGACAAATACTAAATATTCTCTCTAAAGAGTGGGAGGCTAAAGTCACGACAATAGAGGAAGCAAAAGGCGAATCAATGTGATCAGTAGCTTCTCTATTCAAAAGTCTCTCTGAATATGAAAGTAAATTAAATTTCAAGTGAGTACTTGAAGAGATCAGTGACAAGAAAAAGAAAAGCCTCGCACTAAAAGTAATAAAGGAGGAAAATCAAGAAGATGATGAAGATTTTGATGAAGACGAAATGGATCTAATAATAAAAAGATTTAAGAAGTTTTACAAGAAGGACTAGGGATTCAGAAGTCTTTAGAAAGGAGGAACTAGCAACAGAAGGGAGACTAAAGAACACATCATCTGCTATGAATGTGGAAGGCTAGGACACATTAAGTCAGAATGTCCAGAGCTAGTTTAGAAGAACAAAGAAAAGAGAAAAGGTAGGTTCTTCAACAAAAAGAAAGCATTTGTACCTGCTATATGGGGAGACAACTCCTCTGTTGAAGATAGCAAAGAAGAAGTATCCAATATTTATCTTGTCTCTCAAGAAGAGATAGAAGAAGAGGTAACTGATTCTGATCCTACCTATGGTGAATTACTTTCTGAGTATAATGCTTTACATTCTGAGTTTATCAAAGTAGTTAAAGAACTAGTTGATTTCAAAAATAAAAATTTACTAAAGGTAGTGATGTAAGACCTCGCTTCATTATTGATATTAACCATAGTAGCAATTACGTAGTTCAGTTGGCACATAATAATAGTACATATACTGATATTATTGATACAATATGCTGGTTTATATACAGCAATTCCCTATAAGGGTGTATATACTAATTACAGACCTTAAAATAAATCAAATGTCTTCAAATAACTAATGCCTCCTCTCGTACTGGCTCAGAACCTTCAGTTGCCAGAAACTACGATTATGCCCCATCGAGTCGCTGCTTTCTGTTGGAAACTTTATGCATTTATGAAAAGGGTGAGATTCAAGAGAATCTCAATATTAACATACAATCAAACATATACGATGTGAAAATAAATATATCATGCACCATGTTGTGTAAGATGATAGAATGTTGCATGCACACTGTCCGAGGCTAAACTACTGTTTGCAACCCCGGCTTAACTCTACGCCTCGTTTGGTCCCAGACCACAACTAAGTTAATATGCATGTCTAAGACATTGTGTTCATATCACAAAAGATACCATACTCAAAGCTTATAATTATCACATAGTGCATGAAAGAAAGTGTTACTACCTGGAACACTCCTTTTCCCTTACCTGTCTATCGGTCCAGCTTTGTATTCGACTCGGGCTACTGATATATCTTAAAATTTTAAATTGAGGATAAATGAGTTATTAGCTATTTATAACTCACTCTAGACTCATTATGTTGGTTATCTTAACTCAAAACTGTAAAATTACCAAAATGCCCCTAAGGATCTGGTCTAAGTCCTTTTGTACCCGATCAGACTGTACCTTACCAAAAATTATAACCCAGGCTAATCCTACATAATTTCACATGTAGAATCCATTTTTGACCTCGTATTAGTCAAATTTCATCTCAAATTATAGTTTTACCCTTGATAGCCCATAACTTAGGGTTTTAAGGTTATTTGTGTCTTTTCACATTTTATGGCCTTTATACTCCAAACTTTACATGTACCCTACATAATTTTCCCTTATAAACTCAATGGAACCATAAAATTGATGAAATTCTAGCTCAAACACCCTATATAGCCCCTGGCCAAAAATCATGATAGTTAAGGGAAATTGTGTTTTCTTGATTTTAATATGTAAACCTCCTTCTTTTCACTTCTAATCACATATTTAATCCATTAAACACCTCTTAAACATGATTAATGAAAAATTGGGAAGCACATCCCCTTAGGGTTTCAACATCCCAATCATAAAAATAAAGCTAAAACAACAATAATAACAACAACAACAAGAACCACCAAGAACCATCAAGAATCAATAAGAGAAACTAGGTTCTTGAGTTTACCTTGGATTCTCTTCCTTCCCTCTCTTGGCCGTCCACCTCCCTCTCTCTTACTCTTGATTTTTCTCTTGCTAAACATGATATTCAAGGTGGAGAAGGATTAGAAGGGGTTCTAAGTAGATTAAAAGGTAAGAACACTTTGATTTCAAGCTCTTACCTTAGATTCTTGCTTTTTGAAACCCTAGCTCTTCCTCTTGTTCATCAAGTTCTTCAAGCTCTTCTCTCTCTCTATTTGAATTGAGTTGGCCTAATAAAGGAGGAAAGAAGAGGAACAAAGAGCTCTTGAAATATCTCTATTTGCTTTAGAAATATTATTTTTTAATGCCAACTCACATGTACATGAAATACTTGACTACAATTAATTCTCTTTAATTTAATTTAAGCCCAATAAATTATGGCTTTTTATTTCCTCCATTTAACCAAATTTATCAGCAAGAAAAGGGAAAATAATGGCTTTTTGCTTTATTGGTCAAAAGACCATTTTGCTCATACATTTTTTCCCATTTTCGAACTTGCTGGAAAATTTGGAAGAATTTTCATCAAAATTTGAAAATTCATATCTAATTGTAAAAATTTCCAATTGGTATGGTTCTAAAGGATATGTGACCATTATAAAGTCTATTTTTAAGGAAAAATATAGCCTTTAGCCAAATGGAAGCTCAACCTTCCCAGAATTATTGTTTTTGGACATTGCCATAGAAAATTTCCAGTTTTATTAGGCTAACTTCAAAAATACATAACTCCTTATGTATAGCTCCAAATGACTTATATGACCTATCAAATTAAATATTGACAAGTCTAATTTAATTTTGGAAATTTTCATAGGCATTGACATCATTTTCCTATTTAAAAATGCCACACAACATGACTACCATGCAAGAAACTCACTGGCAACAAATCTCAAATTGTTACGATTTATGTTCCAACATAATTATGTTGTATGTGACCTCTAATTGCTTTTTTTCCCCATATCATGTGCTCTTTAATTTACTATTTTATTCCCCATAGTGCCACTCAGGTATAAGAAATTTTAGGGAATACAATTATGCTTTCTTGGGACACTTGCTAAACTGGGGTTTAACAGTCCATTTGATTCAGGCTTATTCTTAAACTCCTAGTCTCAAAATTTGGGATGTTACAAGTGAGATGTTAAATATCATTTTAAAATCTTAAAATTTTGTGAATGATAGGTCTGGTATTGGATATGACCCCAAATCAAACAAAAAGAAAGGAAGAAAGAAAACAAGAGGCAAAATGTATTTGACTTATTTTCAGCATTCTGTACATATATCGAATCCTTTTGCGCATTGTAATTTTTGCAATAGGAAGGGTCACTACACTTCCTCGTGCCTTCATAAAAAGAAAGGAAAATAATAATTTATAAATGGGTGCCTAAAGATTCATATGTTCATAAAGTAATTTGTACTAACCCTAAAGGATACAAAAAGATATGGGTACCTAAGACTTAATTGTCTTTAATTGAAGATATGTCTCAAAGCATCCAGAGCCAACAAATGGTATATAGACAGTGGATGCTCTAGACATATGACCAGTGATCCCAAAAATTTTACCATATTAGAGCCTAAAGAAGGTAGAAAGGTAAAATTTGGAGGAAACCAGTCCGGCAAGATAGCAAGGATTGGTAAGATTGGAAGTGATAAAGGCATTCAAGTCAAAGATGTTTATTACGTTAAAGGCATGTGTCATAATCTGCTAAGCATGAATCAATACACAAATAAAGACAACTGGGTGATATTTGACTCAGAAGAGTGTCTAATTGTAAGCAAGAAAGATCTACAAGTAGAAAAGAAAAATCTTAAAGCAAAAATCAGAGTAAAAAAGGAAGATAACTGCTATATCTTTTATATGAATAAAAATGCCTTTGAAAATTATTTTCTAAGTAATGCCGATGAAAGTTGGTTATGGCATAAGAGACTCGCCTATGTAAATATGCACCAACTAGGCAAGATATGCAAAAAGGATTTAGTAATTGTTTTAGCCAAAGTAAATTTAAAAAATGATTTAATTTGTGATGCATGTCAAAAAGGTAAACAAACAAAATCATTTTTTAAATTGAAAAATGAAATCACAACAAATAGACTACTTCAACTGCTTCATATGGATTTAGTAGGTCCAGTAAAAGTCTAAAGTCTTGGTGGGAATTTATATTCACTAGTTTTTGTTGATGATTTCTCCAGATTAATGTGGACTATTTTTTTATCATCTAAAGATGAAAATCTAAATGAATTTATTGTATTTGCCAAGAAAGTGTAAAATGAGAAAGGTATGTCCATTACAGGTATCATAACAAATCAAGGTGGTGAATTTGAGAATCATACCTTTGGAGAATACTGTAATACCAATGGTATTGATCACAACTTCCTTACACTAAGGACGCCACAAAAAAATGGAGTCACAGAAAGAAAGAACAGACTTCTCACTAAAATGGCCAGAGCCATGCTGAATTAAAAGAATGTGTCTCAAGTTTTTTGGGAAGACACTATAAGCACCGATGCTATATTTCAAATAGAGCGTATATCAAAACTAAACTTGAAAAGACACTATATGAACTCTATAAAGGAAGGGAGACAAATCTAGCTTATCTTCACATCTTTGGTTGTAAGTGTTTCATTCATAATAACGGTAAAGAAAATCTGGGAAAGTTTGATTTTAAAGCTGATGAAGGAATATTCCTAGGTTATTCTATCCGAAGCAAAGCTTATAGAGTTTTCCATAAAAAAACTTGTGTAATTGGAGAATCAATTCATGTTGTATTCGATGAATTTGAATCCTCTGGCAAGACCATTAATGATGAGCAGAAAATAATCAGGAGTCAAATAAATAGGAAACCTACTTCTAATCCTTCCAATCTTGAGGATGATAAAACATATAATGAAGATCAAACACATAGACTAGGTCAACCTAGGGTTTGAAAATATAACAAGAGTCATCCCCTAGATCAAGTTATAGGAGATATAAATGAAGGAGTAAAAACTAGAAACAAAGTGTTAAATGAAGTTTGCTTTTTTGCATTTATTTCAGAGATTGAACCTTCAAACATTGACGAAGTCTTATCAGACAATGATTGGGTAATAGCAATTCAAGAAGAACTTAATTAATTTGAAAGAAATCAAGTTTGAGACTTAGTATCTAGACTTAAAGATCACCCAATGATTAGTACTAAATGGGTATTCAAGAAAAAACTTGACGAATCTGTAATAATTGTTAGAAATAAGGCAAGACTGGTGGCCAAAGGCTATAATCAAGAAGAATGTATTGATTATAAGGAAATGTATGCTCTAGTAGCAAGATTGGAAGCTATACGAGCACTCTTAGCCTTTGTATGCATCAAGGGATTTAAATTATATGAAATGTATGTAAAGAGTGTATTTTTAAATGGATCCATCATGGAAGAAGTATATGTAAAACAACCCCCAAGATTTGAGGATGTAACTAAACCTGATCATATTTTCAAACTAAAGAAAGCTTTATATGGTTTGAAACAAGCCCCTAGAGTATGGTATGAAAGACTTAATAAATTCCTCATCGATCAAGGTTTTGTACGTGGAAAATTTGATACAACATTGTTTATAAAATGAAAACAAAATGATATTTTGATAGTTCAAATATATATTGATGATATTATATTCAGTGCTACTAATGATCTTTTATGTAAGGAATTTTCTAAGATAATGTAGGGAAAGTTTGAGATGTCAATGATAGTATAATTGAACTTCTTTCTTGGCTTGCAAATTAAGCAAAGGAAGAATGAAATTTTCATATCTCAAACAAAGTATCTAAAAGAGCTATTGAAAAAATATCAGATTGATCAAGCAAACAAAGCAGACACAAATATAAGCTCAACTACGTTGCTTGATGCTGACATCAAAGGAGCAGCCTATGACATCACAAAATATAGAGGAATGATTGGTTCATTACTCTATCTCACTGCAAGAAGACTTGACATCCAATTCAGTGTTGGAATATGTTCAAGATATCAATCAGCCCCAAAGGAATCACATGTTGAAACTATCAAAAGAATCTTTAGATATCTTGCAGGCACAATAGAGTTAGGTATTTGGTATCCTAAAATAGGAAATGAATACCTGGTTGTATACTCAGACTTAGATCACAAAGGATATAAGATAGACAGAAAGAGCACCAATATGCAATGCCAGTTTCTTGGAGGTTCACTTGTATCATGGTTCAGCAAGAAACATAACACATTGTCCCTTTTATCAACGGAAGCTGAGTATGTTGCTGCGTCAAGTTGTCGTGCACAAGTGCTTTGATTAAAACAACAACTTCAAGATATTGATATTCATCTATGAGTGATACCTATCTACTGTGACAATACTAGCACAATAATCTTGTTAAAGAACCTTTTGCAACATTCTAAGATCAAGCATATAGATGTCAGACATCATTTTATTAGAGACTATGTTCAAAAGAAAGATGTCAAAGTGATATTCATCTCAACACATCTTCAAATAGCTGACATTTTCACAAAATCCCGTGAAAGATCAATATTTGTTTATATAGAGAGAATTGGGAATGGTAAATCCTGATGAATTATAAGTTGTTAAATTATTACATGTTTACAAAGGTAATTCAATTATGTTTTGATGATAACTGGCTTAAGCGTCAGAGTACATAGTAATTTGTTTTTGCAGGAGTTTGAAAAATACTCTGTTGTATGACAAGTAAAGCAGAGCTTAACAGAGAGGATGATCACCATGACATCACTTGAGTAATGTCTGGCAGTGATAATCACTATGACATCACTTAAGTAATGTCTGCCAGTGATGAGTTCTCATAACTTGAATGACCATTCGAGTGATGACTTGAAGAATCAGGGAGGTTGGATAAATTCAAATTTGAAACTGCATAATGGTTGGATTTGAAAAGGTGGAAGTTGAAAAGATACGTCACTCGAGTAACCACTCGAGTGATCAAGCAGAATCAATCGAATGATCGTCAATACAGAGAAAAAAATCATGCTATTTTCTGCTTAATTCAACAATCCATAGGCTACAATCAAGCATGGGACTATCCATGAGTAATTATGATATTACTCATGCTAGGTATGTCTAATAAGTGTTTTTTAGTTCATGATCACTCGAGTGAGACCCCAAGATCACTAAAGTGATGTCGAGCACAGTAGGATATATTGGTAAGCAAACTATCATTTTCACCAAATCACTTCTAGTAACTCTCCCAGTGATCTGCCAAAAATTTTTTCCAATCAATTACCCATTCTATAACCGTCAAAACCCAATGATTTCCACCCCAGAAGCAGCCTAAATCCTCTGAATCTCTATACTAGACTCGCGACATTCGCTACTCTGAGAAGGGATTTTAAGATTTTGTGACTCAATCTTCTAATGGCAAGAACTAAGGTCCCCTATGATCAATCTTCAAAGTCTCTGCCACCTCTTCCATCAAAGAAACAAAAGAAAACAAAAACTCCAAAGCCTAAATCACATTCTCGGCCAAAGGTTCTCGAGAAAGCTCCACAGGAACTATAACCTAAGGCTAAAAAGGTTGTAATCAAATAGTTAGTGACTATAAAGGCCAGAACAAAGAAAGCATCTCCTCCTGGAAAAGGCAAAGAAATTGCCTCTCCTACTCCACCCTCTACTGATACCTATGAAACTCCCTCTTAGACTGGAAAGGATCCTAAGGGATTAAAGTATGATGAAAAGATTGTAAAGTCTGTGGCAAACATGTTGGAAGATGCCTTTCAATCAAAGGAAGTCAAGCAAGGGACTTCCTTCTAAGCTTCCAAATCCACAAAGTCTCAACATGAGGCCTCGGAAGAAGGAAATAATGAAGAAGTGGAGAAAAGAGTATAGAAGAGGAAGATATCACAGTTCCACCAAAGGGATTTATTTCAAAGAAACTTGAAGAATCAAAGAAGTATACTGACTACTTCACAAGAAAAAAATGTGTAAGATGTATAATGTGGATTTAGGTGTCTTATTTAAGGCACCTAGCTATCTGTACATTTTCCTTATTGTGCAAAGGTGGTTAGGAACTTTTATTGTCATCTAGAGCCAATTGAAGATTGCTTCGAATGAGGTTCGGTTGTAGGGAGGAACTTGAGACTAAAGTGAGAGGAAATAAATTCCTAATCTCTTCCTCCAGGATCAACAATTGGCTAGGCATTAAGAATCCACCAAAGGACAATCTTACCAAACTCATACCGAACCAAATCTTTAGCATTTTGAGAACCGATGAGAGAATAAGGCCTTTGATATTTACCTCGAGAGAGATGAGTGATCTTTATAAAGTGATGTGGTTCATATACTCATGCTTTAGTGAACAAATTCAACAACTTCACATACTTTATTGATCGGGACTACAAGAACTTGGCTTCGATTCTCTTGAAGGAGAAGAGAAACTTGGGAGAAATGATCTTTTCAGAAATCAAGAGATATCGATTATTTGGCACCGGCACTATTCATATGTCATTCCCTCAATTGATCCCCCTATTTCTTAAGGCAAACAAGATTTGATACTTGGACCCGAATAAGTTGGTTGAAAGGTTGCTACCAGTTAGAAGAAACCAAATCGGGAAGTTGGGGATAAAGTTTCCTTTGAAGCATTCATTGACTACTACACTGAAGAAGAAGAAGAAGAAGGCAACAGAGACTAAAATGAGTGGGATGGATGATACACAGTCTACTGACCTTGCCACATCCACATCTCCTTCCTTCTTTGGTTCTTTAATTCAGACACATCTGAAGGAGGTGCTTTAGGGATTTCATGTGGACATTGCCAACACTAACATTGAGCTTGTGAGTCACATAAATCACAAGATGTCTCATATGTGTGAAGTCCTGAACGAGCATAACAGGTGGTATTGGCTCAGCAGGAAACTTAGACGAGTGCTTTGATAGAGGTTATTAGCCTTCTCAGGTCTCTTTATGAGAATGTTAATATATTAACATCCAGCTCTTTCATCCCTGATTCATCTATACTAGCCTCAGCTCCAGCCTCTATTCCTATTCCAGTCCCTGAGTCTCATATTCCACAAACCTCACCGAGTACTATTCTCTTCACCATAGTTGACCCATCATCATCCATACAAGTTCATATTACCTTAGATGAGCCTATTCAACCTAGCTCTGTACCTATACCTACACCAGTTGAATCACCTTTTGCTACAGAGCCCCTACCTTAGACTCCATCTCATCACTCTTACCAATCAGAGGATACTGAGGAGTTGGTGGTTTCATCTACTGCTCAGCCTTCATCATCACCACATCACACTTCTCTTTATGTACCTTATCTAGATGATACACTTCACATCCCTTTAGTTACCCTTCCAGAACCTCAGCCACCCTCCATGATTTACCCACCTTCACAGCTCATCAGGGCAACACTCACAATGATGTATCCTCCCCTCTTCGTCCACACCTATCATCATCATTAAGCCCTCTTCATCACCCAGGTCTAGCTCTATTTCTCCTCTTAGTCTACCCTTTCAGATGATGTCAAAAAATAGGAGAAGAACTAAAAGTGATTTTAGTGCTTTTTTATTGATATAGCATGTGTATTGGGGTCTTAGGATATTTAGTGTTTATTTGAATATTTAGTGTTTACTGCACATTTATGTTATCTGTTGAACTTGATGAAATTTATGATTTTGAATGATATTTTAAGCTTAAAGCCTAGTTAAAGATTTAAGTTATTCACATTGATAGCTTATGATATCAAGTTTAATTGTTTTTATCTTTCTCATTATCTAAATTTCATATTGATATTAAATTTTGTCTTCCTTTGAATCCAAAGATAGATTTAACTATACAAAATCAATTTTGAAACAATGAGTTTAAAAACCAATAAGTTTTGTCATCATCAAAAAGGGGGAGAATGTTAGCTACCATGTTTTGATGATAACAAATGTTGTTCCAAATGATTTGATAATGAACAAAAGGTTTTTTAAAACAAATGAATAGAGTTTTCTGAGATAAAAAGTGCCATCACTCGAGTGAGCATTCGAGTGATGAAGTAAGGAAATTGCTCTATTTCAGTAATGCTCTCTATAAGATTTTTTTAGGAGATCACTGAGTGATCACTTGAGTGATAAAGGAAAAGCATCACTAGCACAACAATGGAGTGATTCTGAAAGTGATCTATTGTTGCATTGACAGATCACTCTAGTGACCACCTGAGTAATGCTTTATTATGAGATCACTAGCAGAGCACTCGAATGATACATCAAGTGATTGATCACTTACACAACACTTTAGTAATGCATCCAGTGATTCATCATAGATCATTTGAGTGATCACTCGAGTGATTGGAATAGTGGCTTGCTAACATAGCACCTGAGTAATCCATCCAGTGAGCACTCGAGTGATGAGTTTCTATTAAAATCACTTGAGTAATGACTCCTAGAAAGCTAGAAATTCAGTCTCTAATCATTGATCCAGTATATTCATGTTTAACGCTTCATTGTATTAGTGTTTTAAGTGTTTTCCAGGCTAACAATGAAAAGTTCATGCAAAGAGATAAAAAGGTATCTTATCGAGCATTAAGAATGTCCAAATGTAACAACTAGTTTTTAAATGTGATAACGTCAAAAATAGCAGCAAGATTCCAACGGACAAGTTGAAATACTCACACCAGTCATATCCCACACATCTATAAATACAGAAGATTCAAGATAACACAAGATCAACAATAATAGAGTGAACAACGATCAATTTATACTCTGTGCTTTGTTTCTTATTCTTTAATTCTCTGTACTTTAGTGTTTATCTATATACTCTTTGAGAGATATTTTTATCACAAACTCAATATCATTTATTTAGATAACTTAAGGTTGTGGAACCTTAAGTTGAGATTTGAGATTACATCATGTAAAGGGGAGCGAGTGTCCGAGTAAGGAACTTGCATTGTACTGAGGTGCCAAGAACCCACTGAATCTTGGAAGTTATAGTGAAAATCTCAGATGAGCTCTGAGGACTGGGCGTAGGTCAAAGTGGTTCTGACTGAACTAAGATAAATCCCGGTGTACACTTCAGTGATATCTTTCTCAACTTTTAACTTGTTTAAATTCCATAAATTATTATTTACGCTTTTGAATTTTTTGTATCACCCAATTCACCCCCTCCGCCTCTTGGGTAAAACGCTTGCACTAATAAAATTGAGAAAGCTGTTAATTTTGACCATGTTTAGTGTCATAAATAAAGGGAGAGAAAATGGTCCCCACTTGATAGAAGTTACCTACAATTAATGGTCAACTTAGTCAAACTTAACGTCGTTATCAATTTAGCTACCTTTAAAATTGTTTATTACTACTTTTGCACCTACCAAATATTAATTCTACTAGGTGTTCAAAGTGTAAAACATTATTACTATTTTTATACATTTACCCTTTATTTAAAGGTTAAGAAAATCACTAAACAAGCCTATCTATTCTATTGCATATGAAGTGGGATTACATATAATCATAATGTAAAAGATTGATTTAAATGTTTGATTAAAATTATGTAAAAGAGATTATATATTTTGCATAATGTTGATTCCTTAAAATAGATACATCAAAAATGAGAAATACTCATATAGTGACATCAGTTGAACCCTATAAAATAAAAAATATAACAGCTCAAATCATTTTAATTATAGTTGGTTAATGACTTGTTTGAAATAACTCACGTTATATTTTTTTATTAAGAAAAATAAATCTATTTATGCTAGTTAGCTAAGATGTTGTTTTAATTATAGTTGGTTAATGACTTGTCTGAAATAACTCATGTTATATTTTTTTATTAATAAAAATAAATCTATTTATGCTAGTTAGCTAGCTAAGATGTTGTTTTTTTTTACATAATGAGTTTTATTTTTCTTAAAAATAAAATAAAATATGAATTGTTTCAAACTAGTCATTAGCTAACTATGGTTAAAATTATATGATTTGTTATATTTTTCATCTTACAAAGTTCAAATGATAGGGCACTCTTAGAGTAAGTAAATATTTGGATTTTTCCATCAAAATTGCACTACTAGAACATAGGGAATAGACGTGAGAATCTGGGGAGGAAAAAAAAAGATACTCATTTTGATCTTTTAATATAAGACATAATTTATTTTTTTAGAAAGATTAAGGAAATTTAATAAGTTACTTATTCATATAATATGTTGTGTATTATTAGATTATATATTATTTTATAAGTTAGACAAATAGTTTAAAGAAAAAAATGATAAATATAAATATTTTAAAATATTTTAATTAATTTTTTTAATATCTTTAAAATAATCAATATTATATTATATTTAAAAAAGGGAGGTAGTATTATTTGGCCTTACCACCTTCATGTGATCTTTTACTTGACTTATTAGTCATGCATTCGCCATTCACCCACAGAACTAACAGCTGAAAGTGGTTTTGGATTGCTTTTTTCTTTTATTTTTTTAAAGGGTTAAAGGCCAGTTTTGCCCTATAAGTATTGATTCAGAGGCAATTTTACCTCGAAAGTTTCAAATGTAGGGTAATTTTGCCCTGATTGTTATCGCAGTTAAGTTGACCGTTAGTTGACTAAATTTAGGGGCAAATTTGCTCCAAAGTAAAAACTTTCAGGTTAAATTTTCCCCTGAGATAACAACAAAATTTCCCTGAAAGTTTCAACTAATGAACAAATTTGTCCTAAAATTTTTTACTTAAAAGCAAATTTGTCCTAAAATTTAGTTAATTAACGGTCAAATCTAACTAGGATAATGGTCAGAGTGAAATTTCCCCATATTTGAAACTTTTGGGGCAAAATTTACCCAAATGAAACTTTCGAGACAAAATTGCACCTGAGCCAATACTTCCAGGGAAAAATGACCTTTAACCCTTTTTTAAATAGCTGATAGCATATGCAGGAGGGGATCTAGTTGATACTTATCAATTATTCCCTCTGTAACTTTATATAAATTCCCATTTTTTAAATAGGTTTGTATTTTCTTATAAGGTTATTTTTCAGTTGGTGTCAGTAATAAATGCATTTCTACCCATTTTACCTTAATTATTCTTACATCATTTATTATCCATACATTCTCTTTCGTCATTTTTTGTTATTCTCTCATTTACTCATTTATAAATAAGGGCATTGTTGGGAAAAAATTACTCCATCCGGTCCTTAATATAAAACCTAGTTGATTTTTTTGGAGTCATTAATAAAGCTAAATAAGTAACTTAATGATAAATATAAATACTTTAAAGTAATTTATTAAACTTTCTTAATCTCTTTAAAAAGATCGATCAGATCATATAATAAGAACTGGAGGTATTATATTTCTTGCCTAATTATTAATTTTAAAGAATTTTAAATGTTCTTAAAATCATGATTAAAAGCACCTTATAGATTATATATGTGTGTGTGTGATTAGAGGGATAATTTCTTTGTTAAAGTCAACTTAGTGTCTGTTTGGTTATTAGTAGAAGTTGTTTTTCTAAAGTTATTTATAGTATATGAGGTAAGTATGTGAATTAAGTTTTGTCTTAACTTACTTGAACGTATTTCTTAAATGTCCACTAAAACAAGCACTTAGACGGGAGGCAGCCATCAAATCTTTCAATTTCATTTGAACTTTCCAGTATTCCATGTTCAAATCCTTTGAATCCTCTCATCAAACAAACATCAATAATTCATTTATCTCTTGCACTTTAAATTCATCAATCCTACTTTGGGATAGTGAACCAATTAATATTATTTTTTAAAAAAGACAATTATTCAATCTCAGGGAAAAAGAAACATAAATACCATGTAAACTTTTAAAACCCAAAAAAATCTATTAACACTTGTAAAGGACAGAGAGGGGATTGAGGGGGAATATGAGATTTTTATGTTTGTGATAAATGACCAAAATGCCCCTCAAATTAAAACTCCACCTTCTTTCTCCCCCTTCCTCGACTTCTCTCCCTCTCTTCCTCTTCCTGATATCGTTCCCTGCTATTTCTTTTCTTCTTTCTCGACATTAGTAGGTTTAACTCATTAAACTGATATTTTTTGTCTTCTTCTTAGATCTTCTACCAGATTGATCTTTTTGTTTTATTTGTTCCCAAATTGGTTAATTGTTCCTAAATCATCATGTGGGATTTTTTTAATTGTTCATGGACTCCAATGATAAAGGAAGGAGGTTTATTTTGTCCAGATTAATTTTTTCCTTTAGTTTTGTTAATTGTTGATCTGGCTTTGGGTTTTTTTTTCAGAGTCAGAATCAGAAGAGCCTTGGATGGGTTGTCATTCTGGTGGTAGATGCGCATGTTTCTGGGTGAAGTGGGTGATCCTCAGATAGTGGAGAGGGAAACCCAAGAAGATAAAAACTGTAATATCTTAGATTTTGGGCTTAAAGATTTGAGGATAAGCCTGTATCAGGTAGACGACTAGACCCAGTTTAAGAAGAGTTTCCAAGATTGATGGGAGTTAGAAAGACTCTCGGGGATTATATGATCAGGCCTTACCTGGAAGAGAGCCCAGTATGCTTAGATAGTAGGATTAAAGTGTTAGTGTAAATGTGCACAAGACACATATACGATGCCATTGGGTTGGTAGAAAAATGCCACCTAGCTATATCATAAGGTATGAGACTGATTGGTCGAGTAAAATATGCCGGTATAGGTAGGCATATAGCCTTTTCAGTGCATGCATGTATACCCTTCATTTTTTATAAAAGACATCGGTATGTGGCACCATATGGGGCACACACACACTCCGACTTAGTATCATTTAGCGGGCCTCGTATATGTGAAGCGATCCCGAGTAAACACTAATAAAGTAACTTTATTAAAGTAGCTTTAATAAAGTAAGCAATGATGACTCATAATAGCATAACTTTGTATTGGACAAATAAGAAAGTAACACGTGTCCATAATGATTACACTCACTATTCCTACTTTTGTGTTGGCTCATCCATGAGATTCCACATGTCCACTAATGATGAGGGTTACTTTTTTCCTTTTGAGGTGGCACTCCCTGAAGGTGACACCCAACCATTGAGTTAGGAGAATCTGTCGGTCTCTAGTCCGAACACGTAATTGACTTTTCTGAAAATCGAACCCGGGAGTTAGGGGAATTTGTTAGGCATCTCCTTCCCTTGACAAAAGTGGCATCTAAGAGAGAGAAATGGGGAACACTTGGCATCTTGTGAGCTAATCACAAGACACTTGTCACAGCTTGGCACCATTGGATTAAAGTAATGGACACTTGGCAAAAATATAATATCTCCATTCCCTTACTAAACTTTTGGCTAGACCATGAGAGAGGGAGGAAAAAATAGCAAAACAATCATATAAAATTGGCCTCGAATCGCATCTACGATCGACAAGCCCTTCACAAACGTTGTTCTACTCAATGAGAGCTTTCTTTCTATGGTCTCAATTTTCTAATCTGAGGTGTTTTGTGCCATCTAGTTATCGAGAGTACCTCCGAAATTCTGAACCGGTTGTAGAATTGTGAAGAGGTAAGCCTCGGCTTCATTTTGAACCAAGTATCTTGAGGTTTTGTTGAGTTTTCGTATTTCTCTTATTTTTGGTCAGACATAGAACCTATGAAAAGAAGATAACTTTGGTGTTTTTGAGGTTAGAAATAGATTCTACACACAATTTTGTGTAGGAATAGGTTGTGAACATGATTTTAGAAGGGTTGGATTGAAAACCCAAAGATTGAAGTCAAAGTAGTAGTGATGCCAGATTTCATTTTCTGGAGGCTGTATGCTTGTGATGATTTTTTAATTGACCAAATCTTATCCAATGATTATGAAACTTTCCAAAATTTTACTAAACTTTCAAGCTTTAATTTGATAGGTAATATGTGTCATTTGGATCAGTATATTAATATATATGAATTTTTGAAGTTAGTTGTTGCCAAATTATATTTCTGAAAGTTAGAATGTTATGGTGAAATTTTGGAACTTTCTAGATTTAAAGTAGACATCATAATATTTAATTTGATAAATAATACATGTCATTTGGGTTTGTATATTGTGAGATATGATTTGCTAAATTGTGGATATTGAATCTGGAAAGAATCCTGAGATAGGGTTGTTGCTCAACTTTTTTGGAACTGTGTTCTCATAATGGGAAGTATTAGATATTTTTTATTTAAAATATATTTAAATAGCTTCACATAGGACTTTGAACCACCTCATTTGGAGTTATAGAGATTAAATTATGAATTTTAGAAGTCATGCCATTAAAACTAGGACAATTCTATGGTAGTAAGGGTAAAATGGGAATTATGGAACTGTTTATTTCTATATGTTAGTGGGATCCATTTTCCCCCATAAAATAGGCTTAATAAGGATCATCTAGGTCTTTAAACCACCTAATTTGGATATTTGTAGAAAAAAATATGAATTTTCAAAGTTTATTGAAAATTCTGCCAACTTTTGGACATTGTTCGAAAATAAGAAAATAATGGAATTTAAAGTAATTTGGGATAAGTATGGGCCCAAAAATAAGGGACATGTCCTAGAGGCTAATGTAGCCACATAGGATATTCATTTGTCATGACTCTAATAGTGTAATCATATGTCTAAGGTTATGAGTTGACAAGGAAAATGGAATTAAAGGGTCTCGAGCAATTTCAGTGGTTAGAAGAAAAGGTACAAGAGAGGACTCAAAGACAAAAGATAGTGAACTTACCTATTCTACATATACTTGATATTTATATTTGTGTATTAATATGTCTAATTGCTTTACTTGATTATGTGAAGCATGTATGAACGATTGAAGCTCTGTTTCTATCTTTGTTATGGCCATATGTATGTATGTGAAACATTGAGCATGCAAATATGTCATTATGTTAGCATAAGCCTTTGTAAGACAAGTATGTTATGAATTAAGCATTTATCTTACATGCATATCTAGTACTGTATGCTACTAAAATTTCCCTGATTCTCACCCTCCCCCAACTAACTATTTAGGCAGGTGAGCACAGGAAAGAAGTACATGACGATGTGCTAGGAGAAGAAGTTGCGGATGAAGAGTTATGAAATTATTACACACTGTTCCGTTATGTATTAACATTTGATATGGTCAACTGCATAACCTGCATGATGAAGGGATTAATTATCTGAGCGTGTTAATTGAACTAGGAATGAGTAATCACACAGTACAAGCCCATTAGTTAAGTAGAGGAATTAATACGTAAAGAAAGAACTCTGATAATAATTGATAAGTTAAAGTGAAAAGTAACCATGTTAATAAGTTAAGCTGGTAAATATGGCTTTACCAAACAAATAGTGCCCTAAGAATAATTGTGAATGTTTTTGGCTGAGAGCTTATTTTACTGATTCTCATAAGTCGTAATAATAATAATTATATATCTTCTAATGCATAATAAAAGGGCATAAGGAATGGGTGTTACGAAAACCATTATTGATTTTGTCAATATCTAACGATTATGCCAAAACCATTACAACTTTTGTCAAAATCATTAACGTTTTAGTCAATCTCATTATTCAATTAGCCATAGCCCAAAACTCTTGGCCGATTCTTTTACACAATTTTTCAGTACTTAATGATTTTATTAAAACCATTACGAATTTTGTCAAAGCATTAATATTCTAGTCAATTATATTACTCAATTGGTCACAACTCACAACTCAACTCTTAGCCAATCATTTTACATATACTGTTAGTACTTATTGATTTTATCAAAACCATTATGATTTTTGTCAAAAACATTACTGTTTTAGTCAATCATATTACTCAGTTAGTTATAGCCCAAACCTCTTGGCCAATCCTTTCATATATTTTGTCAATACTTATTGATTTTGTAAAAGCCATTACGCATTTTGTCAAAACCATTATTGTTTTAGTCAATCTCATTATTAAATTGGTCATAGTCTACAACTCTTGACTAATCATTTCATACTTTTTATCAGTACTTATTGATTTTGTCAAAACTATTACCATTTTTGTCAAAAACATTACTGTTTTAGTCAATTCCATTACTCAATTGATCTTTAAGTGAGTCTTAAGGGCTTTTTGGTCTTTAAGACAAAACATGAAAAAACCAGATTTTCACCTCATCCCTTCTTTGTCATTTTCAAGTTTTAATGGGTTTTTTTGGCTTTTGGAAGTTGAATTGGTATTTAAATATCTTTTTCCATAAAACCTTATCTCCCAAATGCTTATAAGGTGATGAAATCAATTTATTATTAAAAAAAATATATCTTTTTTCTATTTCAGTAAATTTATAGTGTATTTTTTTTGCCGTATATAGTGTGTTATTTTTGCCAAAACAAAATTTAGAGGGCATGTTTGGTTCAATCCCATTACACCCTATAATATAAATGCAATGCGATACAATATTAATTACAGGACTAATGTTTGGTTTGATTTTTAAGTAAGGTGTAATGAGTTATTATTTTAACAATTATTTAAAATTAATATATCACATAAAGTCTATTTTACCCTTACTATAATCTTTGCAAAAAAAAATAGTTAAGAGCCGTCGCACTACCTCATTATAACTGTCACGCTATCTTGCAGAGGATCGTCAAATGGCGATGGTTGTGGTGGTAGAGGATGGTAACGTTGTTGTGGCGGCAGCGGTGGAAGGTAGTGATAGCAACAACAGTGGAGGAAGATGTAGTGGTGGCAGTGATGGTAGAGGAGGAGATCATGGTGGCTGCGACGGCAATAGTGGACGTAGTGTTGACAGGGTTTGGTTGAGGAGGAGGAGGAGGAGGTCATGGTGGCGGTGGCAACGGTAGAGGTGGCGGTGGAGGAGAAATAGAGAGGGATGGAGTAGAAGGAGGTAGTGGCGGCAGCAACGGTGAGAGGTGGCAGCAACAATGGTGGGGGGTGGCGGGGGCGGTGATGGAGGAAGAAGAGGTAATGTTGGCTATGGCAGGTGGTGGAGGAGGAGGAGGAGGTAATTTTGGCTACGGCAGGTGGTGGTAGAGGAGGAGGAGGTAATGTTGGCTACGGCAGGTGGTGGAGGAGGAGGAGGAGGAGGAGGAGGAGGTAATGTTGGCTACGGCAGGTGGAGGAGAAGGAGGAGGAGGAGGTAATGTTGGCTATGGCAGGTGGAGGAGAAGGAGGAGGAGGTAGTAGCAGTGGTGGTGGGGGGCGATGGCAGTCAGGGGGAGGAAGCGACAGTAGTAGAGGAGGAGGTAGTGGCGGTGGTGGCGGTAGTAAGGGAGGAGGAAGTAGTAGCGATGACAATAGGTGGAGGTGACAGCAGTGGAGGAGGAGGAGGAGGAGGTAGTGGCGGTATCGATTGTGGCGTGATGTGGCTAAGTGAAAAGATATAAGTAAAATAAAGAAAATTGAAGCTAAATGGTAAATTGGACTTTTTAAATCATGCAACGGGATGGTAACGAGGATTCCTAGGGGGAGGTATAAATAAAGATTATCAATTTTTCAATAATCATCATTACCATGGTAAACCCTATTACTATGCCAAAAAGCAACCAAACACTTTTCTTTTGGTAATGCAACCATATTATTATTGCAAACATGCAATAGGTTTGAATCAAACATGCTCATTATATATTATGATCAGCTTTTCACCCAACAAAGCGACATGTCTTAAAAGATTATTATTATATTATTGTCGTTATTATTATAAAAATGTTATTTACATTTATGACAACACATAAGACACGTACGAGGGCTAAATCTCTAGTTGAAAAGCATTGTGGATCAAAGATGAAGGTATATAGGCCCACAGTCTTAGAGCTGGTAATATGGGGCCTGCACTAGCTTACGGGTTGGGAATTCACCAACTCTAACCCATATGTGTGGGTTTGCGGGCCAACTTGCAGCTCACTCAAATTCTTTTTTTTATTTTCTTTTTTTTAACAAAATTAAGAATGAGAATGAGGCAAATTGTTAACAAAAAACAAACATATCCCATGCCTACTCACACTGTGTCACGTCCAAGTTGTGTCTGAAGTCTAAAAGACAAGTAGGCAACCATGTTATAAAAATAAATAAATAAATTTGTAGGCTAGCCCGCAAACCCACGGGCCAACCCACATCAGCCCGCGGGTTGGACGGTGTGGGCATATGTGGCCCATTTTTTTTCGGATTTGAAAAACCTCAACCCTAACCCTGTTAAAACCCACATACTGTGGGTTGAACCCATGGGTTAGACCCGTTTTACCAAAATAGCTCTAGTGCCCTACATCCTTCTCCGTGACGACGAAGACCCACTCATTATTCAAAATCAAAATCAAAATCATGGATCAACCCACTCTCGATTTGACTTAGATTTGTCTTTGACCATTCCATATTTTCGACGCAGACGATTTAAAGTGTGTTTAGATATAGCTTTTGAGAATAGCTTTTTGAGAAAAAAGTGATTTTTTTAATAGATTCTGAGAAAAATAGATTATGAGAAAAAAATGATTATGATAAAATGAGAGTGTTTGGGTATTATTTTGAGAATCACTTTTTTAGTGGTCAAATTACCAAAAATGACATTAGCTTTTGTGATAATTACATATAAAGAATAAGATTATATTTTATATATTATTTAACATAAAATTTAACAATAAATACCAAAAATTATTTAAATTTGTCTGAAAAATTCTAAATTATATAAAAAAAGAAATGAAACATACATACATACAAATATATATATTAATAAATTGTATAATGAAAAATCATTCATAAATAGTTAATATAAAGTATAAGATGATATTTTATATATTTTTAATATTTAAATTTTATAATCAATACAAAAAATGAAATAAATTTTTGTACAAAATTAAAATGATAACATTTTCCAATTATATAACATGAAAAAAAAATAGATCAAACACACACACATATATATATTAAAAAATTATTTATAAATAGTAATTAGAAAGAGAAGGAAATAAAAGAGAAGAAGAAGTGAATAGATTATGAAAAGTAGAAAAACATAACTTTTTCATAAACCATAGTTTTGGATTCAAAACTATGATTTAGGAGAAAAAAGTGATTTTAGAGTTTTTTCATATATTTAGATAATTTTTTCTAAAACCATAATTTTATTAAAAAAAAATAATTTTAGGTTGTCATCCAAACACACGCTTAATGCCTCAGGAAAACGATGAACAAGTCGCCAAATTCTGCTCCTCGGAACCCAACATGAGCAAAAGCGCCGCCGTCCAATACATCGAAAATATCCCCACCGCGTGCTTGTGGCACCGGGCGATCTGCCTCGCCGATCACGCGATTGGCTCTGTTTCTGTGTTTTCCTTCCCAGGGAACAACGAAGCGAGAGCGAAATCTGCTCAAATTGGGCATGTCTTAGGGTCGAATTATTGGGGGAAAGGGATTGCGACGAAGGCGGTGAAGATGGTGGTAGAAATGGTGTTCGTTGAATTTCCAGATCTGGAGAGGCTTGAAGCTCTGGTTGATGTTGAGAATGTGGTGTCTCAGAGAGTTCTGGAGAAAGCTGGATTTCAGAGGGAAGGGATTCTCAGGAAATACTTGCTCATCAAAGGAAAATCCAGAGACATGGTTATGTTTAGTTTGATTTCGGAAGAAGTCTGAGCATGAATTGTTTGATATATGTTTATCGTTCTTAGCTTGAAGGTAAGCGACTTTGATTTCTGAGTTCAACTGAAGGCAGAGTCGCTTTCTGCAACTATGAAAACCCAAAGGAAATGTCGTTGAAGGCAATGACCTCGTTATCCTGTAGGATGTACGCAGCAGCGTTTTATGAAGTGTGATTTTTTTTTCCTGGACCTGAATGAAGTATGAATTTATGCTTTGCTCAGTGAGTTGAAGATTTATAATAATATAGTATTGTTATGAAAATAAGAAAAGTATAAGAGATGGAAAGTGAGAGAGATAGAGAAGATAAGAGAAAATAGGAGGAGAAACATAGGGCAATTCTGAATCATCTTTATAATTCTTTAACTGAATTTGCTTCTATAACCGAATAATCAATAGATGATTATGGGAGAGTTTCATATAGCTGAAAAAGCAAGCACATGCAGGTGGGTACGGAGAGATCCTCAAGCATGGCAATACGGCCAAACTCGACATCTGTGCTCAAAGTGGAGATCCCCGTTACTGTGATGAGATAAGTATATCCTAATTTATTTATAAAAATAATTCGCTAATTAAGTTTGATATGGTTAATATTTGAGGATCCCAATATAACAGGAAAGGCTTATATATTGCACTTTTTTTTTTTAACTGTTTTGGAAATCAAAACTATAGTTCAAACAAAGGAAGGAATGAATTTTTTTTTCAACAATATAATGGATGTTGTGTAGGCATTGTTGTGTTACATTGGCAGCTTATTTCTTATCTGTTTGTGGATTTAATTCCTTTGTGTTAAAGATTTATTGTCTTGATTAAAGAACATATTAAATTCTCGTAAACCATTGTCTTGATCATATTGATGTAAAGACATATTGATGTCCATAGTCTTAAATATATTAAATTTATTATATTGTTTATAGACCTTTTATTTTGTGATATGTAAAATCCCATTAGATGGACAACGTTATTGGATGAATTATTGTATCCCATATATATCCCATTAAATTATTCTATGGGCGATTAATTAATTGAATAAATAACCGTGAGAGCCTTTGTTCTCTCATCAATACTAAAATTAGTGCCATCAGACTGACCATATACATATGCACAAATCTAGATCCATCATATAGTGCATAATCATATCCCCATAAATAATGATATCTTGAAAATTAAAATACGTTCTAAATTTTTCACTCCACTAACATGTTGCTTGTTTTAAGTCACATAAAAAAAATTGGTAATTAACAAAAGGTGCCCTCATTAGCAAATAACATAAAGCCGCCACCTAATTGATTTTAAATATAACACACAATTTGATGTTAATGAAATAAGGCTATTAATTTTTCATAATACCCAATTTCTTAAGGTACCACGTGCATTAGGCACCCCACACCTTCAAACATCTCAATTATATATCTCAATTATATATGAGGAGATATTTTCATATCTTATCAATAACAATTCTAATTAAATTAGAATCTTACGCCATATCCCTTATTATTCTAATCAAATTAGAATTTCTCACATATATTCGGTTACGCCATAATAAATGTATATGTAGATAAGTGAAGGCCAAATTGAAGAAAACTGTTTGCCCTGCTCATTGCAACATTTTAGTAGACTTGAAAAACGTTGATCATATGAATGATAATATAATAAAACCAATAAAACATAAATCACAAAGTATTTATGTAATGGGAATTGTGAAGCCAATATGAAACTTAATTCTTAAAACCTCATATAGCCAACGTATGAAACCACCGGATGAGATAATAACAAATTTAACCAAGGCAATAAAGTCTATTAAAGTATTCCACATAAAAAAAATTAATATACATAAATATATTTATATTTTGATAAGCCAAAATCATCAACGGAAATTATTTGAGCCCATCCACTAAACGGGTGGAAGTAAATTGCAAATACACAAATAAACATCCACCAATATCTATATTCAATTCTAATATATATACAATCCTCAAATGAGGACTTTCACACAGTAGCCACACAAATGATATTGGATATCATGAATTCTCATCAATTCATGTAATAATGCAAGGCTCATTAAGAATAGGGTAAAGATGTATCTAACATCTCGATCAATATTTGAAGGTGTAATCAGTATTCTAAATTATTTAAGAGTGCAATCAACACCCTAAACTATTTTTGGAGGTGCAATCAGTACCCTAATGTATTAAAAATGGAGCAGTTACATCTCTTCACTAACAGAATACTAACTCTGTTTGCTAACACACTGTTTTCTTTCCTCTTTCATCAATCTTCAACATATTCATCCCTTTTTTTCCTTTTTCATTATTTCAACAGGTTCCTCTTTCCTCCTCAGAACTTCTTATCATAGTATTTTTTTACTTGGGGAATTTAATAAAATTTAATATATTCCTACATCTGTGATTGAAACGGATAATTTACTATGAATAAAAGTCCCCTCTGATTTCTACTTGGCTTCTTCTTTTATTTGGGGTGTAATTTAGGGTGCTGATTGCACCTTCAAAAATACATTAGAGTGCTAATTACACCTCTAAAAATATTTTAGGGTACTGATTGCACCCTTGAATATTTTAAGATACTGATTATACCTTAAAAGAGTGTTGTATACACCTTTACCCTTAAGAATATAAGCAAGCCACATATGTATATATAAAATCACGAACATATAGATGTAATGCCATAATATATGAAGGATCATTTGGAGATTTATCACAATTAGCATTAAATGCCATTAAGTTGGGTTGATAATGTTGAAACTATTCCAATGGTCACCTTTTGCTAGGCCATTTTCTTAGCATCACATGACTTTGATTTTAAACACACAACCTCTTCCATTTGTTCAAGACATGTTTTTATGATAGGGACCAAGGTAGTATGGACTGCCAAAATTCCACATCAAGTAGTATGGGCTGTTTGATAGGATACTTAAATACCTTAATTCTTCCATCTCAACAGCTAACTTTTTGGGTATAATTCTCTAAGGTGTTTGGGTGCCTATAATAAATTCAATCTATATATACCAAGTCATAAATGATCCAACTTTGTCAGTTATTGTTCACATTTACCGAGCCAATATTCATCTACTTCTCACCTACAACGTTAACATTACAGATGATTAAGCCTTGAAGCGTTTTTTATTTCAATAGAAACGACATACTTATTACTCCTAAAGAATTATTTAGGAGAGAAAAACATGCTTTTATAACTCAAAATAAAAAGACTTCATAAATCTTTAACACAAATGAATCAAGACAATGGTCTATACATCAATATGCTTTCAAGACAGTAAATCAAGACAATGGACATATGCTTATTGAATATTGACAATGACTATATGTTTGTGATATATAATTTACTTAAACATATATCACTACAAAAAAAATAGCGAATTAGCGATGAAATTTCCGTCACTAATCAACTTAGAGACGGAACAATATTAGCGACGAAATTAGCAACATAATTTGTTTCGTCGCTAAAAAAGACCGTTACTAATTGATTAGGGACGGAATTTTGAATTTTGTTGCTAATTAGAGATGGAATTTCCGTCGCTAATTAGAGACGGAAAAATTCCGTCGCTAAATTTCGTCTCTAAATAAGAGATGGAATTGATTAATTAGCAACGGAAAATTTCGTCTCTAATCTGTCGCTAATTATTATTTTTATATATAATTTAAATTGCCACATGTCTACAACATGAGCCTCCACATGTCCTGTCAAACCCCTTAATATTCTGATATTCGCTATATAATCAATGCGTCGTTCAGATGGCAAACAGAAATAGTGAAACTATACTGATAATAAGTACTTACTGATAATACAGAAAATCCTCATCTAGGTTGAAAAATACATACATAGTACAAAAGAAATAAATTCCACAACTAAAGATAATCATATGTAACTCCTGGCTAGGACCGGACCTTCAATCGCCAGTAATTACGGTTTTGCCCTTAGAGCCGCTGTCCTTTGCTGGAATATTTTTAGATGTTGAAAAAGGGTGAGATTCGAATGAATCTCAGTAGTAATATACAATCAGTCATATAAAATGCGATAAATAAATATGCAATGCACCATGATATGTAAAATGCTAACTCATGTTGTATGCATACTGTCCAAGGCCAAACAACTGTTTGCAACCCCGGCTAAACTCGTGTCCATGGTCAAACGATATGTTTAGACCCTGGCTTATTCGCGTGTTGTGTCACAGGCACTGTCATGTTACAGAAAATGATATACACAAAATATAAATAATCACATAGTATATGAGAGAAAGAATTACTACCTGGGTCCTTTTTCAGTCCAACTGTTTATCCAAAACTTTTTCTTCGGCTCGGGCTTTTACCAGTTCCTATGAATTAAAATTAACAAGTAATTGGTTATTACTTGTATTACTACTATCTTTAATCATATTCTTCTGATTATCTCAGTTTCAGTGGCTTATACACTATATAATTTTGCATAGTGTAATTTTACTATTCTTCAACAAATTGACAGATTTTTCAGTTAATTTTGAAAAATCATAACTAATTCTAGAAAAATCGAAATTGACTGGGTCCAAAGCCAACATGAAGCTATTGAAATATATTTTTATGGAAAAATATCGAAATCTACCCAGATTTACCATATTACTCCCAGAATTTCCCGAAATACCCCTATTCCAGATTAGTCTCTAGAAACATAGCATGACTTTGAAAATCTATATCTCCTAATATACTTGTCCAAAAATTATGTTCTACCCTTCTAATTAAAGCTATGGATGTCTAATTTAAATCTGGAAAGTTTCATAATTATTTGGCAAGGTTTGATTTTCCAAACGTTCGACACAAACAAACTGTTTTCTAGAAACACAGTTTGAGAGCAACTGACTTCAAAAATTCATATCTCTTAGTATACTAATCAAATTAACACAAAATATATACTAAATTAAAGCTAAGACTATGTACTTCAATTCTGGAAATTTTCATAGCCATTGGGAAAGATTACATAGTTCAAAAATACCACGAAATCAACTACTAGAATCTGGATGTTCAGGATTGCACCTGTTTCTAAACCCATATTTCAAAAATCATAACTCTCTCGAAAGATATGCAAATGATACATTCGACCACTACTTTTAAAGCTTGTTATGTCTACTATCTCTCTATAAATTTTCGTAAATAATGGATGTGATTTGGTTGGTAATAAAGCCACACGAAACTGACTGACTCTGATGAACATCAGTTTTGGACAGTCTAACTTCAAAAATTGATAACTTGTTCGTTTTGACACCAAATTGAGCTCTTCTTAATTCTATTTCATACTAAACATCCTAAAATTTCCATATCAAAAAGAACCAGATGAAAAATCCATCTGTAGCCTCCGTTTGAGCTTCTGAAAGTTTCCGATAAAACCTCTATTTTCCAGTGACCAAAACAGAGTTGATAAAACTCACATGCAACCATGATTTTTGGACTCTAATCTCAAAGATTTTGACTCTACATACTCCTAAACATGTTCCTTAAGTTTTGGGACGTGATTACAGAAGAAAAGGAATCGAAAATCTCATGCAAAACGGACACAAACTTGCTGGTTTTGAAACTGAACGGTAACAAAACGTTTTTGGTGACTTCTCTTGATTCCAGCAGCAAAACAACCCAGAAAACAACCACAAATCCAATGGAAATCCAAGGTTAAAGTAGAAGAAACTTACCTAAACATGTTTATGATGTTGTGTGTGAGATTTGGAGCTTGTTCTTCCTTCGTTTCTCTCTTTCTCTCTCTCAGTTTTTCTGTTTTTTGTGCTCTCTGTTTCTGCTGTGTTTTCATTTCTCTTGTTTGCTTCTGTTTTATGTTCTGAGAGGTGTCAAGCTGAGGCAATAATGATGAAAGGAGGGAGTTTGTGAGCTGTACGTATGTGTGTTGTATGCTGGTCTACTAAGAAGAGAATGTGTGTGTGTGTTGTTCCAATGAGAGAAGAGGAAGAGAATGAGTCATGCATGTTGTACGTGTGTGTGCTTATGATGCTCCAAGTGTGGAAAATGAGGAGGCTGTACGTGTGTCTTCATGCATGGTGAGTATATGTGTGTTTGTCTCATGTGTTGGTAAGCTTTTAAATATATATATATATATATATATATATATATATAGGTATATTTTTATCCTATTTATTACACACACTAGGTCCTAATTTTTCCCTTTGTCAAATTTAAGTTTCCTTAAATTTTGTAGGTTCCACAAATTGGCTTACTATCTAATTTCCATAATTTAATCCTTGCATTAAATTTTTGGGATGTTACAATTCTCCCCCCGTAAAATTAATTTCGTCCTCGAAATTTGTTACATATAGGAAGACATAAATTCTGGGTATCGTCTCTTCATGTCCTCTTCAGCTTCCCAAGTTGCTTCTCTGGGAGATAACCTCTTCCATACCACTTTGATGAATAGAATACTCCTTTGTCTTAATTGTTTCTCCTGTCGATCAATGATTCGGTCTAGTGTGACCTCATACGTCAAATCATCTCGCATGTCAACCTCTTCATATTCAATCACATGTTCTGGATCAGGTTGATATTTCTTCAGCTGTGAGACGTGGAAGACATCATGTAGTCTACTCAAACTTGGGGGTAAAGCTATTTGATACACTACTGGCCCAATCTTAGACAAGATCTCGAAAGGACTAATATACCTTGGGCTAAGCTTTTTCACCTTTAACACCCTCCTAATGCCAGTAGTAGGTGAAACCTTCATAAATACGTGGTCTCCAACATGAAACTCAAGAGGTTTTCTCCTTTTGTCAGCATAGCTCTTTTGTCGACTTTGTGCAGCTAGTAACCTCTGCTTAATCAACTTTATTTGCTCCGTTGTTTGATCAACAATATTTGGCCCGTACATTTGCCTTTCGGATAACTCTGCCCAGCATAAGGGTGATTGGCACTTCCTTCAATACAACGCTTCGTAGGGAGCCATTTGAATGCTCGAATGATAGTTGTTATTGTATGCGAATTCCGCCAAAGGAAGGAATTCGTCCCAACTACCCTTGAAATCAATCACGCATGCTCTGAGCATATCTTCTAATGTCTGAATTGTTCTCTCAGTTTGTCCGTCTGTCTGAGGATGATAGGTCGTACTGAATCAGAGCTTAGTACCCAAAGCCTCGTGTACCGCCTTCCAAAATCTGGAAGTGAATCGAAGATCTCTGTCAGATATGATGTTCTTTGACATACCATGTAAACGTACTATCTCATTGATATAAATGTCTGTAAGTTTATCGGGAGAGTAGTGAATGCTGATTGGGAGAAAATGAGCTGTCTTCGTGAATCGTTCTACAATTACCCAGATGGCATCATGGTTTCAGACTTTTGGTAGTCCTGTCACGAAATCCATAGTGATGCTCTCCCATTTCCACTCAGGAATTGTAGGGTTTTGCAGTAGTCCTGAAGGTCGTTGGTGCTCAGCTTTGACTTTCTGACATATAAGGCAACAAGCAACAAACCTTGTCACATCCTTTTTCATGCCTGGCCACCAATATGTGGATTGCAAATTGTGGTACGTCTTAGTTGCTCCTGGATGCAGAGTATATTTACTCTTGTGTGCTTCTTCCATGATTTGTCTTTTCAACTCAGGTTGTGGTGGAACATATATTCGCTTCTTGTATCTGACTAACCCACTTGGTGACAAGTCATATTCCTGAGTGTCTCCCTTTGTAATCATATCTCTAATAGACTGTGCGTGTTTATCTTGCATCTGAGCTTCTTCTATAACTGCTCTTAGATAATTCTCTGTCTTACTGACATTGCTGCCTTTAGTCATAACTTGATTTGATAAATTGAGATCTATGAAGTTCTCAATTAGCTTATACTCGTGAATCATCAGGGCTGCTACCTGCACTGTTTTGTGGCTCAATGCATCTGCTACTACATTAGCCTTGCCTGGATGATACTTGATCTCTAGATTATAGTCTTTAAGTAACTCCATCCACCTGCGTTGCGCCATATTGAGCTCTTTCTGATCGTATAAATATTTTAAGCTCTTGTGGTCACAGTACAACTCTACAGTCACCCCATAGAGATAGTGTCTCTAGATTTTTAGTGCAAATACAATTGCCGCTAACTCAAGATTATGTGTAGGATATTTTTGTTCGTGAGGCTTCAGCTGACGAGATGCATATGCCACTATTCGGCCTTGTTGCATCAAAACACATCCCAATCCATGACCACAGGCATCTGTGTAGACAACAAAGGTCAACTGTGGATCTGGGACTGTTAGCACTGGTGCTGTTGTTAATTTCTGTTTCAGCTCTGTTTCAGCTCTTCTCACAACTGTTGTCCCACACAAAAGGTTGAGTTTTTCGTGTCAACTTTGTCAATGACAAAGCTATTCTGGAGAAATTATGTATGAATCGCGTATAATAACATGTAAGATCCAGAAAAATTGTGTATCTCAAATACTGTTTCTGGCCTCTTCCAATTCAGTACTGCTTCCACCATGTTTGAATCTATTGAGACTCCTTGCTATGAGAAAACATGGCCTAAAAATTTAACTTCCGGTAACCACAACATATATTTGCTCAACTTGGCATGGAGTTGCTTACTTTTCAACATGTTCGACACTGTTCTATACAGCACAAAGTGCTTGTTGGATCTTACTGCCCAGGGATACTGCCCCATGCAAACATGTACCTTGGGTCTTATTGCCTTTGTTTTCTGTTTTGCATACTCTGATTTCTTAACAATTTGCTAAACTGAGGAATACAAGTTCAACAAGTTTTATGATCTCAAGACATATAGTCCGCTAATGATTCTAAGTCTCATTACCTTATTAGGACTCTGCCTGATATATTTAGCCTTACGGCTTATGCCGTTCTGTTTTCACAACTCTAAATATTTTGATATTACTGCCCAATACAATTGTGTACGCTGGGCTTACTATTTCTATGTCTGTCTTTACTCTTGTTTGTCTATAACCAGCTCTGTCTAGAAATATGTCCATCTGCTTAGGGTTCAGGGTCAAAGGACTATTTGACCGTTCCCGTACGGTGTGCACTATTCAGGATCAAGGCAATGATTTTGTTCCGGACCAAAATGATTGCTTTATCCCTATTTGTCACATCGTGGTATCTTTACTTGTCATATAAATGTTCTAGAGCAGGTATCAACCTATCTGTAATTGTCTCATACTCTCAAATAAAATTAACTGTTGCTAGCTTTACCACATGAGTGGGGTAGTTGATTCTAGAATTGTTAACATCGTACTGCTTGAAAGGTAATTGCCACCATTATGCCCTACTACTCTAGGGCTCATCCCTATCTCTATTTAGATGAGTCATCAAAACTCATACATATTGTGTGACTATAAGCTACATAAGTGGTGTCACTGTATACCATACTGGTCATGTTCCTGCAAACCACATAGGTTTACATGGGTAATATCACTGTACATCACGCAGAATGTAACATTGTTGGCCACACCGCCTTAGCCGCATGTTTTACGCACTGCCTCTCGACCATAGGGTTACTTGTGCTTTTCACCAGTGCAACCAGAACTCTCATCTGGCCATGTCAGGGGTGCATTCTGATCATGGGGTTGAATAACATGCTCTGATAAGGCTGCCTCATTGCTGCATTATTGGGACCACATAGTCATACGATATACCACATGTGTTGTGTCACTGCCGACCTCACAGGTCATATTGTAATGTGGGATGATAATCACTGGTGCAACTGACAACCTCTCTTGCAACTTTCAAGAATTGTGAATAGGTTCACTATGCTTCTACTGTGCCACTCTAATATTCTATTTCGTCATAACATAAGGGTATATCGGTCATTTCACAACATATTGGGTAGATAGGTACTCTTGTAATAACATATAACAGAGGTTTAAAATAGATAGGGAAAACGTGTAACAATATACAGCCTCTGAGCTACTGTATAACATGTTATTGCTCTTTTACGTTACATAACATGTTCATGTAACTTCACAGGGGGTCACCCATCTCGAGATTTTCCTGGGTTGAGCACGCTTAACTTTTGTGTACTCGTGCAAAAATACAAATACCAGCTCGAAATGCTTCCGACCACCGGTACCCCGTGCCTACCCTTATCTTAAAAGCCATGTTTACTGCCTCCGGGCATTAAAGTATTGTGTAGGGATTGTATATCAATACCGATACATGCACTCGAACTCATACACTGTGATTTGCTCTCTGAGATCCACCAAGTTGTCTGTAGCTTATCTGTCTGACACTAGTCAGCCTATTGGTGATTCTAGTCTAGGATAAGGCCCACACTCTGGCCTTACCCAACGGATCCAGGTCATCCTTATACTACCCTCTAGGTATTTACTGTTTCTCTAAGGCTTGACTGTGAACCAGTCGAAGTAATTCACTTCGCTGTTCTTGTCACTGTATAATCAAGCATATCAGTATACTATCCTGTTGCCAGAACTGCGCACACTGTGGCCAGAACCACTGCTTTGATACCAAAATTGTCAAACCCCTTAATATTCTGATATTCGCTATATAATCAATGCGTCGTTCAGATGGCAAACAGAAATAGTGAAACTATACTGATAATAAGTACTTACTGATAATACAGAAAATTCTCATCTAGGTTGAAAAATACATACATAGTACAAAAGAAATAAATTCCACAACTAAAGATGATCATATGTAACTCCTGGCTAGGACTGGACCTTCAATCGCCAGTAATTACGGTTTTGCCCTTAGAGCCGTTGTCCTTTGCTGGAATATTTTTAGATGTTGAAAAAGGGTGAGATTCGAATGAATCTCAGTAGTAATATACAATCAGTCATATAAAATGCGATAAATAAATATGCAATGCACCATGATATTTAAAATGCTAACTCATGTTGTATGCATACTGTCCAAGGCCAAATAACTGTTTGCAACCCCGGCTAAACTCGTGTCCATGGTCAAACGATATGTTTAGACCCTGGCTTATTCGCGTGTTGTGCCACAGGCACTGTCATGTTACAGAAAATGATATACACAACATATAAATAATCACATAGTATATGAGAGAAAGAATTACTACCTGGGTCCTTTTTCAGTCCAACTGTTTATCCAAAACTTTTTCTTCAGCTCGGGCTTTTACCAGTTCCTATGAATTAAAATTAACAAGTAATTGGTTATTACTTGTATTACTACTATCTTTAATCATATTCTTCTGATTATCTCAGTTTCAGTGGCTTATACACTATATAATTTTGCATAGTGTAATTTTACTATTCTTTAACAAATTGACAGATTTTTCAGTTAACTTTGAAAAATCATAACTAATTCTAAAAAAATCGAAATTGACTGGGTTAAAAGCCAACATGAAGCTATTGAAATATATTTTCATGGAAAAATATCGAAATCTACCCAGATTTACCATATTAGTCCCAGAATTTCCCGAAATACCCCTATTCCAGATTAGTCTCCAGAAACATAGCATGACTTTGAAAATCTATATCTCCTAATATACTTGTCCAGAAATTATGTTCTACCCGTCCAATTAAAGATATGGATGTCTACTTTAAATATGAAAAGTTTCATAATTATTTGGCAAGGTTTGAGTTTCCAAACGTTCGACACAAACAAACTGTTTTCTAGAAACATAGTTTGAGAGCAACTGACTTCAAAAATTCATATCTCTTAGTATACTAATCCAATTAACACAAAATATATACCAAATTAAAGATAAGACTATACTTCAATTCTAGAAATTTTCATAGCCATTGGGAAAGATTACATAGTTCAAAAATACCACGAAATCAACTACTAGAATCTGGATGTTCAGGATTCCACCTGTTTCTAAACCCATCTTTCAAAAATCATAACTCTCTCTAAAGATATCCAAATGATACATTCGACTACTACTTTTAAATCTTTTTATGTCTACTATCTCCTTGTAAATTTTCGTAAATAATGGATGTGATTTGGTTGGTAATAAAGCCACACGAAACTGACTGACTCTGATGAACATCAGTTTTGGACAGTCTAACTTCAAAAATTGATAACTTGTTCGTTTTGACACAAAATTGAGCTCTTCTTGATTCTATTTCATACTACACATCCTAAAATTTCCATATCAAAAAGAACCAGATGAAAAATCCATCTGTAGCCTCCATTTGAGCTTCTGAAAGTTTCCGATAAAACCTCTGTTTTCCAGTGACCAAAACAGAGTTGATAAAACTCACATGCAACCATGATTTTTGGACTCTAATCTCAAAGATTTTGCCTCTACATACTCCTAAACATGTTCCTTGAGTTTTGGGACGTGATTACAGAAGAAAAGGAATTGAAAATCTCATGTAAAACGGACACAAACTTGCTGGTTTTGAAACTGAACGGTAACAAAACGTTTTTGGTGACTTCTCTTGATTCCAGCAGCAAAACAATCCAGAAAACAACCACAAATCCAATGGAAATCCAAGGTTAAAGTAGAAGAAACTTACCTAAACATGTTTATGATGTTGTGTGTGAGATTTGGAGCTTGTTCTTCCTTCGTTTCTCTCTTTCTCTCTCTCAGTTTTTCTGTTTTATGTGCTCTCTGTTTCTGCTGTGTTTTCATTTCTCTTGTTTGCTTCTGTTTTATGTTCTGAGAGGTATCAAGCTGAGGCAATAATGATGAAAGGAGGGAGTTTGTGAGCTGTACATATGTGTGTTGTATGCTGGTCTACTAAGAAGAGAATGTGTGTGTGTGTGTTGTTCCAATGAGAGAAGAGGAAGAGAATGAGTCATGCATGCTGTACGTGTGTGTGCTTATGATGCTCCAAGTGTGGCAAATGAGGAGGCTGTACGTGTGTCTTCATGCATGGTGAGTATATGTGTGTTTGTCTCATGTGTTGGTAAGCTTTTAAATATATATATATAGGTATATTTTTATCCTATTTATTACACACTAGGTCCTAATTTTTCCCTTTGTCAAATTTAAGTTTCCTTAAATTTTGTAGGTTCCACAAATTGGCTTACTATCTAATTTCCATAATTTAATCCTTGCATTAAATTTTTGGGATGTTACATGTCCCTCGCCGGCGGCCGCCACGTGTACTAGTCTGCCACCACCACCTTGCCTCCGGGAACCACGTGTTCCGGTAAGCTTCCACGTGTCACTCTCCACCGCGCGCCACGTGTCAACATCCACCACGCACCACGTGTCACAAGTTACAAATTGGTCGCATTTTGTGACCAACTTAGGATTCGAGGCCATGACCTCTCATGCATGTGCTAGTGCCTTTGCCAGTTGAGTTAAGAAGAACCTGTGAAAGTTAAATGTAAAATCATATATATATATATATATATATATATATATATATATATATAGACACATACACACACATTCACACATACGTACAAATATACGCGCGCGCGCGCGCACACACACACACATCGCTTGCAAACAAAAATAGAAATACAAAATTTTATATATTATTGAATATTTTAATTTAGTTTTATTATTTTTTTATGTAAATATTCTACCTAAATTTTTATTATTAATATCTTTTTTTATTTATTTTATTTTATATTTTATCTTTTTGTTTGTATTTATAAAATTTTCATTTTATTTGTATATACTATATTATTAAAATTCAAATATATTATATTATTAATTTTAATTTCAAAAATAAATATGAATTAATAATTTTTATTTATTTATTTTAATATTATATTATAAATTTAAAATAATTTAAAATTTAAATTATTTAAAAAATTATAATTTTGGAAAAAAAACCGAATTATTAAAAAATTTAGCTATTAGAGACAGAATTAGTGACAGAAATTTCGTCGCTAATTTTTAGTGATGAAAATTAGTGACAGAATTTAGTGATGGAATGTAATTCCGTCGCTAATCCGTCTCTAATTAGTGACGGAAAAATTCTATCTCTAAATTCCGTCGCTAATATTTAGTGATGAAAATTTCGTCTCTAATTAGCGACAGAAAAATTTCGTCTCTACATTTCGTCGCTAATTTTTAGTGACAGAAATTAGTGACGGAATTTAGCGATGAAATATAATTCCATTGCTAATTTAGAGATGGAAAAATTCCATCTCTAAATTCCGTCGCTAATTTTAGTGACGGAATTTGTGAGGGATTAGGGACGGATGAGCACGGAATGAAATTCCGTCACTGATCCACTATTTTTTTATAGTGTAAGAGAAAGGAGATGAATTTTAGTTTTAAGAGTAAATTATTGGCTGAAACATAGATAATTGATTATGGATAACTTAGGAATGCTTGTTGGAAGTTGATTTAGTGGTTAAATTATAAGTTTGGGTGGTTTTTCTATTTATGAAAGAATTATTGCGAATTTGTGAGGTATTTTTGGAATGAGTAATATGGATATTGTTTGGCTTAAGAATTATCATGGTTAGAAACTTTAGACAAAAAGGGTCTTGTACTTAAATTTTCATTGTGATTGAATTTGATTTGAGTTATCATTAAATATTCGAAATTCTTTCTCAGAAAACAAAAAGAGATTTTAGAATAGAAGTAAAATTGAAACTTATGGGTTTTCTTGTAACTTTTAAAAGCGATTTGGGATTAAATAAAATGTTATGAAATGTTTGAAATTATGGAATTCATTATCAAGTTTGAATTGGAAATTCTTATAAAATGAATAATTTAGGTAATTATGAAATTAACGTTTGATATTAGAATTGGGGAATTATAATTTAAGTTGAGCATTTGCTAGGTAATTAATGACTTAAATGAGTATAATAAAGTGGAAGAATAGAGAGAATCTCATTGAGATAGTATGCATATGAATAGTAGAGACATTATGAATTTTTTTAAAGAACAAGTGAGTGAAGGTTGGGAGTCTAGTTACTAATTGTTAATCGTGTCATTAGTTATCATGCATCTTATTGATAAATATTCACATATATTATATAGACTCTTCTTAGTTGGGGTTGAGTTCAAGATTTCACAAAAATGGTAGTAACTTATTTTAGCTTTGGCGAGAGGTAGCACTTTTCCAATTTATCTTGTATGCTTGTTGAGGTGATTATAAGTATATGATGGTATTTTCAATTGCTATAAATATATGTTATAGTATTTTATATATGAAAAACGTACAAAATAGTAAAAAATTATGTTTCTAGTAAACATGTTAGTTAAGTAGGCTTCAATGTTTTATCTAAATGTTGATATTGCATGTCATTGAGTATTGGTTAAGCGAAAAACATGTTAATACTGAATTTTGTGATGTTGAATTATTAGATTTCATATTGACCTGTGTTGGATTGTATGAAGCTTTGATTGTGTAAGGTTTGATGCTTTTATACCACGTGGCGCCACTTGGCGCCTAGTGGCTGGTTTTAACATTCTCAGGGCTCTTGATATCACCTTTCTTTGGCTAGATAAGGGTAAGCTCAAGGGATATGTAACCCATTTCCATGTTTCAAGGAAAGGAAACCCTTGGTGCGATGTGAGCTCTATAGCTTTTGGCCACGTTACACATCACTATTGGAGAGCTTGGTGCAGTATTGTCGCAAAGATGAATCATGTTATGTGTTATAGCCTATGAGTTTTTCCGGCAGTTATAAGGATGGTTGAAGGAATTCTATGCATACTTAATTACTCTTTGAACTACTATTATTTGTGAAAAATTCTTATACTTTATATTATATGAGTTTATATATATATATATATATATATATAGTCTGCTTAACTATTTGTAATTACTCCATGCATACTTATTAAATTAAAATTGTGGTTACTGGGTCCATGTGACTCACTCCATAGTTGATTATTATTATTTTTAGCAAAGTTCCTCATAGGATACGTGCAGGGAAGGTACTTGATGTTTAAGTTTGCAATTACGCCTTGTAAATCCTCCTCTGCTTATTAATTATATGTTGACTTTGTATATTGCTACCTAGAGCCCATTCATACTCTGATGTAAACTATGAAATAGTTTTCAAACTTACATGATTGGTTTACTTTTCTACACTTTGGCAGAGTATTGCTAGAGAAGGTTTGAGTCTATAGATCTTAAATTGTGATTCTTATTGTGGATCCACTTTTGTGAACTTTTGAGAGTATTATTGTTCTATATGAAATGAGATTATCCAAGAAAGTTATGAATTGTGTTTATTGAGATTATATTTGTGAGAAATGATATTGGAACTATCGGTAAATTGTGTTATCGGGCTTCAACTGCCCAAAGCCCAATTATCATAGTATCGACTGATATGTGATTTTGAATAAGATGTTCAATACTTTTTAATTATGATAAACTAACGTCTTTCTTTTTGGTCCATCGTTATTCTTAAAATATTTTAGTTAAATTCTTGGGAAAATGGCTGTGAGGTCCCAAGGGACCCAATTAATATCAAAGAAGTCCCAAGGAAAAATCCTCTAACAGAAAAGTCCCTGGGAACTTTTCTGAAATGAATTCTCAAAGGCAAAAGACCAACATGCCCCAAATTAAAAAAAGGAAGGAAAACCCATAAATGAAGTACTCCACGTTTTTGTCGGATCATTAATGACAGAGAAAAACTCCACGTTCGGAAACTCCACTATGGTAGTCCTTTGTAATTGGTTTCTTCCTTTTTTATCATAGTAGTGCTCAATGTTTTAATAAATTGTTTAAAATAAATAATTATATGGTAAATATGGAGGCTATTACAAGTTGGTATCATAGCCTCAAGTTTTAAGGTTCTATGATTTATTTTGCATTACATTTTAGTGGCAATATATAACTGTCACACATATCCTTCCCTTTGTACTTGTTTAAGTAAATGTAGTCCTTACTACCTTTTATGGCTGGTTGCATCCTTAGGAGGGCAGAAAGCGTGTAAGGAAAAAAAACTTAGCATGTTACTTTCGGTTTTGTGCATTAAAACAGTACAATTTCGAGCGAAATAAAGAGTGACGACGTTAAACTTTAATGTGAAAGTGTAAAAGCTACATGACGAAGTAGATAGTGAAGATGTCTCCTAAAATAATAAATGAGAAAACTATGGTGTAGTTAGTAGAATAGTTGTCAAATCCCATAACATTTCGATATTTATAAAGTAATAAGCGTAAAGTTCTGTAAGACATACAGAAATAGTAGAAACATACTAACATTAAGTACTTGTTTACAAATATAGGAAAATTCCTGCAAGGTTTGAAAATATATACAAATATACAAGTGTTCAAAAGAAACTAAACTACAATGCTAGATAACTATATGTAGCTTCAGAATGTACCGGGACCCTACTCCAAGGTAGCCACTTCCTTGCCCTTCGAGCTGCTAGCCTCAGCTATAATGTGTTTTTAGTTTGTAAAAGGGTGAGATTCGAGCAAATCTCAGTAACAACATGCATTTCAGACATATAAGATGTGAAAATAAATATGTAATACATCATGTCATGTAAGATGATAGAATGTTGTGTGCACACTATCTGAGGCAAAACTACTGTTTGCAACCCCGGCTTACTCTGCACCTCCATTGGGTCCCAGACCACAACTATGCTAATATACGTGTCCAAGACATTATGCTCATGTAACAAAAGATGGCATACCCAACACATACAGATAATCACATAGTATGAAAGAAAAAGTTACTACCTGACTTCTTTTTCAATTCCTCAGTCTGTCCTAAACTTTAGTTCCGACTCGGGCCATTTCTAGTTCCTATCAAAATTAGCGTTACAAGTAACTTATTATTACTTGCACTATTACTGCCTTTAAATCAAATTCTACTAGTTATCTAATGCAGTTATAATAGTTTCTGCACAGTGCAGTTTCACTGTTTCCAGAAAACTGACAGATTTTTAGTCAACTTTGGAAATTTATAATTAATTCTAGAAAAATCCAATTTGACTGATTCTAAAGCCTAAGTGAAGCTATTTAAATTTAATTTTGTATAAAAATATGAGCACTAAAACCATCTCATTCCTAGAATCTCATTCCTAGAATTTCGCCAAACTCCACTAGTCCCAGATATATTTCAGAAACAAGGCACAACTTCAAAAATCCATATCTTTTAATCTACTTATCCAAAAATTGTGTTCTACCTACCAAATTAAATATCTATATATCTACTTTAATATTACGAAGTTTCATAATTTTTAGACCAAGTTTGACTAGTGAAATTCAGTTCAAAACAACATTTCCTTACTGGAGGAAAATCAAACAATATTTACTTTGAACTTCTAAAAATTCCAGATTTACATACAAATTCCCAAAAATTATGAAATCATGTATACCTGCACAATTTTCCCTTCTAAATCTAATGGAACCATCAAAATTTCAACTCCTTCTCCTTGTTCTACCTTTGGCTGAAAATTGGGTTCTTAGGAGGAAAGTTGTGTTTTCTTAATTTCTCTTGATTAATCACCTCCTTTTCACTTCTAATCACAAGATTAACCACTTAAAAACTTAAAAAAAATATTATTTAAGGAAATTTTAGGGGCATTTCCCCTTAGGGTTTCATCTTTCTAAATTTACAAAACCAAGCAAAACTAAGCTAAATTCAACAACAACAACAACAACAACAACCATAACAACATTATATAACGCAAGGGAATCAAAGTTTGGAGATTACCTCTTGATTGCCCAACTTTCTCTCTCTAAGATGTCTCTGCCCTCCCTTTCTTCTCTCTTGATTTAGCTTGCTAACCATGATTTTCAAGATAAAGAATATGTTAGAAGAGGTCCTAAGTAGTTTAGAAGGCATAAGCACTTTAATTTTAAGCTCTTACCTTGGATTTTTGGCTTCTTGAAACCCTAGCTCTCTTGATGCTCTTCAAGCTCTTAAACACTCTTCTCTCTCTCTATTTTTTGCTTGACTGAAAAAATGGAAAGGAAGGAAAGAGATATTGAAAGCTTAATAATATCTCCCTTCATGCTTTATGGTATATTATTGTTCAATGAAATTTCACATGTGCATGTTTCTTTTTACTTGGCCATAATTAATTCTCCTTCTTAAATTAAATATGGACCAAGCAAACTCATCTTCTATTGCTTCCAATTTGATCGAAAATGAGCAAGAAATAAAGGTTAAGGAGCTTTAAAATATCTCTTCTCTTTCTTGCAATAATAATATTGTTTTTAATGAAATTCCCATGTGCATTTTAATTTCCATCATCTTTTTCTCTTATGAAATTCACATGTGCCCATTTTAATTGCCGTCATCTTTTTCTCTTTCTTTATTTCCCTTGACCGAAAAGTGCATCTTGAAATGGAAAGAAGAGATCTCTTATATTATCTCCATTCATCCCCTTGAAATTAACATGTAAGAGGGCTTTTTATTATTCTTACTTTTTGACTTTTCAACTCTAAATTTTACTTGGCCATAAATCACTCCATCTTGATTCAATTTAGACCAAGCAAATTATTTCTCCATTGCTCTCCCCTTTTTAACAGAAAATTCCAAGGAAAAAGGAAAATATTTATTTCTTCTTGCATTACTGACAAATTACCATTTTGTCCTTATATTTTTTGTAATTTCGCACATTGTACTCAATCTACCAAAATTTTCATTAAAGTTTGAAAATTCATATATTTATTTATAGATATCCAATTGGTGGCGTTATAATGGCTATGTGACCCTTATTAAGTCTATTTTTAAGAAAAAATATAGCATTTAGCCAATTGGAAGCTCAGAATTCCCAAATTTACTATTTTTGGAAGCTGTCACAGAAAGTTTTCAATTTTAATTAGCTAACTTCAAAAATACATAACTCTTTATGTACAACTACAAAATAATTTATATGACCTATCAATTAAAGCTTAATAAGTCTACTTTTATTCTAAAAAATTTCATAGGCATTTGACATCATTTGCCTATTTAAAAATGTCACACACCTAGACTGCCACAAAAAAAATACACTGGTAGCAAATCTAGTTTCTACAACTTGTATTCCAAACATAATTATGTTGTGTGACCACTAATTACCTTATTTTTAATATGCCATGTCCACCAACATTCACCTTTTAATATTGAGGAATATTAGTGAATAAAAAGTGTGGCGTTACAATAGTAGGCTTCTTGCTTTGTTCAATGACAAGATTTGCCTAAATAAATAAACAAATTTCAAGGCCTACATTGTCGGTGGAAGCTACCATGAGGTGGTAGTGAATTATGAAACTTAGTGATAAAAATGTTATAACTTGCAAGGAATCTGAGAAAAAGTCATTGTGGTTATTATTCTCCTAATGCATTGAAAATCTCAAAAAAAAAAGGAAAGGAATTACTTACAAAAAAGTAAATAAAATAAACAAATGGGAGTTCATAGCCAAGTTATTGGAGCTGTCTAAATACTCCATGTACCTTTAGGATGTGAATGATAGTAAGTGGATGGTGGAAAGATTATTAGATGAGGTTAGGTTGGAGTTGAGTTAGCACAATTGCATATCTTTTCCTTAGAATAGATGTGCTCTAGATTTTGGATAATTGTTGGATATATGAAAGAAGACAAGGTCAAGAAAATGTTGGAAATATATGGTACATTTTTATCGTACTATTTGAGATCTACAATAAGAATTAATAAAAGAAATAGTTATAGCTCTAGAAGTTTTGATAATAGATAGAGATGGTATTTGAGAACGACAATTTCAACTATAGACAAATGACAAACATACCTAGAATTCAGTAACTAAAGAGTATGGGAATGATGTGCAGGAAAATGTATGAAGTTCTCCAAGTGTGGAAAGCCGAGTTATACTTCAAGGTTTGGTGAGCACTAAATGGTAATAAGGTGCAAAAGCCAAAAAGTGTGTGTATATGTATTGATATGTAGAAAATCTTGAGCTTCAATTTGTGATGTTATAGAATTTGTGTACGAATTTGATTATAAAGTAAATTAGTATATTTATTGGTTGTATTTGAAATTAGGATTTGTAAGAGGATGAATTATTATTTTGTGTATATGCTAGTGTCTATGCCTATTAGTTTGGGGAGGGTTTTTCAAGATCGTTTGATTTGTAGGCTTGAATAAGAGCAAGTTATTGGATTATCATGTGATTATGTTTGCTATTAGAAATTGAGGGAAAAATAAATTAGGAAGGTCAATTGTAGTAAAAGATTTTGATTAATAGTGTTGTAAGATGTAGATGGAAGTGTTTAGATGTCAAATATCTTCTTGTAACATATAAAAAAAAAGGGTATTAATCATTAAAGTAGTTAATTAATGATATTGTTCAGTGTTCTCTTATAAGTCGGAAAAAAAGTACGAATCTGTGTAGCTTTTAAAAGATTTCTTTTAATTTGGAGTTGGTAAGAAACACGGTTTACAAGACAAAATTTTAGTGAAAGTATTGTAATATCTCAAATTTTATTTACTAAAATTCTTTATATATTTGATTACATTCAATGGAATAAAATGGAGCTTTTGATGCACTTGAAGTAGCCAAAATGTTAGAAATAATGATTATGTGAGATATTGGCCAAGACATAAAACACAATTGTTGTCTTGATAAAAGCCTAACATTATAGCCTAAAATTAAGTATAGAAGAACATAATTTTTGACCCAATTTATGATGAAAATTTCAGCCAAAACAAAAAGGGAAGAAGGAAAACAATATTTGGTACAAAAATTCAAGAAAATGTAAGGGTAAAATAGTCATTTGGCTAATAAAATAAAAAATATAATATTTTTTCCCTTAAAATATGATTATGGACGGCCAAAGAAGAGAAGAGACAAGGAAAAATCATGTTGTGCCATTTTGCATGCCATGTGGAAGCTTGTTGTGCCATATAGAAAAAGAAGAAGAAAAAACAAATGACATGTGTTCAATTAGCAATAAAATATTATATTTTAAGGAAGTGGAGGTGGATATTTTTAAGAGCTTATTATGCTATTCCAAGTCTCATTTTTTGGCTAGAATCAATAAGAGAAGAGAGAGAGAGAGAGAGAGCCAAGGAAAAACAAAGAACAAGAAGGAAGCAATAGAGATCAAGAAGCAAAACAAGGTAAGTTGGTAGCAAGATTTGTGTGTTCTCATCTCTAAATGCTTGGAAACTCTCTCTAATATTCATATCCTTCTTGAAATCATGTAAAGCAAGAAGAAAATTAAGGGAAAATGAGAGAGGAAGGTGGTGTCTAGAGAGAAAAAGAAGAAGAAAGCAAGGTAAGCTTGAAAACATGTCACCTTTTGTTAATTTATAATTATTGTTAGTGTTTTGGTTGGTTGTTTGGCTTGTTATGTGTTGAATTTATGATTTGAGATGCATAAACCCTAAGGGGAGGTGTTGCCCAAATTTTGATTAATCATGTTCAAGAGGTGTTTAAGTTATTGAACAAGTGATTTAGGGGTGAAAAGAAGGTAAATTGTTGAAAGAAATCAAGAAACTTCTATTTTCTCAATTTTTTTTAGAATTTCATCCAAACCAATTTAGGGGTGTTTGGGCTAGAATTTGATTGATTTGATGATTCCATTGTATTTAGAATGGAAAATTATGTAGGGTACATGTGAAAAATAGAGTTTGGAGGCTTTAGGGTGTGAAATGACAATTTTACCCCTAAAACCCTAACCTTGTGGCTGTTAAGGGTATTTCTAAAAATGCAGTGTGAATTTGTCAAAACTAATATAAAAAATGGATTCTCCACATGAAATTATGTAAGAATAGATCGAGTCATATTTTTTGGAAAAATACAAATATACCAGGTATAAAGCGAATTAGACCGGATTCCCTAAGGTCATTTTGGTAATTTTGCACTTTGGGTAGGGATAACCAACTAAATGAGCCTTGGAATAAAGCATGAATGATTAATAACTCATTTATTATCAATTTGAAATTTTAGGAATTAATATTTGCACGAGCCGGACAAAGAGTTAAAAGACCAGTTTTAGCGAGACATCGGAAAGGAGTCTAGGAAGTAACTTAATCTCTTGTATACTAAGCGATTGTTTATATCCATTGTATTTGCCATGTTCTGTGATGTGGAATGTATATGGTGATAATTCTTAGAGCTATGGTATGGGAAAAACAGAAGTACCACCCAGTGAGAAAATTACAAATACCACTAGGCTACAGACTCAGTCTAGATAGGCCAATGTGAAGCCTGTGTGACATAATTCCTCGCTATGGTATGGGAAAAGCACAAGTACCATGAGGCTAGTACGACCCAGCTGAGGTAGTGTGACAAGTATGGACAGGTTAGTGCCTACTCCAGAATATTATTACGACAAGTACAGATAGGTTGGTTCCTGTTCCAGAATATTATTGTGATAAGTACAAACAGGTTGGTGTCTGCTCTGGAATATTACTGTGATCACTATGAGACAAATAGGTACAAACGACCATTTTGATCCGGATAAAATCGTTATTTGATCTTGAACATTGATTGAGAGGTACATGTGCATAGCATTATTATCTGATGCATTATATGTTGCATTGCATATGTATTTCTTACATTTTATATGATTGATTGCATGTTACTACTGAGATTTGAATAAATCTCACTCTTTCCATAAATAAAATTAATTCAGCTAAAGGAAGCGGCTCTAAGGGAAAATTGGTAGATACCGGCAACCAAGGGTTTCGGTGTTGATCAAGACTTTAGTGTTGTTTATCTGCTTATCTTTTAATGTATTCTGAAGGTTGTAAATTATTATGTACAAACCCTGAGGGATTTCCTAAAATGTAATCAAGTACTTTATATCAGTATGTTTATATTATTTCTGTATGCCCACTGAACTATGTATTAATACTCTAATAAATGTCAAAATATTGAAGAATTTGACAAGTATGCTTTTTATATTTCACCTAATGGGATAAGGCTTTATCATTGTTGTATGTTTTATTTTATATTTCAAAGTTTTTATGCCAAAAGTACTTTTGAAGTGTCCACTTGAAAAGTTTGGAATAGATAAATATTTCTATTAAACATTTAAAAATAAAATACATTTTTGTTTGAAGACGTGGTAATTCCTTATAGAACCCAAATGATGTTTTTCCCCCTCGCACTAAGGAGATTTATCTCCTAAAAATAAGAAGTTTTGTTAAACTTTACATTTGAAATTGGAAACTTTGACCATACCTTTTTAATGTTTTTAACGAAATGAAAGGGTTTGACCAAGTACAAATTGATGAAATACATTTTTGTTGTCTCAAAAAAATGAGTATAATTATAAGATGGAACTTCAATTACAAAATCTTATAGAATTCTGTACTCACATGAGAACTGTTATGAGGAAGCTAGCACGAAGTAGGAGTACATTGGGTAGTTCATAAAAGGGGAGTCATTATCCCTGTTATCGAAAATATCATTGAGGTGAAAGATTCTGAATTGGCACTTGATCAGCTCATGTGGGTATCTAGTAAATTTGAGAGAATTGCAATTCATGTGCATTGATGATGGTAAATTGAGATTTAGTCATTGAATTCATGATCTTTATAAATTTGGGGTATATATAGAAATTGTATAGTTGAGGATTAAAGAAGTTGTAAGCAATGCTTTTGGAACCGGACGGTCTGGCCGTCGACCAAAAAAGAAAACGGTTCGAGTTATGTTTGAAAATTGTTTTTGTTGTTGAGCCGTTTTGAACCGGTGTAACCCACTCTTTAAGCCGGGAACCGGAGTGGCTTTATAGTAGCCAAACGGTCTGAGATGAAGAAGAAACAACATAAAAAAAATGAACGGGAAGAAGAAGAAGAAAGAAGAAGGACGACGGAGGAAAATGACAGTGAAGACCAATGGAAGAAAGAGAAACAAACACATATTACCTATCAGCTTCTTTCTAAAGTCTAAACCTTGAGTGTTGTCAATCTCTTTGTCAGACTCCTTAAAAAAAAGTGGTCATGGGATACGAGCAGGTTGCATAGAGACTAGAGAAGATATTTATCTATGTTTTTAAACTCATTTTTTTAATCTTATAATTTTATTATGAATAAGTTATTCTCCCTCAACCTCAAGCATGCAACTTCACACAATACACTCACCATATGTTATGAAATACTAAAATATTTTAATATTATTACTTATTTTTATATTATAACTCAAAATGTATTTTTAGTATTTTAAATAAATTAATTTATAGTATTTATATTTAATTTGTATACCACACTAATTTATCTAATTTATAAATTGATATATTATCAAATAATACACAACATATATTATGATTAACTAACTTATTTATTTTTTTTAACCTCTCCAAAAGAATTCAATTAAGCTTTATATTAAGGACCAGAGGTAGTATGTAACTAAATCTTTTTTATTAAACTAGAGTAATTATATTTATATTCTTATATATGTATATAATATTATTTTTAATTTAATTATTACATCACCGGCCCGACCAGATGGCCTAACCGATCTGACTATTTGAATCATGACTCGCTCATCTTTCCATTCAACATCCGGTCCAATATTGGTTGTAAGAGAAGTGGACTATCATTTGTGTATATGTCTGTGCCGGCGAGTGTGCTATGGGGACTATAATGATTATGTAGTTAGCGTTGAAATTTAGAAATTTTTATGTCATTGTATTTTAATTAAAAAAAATGAAATGACGTTTGAATTAAGGATATAATAGAGTTGTTGTTAGGAGTTATGGTTTGTAAGTCAATATTTTATCTATAAGTGTTTGGTGAATATCGATAAAAGAACTTGAACACTAGTCAGATAGATTTATGGTGAAAATCTGATGGGTGTAGTTAGATGAGGTATCAGGTGGATTGTTAGTAATGGCGTTGATATAAGGGGAAAATCCTTATATGGAGATTCATGGTAGCTAGCAAAGTATGCTGACTATTAGATGAATATATAGATGGGTTGACTGATTTAATAGTAATGATTAGAGTCATAAAAAAATGATGAAATCTTTTGAATGGTTGCATATATGATGAGTGGAAAGTGTGTGTGTGTGTAATAAAAACAAATATTCGGTAAGCGGTTGATTCTCCGCATTAAGATATGAGGCATAGTACTATATATATATATATATATATATATATATATATATATATATATATTAAAAAAAAGATATGAGGCATAATATTTGATGATGATCTTGAGGTCTTATAAAGGACAGAACATTGTAGAAAGTACATGGTTTATTTTAGTGGATATCCATTAAAGATAAAGACATATGTTGCATTGGAAGGCTATGGAATAAGATCTATTCGCGTGTTGATTCTAATATTGTTTGTAATGGGCAAGCAAATTGCTATATTAATATGTTTTCATTAGATCTTAAAATGTGAGGTAGTCTTGAGGATCAATAGGGAATGAGGACTGTATATAATCGTAGTTGACGAGTATGTGTGTACCTGAAAAATAAAATTGATATGAATTTTGACATGGCACTATAAATTAGTTCAGCGGTTCTAAGAGTTCATTATGAAGAATAATCGTGTATAAATAGAGATGACATATATGTGAAAAGAATTAATGAAAAAAAAAGTCATTGAAATATAATCCAAGGAAAAGTTCACTTATTTCCTTAATACTAAGGGATGTGTGAACGATTGTAAGTGTGAGTTTGATAACTTGATGATAAGTCGTAAATGTGTTAGTCAAAATTATTTCATACTAATTAACGTGGTCGGTATAGGGGATTAAAAATGATTGTGTTTAGGAGGGGATACTTGCACTTAAATATTAATGGTGTTTAGGTGCATGTGAATATAAAATTATATCGCTTGAGAATAGGAAAATAAATAAGTTAAAAAATTAATTAAAAATGATAGACATTTGTGATCAAAGGGTAGAGTTAGTAATATAAGACTTGGGACTCTTGAAAATATTCTAATTAAGGAAAGGATGAAAGTTCAAACCAAATAGTTGTGAACTGACATGGAAAAATATCACATATCATAGTAGTGCAGCCGAAACGGGACATGCAAACTATGAGAGATTTAAATTACTTTATGTGGTAATGCGAAGTGAAATTAAGTGATAATATATTGGAGGAACAATGAGAAAATGAAATACATAAGTTTATAATGTGCTCACTTTTGAGGACAAAATTTCTAAAAGGAGGGGAAAATTGTAACATCTCAATTTTTATTTATAGCATTTTGAGTGTTATTATGATGCAATTTATTAAGTAATTTAAGGTTTAGAGTAGATTAAATGCATTATTTCTGATGCATAAATGTAAAATTATAAAAAATAATAGAATACGATTAGAAATTGAAAGTAGAATATATTCCTTTCCTGATGTTAAATAATTTTATTTAATCCCACCAAGTCTTATAAAATCCTCTATATACACAGATATTTATGTTGCAATTTCTAATTACTACAAAATAATTTTATTAAATTCGCTTCAATAAATTGCAACATAAATATCTTTTAATTATTTAGAGTAGATTAAATGCATTATTTCTGATGCATTATTTTGTAGTAATTAGAAATTGCAACATAAATATCTGTGTAAATAGAGGATTTTATAAGACTTGGTGGGATTAAATAAAATTATTTAACATATTATAAATATTTATAGGTTATGAAATGTTATTTGAGTAAAATACAAAAAAAAAATGGAACCTAATTATTTAGGCTATTGGAAATCTTGATTCTTGACAAATAGTGGTTAGTTAAGTAAGAGGATTTAGAAATTTTTATCATGTCAAGATATATGTTTAAGAATAAAATAAGTATATGTTTTTAAAAACTGAGATAAAGAATTAATGGAAAAGAAGAAAATAGTGGAACCCATACAATTGCATCATAATTACCCCCCCCCCCCCCAAAAAAAAAAAACCCACGCACTATGGCGATTGGCGACCTTCTGCTCTCGTGTTGGCGACCTTTCGCTCTCGTGTTTTGGCGCCAGCACCGCCAACCCTTCATTAATGGAGGTTCTAGATATTTTTTACCTCCTTTTCATACTCCAAAAATTCCCCAATCAAAATACTTATTTCAAAAATAATTTTCTACTCGATGAGAGCATTTTAGTTGTATACATTTTATTGGGAGCAAAGTAAATTTGAGGATTAGGATTTAGAATAAGTGTTTAGTTTCAACAATTGAATATCATAAAAATGAAGAGGTAAGCAAGTAATTAATTTTAATCAGTTTAGTTTATTGGATAAGGTTAAACTTTTACATTTTATGTTTGTTGTGGTTGAACCTAAGAGAGAGGAGAGGAATTTTATTTTTAAGAATAAATTCTTAGCTGAAACTTAGGTAATTAATCATGGATATCTTAGAAATGCTAGTAGGAAGTTGATTTAGTTGTTAAATTATAAGTTTTGGTGGTTTTTCTATTTACGAAAGAATTATTGCGAATTTGTGAGGTATTTTTGGAATGAGTAATATGGATAGTGTTTGGCTAAAGAATTATTATGGTTAGAAACTTTAGGTAATAAAGATCTTGTACTTAAATTTTCATAATGATTGAACTTGATTTGCGTTACCATTAAGTACCCAGAATTCTTTTGAGAGAGAGAGAGAGAGAGAGAGAGAGAGAGAGAGAGAGAGAGAGAGAGAGAGAGAGAGAGAGAGAGAGAGAGAGAGAGAGAGAGAGAGAGAGAGAGATTTTATAATAGTAGTAAAATTGGAACTTATGGGTTTTCTTGTAACTTTTAAAAACGATTAATTATAAAATTAAACGTTTGATATTAGAATTGGGGAATTATAATTTAAGTTGAGCGTTTGAAAGTTACACTAGTACAAAATATATTTTTTATACCTATTTTTTACACCTGACCAAATAGGACACGTGTAGAAAGTGTGGCCGGTGGCATTTCCTAATAACTTCTCCATGAAACTTTCTTCTTTATACTTCAAACTTTTTGCTAATGTCAAATAGGGGGAGAGAAATGGAAAAATATGTTGCATTCAATTTGTCTATTTACATTCAAGCATATTTTTTTTAAAGGATTTGCCATCATCAAAAAGGGGGAGAATGTTAGATATGATTAGTTTTGATGATGACAAATATAGATGTCAAATATTAAGCATAAGAAGCTTGCATAGTATACTTTTCTAGTACATTGACTAACTATTTAATGTTGCATATATTGTAGATTAGTCAAGCAATTGAAGAAAGAAATTGGGGAATAAAGAACTTGCAAGAATTAATGAAAAATATGAAGATTCAAGTTTTTATGGTACTGTAGCAGTGGGTACTGTAGCAATACGGTTACTGTAGCAAGTGGCACTGTTTGTAACTGTAGCAGAGTGATTTTTAACAAATCACTTGAGTGATTTTCAGAATCACTCGAGTGATTCTGAAAAAATAGAAATCACTCGAGTGATTCAGCAAATCACTCGAGTGATATGCAGTTTTTCAGACTCTGTTCTTCGTCCAGCTGAGCGAGGTCTGGTTATGTGATCATATCTCTCACAATACAACTCCAAATGAGACGAAACCAATTGCATATGAAACTAGACTCCCAATGCGTCATTTGGACACTAGAACCAACATCAAAGGAGCTCAGATGAGGGAGATATAAGTGTTCGAATTGGACCTTCATGTCAGCGTCACTTTCTGGAACAGTCTTGGTATTTTGCCTATAACTCTCAAACCACTGATCCTATTGAGCTGAAACCAGTGCCATATGAAATTAGAATTCAAGAGCTTTCCATTGATATATAATTCAACAATTTTGGAGCTATATTCGAAGAGTTATGACATCTATAATTTGACCCCTGTTTGCTGTCGAATTGGAAGTGAAGTTTCGAGTTCAAGTGATCTGGACAGAGAGCACCCGAGTGATTTTTATAATCACTCGAGTGAAATGCGTCAGAATGCATTTCACTTCCAGTGGCGCAGAATTCACCGGAGGAATTTTTCACTGTTCTCAATATCACTTCCAGTGATATAGAATTCACTCGAGTGATATGAAATTCTACTGATATCCAAGTCATTACAGTAAACTGAATAACTTCCAAGTCAGATCATATTCGTTTGAGTGATATGGGTATTTTGATACACAACTTCCGGTGATCACTCAGTATACTCTCCACTGTGATAGAATCAGTTCCAGTAGCAGCAAATCAGAATCACATCCGGACATCCCAGATCACCTCCAATGAAATGCTTCTGCATTCGAGTGAAATGTTGGTTTGAGAGAATCACTTCCAGTGGACTGTATAATCACTCGAGTGATTCAGTTCCTATCAGAAGCACCTCCAGAAGCTGACTGAATCAAGAGTGGATTTCAGAGTTCAATCTCTAAATTAGTATGTTTACACTTGTTGCTATAACTTAAACATGATTTGATATTTATTTCAAGTGTGAAACAGGAGATCAAATGTTTGGGTTGAATCTTCAAGGTTGGAGGTGACTCACGGCAGTCTTCGTCAATTGAAAATGATGAGACCCAGAAAGCAGAAGACCATCTTTTGACCAATGGTTCAATATACTCATGTCTAATATTTCATTGTATCAATGATTAAGGTGTCTCTCCAGATTAACCATGAAGAAATCATGAGAAGAGCCAAAAAGCTGTTTCACGAGAAGCCGAGCGTCCACTGATAACGGCTAGTTTTCTGAAGTGGAAATCTGTCAGAACAAGCAGTGCGACTCCAACGGGTATGTTGAGATGCTATCAACAGAATTAAAATGAACAGCCAAGAACGTGCAAACAGAAAGCAACTGTATGAATCATCTGTCAGAAGCACAAACAGATTACAACGGGAAATACTGAAGCATCTGTCAGAACACCATGATCAATGGGCATAACCATTGAACTTTCTGTCTAAGCACATGATCAGCTTACAACAGGAGAATGTTTGAATGCTTTCAACGGCTCTCAACCATCTTCTATATAAACCAATGTATTCAAACAAGAAACGATCAGATGAGATGATACGACAGTAACCAAACACATGAGCAATGAGAATCCAACTGCCAACATGCTGATATCATAAGTCGTCCGCCTCATATACTCTCTGTTCGTATCTGTTTACAATATTATGCATATTTAGAGTGAGAGTATTTGTATTGTACTTCAGTGAGGATTTATCTACTCTGTGAGAGAGTCTGTAAACACACCATCTATACTTCTGTATTGAACTCAAGGTAGAGGGACCTTGAGAGGGCTGAGTACCTTACGGGAAGTTGTAGAGCGAATTGTCAGTAAGACTTTCTGAGACTTACAAGGTGCAAGCGGTAGAGAACGTTGCTGCTCGTAAGACTTACAGTGGTGTAAGTAGGAGAGAACGTTGCTGCTCATAAGACTTGCACGGGTAAGCAGGAGAGAAAGGTCTTTAGGATTGCTTTGCTCGACTTGCTGTAAGAAGGAGTAAACCTTACAGTGTGTAAGGGGGAGTAATTCTTGTGAATTTGTAAAGGCTTTTCTTGTGCCCGGATAAACAAGAAGGTAGTGGATTGAAAATCTCAGGAGGAGCCTGGAGACTGAACGTAGGTCATCGTGGATTGGACCGAACCAGGATAAATCATAGCTTGCATATTCTCTTCCTTAAGCTTTTACATTTCCAGCATATACATATCAACTTATGTTTCTATACTTCCAAATGTATTGATTTGATAAGTTGCGAAAAGATTTTAAAAGATCATACTATCTTATCACACACCCAATTCACCCCCCCCCCTCTTGGGTGTTAGCCAGTTCTAACATTTGGTATCAGAGCCTGGTTCTTGTTTAAAAGACTTAACCGTCTCAAGAGTTACAATGGCTAACTTTGGGTGTTTTATGCTTCCAGAAGGATTTGATTATACTGTTCCACCTCTTTTGAAAGATATTGATTTTTGGTTTTAGAAAGCTAGAATGACAAGTTTTATAAAAGCATTTGATTATGATATGTGGAATGTTTTTACAAATGCTTTTGATCATAAACCTAGAAAGGATTGGACAGATAAAGAAAAGAAAATGTTTTCATTAAATATTAGAGCAATGCAGCTTCTGTATAATGCCATGACCGAAAATGATTTTAAGAAAATTAGATTTTGCTCTAATGCTAAAGATATCTGGGATACTCTTGATTCTATATACATTTCTAACAAGCGTGTTGAAGTTGAAAGTGTTGACAGTTCATGTGGAATTACAAGTTACGCATCTATGGTACATAAACGATTGGAAGTTACTGATGAAGATGGAGATATCACACAACACTTCCATACAGTCAACATGAATAGACAAGGAGATGAGGATTTCCATAAAGAGCTCAGTATAGACGATCGTGACAAATCACCCTCTAGAGCTCAAGATGAACTTAAGGTAAAAAGTTCCAATTCTTCTTATAACTCTTATAAAACTTATTTTCAAAGTTTGCATAAAAATGTTTTCCAACCAATTGTTGATTCTGTAATGAAAAACAAAATTGTTTTCAAATATGCTGGAAACTTGTATGTGAAGGAAGAAATTAGGCAAACTGGATATATGGTAGTGTCATCCCTCAAACGACACAATGCTTGCATAGAACCTCACAATGTATATCATCATGTTATTTGCAACTATTGTGGTAAATCCGGTCATATTTCTCATATGTGCTATATTAGAAGAAATTCTAATGTGAGAAATAAATATGTTTGGGTTCCGAAAGGTCATAAGAAGTCTAACACTAACAATCAAGGACCCAAGTATATATGGGTACCAAAATGTCCATCTAGCACTTTATGTATGCAGGATAATTCAGAAAGAAATGGACATAACAGTACAAAGAAGATGAAGCCAAGAGTTTCTCATGCACCAATAAGGAAGGTGATATCATTAAAAAGGAGAACTCATGAAAAAGCCATTGCTATAACCTCATTGTCAAAGCAAAAGAAGCAATGGATAATAGCAAGAGAAGTACATCCTACCTTAAGAAAGGGCTACCATAATGTACCATTCAACTACCTTGAGGAGAACAAGAATAGGAGGATCTCTCGTGTACAAATATTCTCAAAGCCTATATCATTTGAGAGAGCTTTGCATAATCCTGAAGCTATATATGCAAAAACAAAGCTTCAAAGAAAGATACAATGGGTATGCAAAGGCAATCCTCCAAGCACCCAAGGTAAATGTGCAAAATGGTAAAACCTTCCATATTGTTATCTTTAATATTTATTAAGGTTTATACATGTTACCTTATGAATGAGTATTGCAAACTATCTTAGAAATATGTTTTCAAATCCTTTGAAAAACTCATCTTGTAAACTTATTTACAAAGGGATTGCAATGTTCAATAGTTTAGTTCTTTATGCATACACGCATGTTTTAAATTTCTTCTTATGCATAAAGTCATCAATTTATTCAATTGTTATGATAATTCTGTTATGATTCCTATGAACTAACCATATGTGGATCCAAGTAAAACTAGATACCTTAGGAAGAAAAAGGGTTATACAGTTTCGTAGGAAGAAGAAAGGAATGTCATGCTCTCGGTCAGTAAAACAAGGATGAATAGAGCATACATGAATATTTGAGGAGAACATGCAGTAAAACTTAAATCAAATGCATGGGTTACTCAAGTGTTCTTGGAAGACTTGAGTACAAAGAAACTAGAAATTGGAAACTAACTTGAGTGTCTACGAGTCACACTCAAGCCAGGTACGCCAAGTTAGTATAGGAATTTATTTCAGTTTCCTAAGCTTAATGTTGCACCTATTCTTCCCAACTCAATTTGGTTGATAAATTCTTGCTCTTTACTGCATACCAATAGCAATCAATCATTTATGATTTTCAAAATATTTCAGATTGATAAATGGACTGAATATTAATTTGTGAATAATCCTTCTATGAATTTGAGTTTGAAATGCATATTCTACTTGAATCTCAATCCATTTTGTTTATAAAAATGCATACACTTGAAAATTATTCATATCACATTTGCATTCAAATCATTTTCAAAAATTGGAAGTTAATATTTTTGTGTACTAAATGTCATAATTGCTTCAAATACATCTAGAGTATTTCCCTATCATCGATATATTGATCATTGATCTTGAATGTGCTATCCAATATTTAAACTCCTTAGCCTTTATTCTCTAACATGTTAGACTTCATGTCTAATAAGTTAGGCATCTATATGAGTTTCAAGCTTATATCCTAGAAAAGAATTGAATTCATGAAAAGCATCATGCCTAAAGCATAAATTCTTATTGGTTGAGTTATTCCAAGCATTATAAATGTTCATTAATGCATTGAATGAATGCTAATGCATTAACCATTATAGTGGAATAACATATTAGGATGATGTTTTGGAACTTTAGTCATTTGGACTAATGTGTATGTGCTTCATCATCTATAAATCATTATATTCATTTTGTTACTCAATTGTATTAATATTTGTCTTTATCCATCTCTGAGTAACTATAGCCTTGTATCCAAATTCTTGCCTTGAATATTTATATATTTCATGATTCAACTCTAAGAGGCAAGATTATCACTTGATCAATAGCAAAGTCATTATGCTTAGATATGTTTTTCTAGTTAAGCCACTTTTGGCTAATTCATTCTCCATATGACTTTTGATCTTGGAAAACTCTCTAGCATGTTAACTTCAGTGTCTAACATGTTATCTTCATTGTTCTTTAAAAAGAGAAGTTTTTTTTGGTACATGTATACACTTAAACCATTGACTTCCACCATTTTGAGCATGAGGATTAATCCTTAACAAAATTCATGTTTTGATGATGTTTTGATGATAACAAATCATGTTTTAGAAGCTCATGAATTAATTATCAGCAAAGGAAGTAATTCTGGTGATCTGTGCAAGATCACTCGAGTGATTTTGTTAATCACTCGAGTGATATTCAAGATCACTCGAGTGATCGCTGAAATCACTCGAGTGATTGAGAAAAATGACAGATCACTCGAGTGATCTGTGAAATCACTCGAGTGATCCGCATAATCACTTCCAGTGATCGAGAAATCACTGCAAGAAAATTTCACTGTTTTGAAAATCACTTCCAGTGATTCTGAATCACTCGAGTGATGCGCCAAATCACTTCCAGTGAACTAGCAATCACTGTCAGAAGCTTTCAATGTTTTCAAAATCACTCCCAGTGATATTATATTCACTTCCAGTAATGGTTCTTTTTGTCAGTAAACACTTTTAAACATACACTGTGATCCATTTGCAATTACTTCCATAAAGAACAACTGATTTTGTTAGCTAAATTCTGTTATTACTGATTTCTCCAAATTGTTGTCAAAAACATATGATATATTATTTTACTGCTCAGTTACGAAAACAAGATCACTCCTGATGGTTTTCATAAAACACTTCCAGTGATCTTGGAGTTTTCATGCATTCAAAATCTTAATGTCATAATGCATATTCTTGATTCAAAAGAACATTTGAGATTTTGAAACAATTTTCATATTTTCATTCATGATTTATTATTTCATAAATGTTGGTCATTATAGATAGATTTTCTACTCTTTTGATCCAACTTACATAGATTGTATGAAAACCTTATCAATGGCATATTTTCTATATAAAGTGTATTTTCAAGTTGTCATTGATCATTGGAAAACATCATTCTTAATTGATATCATTTGCTCATTACCCTTTATGATTCAATTGCATGAATTTACTTATTGGGTAAAATTATACATTTCTCATTGTTGGTTAATGATACTCTTAACTCCATTATCATATGATTTAATTGTATAAGAGCATAAGAGTTGTTATATCTAATATTGTGGACCCAAGAGAAGTTGGGTACCAAAGCGGGAGCATGTACTTATACTTTTGTAGGTGTTGATAAAAAGGTTCTACTTCCAGATACAAAGACTAGAGGATAACAGAGGAGGCATGATTGACAGTATTACAGTGTGAACAGAAGCAAAATCTGTGCAAGTGATAGAGTAAAGGTTAAGGCACCCAGAGATGATGAATCCAACTCCTCAAATAAGGGAGTATGTGCAAACCATAATTTCCAAACAGTATTTGACAAAAGGCGTATACTAAGAGGATAAATGAATATGAAGCCATTCTCCAAGCTCATCTTGTTGCTTCTACTCTTAAGTGTTCCATAGAGATCACACACTCAGATTCCTTCAGTACTGATCAAGTCACCAGACGATGATTGGCAACAGTGCATCAAAAAGAGGATCATGACTCAAGTAATTACAATATTACTTGAGTGAGGTATTGTATTCTTTCATAAGTGAAATTCTCTGAGTAAGGGCCTTAAGGAGATATTCATCATTTAATTCTACCATCCTATCTGGATAGTAGTTGAAGCTCAAGTCATTTAAATTTTCTGACTCGAATGATATTAGAATACAATTGCTCAAATCCATGTAGAGGATCATCATTTTCGAGTTTGATTTCCCTCTAAATTTTTCAACATTCAGTCTTAAAGTTTTCAATGGTTTTTCAAATCTATAAGAGCTTTTAACTGTATTTCTCATGATAAGTTTTAAGACCATGCAAACATTAAGGGGGAGCTTCACATTCACATGTGTTTTATATTTTAAAAGCTTATCTCCTTTATTTGAAGAAAATCATTATAGTAGACTCATCTACATTCACCCTCAATTGATTAGTTTTGATGATGAGATACTTATCCATTTTCTTTTCTTCATCCTAATTTGCATGTATTTTATAGAAAGGAAATTAATACTTGATTGCACTAATCTTTCTCCTTGCAAGAATATTTTTAACTTATGACAGGAGAATTTGCTTTATACAAGATCATTCCTCAGCACGTTACAAGAAGAATATATCAATCTTGAGGACATATACTGTGATAATCAATCAAGAGAAATATATTGGCTGCAACATTCAAAGCCCTATGCCAATACAAAGGAGCATTAACCATACTGTGATGGAACAAGGAGTTCAACTCAGTGAGAAGTATCTTGAAGACAACATATACTTCAGAGTCGCACCGAGAATATGGCATAAGCTGGACTTCATGGATCTATCATCAACTGGCCAAATTCAAATGAACATTTCTAAACCCTCTCTCTCTTTATGGTTTATGAATACCTTGCATATCTTTTATTATGAAAGGGTTATTGAAAACATTTTTCATTTGCATCACATTCAAATAGCATTACTTTCAAACAAAGGGGAGAGAAAAATTGTTTATTTTGATTAATGGAGAAAATGACATTTCAAATGTATTTTCCTAATAACTTCTCCATGAAACTTTCTTCTTTATACTTCAAACTTTTTGCTAATGTCAAATAGGGGGAGAGAAATGGAAAAATATGTTGCATTCAATTTGTCTATTTACATTCAAGCATATTTTTCTTTAAAGGATTTGCCATCATCAAAAAGGGGGAGAATGTTAGATATGATTAGTTTTGATGATGACAAATATAGATGTCAAATATTAAGCATAAGAAGCTTGCATAGTATACTTTTCTAGTACATTGACTAACTATTTGATGTTGCATATATTGTAGATTAGTCAAGCAATGGAAGAAAGAAATTGGGGAATAAAGAACTTGCAAGAATTAATGAAAAATATGAAGATTCAAGTTTTTATGGTACTGTAGCAGTGGGTACTGTAGCAATACGGTTACTGTAGCAAGTGGCACTGTTTGTAACTGTAGCAGAGTGATTTTTAACAAATCACTCTAGTGATTTTCAGAATCACTCGAGTGATTCTGAAAAAATAGAAACCACTCGAGTGATTCAGCAAATCACTCGAGTGATATGCAGTTTTTCAGACTCTGTTCTTCGTCCAGCTGAGCGAGGTCTGATTATTTGATCATATCTCTCACAATACAACTCCAAATGAGACGAAACTAATTGCATATGAAACTAGACTCCCAACGTGTCATTTGGACACTATAACCAACATCAAAAGAGCTCAGATGAGGGAGATATAAGTGTTCGAATTGGACCTTCATGTCAGCGTCACTTTCTGGAACAGTCTTGGTATTTTGCCTATAACTCTCAAACCACTAATCCTATTGAGCTGAAACCGGTGCCATATGAAATTAGAATTCAAGAGCTTTCTATTGATATATAATTCAACAATTTTGGAGCTATATTCGAAGAGTTATGACATCTATAATTTGACCCCTGTTTGCTGTCGAATTGGAAGTGAAGTTTCGAGTTCAAGTGATCTGGACAGAGAGCACCCGAGTGATTTTTATAATCACTCGAGTGATCAGGAAGATCACTCGAGTGATCATTATAATCACTCGAGTGAAATGCGTCAGAATGCATTTCACTTCCAGTGGCGCAGAATTCACCGGAGGAATTTTTCACTGTTCTCAATATCACTTCCAGTGATATAGAATTCACTCGAGTGATATGAAATTCTACTGATATCCAAGTCATTACAGTAAACTGAATAACTTCCAAGTCAGATCATATTCGTTTGAGTGATATGGGTATTTTGATACACAACTTCCGGTGATCACTCAGTATACTCTCCACTGTGATAGAATCAGTTCCAGTAGCAGCAAATCAGAATCACATCCGGACATCCCAGATCACCTCCAATGAAATGCTTCTGCATTCGAGTGAAATGTTGGTTTGAGAGAATCACTTCCAGTGGACTGTATAATCACTCGAGTGATTCAGTTCCTATCAGAAGCACCTCCAGAAGCTGACTGAATCAAGAGTGGATTTCAGAGTTCAATCTCTAAATTAGTATGTTTACACTTGTTGCTATAACTTAAACATGATTTGATATTTATTTCAAGTGTGAAACAGGAGATCAAATGTTTGGGTTGAATCTTCAAGGTTGGAGGTGACTCACGGCAGTCTTCGTCAATTGAAAATGATGAGACCCAGAAAGCAGAAGACCATCTTTTGACCAATGGTTCAATATACTCATGTCTAATATTTCATTGTATCAATGATTAAGGTGTCTCTCCAGATTAACCATGAAGAAATCATGAGAAGAGCCAAAAAGCTGTTTCACGAGAAGCCGAGCGTCCACTGATAACGGCTAGTTTTCTGAAGTGGAAATCTGTCAGAACAAGCAGTGCGACTCCAACGGGTATGTTGAGATGCTATCAACAGAATTAAAATGAACAGCCAAGAACGTGCAAACAGAAAGCAACTGTATGAATCATCTGTCAGAAGCACAAACAGATTACAACGGGAAATACTGAAGCATCTTTCAGAACACCATGATCAATGGGCATAACCATTGAACTTTCTGTCTAAGCACATGATCAGCTTACAACAGGAGAATGTTTGAATGCTTCCAACGGCTCTCAACCATCTTCTATATAAACCAATGTATTCAAACAAGAAACGATCAGATGAGATGATACGACAGTAACCAAACACATGAGCAATGAGAACCCAACTGCCAACATGCTGATATCATAAGTCGTCCGCCTCATATACTCTCTGTTCGTATCTGTTTACAATATTATGCATATTAAGAGTGAGAGTATTTGTATTGTACTTCAGTGAGGATTTATCTACTCTGTGAGAGAGTCTGTAAACACACCATCTATACTTCTGTATTGAACTCAAGGTAGAGGGACCTTGAGAGGGCTGAGTACCTTACGGGAAGTTGTAGAGCGAATTGTCAGTAAGACTTTCTGAGACTTACAAGGTGCAAGCGGTAGAGAACGTTGCTGCTCGTAAGACTTACAGTGGTGTAAGCAGGAGAGAACGTTGCTGCTCATAAGACTTGCACGGGTAAGCAGGAGAGAAAGGTCTTTAGGATTGCTTTGCTCGACTTGCTGTAAGAAGGAGTAAACCTTACAGTGTGTAAGGGGGAGTAACTCTTGTGAATTTGTAAAGGCTTTTCTTGTGCCCGGATAAACAAGAAGGTAGTGGATTGGAAATCTCAGGAGGAGCCTGGGGACTGAACGTAGGTCATCGTGGATTGGACCGAATCAGGATAAATCATAGCTTGCATATTCTCTTCCTTAAGCTTTTACATTTCCAGCATATACATATCAACTTATGTTTCTATACTTCCAAATGTATTGATTTGATAAGTTGCGAAAAGATTTTAAAAGATCATACTATCTTATCACACACCCAATTCACCCCCCCCCTCTTGGGTGTTAGCCAGTTCTAACAAGATTATCATAAATGTCCTTAGTCGATTATCTATATGGGAGCAAAGATGAAATAAGACCAGTATGACTTTGATGAGGTATAGATGTACAAATCAAAGTCTTAGGCACTTGTAGAAGTACAAGGTGCTGGACCGACCCACTATGAGAAAGCTGCATGGATTAAGTCATAAGCTTATCTCATACATATAATCATGTCACAGAGCCCTCTGACCTAAGATCATCATAGATTCCTGCATGAGAGTTGCTAAGTTTTGACCTAGTCAAAAGTCACCTTTGACCGGGTGACGATAAATGCTACAATCGAGTTTAGGAGTTTTCATGAAGAGGAATGTTAGTGGTCAAGATGGAATTTGTCTCTCACATTAGTGAGAGATATTACTGGGCCCCTCGATGAGTGAGTCTGAGAAATGTATGGCCATACTGTAATGGGAAGGAGTTTCTATTTCTAATTTCAGGCTACTCAAGAATCGAGAAAGTGATGGTCAGGAACAGAAGGATGACAATATCCATGCCTTATAGTTGACCAAAATATCGTGTGACAAAAGGGGACGTGACATGGTTGTATAATAGGTTGCATCGTATCATCGATCCTCACATGAATTGGGTGGTCGTAATGTCTTGCTAGAGGCCGCTTACGACTTGTGGGCTAATGCAGTATTGGCCCACTGCTAACTTCATGTGGGCCTACATGGTTGTACACAAGAATAGCCCAACACGAGTTGTAATGTCCAGATTCATTTTATCTAAGATGTGTCTAAGATTCAATGAATATAATATATAATCTAGGGAGGACGGATTATATATATATGTATATATATAATATAAATTCGAAATAATAATAATATTGTGTATTATTATTATTATATAGTATTATTTTTATATTTAATTTATTTGATAAATTAAATAACTAAAACTTATAGAGATATCGTATCTCAGATTTAATTTATAAAGATAAATTAAATCTATTGACTCTTTATTTAGATTAAATAAATATGATAAAATTAAATCTGTTTGAAAGATTTAATCAAATCAGATTTATTTGATTTAATTTGAATTTTAAAATTAATTCAGATTAATTTTGAAAAACCTAATACGGCCCATAAAAGATATAAAATTCGAAGGGCTGTAGAGCCCTAGGCTGTACGGATTTTGGAGAGCCGCAAGAAACCCTAGAGAGGATTAGAGGCGCTAGCACGCTGCCATGTTCGGTATTGTTCATGTGGATACCAGTAGAGGGAGACGATCAGAAGCATTGACTCCTAGAGATCAAACAAGAAGCAAAACGAAAAAGGTACTATTCTAACTACTCAATCTAAACGTCGTTGATAGATCCTCTGTCGGGATTCAGGAATTTTAAACGGTTAATTTCTTTCACTGTGTGTACGAATCCCAATAGACTTTCCCTCAAAGGTTCAAAAAACAAGTTGCAAATAATAATAGTGTTTCTCAAACTATAAAATGGTTGGCACTAGGTCCTAACTTTAATGTCATATGTTGGAGTGGATACGATGTCAATAGGTATTCCTTCTATACGAAATCACTGGATGACAAGAGTACTGTGCAAAATAGTGGAGCTGTAGTGGTGGTTGAATCTATGCATTTTTCCAGTACAAAAGATAAAAATCCAAAGTTAGCAGTTATGCCTTATTTTGGGGTTATTGAAGAGATTTTGGAGGTTGACTATACTAAATTTAGAGTTCCAGTTTTCAAATACAAGTGGATTGATAATAGTAGTGTTTAAGTAGAGAAGTATGGATTTGCATTGGTTGATCTTAATAAAGTACAGTGAGGAGCCCTTTATGTTAGCAATTCACGCAAAACAAGTGTTCTATATAACTGATCCAGCAAAATAAAAGTTTTTCCGTGGTTCTACAAGGAAAAAGGGTAGTTGACAGTGATGATAATAAGGAAGTAAACTCTGATGTTTCAGAGGCTCCATGTTTCTCGTCAGGGTTGCCTAAATTAAATGAAGATGAAGTAGATGACATGCATGCCATAAGAACTGACCACCATGAAGGGATATAAGAGAATATATTTACTTCTATTTGATGAACTTTAATTAAAAGTTAGTAGTCTTATTTCGTTGATTATCTATCTTGGATTTTCATTATTTTATTATAATATTTCATTTTCATTTACTAGAGATATTTCATTGTTAAATAGGAACATGGAGAAGGATCCCCCTATCAATGATGATACTCATTCCGGGCACAGCAGCCAATCTACTCAGCGACAAAGAAAGGGTAGACGTGGCACAACACTAAAAGAGTTGACCAAGAGTCGAGCAAATGACTAGAGGATGCCAATCGAATTGGATAGCCAATGGAGACCAATTGGGCCTAAGAAGAGCAAGTTTAATAGCTTTGTCACCCTCCAAGCATGTAGCAAGCCTAGCATAACGATCAAGGAGTGGTATGAAGTGGATGACTCTGTGAAGGATTAGATTTGGAACATTATGGCGGTACAACACTATGAACCTATTAACTTTTATAACTATTACATTTATTCATGTAGCTAACTATTATAATGACTTCACAGCTTACTTATGATGTTCCTCCCAGTCAAGCCTTAAAGGATAAATTGTTATCATATTGTGCGGAGCGTTAGATGGCCTTCAAGACATCTCTAACTAAAAGATTTGTGCTTGTCGAGGTAAAAGAGGGTGAGAATCCTCCTAATCCTTATGCGGAGTATACATTTCTTGATAAAGCTATGTGAAAAGAGTTTTACAGGATAAAGACTACACCAGAAGCCTTGGTTAGTTTCTATTCACTTAGTTACTTACTTTATTCTCATTTGATTTTATTGATTATTGATTTGTTGGTTTCTTATTGAAAGATAATAAGGGAAAAAGTATAGTGAGTGGTAGAAAGAATGATTGCCCCCATAGGTTGTCTCGTATGGGTTATAAAAAGCTTGAAGAAGAAATGATGAAAGAGGAGCAGAAGAGGCGACAAGAAGAGGCTTAGTCTGATCCATCTACTATTATATCTCCACCATCTCCAATATCTCGTGAAGAAAAATGGAGGGCCACATACCGAAAGAAGACATGAGAGTATACGAGTGAGAAGGCACGCGTGGTTGCTGAAAGGATTGTAAGTAACTTAGCAACAATCCTTATTATTTTCTTTGTTGTATAGTAACATGTTAATCATGTTTGTTATTTATATATTACAGAATTAACTTCAACTAGAATGTGCCCAGGGAACCTTCATTCCACAGGGAAAGAATGATATCTTGATGGTTGCTATGGGGACACCGGACCATGGTGGTCGTGTTAGGAGCATTGAACGAGGAGTAGGCATAAGAGACTACTTTGGAACACATACACGTTATGCCTCTACGAGAATGTTGACTAATGAAGAGATAGAACTAATACTAGAGAATGAACGGAAGTAGATGCAATTGATATTGGAGAATGAAAGGAAGCAAACGGCCGCCCATATGTTACAACTAAAAGAATAAATGATGAGCATCCTAAGCTCACGACAGGACACAACTATCCATACAACAAGTTTTCCTGCTGTTTAAAGCACAAATGGGAGTTGTGTTCTTGGGCGTAAATAAGAGGATTCTGGGGTCCAAAAAAGCAGTAAACCTTGTGAATTATATTTGGAGGACCCTGATAGACGCTTAGTAGTACTTGGCATAATACAAAACTTGAGGCCAACCGTCCACCATAAGCAAATGCAAGATAATGAAGTGAGAGTGGTGGTTAGAGAGGTAAAAATTACAGTTGCGCCTGTTTCATTTCCCAATGATGAGGTGAAGATTGTGGGCGAAGCCCTCAAAACTTTCCTTAGGTGGCCAAAGAGACTTGTCCGGGTAGTTCCAGCTGCGGTTCGTGCTGAAGTATGAAAATATTTGTCTTCTTGATATGTTTTAATTATTTCATATTAGAAATTTATAACATGCAATTGTTACTTACTCTTTATTATTAATTTTTGTTTATTTAGAAAATTTCCCCATCCAATGAAGTGGTTCCACAATGCTAGCCCCAATCGCAAACCCAAACCCAGGTGAAGCTGTTTCAACATCTGTGTCTGCTGGCGTTTGACGGATCCTTCTCAACTAAAGTATTGATGATGGATCCAGACGTTGTGGGTAAGAGGGACATGTTCGTTCATATCGAGCAGGAGGATGTGGTGTAAATGTTAATGAAGGATCCGATTACCATACCGCACGTCCACTTGTTTATGATGTAGGTATATTTTTAACAATATTACTAAGTATTCAACTTTTGAATTTAACATGCTTTAACTATTATAGGTACCTCTATCACCTTTATACTTGATCAGGAAACGGTGACAAGTTTGGATTCCTTTGCTTGCTTCACATCCAGAAAAAAGGGGACACTTCCATAATAAGAGAGTCATACCTTCGGCAGAGGCTCTGTGAAGATAAGAAAGAGTGCTACCTAGTACCATATGTTCACGAGTAAGAAAAATTTTGTAATTGATACCTTGTTTTTTTGAATATGCATAATTCATACCTTTTTTTGCAATACTTATTGGCAATTAGTGATTATATGTCTAAAGCAGAAGTCGTTGTTCTTTTTATGTTCATTACATTATAATCCGAGAAAGGATTTGAAGAAAATGATGGACACGTAAGGATACTTTGACAATGACATTTTATTTGCAATATGTAAGTTTTTTATATATGAAGGCGAGCCTTTAGTGCAACTGGTGGGTGCACTGGCTTTTCGCCCCCAGGTCCAAGGTTCGAGCCTTGGAAATAGCCTATTGACAATATGTCAGGGTAAGGCTGCGTACATATAGGGTCTCTTTCTTCTGAGCCCGCATTGTGTGGGAGCCGCTTGGCACTGGGGTTTACTTTTTTTTTATGTAAGTTTTTTATATAATCTACCCTCTTGTATATATTTTTCCATAGGGTAATGGAAACATACCAAAGAGTGGTTAAGAAAAAGCATACACACAAGCTTAAAGAGATTATCTGGATACAACCAAAGGTAAATAGTTTCAATCCTTCTATGAACATAGTTATCTTGTTCAGATAATTCATACAATGCATGTTCTTCTATAGTGCCGTCGTCAAAAGGGGAATAAGGCTTGTAAACGGGTTTATAGAAAAATAAAAAAAGTAATTTTTTTTCAAAAAATGAGTTTCTACACCTGACGTGAGAGGTCACGTGTAGAAAGTGTGGACTTTCTACACGTGTTTTAGAACACATGTAGAAAGTCCGGACTTTCTACACCTATTGTTTCTACACCTGTTTTATGTCAAGTATAAAAAGTCCTTTCCGTCACATGTAAAAAGTCTTTTCTGCACTAGTGTTAATTAATGACTTAAATGGTATGATAAAGTGGAAGAATAGGGAGAATCTCATTAGGATATTAAGCATATGAATGGTAGAGACATTAGGAATTTTTCTAAGGAACAAGATAGTGAAGGTTAGGAGTCTGGTTACTAATTGTTAATCGCCTCATTAGTTATCATTTTATTGATGAATATTCACATATATTATGTAGACTCTCTTTAGTTGTGGTTGAGCTTGGGATTTCACAAGAATTGTGGTAACTTGTTTTAGCTTTGGCGAGAGGTAACCCCTTTCTAATTTATCTTACATGCTTGTTGAGGTGATTATAAGTGTATGTGGTATTTTTAATTGCTATAAATAAAAGCTATAGTATTTTATATATGAAAAATGTACAAAAGATAGTAAAAACTATATTTTTAGTAAACTTGTTAGTTAAGTAGGTTTGAATGTTTTATCTAAATGTTGATATTGTACGTCATTGAGTATTGGTTAAGTGAATAACATACTGATACTAGATTTTGTGATGTTGAATTATTAGATTGCATATTGAGCTGTGTTGGATGGAATGAAGATTTGATTGTGAGAGATTTGATGCTTTTATACCATATGGTATAGCTGCTACTTGGCACTAACGTGTTGGCTTTGACATTTTTGAGGCCCTTAGCATCATCATTTCATGACCAAGTGAGGGTCATCTCAAGGGACATGTGACCCATTTTCATGTTTCAAGGAAAGGGAACCAATGGTCTGATGTGAGTTTTATAGCTTTTAGCTTGACTACACCTCACTATTAGAGAGCTTGGTGCAGTATTGTTACAAAAATGAATTAATGTGTTGTAGCCTATGAGTTTTGTAAGCAATTATAAAGAAGTTATAAGGATAGTTGAGGGAGTCCAATGCATACTTAATTACTCATTGAACTACTATTGTTTGTGGAAAAATGTTTATATTTTATATTATATGAGTTTATAATTAGTGTGCTTAATTATCTTGTAATCATTCCCTGCATACTTATTAAATTGAAATTATGGTTACTGGGTCTATGTGACTCACCTCATAGTTTATTATTATTTTGCAGGCAAAGTTCTTATGGGATATGTTTAGGGAAGATACTTGAGGTTTAGGTTGGCAATTGCACCTTATAAATCCTCTTCTGTTTGTTAATTATGTCTTGACTTTGTATATTGTCACCTAGGGCTCATTCATACTCTGATGTGAACTATGAAACAATTTTCAAACTTACATTATTGGTTTACTTTTCTACACTCTGGCAGAGTATTGATAGAGGAGGTTTAAGACTATGGATCTTAAATTGTGATTTTTATTATGGATCCACTTTTGTGAACTTTTGAGAGTATTATTGTTCTATATGAAATGGGATTATCCAAGATAGTTATTAATTGTGATTATTGAGATTATATTTGTGAGAAATGATATTGGAACTATTATTAAATTGTGTTATTGGGCTTCAATTGCTCAAGGCCCAATTATTATAGTATTGACTGATATGTGATTTTGAATCAGATATTCAATACTTTTTAACCATGATAAACTAAGGTATTTCTTTTTCTTCCATCGTTATTCTTAAAATCTTTTGGTCAAATTCTTTTTATTATGGTAGTCCTTTATAATTGGTTTTTTTCCTTTTTTTTTTTTACCATAGTAGTGCTCAATGTTTTAATAAGTTACTTGAAATAGTTAATTATACTTTAAATATGCAGGCTGTTACACAAAACTCCAAAAATATGTTAACATGGAAATGATAGAAATTTGATGTGGTGAGAATATGAAATTTTGAAGTTTATGTACTTTTACCAAAATGCCCCTAATATTGAAATTAAAAAAGGAAAAAAAACCATCCTTGTTGAAGCATTACCATAGGCTAGTCGACAACCTCCGGCCTTCAAACCTTTGGCAACTCTGGCGGCGGGGGCTGCTTTTTTGGGGAGGGACTATTTTTTTTTTACAATAATGTTGAGTCAATGTGGTGGAGGTAGGATATGACCCACCCCTCCACCGGAGCTATGGCGCCCACCAGCCGGAACCCTCCGGCTGGCGTTGGTAGCTATTTTTTGGAATGGACCATTTTTTTTTAAAAAAAATGTAGAGCTAAGGTGGTGGAGGTGGGATTTGAACCTACCCACCTTGGTTAGTTCTAAATTTAAAAGGCTTGGCAATTGGGATTTAAACCCTAAACCCTTCGGTTGTCAGAGCTCTGGCAACTCCAGTACTAATGGCTATTTTTTAGGGAGAGACTTTTTTTTTCTTTTTTGGAAAAATGTGGACCCAAGGTGGTGGAGGTAGGATTTGAACATACCCCACCTTGGTTGGTTCCAAAAGGCTTTGCCATTAGACCCCTAGGCACCCTACCCAAGGTGGTGGAGGTGTGATTTGAACGTACCCCACCTTGGTTGGTTCCAAAAGGCTTTGCCATTAGGCCCCCAGGCAACCTTTAACACACACACACGTAGACCCAAGGTGGTGGAGGTGGGATTTGAACGTGCCCTACCTTGGTTGGTTCCAAAAGGCTTTGCCATTAGGCCCCCAGGAATCATTTAACACACACACACACACACACACACAAAAGAATATATATGTATAATATATATAAAAACATAATGGGATTAACTAAACGAGTAATGATATTAACTAAAGACGTAAACCTATTGACTAAAGGTGTAATGATATTAACTAAATGAGTAATGAAAATGAATAAAGACAAAATGACATAGACTAAAGGCGTAAAGATACCCCACCTTGTTTGGTTTCAAAAGGTTTTGCCATTAGGCTCCCAGGCACCCTACCCAAGGTGTTGGATGTGGGATTTGTATGTACGCCACCTTGGTTGGTTCCAAAAGGCATTGTCATTAGGCCCTTAGGCCACCCTTTAACACACACGCGCGCGCGCGCGTAGACCCAAGGTGGTGGAGGTGGGATTTGAACGTACCCTACCTTGGTTGGTTCCAAAAGGCTTTGCCATTAGACCCCTAGGCACCCTACCCAAGGTGGTGGAGGTTTGATTTGAACGTACCCCACCTTGGTTGGTTCCGAAAGGCTTTGCCATTAGGCCCTCAGGCACCCTTTAACACACACACACACACACACACACACACGTAGACCCAAGGTGGTGGAGGTGGGATTTGAATGTACCCCACCTTGGTTGGTTCCAAAAGGCTTTGCCATTAGGCCCCCAGGCATCCTTTAACACACACACACACACAAAAGAATATATATGTATAATATATATAAAAACATAATGGGATTAATTAAACGAGTAATGATATTAAGTAAAGACGTAAACCTATTGACTAAAGGTGTAATGATATTAACTAAATGAGTAATGAAAATGAATAAAGACAAAATGACATAGACTAAAGGCGTAAAGATACCCCACCTTGTTTGGTTTTAAAAGGCTTTGCCATTAGGCTCCTAGGCACCCTACCCAAGGTGTTGGATGTGGGATTTGTATGTACCCCACCTTGGTTGGTTCCAAAAGGCATTGCCATTAGGCCCCTAGGCCACCCTTTAACACACACACACACACACACACATACACACGTAGACCCAAGGTGGTGGAGGTGGGATTTGAACGTACCCTACCTTGGTTGGTTCCAAAAGGCTTTGCCATTAGGCCCCCATGCACCTTTTAACACACACCCCCACACACACCCACAAAAGAATATATATGTACAATATATATAAAAATATAATAAGATTAATTAAATGAGTAATGATATTAACTAAAGATGTAAAAGTATTGACTAAAGGCGTAATGATATTAACTATATGAGTAATGGAAATGAATAAAGGCATAATGACATAAACTAGAGGCGTAAATATATTAATTAAATAAGTAATGATATTAACTATAGATATAAATGTATTGACTAAAGGAGTAATGGTATTGACTACAAGAGTAATGGTATTGAATAAAGGCATACTGATATTAACTAAATAAGTAATGCTTTTAACTAAAGGCGTAATGATATTGACTAAATGAGTAATGATATTGACAAAATGAGTAAATGTATTTCATACTTTTACTCCTTTAGTCAACACCATTACTTATTTAGTTAAATACCAATACTTATTTAGTTATTACCATTATGGCTTTAGTGAATACATTTATGCTTTTAGTTAATAGTATTACTCATTTAGTTAATATCATTATACTTTTAATCATTTTTATTATTCATTTAGTCAATATTATTACGCCTTTAGTCAATACGTTAATACTTTTAGTTAATGCCATTACACCTTTAGTCAATATCATTACTCATTCAGTCATGAATACATTTTTGTGTTTAGTTAATATCATTACTCATTTAGTAAATACTATTACACATTTAGTTAATACTGTCACACCTGTAGTCAATATCATTACTCATTTAGTAAATACTATTACGCATTTAGTTAATATCATTACTCATAACAATTAATATCTTTACGCCTCTAGTCAATGACATTATGCCTTTAGTTATTTTCATTACTTTTTTAGTCAAATACTATTACTTTTTTATATGTATTATGCATATATATTCTTTTGCCCATGCATATTAATGGATGCTTGGAGGCCCAATAGTCAAGTATTTTGGAACTAACCAAGGTGGGGTAGGTTCAAATCTCATCAACACCACTTTGGCTCCACATTTAAAACAAAAAGTCTCTCCCAAAAAAGAAAGCCACCAACACCGAAGCTCCAATGATGGCCAGCAATGTTCCAATGAGGGTGGTAACACATCATTTTTCTATCATTTCCATATATTAACAAACTTTCTGTTTTATAAGTTTAAATGGTATTTAAGTGTGTGTTTCTTAAATTAAGAATATGTTTAGTAATATAATGAATATTTTAATATCTTGATTCACACATATTTTGATGGGAACATTGCATTTAGGTCCTCAAATAAGAGAAAATACCATAAAATAGCCCCTTGAAATCTAAAAATTGCATTTAAGTCTAGTAAAACATTTTTGCGATAAATTATAATTCCACTGACAAGTTCAAGGGCATCCATTGACAAGTCCAAATGCGTCCAATGATAAGTCCATGAGTATCCATTGACAAATCTATAGACGTTTGATAATTGTAATTTATTACAAAAAAGGTCTCAAATGACTTAAATATAATTTTAAGATTTTAAGGGATTATTTTATCATATTTTCTTTTATCTAGAATCTAAATACAATTTTTCCTATTTTAATATATTAAAACTACATATATTTGAAGTTTTTGTTTGAAGTCAACTGAATCTTCTGTCATCTCCAATCCTGTCCGCTTCTCCTTCATTTGCTTGATCCCCACGCAAATCCACCATGCCCAGTTTTTCATTCTTCCACACAATAAATACCCCCGCATCGGAAAACCTCTCTCGTTCAAACAACAAATCAATCATGGAACAAGAAACTTTCGATTTGGCTAAGATCTCTCTTCGACCCTTTCTGCTTTCCGACGCCGACGATTTCATGGTCTGGGCAATCGATGAACGAGTCGCCAGATTTTGCACTTGGGAACCCTACACAAGCAAAGACGCCGCCGTCGATTTCATTCAAAACAACGCTAGTAAATGTTCATTATTCCGAGCGATTTGCGTCGGCGATCGTGCGATTGGGTCTATCTCTGTTCGATCCTACGCAGGGAACGACGAAGCGAGAGCGAAATCTGCAGAGCTTGGGTACGTATTAGGGTTCAAGTATTGGGGGAAAGGGATTGCGACGAAGTTGGTGAAGATGGTGGTGGAAATGGCATTCGCTGAATTTCCAGATCTGGAGAGGCTTGAAGCTCTGGTTGATGTTGAGAATGTGGCGTCTCAGAAAGTTCTGGAGAAAGCTGGATTTCAGAGAGAAGGAATTCTCAGGAAATTCTTGTCTATGAAAGGAAAATCCAGAGATATAGTCATGTTCAGTGTGATTTCTGACGAAGTACGAGCTTGATTTTATTTGATGTATGTTCATAATTGTTCTTAGATTGAAGCTGAGCGACTCTAAATTCCGAGTTCAAATGGCCAGAGCAAGTGAAGGCAGAGTCGCTTTCTGCAATTTCGGAAACCAAACGAGAGGCCGAAGGTAGAAGACAATAGTCAAACTTTCTCTGTTAGTCCGGTCTATATGTAAGGTCATGTGAACTGTGAAGTACTACTTTGATTGATTAATACAGGATGATTCATAATGCTAAATAAATTACTTGAATATGTAATATAATACTTGTGGAGTTGATCTTTATTTTAAATTTTTATATATAATTATTATATTTATTAATTTTTTTGTTTATTTCTATTGATAATTTCTCAACCACAATAAAATAAAATAAAGATGGAGGCAAATGAGAAGTATAATTTGAGTGTTTTAAAAAAATATGTTATATTAATTAATTTAATTAATATAATTAAATTATATGAATATGTCTTATATTAATGATTAGAAACCATACTTAATTATAACTTATGTTACATAATCCATATGAAAATATACTCATGTGTATCTAATTTTTTTATTGCCCCTTGCAAATATGTATATCATTAAATTATATTTGTTAATTTAAAAGTCAGACAAAATAATTTAAAAAATGATAAATAAAAGAGATAAAAAAAACTTATATTTATAATCAAAATTCACTTATAAACTATCAACTTGTGTTGGGAGGAGTAGCCATAAATGTCAAATTGGATATCGAATGATAATATTAATAAAAAAATTACTTATAAATTAACTCTTATATTTTGGAATGGATGTAGTATATAATTAATTAACTATTTTGAAATTTAAAGGAGCAATTTATCTCTTATATTTAATTATACAAAAATATTAAAGTGTTAAACTTGAAATTAAATAAACACATTTATTCACGCTGTGCATATAAATTAAAATAAGCGACGCTATTCAACACTATCATACTTTTTTTGTTTTTTGGCCAACAACTATCATACTATAACTTACTAATATAAACTTGATTTATATTAATATATTGATTAGATGATGGTCTTCGAAGGCAGAGTCGCTTTCTGCAACTTCGGAGAAAGGGGGGAGACAGGACAATGGTCAAACACTCAAAACTATTGTGGTCAAACATATTTATTCATACGTTGCTTAGTAAAATAAAACAAGTGACCCCATTCAACATTATAATACTAGAACTTATTATAAACTTGATTGATATTAGAATTAGACTATTAACTTCAGTTTCAAGTGTTTATAAAAATAGAGAGAGATCAACATTTTAATTGGAAAATTTATGAGGAATGAGAAATTATCATTTTAAACTACAGGATCATAAAGTAAAACTCAATCAAATTATTAGAACCTTTAGTCCCTAACTTATCATAAACTTGATTGATATATTAATATGTTGATTGATTAGAGGATAGTCTTTGAAATTTGAGTTGGTCATCATTCATGTTGAAATAAATTGAGTTCAATATATAAAATACCAATATGTATGATTTATCGGACTAATTATAAATTATGAACGACACAAACCATCTCATACTTATATACATATTCACACACTAACTAAAAAAAAATTATGTCTCAATCTATTAGCAACATAAAATGCAAAATATGTTACAAGTCATTATATTCAAGTTGCAATCAACTTATATAATTTTTTCCCAAATTTGTATAACATAATAGATTCCAAATTCCTAAATTCCCATATATTTATTCTCACCTCTGAAAAAAAAAAAAAAACTGTTCATTACACTTTATTTCAGTAGGACAAAAATGGTATTCAATTGAATCCAATAAAGACATGTATCCATATACCAATTATACAACCATCAGCACAAGATTGAAGATCCATTGCCATAATTGTCTGCTTCATATGAACACCAGAAATGAAAAGGAGAAAAAAATTATCAATCACTACTAATTACACACTCATTTACACTTTTCGCAGCTTGAATCTTCCTCTATAGTCGATAGATAAACTCATCACCTCCTACAAATCAAACAATTCAAATGCACATAATCAGTAACATTAAAATCAATTATCGTTAACAAAACTTAATTACTCTCATTCCATCATCTATAACCAATAAAAAGAACAATCAATCACAGAAACAGAGGTGTGTAGACTGTAGAGAGTTAATTACCCAAAAATTTCCGAATTGCTCTGTTGGGAAAGATTCAAAATGTGAAGAAGACAAGAGTATTATTATTCAGTGATGCCTGGGAACAGCATCTGTGGTGGTCGTTTGAATCGTCGAAGCTTTGAACCATTCAATAGCACTGACCAGTTCCTGATCTCTGAACCCAATCACGAACTGAGCCAATGCTTCCAGAAACAGAGCCGCCTGATACACGCTTGTCTTCCCTACAATTTCTCCGATCACGCTTCTCCTCAGTCTATTCGCGTCCAGAAATATGCTCACCAGCTCCCCCATGTGCTCCGTCATAACTGACCCCATTGCCACCTTCGCCTCCGCTCCCTTCCTCCCCCTGGTCGGGTACCACCCATCCACCACCCTGTCCACGAGCATCGACTCCGCATTCCGCATCCTCATTGTCAGCATCGGAACCATCACTCTCACACCTCGTTCAATCTCATCCATTCTACCCACCAACTCATCCGAAGGGTTTCTCCACGCCATCGCCACCTGCCACGGCCGGTCCTTCAACTGGTCCGTTACCGTTCTGTTGCCATCGCCGATGAAGTAGCCGTCCTCCTCGTCGTTTTCTTGGAGGAAGCAGCCGACGATGTTGGTGAAGAGGTAAGGGTGGAGGTCGCCGAGCCAGATGAGTGGCTTCTCGAGGGAGGAGCGCCAGTCAGGGAAGAGGAGAACGGCAACATCCTCTTCGTTAGAGGCGGCAAGATCTAGGGTTTGGTAGAGACATTGGAAATGCTGGTGGAGGAGATCGACCTGAGCGGAGAGGACGGTGGGGGAATCAGGCCGTGACAGCGAGCGGCGGAGGAGAGGGAGGAGGTTGTTCTTGAGAGTATTGAACCAGTGGCCATAGTAATCCTTGAATCGACGAGCATTCTTGTTGCGATTGAAGATTGCTGTGCGAACAAGAAGGAAGATCGAAGAAGAACGATTAATTCATTCTTTGATTGAAGAAAGAAACTAACATCATGGAGGAAGAAACTGCAAGAAACACGACACAGAATTCAACTCAGATCGATGCAAAAAGAGTTTGAATTACGTACATACGGCTTTGAACATGTTGGCAATCGATCGGAAGTGATTTGGCTATGGCGGTTTAGGGTTTAGCTTTCTTGTTTCTCTGGGAAGAGACTATCGGCGAAAGCTGTGCAGTGGCGGAGAGAATTTGGATTTTGGAAGGGTGGAAGGAAACTGGCCGGAGAAAGGGTTTATTTATTTTATGAATGAGATTGTTTTGCCTGAATTTTATTTATATATGAATTTTTTAATTACAAAATAAATTATGGGTAATATATAATTAACCAGAATTGATGAATTAAGGATCTTATTATCCTCTCCGATTCTCCGTTAGATGACTTATTGAATTGTATTAGTCAAGCTTTGTCCCCCTAGAAGTCATGACCCACTTTCAGGCTCAATAAAAAACCACGACCCATTTGATCCGTTTTGTATGGTGGCGAAAAAAACAAAACGAAAAACAACAACAAATAGAATGAGAATGAACATTTTAAAAAAAATAAAATGCTATATAAGTTGCGTTTCTTTTTTTTTTAAAAAATAAAAATTTCAGAAAAATATCTTCAAATTAAAATTTGAAAATTTAACATAAGTGATTTTCTTATTAAAATCAGTTGTGAATTACTAATCAAGTTTACATTCATACTAAACTTTTAGTACAATTTGGGATTTTGATATTTTAAATTTTTTTAAAAAAATTTTTCCTTAAAAATTCATTTTCTTAAATTTTGTTGATTATAGCTTCCATGTTTCAAATTGATGAGGTAAAATGATTTTATGGGGTAGGCAAGTAGCAATGAGGGGGGGACCATAACGAGGATCTATTATTATTATTATTATTATTTTTAACGAGGATCTATTGATTACTAACTTATTTAACTACTTAATTTTCTAGTATTTATAAATTAATTAGCAGAATTCTTGTCCTATTACCAGTCTATACACCAGAAAAAACCCTCCTATAGTTGGAGTAGATCAACATGTCAATATTGATTTTTTTTAAAAAAAAATTTGATACTGATATAATTAAGATAACTATACAAAAGAGGAACTTGAGTGGCATAAAATGTAGATATTTTTCATTATTTATTAAGCATAAGTTTCTTATCTTGATTTATATCAATTATTAATCATCAGAAAAAAAATCAAATTTTAATTTGTTTTATATAATTTATTTTAAAATCATTCTTGATTTCTAAATTTTTTTAGGGAGAAACTGATGTAAAAATACCATTTGAATTATAAAAAATCTAAAATATTTATTAAATTGATAAAAGGACAAATGAGTAATTTGGTAGAAATATGAGATTTTAAAATTTAAGTATATGAATTAGTAACTTAGGTATAAAGATTAACAATTTAAACTCTTCAAGTTGTCACTGTGTATACCCATATTGTTAATTACTATTTTAAAATTGTCATTATCTATATTCAAGTTGTTAATACCTAAACTTTAAAATTTTATTTTCCTATTAGAATACCTATTTTAGTAGACATTTTAGGAATTTATTAATTTAAGTGGTATTTTTTTTCATTTCCCCTATTTAAATGGATAATTTGAAATGTTAAAATATTGTGAAGGAGTAAGAAAAAAGAGTTAGGGTTAACAAAAAATAAATAAATATGAAGTGTTCTTTTTTTTAAAGTAATTTTAAAAAATATATAAAAGAACAAAATTTAGATAGGGAAAAAGACAAAAAATACCCTTGAACTTAAAAATCTTAAACCAGTTTTATTGTTTACAAGAGTATATGTATTAACTACAAAAATATATACCAATACAAGATTATAGATATTAGTGATTTAATTTTCTACCGAATGAGTTGTTAATTGCTATACTCTTATAGTTAATATTTATATTCTTATAGGTAATAATATTTCTTTAAGATTTTAAAGTTTAAATAATATTTTCTTATCTGCTGTGATTTAAATACGTATGAAGAAAAAAAGAGTTAGGGAGGGAACGAAAAAATAAATACATATGAAGTGTTCGTTTTTTTTAAAAAAAATATATATTTAACAGAATAAAATTTAGATACATTTATTTGTATCTTTCCGGTCTAACTCCCCAATCAAATTTTGTCAACATATGTAATTTTTATTATTAATAATACTTTAACATAATTTTAAAATTTTATCAGTGTGAAATTAAGAAAAGTGCACATGGCAAGATTTGATTGGGGAATTGGATCTAATGATCTAAGTTTCCAGTTAAAAACAACAACAGAAAAGTTAACCAAAAAAAAGGCGAATTTTATTATGGATGTCTGAATCAAAATACAAACATTATAACAAGCGAACAATAACCACAAGCACATTTATTCTAAACCCCCATGAAAAAGGGCAGCAGCAGCAACATGCAACACAACAAAAGAGGCTAATTAAAATCACACCAACAACAGAAATATATTGAAAACCACCATGACAACTTCTTCAAAAGCTCGATATATTCCCGGCCGGCCGGGCAGTGTCGTGTTTCTTACCGCAAAATCTGAACATCTCCGCCGCTGGCGTCGACAGGTTCCTCCTTGTATCCATGGCAGCAAACGTACCTGACCAACTCAATATCCATAGGACGGCCACACATGCAATAAATTGGAGAATAAATATCACTCACATGGTATTTCACGTCCAAGCGAAGACAATTTGCATGATGAGGAAGCTTCGAGAACACATTCTCATAATGCTTCGCAAACGACACATCAAACCCAGGATCCACCTCTATGTTCTGTTTCCAGACATCAAACTCTTTCAGTGTCTGATAAAATGTGTCACCACGACAAAGAAGTTTAACGTTAGCTCCTTTGCTCAGAAGAACCCAGCCGGCTTGTTCTTGACGGAGTCCGAGGAAGGCCTTGACTTCTTCGAACGAAGGGTCCTTGGTCGTCTTCCTCCTCATGCTGTCGAATAAGTTCTCAACGTAAGCCCAGAAGCTGTTCACAATTTTCAGCTCATCTTTGCCCTTTCCATGGTGGTGGTAGTTTATGACCACGTCTGATCTTTTCGTTATCTCGTCCCTTTTCACCTTCTCCAATAGCTCCGGCATGTTCAGCAGCCACCGGTCGTCGCAGTATTCCGCGTCGGTGCGGCCATAGATGATGATGTAGGCTTCGTCCTTGATCTGATCAATTCAAGGGTTTCTCTATGTTATATTGTGCGTGTAATATATGCGTGAGAAATTACATGATCGACACACCACAAACATTAGTTCACCACCCATTTTTTCTTTTCAACATTGCCTTTTCTAAATACTCATAATTAAATTATTTTGTTACACCTTCTAAAGACATTAATTTGCACATAAAATTCCCTAAATGACATTATAAATTAAAATATAATACTTTACAAAAATAGCCTTATATATAATATTCCTTCCTTTTTATAAAATACAAATTACTGAATTATGTAGGTAAAAAGTAAGTTGATTGGTTAAAGACATTAAATATGTAAAAATGCAACTTATTTTTCAAAACACTCTTATTTATATGTAGAGATCAATGAATGTGAGAGAGAATTAATGAGCAAATATTTAATAAATGCAGTAGGATCGGACTAATCAATAATCAGTGAAAGTAAAAATTAAAAATAATACGAACAAAAAACTTCAGATAGGCCATGACTCTCTAATAAATAAATAGAAACAAGTCATCCGTAAAATAAATACTAAATATGACTAGAATATTGAATTTGAAATGCAGAAGACAGTAATAACTTGCCTGCTTATTTTGTTAATCATGCTCTTTTCTACTCTCACTCTCTATAATTAATTAGAGCATTTAAAGTCATGGGAAATTAATAATGATCTGTGTAAAATACTTACCCAATGCTGAATATTAAGATTGTGTCTCTTCATTTCAGTCCAAAACCAGTTCCACTTCATGTTAAGATGCAAGTCATCATCTTTGCCCCAAGGGAAAGCAGGATCACCCCAAGCAAACAACATGTGAAGAGCATTCTCATTTGTTAGCCGACCTTGAGGATTAAACACTGGAACCATTGGCTTATTCTGGTACTTAAGCCTGTCCCTTATCAGCTTCTTGCATATTGGTGGCAGAATGGTGTACTCCACCACGTACCACTCCATTTGTTTCTTTAACTCCTCAAACTGTTTCCTGTCTGTGATATTACTACTTTCTCCTCCTTGGCTGTGTTGTTCGTCCACTATTGGGGCCCACAGGATCTTGAAGTCTTCTTTTCTGAACCCTTTTACTTCTTTCGGGTCTTTCTTTAGTCCTTCGTTGATTGATTTTAACAGACGTGTTTCGTCTGCTATGCTGTATAGTCCAGACAAGAATAAAAGGACGTGCTTTTGCCAGAACACATCAATGCTCACCTGAGTTGTGTGCAAAGCGCAGGTTATACAAAAAAAAGATATAATATATATATATATATATATATATATATATAACCTAATGATTAGCTAGTTCCTTTAGTATTTTAAAGTGTCGAGGGTAAAATGTGGAGTTTTGCCATGGCTTTTTTCCCCAGTGAAATCACTATAAGGTTCTAACCAAAAAAATCTAATCAACAAAAAGTCTCAAGTACAAATGAGTGCAGCATGATCTAAGGTCAAATGTGTAATTTTCTCATGATTTTAGTTCAAATATGTAAAAAGGAAAATCACTATAAGGTTTTTTTTTTACTTTATATTTGGATGAAGAGAAAATTAAGTGGGAAGAACATTAGGAGGGAAAATTTCCAAAAATAGTAATTTTTTTTACCATTTTAGGATTTTTTTTTTTTAGTATTCTCTCCTCTCCTATTTTCTCCTTACTTTTCTCTCTATTCAAACATACCCTTAAGAAAATAATCTAATTACCCAAAAGTCTCAATAACAAATGATTAAGCAGCACAAACCTTTTGTTATTTTCTATATATAAATTTGTCATTACATGTTGCTTGATTATTTGTTAGAAAACTTTTTGGTTATTAAATTCTTTCTTTAAGTCTTTACCATGATTATCCTATTTAAAATTAAGTTATACCCACTTTATTTTTATTACATAAGGCTAAAAAAAACTTGGTGATATGACTATCCTAAAAAATTAAGTTATGCCTACTTTAATTCCTGTCATAGTAACTCTCAAGTCTTGCATTGTGGAACACCTTTATGTATGAAAATCATCACCATGGAATTGGATTCTCTCTTGATTGAACATGAAGTTAGTTGAAGAGCCCCTTAACATGTGGGACCTACCAAAGCTTTTCTCTCTACATGTAAGATTCTTTTATATTTGGGATAAAATCGCTTCTTGTCACTCTAGTAGGACAACGCCGATTGAGGTGTACTATGATTGATACTAAGATGATGCAAGTGGTGTCAGGGTTTTTAGGGGTAACCGCCACTTTGGATCCGCTTAAAATAATCAATTTTACACCTTACAATAGAATATTATGTTTACCTGTAAAATTGATTCTTCATCGTTAATCTAGGATAAATTTTTATAAAATAAGTATGTAAGAAAATTTTTATTTTAATTTATGAAAAATAATTTTTAAAATCATAATTTTAAGATTTACCTAAACACTCACTAATAATATGCAAATAATCAGTTCGGGGGATTGAGTGGCATGTGGTAAATTTGGGAGTGCCTTCCCTATTCACTTTTTTCTTTAAATAATGCAAAAATGAATGCTTGAATATATGCCTACAAACCATTGAGCCAGTGGAGCCATGATAAACATGTGGGTCCTTCAAATCTTTGGGGAAAAGCAAGCACTTCAAAACTTGTACAATTTCTGTGGGAGTTTGAAACGCCACCCTGTAGCGTCCAATGTATTCATCTATGAGTGCTGCAATATAATACAAACGGGAAATATATATATATATATATATATATATATATATATATATATATAAGCCTTAAAATAGAGAAAAAATAGAAATTAATTAAGCTAATAATAGATCATCGATCATCAATATAATCACCTTTCTCATTGTCTATCTTTGCCAAATTATCCTTTAACTTGATGAGAACCGTTGAAATCTTGCTGCTAATATTGGATAATTCATATCCACTCGACCTGAAAAAAGAACAGTTTATAATTTGCAGTATAAAATACGATGATCATCATTAAAAACACTAAAATAAAAGCAACAATCTGAAGATTTGTTTATGGCTCTAAAACTTGCTTTTTGATTCTTTGACCAGAAAAGTTGTTTCCCGAGCAGAATTAGTTAGGAATATATACAGTGTTAAGGTCCAATTTTACTCAAATAGCTTTAGCATAGGAGCTGTGGGCATATGAAAGTTTTTGGTTAGATCAATATCACCCCAAAAGGTATTAAAAAATGAGCAAAATTGATCTCATCATCAAAAAACTAATGTTGATCATTAACATTTTTAACGGCCAAAGATGACATTGCTTTTTTTTTTTTTTTAACACTTCTGACATAGTATCATTCCTACAAAAACTTCTAGGCAAATTAAAATGTTGAACCTTAGCCCTGTATGAGTGTGTGTAAAGTTGATGAGAACTTACGAGTAACCCAGGAGGATATCAATATAACTTGTGCAAACAACAATGGTGAGGATGATCCAGTAAGCGAAGACAGGAAATTCCTGAATGGCTTTCTCCAACGTTGGGAGGTCATCCTTCACATCATAGCCTTGCTTTGACATTCTCTCCAACTTAACCAGACACTCGACGGAGAGGAACACGGTCTTGACGACGAGGTTGTAGTCGAAAATGTCCCTTCGGTTCCTCTCAAAGGCTTGAACATGGTTCAACACAGCCAATGATTGTCCGAGGCTGTCTTCTTTTGGAACCTGAAAAAGATGCCAGAAATTCCCATATTCTAAAGCAAAAGCTGCTAAAGCTGTCACTGCTTTCGCACACCACGAATATGCGTCGAGGTCTTTCAGAATCGCCATTGTTGTTTCATGTGCATATGCATGGTGCTCATCGTGTCGTGTTTCCATCATCTGTCACCATTTCATGACCGTAAGATATCAAAATGTTTTTCATTTTATCTTGAATCTAGATGATCAAAAGAATAAAAAGAAGATGTATGGGACAGGATGAAGAAACATTAGAGGCCTCAAACCCCATCAGTCTTATTCGAATATAATCCAAATGCTTTATAACTTCTTAATAATTTGATGTCTTGATTATGAGAAGTGTCTCCAATTTTTGCCCTTTTACTTTTCAATTTGCTTTAGGTATGTGAGAATTACAAGAGAGAAAGAAATAACCATATCTCCTATCCTAAATGCAGGAACTAGATCTTTATTTACAAATATTAGGACAATTAGTTTAGTTATTTGTAATAAATATGTGTTGGGTTTTCCTAAAATATCCTTTTAATAATTATTCTCATTGATGAAAAGCTCATTTACATATGCAATTAAGATGAAAAAAGTTCTATAAATTTAAGAGACAAAGTGAATTGAAGTTTTTAAATTTAGGATCTAAATAAACCCTTCAACTAGCTTGTACGTACATTCAGGGAAGGAGTATGTTATCTAAAGGAGAATACGTAGAAACTAAATACACAGGGTAATTAAACCTAAGACAAGCAAATTTGAGTAATAACCTGACTAGCAATATGCTTGAGTAGATGTGTCGGTGGCTCAAAATTGGCCAGGTGAGCCTTGTCCTTCGTCTCTCGTGCATCATGCTGCATGTAAACAATTAAATAAACACATCATATATATATATATCATTCGTTAATCTAAATCCCAATACACAGAGAGAGAGAGAGAGAGAGAGAGAGAGAGAGAGAGAGAGAGAGAGAGAGAGAGAGAGGAAGAAGAAGAAGATGAAGGATATATACACACACACCTTAATGCTTGGATCGGCAAGACCAATGGAAGGACCCATGATGTCAGCGACAACACTGAAAAGAGCCTCGACATTGAAGGTTTCACCAGGCTTGTTCACGACATAGCAATCATAAACTAAATCCAACACCTGGTTATCCAACTGGGTCAAAGGTCTCAGCAATGGCTTCTGCGAGTACTCCGACATGATGATGATTCTTCGCTAGCTGCTAGCTCGATATTGATCGATAATCTCTCCTTATTAAGGAAGCAAATTAATGATATCTTGGGGGTGCTATTAGCCTGCCATGCCTTGTAATATTTATAGGCTTCATGAGATCAAAAGAGAGTATACAAGTCACTTTTGCAAAATAGTTAATTAATACTCTTTATTTTCCTTTCTAGAAGATGAGTCTGAAATTGGACTTGCTTAAGCCTTTTTATAAGATCCCACTTAAAATTGTTTGAATATTTAATGTGTTTTTACCTTTTTTGCTCATAATTAATTCTATTATCTCTCCTTATGGTTTTCAATCCCATGCTATATTCTTTTTATACTTTCTTTTATTACTATTTTATTTTCCTCTTATTTGCCCCCTTATAAATAAGGGAGGCTTGAAAAAAATAGTTCATTTTGTTTGGCCAAAAAAGAAAAGAAAAGAAAAAATAGTTCCTTTCTTACAAATTTAATATTTTTAACCAATTCTAACTATTTTCTTAAATCACGTAATTTGGTTATTGGGCTTTTATAAAAAAACCGGAGAGAGTGCTTATTATCGCATATTGATAGCTTGTCAGCTGGCCTATCATCATCATTGCCTGGCCTGTATTCTATGTGGAAAATGAAATCTCTATTGATCTTTTTCTTGATTTGTCTATATTCTTGGTTAACCTTTGTTTTTGAAGCTTAATAGTTAGTTAGTTATTGATGTTAAGCTTGGAATTAAAGCTCAAGAGAACTGTAATTGATCTTTTTCTTGATTTGTACGTCCGCGGTTGTTCTTTAGAGGCTTCTTACTTTTGCTTTTCAGAAAGATGCCGTGTATCTTCTCGTGTTCAAACGTAACCATTCAAGAAAAGAATAAGAGATAATATATATACACAATACACTAAAGGGAAAGGGGAGCAGAATATTATAAGGTTAACTTTTTTATATTTAAAGGGTCATGTACAACTGGTGTGAGGTTATAAGGGAATTAAACTCACAATCTACCACTTACGAAAAAAGTTTTTATGCTATTAGGCTATAAGGCCATCAGCAAATTATAAGATTAACTATAAAACACTGCAGGCACTCCGTGATTCCCTTGTAATCCATTGTTAGTGTGTGTGTGACTCTCTCTCTCTCTCTCTCTCCATATATATACATATTGTTGTCAAACTCGATCACAAGTTGATTCATTGAGTTTATCATTTTTGTGTTTTTATCTTATAAAATATGTCAAATCACTCTTAAGCTCGTATTAGCAAACAACAAATTCGGTTGAGCTCAATGAGTTCACTCGCTAAGTTTATACTGTTTTTGTGTTTATAAATTACAAAATCGTGTTAATTTACTCTTAAACACATCTTAGTTTTTGGATTTGATTATGTTGAGCATTTTTATATATGAATCTCATATTCTTTGTTGAGTATGATAAATTATGAATGTTGATAGATTTAATTTTAATTACCTGGAATTGAAATATATTTAAACCAAATTATTGTCACTTTTTCATTTTAATTATTCAATTAATCATATACTTTTAATATCTATTTATTAATAAAAATAAGTTCTTATAAGTTTACAATTCGAGTCTATAATTTAATCGTATTTACGTTGTTATCATGAGTTTGTTAATGTATGTCTACTGTATAAGATAATCGTACAAAAGAGCATGTAACTTTCAACCAAATATAATAATTAATACAAACCACTTTGAAGGCTAGGATCTGGTCTTGTTCTAATGACTCAATTTGAATTGTTTAATAGGAGAAGCACTGTAAGATGCTAAACGATGGAATTCATGATAATTAGGTCCTCAACAAATTGTTCAAAAAAATGAGTTACAAATATTAATGTAGACAATGGCAAATCGAGAATCTTAATTGAAGATGAAGCATTTAAGTTAAGGTACATGTTTGGGGCTAATTTTCATTAATTATTCGTTCTTTTAGGACGTAAAATTTTATTCTTGCTTGTTTAATTAGTTTTAGCTGACACTAAAAAGTAATCTCTTGTCTACAATAAATTAAAGTGAAAGAAAGACTGAGAAAGAGACATGATTAACGCGAAGATGCTGGGTTAGGGGAACATTATGATAATTTCGGAACAGATTTCTTTACATGGTTTGAATAAATGCAAGGAAAAAAGCAAACAAATTAATAAAAAACAATTCAATAAACATAAAAAAAATAGCGATAGAAAACAATGGGAGAATTGCTAAAAAAAACCTTATAAGTAAATTAATTGCTCATTGCTATCATTGCACACGGTGGGTGGTATTTTGTATACGGGCGGATAATATGTTGCACACGAAGGATGATATTTTACACACAAGGGATGGTGTTTGCACTTTCGCAGAGATGCTTTTTGCACATGTGGATGCTGACACTATTACAAAATGTAGATTTTACGTCCCTAAAAGACGTCCATTTTTTAAAAAGGAAAGTAAAAAATAAAGACGGTGGTATTCTTGTAATTATGGGTAAGAATTAAGTAACTTTAGGCGTCCCTTTTCAAAAAGGGACGCCTAAAATCTAAAAAAATTAATTTTTTTACTTTATGCGTCCCTTTTTTAAAAATGGACGCCTAAAGTAAAAAAAATTAATTTTTTTAAGACTTTAGGCGTCCCTTTTTGAAAAGGGACGCCTAAAGTAAAAAAAAATTAATTTTTTTAATTTCTTTTTAGACTTTAGGCGTCCCTTTTTGAAAAGGGACCCCTAAAGTAAAAAAAAATTAATTTTTTAAAATTTTTTTTAGACTTTAGACGTCCCTTTTTGAAAAAGGGACGTCTAAAGTCAATTTTTTTTTACTTTAGACGTCCCAAATTTAAAAAGGGACGTCTAAAGGTAACGTATATCGGTCAAATTGATACTGACATCACTCTCTTGAAGCTCATTTTCCACCATAACTCTCTCTCTTACTCCCTTTCATTATCGTTGTTCTTTTTTTGAAAGTCGTCCTCATCTATCTCCACCACCATCATCTACTGTCTTCCTCTCCATTGTTGAAGCTCGTCGCCATTGTTCTTCCTCGATCTTTGATGCTGTTGGTTCCTCCTCCCTCCCTCTCCCGCCGTTGGCCTCCATCCTCCATCTCCTACTGTGGCCAAAAGGTATGGATAATTATTTTTTCTTTTTATAGGCTAAGTTTTAAACTGAGATTATTGTATATGTATTTTGTTGCATGTGTTAAGATTTAGATTTATCTTCATTGTAGATTCATTTTGATTTATCATCCTTCACCAATATTAATCTGTAAGGATATTTTGATTTATAAAAAAATGTTCGATCTTGTTTCTGTATGTTATAATTGTTAGGCAATGAAAAATATAAGCGAGTTTTTTTTTTTAAAAAATAACTTTAGACGTCCCTTTTTAAAAAAGGGATGTCTAAAGTTTAGACGTCCCTTTTCTTAAAAAGGGACGTCTAAAGTTTTTTTTTTAAAAAAAAAAAATTTAGACGTCCCTTTTTTAAAGGACGCCGTATCCTGACTTTTTTACGTCCCTGGTATAGGCGTCCCTCTTTTTTTGGACGTTAAAAGGGCTAAAAAAAAGGACGTTAAAAGTGTTTTATGTAGTAGTGTGATTGCACATGATGGATGCTTACTTGCACATTGGTACCATTTAGTAATTAATTTGCTTAAAAGGTATTTTTTAACCATTTTCCCGAAAACAATAGTCTTAAGTAATAGTAATAAAAATATCATAAATAATTTTGTACAAAAAATTTAAGATTCTGTCTAAGGTAGAACGATACTTTCTTTTAGTCAGTGCTATGTAACTTGTGTAATTTCCAAATGCCATCACTAGAGAAATTTCACAAATAAAAGAAATTTTCTTTCTTACACATGTTGAAACTTGAAAAAAAAGCATCTTGAATGGATTTTCAAAATTTGGTGCAAAGAAATTAATTAAATATACTTATGTTTTTCTTCATCATCAACATCATCACACACAAGTGCACTTGAAGCATATTGTTAGATCAGAACATACATATCTAATTTTGTGAGAGATTTTAGGGTAAACATTATATAATTGAAAGAGTTTGGAAGAAGCCACAACTAAAAAGATAACAAGTTAAACCAAATTTAGATAGACTGAGTTGTATATGGACTCTTGTCACTTAAATAAGCGGTTGTGATTACCTAGCTTTTATGTATACTTTTTGCTGTCGGTATATAGCATAGTCCTTATGATTGATAAAAAAAAAAAAAGATAACAATTAAGAATTAAACAATAAGCATAAGATCACCTTAACAATAGGTTATTTTAGTTGATGTGATTTTCTTTTTGGCATCTTTTGGGTACTTACAAAAATAAAATAAAATACATTAACCTCCGTTTATTTTTGCTTAACTTATAGAAAACCTCCTCTTATTATATTTTAAAAACCTATAAAATTCTAATTATAACATCGTTAAAAATATTCTGTTGAAGATTCTAAAATCTCAATTTAATTTTTGTTAATTAAATTTTGTATGAAAATATAAAATTAATATATTTTCCCACACAATCTAATTTTGCAATAAAATTTCAGACAATTAATCAAGTATGTTGATATTTAAATACAGGTTTTGAAAATATTGTATTAAAATAAATTAATATACTTTACAATAAAATAAACATAAATTATATTGACCAAAATTTCTCATTATATGAAATTCCTGATTCAATAATTATTTTAAGATACCAATTGCATCATGAACCAATAATCTCTTTAGCCTTTAAAACTTAAATACTCTTCATGTTCTTCTTCCTAATTTATCTATATTGATGTTCCTTTATCAATTATAAAGGAAATAAAGGAATGAGACAATTAAAAAAGATTATTAATGTTGGAATATATTAGTCCACCCTTTATGAATTAAAGCCCAAGTTCGATTCAAGAGGGGCTATCATGGAGAGATACAAGTTATAAAGAGAGCTATCCTTTTGTGGTTTAAATGTTATATCTATTGCCATATAACTGTATATTTAAGGATTGCATCTATTCCTATGTGGTCGTACGTACTCTATATATATAGGGTGTGGGATTAAGGGAGAAGGCGAGTTAGAATATAACACACATAATATTGCTCTTTTAATTTCCCTGTAAAATGTTTTCTCATAGGAATGTTCTCTTATCTTCCTCTTTTTGGTGTATTTGTTGTGTAACGTGATTGGGGTCTGCATCGGTGCTTTGGTTTCATATGGTACTTAGTGAGTCAATCAGATTCCAGGTATGTAATATCCCATTTTTCACCAATACATTTATGTGTATATTTGATGTATGATCAATGGAATAAAATGGTGGAAATGATGTGGATAAATTTATGTGAATTTATGAAAAATATTCCAATCGCCGGTTACACGTAATTTGGCCGAAAAGGACATAAAGGGGAGATTAATGTAAATTGAGGGCCTATTAAGGTAACCAAAATTCAAGAAATTTAATGACATGAATGATGGCCTCATTTAAGTGTCAAAATGAGGTTAAACCGAATAAATGAGCGAAAAATGATTTATTTCGGTAAATCAGGAAATATAGGGGCAAAACGGTAATTTTGCCATAAAATGGAAAATAATTATTTTCCCCAAATATTCCCACTAATATAAGTTAAATGGGAATTAAGAAGAGTAAAATGACTACTTGATCATAAATAAATCAATTTTGGTGAATTATTGTTAAGGATGGTCAAATAGTCAATGAGTTAATGACTTGGTCAACAAGTTACGAGTTAGCACAATGGGATAATTGAAGAATCAATATTTCCCTCTTTTTCCCATGTGATTTTCGGGTGAAATGAATGAAGAGAAGGGAGATGTGATTAATTAATGGAATTAAGCATTAATGGACCAATGAAAGGGTGACACTTGTCACAATTAATTAACCCTTTAATTATATTATCATTCATTCATCTCTTTAGCTCATTCTCACGCATGAAACTGATCAGAAAGAGTGAGAGTGAGAGCTGAACGGTGAAGGGAAGAGGAAGGTCTAGGGTTCATCGATCTCAAGGTAAGAGGCTTATACCTTGTGTCTAAAACTACCTAATCCCTCCATGATCTCTCCTCCTCACCTCTCTACCATTGAAATCATTTATGTTCAGCTGAATCAAATGCTGGAGGAAGAGAGAGAGAAAACATGAAGGAGAGAGAAAGTTGCAGAAATCAAGAGGTAACTTCTCAAACTTGTTCCTCTTGCTTGATTGTTGTTAGTAGAGTTGTTTTGGGCTTGATTATGGTTCATTTGGTATAAGATAATTGAAGAAAGCCAAAGAGACTTTAATATGTAAATGTATCCAATCAAGTCCAATGAATGTCTAACTAGTTAATATATTGGTAATAAGTAGAAAGGAGGTGATTAGGCTAAAGAAAACGAGAATCCGACACAACTTTTTTGGGAATTTAAATCCCCTTCCCTGTGTTGGACGTGGTAGATGGATATGAATTTGATAATTCCAATGCTTCCATTGGATTTAGAAGTCCAAATTGTGTAGGGTCTATGTTGACCCCGAAGTGAGAAAAGTCACGGAAAGTGAAATGACAAAATTATCCCTATTAAGCCTTATTTGAGGGCTGATAAGGGTATTTTCGTTATTTGAGCTTAAATTTGGCCAATTCGAGGTTAGAAATGGATTCTACACACGAAAATGTGCAGGAATGGCCTAAATCACGATTTTAAGAAAAATACTGATAATCAGGACCTAAGGGGTATTTTGGTAATTTGGCACCATTAGACTAAATTTACCAATATTATAAGTTTGGAAGGATGTATGGATGAGTAATAACTCATTTGTGGCATTTGAATATTTCAGGACTTGACAACCGGTCTGGCCTCAGTAGTTACCCGAGCTTGAATCGAGTGGGAAAGTTGCATAGAGAAGCAACCAGGTAGTAACCGTCTTCACATGACATAACATGCATATGTGCTGTTTGATATCATCACAAAATGTCTAACATGTTTAGATTATGTGGGGTGATCACCTGGGGCCTATCTTTGCGCGGGTTGACACTCAGGTGATAGTATTTATATTGCACGAGCGGTGCCTGGGGCCTATCTTTTCGTGGGTACCCCTTAGGACCAAAAACTTGTCTAGTGCTAGCATGGTTTGTGAATTGCATGAAAAGCACTAAATGATGTTATGATGATTTGATTAATGGTTGTGTATAAAGCATGCTTTGTGTGTTATCTTATATGTCTGATTGCGTTACTACTGAGATTCCTGTGAATCTCATTATTTTTTCCAAAAACAAATCTCCAGTACAGGGAGCGAGCTCACGGGGCAAAGAGAAGGTAAATGATGAAGAGCCGAGTCCGAGCGGGGGAAGAGCTTAGTGTAGTTGTCAAATTTCTGTTATGTATTTTAAGACTTTTATGAGTTTTTGGATTGTAGATGAAGTGGATAGTATGTATGTTGTAAATTAAATCTAATGATATTGTGCATGTATGTGAATAGCCAGTAGAGGTATTGTATGAAGTTCTAGCATGTAGCAACTCTGATGTTTTAAATTCGGTGAGTATTAGCTAATTGGTACTCTACCGCAATGTTAGGAATTAAGGTGTTAGAAGGTACGCCCAAAAATTCTTATAATTAGGGTGTTTTAAAAAATACATGGCATACTAAATAATTTAACTAACTTTCTTAATATAATTAAATTAGGTAAATATATTTTATATTAAAGATCATATGAGTACTAAATTTATCTAAGCTTCAAGTTTAATTTCAATGGATAACCCCCAAACTATCAAAGATAACCTCTTAAACATTAAGCTATATGCCAATAAATGATATACAAAATTGAATGTATGGTTATTCTATATTTTTTGGTAACCCTTTGGGTCACTCGCGCTTCCGACACTTTTTTTGAATCTTATTACTAAGTATTTAAGCAACCGACTATTCTGGATTAAGACTTTGCGATTAGGATGCCTCTCCTTAGAGCTCTTTTTGAATAAGGTGGGATTCGAATTTGATTCGCTCACTTTGTAATCAAGCTAGTCCCTGACTAGACTAGTAAACCAAGTACCCTTAGGTTGTATGGCTATTATATTCATAAATATAATAGTTTAGAAGAATCACTTTAAAGTTTCAAGAGTGAGGGAGGTTATATGTAATAAATAGTTTAGAGTACTAGGTGTTATGTACAATTTTGCTTTATAAAAATAAATGGCATCCTAGTAATATGTCTAATTTATATACTTGTACAAAATTCATATTTATACATTAACTTGTTCTAAAATTTGATAATTATATCCTTTAATTGATTAATTCATATCTAAAATGACAAATTTTTTTGCATATATATGCTATTCTAACATTGATAGTTTGATCATAACTCTCTCATGAAATATAATTGATGTTATTGAAGATATGTTACAAAAATAAAACAAACAACTATGTAACTTTCATTTTAAATGGAGAGAAGATGATATTTTTGAATTCTAAATGAAAGAGGATTAGACTTTGATTATTTTGAAGCTATCATGAAGAGGATAACACAATATTATAGATAGAATCCAAAGAGGTCACTTATACTCATCCAATCACTTATGTAAATACGTTAAAACAACGCCTTTATAATATTTAGAATTCATATAACCATCCTAAAAGTAGAGAGCAAGTTTACTAAAAAACTGGATTGTTTTTTTCTTTTTTTGTACTATTTAATTTCTAGTGATTTGTATTCTTACAACACTACTAGAAAAAAAAGCTTGTAAGACTGTCACATTTAAACCTCTTTAGGTGAAGACGATCTAAAAAATGTGACCGGTGACATTTGTGTAAATATATGCAAAACTTTAGATTGGTTCCGCTAACAACCGGTCTAAAGTATACTTTTTAACAATGTTTTGAAAACCGGGCCAGACTGGCCAGTCGGAGTCATATCCGCTCAGATTTATGGAAAAAGTCATTTTCGCAGTATGGCTGGATTGGCCCGGGAAAAAGCCGCTATTGGGCCAGAAATCGCTTTCCAGCCGGGAGTTGGGGCGGTTTTTAGCTAACCAGCACTACTACAGAACATACACTTTACGACCGTAGGAGACGTCCCTTTTTCAAAAAGGGAAGTAAGAAGCAAATGTAATGGCATTTTTGTAATAAAAGGAGGCAACTTTGAATTTTACACGTCCCTTTCTGAAAAGAGAGGCCTAAAGGGTAAAGGTACCCTTTAGGCGTCCCTTTTGAAAAAGGGACGCCTAAAGTTGGGTATTTGGCGCCAAATACCCAACTTTAGGCATCCATTCTCTAAATGGGACGACTAAAGGGACTTTTATGCATCCCAAATTTGAAAAAGGGACGCCTTTGCATGTCAGACACTTGTCTGACCTCTTCACCCTATCCCCTTAACCTCCCCCTCCCTCTTATCTTCTTCAATATGAGTGTTCCCCCTCCCTCACCTTAGATTCTTTATGAAACCGTGACTCCTTTTACTTGTCCTTTGCTTCTTCCTTCAAGCTCCCCTTCCATAGCTCCTGACTCCTAACTTCCCCTCAGCTTTTCCTTTTCACGGCCATCTCCATCATCAGTTGATAGTGCTCGCCTCCCCTTTGTCTCCATTGTAGAAAGGGACCTTAACGTCACAGCTGCTCTCATCCTCCTCTCCTGTCTTCACTGTCATAGCTGCTCCCATTCTCCTCTCCCGTCCTCACCGTCGCAGGTATGTATACGTTTTTTTTAATTTGTTGGTGTGTTTAGTTTCTTCTTTTTTTTGCCGATAAGTGTGTTTAGTTTCTTCATGTCTTTAGCTATAATTTCCGTCGCAGCTCTTATTGTTTGTATAAAATTTCACTTCTTGATATGTTTAGTCGTTTATTACAATTTTTATGAATACTTAATCTATTGATGCAAAAAGTGTAATACCCCATTTTGACCAATACATTAATGTGTATATTTGATGTATATTTAGTGGAATAAAATGGTGAAAAATGATGTGAATGAATTTATGTGAATCTGTGGAAAATATTCCAATCGCCGGTTACGCGTAAATTGACAGAATAAAGGTATAAAAAGGCAATTAATGTACCAGAAAAGGGCCAATATGGTAACCAAAATTCACAAAATTTAATGATATGATTAATGGCCTCATTTGAGCGTCAAAATGGGGTTTAGCTGAAGAAATGAGTGAAAAATGAATTATTTCGGTAAATCATTAAATGCAGGGGCAAAATAGTAATTTTGTCGAAAAATAGAAAATAATTATATTTCCTCAAATTCCTGATGATTTGAGCTAAATGGGAATTAAAAAGAGCAAAATGACTACTTAATCATTAATAAACCAATTTTGGTGAATTATGGCAAAAAATGGTCAAATAGTCAAAAAATCAATTACTTGGTCAACAAGTTACAAGTTGACACTAGGAGAAAATTGGAGATTCAGCTTTTCCCATAATTCCCTACATAATTTCGGTTGAAATGGATGAAGAAAAGGGAGATTTGATTAATTAGTAAATAATGACAATTATGGGCTAATTGTAATGTGACACTTGGCATGATCAATATAACCTTCATTAATATATCAATCTTTATCATCCATCAGCTGCTCATTTCGCATGATTAGAATTGAAAAAGAAAGAGTGAGAGCGAGAGCTGCAGCGTGGAAGAAGGAGGGAGCTAGGTTTCATCAAGAATCAAGGTAAAGTGCTTGAACCTTGTGATTAAAGGTTCCTAATTCCTTTATGGTCTCTTCTCTTCATCTTCCATACTATTCAATCTCATGATGTGCAGTTGAATCAAACGTGGGAAAGAGAGAGAGAAACCGACCTAGAGAGAGAAAGTTCAAGAAAATCAAGAGGTAACTTTCAAAACTTGTTCCTCTTGCTTGATTTAGGTTAGTAGAGTTGTTTTGGGCTTGATTATGGTTCATTTGGTACAAGATAATTCAAGAAATCCAAAGAGACCTGAATATGTAAGTGTCTCCAAATCAAGTCCAATGAATGTCTAACTAGTTAATATATTGGTTATAAGTAGAAAGGAGGTGATTAGGCCAAAGAAAACGAGAATCTGACACAACTTTTCTGGGAATTGATTTTCCCTTCCATGTGTTGGACGTGATGAATGAGTGGGAATTTGGTCAATTCGATGCTTCCATTGGATTCAGGAGGCCGAATTGTGTAGGGTCTATGTTGACCCCGAAGTGAGAAAAGACTCAAAGAGTGAAATGACAAAACTGCTCTTTCTGAGACTTATTTGAGGGTTTTCGGGGTATTTTTATCATTTGAGATTGATTTTGGCCAATTCGAGGTTGGGAATGGATTCTACACGCGAAATGTGTAGTAATGGCCTAAATCATGAAATTGAGAAAAATGCTGATAATAAGGGCCTAAGGGGTATTTTGGTAATTTGGCACCATTAGGCTAAATTTACCAATGATATGAGTTTGGAAAGGTATATGGATGAGTAATGACCCCTCTGGTGGTATTTGGCAATTTCAGGACTTGACAACCGGTTTGGCCTCAGAATTGCCCGAACTTGAACCAAGTGGGAAAGTTGCGTAAAAGTAGCAACCAGGTAGTAACCGTCTTTATATGACATGGCATGTATATATGTTGCTTGATATCATCAAAATGTCATACATGTTTAGATTATGCGGGGTAATCACCTGGGGCCTATCTTTGCGCGGGTTGATACTTCGGCGATAATATTCATTTTGCACGAGCGGTGCCCGGGGCCTATCTTTGTGCGGGTACCCCTCAGGGCCAAGTCCTTGTCTAGCGCTAGTATGGTTTTGTGAATTGCATGAAGAGCACTAAAATGATGTTATGATGATTTAATTGATGAATGTGTGAAAATCATGCTATGTATGTGTTATCTTGTATGTTGTATGTGTTACTACTGAGATTCCTGTGAATCTCATTCTTTTCCCAAAACAAATCTCCAGTACAGAGAGGAAGCTCGCGGGGCAAAGAAAAGGTAAATGACAATGAATCGAGGCCGAGCAGCGGAAGGAATTAGTTAGGTTGTCTGGTCTTTTGTTATGTATTTTAAGACTCATATGAGCATTTTGGGTTTGTATATGAAGTAGTTGAAGTGGATTATATAAGTGTTGTAAAATGAATTGTGTATGTATGTGCAAGTATGTGAATATGTATATCCAGCAGAGGCATTGTATAAATTTCTAGCATTTTAGCACTCTGATGTTTATATTCGGTGAGTATTAGTTAATTGGTACTCTACCGTAGTGTTGAGGATTGAGGTATCCCAAAAAGCACGCATGCAGTTAAAAGCTAGGCTAGGGAAACAAGTTAGAAATATGATAAAGTTTATTTGACCGATTACAATATTTATTTTCTTTTTTTATGCCCTTCTGATTTAAAATATGCCATTTTTAAATATAATGTTAAAAACAAAGGAAAAAAAGAAAAAGACTTTTTGATATTTTTTTACTATTGCCCTTTTTAATTACATTAAAATTAATTTAGCAAATGATGAGATTACCAACAAGACAAAAGAACCATAACACCTTCTCAACCAAATAACACTCCCCAAGTTCCACACAATATATATTGCACTATAAAAAAACAGGTAATTTCTGATGAATTTTCCGACGGAATTTGTGACAGAATTCCATCACAAACCATTTTGCGACGGAAAAAATTCTGTCGCAAATCAATTTGCAATGGAATATAACTTTTCGTCACAAATTGCGAGGGAATTTTCCATGTAAATTTTGTGGCAAATTGCAATGGAATTTGTTCCGTTGTAAATTCCCTCGCAATTTGCGACGTAATTTTTTCCATCACAAATTCCGTGGCAAATATGCCTACGTCATTTTTCAACGGAAACCTCCAGCCGGCAGCCACCACCGCCTTGCCTTTGATTGCCTATGTCTTGGTCAACCACTGCGTGTCTCGGTCAACTGTCATATGTCACCCTCCATCGTGTGCCACATGTCACCCTCCGTCGCCCACCACGTGTCGATAGCAAAAATTGGTTGCACTTTGTGACTAAGTTGAGATTCGAAGCCATAACCTCTCACACGTATGCCAGTGCCTTTGCTAGTTGAGCTAGGAAGAACTTATGTGATTTAAATGCAAAATCACACACACACATACACACATATTATTAAACATTACAATTTAGTTTCCTTATTTTTGTTACGTAAATATTATATCTAAATTTTTATTATTAATATCTTTTTTTATTCATTTTATTATATATTTTATTTTTATTTGTATATAATATATTATCAAAAATGTGTGTGTGTGTGTGTGTATATTAATTTCAATAATAAATATGAATTAATAATTTTTTTATTTATATTATAATTTAATAATTTTTTGCCAAAAATTATATTATAATTTAATAATAATTTATATTTTAAATTATAATATAATTAATATATAATAATTATATTTATCATTAATTAAATAAATCATAATAAATTTTTTTAAAAAAAAAACTAATTAACACATATTTCCAACAAAATTTTCTACGAATAAATTTTGTCAAATTTTTTGACGGAATTTCCATCTGTAATTTTGTAAAAAAACATTACATTAGGATTTGTGACATAATTTCCTACGGACGTTTTCCATTGGAAACTTTCTGACGGAATTTACGACGATCTTTAGACGATTTTAAGTAAATATATTAAGTTTACATTTTACTATATTTCACACACCCACACACACAGAGGTTTTTTGGAAAGTTTTGTATTGATGTAAACTATTTTATGAAATTTTAAGTGCCTTTTGCATATTTTTTCTAAAATATCCATAGAAGTATATGAAATTTACATGCTTCTTGTCAAAAAATAGTAATTAATATTACTAATTCATATTAAATAAAAAAAATTGAAAATTGAAAAATTAACTAAATTATTTTCTAAAAAATCACATTTATGTGTTAAGAAAAATCATTCTAGTTTAAGCTAATATTGGTAAAAATGAGTTTTATTTCAATGATACTATCATGGTATGACATGCTTGAATTATTTTTTGTTTATTCTCTTAGAAAACAAAAAAATTCATTTGATTTAACATATATTAATGTTGATATATAGAGGCATAAAATCATAAAGCAATAATATTTGGACAAAAACGTTATGTTAGGCTTTGTGACGGAATTTCTGACGGAATTCTTATTTGGAGCTTGTTATGATTCTCCTTGACTTAATTCATACCACAAAACTAATTAATATTTTGTCATTCTAATAGTAATGGTTATATGTTAGTCTTATTTTTTTTAAAAAAGAAAATCTACTTAATCTTTCTAATTTTACGTCTACGATGGAAAGATTTCAAAAATAAGCTCTCACAAAGGTATATTCGAGGGGAAAAGAGAGGTTTGGACCCGTGTTAGGAATATTCATATTTTCCTCCAGAATACTGGAGGTTATTTGTGGCATCACGGGAAGATCCTGATTTTTAGTTAAACTTTTTTTCATGATGGTATATAACTTTTTATTTTAATACAATTCAATTCACATCGTTGATTCTTTTTTCATTGTTTTCCTTTCATAGCTCCAAAGTGTAGCAAATACAGAGAGGCAAGCAACAAATCAGTATCAACATTGCATGTCTCGTGGGGGTTATCGGAAGCTTGAGTGGAGGATGATGGAAGAAGAGTTGGAGAAAATGAAGGAAGCAGTCAAATCAAATCCAAGCGTTGTTGTGCAAGCCCCGGCTCCTCCTTTGCATCACAAAAAATGGAAAGCAGGGAGGATTAAGGGTGGCAAGTTCATAAATCCGGCTATTGCTAAGGTTTCCACGAGGATCGTAAGTAGTTGAAGCATAAGTATTTAATTATAAAATTCTTTTATATTGGTAGTGTTTAATTTTCATTTACGATAAATTATATACTATAGGACGAACTTAAAGAGAAGAGTAGCCAAGGTTCGTTCACTCCTAGTAGACGGATGGACATATTGTCAACAACAATTGGGAAGGCTGATCACCCTGGTCGTGTTATAGGGGAGCCAAGAGGAGTTTGTATCATGAAGTATTTTATCAGAGGCTCACAAATTTCGTCACAAGTTGAACCCAATAGAGAGTTTGTAGCTAAGCTTCGTGACCAGCTCTGAGAAGAACTCCGAGAAGAGCTATTGGTAGAGCTGCATGGTGAAATAAAATATATGTTTGACTCAAAGATGGGAATAAAACCCAAGAATCCCCGGCCTTCCCCAGCACCAAAGGAAGTTACAACCCGCCGGAGGAACCCCTTAGCTAGCCTTCTCATACCACGGAACCCCTTAGCAAACCTTCTCGTACTCCGAAACCCCTTGGCCAGCCTTCTCACACTCCGGATTCGAGAGAACCTTGCATCCTCTATTTGGATGCCCTACTGCTGCGTGTTGTTGCCAATGCTCTTGTTCACACACAAGCTACCACCCACCATCATAATCAAATTCCACAGCATTTATGTAGGGTGGCAGTGACATGTATTCGAGAGGGAGAAAAAGGTTCAGCCATCCCTGTCCCTAAAGTAGAGGTTGCCACACTGGGTCAGACGATAGGAGCTTTCATCCTTTGGTCTCAATATCTTATTGGCACGTTAGCAACCCCTCCAATGGTAGGAACTACCTTTGTATTACTTGACTTCTGTAGGCATCCTACTAATAATCAATTTTTTATGTTATGATAATAGGATGAGCAAGATGCAGTAAGATGGCCCCTTTTGGCACGACTCCAACAAATTTACAAAGGTATTCGTCAGATCGACTTACAGATGCCTCCAGGGATTGTGGGCCTACAATTGACGTGTCCCTTCGTGATCGATAGTAAAGATCTTAGGGAATTTATGCATTTGGAGGAGATAGATGTAGGATGGTGAAACTTGCAATCTGGTTAGTTTTTCTTTCCTTCAATTAATGTAGTGGTTTTTTGGTATCATACGTTCAATAATTCATTTATCATTTTATTTCTATTTTAGGTCCTTCAACTATACATGCATCGATATGGGAAGACATGGTTTATATGGATTCTTATGTCTGGCAAATACGATAAGAGATAGTAATACTGTGAAAAAAAGGACACATTATGTGGACTACACAATGTGAGAGACCAAATTAGCTTGTTATCTAGCACCAATTGTTTAAAGGTACATACTTTAATTTTCATTTTATAGGAAGTTTAAGAAATAATTGTCTTGTTATCTAACTTTATTTTAATCTGTATGTTATTGTAGTTACCATTGAAGCCTGTGTGTTGTTTGTCCTCACATCAACCAGGTCTAATGGTTTGATTCCTTGGGTAAAAAGCCAGACAAGGAAACAAAATCCGTCTTCAACATGTAAGTTATTTTGTTTTTTATTGATTCTCTACTTAATTGAATTGTTCTAATTTCTGTGGATTTACATTTTAATGGTAGAGGGACCCAGACATATAAAATCCTTAGCGGGTCACGTGAGGGTAGAATTGTTAGAAGGCTGAAGTAGTTTTATCCTAAAGTATGTAGTTAATTCAAGTTCTCTCATTGATAGTTGTTTTAGATATGACTTTATTGATTTCAACCAAATACTTTTGATTTATAGTGCCCTCGACAGCCAGGAGCCACTGAATGCAACTACTATGTTCTTCTTTATATGTATAACATCATTCAAAGCGGAATTACAAGTGATTTTCAGCGGGTTGTCAAATGATAACTTACATTTTGGATATTGTAATTGAATTACTAATTGATTCTAGCACTTGATGGATTTTATCTAAGCTTATTTTCTATTACGCAGATTTTTGATAACGAAGATGCCTACATATATGAAGATATTAATTTGATCAGAAACTTTTTGGCTAGGAAGATTCTACAACACATAGATCAGTAAAAGTGTATGTTTATGTTAGCTAGTATAGTTGTGCAGTAAACAAATATTTCTGATAACACTTTGTGACTGAATGATGTTACATGTGTACATAGATGGTAGTAGGACTTAATTAACTATTGCTGGATGTTTCCTTATCATTTGTAAGGAAATTGTGGTTTATTCTTCAACCCTCTTTCTATGGTTTTCAATATGTATGGAAGCCAAAATATAAAAATAAAATTTTTTTAAAAAAATACTTTAGGCATCCCTTTTTGAGAAAGGGACGCCTAAAGTGGAATATAAAAATAAAATTAAAAAAAATATTTCAGACATCCCTTTTTAAGCAAAAAGGAAGCTTAAAGTGGAGACTTTAGGCTTCCCTTTCTCCACAAGGGAAGCATAAAATCCCAACTTTAGGTGTTCCTTTCTTAAAAAAAGAACGCCTAAAGTCTCACTTTAAGCGTCCTTCCTTAACGGACGTAGTTTGCATTTTTTATTATGTTGCTCGGATAGGCGTCCCTCCATAAACAAATGTTAAAAGACCCTCAAAACAAACGTTAAAAATGATTTCTGTAGTAGTATAGACGGCTCCCACCCAACTTTTCTGACAAGAAAAAAATGAGTAAGTGAAGGAGATGAGAGAGATCGAAGAAGAAATAATAACTATATTGGCAAAAACAATCGTATTTCTCACCGTCATTTCTATTTATAGGAGTGCTTTTTTTTGTTATTTCTTGTGAATATGGACTCCTCTTCAACAAAATGCAGACATGCGCTTGTCGAAAGTAGAAGCTTGAAGTAAAATGCTTGCTGGAAGTAAAACGAAGACGTCGATATGATTGTAGACTAAGAGAGGAGAAGTGGGTGTGTGCTCTTTTCTTTACGTGTTGCAGTCTCTAAAATGTTTTCAATGTGAAAGGCTGCCATACTTTGTCATTTAGTGGGATAGATTGGTTACCCATTGGATTTGGTTTGACATGAAGTTATCCATTGGTTCAAAGCTTCAACTCAATGCTTTTTCCACTCGAATAGTTCACTCCATCGATAGAGATTTATTTAATTCTACGCTACAAAATTCAAATGTTTATTTATTTTTTAAAATAATTTTAAATCCCACCACAAATAATAAGACATATTTTTGAAGAGAAAAATACATTTAAATATCATTTTAATTTTAAAATCTTAAATTGGTTTTGCTGATAATAAGAATAATGAGATTGACAAAAAGAGTATAGCAATTGATAACCCAGTTTTTTGAAAAATCACTGATTTAGAATTTTAAAGTTCAAGTAGTATTTAATTAGAATTATCCCTATTTTGAATATCTTTCTATTATTTTTTTTATAAGATATGTGCCATATCTTTCACCTTGAAAATTTTGAAGTAAAAAATTATAATAAAAAGTCTATGATATTTATGTTTGTTTTTAATTTATTATATATATATACAATATTATTTTTAATATAATTATTACGTCACCGGTTCGACCGAACGGTTTGACTGTTTCAATCGTTTAAACCGTGACTCGCTAAGTTTTTTGGCTTGATGTTCGGTCCGGCTTTTAAAACATTGCTTTTTAAACCTATTACTTTTTTAACCGGTCTAAAAAGTAATAAAAATATATTCAAAATAACTTGTAAAATGTATTTTTGGACTGGTCACAAAAGATGAGCTCTAAAAGATTTATTTTAAATTGGATGTTTTCCACACTAACTCTAAAAACTTAATATCTTTTATTTTATATGAAAAATAATTTGCTACTAACCCTAAAATTCCTATAATCTTCGCTCTTGCGACCTCTTAACTCTTGCTCTTAGTGGGATGCCGTTGACTTGCTCTCCGCTCAACTCCTTTTCTCCCTTGCCACTAGTGGAATTGAAGACCGAAGGAGGTGAGTGCTTCGTGCCTTGTTAACCTCTTCAAAAGTTTAACCAAAAATTACAATTGAGAGTGCAATCCCGGATTGTCTCTCAAAGAGCCTTTTATTAATTACCCAAAAACTAAACACAATGATTGACATAAAACAAGTTAAAAATGATTTTTTAACTTTTTATCTAACAACTAAATTGTAATTAAATTAAAATTCTTTAAAAACAAATATTTTTAGATTTTTTAGAATAAAAGTGGAATGGAATTTGGGTTTGATAAGTATGATAAAGCCTCCTAGAACAATAAATTTCATCTATCATTTGCTTCAAAATATTTTTAGGAGTGTGCTAATTTGATAAAAAAAATGTTTAAAGGACCCTTTGAGCTAAATTAAGTTAGGTGAATTAAATCTCCCACACCGGGAAAGACCCTTCAAAATGTTTAAAAGACCCTTCAAAATACTAGCAATTGCAATCAAAGTCCCTCAAAATACCAAACCTCAAACACCTTTAAGTCTAGTGCATTAATTAATGATTATTCATAAACCTAGAAAATAATCATTTCTTAAAACGCTATTAAAAACCAATTTATATGCAATTTATGAAATCACTAAGTTTTCTAAAATACCAAACACCATCAACCGATAAGTCTGGCACCAAAAGAGAGGAACTCCTACTCTAGAGATGCTATTAAGCACTCTTAGTGTGTGATTTAAATTAATTAATGCAACCGGTTCAATGCAACTTCAAAATCAACTCAATATATAAACAATATCATGTAAGATAATAGAGAATCAATGGAATCACACTTACACATATATGTAACCACATATATTTATGAGCATAAAATTCAACATTAACTAATTTAAATCACAAATTTGGTTCAAACAAAGATTAAACCACAAATACTAGTCTTAACTACAAATTACAACTCCTAAAATCAAGAAAATAATAAATATAGTCAAGTATAATGGATTAAAACTAAAACTCCCCTTTGTAGCTCCAAACATCAAGACTCAATCCTTTACTCTAAGAGAAGGATGATTTGCTCCTACAATTTGTCATCACAGCATCTCCCAACAATGTCAATATTTCAGCCATGTTAAACCTTGAGTTAGTTAACCAATTAGCACAAAAAAATAACACTTGGGGCTGTAATCTTCACATAAAAACCAGAAGGAAATCACGACTAGAAAGAGCCCAAAAACAGAAAAAAAAGGCCAACATTGAAACTGATGAAGAAGGGGAGGGGGAATATTAAAGACGAGCTCTCTTCTTCTTGATTTTCAACGCTCCATGCCAGTGTCCAAGCTTCTAGTTCAACCCTCCTCTCTGTTGGTGACTGACGAAGAAGTTGACCGTGGAAGTGGTGAGGTATGACGATGGTGAAGTTAGAAAATCAATGATGGTGGTTTCTCTATCTCTCAATCTCTGGCCTCCTCCTATGTTTATCGGGTTTGGTTCATTTTTGAAGCTCTCTTATAATGCTAAGAAAGTAAAGGAATGGAGGTGGTGGTAATATGGTGATGATGGTATAGTAACGATGATCAACTTCTTCAACTCCTTCTTCAATTTTTCAGCTCTGTCGCGGCTGGGTCTGTGGCGAGGTAGAGAGATGAAGGTGGATGATGAAAATGGAGGTCGACAATGTTAATGGAGGATGAGATGGCGCTGGCAACCTTGATGGAATGTGCTAGACTGAAGGAAGGTGATGGATGATCCAACTCAAAGGTTTTTTCTCATGGCGCTACTGTGTTACCTCATTTTCTATAGTTTCGGTTGAGTACAAAAGAGTAGTGAAATCACTTGAGAGACTAGGATTTGAACCCAGAACACCCAACTTCTGAAAATACTCCTGAATTTCCCAACCTCAACCTATGATTTGAACCTAGAGCTGAGAGGGTGGTAAAACTTTCTCAAAACTCTTTTCACAATTTTCACTAACTCGTTATGACTCACTGATTTTCCCTTTTGTTTATGTTTATCAGACTTGCGAGTGCACCTCTGTCGACTTTATATAATCCATTACACATACACATTTCATTAGCAAAAGGAAGCAAACCTACTAATTTTCTACCAATCATTCTCTTGTTAGTTTTACATGGTTTGCACGACATATACATCATATACAACTTAAAATCCAAAAGACATATGGACTAGACAACCAAATCAATATAGTCTTCAGCACCTTGACATCTAGTCATCGCCGCTTATCGTTTCCTTGCCCCCCGTGCTTCCTCCCTGTACTGAAGGTGGGTTTTGAGGAAAAAGGGTGGGATTTGGAGGAATCTCAATAGTAACACATGTCAAACAAATAGAGATAACATTATAAAGCATGCTTCACACTCATCAATCAACAAAATTATCACAACATCATTCAGTGCATTTAATGCAATTCATAAACTGTTGTAGTGCTAGGCAAGTTACTTGGCCCCAAGGGGTTTCTGCGTAAAGATAGGCCCCGGGCACCGCTCGTGCAATTATGAACATTATATTGGCTTGAGTGTCAACCTGCACAAAGATAGGCCCCAGGTGATCACCCCGCATAATCAAAACGTGTTATACATTTTGTGATGATTTCAAACAACACACAATGCATGTTATGTCATATGAAGACAAGTTACTACCTGGTTGCTCTTCTCTAGCAATTCCGTCCCACTTTTCAAGCTCGGGAAAGTTCTACGTTTCGGATGGTTGTCAAGTCCTGAAATCTTCAAATATACCATAAATGAGTCATTACTCATCCATGTATAATTCCAAACTTATAACATTGGTAAATTTAGCCTAAAAGTACTAAATTACCAAAATATCCTTAGAGACCTGGTTTATCCCCTTTGTACCCAGTCTCACTCCACTTTACCAAAATTTGTAACTTAGGCTAATCCTACATGATTTCATGTGTAGAATCCATATTTTACCTTGGATTGGCCAAAATCAAGCCCAAATGACAAAAAATGTCTTTAAAGGGTAATTCAGCCATTTCACTTTTTGAGGCTTTTCTCACTTTATGATCAACATAAACCCTACATAATTTTGCCTCCTAAACTCAATGGAAGCATCAGAATTATCAAATTCCTACTCATTTACCACATCTAACATAGGGAAATCTAATAGGATTCCCAGAAAAGTTATGTCGGTTTCTCATTTTCTCTTGCCTAATCATCTCTTTTCTACTTATAATCACACTATTAGCTATTTAGACATTCATTAGACTTGATTTGAAGAAACTTGGCCATGAAGGTCTTTTAGGTTTCATGAACTATCTCTTACCAAAACAACCAAAATCAAGCCAAGAATAACTCTAATATCATTAATCAAGCAAGAGGAACAAGTTTGGGAGATCACCTCTTGATTTCCACCACTTTCTCTCTCCTCAACATTTTTCTCTCTCTCTCTACAGCTCTTGAATCAGCTAAAAATCCATAGTTCGATAGGTGGAGAAGTGAGTAGGAGAGGTTATGGAGGGATTAGATAGCTTAAGACACAATGTAACAACTTCTTACCTTGAATTTTGATGAACCCTAGCCTTCTTCTTCCTTCCACCGCCTCAGCTCTCTCTCACTCTTTTCTGATTAGTTTTGGTCAAGAATGAGCTTAAGAGAATAAGGGAATTAGTGATATATTGAAAAGGATAATTAGCCAATACATGTGGCATCCTCTCATTGGTCCAAAAATGCCAATTTCTTTAATTAAAAATTATTTCCTCCTTATGCTTCATGTTCAGTCGAGAATCATAGCAAATGAGAGGGAAATATGGATCTCCAATATCCCATTGTGCCAACTTGCAATATGTTGATTTTTAACCTTTTGACTTTTTGACATTTCCTTGATAATAATTCACCAAAATAGGCTTATTGATTATCAAGTAGTCATTTTCCTCTTTTTAATTCCCATTTAATTGAAATTATTGGGAATATTAGGGAAAAATAGTTATTTCCCACTTGAAAAAATTACCGTTTTGCCCCTATATTTTATGATTTACTATAATAAGTTATTTCTAGCTCATCTCCATTAGTTTAACCACATCTTGGCACTTAAATGAACCCAATATTCATGGAATTTAAATCTTCAAAATTTTGGTTACAATAATAGGCCTTGAGCGGACATAAATCGCCTCTGTGTCCTTATTTTGCCAAATTATATGTAACTAGCGATTGAGATTTTTCAAGAAATGCAAGCTCACCACAATTCACCATTTTATTTCACTAAATATCATAAATATACATTTAGGAATATTGGTGAAAAATGGGGTACTACAGCTACACTCTGTTTCTTCGTTCTGTTCTGGTTCTGCAATATATCTCTAGCTGCTACTTCTATTCAGACCTAAAAATGCTACCAAAACGTAGTGTTTTTAATGGATCAAACTATCATTTTCTAAATTAATGGGACTAAACTGTCATTTCTAAAATTTGAGCCCCAAACTGCCATTTTCAGTTTTAAATCCAATTTTTTAAAACACTTACAATTAAAACTAATTAAACCAATATTAAATATTCTTAAAATCAATGATTAAGAGTAATTGAAATTATTTTAACAATTTTTCCCTTTTTAGTCCAAACTTAATATATTTACTCTTAATCTCAGTTATGCACAAAGAAAGCATTTTAAGCTAAATTATTATGACAAAAAACCTAATTAAATTATAAAAATATATAATAAAATTAGGGATTTGTTAAAGACTCATATTGTGGAACCATCATCGATTTCACCCTCACAGAATCCCTTTGAGAAAAATCTAACAGAGCAATCCTAGCGATTATGATGCTCTTCGTTCCCACGGACTTTAACAAAGATAAGGCAACTTTATGTTTCATATTCCTTTTCCACTTTTCTTTTGGTGTTTGGTTATATCTAGTACTAAAGACATACATCATGTCTATGCACCAATGTCATACTTTGGTGTCATTGAACGTATATGGGAGTTATATTACTCTATATTGAGGGTCCATGTCTTCATATTTAAGTAGGTTAACAACAATAGTGGATTGAGGACAAATGAGTTTGGCATTGTTCAAGTGGACCTTCCTAAAGTTTGGTATAAAGATGATCCTTTTATTTTAGCATCACAAGCAGAACAAGTTTTTTTTATTCTGGATACTGCTAAGAAGAATTTTCCCATTGTACTCCCATCAAACAAGAATCGTAAAAAACAAGTTGATGTTGAAAGTAATGAGTATTTGAATATTGTTGAGGATGATCCTTCTTTTGAGATTTTGGGGTCAAAAGATATTGGTGTAAATGAAGATGAAGATGAACCCTTATATATGAGACATGATCATGAAGAAGGGACTTAGGTCAATCTTTCAATTCCATCTACTAAGAGACTCAAGGGATACAAAATTGTCGATTCAACAAGAATGATGAAGAAGACAATTTTAAATCAAACAAGAAAGAGGAAAAGATAATGAGTGCTTGACTTGTTTAATTGTACATTTTACATGTATTTTTATATGTCGAATTCATTTACTTTCATTGACATTATTGTCACTGTGCACTTATATTTTGTTTTGTTTGTTTAACTTGCAGGACAATAGATTCACCGCGTGAAGATGATAATGTTCCCACGCATGTTGGTAGAGAAAAATTTGTTGAGCGTGTCGGCCGTGGCAGGACCATAATGGTGAGGTTGATCAAAATGAGAAGCAAGGGCATTAAGTTAGAACTTGAATGGAATGAAAAGGGGAATCCAATTGGACTGGACAATAGCTCCTTCAACAATTTCATTGGAACTACAATCCGAGACAGAGTTCCTATTACAATTCAAGATTGGAGACTAGTGAAGAAACAATATGGGAATAAAATCTGGGGTGAAGTCCAGGTAAGATATTAATTACTTTATTATTTAGGTTTTTCTGTTTCATATAAATACAATCTAACCAATTATCTTTGGTTTTATGTTACAATCTTGTTTGGTTATTGATGATGATGATCACAAGAACTTCGTGCTCAGAAAAGCCAGCAAACTCATGCGAAAGTTTCATTCTGATCTTGTGAAATATTTCTTGAAGGATGATAATGAGAATATCATTCTAACACTGTCGAAATTATACGATACAAAGGGATCATTAGTCAAGAAATATGGGATGAGTTTGTGAGAACACATACAAATCAAGAACTTCATGTGGTGTAATATTATACTTTACAAACTACTTGTAATATGTTTGTAATTAATATTTATTAATAATCTAAATAGGAGCTAAGTGAGAAGAATTGCTCCAATGCAATCAATGTGTCATACCGCTACACACAATAACCTGTATCATATGGAAAGTTAGAGCAAAAAATTGTAAGAACTAATGATCATTTCTATAATTTGTATGACTAATTTTTAATTTCAACTAACTTTCATATGCTGATAGAAGAATCACATTCAGAGATTACACAGGTTCTACGATATGACTTGTGGGTAGCCAGTTGCACAAATAAAAAAGGTGAAATTTAAAGTGAAGAAGCAAGAATAGTTGCAGAATATTGTGTAAGTATTGAAACATATGAGTACGTACAATAAAGAATTAACACTCCATAAATGATTCTAGTTTATAATAACTAATAATATTGTAATTCTTTTTGTGATAGCGATTAATGACACAAGAGGTGCTAGAATTGGCAACTTATGTTAGTTGTGATGATTTACTAAGCAAAGCATGGGTGTACTTGAGTATGATGGTCGTGTTCGAGGTACTGGTTTTGGAGTGACACACACAGCATACTTCGGACTCTAGAAGCGCTCAAACAAGAGTGACTTTTTGCAACTACGCAAGGAGATGAACTGTTTCAAGCATCAAATGCAAGAACAATTTGAAGCACAAATGCGTTTGTTGCAAGAACAAAACAAGCAGCTTAGGGCGTACATTGATCACTTAGTGTGGTCTAAGATAATACCAAATGTTCCCATTTGTGACACCAAAGTATGAGAGATAGTTGCACTTCCATCTCTAAAGTCCATCTCCCTTTGGTAATTAATTTCTTCTCTAATATAATCAACTTCAATTTTTGTTACATTATCAATTAGTGTATAAATTAACATCCTTAACTAATCTATTTTTCATAGGGCGAGTCAGCGTGCAAGTTATATCTAGAACATTTTGGAAAGCACATAGTTACGGTAGGTGTTTCCTACTACACAAACAATGATACCCTCCATAATTTATCATTATCGGAGAACACAATCTGAGTAAGGGTTGACATCTGCATGAATAAAGATGCGATGTTACCGATCCCTTCTCCAGATGATGAGACAATGATTAAAGATGTTGTATACAACTATGTTGCTTGGCCAATAGGTTTGATAGAGCCATGCCTAAAGATAGTTCATTTACAATTCCTTCTACTTTTCATATGCACTTCCATATACAACTATATCATTTAATTTCATGATTTTTACAAGTTGAAAATTCTAAACGAAAAGAAATTCAATTGCATGGCGAGATCTTAAAGTGTTTGATAACACAGTCGAATTCCAAGGCCTTAGCTAGTCAACAGAGCAGAAGACAAATGAAATTAATATTTGTTGGGATATTGCGATCAATTGGATTCCATTGCACCTAGGTTGATACGTGAAGAAAGTCTGTCATTACCATTTGATGGAAATATCTATGGTGTTCAGGGCATAGCTGAACATATTACTGCTGATGTGTTAGGCAAAATTTTGAATTATGGATGGCTTAGTGCTTCAGTCATCAACATCTGGATTAGTTACTTTATCATCATCATTTATATTTGTTATTATTATTTATCTTTCAATTTTCTGTTGTAATCACATTTTTTGTTCTATGTAAAGGCACTTATACCATGACATCTTGCTAGACACATACAGGGTCTAGTTCTCATTTGTCAACCCTTATCTTATTGGATAGCACAGGGGCAGAGTAGATCTCGATGATCAATATAATAATCTAAAAGATTACTTTAGAAAGAGAGCAAAACTAAATATCTTATTTCTGGTGTCATATAATACGGGGTAATTAAGTTATTATTAGTGGTAGTATTTCACTTTATATTTTTTTAGTTTAACTTTTACCATAATATGCATGGTTGAAGAAAAAATTTCAAAATATTTTAGGGCACATTAGATCTTGATTGTTATCAATGCAGCGGTACCTTTTGGCCCTCACATTTACTATATGAATCCTCTAATTGGAGGTGTTTCAGAAAATCGTCCTGATATGTTGCGGCAGTTCAATAGGTAAGTATATATCCGCGCGTGTGTGTGTGTGTAAATATATATTTGTGTGTGTCACTGAATAACCAAAGTAATCAATTTCTATTTGTTTTCTTAGTATATTGACTGCATATAAAGCCTCTGCCTCCTTAAGATATTCTAAATCTGCAGACCCTGTCAGTAGCTATACCTGGAAGAAAATATAGGTAATGATATAGGAATTTACTTGCATTTTGATTTTAACCAAATTTTATTCAAAAATTTAGTTAACTATTTTATTATATTGTTGCAGTACCCTTTTCAGCCTAATAACGATGATTGAGGGTATTACATCATGAAATTCATAAAGAATGTAATTACCCATGATCAGCCTCATGTTCCACCAATAGTAAGTCATTTTAGTACATTTCATATTGTGTTTTAAATTTAATTGACTAGTGTCTGATAATTAATGTTTAGTGATTTCAGTTCATTGTCTGCATGATTGTATCTATGTAGTATTATGAAGATTAACGTTGTAACAGTTTGACTGACCATCAAGTCAATGAAGTCATCAAGGAATGATGTGAATATGTGTTCATGCAATGTTCTAGCTAGCTACTATATAAGGTGCTAGGTTGTTTATTTGCTTATTGTTGTTGTGTGTATTTAAGTAGCTGAATTTACTATCTTATATTCACAATTGAGTAAATATATTTATTTTTAATTTTGTTAATTAATTATCTGTTTGTATCAATTTTGAGTTATTCTATTATGGTTTGCTTGGATATAGAAATTTGTGTTTCCACTATCATTATAGGGGTCTGAATGAAAAATATATTTAAAAAAAATACATCATGTGGCGTTTCCTTGAGGAAGGACCACAAGAGGTACGAATTCAAAAAAAAGGTATAGGGTGTCGCTTCCTTGAGGAAGTGCCACCCTATGTGGTATTTAAATAATAAAAAAATATACATGTTGTGGCGCTTGTGAGTAGCGCCATAGCTTTTTTAGTGGTGTTGGGATATGTGGCGCTTGTCAAGTGACATATAATATTAAAATAAGAGCCATAGTTATGTTTGTTTATAGTAGTGGAGTTGTTAACTGTTGGATTGGACTGAAAGTGGGTCTGATGGTTTGACACATGTGATTCATCAGTTTCAATAGTAGGATCATCGTTTGGAGGCCGGGTATGAGAGAAATCATGTTTGTGCCTAGTGACGTTTTTCTAATATTTTCATCTTCTTTGTTTTCTATTGCAAGCTTTTTGCCTTGATTGATGGAGCCTAAAAATTCCAAACATGCTTAGGAAAATGTACTACAAGAGAATGGATGTTCTGATGCAATTGGCATCACAACCTTCAATAAGATTCTTGACAAAGGTTTGTTTCTCCTCTTTATTTTATCTTTCTTTCCTATGTAGTTAAATCTTTCTGGACTGCAGTGTGCTATATTGAAGATTTATGTAGTTAAATCTTTCCATTTATAGGGATCTTTTAGATGTAGAAGCTAAGCAAAAACAACTTGAGGAGGTATCTTTTATTTTATTTTTTTAAAAAAAAGAATTTCCTCTTTTTAAAATGCATTATGGACATTACAATTATTTTTCCATCCAAACACTTAGAATACTGGTGTTGTTGTTTAATTGCTTTGCATTGAAATATAGTACACAACTAAGCGCTAGCTTGCAGTTTTTAGTTACAAATATTGATCAATTTCTTGTAGCTTATTAAGATATTTATTTTTCTTTATAGATTGTTGAAATTATTTGCATGGAGCTTTTCAAAGGAACTGGGGAAGTCTTGAGATTTGTTGCTTCTTCTGTAGTTATGATGCGGTAAGTGTGTGTGAGAGAGAGAGTGTGTGTGTGTTCTATCTTCATATTGATTTATATTTTTAGTCGAGAATGGTGGTCATTTGTGCGGTTGATTTTTCTGTGTGGGTTATAATTCATAGCTTAAAACTTTAGTTCTATCAATATGGTATGTTTTAAAACATTAGACTAAATTATTTGCAAATTTCTTTTGCAACCAACTTTCTTTCAAAAATGCCACTTCAAAATAATCAACACTATGACTATTCTAGCTTTGTAATCCTCATTTTGTAGTCTCAAAACCCTCGCTACACTCTATACCATCCCTTCTAAAATTGAGGTTGCAACAAACTCATCTTTAAGTTTTTATATTTTATATATATATATATATATATATATATATATATATATATATATATATATATATAAACTAATATTATGTATCTTATACTCTTATATAAACAACAATCATAACTCATAAGTCCAACCTTCATTTATACTTAAGTTATTTTCTAATTAATTTGTTAATAGTTTCTTGTTCTATCAGTGTTTTTTAATTAATAGAAACTACATGGGAGTTGTAATTATGAGTATTGGTAATGCAATATCTTAGCATGTATTGCTTTTATTGGTAAGCACTCATCTTATGAGGTTAATTTAATCTAGTGTATTAATTGAAATATTGATATACCTCAAATTACACCTTTTAAGATTGGAAGATGAAAATATATTGTCTTATTCTCTCTCTCCTAAATCTATATTGTATGGCATGTAAGGTTTAGAAACTGGAGTTTTGTACAATTTCCATTCCAAGTTTGCTTGGCCCTTATAAAGCTAATTTAAAGTTTCTTTGTTTTCTTTGAGTATTCCTAAAAGTATCGGTTTAATTGATTACTACTTAGTTTTATGAATGTTCATTTATTTTATAAATTACTGGAAATGCAATGTCTTAGTATGCGAATAACTTATTTTGTGATCATTTTGTTTCTGAATAACTTATTATATATACCACTCCAGGTGTGAAGTAGATATAACCTAAAACCATATTATGAGATTTTTTTTTAGGATATATTGTAAGATAATTTAATCATGTTGGTGCATCCACTTAAGCTTTGTGGAATTGTATACAAGATTTAAATCCTCTATGTTCGTTTTGATATTGTGATGAAGATGCTGAGACATTTTTAATGAATGATTATTGTCAAGTTTTTGTCATGTAATTTGTGACTTTCATGACTTATTTACTGTCCTTGTAGCTTACTTAAAATTTATGTGATGATGAAATATAAATAGGGCCTTTTTTGGGACCTTCAATCCCAAAAATATGTCCTATATATATATATATATATATATGAATGCTACTTTTTAGACCGGTTTTAAGCTATAACCTGTCTAAAAAGTTGTAATATGTGGCCGGTTGGCTTTCTAGACTTGTTTTTAAAATAAAGAAGGTCTACTTTTTAGAACGGTTGTAATTATACCCGAAATAGAAAGTGATGACTTCTAAAATCGGTCGATATAGGATTGAACCTAAACCTAGTCTAAATAAGTAATTTTAACCGATGTAAAAAAATTTTTTAGTAGAGTGATATGGGGATTTTGGAGCGGTTCTTATAACATCCTTGTTTAAAACTTCAAAAGTCAGTTTTGGCATATATATATATATATATTAAAGATTGCTCATGAGAAATGTCATGTTCTAAGATTTATTCTATACATCAATAAGGTATAAAAATATTGTGAATTATTAGATGAAATGCACCCACTAAAATAATTTACACATGTGTGTGTATTATTAATATTATCTAGAAGGAGATTAAATACTGCTATAGATGATAAATAATAAGTTAATAACTAGAAAACTTCTAAAAGTTTTAAAGGAATTGAGTTATTTAGACATTATATATCTATATGTAATAATCAAATTTTAATATATATGTGGATAAATTTTATAATAAATATATTTAAATTTTATTAATATAAAATAACTAAAATATAAGTAAAATAAAAGTGTATATTTTAATAACCTAATTTAATTCTAAAATCCAAACAATATGTTTTAGCTTCAGTGTGCTCTTTCATTTTTTAATATGGCTTTTTAATCCATTTATCTATTGAGTTGGGCTAGTGTTTTTGGCAGAGAGTCCTAAAGCCCTATACATTATTTATTGATTGGGTAAGAGCCCTTGTTAGCTATTTTTAAATTTTTTGATGAGTATACCCTACTCATAATTGTTAATATTATATGGTTATTTTTTATTATATTTAACAGTTCTAAATAATCAAATAATGGTGCATCATATTTTGTCTAACCAAGTATTTGACGGTTATGAATTGTCAAATACTGGAGACATATTTGATGATTATTTGTTAATAACTATAAAATAAGATCACCTTATTTGAAATTTTTTTGTTAATATATATCAAATAAGGTGTCCTTGTTTGAAGGTTTTTTTTTTGTAATTAAAAACAGTCAAATAATGTGACCTTTTTTAACACTTTTTTAAAACAACCATCAAGTAATTAGGGTTACTTATTTATTTCACGCTTTTTTTAAATATAACTATCAAATAATACTACCTCATATCACACTTTTTTTTTCAAAAAACCTCCAAATAAAATGGCCTCTTTTATATATAGATATATAGGTATTTTCTATTATGTGTCTTTATTTATTTTTTTAAAATATTTATTATTGATTGATTTAGTGCCCTTAAAAGTGCTTTTTAATATTTATTATAATATATAGTTGCGTAATATCATAATTGAATATAATAGCAAGGGAATATATAACATTATATAAAAATGTTGTTTTTCTGGAATTTGAAATCATATATATTATAAACATAATACAATTTAAAATAAATTAATCATTTAGGTGCTTTCTATACAAAACAACATTGTGTTATGAATTCTTTGATCGTATTCTAAAATATATCTATTAATAAAAAATTTCATGAAAGAACTAAAAAGAATTTCAAGTTCTTGATCAAACGCCATAGTCCAAACTCGACTATTTGCATATATGCATCCATTGCTGGAATATTCAGTATTTCCCAATCTGTCAAGGCTTTCATACACCACGGTCTCTTCCTGATCAATAAACAGAAAAAATAAAAAGCAAGATGATCCAGATCCTTTTGTCGTAATCGCCTTGGAGTCCCCAAATCAAACAATTTATTTCTCAGCAAAGTAGTATAAATACAGTCGTCTCACTTTTGGGAGCCTTTATTAGTTTCCTAATTAAATGAGTATCCTAAAACTACAAGCACTAGGATGCAATTAAAAGTACTTGTTTTTGGAATTTTTTTGGGATAAAAATGAGTGAATGGACTGAAATTGGATTAGAATATGATATGGAACCTTTTGAGTTTAGTTAGGAGACTATCCTAGAATTCAATTTGATATGGAAGTCAATAAAGGGATTATAATGGTCTAGAGAAGTTATTCATTTTAGACTAATAGACCAACCGATACACTAGTCACCTGTAAATTCACATCAAGCATATTCCCTACACATGCATAGCACGCAGCACAATAGTGAGCTCAAATAGGCAGAAATAGACACACACACACAATCACCAAGTACTTAAACTTACAATACCAACCCAAATCTCTCAACAGAATCCAATCCAAAAAAAAAAAGAAAAGAATTACAGCTATCAACTCCAAGTCTTCAACCTTATATTATAAATTCCAATCAAGAAATCATGAAATCTCAAATACATACTCTAAAGCTAAGGATTATAACTAGATTCTCCTTTGTAGCTCTCAAACTCAAGTTACCACCACCAACTCAAGAGGATAGAGCACTTAGCCAGGACGGGTGACTAGATGATTGGTGGAGGAATGAGAAGAAATAAAGAAACCGAAGTGATAGGTCGATTTCGGAGCTATTGAGTCGGTTTCAGGTCGGATACAAGGTGGGTTAACCCATTTTCTGCAATCTGATCTGGAATGCACAACTGCTAGTTCACACATTGGGGCCAAAAATAAGTTCCTCGTGGGCCAAATTGGATGAGAAATTTTTTTTTTCCCATGTCTCAGCTCTTCAAGTGCCTTTTTAGCTTTAATCTTCAACGTTCCCACTGATACCTAAAATGTAAACTGTAACACCTCACTCTCCTACTAGTCATATAAGTTATGCACATAATGATTACGAACCACTGAATCAGGTTTAATCCTGAGAAGAAAATATTTTCATAAATAGTTGAACACACAACCCAAACATAAGGTTTGAACTTGTAAATGAATGGGCTATGAAAAATTTAAAACTCTTTAATACATTTATTTAGTGGTTCAAATTCTTTATTATGGCTCATCAATCCTTCAACATTAACTAATCTTATCAGAGTTTTGCTTTGCTCTCATCTTTAATCTACCATTTTTAATCCTCCCTATGGAAGTATTTACATGCCCAAAATACATATGTATACATTCTTACATAAGTTTTTTGCCAAAATAGGAGTATAACTAAAACTTCAAGTTATAAACTTAATTCAAATACAAAACATTAGCTTCCCAGATTCCTTCTTCTTTAGGCTTAGCCAATCACTATGTCCTTGCCCTTCGAGGTACTTACCCTTACTATATATCATGGAAGAAAGGGGTGAGATTCGGGAGAATCTCAAGCAAAACATTATCTTAATATATAATGTGTAATTTTCATAAGCTAAGTATGAAAATAGTCAATGCAAGAACAACACCTTACAAGTACATACACATGGTCATGGTACAAACTCAAGCAAATATATTACATGTTCAAAGACATACATGGCACATAATTATGCAATCAACCAAACAAAAACCATATAAGAGTAAGTTTTACTATCTTTTGGAACTTTCTTCCAAACTTACTTCCTCTTGACTGTGTTTCTTTTGCTTCTCCCTTTATTTGATAGTAACAACCAAATCCTATTAACCATTATTAACATATGTAAAAGGAAGATTAACACCCAAACTTTGATATACTTACTTTGCATAATTAATTTCTTGTGCTTATGTCTATTGTGCAACCAACTTTGCTTATGTCTATTTACAACAAACTTAAGACATATTATATGTCTTTTACCCCTGTAATTTAGGTACTACATTTAGTTAAATTTCTCTTAAACTTGTTCCAAATTCTCAAACCATCACAAAACTCAATTTCCTAAAATGTGATTACTTATTCCAACTTAACCCAAATCTACCTCAAATCTTTTGGCAACTTTAAAAAATCATATCTTAGGCTAGAAAACTCCAATTAAGGTGATTCAAGTTTCTATGTGAAGCTCTTGAAGTCCTCTATATATATATATAGTATCAACTCATGGTCCTAAGTTCCCAAACTCCATGATCAATTTGACTGTCCAAAATGAGAGTTAGAATTTTCCATATTTTCTACTGAAATTTTAAAAATTCATAACTTATAATTTGCACATCCAATTCTTGAGTTCTAATATATTATTGAAAGCTCTAAATGTCTAATTTAAGGGAAAAATAATCACAAGGCCAAATTATCAAATTAACCTCATGAAATCTGTCTATTTTTCCACTATCAGAATTATGAAACATAGAGTGTTCCCAATTTTTTTGACCAAACTTCCAAAAAATCACAACTTTTACTATCGATATCCAATTGACACATTCTAGGACTCATTTTAAAGCTTTGTATGTGTAATATTTTTTTGTCAAAGTTCATTAATAATGGATATATTTTGCGTAATCAAAATAGTACCCAAAACTGACTGACTCCTAGAAACTTACAAACTTGATAGTTTGACTTAAACTCTCTAGAACTCCATCATTTTCTTTTCAAATCAAGTTCTCCCTAATTCTATTATCTAATACACATCTTAAAATTTCAAAACCTCAAAAGAAACTAAAGCAATTTTACTTAAAACTCATTACCTAGCTTCTGCATTTTCATGCATGTTCAACTCTGTTTTCTGGCTATGAAAACTAGGTGAAGAAGCAACCGTAAATTTAGGCTCTAAACCTCAAATATTTTGACTCTATGCACTCCTACTCACATTCTCTATGTTTGGTGTCCCCCAAACAAAGCCAAGAATCCCCAAAAATTCCCTAAAAACCGACATACATGCATTGTATTTTACACTTACCGGTGACAGCAAATTTTTTTGGCAACTTCTCATACTTCCAGCCACTACAAAAAAAATAGTGGATTAGTGACAGAATTTAGCCATGGAATTTCATTCCATCGCTAATCCGTCCCTAATCCCTCATAAATTCCGTCACTAAGATTAGTGACGGAATTGAGAGACAGAATTTTTCTGTCACTAAATTAGTGACGGATTAGCAACCGAATTACATTTTGTCGCTAATTTCCGTCTCTAATAGCTAAATTTTTCAATATTTATATTTTTTTTCAAAATTATAAATTTGTTAAATAATTTAAATTTTAAATTATTTTAAATTTATAATATAATATTAAAATAAATAAATAAAAATTATTAATTCATATTTATTTTTGAAATTAAAATTATAATGTAATATATTTGAATTTTTAATAATATATTATATATAAATAAAATGAAAATTTTATAAATACAAACAAAAAGATAAAAGATAAAATAATATAAATAAAAAAAGATATTAATAATAAAAATTTAGGTAGAATATTTACATAAAATAAAATAAGAAAACTAAATTGAAATATTCAATAATATATTAAATTTTGTATTTTTATTTTTGTTTGAAAGCGAAATGTGTGTGCGCGCGCGCGCGCATGCATGCATGTATGTATGAATGTGTGTGTGTGTTTGTGTCTATATATATATGATTTTGCATTTAACTTTTACAGGTTCTTCTTAACTCAACTGGCACTAGCACACGCCTGAGAGGTCATGGCTTTGAATCTTAACTTGGTCACAAAATGCACCAATTTGTGACTAAGACACATGGCATGCGGTGAAGGGTGACACATGGCATATGGTAGAGGGTGACACGTGGAGGTTGACCGGGACACGTTGCGGCTAGTGGCGAGGTGGTGGTGGCTGACTGGTATACGTGGCGCCGACAAGGGACATGTGGAGGCTTGTTGTGTAGACATGTGGCACATGTGGCAATTTAAATTATATATAAAAAAATATTTAGTGACGGATTAGGGACGGAAAATTCCATTGCTAATTAGCGATGGAATTTTCCGTTGCTAATTAGTTAATTCCATCTCTAATTAGAAACGGAATTTCCGTCGCTAATTAGCAACAGAAAAATTCCATCGCTAAATTTTGTCTCTAATTAATGACGGAATTCAAAATTCCGTCAGTAATCAATTAGTAACGGTCTTTTTATTGACGGAAAAAATTCCATCACTAATTAGGTTCCGTCGCTAAGTTGATTAGTGACAGAAATTCTGTCCCTAATCTACTATTTTTTTATAGTGAGCCTCTAAACAACCCAAAAAACACTCCAAATCAAATGGTAAAAGCTAGATATAGGTGTAGAAGACTTACCTACACAAGAATCTAGCCTTGCATATGATGTTTGAGTTCTTCTTCCTTCTCTTCTTGCAAGATTCTCTCGGTTCTCTTCTCCCTTTTCCTCTCAACTTTCTCAAGCTCTCTCTCTCTCTCCTCTTTCATTCTCTTTTCTGGCGCAAATGAGCAAATGAGAGAGTAGGAGAGTGTTTTGTGTATGTGTTTAAGTGAGGTATTAGGTTGGGCCATGGGTGGATTCGGATTGAAATTAAAATAAAGAGGCGTTGAGTGTATGTGTGTGTGAGTTTTGGGCCTTTAGTGTAGGTGTTTTTTTTTATATGTTTATATTATTAATCTCATACATTGGGTTCTAAATTTTTTCTTTTGTCTAATTTAAAATTCCTTAAAATTTTTGGGTCCCATAATTTAGTTTATCCTTAGTCTAATTCTAATTTTCAGGCCTGAATAATAAAGTTACACTACTACAGAAGACACTTTTAACGACCATTTTTATGACCTTTAGACGACTGTTTTCAGGAGGACGTGTATGCGAGTGTCATAGAAAAATTCAAAATAGACGACTGTTTTTAAACTCATTCGTTGTAAGTCAAACTTACAACGACTGTTTTTGGAAAAATATTCGTTGTAAGTCAAGACTTACAACGACTGTTTTTCCTAAAACAGTCGTTGTATATCCTTTAAAAAAACAATTTTCATTTTTTACCTTCCCGTGCAGCAATGAAAAAGTATCAATTTTCAAACAACTATTATATTTTTGAATTAGAAAGATACTAAGATGAGAAATACCATGTCCCTCATAAAACAAATGGACAACTTACCCTTGCTAAGAAAATCCATCAAATAGGTCATAATATATTTGCAATTCTCACACAAACAGGGACCACATTGTGATTTGCAATTCTCACACAAATAGGGACCACATTTTGATTCAACAAGAGCTATACATGAGGGTTTTATAATAAATAAGGTAGCCCCTGAATCAAATAGACAACAATAGCAGTGTAAAACATATCAAAAACTAACATGATGCAAAGTATTAGAGTATGGCAACATAATATAGCATTGCATTAAACCACTGCACTATGTAAAAAAAAGCCTTTACACATCATCTATGTGTTGTAGAAGATGTCCTGACAAAATGTTTCATTCCAAATTAATGTCTTCGATTGAGTAGGGGTCCTAATTACCAAAAATATGTGTGCATATTAGAGAATAAGTTAACATAAATCAATCAACTGAATAAAATAATTAACTATTCAATTACAAGAATAAAAATGAAATTAGTTGAGAATAAAGAAATGATCACCTGTTCAAAATTGGTAGCAAGTCCACTAAAAATGATGTTATACATATATAGCAAAACATAGTAGCCGCACTCAGTGTTCCCTGATTGTCAAGGACACTATACATCAAAAGCAAATGGTAAAAAAGAAGGAAGTATTATGTGAAATGATTGTCAATTAAACAACTTGAATTTAAATAACTTACTTTTGGCTGGAACCATTTCGTCGAACTACTCTTACCTTCCCGCATCCCACCCATTATATAATATGTCTTCAGTGCACTATAATTAAAATGAAAAATTGAAGACATTAAAACAATTTAGTATAGTCAAAAAATAAATAATTTACAAAGAAATTAACTTAAGTGTTGAAAATGGTTTTGATCTCTTCGTCTGGCTTGCGACCCAATGAATCAAACCAAAAGATGACGTTGATGGGGGGACAAGGAACACAAAGACTCTAATGATAACTATAATCACATATATAGATTAAAGTGGGGTTAGATAGCATGATACTTCTTAACAAACTAAATATGTATAAATAGATAATATTAAGTTACTTGCCCTTCAACAATTGGTGCTAGATAACAAGGCAGCTGAGTCTGTTCAATTGAATAGCCCACATAGCTCATCCTATCTTCCAATCTTTGACTATTACGCTTTGATATATATCCAAGACACAAGAATCCATATACATTGTTCAGCTCTTTTTCAACACACATTTTGTGGAAGCAGCTACCACAGAATTAAAATGACAAATGGCTTAGTGAATGTAGCAACCTGGACATCCTAAATATCAGTGTATTAATTAAAGTTAAAAATAAAAAATAAACTCACAGGATTGCAAATGTTACCCATCCTATGTCTATCTTCAGCAAAGATAGGAACTCTTTAATATCTTTCTTGTCAATTCCAAAATTATACGAGATTGTACTACCCACAATCCCACATGGCATCTCCAAGTCGATCTTGTTAATTTTTGTATGAATATTCTGCAATTGCGCCATGAAGGGAAACCGTGCCGCTTCTTCTTCATCCTAATAACACACAAAACAAAGATTGTCAGTATAATGTCAAAGTTCAAGCAATAATAAGGTGTTTCTTACCATTGCAGGTGCTATCTCCATTTGAATAAGATGTTGAGGCCAAAGGATGAAACATCCTACTGCTTGACCTAATTTGGCAACCTCAGTATTGGGGAATGGGACGTCTACACCTTCCTCTCCTGGTCCTACACTTGTGACATTGACCTTACGTTGATCGTCCCGAATTTGCTTATGATGGTGGGTGGTAGCATGCGTGTATACAATAGCTTCGGCAACAATACGTATGAACGGGACATCCAACAAAAGACAGAAAGGTTCTCTGGCCTCTAGTGAAGGACCAGGGTCACCATGTCTAATAATCTCTAGGGGATTGTAACTGCCTTTAGTGCTGGGAAAGGCAGGGGATTCCTGGTTACGAGAAATGAACAAATTAATTAAAATAACTTAAGAAAAAAGTTGATGTTATATTAATTGAAATTATTTACAAACCTGAGATCTATGTCCTTCATCACCCATCCCACCTTGCATACTAGACAGCATCATTGACTTTATCTCACAATGTAAGTCATGCAACAGCTCATCTCGAAGCTCTTGTTGGAATGATTGACGCATTTCCTCCCGAAGCTCTACTTGGAGTTCCTCTCGAACCCTGGCTGTAAACTCTATACTCAGGTCACTTTGTCCATGAGATTGTGAACTTCGTTCAAAGTATCTTGAGAGACCAACTCCTCTAGGTTCCCCTCTAACTTGACCAGGGTGATCTAGCTTCCCAATCGTCGTTGCTAAGATGTCCATCCTCCCAGTTTGAGTGAAAGAACCTTGGCTGCTCAACTCCTTAAGTTCATCCTATCATGATGCCACAGATAAATATAGATTACTTACATGCATTATGCTAAAGAAAATGAAACATATTTAAATATGGTTTATATTAAATACTCACAATCCTCCCTGCCTCCCTGCCTTCCATTTTTTATGATGAGTTGGAGAAGGTGGTGGCTACACGATAATGCTAGGATCTGATTTGGCTGCTTCCTCCAATTTTTTCAAATCATCCTGCATAAGCTTCTTCTCCAGCTTCCGATAACCCCCACGAGACATGTAATACGTATAATTGTTTTTAGATCACTTTTGTTTATTTAATTCACTTAATTTCTATAAACAAGAATAAAGAAAACAAAGTCAGTGAGTTCGAATAAATGCAAACAAAATCATTCTTACTATGATGAATAAAATATATATACCAGAAATTCAGGATCATGTCAGGATGCCACAAACAACCTCCACTCATCTGGCGAAAGATAAGTATATTCTTTGCAAGGATCCTTATTTCTCATCGACCCAAATATGTACTTAGTTGTAAGGGTAGACTTAAAATCTTTCCATCCCTCACGAACTTCCCCCATCCAATGCTTGTACATCTCCTTCGTATTGGGAACATCATATGTTTGCTACAAAGTATAACATAACATAGCTATATATGAACCCATAGAAATCAATATAGAAATCAATATTCAAGTTTATTTACCAGAATTTGTTCCCAAATCATAGCCTTCCTATCCTTCGGTACTTCCTTCCAAGAGGAAAGTAGAATGCCAACTTTGCTCCGACCCAAATATCCAAGATAGATAATGAACTTGTCTTCTTGTTCACCAACTGGATTCAAATCTACATCAAAGTCCACATGCACCCTCTCAGCTTGTTCTTCATGACGTTTGACCAACTGTCGTAGCTTTGTGGGTCCTCTACCCTTTTTCTTAATAGGTGAACCCCCTTCATCTGAACTTGAACTTGCCATGTTCCTGTTAAAATGACAAGGTGAGAGAGGATAAGTAAATTGCAATTAAATTAATACTTTAAATAATAGACAATTTGGTATAGGTGGATTTGTAGTAAAAGGTGGTGTGCCGTCAAGATTTAAACTTGGATCACCATCCTTTTAGTTTTTACTTTGGAGTATAATAGACAATTTGTTATTTGTAGGATCAGTAACATAAAACACTTGCTTCGCTTGGCTTGCTAGAATAAAAGGCTCCTCTTTATAACCAACTCTATCAAGATCAACTAAGGTAAATCCAAATTCATCAATTTCAACAGCATTATTGTTAACCCACTGACACTTTAAAATAGGAACTCTCAACTTGGTGTAGCTTATCTCCCATATATCTTCAATAACTCCATAATAGGCCATGGATGCCAATATGGGATTTTTGTGTTTTGAACTAGAAAAGTGCATTGCTTCTGCTACCACCATCACCCCACTATTTTGCCTAGTAGTTCTATCATCCTGGGATTTCATATAGAAAGAATATCCGTTTATATCATAACCACTCCAAGTGAAAACTTCAAAAGAAGGCCCCTAAGCTAACCATTTGATATTCTCAGACACATTGTTCGAAACCTTTTCCTTGAACCACTCTAAGAACGTCTTGTTTTACTCATTAGTTAGCTGCATGTCATTTTTCCTTGGATAGATCTGTTTTAAACTCTTTCTATGTTTGTCTAAGTATGGCTGAACTTCTTCCATATTATTCAAGATATATAAGTGAGCTTGTAACACCGCTTCATGATGAATACTCTTCACTTTTAGGCCTCGTGTTCCCTTACTTGTACCCTTTCCATGACGAGATTGCGCCTTCGACCTTGACAAATATTCTTTGCAAAAGTCCATAGCCTCTTTAACCACGTATATTTCTACAATTGAGGCTTCAGGTTGATAAGGATTTTTAGAATACCCTTTTAAGTTCTTCATGTATCGCTCAAAAGGGTACATCCACCGTAGATAAACTGGGCCACATTGCCTTATCTCTCTGACCAAATGAACAATTCAATGCACCATTATATCAAAAAATGCATCTCTAGTTAGGATAGAATAATATAACCCTCATTTTCCAATTCATCCAAATTTCCAATGTCAACAACTTTGCTATAAATAGCATTGAAGAAACTGCACAACCTTGTTATCGTGTTTTGCACATCATCTTTCATAATGCCTCTAATAGCAACTGGTAATAATTGTTGTATCAAGACATGACAATCATAAGACTTCAATCCAACTAACTTTAAATCTTCCATTGATGCAAGCCTTCTGACATTAGACGAATACCTTTGTGGCACCCTAATGCCATGCAAACACCCACACAAACTTCTTTTCTCAGCTTTTGACAATGTATGTACTGCTGGCTCCATATACACTCTCTTACCATTATCATCTCTTAGTTGTGGATGTAGCTGCTCTCTTATTTCCATTTCAACCATGTCTAGTCTCGCACTAATTCCATCTTTAGTTTTCCTTGGTATGTGCAAAAGCGTACCTACAAGGCTATCACATATATTTTTCTCCACATGCATCACATCAATATTGTGTCTCACATCAAGACGATGCCAATATGAAAGGTCAAAGAAAATTGATCTCTTTTTCCATATATTCTTCTCACCCGCAGTCCTTTGATTCTTACCTAAAGTAACATTTAGTTTTTCCACTCGACTATAAACTTCTTCTCCAGTTAATGGCTTTGAAGCCATTCCATTCTCTGACAAACCATTAAAAGTCTTTTTTAGCCTATGGTATGGGTGGAACCGAGGTAGAAATAGCCTATGACCAAGGTATACGGTTTTTCTTCTGTGTTTAAGTTGATGGAAGTGGGTGCTTACTTCACATATTGGACATGCTTTATGCCCCTTCACACTATAACCTGATAAGTTTCCGTATGCAGGGAAGTAGTTAATCATAGTGAAAATCATTGCACGTAGCTTAAAAGACTCTTGATTATATACATCAAACACATCTACACCGTCCTCCCACAACTTCTTTAAGTTCTCTATCAAAGGTGTCAAGTAGATCTCAATATCACTCCCTGGCTGTTTTGGATCAGAAATCATCATAGAAAGCATCACATACTTACGTTTCATACACAACCAGGGAGGTAAGTTGTAAATCACCATCAAAACCGGCTATGCACTATGTGTACTACTAATAGTACCATAAGGATTGATTCCATTTGTGCAAAGCCCAAGCTGAAGGTTTCTTGGCTCGCTACCAAATCCCGGATAAGTTTCATATATTTTCTTCCATTTTGGAGAGTCAGCCAGGTGCCGAATGTATTTTCCATCACATATTCTCTCATCAGAATGCCATCGCAACTTCTTTGCTTCTTTTGCATTAGCAAACATTCATTTAAACCGCAGTATGATTGGAAGATACCACAAAACCTTTAATGGTTGCCTTTTACTTATCTTATCACCACAACCAACACCTTTCTTCACTTTGTATCTTGAAGTTTTACATTTTCGGACACTCACTCAGTCCTTCATACTCCTTTCTGTACAATACGTAATCATTAGGACAAGCATGTATCTTTTTGTACTCCATACCCATCGTAGACAATATTTTCTTTGCCTCATATATTCGATTTGGAAGTACATTATCCTCTGGAAACATATCACACAACAATTCAAGTAACAATGTGAAACTACTATCGGTTCACCCACAAGTCGCCTTTAAGTTGACCAAGTGTAAAATACCAGACAAGCGTGTATACTTAGTACACCCAGGATATAAAGGTGGCTTTGCATCACTCCGCACGCTATCATATATAGCCGATTGTGCAAAACGTTCTACCTCAACATCATGAATCATTTGATCTATTCTATCGTCATCTCCAACATCCAAAACTTCCTTCTCGTGGGATGCACAAGTAGTTACTTCCTCGCTATGCCATATCCACCTTGTATATCGAAGATTAATTCAATCACAAAGTAAGTGATCTCTTATATCATCAATATCCCGTTGACTCTCATTTAAACACTTGACACATAGACACAAATATTTCCCATTTTTACTAGGTGCATTCATTTTAGCAAATTCAATAAACTTTTCCTCTCCATTATCATATTCTTCGATAGTTCTCGATGCATTCATCCAACTGTGAACCATTTTAATACCACCTAATCCATTTTTAACAACACTCAACTTTACCATTATGCTAATTAAAAATATAATTGACAAAATTTAAACATAAAGCAAACATGAAAGTTATGGTTTTGAAGGGGCATTTCGATCACTGAGGGCCAGGCAAAAAATGAGGACAACAAAATCGTTTATATATATATATATATATATATATATATATATATTCTTTCAAAGGTGGCAGTAATAATAAGTTAGAATGACCTTTAGATGCAACCAACTTGTAAGTGCCAAAATTTTTACAAGGTGTACAATTCTTGTGTTCCCAATAAAGAGTGCTCCACTTAACACTCTAAAGCTATTTTTTTTTATCAAAAATCCAATTTTATTGAATAAATATATATAATGGTTAAAATGAAGAGGATTGAATTCATTTGGGTAAATAAAAATTAATTAATTAGGATAATGTTTTCGTATAACTTTTTTATTTGCACAATTTTAGAACATACCCTACATCAACTTAATATGTTTAATTTGCAGGAGGGTATACAAATTTGATTGAATATATAAATCTATATCATGACACTAAAAAGTTAAATAAAGACAAAATGGGAAAATAAGAAAATAAAAACATTCTCTGAATATATACAAAGTAGGGAACTTTTATTCCAACAGAAAATTCATTTCTATAATGAAAAAGACTTTCTTAATGATATTTCCATTTCCAGGGCACAAGGGAAAGGCTTACTTGAGTAAAGATACCCATTTGGTAATCAACTTGCAACAAACAATAACCATTAAACGTATCTACCATTTGGTGTGATTGGCAGTTTGTTCGCATTATCAGATCCTTTATAGTATAACTGGAGTATGCTTATTTCAGTTATTTCATATCAAAAAGACACAAAACCCTTGCATTTCATATCGGTTATTTCATATTTCCTTTTCCACTGTCTTTCTTCAAGTTATAAATAGAGGAAAAAACAAAAAGACAAAACAGGTAATGACTATTAACAAATGAGAAACCTTGCATTATCAGGATGCGGGCATGCATTTCAAACTAAAAAGGTAATGACTGTTAACAAATGAGAAACCGTCGGGCATGCGTTTCAAACTAAAAGCTCATCAATAAAAATGTCCACAAACTCATGAATCACCGGTACAAAAATCACTTTTAAGACTGGTTAAAAATGATATTTTACACCGGTTCTGGATCAGGTCTTAATACAGCCGGTCTAAAAAGTATTAAACTTTTTAGACCGGTTAAAAAACCGATCTAAAATACGAAATTTTAAGACTGGTTCTACAACAACCGGTCTTAAAGTTTAACTAATGGAACAAGTAGGGAAATTTCAGTATAAAAAATAACAATTTAAGATCGGTTCTAAGAATAACCGGTCTTAAATCTATATTTAAGACCGGTTATTAAGAGAACTGGTCTTAAAGTTTAATATTTTAACACCGGTTCTCTTAATAACTGGTCTTAAATTCAGATTTAAGACCGATTTAAGACCGATTATTCTTAGAACCGGTCTAAAAATTTTGTTTTTTTTCATTTTATTTGTTTCAATCTTACCCAGGCTAGTAAGCCATATTCAACAACATCCCCCCTGTGCCACATTACATACACATGCATATATGTATATATTGACAATCAGAAGCAGTGACAACAGCATTTTTATTTCCAGAAACAATTGGTATTTCTCAGAATGCAAACTTGCTCCAAATATAGAATCATGAAGCCTAAAATCCTTATTAGTTCCCCTTTCCCTCTTTTGTTAAATATGACCTTAGTTATCGTAATCGGTATGAACTTATAAATGTCAGTCTGTTCAAGGGAAAAACACTTGGCCCTTACAATCATCGACTCTCAACAATCAAAGAATGAACATTATGAAAAAAATCATTGAAAACAAACACATTCAATTCCAATGACTACCAATAACACATACTTATTCAATTCTCAGAAACAGTACAATATTAACAATTTATAATTATCAGGCGTTTTGAACCACAGCAACACAATTAAACAATGATAGCAGGAAAATTGCGACATTGTGTGAACTTGCAATCCCAAAGCTTGTAAAGAGAAGGAGGAAAATAAATATTTCTCATTATATGGAAAAAATTCCTAAGCTTTACAGAGAAATGAAAAAAGTGGAGGAAAATTTACAATAGTGATCCCCTGCCTGAATCAACAGCCAACTAGTATCGCCAATATCCAAGAATTTGTCCTAAACAGAGATATAAACCAAGTTAGATATATATGAAAACCATAAGTATTATTAAAACAACATAAATCAGATTCAAAAACTTACTAATCTTGTAAAAGCTCATAAATGAATTCAGCACAACAATTGCGGATGAAATCAATATCTTCTTCAGGAAAGGGATCAGCAAGATCAAACATCTGTATGTGTAACACCAAAGCCAAACAAAACATTAACTTACTAACTTAAAAACAATAAAGTAATACAAAATATTTGAAATATACATTTATTACCTCCTCGGTAAAGTCAGTCGTGCCTAGGCTGATAATATTGTAAATTTGCCTCAACATATAAAGACCACATAAGTTGGAGCCGGTTGGTTGCCTACGGGTCTGAAAAAGAACATGATATCATCAAAGTAAGCATAAAAGCATAGCTTATGAAACGCATCTTAAAGAAAACAAATATGTACTAACCTTTGGCGTGATCCATGTAGGGTATTTTAAGTCACGAACATGCCTACCACACTTAGCGTGTAGGAAAGTACGCATAGCCCTATGATCAAAATCACAAAGATTACTTATTCTGCACACAAACTTTGCACACAAAAGGTAATAAAGCAAAAAAAAATTACGAGTTCATGGTCTTCTTCAAGTCAGTCCCCAGTTTGAAGTGGAGGGAGCAGAGGAGGATCACTGTGTAACTAGCCTTACACAGAATAACCAATTGCCAATAATTCCTTAAAAAAGAGATGAATGTTAAGCAAATATAAAGCATTATATGTGATGTTTCAGAATATAAATTTGATGTTTCTTACCCATGCACATAAGGAACCAAGAAACAGTCAGTTTCTGTTTCACTGAGCCTCTGTGATAAATATCTATGTCTGATGGCAGAAGTGGTCTCTTTCTCCATGGCATAAGCTGGGCACATGAATCCAAATTTAGCGCTCTGCCCAGAGGAAACCAACCTATGATTCATATACCTACAAAAATGGAAGCACACAAATTAAGGTTACATAGCGTAATTTTTAAGATATTTACTTCCATTTGAAGAAGATACTTACATCAAAAAAAGCTGGACAATCGCAATCGTAAGATTTTGTCTAGGAGCAACCATGGACATTAAATCATCCCTCTCAAGATAGCATGCCGCCCCTAACGATCCAACAACTGAATCCATAGGCCAATTTTTAGTCGGGAAAGATGTATCAAATGCCATCAGAATCACTTGCTGCATCACATTCAGTGGTGGAGGCTGTGAAACTTCACGAGGGACGGGACCTGGACTTGGGGCTCTGATCGGGGAATCCGCAGCTCCAACAGAAATAAGGTTCTTCGGCCATGATATGAAAGTACCCAAGACATCGGCCACAATCTTGAACTCCTCAGAAGGGATAGGGACAAGTGCGTCTGAGATAATAACCTCCTCAACTGACACCCTAACCTGATCATCTGTCATCTCGAGGTGGTGAACAGTTGATCCTAGGTTGTGCACACTCCCCCGTGCAACTAACCGTCTCAGAGGATCCTCAACATATAATTCACAAGGATTAGCATCGTCCTTTCCAGGTGTAATATCCCAAATTTTTGGACTAGAGGCATAAGATTAAGCCTGGATTAAGTTGACTGCTAGACCCCGGTTTAGCAAATATCCCTATGAGGTATGTTTAAATTCCCCAAAATTCCTTTATATCCTTGAATATTAAAAGGAATTATATTGGTAAGCTAAAGAGCTTGGGGAATAACAAAACGAAGTGATTGGAAGTCACACATAATTTAGTAAAGTGGAACACAAAGTAATTTTGCCATCGGTGAAATTCCCTGTGTGGCAGTGGTGATTGTGTGACCTTTTTCGATGGGTAAATGATGGTAAAAAGTTATGAAACTTTTCAGAATGAAATTAGACTTATCAAGATTCAATTTGATAGGTCATATAAGTCATTTGGAGTTGTACACAAAGAGAAATGAATTTTTGAAGTTAGCCCAGCAAAATTAATTATTTTCTGGGACAGCATTCAAAGATTAAAATTATGGGAAAATTGAGCTTCCAATTGGCCAAATTTTATATTTTTCCTTAAAACTAGACTCAATAAGGGTCGCATAGAATTTGTAATCACTCCAATTGGATATTTTTACAATTAGATAAGAATTTTCAAAGTTAATGAAAATTCTGCAGAATTTGGTATTTTGTGCGAAAATTTAATTTTTGGGCGAATCAGAGGGTGACACGTGGCAAGGCAATTTAACACCCCATTTAATCATTAAATCACCATATTCCTCAACATTTTCACAGGAAAAATCTGAAAGAAGAGAGAGAAAGAAATGGAGAAAGGAGGAGAGAGAAAAATTCTATCTCCCGAAACACTGCCGAAACGGCATCCTCTCTCAAAGTACCCTTCAGTAAACTTCCTCTACTCATCGAGATCTTCATTTCTACGGTTTCGGATTTTCATTTGGAGGTGGTTGGTGCCATCTCACCGGCTGAGGTGTTGCCGGAATTCCAAACCGTTTATGGAAACGAGTAGAGGTAAGCGTAAGCTTCCTTTTTAACCGATTGATTTGTTGTTTGGATGAGTAAATTGGAAGTGGGGTACTGTTTATATTTGATTTTAAAGGATGTTTTAATGGATAAATGATGTCCAAAGAGTGTTTAAATAGCTAATCACTTGATTAGGAGTAGCAAGGAAGTGATTAGGTAAGAGAAAACGAAGAAACAACAAACTTTTTCGGAGAATCTTAATTGCATGCCTGTTCTGTGACGTGATGAAGCTGATGGAATTTGGCTATTTTGATGCTTCAATTAGCTTTATAAGGCAAAATTGTGTAGGTATGCAAGTGTTCATGATTTTTGGATGCTTGTATATGAATTGAGAATTTTTGGAAATTGATGAATAAATGTTGTGTAATTTGTTGTCTGGAAGCAGTGTTGTTGTGCGCGTGTCTTCAATGGTAAAACCTTGTCTAAAAGTTCTGAACTTTCCAGTTTAAAAGTAGAGACATAGATCTTTAATTTGATAGGTCATAATGGTTAATTGGACAAGTATTCTATGAGATACAAACTTTTGAAGTTGTGACCTGTTTCTAGAATGAAATCTGGAACAGTTCCTGTTTGCCGAATTTCTGGGAAAATTATGACAATAATAGTTATACCAAAGTATTTTTATGTACGAAGAGGTATGTTGCTGGTTGTTTGAAAGTCTGTAAATATTATGTAAACCCCTGGTGGGGAAACTTTTGTATTATAATCAAGCAATATTGTATTAATATATCAGTATATTCATGTTATTCCTGTGTGCCCACTGAACTACGCATTGCTACTCTGAGTAAGATAAGTAATAAGGGATATATGAGGCGGGCCGTTACACCAGGACCCTCTGATGACTGTCCCACATTGCAACAACTCCCTTTGGTGCTCTGCTTATGGCGATCGAGCGACTGTGCTTGGACAGGAGCGGTGTCTTGTCTTGTGCTCACCATGGCATATACCTCGTCCTTTATCTTGCTCAACCAGGCATCCAATAGTGCATCAAATGATGCTTCTGCCTCGGCCCTTGCTTCCGTTCTCGCAGTGGCCAACATACGCTCCAATTCGTCTCTCGTGACCACGTTGGAGGAGGAATTGCGTGAGGAGGATCCAAAGTAATCCTTATACCCACCCCTCCTCCAACTCCCCTAACACGGCCTGGATGCTCACATTTTCCAGTAGCAACCATGAGAATGTCATTCCTCCCCTCCGACTTGAAGGCTCCCTCGGCTTTCTTTTTTTGAAGTTCCTTTTGTGAGATATACAAAAAACACACATGAGTAATGAAACATGTTTATTAAACAATTAATAAGAACAACGATACTTACAATTTTTTCACTGACTATACGAGACTGGTCACTCGTATAGGATCCACCACTCTTCGGGCGAGCATGCAACCACAACTCTTCACGCCGTATCGGAGATGGTGGAGATAGCAGAACAGAAGGATCGGATTGAGATACTTCTTCCAATCTCCTCCGTTTGGCCCCCAACAAGTCTTTCTCGGCCTTTGCGTATCCCCCACGAGAAATTGTGTGGGGGCAATCATTCTTCCTGCCACTCGCTTGTGCCTTTTGCCTTCTTGCCTGCGAATAAGAAATGGGAAAAAAAGGTTGCAAACAGTAAAGACAAAAGATAAGTAAATAAAGTACAAAATAAGTTAACTCACCAAAGCCTCTGGAGTAGTCTGAAGCCTAAAAAACTTATGCCATGTCGCTTCATCGATGTACGAGTACTTGTTGCAAGGAGTAGGACGAGGCTTACCAGCTGGCACCTCGATATGCACGTAATTGTTGGCCAGATTTGTCTTGAACTTCCTCCAGCGCTCACAACAATACGTCATAGTCTTGTGATACAAGATCTCACTCTGAGGAACGTCGTAGGTGAGCTGTTATTCATGAATGAAAGGAGTTAGTGACAGTAATGAAACGAATTTGATAAAAGAAACATACAGAGGGAATTTTATACCTGAATAGTGTCCCAAATATGCTGCTTAACCTTTTTGTCAACATTCCTCCACTCCTTTATCAATATGCTAGGCTTATTCCGTGCGAGAAGGCCGACAAAACTCCTAAAACGACTGGCATTTGGCCCAATTGGTTTCCAGTATTGATCGAACTGGATCGGTATCCTCTCCCCGGCAGACCGACTCAGGGAAACATCCCTCAACTATGTGGCTGTCCTGCCCCTCTGTCTAGGTTGGTGACTCGGCTCACCCGATGACTGCCCCTGATTAACGCTCTGAGGCTCGCTGTGCTGAGCAGTAGGGTGCACCTGATCCTCTGCTGTAGGATGCACCTGATCCTCTGCTGTAGGATGCACCTGATCCTCTGCTGTAGGATGCACCGGATCCGTCATTGTACTGTTAAGACAAATTGTTGAGTTAGTAAGTTATAAAATAACTATATATATAATCTGCATATAAGTTATAACGATAATGACTTTAAATATATAGCTAACATTTAAAGTAGATTTATAAAGAGATATCCTCCCATATCCCTTCACGATGATCATTTCTTGTGCCGTGTTCATTATCAGCTTCATCTTCTTCGTTCAATGCAGGAAGACCCCTAGAAAAAGAAGGGGTCTCGAGAAGATCATTATTTGAACGAATTTTCTCTTCAATATCGATGACCCTTTTTCCTTGGAGAGCTACAGACCACATTTTATTTGTCTGATCAATAATATAGAACACTTGTTTCACTTGATCGTCCATAATGAAAGGTTCATCTCCAAAACTTTTATTGTTCAGATCAACTAATGTAAACCCTGACTTATCGATCCTCACACCATTATTGACATCAACCCACTTACATTTGAAAATAGGAAATTTAATTTTAACATAGTCAACCACCCAAATCTTGTCAATAACCCCATAATAAGGTATGGCTGCCAATGTAGGGTTCTTATCTTTTGAACTAGAGAAGTGCATAGATTTAGCTACTAACATAACACCGCTGTTCTGGACAGTGCTCCTATCATCCAGGGACTTTGTGTAAAAGGTATACCCATTGATCACAAACGAAGTCCAACTTATGACATCAAACTCAGGACCACGTGCTAGCCATTTAATTGTATCAGAAACACATTCTTCTTCGTCAACCTTGTGTTTAAACCAATGTGCAAAGGTCCTGGTATGCTCCCTAATTATCCTTTGTTCAGTCAATCGACTGTTCACTTTCCGTACAATTTCTTTATGAGCATTTATGTAATCTTGAACTGCATCAACATTATTCAAAATGTACAAGTGGACTTGTTGTAATTCATCAGGATCCACACTCTTGATGGTAGCCCCGCGCCTACCCCCTTCTTCATCATATCATTTAGGAAGGCCGATATGTCCTACATTTGCCAAATAATGTTGACAGAATTCCATGGCTTCTTCAGAAACATATTTCTGAACAATAGAAGCTTCAGGCCGGTTAGGGTTCTTCACATATCCTTTTAGGATTTTCATAGTTCTTTCAATTGGGTACATCCATCGAAAATAGATAGGCCCACACAATTTTATCTCCCTCACTAGATGAACAACTAGATGTACCATGATGTCAAAAAAGGAAGGAACAAAAAGCTTCTCAAGCTGGCACAAGATCAGGTAACCTTCATCTTCCAATTCATCCAACCTTTCCGTCTCAATGACTTTACTACAAATCGCATTGAAGAAGAAACAAAGTCTGGTCAATATGTGTTGAAGATCATATTCGGCGATGCCTCGAATAGCCACTGGGAGTAGTTGTTGCATCAAGACATGACAATCATGAGACTTCAGCCCTACTAACTTCAAGTCTTTCATAGACACAAGCTTCTTAAAATTTGAAGAATACCCTGAGGGAACTTTGATGCCATGTAAACACTCACAAAAACTTTGTTTCTCATCCTTGGACAAAGTATGAGAAGCTGGAGGACAAAAAGTTCTCTTACCATATGGCCTCGGATGTAAGTCTGCCCGTATTCCCATTTTTTACAAATCTAATATTGTCTTAACGTCATCCTTAGAACTTCCTTGTATGTTGAGTAGTGTCCCAACAATACTATCACACACGTTTTTCTCCACATGCATGAAATCAATACAGTGTCTGACATCAAGATTCTGCCAATATGGAAGGTTAAAGAAAATTGACCTCTTTTTCCATATATTTTTTTCATTTTGACTCTTTGAAGTCTTACCGAAGATGACATTGATATTTTTGACCTTTTCATACACTTTCTCCCCAGTCAAAACCTTTGGAGCATCTTCAAACTCTTGGCCACCAAAAAATGCCTTCTTTAATCTGCGATATGGGTGGCCCCGTCTAAGGAATCTCCTATGACCAAGATAAACAGTCTTTCTTCCATGTTAAAGTTGATGGTAGCATGTGCCTTCTTCACAAATACGACAAGCTTTGTAGCCTTTAACGCTATATCCTGACAAGTTTCCATAAGCAGGGAAGTCGTTTATAGTACAAAAAATCAAGACTCGCATTTTAAACATCTCCTTCTTGTTCGCGTCAAAAACGTCGACCCCTTCGTCCCACAACTCTTTCAAGTCTTCGATCAGGGGTTCTAAGTAAACATCTATGTCATTTCCGGGTTGTTTTGGTTCCGAAATCAACATAGACAACATGATGTACTTTCGTTTCATACATAACAAAGGAGATAAGTTATAAATTACCAACAGAACAGGCCATGAACTATGTATACTGCTTAGGCTACCGTAAGGATTCGTGTCATCCGTGCTAAGCCCGAGCCTAAGATTCCTAGGCTCTTTGCCGAAGTCAGGAAACAACTGATCAATTTTCTTCCACTGAGAAGAATCAGCTGGATGTCAAAGCTTTCCATCAGAAATCCTCTCATCTGCATGCCATCTCAAATTTTTGGCATCAATTTCATTAGCAAACAGCCGTTTGAACCTCGGTATGATAGGAAGATACCACAACACTTTTGCAGGGGCCTTATTTGATTTGTATATGGGGGTTTCACATATCGGACACTGCTCTTTCTCTGTATGCTCTTTTCTGTACAATATACAATCATTAGGGCATGCATGGATCTTTTTATACTTCATCCCTAGTGGACACAGTATTTTCTTCGCATCATAGTATCGGCAAGGCAGCACGTTATCATCTGGAAGCATGTCCTTGAAGGCTTCAAGTGCTTCTGAAAAACTCTTGTTGCTCCATCCATGCCGTGCTTTCAAGCTTACCAATTTTAATACAGCTTTCAAAAATTGGTATTTTGTGCACCCCGGGTATAGCGGCTTCTCAGAATCACTGCACATATTACCATATGCATATGATTGCTCAAAAGCCTCTTCTCCAACATCATGAATAATATCTTCTATCCGGTCATTCAGAACCGTGTCATTATCATCAAAGGCGACCCCCTTGTTGAGTTGCGCTTGGAATTTCTATTTCTTCACCATGCCATACCCATACTGTATAACTCTTACAAAATCCTTCACAAATTAAATGTGTATATATATCTGCAGCACTAAGTCGCTTCTCATTCAGACATTCTACACAAGGACAATAGAACATCCCACTATCATCATTACCAAAATTTCTTCTAGCAAATTCCAAAAAATTCCTCACCCCATTATCATATTCAACACTAGTCCGTTTAGCGTTTATCCAACTACGATCCATATATTTTAACACCTTTTTTTCTTCTCTTCTGTATATTAATATCCCTGGAAAAGGCAGGAGTATGTGAGAGTATGAAAATGTTACACTCATCAATTTATCTAGTTTAACAGAATTCTTCATTAGAATTCTGCATAAGATATAATTGCAGTCTGTTCCATTTTCTTCAAGTAATATGGAAAATGTATCAACATACACTAGCAATTTCAGGACTTAAATTAGACCACATACACAAGAATTGCTTTAGTCTAAACCTCAAATCACCTCTCAAATTTAGTTTCAAAACTAACTGAATATTATGTAACAATTTTCTAATCAGCCATTCATAAGCATACATGCTAGGAAATTTGACACAATAACTTAAGCAATCCAGAGACTATGAAAACTAGCAATTATCAGTACCATGATCCTCAAATAATCAAATCACACCAGTTCAGGACACCGTTAATTAAGCTTCACCAATTAATTTCCATCAGAGTAAATGTCATTTTTTTCTCCATTTCTATGTTAATTTCTAGTTCAATTATAGTACAGATTATTCTTGGATAGACAATGAATATACAATGTCTATTTATACGGAGCATTGAGACAGGGGACATTACATGTTTGAAGTAACTTGGACCATGGCTTGAGGCGTAGGAGGAGAGGGGTAGCAGTGGCTGGAAAACACACCAGAGTGAGATAAAGGCTGGAGAAATAAGAAGCTCAGCCGCCCTTCACGATGGTACTCACGGCGACTTCTTCGCAGCAACGGCACGTACGAACGGAGAAGGAGGGAGTATTTCAAACGCCCACAACAGAATATGGAAAAGAAGGTGGAAGCGGCAGCGGCGACTGGAAGGGTGGCCGGACAATAAGGCGGAATATCACCTACTGCGTTGGACTTGAGCAGTTCGCGGCGGTGGAAGCAGAGGGGGAAGTGAAACGTAACTGATGAAATGAACTTTCACGGCCGACTAGGTTTGAATATTAGACTTTTAAGACCGGTTATTTAAACCGGTTATTTAAATAACCGGTCTTAAATTATTGACTTTTAAGACTGGTTATTTAAACAACCGGTCTTAATAATAACGTGATTTTTTTATTCATTTTAATAATTTTATTTTTCAGACCAGTTGTTTAAATAACCGATCTTAAATTATTGACTTTTAAGACCGGTTATTTAAAAAACCGGTCTTAATTTGTTTTTTAGACCGTGTGTTTATATAACCAGTCTAAATAAGATTTTTTTAGACCATTTTTTTAGACAACCGGTCTAAAACATTGCTTTTAATTACGGAATTGTCACCGCGTGTTTCTTTTAGACCTTATCCGCAATAACCGGTTTAAATAATACGGTCTAAAAATGCTATTTTGCACTAGTGAATCAAGCAATTTTGAGAAATTACAAACTGGAATTGAAAGTTCCTAGGAAAATAAAATCAAGATGCGGCCTTACCTTATTCGGTGTGAGAGCTGATGAGGGAAAACAAGGAAGTTACACAGAATCCACAGTAAAAATAGAGGACTTAGAAGAGGAGGAAGAACGAATTCCAACCGAGAACAATGTAAGTGCGAGATAACCCATGTCTTTCTCGTCTTTGGACGCGTGACAGAAGGAAATATTAAGCAAGCAGAGCCAGCGTGCAAAGGAGAAAGAAAAGGAGAAAAACGAGTTTAGACACTTCATAGATGTTGCTTTACTCTTCTAGTTTTCTGCGTTACACTTCTCTAAGCCTCTGACAAACTCTGTGCAGTGATTTGACTGGAGTTTCAACGACTGGTTTTTGAAAACCATTCGTTGAATAATTGTCGTTGTTTATTTGCGCAGCTGTTCGAAGATGGGAAGCATTTTCAATGACTGGTTTTATAAACCAGACGTTGTTTATCGGATTTACAATGGTTGGTTTTTAAAAACCAGTCGTTGAAATCTGAAAGAAAAAAAAATTGAAGAGCTCAGCCACGTTTGAACTTGCTACCACAGGGGAAGTAACAAAGGCTCTTACCAACTAGGCAAGAATGCCTTATTGACATTTATTCACTGTTATTTCTAAAATAGTTGTTGTTGCTCATATAGCAACAAAATAAAAAAAAAAGTGATTCGTTAGGGATTGAACTCTCAACCTCATGCAAATTTAACAAAGGCTTTAGCCAGCTGCGCCATGGGTCAATTTTAGATGATATTCAACGATTGTTTTAACTAAAACATTTGTTGTAAATCTTCCAATTAAAAACAAAGACGGATGGGAAAGGCTTGAACATGTGATCACTTGGATAAAAGCCAATTAAATGCTCCAGCCAGCTAAGCCATGGTAAATGTTGTGCTTGTATTTAATGACGGTTTTTAAAAAATAGTCGTTAATTCTCTAAAATAATTTTTTTAAAATTTTTGGCTTTGATTTCAATGACTTTTTTTTAATAACAGTCGTTGAAAGTATGTTTTAACGACTGTTTTTTAAAAACAGTCGTTAATAGTTAAAATAAAATTTTAAAAATGACACCGCCTCTTTTTTAACTACTGTTTTTTAAAAAACGAACGTAAATAAGCGTCGTTATAACTACTTTTTATAATAATGTTACTAACTTTTCTTAATTTTCTAAATCGGTATTGGCTCATTATCTTATTTTTATAAACTAATCCTTAATAATTTTTAAGGATTTTCTTCTTTAATTAGTTTCATAAAGTCTTCAAATAATTTTTAAGAAAATTTCAAGTCATATTATGACCTCTAACTATTTTTCTTCAAATTTTCGGGAAATAGGCCTTTAAATTCTAAAATTAACTTTAAAATTATTTGTGTCATTTTTTGGGAACTAAACCTCTTTATAATTTTTATAACTCCCCATAATAATATTTCATACTATTTCTTCAATATACCTAGGCCCTTAATAATTTTTATAATTATCTTAAGTATTTTCCTCATGATATACTTAAGACATTTGGCTTAATTGGACTTAATAGTTTACTTAATTTTGACTAATTCTTTATATTCCAAACTCACAATTTAGGATGTTATATAAATTATCTTCATTTAGCATAAAATCTACCAAGAATTAATTATCTAAGAGTAATCACTCAAAATACGACAATTGTACGCCTTTTAAGCCTTAGGAGCTATTTGGTATGAGGGGAGGGGAGGGAAAATGAGGAGAGAGAAAAATATTTTAAATTGGATTAAAAAAATTAGAGAATTGAGGTAAAAAGATTTTAATTAATTTTTCTTACTATTTTATTTTATATCTTCTTGTTGTTAAAATTTTACAACCCCACTTTTTTAATTTTTTAAAAATCAACTTATAAATATTTTCTCTCCCCTCCCCTTTGCTTCGCTCCAAATCCCTTGTATCAAACAGTCCCTTGATCAAATGCAGTCACTCTTAATAATATGCCAATAATTTATGCAAAGCCGATAGAAATATGCAAAGAACCCTCAATTATATATATATATATATATGAAACAGGCTTCGATCACAAGAAATTACAGAGTTAATTAAGCACGATATTCCAATAAACAAGATTGGAACATGCATGTTCCTTTACAAAAAGAAATTTTTTTTCCTATGTGCTGCAAATTTTCTCCAGTATGTGTTCTTAAAGCACTCACTGCTCATACACATAACTTAAGACCAACAAGAGTTCCAAGTAGCACTCAACGTAAAAGAAAAAGAACTTGGATGATATTTAGTACAAACAAGGTCGAGACACTTAGTCAAAGGGACTTACATGTCCTCTAAAGTGTTTAACTATGTATATATTGATTTTAAAGTATCTCATTTTTTTAGTAGAGATGTTGCTTGACTTGCAAAATTATATTTATATTTTTTTTTTTGGGAATGATTAATTCTTTTTGAGAATCATGATATATTTTTAGTTGTTTCTTTAAAATATTCCTTTGGGGTTTATTAATGTCTAAGCTAGATAACTAATTTGTACATCTTAATCATATTAGTTAAGTGAGTTATTTGTAACAAATGTGCATTGATTTTCTTAAAATATCATCTTTAATTGACTGCATTGGTATTATCATTTGATAAAAATATCCTTAACATATATGTAATCAATTTTAAAAACAAAATTATAAATTTGAAAAATATAAAATAGATTGAGTCTTATATATTTAGTATCAAATGAAGTCTCTTATTTATCTCTTATATTTAGGAGCTAATGGAGTATACTATTTTAATTTTTAAGCATGAATTTTGAGTATACTAGTTTTTATGCGAAAAATAAGAGTAAGGGATAAAAGTGATAGATTAATTAAATTTAACAAATAATAAAAAAAAGGGGAAAAAACTTAAAGAACGAATTTTATTATCAGTGAATGAATCACACAGTCAGCTTTTACATAATAACAAGCACACTATTTTGAAGCCTTTATTATTCAAAACCCTAAAGATAGGGGACAATATGAAAGACAGGCTAAAATCACCATCCACACGATTCAAACGCAAACACTCAAAAACCTAAACCCTAAAAACATCAAAACATAGGTAACAACTTAATGAAACGCACACACAACAACTTATTGGAATCTTCATCAAACATTAAAACATATAGTAACAACTATATGAAACACAACACACAACTTATTGGGAAACCTCTTCATCAACCATTTCAGGGTCGAAATTTTTTAGAGAGATCATATCAGATAAGATAGGAAGAGAATGGTGGACCCCACTTCGACCGGTTCGGATATTCTCTTCAAGCGAAAAAGTTGTTCAAGAATCTGGAGATTCACAAACACACCAAGTCAAGAAAAATATGAGATTCACTAATTCTCTTTTCTATGCTCTCTCTCTCTCAAAAACTTCAAACCCTATGTATACCTGGCCTCGTGATCTCAATCACTTCACCGCCACTGGCAAGATCAGCAGTAGCAGCATTCATAATATTATCAAACCGATCAACTTCATGTTGTCCATGGCAGCATTCAAAGAGTGCTAATTTGAACTTCATGGGACGCTGACATTTTGGCTCTGGGCATGTAATAACAGGTTTATATATATGAGATAGATGAGTCTTGAGCGTAATATAATTACAATATATTTTCTGTGACTTGAGATAATCATAATGACGTAAAAGAGACACATCAAATCCAGGATCTTTCTCAATGTTTTGCCTCCATTTGCTGAACTCAGTGAGTGTCTGGTAAAAAAGCTCGCCGTGACAAATCCGCTTAACACTCGCGCCTTTGCTCAGGACAACCCAGCCGGTCCGATCCTGCTGGACTCCGAGGAAGAGCTTAACCAGTCTGAATGTTTCTTCGTCCACTTCCTCTTTGTTCATCCTCCACAAGCCATCAAATGTGCTCTCCACATAAGTCCAGAATTTGGCGATCGTCTTGCTTTCGTCCTGGTCCTTTTCGCCGTGGCGACAATCCCTTATGATGACGTCGAATCTTCTTATGATGTCGTCTTTTCTTATTTTTTCCAATTCTCATGGGATCTTCATCACCCACTGGTCATCGGACCAGTCCGAATCGCTGCGTCCACTCACAATGATGTAAGCGTCCTCATTGATCTGATAATTCACAAGAACCAAAAAAAAAAAAAAAGTTTCTTCCATTAGTTAAGTCTCATCCTAATTGGCTTTCAAGCCTATAATATGCCTCCCTCTAATATCTTGCTGCGTCCTCCGATTTTTTCTTCTTCTTTTGGATCATTAGATTTTATATAAAATGATGAGTGAATTTTTTTTTATATATTTTATGGGTATAAGTAAATTCAAAGTTGCACCATTTGATGACCATAAAATGCCAAAATATCAATTTTTTTTTTTGTAGAATTTAGTCATCAAAAGAAATGGAAAGAACACTTTGGAAGTTAAGATATTACAAAAGGCGTTAGAAGTATTAAAAAGAAGAGGCCTCAACCCCCATTCTAACTGTTCATTTGCATATAGAGAAGAACAAAAATATGGGGGAGATAATACTAAGAGAGAGTTTTCCTCCTAATATTTTCTTTGCCCCTATTATTATATACTTTAAAATTGTGTAATTTCTTTTAAATTAAAACTATAATCTTTGAAAAATCATTAAAAAAATTGAAAACCGCACCATTTGTTGCTATAAGATATCAAAATATCAGTTATTTTATGTAAAATCTAATAATTAAAAGAAATAGGGAAAAAATATTTGAGAAGTTGGGGTAAAATTAAAGGGAAGCAGAGGGGGAGTAAACACCCCAAATCCTATTATTTCTCTATTCAGATGAAGCCCAAATAATTTATGACACATAACATACTTATATGGAGCCGACAAAACATTCTTAATTTTTTATATTTTAAAATTTAAATATGTTTTGTCATCAGTTAATTACAACTGATCATTTAAATTTGCTGAATCAGAATTTCTATTTAAATGAGAGCAACGGTGTTAAAATTGAGGAATTAAATAAAATGCATTTTATAAATTTAAAAGACTAAACTAAAAACATGATGGAAACTTATAAGAGGACCAGGTCGTATACTTCAATCAAAGTTTTTTAAAAAAAAATTAAAAGAGAATTAAACTAGAGGAATAAAATTAGTATATGTACGTACCCAAGTATTGATAATGGGATTACTTTTCTTGAACTCATTCCAAATCCAGTTCGAGTTCTCAACATAAGCCAAATGATCACCTTGGCGCCAAGGGAAAGCTTGGATTCCCCAAGTGAACAAAATGTGCAACGCATTGTCGATTTAGGGGTTGTTTGGTATGAGGGATTTAGAGGGGAGGGAAGGGGATATAAAATTTTTATGACTTTGATTTAAAAAAATTGAAGAAGTGTGGTTGAAAGTTTTTAGTTAATTTTCTTAATTTTTTATTTTACATCTTATCTTTATTAAAATTTTATAACCCCACTTCTTCAATTTTTTAAAATCTAACTAATAAAAAATTTATCTCCCCTCCATTCCCCTCCATTTCCCTCCTGCCAAACAGACCCTAAGAGTTCACCTTGAGGGCTAAAGAGAGGCACAATAGGGTTACTATTGTCATACTTCAATCTATTTTTGATCAGATCCTTGCATAGTCGAGGGATAATAGTGTATTCCACCACGTGCCACTTCATCTTCCTCCTCATCACATGGAACCTTGTATTGACCTCGTCTGAATCTTCATGAACAATTGGGGCCCACAGAATCTTGAACTGGTCTTTTTTTAATTCTATCACAGTTTTGTCTTTTCTGTATCCTCTCACCATTCTTGGTTGGCTTGGTTTCTGTTCATCATAGATTTTGTTCAAAGGATTTATTTCATCATCTATACTGTACAGCCCAGAAATGAACACCAACACATAGTTTGTCTTGAAAACTTCAATGCTCACCTGGTGGCATGCAAAAAAAATTAAAAATCTTAAACATCCAAATATTTATACGAATGGGTGCATTTGCCCTGATGGCAAAGTGAACATCTTGCATGAGAGAGTGAGGTGGTGGCTATAATCCCATAAGGCTAGTTTAGCCTCATTCTCATATAAAATTAAGATTTTTATATCAAGCGAAAATTAAAAGAATCAATCTAAAGTGTGAACGGTGTCATCTGTTTAGCGAAACTAACATGCTTCAATCTATCCAATCTAGTTTAGCTCATTTATAATATTAATAAAAATGGATAATTAATATGTAAGTCTCTATATAGTTTAACTTGATTTTAATCGGGTTTTGTAATTATTTTTATTTTTATCATGTCTTTATAATTTGACGCTTTTAATCTAGTCCCTGCCATTTCAAGTGACTGACAAAAAGAAAAAAAATTACAAGGAACTGATTATATAAAAATATGATGGAATTAGGAAGAACTTGATAAAAAGTTAAAAGAAAAAAGCTACATGAACCTAATTAAGAACATATAAAATTATAAGAACTTAATAAAAAGAAAAAAAATAGAAAATTGATTAAAAATTGGATAAAATTAAAGATAATTGCAAATTAAATATAGAAAAAAAAATTGAGATTTTTATATCAAGTGGGAAGGAATAACCGATCTAATAATAAGTGTGAATGGTGTCATGCATCTTTGCAGAAAAACTAGCATGCATAGTTATATTACCAATATGGAAGATATAATTAATCAAAAATTTCATATAGGTTAATTAAACACGTTAAGTGATGTTAGAAAAACTTTCTACATAAGCTTAATTAATATATAATTAATTAAAAAAAATTCATATATACTACTCATCTATGATAACCTGAGGGTCCTTCATCATCGTCAAATCTTTTCTTTCATCATAGACTTGTGGGTCGACCTTCTTATCTAAGGGGAAAAGCAGACACTTCAAGACTTGTACGATTTCTGTGGGAATTACAAAGGCGACACTCTCACGATATATATACTCTTTCCACTTTTCTGCAATGAAAAAGAAAACGATAACGTTAATTGTGTGTGTGTGTAGATCAAGTTAATTAATTAATTTGAACTCAATTAATTTCTGTCACAAAAATATAAATGAATTAATATATATACTCCTTCAATCCTTATTACTTAACTAATTTAAGTAAATTAAGAAAGCTAGCTAGATAAATATTATGTAATCATAAAAAATGTGAACCTGATTTCCCTAGAATACCCCTCAGTATATAAATTTAGATTATATATTATTTAATAAGTTAGATAAAACAAATTAGTTTAAGAAAAAATGATAAATATTAGAGATAAAATAGATTGAGATCTTTTATATATATATATATATATATATATATATAGGACAAAGATTAATGTCCTAATTGGTTCCTATAATTAGACAGGAGGAGTGTATATATATATATATATGCGCGCGCGCATATCACTGTAATTGATTAAGCTTCTGACCTATCTCCTTTTCTATCGTTTTCTTACAATCCTCTAGCTGGAGCCGAGCGCTGGAAATCTTGGTGCTAATATCGGTTAGGTTATACCTGAAATGGACAATGTATAATTAAAGTGAGATGCATATTAAGAAAAAAAAAACACCTAGTAATTGAATATCTTATATATTCATGTGTCGGTAATTTAAGTATTTAAACAATGTAACCCTTTATTTGCTCCCTCTCATCTTTTTTTTAAGCAACAACTATAAAAATCAAGCAAATCAAACCGTTGGTTAAAATTAATTGAAAGTAATAAATATGTTAATAAAGTAATTTTTTCCTAAATATTACCTTAATTATGAAGAAAATGATGAGTAGGAAAAAAAGATGAGAGATAATACATATGAAAAAATTGGACGATACATGCAATTAATTTGAGTTAAAAATGAAAAAAGTATGTGAAATTTTTAGATAAACACAAATTGTTGCTACAACCCTGAGAAAATGCTTCTTATAAAAAGGATTATAAAGAGTGCCAAATAACATCATTTAATGCCGGTTCGATTTCACTAAAAATTCATAATGCTTTGAGTAAATGAGGTGAGTTTTATCCTGTAAAATGAAAAAAAAAATGTTTTTCTTAAGTTTACCAAGGTGTTTCTAAAGAAAATATTTTTTATGTTTTACAGGAAAAAACTCGTTTTACATATGTACTTTTTCGTATACCACAAATTCACTTAAATCAAGTCAATCTATCGGTCAAATTTTGAATTATTCTACGTTAAAGACATGAAGGACGGAACTTTTCCTAATTGTACTACACCATGCAACTATATAGAAAGAGATAAACACAATCTTGATATAATTAGCCCTAACTACATTATAGATGAATAGAATATTCAAGTTGATGACACATTTGAACATGAAACATCAAATTCAACATGGCAATTAAGCACGTTGATTCCCTAATTTTCATTTGAATATATATATATATATATATTGCAAGTATCTATACCTTGACACAATTTTTAATTTGGTACTTGTATGCTTTTTCTTAATTAAATGATTAATTTTGCTATATTAACACCATTAATTAGTACCTACAACTTTGCTCTATAAGCATTGTCAACCTATGTACAAAAGTTAACGATATTAACAAAGCAAAATTAAACTATTTAATCAAGGAAGAAAAACGCACAGGTATCGAATTAAAAATTAGAAAAAAAAATATAGATACTTGCAAATGAGTTTTTCCTGCAAAAAGATAGAGACCCATAAAGAGAACTTACGGAGCACCGGAGAGAACATCCAATTCAGAAGCCAAAACAACAATGGCGAGGACAGCCCAGTAAACATAAGCAGAATATATATGCATGACCTCTACCAAAGTTGGAAGGTTCTTGCTATCATGCATCTTGGTGAAACGCTCCAAGTCAACGACACAACGAACAGTCTTGTAAACATTCTTCACAACATCGTTGTATCCTAGAATGTCCTTCGCTTTCTTAGTAGTATCGAACTCATTAACGATGTTCAGCACGGCCAACGAGTATCCAAGGCTGTCTTTTGTAGCTGCTGAGATCTTCTGCTCATAGAGGTCCCAGAAAATGCCAAACTCTAAACCCAAAGCTGCTAGTGCTATCACTGCTTTTGCACACCATGAAAATGAATCCAGAGTTTTTAGAACCGACATTGCCTTTTGATGTGGGTTTGATCGGTTCTCATCTTGACGTTTTGTGTCCTTCATCTGTCTCATAATATTTATAATGTTTATTAATAATAAAGTAAGGGTAAGATTGCATTATTCATATGATAAATTTAATAACCTCAGAACGACCTACATTAAGAATAAAGAAACAGTACTCTCTGTGCCCGTTAAATAGGACTGGAGAAGTGTAATATACAAGCAATAAAATTATGTAAATAAAAAAGGTTGGTTCAAACCGGTAACAAGCAATATATAAATGCTTTTTCCAAAATATCCTTTTTTAAGGGGGGAAATGAGTAGGAAAAAAGAAAAAAAAAACATATAGGAGTTTGGGACATTACAAAGGGTATTAGAGAGTGGGGGCATTAGAGGCCTTTTGCACTAGGAAACAGAGGGCGCGAAAAAAAATTATATATAGTGATATGACATAATTAATCAGAGAAACAAAAGAAAAAAAGTTAGTTAAAATTTGAGACATCCTTTAAATAAGACTAAGTCAGCCCAAAAAATTGTATCTCATAAATAGGACAGGAGGGAGTATAACACAAAGTGGGCATATGAAACTTAGAAAATATTAAGAAAGAAATTTGAGAACTTGGGGGACCATGAACAAGCCAATCCCACCCGTCCTTCAGCTGGGTCCCATACATTTTATGGGGCTTATAGAGTAGAGGCACAAACACACCCTTCACACTTGAGAGTTACAAGAATAATTGAAGGACCACTTGGTTATTTGATTATGGAAATATTTTTGGAAGAATGAAAATGTGAATGAGAATGAATACTAATTATAATCAAAAGATTATCTCCGGCGTGTCATCTAAAGGGAGAAAATAATTTTTTTTTGTAATTTTTGGGTTTGATTTGATAAAAAAACACAATGCAGAAATATAAATTAAGGAAATGAAAAACATTCTTGACATCGATGCAAGTATAACCTGACAAGCAAGACGCTCGAGTAAATCTATTGGTGGCTCCACATGGGCAGTAGTCTTCTCGACCCTTGGCAGATCAGACTGAAACAAACAATATAATTATTTTCAGATTAAATATATATTATTGTAAGACAATGAATTGTTTTAATTCCCACACACGGGTTTGTGGCATGTAATGTGCCTATGCCTCTATAATGTGTTTTGTAATACTTCAACCTTTTAAATGCTCTTTTTTCTTTTGATTATTTGATTCAATCTAAAATGAATGACATTTTGAAATAACGGGTTTTGTTCTAAATTTGTGCTATTTTGATTTTTCTTTTTCTTTTTTTAAAAATTGTAAAAAGTTTAAAATTATATATTTTATATTTATAAGATATTAAAATATCACTTATTTTATATCAAATATAATGATTTAAAGGGGAAAAAAACCATTTCAAAAGTTAGGACATTTTAAAGGGCATTAGAAGCCGAACAAGAAGAAGATGATGATTCATTACCTCAGTAATGTTGGGGTCACAAGTATGAAGTGAACGAACAAAAACGTCAGAGACATCATTAGTGAAAAGAGCTTCATGATCGAAGGGCTTTTTGTCAAACCCCTTAACAATTCGATATTTGCATAATAATAAATGTATAGTTCAGACAGTATACAGAAATAGCGGAAATATACTGATTATAAGAACTTGTTTACGTTACAGGAATCTTCATAGGATTTGAAAAAAACATATAGAGTCCAAGAGAGATAAAATTTAAAACTAAAGATAATCAACTGCACTCCGACTAGAATCGGACCTTCAATCACCGGTATTTACGGTTTTGCCTTTAGAGCCGCTATCTTCTATTGGAATATTTTTAAATGTTGAAAAAGGATGAGATTTGAATGAATCTCAGTAGTAACATACAATCAATCATATAAAATGCGTAAAATAAATATGCAATGCGCCATGATATGTAAAATGCTAACTCGTGTTGTATGCATACTGTCCAAGGCCAAACGACTGTTTGTAACCCCAGCTTAACTTGTGTCCATGGTTAAACGACATGTTTAGACCCTGCCTTATTCGCGTGTTGTGCCCCAGGCACTGTCATGTTACAGAAAATGGCATATACAATATATAAATAATCACATAGTATATGAGAGAAAGAATTACTACCTGGGTCCTTTTCTGGTCCAACTATTTATCCAAAACGTTTTCTCCGGCTCGGGCTATTACCAATTCATATAAATTAAAATTAACAAGTAATTGATTATTATTTGCATTATTATTTCTTTTAATCATATTCTGAAGGTTATCTCAATTTCAGCGGCTTCTACACTGTATAATTTTGCATAGTGCAATTTTTCTATTTTTCAAAAAATTGGCAGATTTTTCAGTTAACTTTGAAAAATCATAACTAATTCTAGAAAATTTAAAATTGATTGGGTCAGAAGCCTAAATGAAGCTCTTGAAATATATTTTCATGGAAAAATATCAAAATCTGCTCAGTTTCACCATGTTGCTCCCAGAATTTCACGAAATATAACTATTACAGATTACTCTCCAGAAACAGAGCATAACTTTGAAAATTCATATCTCCTAATATACTCGTCCAAAAATTATGATCCATATATCAAATTAAAGATCTGAATGTATAATTTAAATCTGGAAATTTTCATAATTTTTGGTTAAGTTTTGGTTTTCCAAAATCGCGTGAAAACCAATCTAACTTCCATAAAAATATTCTGACAACAGCTAACTTCAAAAATTCATATCTCTCAATATACTGATCCAAATAATAAAAACAATATATCAAATTAAATCTTAGAATATGTACTTTATTTCTGGAAATTTTCATGGCCATTGGGAAATATTACATAATTCAGAAATACCACGAAACCAACTACTAGAATCTGAACTTCCAGGATTGCACCTGTTTCTAAACCCAACTTTTGAAAATTATAACTCCCTCTACATATATCCAAATGATGAATTCTACCACTCATTTTAAATTTTGAGATGTCTACTACTTCCATGTAAAATTTCATGAATATTGGATATGATTAGATTGGTCAAAGATCAACACGAAATGGACTGTCTCCCAAAACATCAATTTTTGATAGTCTGAGTTCAAAACTCAATAACTCACTTATTTTGACTCCAAATTGTACTCTTCTTAATTTTATATCCTATTACACATTCTAAAATTTCTATAGGAAAAAGAACCAGACAAAAAATCCATCTATAGGCTCCGTTTAAGCTTCTGGAACTTTCCAGCAGAAACTTTATTTTCCGGCAAGTAAAACAGAGTTGAGAAAACTCACATGCAACCATGATTTTTCACTCCAATCTCAAAGATTTTGAGACTCTACATACTCTTAAACATGTTTTTTGTGTTTGGGGATGTGATTACAGAAGGAAACCAAAAATCGCACGTAAAATAGATGCACAATTACTGGTTTTTATTGCAGAAACTTTTCAAAGAATTTCTCTTATTTCCGCAGCTAAACAACCAGAAAAACATTGAAAACAGCCTCAAATCCAATGGAAAAACAAGATCAGGATGTATGAAACTCACCTATATCAAGATATGGAGTTGTATGTTAGGTTTTGATGCTTTTCTTCCTTCCACCGATTTAACTCTCTCCCTCATCTCTCTCTCTCTCTTTTCTGTTTTCTCCTTTTCTTTTTCTTTGTTTCAGCTGCTGCTGGCTGAATGAAGAGCTGAAGGTGAAGTGAATGGAGAGACAAGAGAGTGTTTTAAATGAATGGGCAAGTGTGTGTACGTTGTTTATTTGCTTGTGCATGAAACCAATAAGAGTGAGGTGAGGTGTTATGCTTTTAGTGAAATGTGTGTGTGAATTCAGTGATGCTCCAGGTGTGCCAAACAAAAAGAAGAATGAGTGATTAATTGTTTGAGGGTGTTGGTAAATTTTTATATATACATTTAGGCATATTTTTATCCTATTAATTACACATACCAGACCTTAATTTTTCCCTTTGTCTAATTTAAGTTTCCTTAAATTTTGTAGGTTCCATAAATTGGCTTATTATCTAGTTTCCATAAATTAATCCTTGCATTAAATTTTGGGATGTTACACTTTTCTTGTTCGTTGGAGCTGCTAACGACAAAGCAATCATAAACCAATCTTAGGATGTCCTTGTCTTTTAGGGTTAATGGCTTCACACTTGAATCCGGCCCTATCACTGGGGCCGCTGTCCACGCAATGGTTGTTGCCGGCACACTACAAAAAAATAGTGGATTAGCGATGAAATTTAGTATGGAATTTCTGTCACTAATCAACTTAGCGACGGAACCATATTAGCAACGAAATTAGCGACATAATTTGTTCTGTCGATAAAAAGACCATTATTAATTGATTGGTGATGGAATTTTGAATTCCGTCGTTAATTAGAGACGGAATTTAGCGATGAAATTTTCCGTCTTTAATCCGTCGTTAAATATTTTATATATATATAATTTAAATTGCCACATGTGTGCCATATGTCTACACCACGAGCCTACACATGTCCCTTTCTAGCGGTCGCCATATGTACCGTCACAAATTTAGTGACGGAAAAATTCCGTCTCTAAATTTCATCACTAATTTTAGTGACAGAATTTGTGAAGGATTAGCGACGGAATTTCATTCCGTCGCTAATCTGTTATTTTTTTTGTAGTGGCGGCTGCGACAACGAGGAAATTGATATTGGCATCTTATTTGAGGTTTCGAATGGTATGAAGCAAATTGTGTCTTGTGTTGTGTATTACCCATATCTCCATGCAGTACCATATTTATAGGCTTATGCATGGTTGCGTAATTGGGACATAAGAGCAAAGAGTAGTATATAATTCACTTTACCAAAATAATTCATGGAAAATTAAAAATTATCTCATTTTTAATTGAGTTCTTATAATTTTCCATCTTCTTATTATGTTCTTATAGTTTACTCAATTATGAGTATTGGTCCTTATACTACTCATAAATTGTTAATTTGTAAAGGAAATTAAACAACGTTAATAGTTGATGACATGGCCCTCACTCAACATTACACTTGGAATAATTTTGTCACATGGATCTAATAAATAAAATCGAAACCAAACCATATTATGTATTATTTGTGTATATATATAGGGAGACAATTATAACAATAGTAATTTTTTATTTTTATGTTAAGAATAAATAAATTTTATTCCATCATTTTACATTTAAAAGATTTGTTTATTATGTATTTTATGGCAACTTACATGTTGCTTAGTCAGTATTTACACCATCCCTAAATGATTAACACATATTATAAGCATTGGAATTAATGTCTATAATTGACAAAACTATAAGGACCCAATATAAAAACTACAAGAACCTAACTAAAAATTCGGTAAAACTACAAGAGATTATGAATTAGTTTATGTATTTATGTATGTAGTTTATTGGCTAGCTTTTATCCTGTCTCTAGTGAACATGAAATCCGTTTGCTTTATTTAAGGTCCATTTAGAGCTCTTTAGATATTAGAATGCTTTTCATAAAGATGTGCCGGTTCCATATCCTTCTGTGTTCAAACCCTTCAAGGAAAGAATAATATTCAAGTTACAATATACTAAAGCAAAAAGGTAAAAGGAAGCAGAATATATTATAAGATTGTGAGCATCGCAAAGAAATGAATCAAATGTACAACACGTGGTCAAAAAATAAAAAACAAAAAGAACAAATCTAATCACTTGTGCGCGCGCGCGCACCACGTGGTTTAAGGACTTAGAAATACTTATAAGTGATCAATATATATTAAACACACATAGAAATCACTTTTAAAGGATAAGCTAATTCTAATGACTCACTTTTTCCCATTTTGAAAGCGAAAGGCTATGCAACTAATGACTCAATTTTGGTTATTTAATTAGTTTAAGATGACTCTAATAAAAAGGTTATCTCTTTTTCTCCATCGAGTAAAACTAAGAGAAAGAAAAATGCACAGTAGCGTCAAGTACATACTTTTGGCAAAAACAATGTGATTAAAATGCACAAAACTTCCTTAATTAGTTTTAGGACTCTAATGTTTCACGTCTCGCCTATCAATTCTCTTGCTGTTAAGACTACCGTTAAGGTTAACTATTTTTGTCATGTCAAAATTTTTATATTTTTAATTATACATCATGTCATTTAGAAAAATAACACTTGCCATTTGACATACAATTTTAAATATTTTTAAAATACATGAAAAATATAAAATCCTTAAAATGTTTTAAAATATTTATTTGATCATGACATCCTTTTTTTAAATAAAAAAGTATAAAATATTTAAAATTACATGTCAAATCCCAAGTGTTTTTTTTAAATATATAAAAGTTTTAATATGGCAGAAACTGTTAACTTTAATGTTAATTTTAATGACAAAGAAGTTAATAGTTAAAACATGAAATGTTAGGATCTTTAATTTAAACTCTTAAAAGTTTGGGATTATATGTAACTGATCCAATGTTCTTAGATATTATATGTATTTAAAAAAACACATAAATAACTTGTGAATGTTAAATTAGTGGAAGATTAATTTCTTTAATTTTGGTGCGTATTAATGTTATTCCCCTGGCCCCAGGGGTCAATATCAATCAATTACTAAAATATCAATGACACCAATTCTATTGGGGAAAATGAGTCAATGTATCCCAAAATTTAACGATGACTCCTTAAATAACTCTAAAAAGTAGCCATCAAATACAATTAAATATGGGGAGTCATCAATTTTTTTTTCCTTTCTTTTCCCAACCGAGATTTGAACTCGGGTTGCTGGATTTTCTTTCTTTAATAGGAAATATAATGTTACATTTTTTTTCTAAAGAATAATGTTTCATTATTTTGAAGTATGCCCAAAGACTCACTATATTAAATTAGTATAGCCCCTTACTAAGTTGATTTGCGCCCTTGTTAAATTATTGAGATAGACTGGTCATGTCAACAGATTTAGATTCAGTGAAAGCCAATAAGAACAAATGTAATCCCATGTATGTGTGTCACGTGGTCCAACTAGATTAGGACATAAGACTTCAAACTTAATTAATTAATAGAAATTCATTTGTGCCGTTTGGATTAGCGGTAGAAACTAATTTTATAACGTAATTTATGATATATAAGATAAATATGTGAGAGAAATTTTGTCCTAGCCTGCATGAACACACTTTCTCAAAACATGCACTTAATGGATAAGCTGATTATAATGACTCACTTTTTCCCTTTTTTTATGAAAGCAAAAGCTATATATAGAACTAATGACTTAATTTTGATTATTTAATTAATTTAGGCTGATCACTATAATAAAAAGTTATATTTTTGTCTCAATTAAGTTAAAGTAAGAGAAAGGAAAATGGCAATAGTAGCATCATCAAGAGGCAGGGGAAAAAAAATGCAGCATCAAGAGCACATGCTTTTGGGGAAAAAAAGAAAAATAAAAGCACATACATAATTCATGAAATGGGAGAATTGTTCATAAATACCTCATTGAAAACTTATTTACTAAATGTGACATGAGGAAAGATCTTTTATATACAAGGAAAGATTATTTGAACATAATGTAATGTCACATAGGGAAGATAAATTAAACATAGGGAAAAACTGTTTAAACATAAAAAAAGATTTTTTACATATGAGAAAGATTATTTATGCCTGAAGGTCCCATTTAATAAATTAATTTTTAATAAGATATTTATAAACAATTTTCCCATTCATAAATGTTAAGTTAGTGGAAGATTTCTTTTCGATACGTATCAAGGGCATTTCTCAGCCGACAACGAATACTAGTACACATAAGGGCTTTTACAACTCTAATCCATATCCGCAAGATTCAAAACCGACCTATAAAAAAAAGATGGTGGCATTAAATTTTTCTATTTGTCTTGGAAAGGGTTGGAATCAATATAAATAAAATAATCTAAAATCACATGAAATTTTTTTTAATTAATTTATAACAAGAGGAAATAAAACATATATTACGTTCTTCATATTAAAATTTTTTTAATAAAATTAAAAGATGAAATTAAATATATTACAAAATTTTATAAATGAAAAGTTTGTGTGCGTGTATTCTTTTTATTATTATTATGTAGGGGTTACTTTTCTTTGGGCTCTCTTGGATCCCAAAAGAATCATTGTTAAAAGAAAACAATTAAAATAAGTAAAGGGGAAAAAGGAAGGGAGGGGAGAGAGAGAAATTGGTTATTATGTAAATTTGGAGAAAACACACACATATATATTGATATTTTCTTTGCCAGTGTGTGTGTGTATATATATTGATATATACATAAGAGGATTCTGACTCTTAATCACTACCTTAATCTCACCTCATCTTTGTCATTATCCTTAGCCTTAAATTCCAATCTCAGTCTCATTAATCATCTTATATGAACAAAAAAAAAACTATTTACAAATGTTAGTGCCTCATTTGTTTGGTCCAAATCTATGTAAATTCGGTCCGGTATCTCTTATTTTTAAAATAAATAAATAAATACGAGTATTAAATAATACTTCTGTTCTCATTTTTTTATACTTTTGTCATCAACCCCACCTTATTGTAGACAAATTATATGCATGAAAATTTTATAGATCAAACTAGTCATAAAGATAAGCAGTGAGACAGAATTTCAGCTTAATTATTGCTCCTATATTAATAAATAATACAAAAATTTGGTTGCAAAATCACCACAAAAAAAACTTATGCATGCAACAACTCTTATAGAAAAGAAAGATTAATATAGACATGTTTAGATGAAGATCACTTCTATATAAATCAATATTTTAAAAGCCAGACCGATGTCAAGTCAGAAATATCAGCGGGTCATGATAAAAAGGTCTATTCAATCAGTCCGGTGACATAATAATTAAATAAAAATTTAATAAAAAAATCATATACATATTATGCCTTCTATTCTTACTATAAAGCTCATTGTGGAGTTCAATTTCTTTATTAAAGTAAGTCTTATAGTATAATAATATATAAAATAAATAAATCAATAAAAAGTTTAATTGTTTACCTAATAACACGGCAATATAAGGAACTTTCAATACCAACCGTCTAAAAATATATTCTGACCATTTGCATTGATAATTTTTTTTTTTGGCCAGAAAGAGTTGATAAATTTTTTAAATTACACACACACACATTCAATTTCTTTATTAAGCGCTTATAAATAAAATATTTTCATATTTATTTTTCTTTATATGAAGGTTTTTTGGATAATATTTAAGCTTAATTTAATGAATTTGGATGTAATTGATAAATAAATAATGATTTTGACATAAAATATAATTCATTGAAAAATACTAAAGTTTGACCTTGTTTCAGTTTTCAGGAAATATCTGGAGCTCTAAATTTTGGATTGGGACGTTCTTTATATGGATAAAAAGCTAAGGAAAATTCCTACAACTTTTGTGTTGAGGCCAAAACCCAGTTCTGCCTTCAAGAGTTTCGAATTTTGCTTAAAAGTTGAGCACGTGGATTTGTCTAATTCTGACATTTGTCCACTAATTTGATAATACTTGAGCTACAAATGTTGAAATGACGAGCTCTCACATGCGTTTTCAAGCTAAGATCCAAATCTACAAATTTTATGCAGACAAAAATGTGAGATTCTACCGTTTTAACTCTCAAAATTCAGCTGCAATCAAGAAGCAAGGTTGTCACAATGTCAACATTTGTGGCTTAAAGTCATGACTCATACCTAACAAGTGGAAATTTTTGCACCCCATGCATCTATAAATAAAGGAGTGGAAGGCGCAAGGAGACATACCATCTTAGAGTTCAATTTCATGCATTGTATTATTTCTTACATGCCTCCTTCTTGGAAAGCTTAAGTAGACCTCCTTCATGGATGGTATAGGTTGCCACCTACATGGAAGGTTTTACCTCCTATAAGGAAGGCTAGATTTTTTTTTCCATTTTCATGCATCTTGTAGTTGCATCTTTATGTTTTAGATTTAATAATCAAGTTTTATGCAATGTTTATGAAGTTTTCAATTTATTTTAGTTTTGTTTTTAATTTCATCATGAGCTAAATTTTCATTTTCCTAGGGTGATGATCTAGCTTACGAATGACGGATGAAATCTTAACTTATTAAATCTAGTTTTAATTTTTCCTTCATAATTAAGTTTTGATTATTGTTCTTAATGCTTTCAATTGATTGACCATCTTTTGAATGATTTTAATATGTATGTTGAGACCAAAAGGAGATGCATGAGTGTCGATCATACAATTAAAATCATAACTTACATATGGAATAGGAATATATTCATATGAGTTCTATATATAGCCTTAATGAGTTCTATAAATCTTAATGCATGATTAATTGTTCTAATTCATATATGATATATTGGATTAACAATTAATTATATAATTACTTGACCTTAAAAAAGGCTAGTAATTAAATTAGGAAAACTCGGCTATCAATCATATAGAATAAATTGGACTAGAATAGATAGGTGATTCAATTCTAAATTTGCTAAGTGAAATCCGACCCTTATGGATTTTTCTCATATTTTTTTTTCATATCAATTGCATTCATATTTAATCATTTTTATTTTATAATCTCAATCACCAACTAATAGATCGACTAAATAGAATTAAGAGTACCGATTTTGCTACTTAGTGATCAATCCTCATGGAAATGATACTCTACTCATTTCTCTATTACTTGTTTATAACAGTGTGCACTTACACTTTTTAATAAACCATTTACAATCGTAACAAGATTTTGGCACCATTGCCGGGGATTGTTGTCATTAATATCAATACCAAGTAATTTTAATACTAATTTAGTCTTCATATTACATTTGTTTTCCTTTTTGGTGTCTTGTGTTTCTTTTCAGGCTTTTACTTAGTGAATGACTAGATCGAAGGAGACTAAATTCTAGCCTTTTGATTTTGAGATCGAGAGAACTTATCAAAGAAATCGAAAGTAGTCTACTTTAATCCTAAGAAACTCGATGGAAAATCTAGGACACTACAAAAAAAATCGTCAATTTCTGACGAAATTTGAAACGGAAAAAAATTTCGTCTCAAAAGTCATCCAAATTCTGTCGGAAATTTTCTGACAGAATTTGTGACGGAATTTCCCACAGAAAAGTCCGCCAGAAATTCCTTTACAAATAAGAATTTGCAACAGAATTTTCTACAGAAAAAGTCCGTTGGAAATTCCATCACAAATCAGAATTTGTGACAGAATTTACGATGGAATTTGTAATATCCCAAATTTTGTTCACCAAAATTCCATGTACATTTGTTATATTAAATGGAATAAAATAGTGAATTTTGGTACACTAGAGATGGCACAAGAAATAATATTGCAAAGAGTCAAGTGTTACTTGATCTTGAAGATAAATTTGGAAAACAAAATGAAAGGCCAAGATTTACTCATACAAAGTAGAAATAATGAGGAGGATGATTAAAATAAAAGACACATGTTTTTTTTTAATTTGGACTAAATGATTTATGCTTGCATAAGCAAGACATATGCAACAAATTCCATTTCTTTTTGTCAAGTCTTGTGGCTAGGAATAAGCAAGAAGTGTGAATGGAATAAATAATTTCATACTTACTTTTGTACAAGAAGACACAAGACTTTGGTTAACACAATTACCTCTCCCTTTCAATGTGAATTTTGGCTAGACCTTAAGATGATGAGGAATAATTAAAGAAAATATCACACTCTCTCAAACACTTATCAAAGTCAGATAAGGGAAGGGAAAAGGAAGAAATAATTTGGTTAAAGTCCATCATACTTTGCAAGAAACGGATGATTTGTATACACATGCAACATATAAAGATTTAAATCAATAATCAATTCCTTACTTTTGCTCCATGTGAAGTGTACAAGACAAAGAAGGAGAGAAGAGATATAATAAATTTTCATCTTCATCTCTTTATTCAAGATAGGACAAAAGCATATCAAGAGAAAAAGAGGCAACACAACAGATTTCCTTTACCTTTAGTCAAATATTTCGGCTAAGTATTCAATAAGGATAAATATTTAATTCACTCATTTTCCTTACCCTCTCACATTACAAAAGCCTAGAAGTACCTAAAGAAATAAAAAAGAAGAAGAGGATAAGTCAAGCATACACCTCCCTTTTTGTCAATCTTTGCGGCTAAGAAGAAGTAACAAGAGTGAATGGAATTAAACAATTCCAAACTTGTTTTTCGGTAGGGACGGCCAAGAGAAAAATTTAAGACAAGAAGGAGACCTCATCAATTAATTCTTCACCATGTGTCTAAGGAATTTTTGGCCAACAAAGTTCAAGAGGGAAGAAAAATTATCCAACATATCTTCTTATCTCCATTCTTTAAAGTCTTGTAAGTAAAGTGCTCTCTCTCACCACGTATACACTTAAACCGACTTAAGCTCCACATGAATGCTTGGCTACTTAATCAAAACTCTCTCTCATTTCATTCATTTATCTCAAGTCATCCAAGTGCGAAAGAAAAGGAGAGAGAAAGAGCTAGACCGAAAGTTAAGCCAAAGGAAACAAGAAGGAAATATAAGCCATTTATACCTTCAAGATCCCATTTTCTTTTCTTCTAAGTGTCTTCATAAACCATATTCCTCTCTCTAAGAGCATCATTCCTATGGTTTTTTTTCTTGAAAGGAGGAGTTTTGAGCTACCTAGTAGTGTTATGATCAAATAAATGATGATATATGATGTTTAAATACCATATGAGACTCATTTGATGATTAAATTGGAAACTTGGTGATTATTGGACTGTGTTGTCACTACTGGTCAGAATAGGGTGTATATAAGGAGTGAGATTTTGGTAAATTTGATATGACCAATGGATTCTACATGAAAAATTATGTAGGTATACATGTGTTCATGATTTTTTGGATGTTGGTATACAAATTTGGAAATTTATTAAGTGGTAAGTTCATGTTGTTTGGTTGCCTTCTGTGAGGCAGTGATGTTGTGAAATATATTTCACTAGCTAAAATTATTCCAAAAATTATAAAAATTTTCAAGATTAAAGTACAGATATAGAGCTTTAATTTGATAGGTAATTCGTAATTTTTGGACAAGTGGATTATGATATATGTATTTTTGAAGTTGTGCCCTGTTTCTGATAGTGAATCTGGGAATAGTATGGTTTGATGAATTTTCTTGGAATAACCTGGTTAAAATGGTCAAACTTAATTATTTTTCCTCAAATATAAACTTACAAAGCTTCATTTAGGCTTTAGAATCAGTCAAATTAGAGTTTTTTAGAATTAATTATGAATTTCTAAAGTTGACTGAAACATCTATTAGTTTCTAGAAACAGTGAAATTGCATTGTGCATAATTGTACTATACAGAAACTGTTGTAACTACATTAGATAACCCATAGAATATGATTTAAAAGTAGTAATAGTACAAGTAATAATCATTTACTTGTTAACTTTAATATATAGGAATTGATAATAGCTCGAACTGGGACAAAAGTATTGGATTGACAGTAGCACTGAAAAAGGATTCAGGTAGTAATTTCTTTCTTATATATACTATGTGATTTCTAAATGTTTGTATATATCCTTTTTTGTAATATGAGCTAAGTGTCTTGGAAATGCCTATTAGCCTAGTTGTGGTCAGGGACCCAACAGGGGTGTTGAGTTAAGCCAAGGTGCAAATATATCATTTGGCCTTGGACAAGTGTACACACAGTTTTCTATCATATTACATGACATGGCATTACAAATTTATTTTTCACATTTTATATGTTTGGAAGCATGTTACTACTGAGATTCGCTCGAATCACATTCTTTTTCAAAAAAAAAAACTTTACAGCTGAGGCAGGCGGCTCGAAAGGCAAAACAGTGGCTACCGGTAATTAGAGTTTTGGGAAATTTGTAGTTGTTGTAACTATTTATGCATGTAATTTTAGCTACTTTTGAATACTCTGTACATTTGTATATATTTATCAAACCCTATTGGAATTCTCCTGTATTGTAAACAAGTATTTCTTATCAGTATGTTTCTGTTGTTTCTATATGCCTTATGGAACTCCATGCTATTTAGTCTGCACATATTGAAATGTTAAGGAGTTTGACAGAAATTTCCATGGAAAAAGTCTGTCGCAAATCAGAATTTGCGATGGAATTTTTCCGTGGGAAATTCCATCGCAAATATGTATTTATTAATTTTTTATTATGATTTATTTAATTAATGATTAATCTAATTATTATATATGAATTATATTATAATTTAAAATTTAAATTATTATTAAATTATAATATAAGTAAAAAATTATTAATTCATATTTATTATATATATATATATATAGACACACACACACGATAATATATTATATAGAAATAAAAATAAAATGAATAAAAAATGATATTAATAATAAAAATTTAGATATAATATTTACATAAAAAAATATGGAAACTAAATTATAAATTTTAATAATACATACATACATACATACATACATACATACATATATATACATATATATATATATATATGATTTTGTATTTAAATCACACAAGTTCTTCTTAACTTAATTGGCAAAGGCACTGGCATAGCGTGAGAGGTCATGGCTTCGAATCCCAATTTAGTCACAAAATGCAATCAATTTGTGCTATCGACACGTGGCGGGTGACGGAGTGTGACACGTGGCGGGTGACGGGACACGCGGCTGTTGACCAAGACATAGGCTGGTGACGGGACACGTGGTGGGTACACGTGGCGGCTGCTAGCTGGAGGTTTCTATTAAAAAATGGTGTAGGAAAATTTGCCATGGAATTTTTTCCGTGGTAAATTCCCTCGCAATTTGTGACAAAATTTGTTCTGTTGCAAAGTCCCTCGTAAGTTGTGAAAAAAAATTTCATCGTAAATTCGGTCTCAAATTGCGAGGGAATTTTCGTTAGAAAATCGATCGCAATTTGAGATGAAAAGTCATATTCCGGCACAAATCAATTTATGATGGCACTATTTCCGTCAGAAAATATACAAGGAGTTGTTAAAGAGATGTCCTTATTATGGGTTACTAGATTGGTGGCAACTGCAAACATTCTATAATGGGATGACCATACCTCCAGAATTCTTGTAGATGTTGCAGCTGGAGGATCTTTAATGAGAAAAAGTCTAGATGATGCCTACAATCTACTTGAGGAGATATCAACCAATGCATACCAATGGCCTTCTGAACATAACATTTCAAAGAAAGAACTTGGAGTATACGAGCTGAATATCCTTACAACTTTATCTTTCAAGTTGCATCTATATCCAAGCAAGTGAGCTCATTAACAAACCAAGCAAATGTAATCAGTACTCCTCATAAAACCTGTAATCGATGTGGAGGACCTTATGTGAGCACGCAATGTCAAGAAAGACACCATCCATGCCTTCTCAGTCGAAGCAAGCTCATTACATCATAATTCAAAGAAATGACCCATTCTTAAACACGTACAATCCAAATTGACAGAATCATCCAAACTTTGGTTAGAGGAATAATCAAAATGTGTTTAAGCCGCAAGGTAGCTACCAGCAACAAGCTCTTCAACCACCAAATCCATCACAGCAGAAAGTGAATGTGGAAGATGCATTGGCTCAACTAACCATGAATACATCTCAATTCATGCCTAGGACTGATACAACACTCTAAAGCCAAGAAGCCTTAACAAAGAACTTGGAGATCCGAATAGGCAAAATTGCAAATATGCTGAATTCCAGAAAATTAGATACTCTACCAAGTGACACCAAAAGAAACTCAAGAGAGCATGTGAAGGCAGTTGCATTAAGGTGTAGGAAAGAATTGAAAGATCCTGTAATTAAAAAGAAGAAGGATGGAGAAAAGAAAGAAAGCGAAGAAGAATAGAAAGAGGAAGCACAGAAAGCTAAAGAGGATGATGTGCTACTAGGAAGAATTAGCCTTCTAGATAACTCTCCTCCATATGTACCACTAATTCCATACCCTCACAGACTTGTGAAGGCAAAGCTAGACAAGCAGTTTGTAAAGTTTCTGGAGGTTTTCAAAAAGTTACATATCAACATTCCTTTCACAGACGCTCTTGCCCAAATGCCCAGTTATGCAAAATTCATGAAGGATATTCTCTCAAATAAGCGTAAACTTGAGGTATTTGAGACATTTGCACTTACTGAAGAGTGCAGTGCTATTCTACAAAAGAAATTACCACCAAAGTTGAACAATACAGGAAGCTTTTGCATACCTTGCACCATAGGTCAATATAACTTTAAAAGAGCACTCTGTGACCTAGGAACAAGTATAAATCTCATGCCTCTATCTGTTTACAGAAAATTCAGTCTTGGAGAAGTGAAGCCTACCACAGTTTTATTACTTCTAGCTGACAGATCAATAAAACATCCGAGGGGTGTTTTAGAAGATGTTTTGGTGAAGGTGGACAAAATCATATTTCCAGCTAATTTCATCATACTCGACATGGAAGAAGACCAAGAAATCCCTATCATTCTTGGAAGGCCATTCCTAACAACAGGGAGAACTCTAATAGATGTACAACAGGGAAAGTTAACCTTGCGAGTTTAAGATGATCAAATATCTTTCAAAATTTTTAAGGCTTTGTACTTTCCAAATGAAGGTGACACCTGTTACAGAGTAGATACATTGAATAGCTGCACAAAAGACGTGGTGAACGAAATCTGCATGGATAAACCATTAGCAATGGGAATGGTAGATGTATCAAAATCTACTAATCTTGAAGTCTTGGAGTAGATTAGGTACCTTGATGCAAATTCCCCAATTTTTATCAAGAAACCATTTGAAGGTTTGGGAGAGAGGTCGAGTAAGCCGGTACCATCAGTAGAAAAGCCACCAGTACTAGAGTTGAAAACACTATCATCCTACTTAAAGTATGCTTACCTGGGAAAAAATTCAACATTATTAGTGATCATCTTTGCAGCTCTTATTTTCGAAAAAGAAGAAAAGTTATTAAGAGTTCTAAGGGAGTATAAAACAACGTTTGGATGGTCGATAGCTGATATAAGAGGAATCAATCTTTCAATTTGTATGTATAAGATCCTAATAGAAGATAACTACAAGCCATCAATTGAGCACCAGAGAAGACACAATCCGAATATGAAGGAAGTGGTGAGAAAAGAGGTAATAAAATGGTTGGATGCTGGTATAATCTATCCAATCTCTGACAATCAATGGGTAAGTCCAGTACAAGTTGTGCCAAATAAGGATGGAATAACAGTAGTGCCTAATGAAAAAAATGAACTGATTCCACAATGAATGGTGATAGGCTAGAGAGTGTGCAATTACTACAGAAAGCTCAGTAAAGCTACTAGAAAAGATCACTTCCCTCTGCCATTTATAGACCAGATGCTTGACAGTCTAGTTGGGAAAGCCTACTATTGTTTTCTCGACGGGTACACAAGATATAATCAAATTACAATTACACTAGAGGATCAAGAGAAAACAACTTTTACATGTCCATATAGCACATTTTCTTTCAGAAAAATGCCATTTAGTTTATGTAATGCACCAACAACATTTCAAAGGAGTATGATGGTGATCTTTTTAGATATGGTGAAAAAATTTATGGAGGTGTTCATGAATGATTTCTCAATTTTTGGAGAATCATATGATTATTGTCTTTCAAATCTGGCAAAAGTCTTGCAACGTTATGTGGAGACAAATTTAGTTTTAAATTAGGAGAAATGACATTTCATGGTGAAAAAAGGAATCGTGATGGATTACAAGGTATCTGATTGAGGCATTAAAGTGGATTGAGCCAAGATTGAAACAATTGAAAAACTACCACCTCCCTCCTCAATCAAGGGAATTCAGAGTTTTTAGGACACACAGGCTTCTATAGAAGATTTATTAAGGACTTCTTAAAAATCACAAAGCCACTTTGCATGTTGTTGGAGAAAAATACTCCCTTTATGTTTAATGAGGAGTGTTTATCAGCCTTCCAAACTCTAAAAAGAGCCTTGACTTCTGCACCAGTTATCATAGCTTTAGATTGGAACCTTCCATTTGAAATAATGTGTGATGCAAGTGATTATGAAGTTGAAGCTGTTTTAGGCCAAAGAAGAGATAACGTTTTCCATGCCATCTATTATGCTAGCAGGACACTCTCAGACGCATGGCTGAATTATGCAACAACAAAAAAGGATCTCTTAGGTTGCATTCGATAAATTCAGAGCATACTTGATAGGGTCAAAACTCATTTTTTAGATGGACCACTCAACAATCAAATACTTGATTGAGAAGAAAGATGCTAAGCCTAGGTTGATCATATGAGTGCTTCTGCTACAAGAATTTGACTTGGAAATCAAAGACAAAAAGGGACTGAGAATCTCATTACAAATCATCTTTCTCGGTTAGAGCCATCTAAACAAAAGAAAGAATCACCAATCTAGGAGAATTTTCCAGATGAGAAAATTTTTGTTATGTAATCACAACCCACCCCTTGGTATGCTGATTTTGTAAATTATTTGGCAAGCAGAGTAATGCCTTATGAACTTTACAAAGTGTAAAAGAAGAAGTTTCTAGCTGATGTAAGGCATTACCTTTGGGAGAATCATTTCTTATATAAACAATGCCCATATTGAATTATCAAGCGATGTGTTCCTAAAGAAGAAATGGCTAGTATCTTAAATCACTTCCATTCATCCCCATATAGTGGTCATTTTGGAGCAAATATAATAGCTACTAAAGTCCTTCAATCTGGGTTTTACTGGCCTACACTCTTCAATGACGTCTAAAGAATTGTGACCATCTGTGACAAATGTCTGAGAACGGGAAATATCTTAAAGAGACATGAAGCCCCTTTAACTAACATCTTAGAAGTTGAGCTTTTTGATGAAGGGGGATCAATTTTATGGGGCCTTTCCCATCCTCATTCAAAAATCAGTTTATTTTAGTAGCTGTTGATTATGTTCTAAATGGGTTGAAGCAGCTTCTTTTCCTATAAATGATTCTTGATTGGTTATGAAATTTTCAAGAAAAAATATTTTTTCAAGATTTGGAGTGCCTATAGCTATTATGAGTGATGGAGGAAGGCATTTTTGTAATCAATAGTTTCAATCTGTGTTAGATAAATATGGAGTCACTCATAAGGTTGCTACTCCATATCATCCATAAACTAGCAGGTAAGTGGAAATCTCAAACAAAGAACTGAAATGGATCTTAGAGAAGATGGTTAATTCCAGTCGGAAGCGTTGGGCAAGGAAATTAGATTATGCACTTTGGGCTTATAGAACTACCTTCAAGATACCAATAGGTACATCCCTATATCAATTAGTCTATAGAAAAATCATGCCATCTTCCAGTAGAAGAGGAGCACAGAGCATATTAGGTAATAAAAGCCTTAAATTTGGACTTAAAGGCAATTGGTGAGAAGAGACTTCTCCAACTCAATGAGCTTGAAGAATTCAGACAACAAGCTTATGAGAATGCCAAGTTATACAAAGAGAAGACAAAAATATGGCATGACAAAAGAATTTTGAGGAGAGAGTTCACGCTGGGACAAAAAGTGCTGTTATATAACTCAAGATTAAAGCTCTTTCCAAGAAAGCTGAAATCAAGGTGGTCAGGTGTGACACCCTCACTTTCAACACCTCACCGGCTCTTAGTTCTACAATATCAGAGTAAGCGAGTGATTACTTAAATAAAACTAAAAGCCGTTCTCTTATTTATGCTAGAGCAATCCTCTTATTATATTAGAGCAGTTCTCTGCTTTAACAACAATCATTCATACATGTTTATACATACACATATACTTCAAGCCACATAAGGCTATCAAATGTAAATCTATTACATTAAACGATCTTCTCCTCAGCAATTTCTCCTCTGAGCATAACTCTATGCATTCTTCAACCTGTCTAAAATAGTTGTTTGGGAGGAGTGAGATTTGAGAGAATCTCAGTAGCGAACAGTACCACTATGCATGACAGATATATATGAATGCATGACATGCTTGCATACATTATTTCATGCCAACATAATGACATGCTGCGTGCTCGATGTTATGACATACATATGGCCATTGTACAATTATAACAGAGCTTCACTACATCAACATGTTCAACATAAATAGGCAAAGCAGTCACATAATCAATGCAAGACATACATATCACACACATGCAGGAAATGTAAGTTCACTACCTGTAGGACTTCACGTCCTTCCTCAAACCATCGTCCTTGCTCCGGTTCCAGCACGACCATCCATCGAGTACTAGAATTTCCAATCATAGCATACATGAGTCACTACTCATCCTTATAACATTCTAGACTCGTATTAGTTGATAACTTAGCCCAATCATGCTAAATTACCAAATTTCCCCCGGAAGCCCAGCCCAACTGTACTTTTACAGAAATTACAACATAGGCCAATCCTATACAATTTCATGTGTAGAATCCATTTATGACTTCAGATCAGGCTTGAATGGCAGAAATACCCCTTAACAACCCCTATTTAGAGATATAAGGGTAATTTAGTCATTTTACCCTCCAGGCCTTTTCTCACTTTCCCTTCAACATGAACCCTACACAATTTGCCCTTTTGAACTCAATAGAATCATCCAATCGATGAAATTCCATCTCATGGCTCACGCCCCATGCATGACAGCCAATATAGAGTTCTCAGAAGAGTTGTGTCGGTTCCTTCTTTTCTTTGCCTTAATATCTTCCTTTCTACTTATACTTACATGATTAGCCATTTAGATATCTATTGGACATCATTTTAGCCCCCAAAACACAAATAGAATGAGAGATGAACAGTACCATACTCTCAAAATATTCATCTAAAGGAAAAACTGAAATGGTAGAAAGGAATCTTACGCTTACCTCTACGCCTTTCTGAATTCGGTTAGGAATTCTGGCGACACTTCAGCCAGTGAGATGACACCAATCATCTCCAAATGAGAATCTGAAACCATAGAATTGAAGCTCGGGATGAGTAATGTTTGTACTGGGTACTTTGATAGAAAACGCCATTTCGGTCGAGTTTCGGCAATATCAAACTTTCTCTCTCTTCTCTCTCTCCTCCGCGTTCTCGTTCTTTCTCCATTCTCTTTCTCGTTCTCATCTTTTCCATTTCTCTTTCCTTTCCCTTTTAATGCAAACACAGGAAAGAAAGAGAATAAATGATGAAGGATGATGATTAATTAAAATCATCCAAGTGGTTTACCACCAAGTAATCCAACTATCACATTACTTGCATAACAAGTTTAATTTCTCTTTTCTTTCATCATTCCTTCAATATTAATGAGAAATAAGAGAGTATAATTCATTCTCAAATTATCCCATTATGCCACCTTAAGTGGTCCACCAAAGCCTTAAACTTCTCCGCTTATTAACTTTACTTGATAATAATTCACCCGCTTGGGCTTATTAATCATCAAGTAGTCATTTGCCTCCTTTTAATTCCCATTCTACTCAAATCATAGGAATATTAGGGAAAAATCCTCATTTCTCATCTTTTGGCAAAATTACAATTTTGCCATAACCTTTTGTTTCCATTTTAATACCTAACAATATTAAGGAATTTTGGGATAAATATTATTCCTCACTTGGACATTCACTAAACCGGGGTCTAGCAGTCTACTTAATCTAGGTTAAACCTCAAGCCTTTAATCTCAAAATTTGGGGAATTACATCAGGACTTTTTACTATGGTTTAAGTATGGCCATATGGAACTGTAAAGATTCAAGATGGTGATCAAAAATTTAAAGTGAATGTGCAAAGGCTAAAAGAGTATAATGGTAATGCACTCAACACTTTGAAAACTATCATCACATTTGAGGAACCAATAGGTAAGCTCTAAACCAAAAAAACAAAAAAAAGGTCAATTGGTTTGATTTTTGTCTAGATAAAGATGTTAAAGAAGGGCGACTATTTGAGAGGCAACCCAAGACTTCTTTTCCTTTCTAATTAATCTTTCTTTCCTACTTACTGAAGCACATTGCACTACTTTAAAATTGTAGTTTTCATCATTTTTATGGAGGAATCTGTTGCAAAGCTTAAAAACAGGTTCCCCACCTTTCTCAAAGATGTGATCTGGAAGATTTATAGCTGTCGACTTGAAAGAATGAAGACATTCAAGAGTTTGGGCCTTCCTGAGGATGTACGTTGGATTATTGAAGCTAAGGTACATTTAACATGGGAGATTCATAAGTCATTTATCAAACCTATGTCAGGAATGAGAAGAAGTTTTTACTTCAAAAAGAGAAGAGCTAAAAGAATGAAGGTTTACCATAAATGTGTAAAGTGGACATATGATAAGTGCTGTCGGAGTAAAGGTATGGTTTCTATAAATCGAGAAGATAAAATTCAATTTATAAAGGATAGACTAAGTAAGGAGTCATTGATTGATATTATTTAGACTCTTGAGACGCATCCTAGTGGCGATATTTATGCTATTCTTCTTGATTTAATGAACTTATTTAATAAAGAAAAAGAGCGCTACTGTCTTGAGAATCTGACATTAAAAGACTCTATTTGCCAATTTATAAGAAAACTGGATGGGAAGTAAATTCTCGATTTATAGAAAGCATTTAAGTCATTATTGAACTTAAAACTAGAGGAAGATATGAGTCTTAATCACAACTATTGTTCATAATCATGCTTTTGTTTAATTTGTCTTATCTTTTTAGTAACTTTTGACTTCTTTACTCATTTTGTTTAATTTCTTCTAGCAACATTATAACGATCATTTGTGTCAGAAATTTTTCAAACTTCTTTGAAAAATGCATGATTTGCATGATCTTGTTGTCGCTGTTTTAATAGTATAAATATGAACTTTTCCACTTGTAAACATAAAATGTCTGAGAGTAAAGAAGAGAAAAAGGGTATCATACTAAAATGAAATCTATTTTATTTTTGGTGAAACTGATTTGGGAAAGGATTGAGAATTTCTAGCTACAGCAAGAGAACTTGGAAATGCATTAGCTGCTAGAAAGATTAACTTTGTATATAGGGGAGGCATCCAAGGCCTAAGGGGAAGTATAGCTATTTCTGCAAGCATTAACGGAAGTAAGGGTTTGAGTGTTCATGTGAAGGAGTTGGATGGTCACATCTTTTCCATAGGACAAGAGTTATAGGTTTTAAGTTTGCCTGAACGTATAGGACGAATGTTCTACCATGCAAAAGCTTTTATCGCTTTACCTGGTGGTTTGGAAACATTGGATGTGATATCTAGCATTACATATTGGGCTAAATTAAACTTTCATAAAAAGCTATTAGGATTGTTAAATGTTAATGGGTTTTATGATAATCTATTGTCTTTTATTGATCATGCTGTGGAAATGGGATTCATACCCTAAGCGACTCGTCATACCATAATTTATACACCAACTACTGATTATCTGATTAATCAACTGCAAATCTATGAACCCAAACAAGATCTATTATTCAAGCAACTAGGTGGGTAATATTCAAACAACAATCAGAAGCATAATTCAGATACCACTCTTTGGTTGTAACTTTCTTTAATCTTATGGTTTTACTCTTAGCATTTTGGTTTACTTTATTGTGTGTTTAGGTTTTTAAATAAAAACGTTCTCTAATCTCTAAAAGACATTAGGACAATGTCTTGTTTAGGTTGGGGAGGAGTAAAAAAACAAGCATAATTTCTCCATTAGATAGTTAGTAAAACCATTAGATGCATGGGATATGCAAAGATGGTAGAGTAAAGAGTTATTCTTAACTCTTGAGACGCATCTTATTAGTTGCATGTTTTAGTTTGAACTAAAAAAAATCATGTCTAGGTGATTTTCAATGATTTTAAGAAGTATATGAATTTTAAGCATGGATCAATTGAATTTAGAGATTTCATAACATGATTGAACAACTGATTGTTAGGATTGGTGATGAATTTTGAGATTGAATGAGTTGAATTTGAAAGCCCCTGACCGTGACCTTTTAAGCCTATTTGATTAATAATGATTATCTTTCTTGTGTGTGATATTCACATATTAAGTTGTCACTCTAGAACTTGTTTTAAATTTGGTTGAGATTACATTTCACATGCACATTTAAAAATGATAAAGGCATTCATTTTCTTTCTTTAGCCTTAGCCAAATAGCCAACCTTGTAATTATACCGTTGATAAGCCCTTTGAGCCTAATTGATTGTTTATTTGTTCTCAACCCATTAACATGTATTTTAATTATATATCAAGTGCTCTTACCTAATTCGGAAGATTGGTAGAGTATTTGAAATTTTTGTGAAATGGGCTTTTGACAAGTGTGGGGGTGTATATATCATCAACTGTAGAATTGCAGAAGTTAAAAAAATAAAAATAAAAAGAGAAAAAGGAAAAAAACATAAAAAAAAAGATATTGATTATTCAAATTAAAATTGTGGGTTGTTGTGATGAGATAAATCTATTCATAAATTAACCCATTTTTCAATTGCTCTATTAATTTCTTAAATGTAGTCCTTCATATCACATTTTACATTCCTTTTACCTTAACCCCATTACAACCCTCAATAAGTCTTTTTGATTTGAATTATGCATGTGAATTAGGTAGTGGGGATTGAGATTTTTAGTAAGTTTATGGTAATACAATTTTTTCAGTTGAATTTGAGTGAAACATTTACCCTTAAACACTTGAGAGATTGAGAGAATGAGTCACAATTATGAATTGGGTTCATTCATTTTCAAATAAAGTTACTAATTTATACTTTTGTTGATTTATGAATGCTATAATCTCTTTATTCTTTAATTGTGTTTTTGCTTATGACTTTACACTTTTGATTTTGTTGAAAGCGTAGTAAGAGCTTATTAGTCACTCTTTGTTGTCCAAAGACGTCCAAAAGCTAGTGTATGGGAATTTGATAAGTAAAATATTTGTATATTTATTTTCTCTTATATGAATATTTTTTGGATGATATTTGAGCTTAATTTAATGAATTTGGGTGTAATTGATAAATAAATAATGATTTTGACATAAGATAGAATTCATTGAAAAATACTAAATTTTGACTCTATTTCAGTTTTCAGGCAATATTTGGAGCTCTAGATGTCGGATTGAGATGTTTTTATATGGATAAAAAACTAAAAAAAATTCATACAACTTTTATGTTGAGGCCAAAACTCAGTTCTGCCTTCAAGAGTATCAAATTTGGCTTAGAATTTGAGCATGTGGATTTGTCCAAGTCTGACCTTTACCCACTAATTTGACCATAACTTGAGATGCAAATGTTGAAATGAGGAGCCCTCATATAGGTTTCCAAGCTAAGATCTAGATCTACAACTTTTATGAAGAAAAAAAAGTGAGATTCCACCGTTTTCACTCTCAAAAGTTAGCTGCAATCAAGAAGTAAGGTTGCTACAAGGTCAACATTGGTGGCTTAAAGTTATGACTCATACTTAACAAGTGGAAATTTTCAAGGAACAAAAAACCAGACTGGGTAATGAACTGGTCATGGCACAGGTTCAAGGATTAATGGGTCAATTGGGGTCGGACCAGTCATATTAAAATATTACAATTTATTAGTGGCAATATATATTTTAATATATTTTTAAACTTCTATAGATAAAAATGAAGATCTTTAGAAAAAATGCTTAAAATTTATTAGTATTAGTTATGGTGTCTGTACTTATGCAATGATATCTCCTTTCTTATAATAAATTAATTATTATATCCCCCAAAATCTTCTTTTTTTCTTAGATTTTTTCTTTCTTTACTTACTTTTCTCTTCATTTTGGTCTTCAAACTTTCATTTTTCCCTCAAAAATAGTGTGAGATAGTAGTTAGAGGAATAAAAAAATGTATTTTAAAAAAAGGGTACTGGTCCGACCATCGATTTTGACCGGTTTAAACCAGTTCGACCGGTTCACCGGTTTAACACACTAACCGGATCTGACCACCGACTGGTTCACCGGTTTGACCGGTCGATCCAGTCCGATTTTTAGACATTGGAACTTTTTGCACCCTATCCATCTATAAATAAAGGAGTGGAAGATGCAAGGAGACATACCATCTTATAGTTCAATTTCATGCATTGTATTGTTTCTCTCATGCCTCATTGGAAGGCTTAGGTAGACCTCCTTCATAGATGGTATAAGTTTCCACCTACATGGAAGGTTTTACCTCCTACAATTAAAGTTTCACCCCAAGATTTTTAATACTCACATTTTCATATAAACATCAAATTCAATCCATTTAATTCTCAATATAAACTCCAACAAGCTACAATAATTATAGAAATTCAAATTTAAAGGACTAATTATCATGAATCTTAATTTTTGATTGAAACCTTAATTTTAAGTTTCTCAAATCAACCATGTAGTTAAAGCTAAACCATACACATTCTTATTTTAACACTATTAGTGCCATTAAAAGCTAAAGAATAAATTGCAACACCTAAAAATTTAAAATATAATAAATCTTGGATTTTTCACTATCAAATAATTAATGGAACTAAGAGAAAAAGATGACTGGAGGAAGTTAAATCACTTAACGTGATACCTCCAACTAATTTTCACCTCTCACTCCCCCTCTCTTTCCCGCTCTTGTTGTAGTTGTACAAGACCGAAGGAGTACCCTTTAAGTTTAAAAAATGAGGAGGGAGTTCGTTGCTCCCATTGGTTTATATTAGGGAAAATCCAAAAAAAAAAGAACTTTTAAAATGCTAAAAGACAAAAAGATATTTCGAATATTCATAATGTAAAAGAGATGTGAGGGTATGATTTGTCCTTTACAAAATTAAATTGAAATGACATAAATGTCCCAACGATAAAGTAGATCTACCTCTCAATCTCAAACTTGTCCTCTCCCACCACTTTCTCACTCCTCTACCAACTACTCCTTTGCTTTCCCTTAGCCATTTTCTTCACCGCCACTACCAATTCCAAACCCAACACCTCTCAAACCCTCAACGCCCATATCCCTAATATCCCCATCACCACTGCTATTGTTGCTCAATCCATTGCTTTCTTTGACCCACATTGCAATCGCAAGAATTTTGACATCTATGTTCTCTCGCTGACGAAGACAACGATCTCTTGTTCAGGTCGCCTTTCAAGTCAAGGCTGAGCCATGTCCTCTCCTAAAACTCTCTAGGAGGATTATTTCAATCAAGCCCCTAAAAATCTCTTCAATATCTATGTCCATGCTGATACCCCATTCTCGTATGATCCTCCGTTCTCTGGTGTTTTCTTTGATTGAACCATCCCTTCTAAACACACAACAGGTACTCCCCGACGCTAAGTTCAACAGTATGTCATCTCTTCATGCATGCTCTTATTGACAATCCTTCCAGTTGTTGGCAAATATGCCTCCTTTAATGTTCTCTTCTTTTTTTAATAAAATTGTTTGGATTCATTTGTTTATGATGAAATATGTGCAATGTTGATCTGATTTTTTTTTATTTCCGGCTTACTGATGATGAATAGGTGTTGAGTAATGATTGATGACGAAGAGGGAGCAATTATTTCCCTTAGTGTACAAGTGAAGGAAGGAAGAAGAAAATGAAGAAATAGTGATTGGCGTTTATTGTATTGAGGAGGGGTTAATAAAGCCCACTTTTGGGGTTATTGCTCTTCTCCAATAAGGAGGTCAACAGGATGGTGGGAAATACAAAAGTCCAGGGATTATTGCATTTTGAGTTTTCATTGTCACAAACTGTCAATTTTAAATGGGGTTAATACTTTTAAAAAAGAATTATTTGAGGGCATTTGTGTCATTTCCTTTTAACTTCAAAAAGGATAAACTGGATACTAATACCTTTATAATATTATGAATATTCATAACACCTTTTTTTCTTTTTCTATTTGTAAATTTATTTATCTGTCTTTTTTCCTTTATATATATATATATATATATATATATATAAAACTTATTATTATTTTAATCTCTTTTACTTTTTATAAATAGTATTTTGAGTAATTTCCTATTACTCAAATAATCACATGATAAACTATTTTCTATCATGGAATAATTCTTTTCTAATGATTACTTAAATTTGGGATTAAAAAAATTAGAATGTTACAGAACTCTCTATTGGGCTTCCTACAACACCTCAAACCAAACAACTAAATACTTAACCAAAGTATTATGAATATCGCCAATAAGGATGTTTAACATCCAAATCATCAAAATATAAAATCAGTTCAAATAAAGCCCATATTACAGTGTTAAATCTAATCCTTGAAATATTTCAACAAAACAAATTAAAATGTGGAAAGTCTTATGATCATGAAAAATAATAACAACATAACATGTGTTATAGGAGCACAAGAAATCCTTCAGGGCTCACTCCATGGGTTCCTTCATTTACTCCATACTAGAACAATTACCTAAAAAATGTTAATATAAGGGATGAGATTCAACTTCTCAGTAACTACTGAAAGTTCTACCATACACAAGCAAGCCATATATGATAAAAAGAAGGAACTGATTATGTATACATTTGTATGTACCATTATCCTTAACAACTACAAGTTTAATCATCATTATGTAAATTTGTATTTTCATCACAACATGTCATATACAATTATGCAATATGCCAGATGCAACTTCCCTTATATCACCATCCATCCTTATACCACTGATTGAAGCCATAGGCTAACACTTAGTTCAATAAAAACCCATCCATTTGAATGGATTGTCCCAAACTCATCAGTTCTTAAGATACACCATCCCAAAGGTATAAATCTTAAGTCTGGATTATGGATCCCCTCCTTAAAAGAGCATAACTAAGGAGGTGTCATATGTCCCATAGCTCCAAAGCAATCTTGGCTAAGGGAAAACATGGAAAAAAAATGGCCTTGACAAGTGCCATACATTGTGCATTGAGTGAAGGCCTACCACGTGGTAAATGATCTCACTATACAAATTCCTTTTTACTCCAATCTATCATAAATACAACCACCATGACAGTTATATTTAATCACCAATAAATATCATATCATTAAAAGATAAGGTATAATAAATCATGATTTCATTCATATCAAATATCATCATATATTCAAACATGCTAAAAAGAAAATAATAATCCAACAATATATTAATTATAATTAAATTATTAACTATGTGAATAAAATGAATTATAGAGAAATTTACTTATAACATTACTTATTTGAGAATTTACAATACATACACATACACATATAATTCAGCCCATGTTTTTATAAAAAAAATAGTCATTCACAATCATACACAATTCACAAGTATATAGAAGAATATTAAGAGTTACTTACTATTCCCTAGTTCACAAGTAATCACACAAAAAGCTACTCCAAAACTCTCAAAGAGAATCTACAAGGTCACAATTATAAATATCTATCAATATATGACCCATGCTAGTCCAAAGTTATTCTAAGGCAACACCATAGGAATTAACTATGTTTTCTTTTTATAAACTTAGGATGTATCTTGCAGTAACTATAAAAATATAGCTATATTTGAATAAAAAGAACATGTATGTTATTGTGAACTAGCACTAAAATATAAAGAGAGGGATTAATGCATGAAAAAAGAAATTGACAAAAAAGGCATGGCACACGTAGAGAGAGAGAGAGGAAGATATTATAAATATGTATCCTTTTGAAATTCCCAATGTGTTAATGGAAATGATGAAAGAACAATGAGTGAATGTGGGCCCATAAATAAGGTGTGTGTGTGTATAATACATGTAAACTTAAGCTCTCACATTAGCATTGAAATGAAAATGGCGTTGGTCTTTGTTAAGAATTATATATATATATATATATATATATATATATATATATATATATATATATAAGCTTGGAAGGAAACTCATGTGTGTTTGGAACAACGATTGCAAAAGTTGCTTTTTTCAATCTGACTTTTTACAATTTTACTTTTAGGTAAAAGTCAGATTGTGTAATGTAATTTATGTTTGGATTAACAGTTGTATAAGTGACTTTTGCAAAAGTAGAACTTGTTTGGATTGGCTTTAGCATAAGTGGCTTTTGTGATAGTTGTAAGAATAAAATTAAATTAAAAATTATAAAATAGTTATAAAGTTAAAGTTGGGAATTTGGCAATAAAAAAATACATAATTTGATGAAATAATATTACATAACTAATTGGATTACATGTCCCGTATAATTTGGTGTCTAATTGAGTCACGAATATGATTCATTTAGGAGGAAGATCACCTATCATAATTTGTTGCGAAAGACTGTTCATCTACACTATTATTATCTACATAGACTATATTCCCAGCTTCAGCTTGCCGAAAATGAATGTCAGTGGCATAATTTCTTCTAATAAAATTATGTAGGGCCATTATTACATAAACAATGCGGACTTGTGTCTGATAGCTGTACTTGTGCATTTTTTGTAGCAATTCAAATCAATTATTCCATACTCCAAAAGTCCTTTCTATAGTAGATCTCAAACTAGAATGATAAAAATTGAAAGTCTCATTAGCATTTCTAAATCCAGGTTGGCGATTAAATTCTGGCAGATGATAACGCTCACATCTATAGGGACCAAGATAACCAAGTTGTGTCAGATAGCCAGCATAAACCAAATAATATTTTCCTAACAAATGTTGAAATCAATCCAAACTGTGAGATTAATTAAAGTGTGAAATGATAGTAATTGAACAAAAGGTGACGGAAATATACTTGTAGGTGGATGAGGGAAATTAATAGATGGATTTGAAACAGTAGATTGAAACACACGAGCATCATGTGCAGTACCTTCCCAACCCGCCAACACGAACATAAAATGCATATCCCAATCACATATAGCCATTAGATTCTATATTGGATATCCCTTTCTCCTAATACATTTGTCCCATGTGGGACTAGTGATTACACACTTAATGTGAGTTCTATTTATTGCTCCAATTGAATCTTTGAAGTATGAATAATATCAGGGATCATTCAGTATTTTTGGGTGGCATTCATGGAATTCAGGATTGCACGGTTTGATATTTTCCTGCACTAGACTAATGCAAGCATCTAATATGGTGTGTAAAAGCCTACTGATTGTTTCCCCTGAATGTTGAAAGAGTTCCTATACCACCTTATTGCCTACTCAATGGCTAACAGTGAGAAAAAATATGGCAACCATTTCCTTGATCCCAACATTCATTGAATTCTATAACCCATGTTCGACCAATTTATGGCACAAGCTGTAGAAGACATATTTTTCCACTCTAAACATGTCATGACAGCGTGAACCATAGGTTGTAAATATCTCTTAGAACCATAAATAACCAATGTGTTTACTTGTTTTGAGCGGTTTTTTGCACATGAAAGGCACCCAATATTGACACTGGAACGCAGTCAATTGTTAATGCTCTGTTAACTCATCATTTATAAGAGATACTACTCGAGACTGGTCATCTTCCTCCACTATGCCAGGTAAGTTTTGATTGTTCCAATTTGCCATTGATTATGTACCATGTGAGTGTGATTAAATTCAAGTGTGAGTAATGGAAAGAAAAAAAATAGACCAAATAAGAACTTAATGATACATGTAAACACATTCAAGTATTGGTATAAAAGGTAGTTCACCAAACATGTTGTCATAAAGTCAAATATTGTCATAAGTTACAAACACAAACATAATTAAACTACACGGACATAAATAGTTTAGGTACATCTAGGGGTAATGAACGATAAACGATATCTACAGATTGTAAACCATAAACCGCAACCATTGAACCATGAATTGCTTGTTCCATTTAGAGATTGACACAAATGTTTCCTAGCTAGTCTTGTCCATTAAAAGCTTCATACATCGGTTTCGAAAGTCCTCATCACATAGGACTTTGTCAAAGTTAAGTACCTGATTCATAACAACATTGACACTGACATCTTTGATAGCATCTAATGTTGCTGCTCTGTCCTTGCATAAGCTATCACATTCACTGGATCTGCAATTTGTTGTGAAGCTAGAAGTTTCTGTTTTTTTCTTAAGACTGGCCTGATTAAGTCTTTTCCTCTTGGCGAACCCTCCTGAACTAGTAGGAAAGGTTGGTGCTGTCTCAGTTGATAAGCCAATGCTATGAAAATCATTTGTCACCCCTATATTAGCAGTTGGGTTGGCTTTGAAGGAATCATCTTCATTGTCCCCTGAACCTTCTTGTTCATCCATTGGTGGTTGGTAGACAACTTCCTCCTCTGCCTGTTGTGTCTGTGTCTATGGCTGTGTGAAAGATGGTGCAAAAATATCATCGCCAGTTGCCATAACATCCTTGAATATAATTCTTAGTTCTCTTTCAAACTCAAGGCTTGAACGCCTAAACTTTTTGTATCCCAAATTAACCAACATGCATCTAGGTAAATAAAATCAATACCTTAATTTAAAAAAGAAATACTTGTGTCAATTGAATTAGATACTACCACTTATCAGATGCTACCTAAATTTATAGTTATTTTTAACCTGTAATTTCTGGTTCCACCACTTATCGGATGCTACCACCTTATTGGTTACAGGGTCTCGGCCCACACCAGTCTCTTTTGTTAACAAATCACAAGTCTACAAATCCTTCTTTAATATATCTAACCTATTCTTCAATCGTTTCTTGTCATATGATTTCCCCGTCTTGTCATTGAATGTGGAGACTATGTTTTTCCATCCTGTCTTCGTAAATGAAAACCCATTTCGTTCTTTGGGGTAAATTTGGTCAAGGCATGTATTGATAAAAATCTCAGTTGTCTCTTCATCCCAAAATGCTTTGCTGTCCATTTTTTCTATGAAAAAGTTTGACACCTACTCTATTAAAAAGTTCATTAAATTATCAACACAAAGCACATGACATTGCAATGGACCACAACTATTTGTTACCAAACACGCGTCCAAGATCACTACATAACATAACAACAAATCATACAAGAACTCTATACATGCATTCATATCTGGCTTCTAAGAAAAAGAAAAAAAAAATTATCCGTAAAAAAGTAACCCACACAACTATATCAGATCAGATTAAGTTCAAAATTGAAGTTAATACATTGTTTTAATGGTTAGAAATGCATGAACAAAACTTAAATAGAATCCTAGGTTGAAACTTAAATAGAATCTGCAATAACTACCATGCAATATAAATAACATGATGCTCACTTGAAACTCTTAGTTGTAAATTCAAACCTATTTTAGGGCAGAGAGATCCAAAATCACTTCATCTTTTCAATAAATACATTACGTTTGGAAGACTACAATCCCATGAAATTGAGTAATTAAAAAAAACTCACTTTTCATCTTTACATTGGACTCAAGAATTAGGACCTAAATTTTATACATAGAAAATCAACTCTATATTAATGCAAGAAAACACAATGCATTGTATAAAAAAAGATATACTTCATTTAAATTATTTTTTCCTAAAGATATATTAATACTCTGTTCCTACCTATATCATACGAGTATATCATAATAGTTCATAACTACCAAACGCATTGATATCTAACAGTTGGTTATCTTTCTAATATTAGAACTATGGTGGTTTAAGAAATTATGAGCCTATTGTTAGTTTTCTTGTCTTATGAATCATTTGAGACAAAAACTAAAACAAAGAGATTGTTCTAATATCTAAATGATATATGATCTTTATTTGAGTAAAATCATTTGTGTATTTTTAGTATTACAAAATTCAAAGACACGGAAAATTGGAGCCATTTCTCTCTAAAAGAACAAGAATAAAACAAAGAACTTTTATAAATCAGCCTACGTTCAAACTAAAAAAAAAGGCTAAAGAAAAGTAGCTGATATAAACTGCTATGGAGTTTTGGATTGATATAACCTATGTTTGGAAGGAAGAGAGTTGAAGTGGTAGTAGGAATAACAATAAGGGACAAGCAGAGGGACGGTGAAGCAAAAGGAGACGGTGTGTGTTTGGAACAACATGCTCTATTTTGCTTAGAAGAGCAATAAAAAATGCCAGAAATATCCCATGAACCAAACCAAACACAGTACCAAGCCACACAAAAAATGATAAACCAGAGCAATCAAAAATTTTGAAAAACCAAATTCTGGCCACAATTGCACGGTAAAAAAAGGATAAACTAAACAACAAACATGTGAAAATTTTAAATAGAATCAAGCAACACTTGTAGACCAAAAAAACATTAACCCAGAGCAACTATAATGCTACAAAACAAAATTATTCCGGCCACAGTTGGAGAGGGAAAAAAACTAATGGCACACCATAGATCTGGAAGACTTGAGACCAAACAACGTTTTTACTATACCGAATCCTTGCAAGCAAGCAGCAATGGGATATGCAAAAGTGACATAAATTTTGGATAAGAGCGACTTGTTAACCTTACCACAGGGAAGAGCAAACTGCCGGCAATGAAAGGGAGGAACAGAGACTAGATCGCAAGGTGTCCACGGCCAAAGACCACATGCCAGTAGTTGTTAGAGAAAAAAATACAGAAAACACTCGACCAAAATCACCACAACAGCCTAGATGCATAAATCGACCACTATCAGACTGAGAAGCTTTACGCCATACTCCAAAAGGCCCCGTTGAACATCAACACCAGCTGCCTCACTTCAAGAGCAACGGGGACTGAGACCAAGATGCAGAAAATACAGCCACCACCAACTACTATGGACAACACCACCACATGGAAAAATGATGACAGATCTAGCTGCAACGAGTATCAGATGGCTGCCGAGAGAGGAAAGATCAACAGAGAAGTTCACGAGAGTGATCTGTGTAGAAGAGAACAACGTGAAGTCAGAGAAGATAATAGAAGAGAGAGAAAAATAAAACTACCTCAAACCCATTAAATGCAATAATGGTAATAAATTTTGTGATAAGCCAAAAATAAAAGCTCCAAATGAGGTCTTATTTAAAAAACAACTTATTTTACCATAAGTCATTTTCCATAAAAGCCCACTCATACACTCACAAGTTGTTGCCTCTGATTCAATTGGGCTTATGCCTATGTAATTGGGATTACACAGGGTGAAAACGCTCACCTAAACACTTTGTAAGTGAAGTAGAGGAGAGATAAAATATTAAGTGGATTGAAGGGATGTAAATATACATATACATGAAACATCAAGGTTGGGAGTGAAATAAGAAATAAGTTCTAATATGTAGGTCTACATACTTACACTAAAGAAGGAAGGACAAAACACCATGAGAGCAAATAAATATATAGACACACACACACACTTATATATACACTCAGATGTATACTCCTAAAGAGAATGGTAAAAGCATGATTCGATTTATGAGGTGGGAGAAAAGAAAAGGAGGAAAAAAAACACACACACACACAATACCCACACACAATACTACTCATGGAAAGATAAATTGATTTTTAAAGTATGAATAAACTAGTTGAAAAGAAACATGAGAAAGTGACTAACTATAAAAGATCCCCTTACCAAAACAAAGACAAGAAGTGGGTCAGGAGAGATGAATTAAATTTAAGCCACATGTATTTATGGTTTGGTGGAAACATTATAGTGATGATTTGGGAAAGCAAAAGATAAGACACGACATTCACAATAAGACAAGATAGGAAGCCATGAAAGGTGGAAAGATGAAAAGTAAAATTTTTTTGACAAGACAGAAATAAGAGAACATGCTTAACAATAAGAAGAAATAAGAGGAAAAGAGAGAGATACATGCAACAGTAAGATGTGATAGTTGGAAGAGAAGAAAATGAGAAGAGATTATTTATAAGGGAGGGTTAGGGTTTTTTTTAATCAAAATAAATTTTTTTCAAACAGAAAATTTTTTTTGTTCTATATTACTTTTCAATAATAAGGTAAGTTCATAGACACATACTCATATGTTAAAAATAATTAGGGAGAATTGCTCATAAAGACCTCATTGAAAATTTATTTACTAAATAGGACTTAAGGAAGACTTTCTGCATATAAATGAAGATTGTTCGCACATATATAGGGAAAATATATTAACACAAGAGAAGATCTTTTGCATACGGGAAGATTATTTGCATGCGAAGGTCCCATTTAGTAAATAAGTTTCCAATGAAATATTTTTGATCAATTTTCCCAAATAATTATTTTGAGGGGATATTTCATTTCTATTTATTATTTATTTATTTTTTTAAAATAAATATTTTTTTGGAACTTGGTTCTTTTTTTTAAATTATTAATTTTTTCTAATTTTTTATTAAATAAAATTTAAGCTATAATTAACTCTAAGTGCTAAAAAGGAGGATGTTACACTTCCGCTATAGCTGGTATTCCAGAAATATGATGCTTCTACTCCCCGTTCTCAACATCCTCCATCAACTAAATTATATTTGCAACTACGTCATTTGTTCAATATACTCCCTCATGTTGACCCAAAAATATACTTCCTCCTATTATTTTTATATGGAACAATCTCTCTCCTAGATGTGGTTCTTAATATAAGAAAAAAAATACTTTTTACTTGCATTAAATACTTGTCGCTAGTTAAATCTATTCATTACCTCTCAGGTTTGGATTCTTTCATAATCCTTTGTCTCCTTTTTTTTCTTCTCAAAATCCATTATTGTTAGAACCGGCTAACACCCAAGAGGGAGTGAATTGGGTGTAAGATAAAAACTTAATAAATTTGAAAATCTTTTCGAATCTTAGTGAAATTAATAAGTATGAAAGTGATGAATCATAAATCCACAGTTAGTTTTTCAAATCATATATGCTAGAAATATAAGAGCTTTGGGAAGAGAAGATGCAAACTTTGATTTATCCTAGTTCAATCCAATCTACGATGACTTACGTTCAGTACCCAGGCTCTTCCTGACAATTCAATCCACTATTTCCCTTAAGTTTAATTAGATACTTAAGAACCTCTACAATCCCACAAGTTTGATAAGTTTTACGCAGTGAACTCAAACCACTAAGCGTTATTCTTTTATAACCCTTTTTTAAATCCCAACCTCAAAACAGGATTCGAACCTGTAGTTGAGTGGGTTTTTTTGAAAATTTTAAAATTTTACGGAAGTGTATTCTAGTGGTTCGCAACCCTGTTATTACTCATCAATTCTTATCTTTTCTCATTAATGTAATTAGGGTAATTCTCTGCTCAACTTAATTCATTTATTTACATACACAAGATTGTAGCCACACAAGGCTTCCAAAGTGTCTAAATCACATAAATTTACAGTTCTGAACGCTTAAATCTTTGGTCCACCATCGCATTCTTTTCTCGCGCAACTTCCAATATCCCACCTCTATCCACTTGTCTAAATGGTTAGTTGGGGGAGGGTGAGATTCGAAGGAATCTAGTAGTAAACAAATACTAGAATGCATGCAAGATAAATGATAGAGCATGCTATGCTCGCCTTACGTAGGCTCATGTTCACATAATGACATCTCTACATGCTCAATGTTTCATACAGCATATCTATGGCCACAATATAAACAGAAACAGAGCTTCATTATTCAAATATCCTTCACATAATTAAGTAAAGAAACATACAAGCATAAATATCAAATACATACAAGTAGGGTAAGTTTACTACCTTAATTGCCCTTCCTTGATCCATCGACTTTGATCCGGCTTGACGCAACTATCTGGTCCTAAAATTTCCAAATGTATAATAAATGAGTCATTACTCATCCATGTATTATTCCAAACCCATATTTTTTGTTATCTTTCACAATTTCAATATTTTCTGCACTGTATAATCCTGCATAGTATAGTTTCACTGTTTCCAGAAAATTAGCAGATTTTTCAGTCAGATTATCATAATAAATTCTAGGAAAATCCAATTTGACTGATTCTAAAGCATAAATGAAGCTCTTTAAATTTAATTTGGGGTAAAAATGCTTTAGTCTGACTATTGACATCATAATTATCTCAAAAATTCGTCAAACTTCACTATTCCTAGATTTGTTTCCAGAAACAGGGCAAAATTTCAAAAATTCATCTCTTCCAATATACTTGTCCAAAAATTACAAACTACCCATAAAATTAAATATAAATATTTATAATTTAATCCTGCCAAATTTCAGAATTTTTAGACTATTTTTCTCATGAAATACATTGCATAATGTCACTGCCTCATAGGAGGTAGATCAAACAACATGCATATTCAACTTCATAAATTTCCAAATTTGTATACAAACATCAAAAAATCATGAACACTTGCATATCTATACAATTTTTCCTTCTAAATCCAATAGAATAATCAAAATTACCAAATTCTCACTCCTTTATCATGTCAAGAACAAGGAAAAAAGTTAAGGTTCTTAGGAGTTTTATGTTGTTTTCTTGTTTAATCACTTCCTTTATACTTCTAATCACATGATTAACTACTTAAACACTAAATGTACATGTTTAGAGGAAATTTGGGCAGTATTTCCCCTAGGTTTATCTTCAGCCCATTTTTCAAAAACAAGAGAAAACAAAGCAATATTCACTAACAACATTAACAACAACCTCAACCAAGCCAAGAGAATCAAGTTTTAAAGTTTACCTCTTGATTACTACTCTTTCTCTTTCCTGTCTGAACACTCCTCCTCTCTCTACACCCTTGATTTGTCTAAAAAAACATGGGTTTCATGGAGTAAAAGAGGTTAGGAGAGGTTATAGAGTGATTAGGAGGCAAAAATCACAAGGTTTGCAAGTTCTTACCTTTGATCTATGAAAACCCTAAGCCCTTTGCTTGTTCTTACTCTTTGAAGATACTTGAGCTCTCTCTCTCTCTCTCTCTCTCTTTGTGTAGATGGATGACCGAAAATGAAGATGGAAGGAGGGATGATGATTTAATAAGATATCAAATTTTGTTTTCCAAGTGCTTAATTCCTATTGGTCAAAAATGATGTTTTTCTGTGTAATATTACAAATAATCTCCTTTTCCCTTTTTGCTTTCTTGTCTACTGAATTTAATGAGAGATGAGAGAGTATATATATATATTTCTCCATCTCTTCCATTTGTTGACAAAAAGATGTTCAACGCTTCTTGAAATTCCTTGGTCAAAGTTTCATGTTTTTGCTTTTTGCTTTAACTTCCTTCTTCTTTCTTTAGTGTAACCAAGTCATTTAATTTCCCTTGCTTTTCTTTGTCCCACCGAAATTTGAAGAGGGATGAAACAATTCAATGGCTTCTTGTATGTATAATTAATCTTGCAAAAAATCATTAAAGTCTTCTTGCTTTTTGACTTTACAAATGCTTGTTTCTAATTGGCTCTCGTTCTTTTTCTTCTTGGATTAATATCAACCAAGCAATATATATTCCCCTTTTATCTCTTCATTTGACTGAATTATTCCCCAAGAAAATGGAAAAATAATGGCTGCTTGATTTATTGGTCAAATGACCATTTTGCCCATACATTTATTTCCACTTCGCATTAACTAAAAAACTGGGCAAAATTTTCATCAAACTTTAAAAATTAATATATAATTGTATAGATATCCAATTAGGGTGGTTTCAAAGGCTATATATTCCTTATTGTTTTTGGACGCTACTACTGAAATTCATCAGTTTTATTGGACTAACTTCAAAAATACATATCTCTTTATGTATAGCTCTAAATTACTTATATGACCTATCAAATTAAATCTTGATAAGTCTACAATTTTTGAACATTATTTGCCCATTTAAAAATATCACACAAACATGACTACCACACAGGGAAATTCACTGGCAGCAATACTACTTTGTGTTCCAATTAACTATATTGTGTGTGACTTCTAAATGCATTGTATTGTCATTCTCTCAAACTCTTTTATTCACCATAATATTCCTTTTAATACTCCAAGGTTATTACGTAATTTTGAGGAATACAATTATACCTTACTAGGACGCTTGCTAAATTGAGACATAGTAGTCCACTTGATCCAGGCTTAATTTCAAGCCTTTTGTCCCAAAATTCAGGATATTACAAGTTTGATCCAGGCATTTGTAAAGCCACTTACAACCTTCTCACCGAGATAAAAACTCATCCTTATGCACTGTAATGATACAATCTATTTCCTACTCTCCCTCAATCTTGAGTAACTCTCACAAAGATAGAATGATTACAATGAAATCATACTTCTCTCTATATCAAGTAGATAATGATTAACACTAAAGTACATGGTTGAGTATGACTATAGAGCTTATGTCAGCTAAGATTCATAGTATTAACATATCAATATTATAGGTATAGGCTCTCTCACTTTTCTATTTTGAATGATCTTCTATTTATAGTTGATGAAAAATATTTGGTCGTTGAGCTTTTTCTTCTTCCCATTAAGAATGGTTAGGAACAAGATAATCAATATTTAAATGAGTTTGAAAGAATATCAAAAAATATGAGACAGTGATTAAAAACTATGAACAATATCCCTCGAGTGAGACTTTAAATCACTCAAGTGATTTCTTATCAGTTGAGTGCTTACTTTATCACTCAAGTATTCAACTGATATTTTACTGATAATCACTAGTGAGTGACTTAGTAGTGATGTTTGTGAAAATGAATATCACTCGAGTGCATATTCATTCACTCTAGTGATCTTCCATATGTTTAAAAAAAGTTGCTCAATCACTACTAAGTAACTTGAGTGCACTTTCAGATCACTTGCAAAATATCACTAATCACCACCTGTTATGCCTATCGTTATAGTATAGTGGTGAGTATTCTTGCCTGTCATGCAGGCGACCCGAGTTCGATCCCCAGCAACGGCGTCAAAAACTTGATGCTACTAAATTTTAAATCAGCACCGCAAGTGTACTAGCTATGAAAATAGTATAATAGCGAATCAAGTTCATCTCATAAAGATCCAATTGAATTAGTGATTAGGCATTAAATTTCTCATTTTCATTTAAGTTGAGCAAATCAGAGAGAAAATTTGAAAATTGAATTAAACAAGTGCAAAAGTATTAACTAATGTTTATAAAATTTCAAATTGATCTAGAGTAACTAATCCCCTTTTTAAGTCTTAGAGTATTTATTTACCCAAATAAAAGCACTTAATGTTAAATTGTTAATTTAAAGTTTAAATGGATATAAATATCTTCCAATTACTTATACCCCTCTCGCAAGTTAAAATTATTATTCCTAACTAATTTACTCAATAGGCAATAAATGTCCAAATTCACTATAATAAGATTATATGGGTCCAATAGGTATATTCATATCTTATTAGAAAATTAGAATAAATTCTAATCCCACATTACTTAATCATATAGTTCAATTAAGATCTATCTTCCAAGGCTAATCTAAATTCTCCAATTCATACTTAGTGGTGATGAAGCACAAAGTAGACAAAACAATATAGATTAAGTAAACAAAAATAACAATAAGTACAAATAAATGGTTCATACATGCTCAAATCCCAAAATTAGTTCACAGCTACTAAAGCTTCAAGAACAATTATCTAGACATAGCTTTAAAGATCATCATAGTAGCAGCAAATCCAAAGTTCAGAATCATAATGAAAATCAAAGAAAAGGAATAAACACAGAGCAGTGAAATTAAGCACACTGAGCTTCCCTGGCTACCTTTCAGCTAGCGATGATGTTGATCACCTCTGCCATAAAGTCTGCCTCGCTCCTCCTCAATTGCCTCTCTTCTCGCTTCCCAAACCAGCAGCTCACTTTGATACCCAAATCACTCTGGTTCTTCAATTAATCAGCTCCAGAAAGTAAATCACCGACCCAGTAGCTCGTGTTCTCTATTGCAACTCTCGGAAGGCAATAATCCACTATGATAAAGATGATAAATCCTTGTGCGGCTGCCTCGCTTCCTTTTTCTCTAATATCCAATTTCCAGCTCCTCACTCCTAATTGCATTGTGTCTTCTTTTTGTTTTTTTAGGTCAGACTTTCAAATCTCCCAAAACGATGTCGCATGGCTACTGGAAGGAAGAAAGGAAATTAATATATAATAATAGTAATAATTATTATTATAATCCAAAAAAATTTCTTTTTTTTCTAAGAAGACTTTAAACTAATATTATTATCTATCTATTCTTTCACCTAAACTTAATTATTTTTATTTTAATCTTAAACTAGAATATTTATAATAAATCCTAAAAATTATGCACCAATTTCATTTAATCTTATAATAATATAATCTCTTAGAAATATTTTAAAATTTTCCTAGATAACTCTCCAAACATTTCCATAATATCCTTTAAATGTATAAAATATGGAGAGTTATCATTTGTAAGTGTCATGCAAGTGATCATAGATCACTCGAGTGATTTTCTCAATCACTCGAGTGGTCTTCATTAGAAGATCACATTAATTTCATTATTACTTGCAAGCGACTCGCAAGTGATTGACATCACTCGAGTGATTTAGTCTTTGTTGAGTATATCACTCTTAGATTACTTGCAAGTGACTTGCAAGTGATTGACATCATTAGAGTGATTTAGTCTTTTTTGAGTATATCACTCTTAGATTGCTTGCAAGTTACTTGTAAATGCTTGCAAGTGATGTCCATCACTCGACTGATTCTTATATCACTCAAGTGCCATTTTTTCTTTTCAGAACATGGATAGTGTGGCATAGAGGTCAACTTCCGTAGGTATAAATTTTTAACTGTAACTCTAAATTTAGAAAATGAATCATCCCTAGAAAGATCTTTAAGTCTTCTTTTCAATGCAACAAGAAATAGTTCCAAATTCATTGTCTGCCAAACTTTATGATCAAATCAGTAGCTACTAATTTAGAACACAACGTTGATTTCATTAACTTATGAAGTTCATATCTCTTTCATCTAAAACTCTTTAAGCATGAAATATATGTCCAAAAACCATTTAGGGTCTAGTTTCATATGAAACAAGTTTTTCCTCAATTGGAGTTGTAGTATAGGAAATATGTAACACCCCAACTTTTGGGACAAGAGGATTGAGAATAAGCCTGACTAAAGTGGATTGCTAAGTCCCGTTTTAACAAATATCCCAGTAAGGAATAATTTTATTCCCTAAAATTAAATGGAATTAAATGGAAAATTAGAGAGCATAGGAAGTGATAAAACAAAGCAATTAGAAGTCACACATAGCATAATTATGTGGAAGCACAAATTATAACAAATGAGATTTGCAACCAGTGAATTTCCCTGTGCGACAATCTTTTTGTGTGACATTTTTCAATAGACAAATGATGTCCAAAAATCATGAAAATTTCCAGAATGAAATTAGACTTATCAAGATTTAATTTGATGGGTGATATAAGCCACTTGGAGGTGTACACAAAGAGATATGTATTTTTGAATTTAACCCAGTGAAATTGGCGATTTTCAGTGGCAGCGTCCAAAAACAATAATTCTGGGAATTTTGAGCTTACAATTGGTTAAAGGCTATATTTTTCCTTAAAACTAGACTTAATAAGGGCCACATAGCCTTTATAACCACCCTAATTGGATATCTATACAATTAGATAAGAATTTTCAAAGTTTGATGAAAATTCTGCCAGATTTTCAGCAAGGTGCGAAAATGGGAAAAAATGTAATGGCAAAATGGTCATTTGACCAATAAAGTCAGAAGCCATTTATTTTTCCCTTTAATTGAGATGAATTATGGTTGAAGTAGGGAGCAAGAAAGGGAAATAGAATTATTTTGTAATATTAAACAAAAACCTATATATTTTGGACCAACAAGAGACAACCATGTGTAAAGTAACTTAAGGCTAATGCATTAAGTCTTTATTCCTTTATCTTCATTCATTCATTCTCAGGAAAAATTGATTAAAGGAGAGAGGAGGAGTAGCTGAATGAAAGAAGCAAGAAGAGCTTAGAGTTCTTCCAAAATTCAAGGTAAGAAGCATGTATACTTCAAGTTTATGCTTCCAAATCATGTAGGAACCTCTTCTAACATCTCTTTCTCCTTAAAATCCATGGTTTTCAAGACAAACTCAAGAGAGAGGGGATGGTGAATAGTGACATTTTAGAGAGAGAAAGTGGTGAAATCAAGAGGTAATCTCATAAACTTGATCCTCTTGTGCTATATGTTGTTGTTGTGGATGTTGGCTTATTTTTGTAGATTTTGTGATTTTGGGAAGTTCAAACCCTAAGGGGTTATGCTGCCCAATTTTCTAATAATCATGGGGGAAAATTTTTTAAGTGATTAAACAAGTTATTAGAGGCGAAAAGAAGGAGGTTTATGGATTTAGAATCAAGAAACAACATTTTCTCTTAATTTTCCAGATCTGGTCCGGGGGTATTTTCATCCTGTTTGATCTAGAATTTCATCGATTTGATGTTTATATTGAGTTTAGAAGGGAAAATTTTGTAGCGTTCATGGAGACCGCGAAGTGAGAAAAGCCCTAGAATGTGAAATGACCAAACTACCCTTAAAACCCCAAGTTAGGGGCTGCCAAGGGTAATTTCGTAATTTGGGCCTGATTTTGACTAATCTGAGGTTAAAAATGGATTCTACACACAAAATTTTGTAGGATTAGCCCAGGTCATAATTTTTGGAATAGTACAATTTGACCGGGTACGAAAGGGCATGGACCAGGTTCCCAGGGGTATTTTGGTAATTTTCCAATTTTGATTCAAGATAACCAACACAATGAATTTAGAATGAGTTATGAATAAATAATAACTCATTTATCCTAAATTTGTAATTTTAGGATATACCGATAGCCCGAGCCAGACACGGAGCTGGATCGATTGATAGGCAAGGAAAGGGCACATTCCAGGTAGTAACTTCTTCCTACGTATACTATGTGATTACTAAATGTTGTTTATGTCATTCACTGTAACATGAGCTAGTGTCTTTGACACACCAATTTTCCATGTTGTGGTCAGGGATCCAACAAGGGCGCCAAGTAGACCAAGGTGCAGACATATAGTTTGGCCTTGGGCAAATGTACACATAGTTTCGATCATCTTACATGACATGGCATAGCATATCTATTTTCACATTCTATATGTTTGAAAGCATGTTACTACTGAGATTCCCCCGAATCTCACCCTTTCCATAAACATTTAAAGTTTCCAGCAGCAGACAGTGGCTCAAATAGCATAATCGTAATTACTAGCGACGGAAGGTTCCGGGCCAATACGAGAGGAGGCGTTGGTTATCTGAAGACCTTTATATTTGTTAAGGTCTGTATTATTCTGTACACCCCTATAGGGAATTCTGTATGTAATCAAGCAATATTGTTTCAATATATCAGTATATTTATGCTATTTCTATATGCCCACTGAGCTACGCAATTGCTACTCTGAGCAATATCAATAATAAGACGGGGTCTTACATAATAACATGAGAAATTATAGTGTCAGTTTTCGAGATCCATATCTCTTTCGTCTGAAATCTATTGAGCTTGATCTTGGTGCTTGTGTTTCGAATTTGAAATCTCATTTTATATGAAATAAGTTTCATCTTATTCGGATTTACAGTTTGAGAGATATGAACTAATTGCCAAACCTCTATATTGCTGAATGAAAACATAGCTAAACAAAATATGTTGAACTTTGATAATCACTCGAGTGGAGCTTCTATAACTCAAGTGAAACATATAGAAATCACTTTTGGAGATGCAACTCAAGTGAAAGTGAGTGTGACTCGAGTGAAGATGAAATAGCTTCCAGGTAAGGTATTTTAATTTCGAATTGAGTCATTCCAACTTTCATTTGATCATAGAGATTTCTAATATCAAATCTAAGAATTTGAATATTGATATTCCCATTATATTTTGCAAGTTATTCTTTCTTTAATATCTTCCCTTCTTCTTATTGATTATTCTCCAAAATCATTTTGATAATTTCTTGCTTTCTTGACTAATGTCTTCAATCTCTTTCTTCTTTTTCCTCTTAATTATTCTCCAAAATTCAATTTAGTAGCTTCTTTTTTCTCTTCAATTTCTCTCCTCCTATGTGATAACTTCTTTCTTCTTATTCTTTCTCAAAATTTATAAAATATAATAATAATAATTATAGAGAATATTAAATTTGAACCATTCATTTTTTGATTTGAGGGTGGAGATGAGATTCTAAGAAGAAAATGAAGAGAAGGATTTTGAGAGTATCATCTTCCTTATCTCTCATGTACTCTTATAAATAAGGATATAATTAAAAATAAAAATATATATCTTACACCTTTATTGTTTTCAGCTATCATTTTGAACCACGTTATTTTGGTAGTTATTCCTTATAAAAAATATTGGAGGGAGTGTTGAATTTATCAAATATTTTTTAGAAACTAATCATCACCATATTATAAAGAGCTTCTTCCTTAATTGGTTTTTTAGGTGATAAAGTAATTTTCTAAAATTTATCGGCCAAATGATAATCTTTAACTACATTTTTTGAATTATTTCTAGAGCTAAGAATAAGAGCTGACCTGTTTAGGCTCGACTTCCATAAAACCCCCAATTTATGAAGCCCGATCCTTGTACTATCGAGTCAGGGACGAGCTCACGGGCTTCAAGCCTGTTTAACTAAAACAATACTATTTTTTATTCTATTTAAAGAAATAAATTTGAAACAATAAATTCCTAATTTAAAACATAAATATCATCAAAATTAATTACAAAGAAATAAAATTAAAATAACAAGGTATTGTGGATGAAAATTTCAACACTTTACACATATATGCTTATATTGTCTTACATGAAAATTGTTATTGGTAGCCATATGAAAGTAAACTTATATTTTTTTTTTACGAAAAACAATCTTTATAGGTATCCACACCTAAGAATTTATCCTAGGTGATGAGTGAAGCCACAACATAATGATTTGAACAAAACTTAACTCTTTTTTTTGGGAAAAGATGCATTATATTAAACTTGAACGAGTGTCCGTATATTGAAAATTAGAGAGACAACATAACTGAAACAACAATTACTAAAAAACATTGTTAGAAAACTATTAGACTATTTTAGCTATTTATGACCACCATCATTAGCCACCGAGAAAGCTACATCCTTCATGAGAATCTGGTTAAACCGTGGAGGGGGTCTTAATATCCAATCTTGTGGACAAGGCCTATCCAAAGAAACTCTTGCCACCCAATTCGGAGCTTGATTAGCTTCCCATATGGTCCATTTAAATTGATGATTTCTTATACTTTATCTAAGAGTGATAATGTGCTCCATAATGACATCACTATTGGAAATTATGCCATAGGGCCAATCATTATATTTGAACATTGTTATTTAATGAATTTTTTCATTTTGTTATCATATTATTTGCATGTTCATAGTGATAACTATATCCTTGGATAAATCATAATGATTGTCCTAAATGTCCCTGGCCGATCATCTATGCGGGAGCAAAGATGAAATAAGACCAGTATGACTTTGAAGAGGTATGGAGATACGAATCAAATTCCTAGGCACTTTTAAGAGTACAAGGTGCTAGACTAACCTGCTATGAGAAAGCTGCATGGATAAAGACATAAGCGTGTCTCATATATAACCATGTCACTATGGTCTTTGACCTAAGATCATCATAGATTCCTACATGAGAGTCGCTCAGCTTTAACCTAGTCAAAAGTCATCTTTGACTGGATGATGATAAAGGCTATGTTCGGGCTTAGTGGTTTTCATGTAGAAAAATGTGAATGGTCAAGATGGAATTTGTCCCTCACATTAGTAGAGAAATATTACTGGGCCCCTCAATGAGTGAGTCTGAGAAATATATGGACATACTATGATGGAAAGGAGTTTCCATTTCTTTAGTCAGACTACTTAGGGATCGAGAACGTAATTGTCAGGAATAGGAGGATGACATTCTCCATGCCTCACCCTTGACCAAAATATTGTGTGACAAAAAGGACATGATGTGATTGTATGACAAGTTGCATCGGTTTATCGATAATCATATGAATTGAGTAGTCGTAATGTCTTGTTAGACATTGCTTAAGACTTGTGGGTTAATATAGTCATTAGCCCACTGCCAACTTCATATGAGCCTACAGGGTCGCACACAAAAATAGCCCAACACAAGCTATAATGTCCAAATTAATTAAATATAAGATATGTCTAAAATGTAATGATTAATCTAGGGTGGACGAATTTTACACACACACATACATGTTGTGTGAATATTTACTTTTTATATATATATATGGAAAATAAAAATAAAAATAATAATATTATATATACATATATGTATTTTCCACACACACACACATATATATTATTGTGTTAGTTTTAAATTTAATTTTATCTGATAAATTAAATTTAATAACTAACATATTAAGTGTTAATTGATATGATATGGATTTCAAAATTAATTAAGATTAATATTAAAAATCCAATATCCATAATAAAATAAAAAACCCTGAATAGTTATTTAAGTAAGAGCTAGGGTTTTCTACGGATTAAGAAAATAGATAGAGCCGTGAGAAAAAGAAAACTCTAGAAGGACATTGGTGGCACTAGCACGCTGTCCGTATTGGATTCCTCTTTGTGTGGATATCGGTAGAGGGAGTTGATATGAGTTGTAGCTCATTGAGATCAAAAAGAAAGACTAAACATGTAAGAAAGGTACGTTTTTCTACTACTTGATTTAAACGTCACTGACAAATCCGCAGTAGAGATTGAAAGATTTTTTAATTTAATTTTCCGCTGTCTCTACCAATCCCTACAGTGGCATCAGAGCCAGGTCAATTGTGCATTTAAGTTGAGTTTGAGTGCTTATTGTGTGCTTATATATATGTGACATATAAGTTGTATATGATTTTCAAAGGGTCCAAGAAGCATATGGTTTCGTTTCAATTACTACGCTGCTATATAATTTGTTTTGTTTTTGTTATTGCTTTGGATTCGATTGTGAGAAAGCATGTCGCGATTGATAGTGATTAATCACCTTGGCTAACTATTTGTAGCGCGACATAATCATAACATTTTTTTTCATATTGTATGAATTTTTATTTGTTATGGTTTTATTTTCTAAAATTGTTTGGGTATGGTGAACAATATGGCTATACTTTTATAAGGGTTGTAAATTTTTAAATACGGTCTATGTGTCATGCCTTCCTCTATATAGATTGGACGCACATTCTCATCTCATCTCACTCCCCTTATATGTTTAAAGGAGGTTTCTCAATGTATTTTAGTTTCTTACTAGAGAGGTCCTCTCATTAGCTTGAGAGGATTTAGGTTAGGTGAGCCATATTGTGTCATGTTTAAATTATGTTTTTTTATTAGACCATTACATGCATATTTCACACAGACACACATAGACACACACACACACACATATTTATATGAGATACAACCGTGATATATGTATTTATATAAATGAAATAATTAATTAAGCCCTCCAAATGAAATATTAAGTCATAATGTTGTCAATTAATGAATACTTGTCAAAATCTAGATCGCTCAATTATAGGTTCCACTAAAGTGGATGCATTTAAGTTATCTTGGTGAGACAATAGTGAATAATGGTGCTACTCATAAAGATTCATTATTTTTTTGACTTAATTGAGATTAATAAAACAGTTTTGGATCTCAAGGCATTAGATATGATTAAACATGGCAAATCATATGATGATCGAATCCCAAAAAGATCTAAGAGTTACATGTGATGTAATTGGTAAAAAGGTTACCTACCTAAATAACGTGATTTAAGCATCCTGCTAAAACGGACTTAAAATTAAGTGAAATATGGATATTAGCCCACAAATTATTACATTGATGGTTGTTAATTTAGTGGGAGATTACTAACCAACTTTGCATATTTTATTGTAAAATTATGTTGACTAGTAATGCTGCTACACTATCATTGCAATCAGTCCTTGAGAAGGAAAAACTCAATGGGACAAACTTTATTAACTGGTTCAAGAACATAAGAATTATTCTTAAGTAGGAATAAAAAGCATATGTCCTAGATCAACCTATTCCTGAGGTACTTGCAGTTAATGCTCCAAGATCTTAGAAAGATGCTAACACGAAAGCTTGCAGTTATGACCAGTTTTTTATAAACTACAATATTAACAATATGGAGAAATCAATTTCTGAACTGTATGGGATGCTTAAAATTGCTGAACAAAACATTAAAAAAAAGACCAGCACTGTTTTGATGGTTCAGAAATGAAAGGGTATGAAAAGGAAAGGAAAGGGTAAAGGCTTAGGTGGTAAGACTAAAGAGTCAAACAAACCTGTAGCTAAGAAAGCAAAGCCTCCAAAGGAAGGAGTATGCTTCTTCTGTAATGGACTTAGTCATTGGAAGAGGAATTACAAACTCTGCGTCAAAGATATGAAAAAGAACAAGAAGGATAGCGGGGCTATCTATTCAGGTATTTATGTTATAGAAATTCATCTTTCTACTTCCTCTACATGGGTATTAGATACTGCATGTGGTTCTTACATTTGTACGAATGTGTAGGGTCTTAAGGATAGTAGAAAGCTGAAGAAGGACAAAGTGGACCTACGAGTTGGAAATAGAGCAAGAGTTGTTGCTTTAGCTGTATGCACTTATGAATTAGTTCTACCCAGTGGGCTTTTGTTAGTTTTACACAATTGCTATTATATTCCTGCTTTGAGTAGTAACATTGTTTCTCTTTCTTATTTGGATAAGGAAGGTTATACTTCCATTACTGGGAATGGTAAATGTTCTATTTATCGTAATGACGTTTTTCTATGCTAATAGTGATTTGCATGTTAGTCATTATATATTAAATTTGGAACATCCTAATAATGGAAATATCTGTAACGTAACTACTAAAAGGATCAAGTCAAATAATTTGAATCCGACATACCTATGACATTATCGTCTAGGCCATATAAATGAGAAACGCATTTCTAAAACTCCATCAAGATAGATTTCTTAACTCATTTGATTTTGAATCATATGATATATGTGAATCTTGCTTATTAGGAAAGATGACAAATGCACCTTTTATTAGGTATAGTAAGAGGGCCACTGATTTATTGGGCTTCATACATACAAATGTATGTGGACCACTAAATACAACTGTCAGAGGAGGTTATATGTACTTTATTACATTTATAGATGAATTTAGTAGATATGTATATATCTATCTAATGAAACATAAATCTAAATCTTTTGAAATGTTTAAAATATTAAAAAATAAAGTACAAAACCAACTTGTCAAAACAATTAAAGCACTTCGATCTAATTGAGGTAGCAAATATTTGAGTTAAGAGTTCATTAACTATCTTAGGAGTTGTGGGATAATCTCACAATTGACTCCTCCAGGAACACCACAATAGCATGACGTTTTTGAATGGAGCAAATCGAACACTATTAGATATGGTTCGATCTATGATGAGTCCAACAGATCTTCCACTGTCCTTTTGGGGCCATACCCTAGAGATAGTTGTGTTCACGCTAAATCGTGTTTCATCTAAGGCAATTGAAAAGACACCATATGAGATATGGACTAGAAAGAAACTTAGTTTATCTTTTCTCAAAATTTAGGGATGTAAGGTATATGTTAAGCAACATTCCTCAGATAAATTAACGTCTAAATCCTCAAAGTGCTTTTTAATATGGTATCTTAAAGAAATGAATGGATACTATCCTACCAATAATAAAGTGTTTGTTATTCGAAACAATATGTTTCTAGAAAGAGAGTTTATCTCTAAAAGAACTAGTAGGAGCAAGGTACATCTCAAAAAAGTTCGAGTCACAAGAGAGCACATAATCACAGTTGAAAAACAGAGAAGACTCACAACAAGTTGTTGATTCTCCTCAAGTAACACAAGGCCCATACAAATATGAAAGGACACAGCATTTATCTCAGATATATAGATTTCTGATTATTGAAAGTTGTGATGTGTTTCTCATTAAGAAAATAAGCCAACCACCTATTGAGAAGCCATAGTGGGACCAAACTCCAAGAAATGGCTAAATGCCATAGAGTCTGAAATGCAATCCATGTACAACAATCATGCATGGACCTTAGTTGATCCACCTGAAGGTATAAAAAACCATCGGGTACAAATGGGTTTTCAAGGAGAAAACTAATATGGATGGCAATGTAAATGTCTTCAAGGCATGACTAGTTGCAAAAGGATTTACTCAAACTTATGATGTAGACTATGATGAAACCTTTTTCCCTAGTTGTAATTGCCAAATCAATTAGTATCCCTCTTATCATTACAACATATTATGACTATGAAATATGGCCGATAGATGTCAAAATAGCCTTCCTTAATGGAAAGCTGCTTGAGAATTTGTACATAACACAACCTGAAGACTTTATGTGTTTAGAGGACTCTGGTAAAGTGCGCAAGCTTTAAATATCCATTTATAGATTGAAGCAAGCATCTCAGAGTTGGAATCATCATTTTGATAAAGTAGTCAAAGAGTTTGGATTCATTCAAAACATTGATGAACCTTGTGTTTACCTGAAGGTTAGTGGGAGTACAATTATATTTCTAGTACTTTATGTAGATGATATCCTACTCATTGGGAATGACATTCCTACCTTGCAAAGTGTAAAGTCTTGGTTAGGAAAGTATTTCTCGATAAAAGACATAGGTGAAGCCACCTACATCCTAGGGATTAGGATCTATAGAAATATATCGAAGAGACTAATAGGCCTAAGTCAGAGCACATACATAGACAAGATACTACATATGTTTAATATACAGGATTCAAAAAGAGGTTACATGCCCATGTCTCAAGAACACCCATCTTAGCAAGGACATGTGTCCTAGTACACCTGATCAACGAGATCGCATGAGCAAGGTTCCATATGCCTCGGCCATAGGATCCATCATATATGTCATGTTATGTACTTGACCGGATGTCTTATTTGCCTTAAGTATGTATCAACAAGATCCTGGTGAGGGTTATTGGACTGCTGTTAAGAATATCCTAAAGTACTTAAGAATGATTAAGGACTTATTCTTGGTATATGATAGATTGGATGATGAGCTCTATGTAACTGATTACACATATGCAAGTTTCCAAACTGACCAAGATGACTTTAAATCGCAATCTAGATACATATTCCTCCTGAATGGTGGAGCAGTAAGTTGGAAGAGCTCCATGAAAAGCACCGTAGTAGATTCTGCAACAGAAGTTGAATATATAGCAGCATTGGATGCAGTTAAGGAAGCTGTTTAGATCAGAAAGTTCATTACTTAACTAGGGCCGGTATCAAACATCACAAATCCAATAGATTTGTTAAGTAAAAATAGCGGTGCTATTGCATAAGCCAAGGAGCCTAGGTCACATCAAAGGACCAAGTATATACTCAGACGATTTCATCTCATTAGAGAAATCAATGATAGATTGGTATAAAAATATGTAAACTATCAAGAGAAAACAATGTTGTTGATCCTCTTACCAAGCCGCTTGTACAGGCAAACCATGAGCGTCATGTTAGGACAATGGGAATTAGATAAATTAATGATTGTACCTAGTGCAAGCGGGAGAATGTTGGAAATTGTGCCCTAGGGACCAATCATTGTACTTTAAACATTGTTATTCAATGAATTTCTCCATTTTGTTATAATATTATTTGCATGTTCACTGTGATAACTATATCTTTGGATAAATCAAAAAGATTTTCTTAAATGTCTGTGGTTAGTCATCTATGGGGAGCAAAGATGAAATAAGATCAATATGACTTTAAAGAGGTATGGATATACAAATCAAAGTCCTAGGCACTCTTAGGAGTACAAGTTATTTGACCGACCCACTATAAGAAAGCTTCATGGATCAAGTTATAAGCTTGTCTCATGTATAACCACGTCACTATACCCTTTGACCAGAGATCATCATGGATTCCTACATGAGAGTTGCTCATCTTTGACCTAGTCAAAAGTCACCTTTGACAGAGTGATAATAAAGGCTATATTCGGGCTTAGTGGTTTTCATGCAAAGGAATGTGAATGGTCAAGATGGAATTTTCCCCTCATATTGGTAGAGAGATATTACTGGGCCCCTTGATGAGTAAGTCTAAAAAATCTATGGTCATACTATGATGGAAATGAGTTTCCATTTCTATAGTTAGATTACTCAGGGATCGAGAAAGTAATGGTCAGAAATATGAGGATGACATTCTCCATGCCTCATCTTTGACCGAAATATTATGTGATAAAAGGGACATGATATGGTTGTATGACATGTTATATTGGTTTATCGATCCTCATATGAATTGGGTAGTCGTAATGTCTTGTCAGAGGCCGCTTACGACTTATGGGTTAGTATAGTCATTAGCCTACTGCCAACTTCATATGGGCCTATATGGTCGTATACAAAAATAGTCCAATATGAGTTATAATGTCCAAATTCATTGAATCTAAGATATGTCTAGATGTAATAAATGTAATGGTTAATCTAAGGTGAATGAATTTTACACAAACACACACACACACACGTTATGTGAATATTTATTTGATAAATATTTATATGTATATATACATATACATATATGTGTACATATATGGACACATATACATATATGTATATATGTATGTGTGTATGTGCGCGCGCGCGTGTGTATTATATGATAATATTATTATATTGTATTAGTTTTAAATTTAGTTTTATCTTATAAATTAAATTTAACAACTAACATGATAAAGAAATAATATCTTGGATTTAATTTATAAAGATAAATTGAATCTATTTATATTGGCTCTTTATTTAGATTAAATAAATAGGTTAAATTAAAATTGTTGGACATATTTAATTAAACCATATTTAGTTAATTTTCTTCTAAAAAAAATTAAGTGTTAATTAATATGATATGGATTTCAAAATTATTTAAGATTAATTTTAAAAATCCAATATCCATCATAAAATAGAAAACACTGACTAGTTATTTAAGTGAGAGGTAGGGTTTTCTACTGATGAGGAAAATAGATAGAGAGTCATGAGAAAAAGTAAAACTCTAGAGGGACATTGGTAGCGCTAGCACATTGTCTATGTTGGATTCCTATTCGTGTGGATATCAATAAAGGGAGTTAATCTGAGTTGTTAGCTCCTTGAGATCAAAAGGAAAGATTGAACACATAAAAAATGTATGTTTTTCTACTACTTGATTTAAATGCCGTTGACAGATCCGCAGTAGGGGTTGAAAGATTTTTGAATTTTAATTTTCCGTTATGCCTACCAATCCCAACAATCATATTGCCACTCCAGATAGTTACCCATGTTGGAAAGGCAATTTACTAACACCTTGTTGTCTGATTCAAAAATCACTTCTTCTAACTCGTTATCCTTTGCATAAATCAAAGTGTCCTTTATTACTAAGCATTCCGGACTGTAAGAGCAATTGTGGCCTTGCCATTATTAGGATTGTAAGTAGCGTCTATATTGATTTTGATTTGGAATTCGTCAGGTGTCTCCCAGCCTTCATGCTCTTGTGTATACTGAATGGTTTGCATGTGATGACTTCCTTCTATAATAGCCTAACCATTTGCTTCTCAATATTCTGCAACTGTGATACCTGCTTTTGTGAAAGTAAAGTAAAGATCATTGGCCTGGTTATTATATAAAAAGCATTCCTTCCTTTCCATATTTGCCAAAGAGTAACAACAAAGACAACTTTTTGTCTTTTGCACATATTTAAATCACATAGACAATATTTGATCCAATGTTTTAGATCAAAACCATCTTCCTCCTGAAAGTTAAAAGTGAAGGCACTACCAAACCATGTTAATTTTTCCTATGGACAGAAGCATAACAAATGCTGAATGGTTTCAGTTTGGGACTTAAAAAAGAGACACCTATCAACTAAACAACATCTCCTGCGATATAAATTTTCAAAGGTTGGTAACGCATTTGACAATACGCGCCAAAGATCGAGTCTAATCTTATTATTAGATGTGATTAGTTTTGATAATGTCAAATATTAAGAGCAAAAAGTTTATATAATGTATTTATTTTATACTTTGACTAACTAATGTATTTAATATGAAATATCTTGTAGATTAGTCAAACAAAGAAAGAAGATATCAAGTGGGAATATGGAAATTGATCAAGAAGAAAAGATTGAGAAGATATTGAATATAGAGGTTATTAAATATAGGGAGAAATCAAGAAAAGAAAGAAGTTATTAAGTTTGATTATTGGGAATGATAAAAAATGATAAAAAGAAAGAATAGAAGAGATTGAAGAAAGAATAACTTGCAAAATATAATGGGAATATCAAGTTTCAAATTCATAGATTTGATATTAGAGGTTTTTATGATCAAATGGAAGTTTAAATAACTTAATCGGAAGTTAAAGTTCCTGGATTTGTCAAAATATTGAGGTTTATTCGAATAAGAGAAGTTTTATTTGAATAACAACACTTTTGTTCGAGTAAGGGGAGTTTCATTTAAATAAGAGTTGTTTTATTCTAATAAAGCAGCAAGCTCTGTTTCGTTCAGCATGAGTAAGGTTCAGTGATTTGGTCATATCTCCTAAACCACAACTTCGATTGATCTGAAACTTATTTCATATGAAACTAAATTTTCAATGTGACACTTAGACACCAAGATCAAGTTAAAAGGTGTTCAAATGAAAGAATGAATTTTGAAATATGACACTCATTTATTAGCGCTGTATTTCAGAACATGTTCAGTATTTTGGACATATCTCTCAAACCACAAATTCAATTGAGATAAAACCTAATTCATATGAAACTAGACTTAAAATGAGACACACAAATATCAAGATGAAGTTCAAAGGTGTTCAGATGAAAGAGATATGAATTTTGAAAATTGGTGCTTGAAATCAGTGTACTATTCTAGACCAATTGATACAAATTGTATCATAACTTTTGGAATACATAGTATTTATGATTGATTCTAGTTGCTGTACAAAGTAGACTTAAAGAGATTTATGGGGATAGGTCATTTTCTAAATTTGGAGTTATATCCAAAGAGTTATGCTTGTTAAATTCAGAGGTTATTCGAATAATGGCTTACGTATTCAAATAAACATATTCAGTATCAAAGATGCATTATTCGAATAGAGCAAGTTGAATGCAAATAAAATCACCTATTTTATGTGAGAGGCTATTCAAATAAGGGACTGATTATTCTAATACACTTTAAGTTTTGAAAGTTTATTCGGATAGAGGATGATGATGTATTGATTAAAGAATATTTATTATCAAAGACTTTTATTTGAATAACAATTGATATATTCGAATAAGATTACTTTTTTTATGAAGAAGCTATTCGAATAAAGCCAAAGTTATTCGAATACAATGATATTATTTGAATAAAGGAAAGCCTATTCGAATATGATTATTCATGAATTAGAGAAACTTATTCAAATAAGGAAAAGCTTATCAAAATAAGGCCAAGTTATTTACATAGATTGTTATTCGAATAAAGGCCAAACTATTTGAAAACAAAGGACGTTATTCGAATATACTTCAATAGAAATTGAGTTTTTTTATTCAAATACAACAAAGGTTATCATAATACATTTCAAAATTAATAGAGATATTCAAATATGGTTTATATTATTCAAATAGCCAAGTTTTCCAGAAAACAGAGCATCACCTCAAAACTTCTGAAAATCATTTAAATTTTGTGTAACTTGTTCTTCTTTTTTCTAATCACTCTAACACTTCATTATATTAGTGATCAAACATTTTACAGGTGATCAAATAAGGATTAACACACAAATTACGAAAAGCACTTTTGTGTAAGAAGCTTTCAATGGTTAGTTCAACGGTCATATTCTAAGCCTTAACGAGAAGAAGAAAAGCTCAACAGTCATCAATTTTCATCAACTATAAATAGAAGAGCATTACAAGCCTAAGATAAGAACAACTACGCCAAAATGCTAAAATCATGAATCACCCACTTCAACCTGAATACTCCCTACTGCTTTCTAGCTTCGATATCATTTACCTTAGAAAGAGAGACATTATTTACATTGTGCTTCAGTGATTATCTTTATCTACTTCATATAGAGAGAAGTATGCTTTCATTGTAATCATTTTATCTTTATGAGAGACACTCAAGATTGGGGGATCTTGAGTAGGAAACAGATTGTATTCTTACAACGTGTAAGGGGGAGTTCTTGTCTCAATTCGAGAATTGTAAAGGCTTCACGAGTGCCTAGATTGAACTTGTAGGATTGTAGTGGTTCTCAAGTACTCGTTAAACTTGAGGGAGATAGTGGATTGAAATCTCAAGAGGAACCTAGGAACTAGACGTAGGTCATTGCGGATTGTACCGAACCAAGATAAATCACAGTTTGCATCTTCTCTTCCCTAAACTCTTATATTTCTAGCATATATTATTTGAATAACTGACTGTTGATTTATGATTCATTACTTTCATACTTATTGCTTTCACTAAGATGCAAAAAGATTTTCAAAGTTCTTAAGTTATTTTATCTTACACCTAATTCACCCCTTCTTGGGTGTCAGCCGGTTCTAACATTTATGTAGCACTTTCAACCTCCAAACTGATTTCTACAGCCCATTGCAAGAGTTGGAGGATGAACTCAGATCACCTCCCCTTTCACATACAACCAACCTTCTGGCCACTATATATCCTTCTCTAACTTCACACTGACTCTGCTTCCCTCCAATCCATACCCATATATCCCCCTCCTTTTACTAGGATGAGTTAACAGATTTAAAATGGCATAATGCTCCTAATCAGTTATCCATCCCTCAATACGAAACGGATTCCATCCCTTACTCCCTAGAATATCAGCTACCTTCAAAGATTTAAACAATTCATATGGGCAAATTGATACTAATTTGTTACCTGGAAGGTCCGGTAGCCATGGATCTATCCATATAAATGTATATGTGCCATCCCCAATGTTAGATATAACATTGCTCTTTGGTACTCGTCTTCCTTCAAGAATACTCGTCCAAAGCCATGAAGCTTTTCTACCTTTTTTAGCTTATAAAAAAACCATATTTAGGGAAATATCTAGCCTTTAAAATTCTGGCTCATAAATGATTTGGCTCTTGCAATAAACGCTAGCCTAGTTTAGCTAGTAAAGCTAAATTAAAAGCCTCAAAATCCTTATATGCTTTCTCAACTTTTTACTTGATACCCAGTGAATCTTCCTCTCCCTTTCAATTTGTTTCCACTATAAATTATTAATTAAACTATCCAGTTGTTGGTACAAATTCTTTAGAAACTTAAAACATGACATAGGAAATAAGGGAATGGAATTTGCTACAAATTTTATAAGTACTTCTCCTTCAAGCTTCTAACAAATAGCTCTTTTTCCACCCTTGTATTCTTCTTTTAACTCAATCCACAACAAAGTTGAGAGCCTATTTCTTTAATCTTCCCAAAATTATGGGCAATCCTAAATAAGACCTAGGCATATCCACGACAGCAACCTGAAAAGTATGTCTAATTTCCTCCTGCAATAATGGAGTTGTATTTTGAGAAAAATAGAGACATGATTTATTAATATTTATTTTTTCCCCTGACGCCTCAAACAATACAAATCTAGAATTTTCTTGACTCTTTTGTACACATCTAAATCAGCTTCAAAAAACAAAGCTGAACTATCCATAAGAAAACTGTAGGTTATTTTCAAACACACCCTTGCTACTCTAACTCCTCTTATCAAACCCCTATCAACATCCTGTTCTATTAGCTTGGATAGAACATTGCAAATAAGGATAAATAGGTAAGGAGATAAGAGATATCCTTGTCTTAGGCCACGGTGGGGAGTTGTTGTTGCCATTCTTTCTCTTGAAAGCATTACCGAGAAGGATACTGAATTGATACACCACATTATTCTTTCTATCAATTCCTGACTGAACCCCAATTTGCTCAAGACCACACATAGGAAATCACATTCCACCCTATCATAAGCTTTATTCATATCAAGCTTGAATACTACCTCACTACACCCTGAATTTTTCTTTTTCATATGATGGAATGCCTTATGGACAATAATAATATTATCCTAAATCAACCTTCTTGGAACAAAGGCCCTCCAAAAGAGTCTTTAACTAATTAGATAATACTTCCGAACATTTTTTATAGGAAAAATTGTAAAGACTTATTAGCCTATAATCATTTACAGTTTCAGAGCACTTCACTTTGGGAATTAACACTAAATCAATACTATTAATTTCATCAAGAGGAAAACCAGTGTTAAAGAATTTCTGTACAAGTAGACAAACTTAGCTTGTTCTCTCATAATGGGCCAAGCTTTTTGGTAAAATATTACTGTGTAGTCATTCGGACCCTAAGCCTTGGTTCCCCCTAGATCAAATATTGCTCGCTTCACTTCTTCTCTATAAATTGGTGCCATGAGCATGCTGTTATCATCTACAGTAACAATGGAATCTAGGTATTCCAACACATCCTGTAAATATCTCATACCTAAGCTATTAAAGAAGATGGAGTATAAATTAGCAAAGCAATTAACAATATGATTTTCATTTTTTGCCCATATATTTTCATCAATCTTTAGCCTCGTTACTTTATTCTTGCACCTTCTTTGCAATGTGGTCATATGAAAAAAGTTTAATGTTCTTATCTCTGCATTTTAACCATTGTACCCTTGATTTCAATGCCTAAAACACTTCCTCTTGATTCCATAGCTCATTAATTTTGCCTCTTGTATTAGCAATGTCCCTGGCCGTTTCTTTAGTCCACTCTCAAGTCAACAAATTTTGTAATTGGTCTACCAACTTAGTCATGATTCTGCCACAATTATGGAATTCTTTTCTACTCCATTTTGTGAGAGTAAGACTAAACCCTTTAAATTTTCTACCATTTTAGACAAAGAATCCTCTCCTATTTCCATTCTCCAATTATGCTTGATAATATCCATAATTTAAGGGTGAGAGAGCCATCTTAGATGAAACCTGAACAAAGGTGGAGTTTTTCCCTCAATAAAATCAAATCGAATGAGCAATAGGCAGTGGTCCGACTTAATTGCCTCTGATACTTGGCATTGGCCTCTAGAAAAATTCTCTCTCCAACCACAGTTGATTATTGCCCTGTTTAACCTTTCATGAATAAAGCCTTCTCCCTCCCTATATACATCTATGAAAACTTACACCTCATTGTTTCCAACTCCATTAAATTGTAGTCAATTAAAATTTTTGGAAACATTCCAATTCTCTACTAGTTTTTTCTCTTCCTCCTTCCTTGTCTAAACAATATAGAATGTCGTTGAAGTCCCCAAAAATCAGCAAAGGGATCTGTACTTTTAGACATAGACTGATCAATTCTCTCCACCATCTTTCTTTCAATCTTCTATCATTCGGGTCATAAATCTAAGACACTGAGCCCATAGATGTTCCATGATACGCTACTTTATCAATTGACATAATAAATTGTTTCATTACTCCAAAAGTAAGATCTAATCCATTCTTCTACCAAATTGCCATCCCTCTTGTCTTTCCAGTTGGTTCAATATATCTCCTCAAATCAAAACCCAACTTCTTTCTAGTCTTTTTTTATTTTCTCAAAATGCATTTTGGTTTTAGATAAGCATACCAAGTGCACCTTATACCTCCTACATTGGAACCCTAAGTTTCGAATTGTCAAGGTGGTCCCCAAACCTTGACAGTTCCATCATAAGCAAATCATGATTCTTGGGTGATTAGAGAAGGAAAATCACTACCCTTTCTAGAATTTGAGCTTGAGCTACTACCCACAAATAGGGCTCGTCCAGATTTACTTTTCCTTATGCTTCCTCTGTCATTTTTTTCTTCCACACTACCCTTAGAAAATTCAATAAGTTTAGAGATAGAAGGCTTACTAACCTTGGGAATCGTTTGATCCAAGCTCACCTCCAATGGTGCTAGAGTGAATTTACCCGATATATTTTCCCTGTTGGCCACCTTTTTCAGATAAGCTTATGTTCGTTGGCAATTTTCTAAGAAACCCGATGATATAGCAGCATGTGTCTTTTTTTCTGTTGGTGTTTGGTGAATTCCATTTCTTATCGGCACCCTTATTCAAATTTACCCTTGCAACTCATTAGGCTAAGTAACCCATCATACCCTCATACCTTACTGATACTAAGGCCATTTGATTTGCATTATTAGGCTCTTCCCCCACGACTGGCCCATTTCTAATCAATTGGGAATTAATGGATTGTTGAAGCCCATTACACCTTAGTCTACATCTAAGTTAATCTCTTAGATCCTAACTCTATTGGGTTTCATGTTCGGCCATTTAATATCAACCCACATATTCCTATATTGTCTCAGTACAGTATCCATTACCAATTTAACTTTTCTTCTGCCATCATTTTTTCACTCCACGTGTATCTTCATTCTGTCAACTACCTCTTCCTACTTTTCATTTAATGCTTATTTAATTTCATCAACAGAATGTTCCCTACTCATTCCTTACAAAGATTCTCTAAGTGCCTTGTTTGACTCAATCTCTTTCCCTTTCCCATGCATGCATTGAATACTTTCATATTCCCCATGCTTCACCTTGCTCTCAACTGTTCGACAATCATTGGATTTCTCTGGCAACTTCGTCTTCATCCTTGACGGTGGCGTAAAGATGTTAGCATCAAATCTTTGTCTCCCATCTATCATTCCTGCATCGGATCCTTGCTATCATAGACTTTACTTTAGTGTCCTAATCGTTCACAAATGAAACAGAGCTTAGATTGCTTTTCATACTTTACCTACACCCATATCGGTGAAGTTTTTCTCTATTTTCATTAACTTGATTATCAAGCCACAGTATACTGAAGCCAAGGATCAATGGTTTTTCAATGTCGATCTCCACCTTGATCCTGCTAAAGCTTTTTGCTTCTAATTTCTGAGAGCCTGAATTCTCAATCTCCTCTACTCTTCCAACTTTTTCTGCTAAAATATGATAGTTTTCAAGCAGCCTCCCTTCTAGAGGTATATTGTGTAACTGAATCTAGAACATACATGTGTTAATTTGTATCTCATTATCTCCATAAATACCAATCTTTATTGTAGAGATAAAATGTGTTGACGACCACCCCAAGGATTCTTGATAAGAACTCTCTGTGCCTCTTCCACATTTGACAAATTGAAAGTAAACATGTTAGGGTAGCTATTCATGCTCATATTATTGACTTCTAGTTCTCCTTTAACTTTCCAACCAGCTTTAACATGTTCTCTAATAAGAGTAATGCTAAATTTTGATGCCGAGATGACTATTCACACTAATCTTTTCTCGTCTTTGCGATTCTCCTTCGAGCTATTCCACTTAAAACCAAGTTTCGATGATGATGGAACCTTTGATAGCTTACCTGCGTTCATTCTTGTTTAGGAAATCACTTTTGCATATACGATAGCTTGAGGTTTCTCTTACGATTGAAAGATACTGACTTAAACTAGAACACACTCAATCCACCCAAAGAGAAACTTTCCAATAAAGATTTAGAGTGATGACGGAAGTATATAGTGAAAGCAAGGAATAGGTAGATAGAAGAGAAACAACATTAAGCCGACCACCACCAAGGTGTAAGGGGAAAAACCCTAAGAGAGCTCTCAATAAGAGAGAGAATTGTGCTAAAGCGATAATAGAAGTTTTAGATAATTTAAGCTTCTTTTTGTACTCATAAAATCTTCCAACCACAAAAAATATTTCCCCAACATTTTTCTACTCAAGAAGAGCTTATTAGTAGTGTAAATTTCATTGGGAGCAAAGAAAGTTGGAGGATTAGTGCTTGGAGCAAGAGTTGAGTTTCATCAATCAGAGACCATAAGATTGAAGAGGCAAGTTGGTAGTTAATTTTAATCGGTTTACTTTGTTGAATAAAGTTAAAGTTTTACACTAAGGTTTGTTAAGGTTGGACCTTAAGTGAGAGAAGAGGGATTTTAGTTTTTAGAGTCAATTCTTTGTTGAAACTTTGATAATTGGTTATGGGTAATTTAGAAATACTTGTTGAAAGTTGATGTTGGGGTAATGCTTGGTTGAAACCTAAGTTGATTAGAAATACTTGTTAAAATAGGGTTGTGGCCTCATTTGATTTTACTTTTTTTTATTTGTTCTAAAATGATAATAGGCTTTGGGCCTTCTTTTATTATTTTTTTGGGAAAATTGCATTTAGGACCTGGGTAAGAGAATATAGAACAAAATGGTCTCTTAAAATCTTAAAATTACATTTCAAGTCCTGTGGGACTTTTTTTGCAATAAATTCTAATTTCACTAACAAGTTTAGGTACATCCACTGACAAGTCCATGGGCGCTTACATTGACAAATCTTTGGGCATCTATTGACAAGTTTTTATGAATCTATTGACAAGACCATGGGCATTTGATAATTGTAATTTATTACAAAAAAGTCCCAAGGACTTCAATGCAATTTTGAGATTTCAAGGAACTATTTTGTCATATTTTATCTTGTCTGGGACCTAAATATAATTTTCCCTTATTTTCCCCCTAACAACAATAACAACAACAACAACTCATTTTTTTATGGGAAAATTACATTTAGGTCCCGGATAAGAGAAATATAAAAAAATGGTCCCTTGAAATCTCAAAATTGCATTTAAGTCTCGTGGGACTTTTTGGTAAAAAATTTCAATTGTCAAATGCACATAGACGTATCAATAGACGCCTAAAGACTTGTTAATATATGTCCTTCAACTTGTTAATGGATGCTCATTGACTTGTCAGGGAAATTGGAATTTATTATAAAAAAAGTCCCATAGGACTTAAATGCCATTTAAAGATTTTAAGAAACCATTTTTTCATATTTTCTCTTGCTTGAGACTTAAATTCAATTTTTTCATTTTTTATTCTCTTTTCAATAATAATATTTTTCTTTTACCATCATAAATCATATTTGATTAATTATCTCTATTAATTTATTTATCTATTTGTTGGTGCGATTTTCTATTTAAATATTTTAAATAATGATGATATGAAGGTTTGGAGTAGGGGTGAGCAAAATACCCACAACCCGTGGATCTGCCGGTGCCCCATAGTTTTTTAGCTCATTTAAGCCCACCCAGATTAGGCCTGTAACAGGTATGGGCTTCCCATACCTGTATATTTTAAAAGGGGTGGGGAACGGGTATGCCTACGGGTTGCCCGTACCCGCCCATATATTTTTATATTTTTTAAATATATTAATTATATTATAATAAATTAAGTTTTCAACATATATTACAACATTTGATATTAGTTTAGTGGCAAGGAACGTGTTCTTCAACCATAGTTTTGGGGTTTGATCCTCACAGTCACAACTAAGGGTGGGCACTTTTTTTTTACCTGGCACAATTTTTAATATCTATATTTTTAAAAAATTTAAATCTCAAAATTAAAAATACTCTAACTTACTTTAATTCTTCAGCCCCCTTTTCGCTGCCTCTTCCACCTGCTTCTTTTTTCTCTCTCATCTCTCTCAATCTTCACCTTTAATCTCCATCTCACCCTCTTGCTTCTTTTTTCTTTCTCTCATCTCTCTCAATCTTCACCTTCAATCTCCAATCCCACGTCACACCTCTCAAGCTTGCATCAACTTCATTTTTTTCCATCCTTACTCAACAATTTCATTTACGGCAACGATGCCGTCGATCTTTCGGCTGTGTAATTATTATTTGTTGTTGCCGTCGATATCTGTGACAATTGGCTTCTTGTCGTCGACTTTAAGTATCTCAAGTCTCCTCCATCTTTTCTACATCTCGCCGGTGAGCATAACAGATCTACCCGCCATCTTTTCTTTCATCTCGTCATCTTATCTCAAATGATCAGATCTGTTTGGTTCTCTTCGATATGAGTTTCTGGGGTCTGATTTGGTTAGTCTTTTTTCCTTAACTTGAAGGTATAAATAGGGAACCCGATACCCAACGGAACCCACCCACGTTTGCATGTACCCGTTTATCACGGGTTAAACAGGTCATGCCACGGGTACAAGCTACCCCGTACCTGTGTAAAGTAAACGGGCGGGACACGGGTTAGGGCACGGGGCAGCCCCGCCCGCCAGTTTCTCAGCCCTAGTTTGGAGTCATGAACATTTGATACCATATATTTATATTACATGTTCATTTAAGCTTTGCAAATTGCAATCTTCATTTCATTTAAATGAAATTCAATTTCAAATTTTACAAAGTAGTTATTATTTTTTTTAAATTGAGATATATTATTATTAAAACTCATGAATTTCTAGTTAAAATTATTATCTAATGTCCAAATTAGCCTATTTTTTAAAAGTTTAAATGTGTAAAATCAAATAAATCAAACTATTTTATAAAATTCAATTTTTTAAAAATATAATAAGAACTAAATATTTGCAACATTGTTAGTAATATAAAAATTTTAGTATTATATAAAAAAATTTTAAAAAATAAAAATAAAAGAGCCTAAACAAGTTGACTCTTTCAGGCCTTCGGTCCATTAAAACCGGCATTTTTAGGCTCTTGCAATTTGAGAGGCAAATTTCCAAGCCTAATCCTCTTGATAAAATGGTTGGTTCTAATTATTTCAAGAAAATATGATTTTAATTCTGGAAAATGACTTTAAAAATATCTATAATTGTTTTTGGGAAAGAAACCTTGCCTTAAACTCTTTTATTTCCCAAAATAATCATCCATAATCTCTTTCTTAAGTTTTCTGAGCCTTTATATATTTTTAATAATTATTTCTTTCATTTTATTTTGTTTAAGATCTTTCAAATTACCACAATGCCCTTTCAAATAAATAAATAAGTACGGAAGGCGAAGAAAATTGCAGTCGCCTCTGTGGAAATCCAAGCACCCTTCGTACTGTTTGTTGTCGTTCTCCTCCATTCTCCCTACCGCCGCCGGTTTGTGCGCCGTGCTCGTCTCCGTCTCCGTCTCCTTCTCCTTCTCCTTCTCCTTCTCCGTCGTTCACATTTTTCTTCCTTTGCATTGGAAATCGTGGTTGTGTTTCTTGTCATCTCCTTCATCCTCCGTTGCTGTTCGTCGCCGCGGTGGAGTGTGGCGAGCAGTCTGCTTTTCTTCTTCCTGTCTTGGTGATTCGATTGAAGTTTGCATTGCTCTGTGTCTGTGCTTCCTTCTTGGCTCTTCAATGTCAGACTCATCTCTGTCCCTTTGCTCTGTCGCTGCAAGTGAAGTTTGGGTTCAACCGTTTGATTACTCATTTCTTCCTCATGTCTTCAGCATATGGTATGCCCAATACTTTCTTCTCAATGTTGTTTGGCAAAAAAAGAAAAAAAAAATTTGCTACTGGTTGAGAAAAAGAAAGAAAGAAAGAAAGAAATGAGTTAGAATTAATTGATTGAAAGCTATCAGACTAAGGAAGATATTGATAGAGAAGAAGAAATTTATATTCTGATTTGCATAAGGAAAATCTTGATAAGAAGCTGGCTATAGGAATTTAAAGAAGACTATTTTAATCCTTGAATAAGCTGGTGGATGATTTATGAATTTAGAAGCTGTCCTATTTAAATTTTAAACTAAATTCTGGTATAGAATATTGGGATTTTTGTGAAACTACTTTGATGATTGAAGGTTATATGGTTGTTTAACTGTGGGGAATGATGTTTGTTTTATGAATTAATAAAAAATGCACACAAGGTGCTTGTGAAATTGTGTGGAATTTGGTTAAAGTTAGACTGGTAAATGTTTATGAGTTGATTTGTGGAATGCATGTGAAGTGTTTGATTTAATGCTTGAGAAGAAAACTCTATGGAATTGGGAATGAAATCTGTTGATCCTAGTATTGAGTGAAATTATAATATTTGTTGTTGTTTCTTCTATAGTGAAACTTGGTGAAGAGTTAAACTTGGGAAGTATGTTATATCTATATTATGAAGTTGGATAGAATATTGCTGAGGAATTCAAATGGTCAAGTTTGCCTATTCTTATCCTAACCCTTTGGAATTTATATTACATGTTCATGTAATATGATAGTTATGAGATCGTTACTAGTGAAGTGGTAAAAGGGTTTTTATTGAATGGGGTTTCTTTGTTTTTAAGGAAAAAAAAAATTCTTGGAGTTTGAGTAAAAGAAAATGACAATAGCATTACTTTGGGCATTAGGGAATTATGGAGTGAAAATCTGTGCGAAAGGGCTAGGTGAGAGTGAGTTATACACTTGGAAACGCATTAAGTGAATAGCATCCCAATAAGCTTACGTATGAATTTTCTCTTATCAAATTATATATATATATATTTTACATAGTTCTCATATGTTAAATGTGTATTTCAAGTAGTAAATTAAATTTGTGGCAGTTAAGTCTCAAATCCTATGAAGCCTCAAAATGCATGACATTGGAAAGCTGAATCCATGGTGGCTGAAGATTGGCGAATTGTTAGGCAAAACAGCACAAGAGACCCAGAAATTTGGGATGAAGAGCTAGGGGCTCGGCGGCTTCAAACTTGGAAGAAGTGGAGATCACTGAAGGAGAAGGAGAACTTAGGATCTGAGATTGGAGTGTCTAACTTGATGGAATTTCTGTTCATGAAATCTTCCACCTTTGATGCTGGAGGATTAGAATTTACAGTAGGATTGGGAGTGCTGTTGAACTTCATAATTGAATTGAGAGGGCGGGTGATGAGCAAGAAAGTAGGGTTTCTCATGTCCTGAATGGTCATTATTTTTGGTATGAATTGTCATTTTTCATTTTAACTTCACATCACACATCATTACAAGCCAATTCAAGATAAACTTGCTGTGCCCAGTCCCCTTTGTATAACCCTTATGATTTCCCGTATAGTTCAATGCTTCCCAGCTAGGATTTCACACCTTGCTTGCAGATTCACATCATCGCTTGCTTTGATTGGAACATCATGTACTACTAGTCACAAACATGATGAAGACTCCACACCTTTTGACCCTCTTAAGCTCTTCAATGATCACAGAATGTCAAGACTGCCCAGCATTAGAAACACAAAAATATTACATGCCCATCTGCTCAAAACTGATGCAATGCGATCCAATTTATTTTTCGCGAACACTTTGCTTAGCTGGTACTGTAAATCTTCTTCCATGCTTGTTGCCCGCAAGCTGTTCTATTCAATTACTCTTCCAAATCTTCAGTCTTGGAATATCATGATATCTGGATACAATGGCAATTCAATGTTTGATAAATCATGGGAGATATTTTGTCGGCTGCATTCATTTGGTGAAGAGCTAAATGAGTTTACTTATGGGAGTGTTCTCTCAGCCTGTTCTGCCTTGCAAGCTCCAGCTTTAGGTAAGCAAGTTTATTCATTTGCAATGAAAAAAGGGTTTGTTTGTGATGGTTATGTTCGTACTGGGATGATAGATCTGTTTTCCAAAAATTGCAGCTTTGAAGAGGCTCAAAGGGTCTTTTTTGATGTATCATGTGATAATGTGGTTTGTTGGAATGCTATAATTTCTGGGGCAGTTAGAAATGGAGAGTACTGGGCCGCCTTGAATCTTTTTTGTCAAATGTGTCATCAATCGCTAAAGCCAAATGGCTATACGTTTCCAAGTGTTTTAACAGCATGCTGTTCACTTAAAGAGCTACAAATTGGGGAAATAATTCATGGGCAGGCAATAAAATCTGTTGCTGCAGATATATTTGTGGATACTGCTATTGTTGATTTATATGCCAAATGTGGACGTATGGATGAAGCTGGTAGGAAATTCTTGCAGATGCCAATCCATAATGTGGTCTCCTGGACTGCTATAATTTCTGGATTTGTGCAAGAGAATGATTCTATTTCTGCACTGAAGTATTTCAAGTATATGAGAGAAACAGGGGAAGAGATAAATACCTATACTGTTACTAGTGTTCTTGCTGCATGTTCCAAGCCAGGGATGATTGAAGAGGCAAGCCAAATTCATTCCTTAATATTAAAATTACCTTTAATTTTGGAGGCAACTGTCCAAGCTACCTTGATCAATATGTATGCAAAAATTGGAGAAGTTGGACTTTCTGATTCAGCCTTCAGTGAGATAAAAAATGTGAAAGATGTGCGCATATGGGCAGCAATGATGTCTTCTTATGCTTACAATCAAAATCTTAGAAAGGCAGTTGAATCATTTCTTTTAATGTTGCAAGATGGTGTTAAACTAGATGAGTATTGTATGTCTACAGTGTTAAGTATTATAAGCTGTTTATATATATTGAGACAGATGCATAGTTACACTTTGAAGTCTGGACTAGTCACTCATGCTACAGTGGGCTGTTCGCTTTTCACTGTGTACTCTAAATGTGGTTGTTTAGAGGAATCTCATAGAGTTTTTGAGGAAGTTCCTAACAAAGACAATGTCTCATGGGCCTCAATGATTGCTGGTTTTGTTGAACATGGCTATGCAGGTCATGCTTTTCAGCTATTTAAAGAGATGTTGTCTCAAGATATTTTACCTGATTACTTGACCTTAACTGCAATTCTAACTGCATGTTCTGCTCTTAGTTTTCTACAGGCAGGTAAAGAAATACATGGTTTTGCTTTTCGTTTGGGAATGGGAACAGACATAGTCATTGGTGGTGCACTTGTGTACGCGTACTCAAAATGTGGAAGGCTGGACCAAGCAAGGAGGGTGTTCAATATGCTACCTCAAAAGGATGCTGTTGCCTGTTCTTCCTTAGTCTCAGGATATGCCCAAAATGGCTTAATTGAAGAGGCACTCCTGTTATTCCGTGACATGATCTTGACTGATTTACCCGTTGACACCTTCACGATTTCATCTGTCCTCAGGGCCGTTGCGCTGTCAAATAGATCATCTGTTGGGACTCAGCTGCATGCCTACACTGAAAAATTGGGCTTACAATCAGATGCATATGTTGGTAGTTCACTTGTGACCATGTACTCAAAATGCGGAAGTTTGGAGGATTGCTGCAAAGCATTTGACCATATTGAGAAGCCCGATTTGATCGGTTGGACAGCGATTATAGCGAGCTATGCTCAACATGGTAAAGGTTCTGAAGCCTTAGCTACCTACGAACTCATGAGAAGAGAAGGCATTCAACCTGATGCAGTAACTTTTGTGGCAGTGTTATTGGCTTGTAGTCATAATGGGCTGGTTGAAGAAGCCTTCTCCTATCTTAATTCAATGGTCAAAGACTATGACATTAAGCCTGGCCATCGTCATTGTGCTTGTATTGTTGATCTTCTTGGGAGATCAGGTAGACTAAGAGATGCAGAAAACTTCATTAACAGTATGCCTGTAAAGCCTGATGCTTTAATTTGGGGAACACTCCTCGCGGCTTGTAAGGTCCATGGTGATTATGAGCTTGGGAAGTTGGCGGCTGAAAAAGTAATGGAATTGGAGCAATGTGATGCTGGGACTTATGTTTCCTTCTCAAACATTTGTGCGGATTTAGGACAGTGGGATGAAGTCCTTAGGATTCGAGAGTTGATGAAAGGATGTGGGTCGAATAAAGAGCCTGGTTGGAGCTTTGTGTGAGGAGCAACCTCACGATGATGATTGATCAGTCTTATTTAGAGTTTGTTTGAAATAATGATTGTAACCTTTGAAAGCAAATTTTCAAATTATAGTACATGAGATAAGTATGTGAGTTGGGTTTTGTTTCGGTTTGTGAGAATGTGTTTGTGATAAGCAACTCTGAACAAGCACTACTTGCATGAACACATTGGGCTTGTTTGATGCACAGGAATAGTAGAGTAGGAAATGGGAATGGCAAAAAAAAAAAAATGTTATAGACTTCATTCCCATTTCCTTGGGAATGAGGATTCCTATTCTTATACGATAGCATAATCTAATTCCTGGGAATGAAATCTATTTTTGCCATCCTGTTATCATAAAAATTCAAAATTTATCTACGCTCTCTTCTCGTCATCATGCATATGCCAGATAGATGCGTTCTCTAATTAATGAATACAGCTTTATTGTTTGGCTATTTATTTATCTACCCTTTTATCATCTTTGATTTTATTACGCTTTATCACTGCCGATCATGTATTCACATCAACATCTATCCTTCATTCTATCTTTTTTATAAGTAATTTTTATCTTTATTATGCAAAACGAACTGACGGTTAAGATTAGTTAAAAGCGATAAATATATTAAAAATATCATGTTTTTTTTCCAAATATGGCCCTATTTATGAAAGGAACATAGGAGAGAGAATGGTAACAAATATGAGAAAATATGAGTATAAAATATAAAAGAGAATGTGTAATAAATGAGTAGATGAAAGAGAATTAGTAGTAAGTGGGGGATAATAAATATAAGGATGTGTATTTAATAAGGGTAGTATAAAGAAAAAAATAGTTTGACTTTTGTGACAAGAGCTCCAAGAGAAAGAAAGTTGCTTATAAAAAGTATTGGAGAGAATATATACATTTCTTTTACTGAATCCGAGAGGAAAGAAACGTGAAGACTTTCATTTTACTACTCTGCAAGATATTCTTTTAATCTTAAATGTATGAAATAGTTTGGAGATGAATTTTGGTCTTAAATGTAAGTTCCAAAAAAAAAAAATTATGTTATATTTATCATTTTTCTCTAAACTATTTTGTGTAACTTATAAACTGATATATAATCTAATGTTATATAGTAATATTTTAAAAAGGCCATCCCACTTGTTATAATTAAATAATTTATTTAACTTTATTAATTTCCTTCCATTAGATAAGTAAGTCTCACACTAAAAAAGCGGAGGATTATTTCTATGGAACATAATTTGGAAATAAACTGACAAGGCAAGTCCAGATACAAGAATATCATCTCATGTCATGCACTATAACAATCTACTGTAATGCATCATATGCTTAGGAAATAAAGTGGAACATATACAAGACTCATTTTTCAATAATTCTTCACCCACAACTTATACTATTTTTATGTACAAAATAAAGTAACTAAATGTAACACATGTCTATATAGCCAAACTCAGTTAAGGGGATAAAATTTGCTTTAGTTTCCCATCATCTACATCTACAACATGCCAGTACTTGCCAAATGTAACCCATAATTGTTGTATGATCTATGTAGCCAAACTAAATAATGTACCCCTGATATTAATCGGCAGCAACGATGATGACTTGTTTTCCTACATTACGACTAGTAAGGCCAACCAAAGCGGCAGGGCCATTCTCAAGGCCTTCAACTATATCTTCCACATAAACTATTTTCCCTTCTTTGTGAGACCATATTCCATAACACAGGTATGTGGGCATGTAGTTTCATACTCAAAAGTACTGCATCAAGTGTTTTAACCCTAACGTTTTCAAAGTAAAGGGCAATTCCTTTTGGGAAGTACCTGATAAGCACATCCAAATCTATTAATCTCTACGGTACTTTTCATAAGTTACAAATAATGGAAATACATAGATAAAGAGGTCGGTTAACATTAGTTAAAGACAATAAATATGTAAGAAGTGTATTAATTTCCTAATATACCGCTATTTATAAAGGGGGGGGGGAGAATGAGTGACTATATGTTATAATTAATGTAGAAACGTAATTATCAGTAAAAATAGAAAAAGTACATTAAAATTTTAGACATCTCCAAAATGTAATTTATAAAAAAGGACTTGGCCTAAGGAAAAATAGCAACTTATAAAAAGGGAAAAGAGTAGCTTCTAAGGTGTGTTATTGTTAAGTGGTGAAATACCTAAGGGTGCTTGGTCTAGTAGTTGATTAGTTAGATTATAAAGTGGGCCAACTAAGTTTGAATCCCACCATATTCAGAAAGACCCATACGGAGAGGCATCCTGATCACAAAGCTTTGATCCAAATTAGTTGATTACTCGGATACCTAGTGATATAATCCAGAAAAGGCGCTGGAGACTGGGTGGCCTAAAGAGTTCTAAAAATATTGTTTAGTAGTGAAGTTATTTAAATTTCTAGATATAAGATAAAGTTATCAGACACTAACATTTTCAATGCTATATCTAAGTCAATCAGGTTACTTCATTTAGTTAAAAGCTTATTAATCAAGTCCTAATTTATTTTTCAATGGATTGACCTAATTGTACAAGGGAGAAAATTCATAAGATAGTAAGATCAAACTAAAAACAAAAAGAAAAAAAACAGATGGACTCTGCTCATTTTAATCACACTGCTGCAAAAAGAAATTGGCCCTTTACTTAAATAAAAAAGAGAAGCAAGCAACTACTTTGGGCCGCAATAATGTGTAACCCCTTACATTTATACTTGTTCTGATGAGTTTTGTGCAGCGAATTCGAACCACTAAGCGTTATTCTTTTATAACATTTTTCAAATCCCGACCTCAAAACAGGATTCGAACTTGTAGTTGAATGTGTTTTTCTGAAAATTTTAAAACTTTTGCTGAAGCATATTCTAGTGGTTCGTACCTCTATTATTACTTATCAATTCTTATCTTTTTCCATTAATTTTATTAAGGCGATTCTCTGCTCAAACTAAATTCATTCATTCATTTACATATACAACTGTTTAGCCATACAAGGTTACCAAAGTGTCTAAGTTTTATAAATTTACATTTATAGACCCTTAAATCTTCAGTCCACCACCATCGCATTCTCTTCTCGAACAACTTCCAGCATCCCACCTCTATCCACCTATCTAAATGGTTGGTTGGGGGAGGGTGAGATTCGGAGGAATCTCAGTAGTAAACAAATACCAGAATGCATGCAAGATAAATGCTAGTGCATGATATGTTCGCCACTCATGCTCACATAATGACATTTCTGCATGCTCAATGTTTCATACAACATATCTAAGACTATAGTATAAACAGAAACATAGCTTCATTCATTCAAATATGCTTCACATAATCAAGTAAAGAAATACACAAACATAAATATCAAATATATGCAAGTAGAGTAAGTTTAATACCTTTTGGACTTTGTGTCCTCCTCTTATATATTCACCTTTCAACCATTGATTCTTCTTTGTCACTTCATGGCCCTAGATCCAGATAAGTAATGACATTATTATAGTCATAAAAAGTGAATGCCCAATAGGCTACACTAGCCTTAAAGGCTTACTTTCACCCTGGAGTTCTTACTAATTACATTAGACCCCTTTTCTTTTTCAAATTTGCATGGTAACACTACTACAAATAAACATAGCTGTGACACTTATTTTAATATTATCTGTGGTATTTGACAAGCACCACACATCCCAATGCCACTAAAAGAAGTTGTGCCGCTACTCACAAACGTCATAGCATGTATATTTCTTTTTTATTTAAATACTACCTAGGGTGGCACTTTCTTGAGGAAGTGCCACATGAAGTTTGGCACTTCCTCAAGGAAGCGACACCCTGGACTTTTTTAAAAAAATTATTTTTAATTTTTTAAAAAAAATGGTTTAGGTTGGCGCTTCCTTGAGGAAGGGCTACAGAGACTTTTTGTGGCATTTCGTCAAGAAAGCGCCACCCTAGACCATTTTTTAAAAAAAATTATTATTATTTTCATATTTTTCTTCTAGAACCCTATAATTATATTTAATAACACACTTTAAACTCATTTCCATATCTCTACAACAAAATAAAGGAAAGCAAACCACAATCAAATAACTCCAAAATGATATAAATTAACAAATAACTAATTAACAAAATCACTTCTAAATAAAATACAAGTGTTAAAAATAAATAATTATTTTATTTATGTAACTTATCAATGTTAACAATTATCACAACAACAAAAAATTATAACTACTACATATCTTCACATTCTACTACATATATAATAACATTTAATTTTATCTCATTTATTTTTTGGCATATATAAATGAGAATAATTTTTTCAGATTTCATAATAAATTAAATATAAAATATATTGTGCAAATTAAACTATTAACTAGTAATAAAATAATATTTGTAAGCTCAAAAATAAAAAAAAACTTACAATATAAAGGAATCTTGAATAGAGTGAGCTGAAACCTCAAACACAACACTTGAAAAAAATTAATAAAGGAAAAAAAGAAAGACAAAGTTACATAGATGTTTAAAAAAAGGGTAGTTAACAAGACAATGTGTTGTACGTAGTTTCAAAATATTAAAAAAATGGAAAAAAATGAGTGGGTACGACTTATAGGAAGAAATAAAATTATAAGGAGGATGAAATGGGATCAAGAGGGAGAAGGAGTGAGGGTTAATTTGGTGCAAGAAATAGGACAAAAGAAATGAGGAAGGAGTGCCGCGAAAATAAAAAGAGGAGGAGGAGAAAATGTGAGAAGTGATGGAACAAAGAAATGAGGAAAGTGCAGATCGAACTGGGAACAATGATGAGTGACAAAAAAAAGAGAATGAGGAAATGTGAGAACTAAGAGGATAAAGGTGATGACACGTATTGGATGAACAGTGGAGACTAAGAGGATAAAGATGATGGAAGCAAATTGCAGGAAAGAGAAGAGTTTGAAATTTTTTTAAAAAAAATAATACTTTGGGTGACATTTGCTAGGCTAAGTGCTACATAAATTACGTAACAGCTGTGACACTTTCTTGAACAAGTGCCACAGCTGCTGCTTCAATTTTTATTTTTTAAAAAACACTTTAGGTGGCGCTTCATCAAGGAAGTGCCACCTAAAGTTACTAGGAACCTGTGGCGCTTTCTTCATGAAGCGCCACCTAAAGTTTTTTTTTAAAAAAAATCTGGAAGAAGCTGTGGCACTTCTTTTAAAGACGTGCCACAAAAGGTACGCCACTAATCCTTATTTTTGTAGTAGTGTAGTCAAAACTGCCAGCATTTTGACTGAACTTTGAAAAATCATAATTAATTTTGTAGAACTTCAATTGGGTGGTTTAAAGTTCTATGTGAAGCCCTTTAAGTATATTTTTCACATAAAAATACCCAAATCTGGCCATCATAGCCACAAAATTCTCAGAATTACGTTAAACCCAACCTGTTCTAGATTCCATTCTAGAAATAGGGTCTAATTTTAAAAAATCATATCTTTTAGTATACTTATCCAAAAATTACAAACTACTTATAAAATTAAAGCTCTATATCTGTACTTTAATCTTGACAAGTTTCATAATTGTTGGATTAGGTTTGACTAACAAAATACATTTTACAATCACCTTATACCTATACCTATTGTATCACCCTCCGCTACAAAGCAACTACCTCAGACCCTGTCTCATCACTTTAATCAGTAAAAGGACACTAAGGAGTTGGTGGTTTCATCCAATGATAAACCTTCATCACTATCACTACACACTCCTCTTTATGTACCCTATCCAGATTATACACTCACAGTCCCCTAGTTTTCCTAACAGAGCCTCAACCATCCTCACCTACCTTTTATGTTTATCATGGTGAGACTCACGATGATGTATCCTCCCCTCTTCGTATCACATCTATCTCCGCCATTGAACCCTCTTCATTACCCAGTTCTAGCTCTACTTCTCCTTCTTAGTCCACCCTTTCTGATGGTGTCAAAAAAGGGAGAAGACCTAGAGTGATTTTGATGAACTTACATTGTGTGTAGAATTATGGGGAGCATGGGTGTAAAGGGTTTTTAGGAGCTTTCATTATATGAAGAAGTTTCCTTTTATTGTCTATGTGCAATGATTAGACTTACTTGCATTTAATTTCATCATATCTTGGTTGAAAGATATATTGTTATGAAAGATATGTTAATTTTTGTGCGTTGATGCATTAAAATCCAAGTTTTCAATTTTAAGGTTGACATATTACAAAATCACTTTTGAAACACTTAGTTCAAAAATCACCAAGTTTTGTCATCATAAAAAAGGAGGAGAATGTTAGATCCCATGATGTTTTGATGATAAAAAAGATTGGAAAGATTCTACAAATGATTTTATAATTGAAAAAATGTTTTTGAAACTGAGTTTTTTTAAGGCATATAGAGCAATCACTTGAGTGAGCACTCGAGTGATGCAATAAGTAATGAATTTCTGTCTCAAGGAAAACTCTCTGCTAGTTTTTGAAAGGGATCACTCGAGTGATGATCCTAAATCACTCAATTGTTGAAATTGGAAAAAGGTTCAAAAACTCTCTGTCTGATTTTGAGAGGGATTACTCGAGTGATGTCCTTGAAAGACTCGAGTGACCACTCAGGTGATGAGGTAAGTCAAGCTGTTGTTTTCCAATTCTACTCTCTGCCATGTTTTAGAAGAGATCACTTGAGTGATCACTCAAGTGATAACAATTGGATCACTCAAGTAACCACTTGAGTGATGAGTTAAGAAAATAGACCTTTTATCCAGTGATAGTCTCTGGCATATTTTGAAAGGGATCATGTCAAACCCCTTAACATTTTGATATTCACAAAATAATAAGCATAAAGTTCCATAACATTTTGAAAGATATCCTGCTTTAGCTGTAGGTTTTGTATTTTGGAAAAAGAATGAGATTCGAGGGAATCTCAGTAGCAACATGCTTACAAACATATAAAATGTGAAAATGGATATGCAATGTCATGTCATGTAAGATGATCAAACGATATGAGTACACTTGCCTAAGGTCAAACTACATGTTTGCCCTCGGTCGACTTAGTGCCCCTGTTGGGTCCCTGACCACAACATGGAAAATTGGTGTGTCTAGGACACTAGCTCATGTTACAGAGAATGACTTTAAACATACAAATAATCACAAGATATGCAAGAAGAAGTTACTACCTGAATCTTTTCCAAACTTACATGTTTGTCCTACTTTTGGATTTTGGCTCGGGCTATGTCCAATTCCTATCATCATTAAAGTTACAAGTAATTGGTTATTACTTGTAGCATTATCGCCTTTAAATGGTATGCTGATAGTTATTTAATGCAGTTACAATAGTTTTTGCACAATACAACTCTGTACAGTGCAGTTTCACTGTTTTCCAAAACCTGATAGCTTGGTCAGCCAACTTTGAAAATTCATAATTAATTCTACAAAAATCCAATTTGATTGATTCTAAAGCAAAAACGAAGCTATTTAAATTTTATTTTGAGAAAAATAATTATGTTTGCTCACTGTAATCATATAATTCCCAGTAATTCATCAAACATCACTGATCCATATAGCATTCTAGAAAACAGGGCATAACTTCAAAAATTCATATCTCCAAATATACTTGTCTAAAAATTACAAAATACCTATCAAATTAAAGAACTATATCTATAAATTAATTCTAGAAAGTTTTAGAAGTTTTGGACAAGGTTTGATTAATGAAACACTATGAACACTGCCACTGCTCCAGACAGGACAGAACCAACATAAGTACACACAAACTTCATAAATTTCCAAATTGGCATACAACCATCCAAAAATCATGGACCATTTCATACCTACACAATTTTTCCTTCTAAAGCCAATGAAATCATCAAAATTACCAAATTTCTACTCCTTACTCACGTCACCCACAGAACAGAAAGTTAGGGTTTCTAGGAGCAACTTGTTGTTTCTTTGTTTTCTCTTGTTTAATTACTTTCTTTCTACTTCTAATCACATGATTAACTATTTAAACACTAAATGAGCATATTTAGAGGGAATTTGGGTTGAATTTCCCTATGATTATGCTTCAGCCCATAATTGAAATAGAAGAGAAAACATAGCAAATACTACCAACATCAACACCAACAACTTGATACAAGACAAGAGGATTATATTTTGGTGATTAGATCTTGATTTTTTGGCTTTCTCTCTCTAAAATTTCACTATTCACATTCTCTTTCCTCTTGATTTGTCTTGAAAATTATAGATTTAATGGAGTAGAAGAGGTTAGGAGAAGTTGTAGGAAGCTTAGGAGGCAAAATCACAAAGTTTTGCAAGTTCTTACCTCACTTTGTGCTTTAAAACCCTAGATTCTTCCTCTTCTTGTTCTTGAGCTTTGGCTGAAATCCCTCTCTCTCCTTAATCAGATTTTGGACAAGAAATGAAGAGGAAAGATGAAGAGGATGATAATATATTACAATGGTAAAAAAGGCTTTTACATGTGCAAGATTCTTATTGGTCCATAATTGCTAAATATTCATTTAATTTTCATTTCCCTTTCCTTCATTCATTTCAGCCAAAAATCACAGAAAATGAGGGAGTATATATTGATGTTGAATTATCTCATCATACCATCTTGTAATTTGTTGACTAGAGCCTTTGACTTCTTAACTATTCAACCTTTCTTGATAATAATTTGCCAAAATAGGCTTATTGATGATCAAGTAGCCATTTCTCTCTTTTTAATTCCCATTTAACTCAAATTATTGGGAATATTAGGGAAAAATAATTATTTCCGACTTTATGGAAAAATTACCATTTTGCCCCTATATTTTATGATTTACCGAAATAAATCATTTCTTGCTCATTCATTTGGTTTAGCCTAATTTTTAACACTTGAAGGAAGCCATTATTTGTGTTATTTTATACTCAAATTTTGGTTACAATATTAGGCCTTTAAGTAGACATTAGTTGCTCCTTTATGTCCTTGCTTGGCTGAGTTGTGTGTAACCGACAATTGGAATTTTCTGTAAATTGTTATACACCACAATTCACCATTTTATTCCATTACATGTATTAATTACATAGGAGAAAAATTTATGATTAGAAATGGGGTGTTACATATCACTCAAGTTATGACCCTGGATCACTTGAGTGATCACTCGAGCGATGAGATAAGAAAAACAACTTGAACTCTCTATCAGATTTTGGAAGTGATCTCTCAAGTGACCTTGGATCATTTGAGTGATGAGTTTCAGAATGCATGATAGTCATCTGTTATTCACTGATGTTCTATCTTTATGATTAACACTTCATTGTATTAGTATTCTAAGCAATTTTTAAAAAAAAATAATGAAGAGATCATGTTAAGGAAAGAAAAGTCACTTTACAGAGCAAAGTGTCCACCGAATGTAATGGTTAGTTTTTCAAACACAAAGAATAGTCAAAAGAAGCTACGTAACTCTAACGGATATGTTGGAATGCTAACAACGGCTATCACAGTTCAACTATAAATATCAAAGCATACAACGGAGAAAAAAACGCAGACAACAAAAGAACATACAACGATCAATTCATACTTAGTGCTCTATTTCTCATTCATTCATTTTGTACTTCAGTGATTCTATTTTACTATTTAAGAGAGATTTTCTTTACAAACTCAATACTTCTTATTGAGATTACTTAAGATTGTAGAACCTTAGGTTGGGATTGGATTACATTGTGTAAAGGGGAGTGAGTGTCCAGTGAAGGAACTTGTTGTGTACTGGGGTACCAAGAACCCACTAAATCTTGGAAGATATAGTGAAAAGCTTAGAGGTACTTTGAGGACTAGACGTAGGTTAAAGTGGTTGTGGCCAAACCAGTATAACTCCCGATGTACACTTCGGTGATATCATTCTTAACTCTCACAACTACAAAAAACACTTTTAACGTCCCTTTTTTAGCCCTTTTAACATCTAAAAATAGGGGGACGCCTATGCCAGGGACGTAAAAAATTCTGGATACGGCGTCCATTAAAAAAAGGGACATCTACTTTTTAAAACAAACAAAACTTTAGACGTCGCTTTTTTAAAAGGGACTTCTAAAGTTTTTTTAAGAAAAAATTCGCTTCTATTTTTCACTTCCTAACTATTAGAACCTACAGAAACAAGATCGAACATTTCTTCATAAACCAAAATGTCCTTATAGATTAATATTGGTGAAGGATGATAAATCAAAATGAATCTACAATGAAGATAAATCTAAATCTTAACACAAAAAAATACATATACAATAATCCCAGTTCAGAACTTAGCCTATAAAAAGAAAAAGTAATTATCCATACATTTTGGCCACGGTATGAGAGAAAGGAGGGAGGCCAACAGCGGGAGAGGGAGGGATAATGTAATACCCCATTTTTCACCAATACATTTATGTGTATATTTAATGTATATTTAATGGAATAAAATGGTGAAAAATGATGTGAATGAATTTATGTGAATTTATGGAAAATATTCCAATTGCCGGTAACGCGTAAATTAGCCGAATAAGGGTATAAGAGACCGGTAAAGGCCCAATATGGTAATCAAAATTCACAAAATTTAATGATATGGTTAATGGCCTCATTTAAGTGTCAAAATGGGATTGAGCCAAAGAAATTGACGAAAAATGATTTATTTCGATGAATCATTAAATACAGGGGCAAAACGGTAATTTTGTCGAAAAGTGGAAAATAATTATTTTTCCCATATTCACAATAGATTGAGTTAAATGGGAATAAAAAATATTAAAATGACTAATTAATCATTAATAGACCAATTTTGGTTAATTATGGTCAAATAGTCAAAAAGTCAATTACTTGGTCAACAAGTTACATGTTGGTACAATAGGATAATTGAAGATTCAGATTTCTCTTGCATTTCTCATGGGATTTTTGGTTGTCAAGAGTGAAGAAAGAAAGAGTTAGAATTAATTAATGGAATTTAGCTTTTTTGGTCCAATGAAAAGGTGACAAGTGTCATGATCAATTAAACCATCTCTTATATCATTAATCTTCAGTCTCCAGCTGCTCATTCACGTACAACCAGAATCTAAAACAGAAAGAGAAGAGAAAAAGATAAGGTGTGAGGTGAAGGGAGCTAGGGTTCATCCACAAGATCTAGGTAAGGAGTGCTACCTTGTGTTTAAAGCTATACATCTCCCTCTATGATCTCTTCTCTTCATGTTCCAAACATTAAAACTCATGATGATCAGCTGAATCAGGCGTGGGAAGGAGAGAGAGAATTTGACCAAGAGAGAGAGAGTCCAAGAAATCAAGAGATAACTTCCAAAACTTGTTCCTCTTGCTTGATTAAGGTTAGTAGAGTTGTTTTGGGCTTGATTATGGTTCATTTGGTACAAGATAATTCAAGAAAGCCAAAGAGACCTTAATATGTAAGTGTCTTCAAATCAAATCTAATGAATGTCTAACTAGTTAATATATTGGTTATAAGTAGAAAGAAGGTGATTAGGCCAAAGAAAACGAGAATCCGACACAACTTTTATGGGAATTTATTTTCCCTTCATTGTGTTGGACTAAGAAAATGAGTGGAAATTTGACTAATTCGATGCTTCCATTGGATTCAGGAGGCCGAATTGTGTAGGGTCTATGTTGACCCCGAAGTGAGAAAAGGCTCGGAGAGCGAAATGATAAAATTGTCATTTCTAAGCCTTATTTGAGGGCTGTCAAGGGTATTTTCATCATTTGGGCTTAATTTTGGCCAATTTGAGGTTGGAAATGAATTCTACACACGGAAATGGTGTAGGAATGACCTAAATCATGATTTTGAGAAAAATACTAATAATGAGAACCTGAACGGTATTTTGGTAATTTGGCACCAATAGGCTAAATTTACCAATGATATGAGTTTGGAAAGGTGTATGGATGAGTAATAACCCCTTTGATGATGTTTGGCAATTTTAGGACTTGACAACCAATCTGGCCTCAGGATTGCCCGAGCTTGAATCAAGGGGAAAAGTTATATAAAGTAGCAACCAGGTAGTAAATGTCTTCATATAACATAGCATGCACATGTGTGATGTGTTATCATCAAACGTCTAACATGTTTAGATTATACTGAGTAATCACCCAGGGCCTATCTTTGAGTGGGTTGAAACTCAGGTGATAATATTCATATTGCACGAGCGGTGCCCGGGGCCTATCTTTGCGCGGGTACCCCTCAGAGCCAAGTCCTGCTTAGCTCTAGCATGGTTTGTGAATTGCATGAAAATGACACTAAATAATGTTATGATGATTTGATTGATGATTGTAGGATGAGCATGCTATATGTGTTATCTTGTATGTTGTATGTGTTAGTACTGAGATTCCTATAAATCTCATTCTTTTCCCAAAAACAAATCTCCAGTACAGGGAGGAAGCTCGCGGGGCAAGGAAAAGGTAAAGGATAATGAGTCGAGGCCGAGCAGTGAATGAGCTTAGTCTAGGTTGTCTAGTCTCTGGATGTATTTTGAAAATTGTATGAGATTTTGGGTTATATATATGAGAAAGAGACTAGATGATGTGTATGTGGTTTTGTATCTAATATATTGTGCATGTATGTAAATAATTGTACCAATAGAGGTATTGCTCGCACTCTGATAATTATATTTGGTGAGTATTGGCTATTGAGTACTCTAACGTAGTGTTTGGAAATAAGGTATCACAGAGGAAGAACCAACGGCATCAAAGATCAAGGACGGACAATGGTGACGAGCTTCAATAGTGGAGAGGAAGACGGTAGAGGATGGTGGTGGAGAGAGAGGAGGACAACCTTAAAAAAAGAGCAACGATAATGAGAGGGAGTGAGAGAGAGAGAGTTATGGTGGATAATGAGTTTCAAAAGAGTGGTGGAAGAAACAGCTTTAAGAGAAAATGAGAGTTTTAAAATTTAAATCGATGAAGCTAGCTTGCGAGGGTAGATATAACCTTGAAAAAAGTGATGTCAGTATCAATTTGACTTATATACGTTACCTTTAGACGTTCCTTTTTGAATTTGGGACGTCTAAAGTTTAAAAAAATTAATTTTTTTTACCTTTAGGCATCCTTTTTTTAAAAAGGGACGCCTAAAGTTTTAAAAAAAATTAAAAGAAAATTAATTTTTTTATACTTCCCTTTTTGAAAGGGAAGTATAAAGTAAAAAAAATTATTTTAATATTTTTTTAAACTTTAGACTTCCCTTTTTTAAAAAGGGACGTCTAAAGTTGACTTTAGGCGTCCCTTTTTAAAAAAGTGACTTCTAAAGTTATTCAATTCTCACCCATAATTACAAAAATACCACCGTCTTTATTTTTTACTTCCCTTTTTTAAAAAGGGACGTCTTTTAGGGATGTAAAATCTACATTATGTAGTAGTGTCTTAACCTCGTTTTAAATTCTGTCGATTATTATTTACGATTCAATTATTCTGTAACACCCAATTCACCCCCTCCCTCTTGGGTGAAATGCTTGCACTAACAAATACAAATAAGAAAATGTAACCTTTTACTCACTAACTATACTTATATATATTGAATAACAACATTTGTACAAGTATTCACAATTTCAATAGCGGCATTTGTAAAGGTATGCTTATATTAAAATGTTTTGACTAAATGAGTAAATATATTAGCTAAAAGCATAAAAGTATTGACTAAATGAAGAAAAGTATTAACTAAATGAGTACAAGTATTGACTGAAAGTATTTACTCATTTAGTTAATATCTTTATACCTTTAGTCAATAATTTTACTATTTAGTTAATACCTTTACGTCTTTAACAATGCATTTCTTCATTTAGTCAATACGTTTACACCTTTAGTTATTATTTTTATACCTTTAGTCAATACCTTTTCTCATGTAGTTAGTATGTTGACCCCTTTAGTCAATACCTTTATTCATATAATTAATATCTTTAGCCTTTAGTTAATACCTTTCCTCATTTAATCAATATCATTTTTCATTTAGTCAATATTTTTACTCATTTAATCAATATTTTTAAGCCTTTAGTTAATACCTTTATTCATTTAGTCAATATTTCAATATAAATATATCTTTACAAATGTTGTTATTGAAATAGTAAATATCTTTACAAATATTGTCATTTACTATATATGTAAGTATAGTTAGTGAGTAAAATATAACATTTTCTTATTTGTATTATATATATAATACTATGCATTAATTATTAAGTAGGCTTGGTATACCAATGGGCTCCAGACTTGATGAAGCTAAGGTGGGGTGGGTTCAAATCCCACATTCACCATCTTGGCTCCGAATTTTTAAAAAAAGATTAATACCCCAAAAATAGCCATTGGTGTTGGAGTTCCGGCATCCGGTGGTTGGAGGTTTCTTGCCTGCTGGCATCAGAGCCTGAGCGGCTGCCTAATGGTGGTGCTCTAGTAAGTGTGTATTTTCTCTCTTTTTTTAATTAAAAAATTGAGGGATAATTTTATAAAATCGTTAACACTTTAAAATCCAAAATTCATACCCTCTCACCACCTATTGATCCTTTTGTACATTTAAAATATATTTTGAGGATTTTATAAATCATTTAGTATTTAATTATCTTTTTTCTTAGAATTTAACTTACCTAGAAAGCAATTTTTGGGTCGTTTGTTTTCGTCCCTCCAATGATTAGCATGAAGAATCCTCTCTGAACAGTGTTAAAATCCTTTTCTAAAGTACTATCAGTCGTGAGACTTCTATTTGTGCACGGGAAGTGAACCGTAGCCAATAACCCATTGCAAATTGCCTCAGTACTTTTTGAATATTTATTTAAAAATTAGGAAATTTTTTTAAATAAATATCATTTAAACTTAGAAAACTCTAAAAGGTATGTTAATACATGGAAATGATAAATAAGTCTCAAAGGACTATTTTGAAATTTTGAAATGATGTGTTTTTACCAAAATGCTTCTCAATTTTTTCTTAAAGAAAGAACACTTGCTAGGCTAGACCGCCGCCACCAGAGCCCCACCCCGCCGATGAGATTGACTACTTGAGCTCCATAATCCCTATCCACATGTCGTTAACAAGTTTAATAAATACAATGACAACTTGAATAAAGTGATTAACAAATTGTGTTGCCGAGGCTATTAATGACTATACTAAAGTTGACATTGCCTTTATTCAACTTGTCAATGAGGCTTGATAGAGCTTAAAGATCTCAATTGGTCAATCATATTACTCAACTTGTCAATCCTATTACTCAACTTGTGACCGGAGTCCCGCCGGCGGGGTGGTGTCGCCGTCAAAGCTCTAGCGTTGGCAAGGTTTTTCTTTTTTAAAAAAAAAACTTGAGGAGTATTTTGATAAAAGTACAATATTTCAAAGTTTCAGATTAGTACCTTAAGACCTATTTGTCTTTTACATATATTAATAGACTTTTTGGAGTTTTTCAAGTTCAAATGATATTTATTTGGGATTTTTCCTAAAAAGTATCGAAATACTTTTTTTAAGAAAAAAGAATATTTTTTAAAAAAATTTTCAATGCATATCTGATACTTTTAGAATCTTTTTAGTGGATACTTCAATGCACGCCGTGGTATTATTAATATATAATCTAATGATGCACAATATATATTATAATTAAGTAATATATTTGGTTTCCTTAACTTCTCTAAAAAAAATAATTGATTCTTATATTTAGGATCAGAGGGAGTATAATAATAATTCCATTGAGTACAATGGGGGAAACAAATACATCAGTAATCCCCATTATTCTCCATCATCCCTTTTTTAGGTATTAATTAAATATGTAGAAACAACAAAGGCACACTCACAACCAAAAAGCTAAAAAGATTAAAATGCATCAAACACCCTAAAGTATTTTTCTATGTGCATCTAGTATTTCAAAGAAATTTATAGTATGTCTAACATCCTAAAGTATTTTTTTTAAGTGTGTACAACACTCTAAAGCATTTTACAGTCCATCCAACAACATCTTAAAATATATTTTAAGGTGTATATAACACCCTAAAGTTGCTATTGAAAAATACTTTAGGTGATGGATGTATCTTCACTTAAAGGACTTTTTAGGAGTTCATGGCAATGTTTAAATTTATCCTAAAAATATAATTTGTGGAAAAAGTTTTTCTCTTAAAAATAAAGATTTCTAGGAAAGAATGGCACTACAAAATATTTTATAGTGATGGATGCAACTAAAAAATATTTTTTTCCTAAAAATATTTTTTAAAATGTTGGGCACACCACAAATTTCTTTATACTGAGTATACTTAAAAAAATATTTTAGGGTGTTGAGTACACCTTAACCTAATAAAAAAACAATTCACTACAAATTCATCATAAATGTTTTATCTGATGTTCCTCTAATGCTTTGCCTGAGAAACAACATTCGATACCAGTGCTTTGAGGTCAGCATCAGAAATTCTCTGAGGACAAAAAAGAGATTTAGAGTCATTCAATGAGAAGAAAAATGTTTTCCAACAAAGTAAACAAGAGAGCGTGCATAGACACACACACACACAAATACACACACACACACACACACACACACATAATACTTTATCTGATCTCATTTATCTAATTTGATTAGATTAAAGAAGTTAGTTAAATTTGTTAATATTACATGTTTTTTTCTAGAAAACCTTAATCATATAATTCCTCAATTCCTTTCATCTCTCTGGTATTTGACTAATATTATTGAGGAAACATTAATATGGGTAAACTATGAAAAAAAGATGACAAATATGGAAAATATATTTTATATTTAAGATGAAAATTAACTCCTCAATTAGATCATATATTAAGGATCAAAGAAGTAAGCTAGAGATATCAAGAAACACATAATTATAATTTTTAGTTAGATCCATTGGCGTGTTCTACGGCTGTGGATCCAATTTTAGTGCTCATCACTATGGTATACGCATGTCCAAACACAGTTCTCCTCCATCCAAGGTAATTGATGAGATCTCAGGTATGGTTTGCTTTGCACAAATGGCTTTCAACCAAAGTGATCAACAATCTTCCACCTCTTTGGTCCTGCATATCGGGACTATGACTTAAGATCTGCCTAATAAGGGCTGGATTATTCATCTGCACAAATTCAAATAACGTCCTCGAGTTTTTTTCACTGGAATAATATGCATAGATGCAACTCCACTTCAGTGGTTCAAATAACTAAGACATCTCTCTTCCCCATCATCATTCTTATTGTCATGTTTAAGGACTTCACTGTCATGGATTATCAAGTCTTTGAGATCCCCAAAAGCTCAACCTCCCTACATTTTATCTGTATTTAGAGGCTTTTTCTACCAAAGAATGTTTTTGAACTCCAAAGTTAAGGACCTATTTATAGTGATATTAGGAACGACAACAACAAAGTCTTAACCCATTAGGTAGGGTCGGCTACATAAATCAAACAATGCCATTAAGCTCGATCAAAAACTAAATCTCAGGATAAATTATTAACTAAGTCATCATGCTCAATAACCTCATTAAATGTTCTCTTTAGTCTTCATTTGCCTCTTTTTATTGGGCTCCAAACAACTTGATTTACTCTTCTCATTGGCATATCCAACGTCCTTCTTTGTATATGTCCAAACTACCACAGATTTTCTACTATTTTTTCTTCAATAGGTTCCATTCCAACTATTACTTGTATAAGTTTATTATGAATTTTTTCTTTCTTTGTATGACCACATATTCATCTCAATATCTTTATCTCATTTACCCTCACTTTTTGCTCATAAAGCCCTTTTATAGTCCAACATCCACTACTATAAGGTATTACTGGATGCATAGCAGTACAGTAAAATTTTCCGTATACTTTATTAGGTATTTTTTTTATCACAAATGATTTTGATAGCTTTTCTCCATTTACACCACCCATTTTGAATTCTATGATTAAAATCTCCTCCAATTTCACCATTTTTTTTTGTAAAATTGATCCAAAAAATCTAAAATTTGTCATTTGTGGAATAATGACTTGATCTTCCATTTTGACCACCAAATCACTTCTTACTCCCCTCTTATAAAAAATGCTATACATAAATTTTGGCTTACTCATACCCAGTCAGAAGCCCTTCAACTAAAGTTCTTATCCATAACTCAAGTTTGGAATTAATTTCTTCTATTGACTCAGCCACAAGAACAATATCATCAGCAAAAACCATGCGCTTGGGAATTTGTTCGAGTATAAGCTTAGTTAAAATGTCTAAGATTAAGTTAAATAAATAAGGGCTCAAGGTTAATCTCTGATGTAGTCCAATCTTTTAGTCCTTTTCACATTAGTTGCTATCCCCTCATACATATCTTGTATGACCTTAATATATGCACCACACACACACTCTTTTTTTCTAAGACTTCCCAAAGTACATTGCACGTGATCATAAACTTCTTCCAAATCAATGAAAAACCTTTTGAAAGTCCTTTCCTTTGCTTTGACACTTATCCATTAACTCCTCAATAAATAAATCGCTTCTATTGCGGACCTTCTCTGCATGAATTCAAATTGGTTATCCAAAATTCAAGTCTCTAATCTCAATATGTGTTCAATCATCTTTTTCATTGTGTGGCTCATAAACTTTATCTCTTTGTAGCTAGCACAATTTTGGATATCCTCTTTATTCTTGTATATAGGGACTAAAGTGTTTTTCTCCAATCATTTGGCATTTTCTTAGATAATAAAATCTCATTGAAAACTTAGAAAGCCAGAACACCTCCTTTTCATCTAAACACTTCAAAACTTCAAAAGAGATACCGCTAGAATCAAGGACTTTACAATTTTTCATTTTCTTAAGAGCTTCCTTAATCTCACTAATGCTCATCTATCCTACAATAGAATGCCAAGTTTCTATTTACTTCACTAACTAACAAATCCTCCAACTCACAAGTTGAACCTTCCTCAATGAGCATCTTATAGAAGTAGGCCTCCTATTTATCCTTCATATCTCCATTAGTAACCAAGACTTTGCCTTCTTCATCCTTTATACATCTTACTTGATCTAAATCTTTCTTTTTCTCTCCCTATGCTTTGCAATCTTGTAAATCTTTGTCCTTATACCAAGTGTTTAAATGAGAGTAAACGGGATATTGATGATATAATGGATCACCTACTTTGTGATAGAATAAATCTTTGATACACAAGATGTATATGGCATAATGAGAAAGTAATTGCTTCTGCGTCCTAAAAGAAGGAATTTGTGGATGGCAAAGATAACAATAGAATGGAAGATATAATTCATGATGTTGAAAAAACGGATGTGGTAAGCCATACTTTCCACGTCTGCTTTAAAAAAAAACGAATGTGGAAAAATACTTTCTATGTCTATTACAAAATGGACGTAGATAAGAAACTTACAACGTCACTCGCATTAATGTTCTCCTAAAATAGATGTGTAAAGGTCAACATAACATACATTAAAAGTGTTTTGTATGGTAGTGTGAGATTCACTCACTGATTTCTTAATCTCCTTTTTAGTCACACGGTATCTTTTCCGATTTTCACCATTTTTGTATAAGTGTATAACTTTAAAACAATCTCTCTTATTCTTGACTTTCTCTTGCATATTATCATCCCTCCACCAAATCTACTTATCTCGGAGGCCAAAACCTTTAGATTATATTTTCCCAAAATATCTTTAGGGACATGTTAGTCGTAGACAAACACTTAACTAGTTGCTTTCTAATAGGTTCCTTATCCCTGTTGGCGTAAAACTATAATTTCTTTTTAATACTTATAAATTGTCATTTTATAAAATAAAAAAAACACCTTCGTTACCTTTTTTTGCTCAGCCAATGCTTTAAAACTCCAAAACATGTCCTCCATTTGTTCATCTTCAAGCTCGTAACCCAGCTTTAGCAATAAAGAAATAACTTCAGTGACACAGTATGTTTGAATATGACCAGAGAAGTATATAAACACACACAGACCTCTTGAAGTCGCTTTCTCAAGCCATTACGTCCACTGCATCAAAATAAATGAGCAAACACATTAATTAATTGGTTGATTGATTGCACAAACATGTCGGTTGGTTGAAAAGCTCACCTAAGCTTTCCCAGTACAATTCCATTTTGGTCGACTCTGTTGAACCCAACATCCTCAGGACATATGATTTCATATGTACCTTTATATTTTAGAATTCCATCCTACAAAACAGATAAAACTTAGATCTGACATATAATGGTATCAAAAGCATAATATGAATTTAATTATTTATGTTAGAAAAAACATTATTTTTCTACCATAAATAAATAATTAAATAGACTAAATTCTAATAATTCTGTTCGTCAATCAGGCTAAACAGAATTCATTGGTTCTTCAGCAAATAAACTAATAATTACGGGGGCACACACACTTGCTAGATTAGTAGATTGGAGCTAAGCGAAAATTTCTGAAGTATGAACTTTCAAAATCGAAATTAGATTATATTATGATAGTTTTTCTTTTAAAATTCAATATTAAACTGATTTTATTAAAATTTTAAGTTTATATAAATAACCCTTTATCATGCCGTTAATTGATCTAGCATCTCACAACTCACAGGACATCATATGTTGTAGAACTTATCTATAAATAAATTTAACATTTTGGAAAATTAAGTTTATACAAATAACCCTAGTGTTCAGTTGCAATTGGCAAGATATATAGTTTTACACACCAACCTGGTGAATCCCACTTCCATGAGAAAACGCATTAGCCCCTACAAGAGCTTTGTTTTGTTGTACATGCAAACCAGTATACTCTTCAACCTATTGAAAATTATTATATAAGTAAATACAGCATATTATATAAGCATCAATAAAAGAAACAAAAACTCAAATTAAAACAATATGCTTTTAAATAAACCATTTTGCTTGTCATAAATATTTGTCGTGTATTGATCCTCGTATAGAGTCCGCCAAGCACATCATTTGCTCCGCATTTCAAGATCATCACAACCTTAAGAGGGGGGGAAAAAGAAATTATAATTAGGAAAATTAATCATCAGCTCTAAAAAACACTCGGCAATTCTTCATGTATTTAGTCCTTCAACTTTGCGCAAGATTTTATTTGATGTATTACTTTTATAGTGTATTTTCAGTTCTCTAATCCTAATGCCATTGGTGAAAAAAATGTTGACATTTGAAATTTTAAATATTGGTAAAAAATTCTCAAAAGCTGACATAAAATTTCAAAATAACAATGATTGTTACATAAAAATCGCCATTCGAGACTAATAATGTTAAGTTTAAAGAATTGAAAAGATACTTGATGACTTCCTAATTTTAAATAGATTGGAGATATATTTTGATTTATTTGGGAAGTCATCAATGCTAAATAAAAGAGAGTTTCTTGAGATTTTAAGAAAAATTAATTTGGGTGTATTATTTGTGAGATTTTAACTTAGAATATAAATTTTTAAGTTTAGGAAAGAATAATAATAATGCGAAGTTCTAAAAAAAAATCAGCTTCCATTATTAATATTATTGTTGTTATTATTATTAGCATTAATGCAGTGTTTCCTTTTCTTTGACAAGCAACAGTGGCGTTTTCATTGAATAAATGTGGGGTCACCTAATATCGAATGAAAAGGCAAGCGGCCACACAATTTGAAAAGAGGAACAAGGGAAGGTGAAAGAAGGAGAGGCGGTGGAATTATAATTAAAGAGGCAGCCACAATATGTGAGATATTTTAATTATAATATGATTTATTAGTTATTTATTAATTAATTAGGTTTAATTAAAATATCCAGAATGTGGCCCATTAGTCAGATCCAGGCCAAACTTTAGGATTAGGGTAATAACTGACTGGCTATTAATGTTTATTTCTGATGGTAAAATATAACATAATTAAGTTTTCAGCCGTCAGTGAAATTGAGTGTAAGAGTGAAAACCCTAGCAGCTCTTTGAGGTTCCCTGACTGGAGACGGCTCCCACCCAGTTGCCATCATTGTGCCTTGCAGTCAGTCAGAAGAGTGACCTGACAACATTCTGACCCTCTTCTGTTTTGCAGTTCCATCTCTCATACTCGTGGACTCTTCCCCAAATCAGAAATTAGCAATGGCAAGAGGTATTTAGAAGTCTTCCGCTGTAGTTGTAAGATGATTTGTGCTTGTTTATGATATATAATGTAAAAGCATGAATTAGTCTAACATGTGGCATCAGAGCTAGGTTCTCTGATTCTCTACCTTCTAATTTCTGAAAACTATTGAGAAAATAGGATATCATCAAATAAATAATTTTTCGATGAGTTTTTGAGAATATCCATATCGAAACTGTATTTCATTTTCGTGTTAAGTGCTTCGGGTTCATGGAATTTGATTTGAGCTTTCTGGATTTATGCTGATTATGTATGAAATATGGATTTAGAACATATGATATTTCTATGTGTTCTGAATTTTCTTTGAGTCACCATCGTCGAAACTGCCGTCGGGGGCGCTGTGTTTTTCTTTTTTGGTTTAGAAATCTTGAATCAATTCTGCTCTATATTGCATACAAATGGTTTCTCATTGCATTTATGTATGAACTCGTTTTGGATTGCGGTAAGAATCGCCGAGAGTGTTGCCGTCGGTATCTTCAATTTCATTTTTCAAATATGAGAATATCTTGATGTAAATGTGTGTATTAATCGGTAATCTCTTCATGTATACTATTTTTATAATTTTTGGGTTAAACGTGGTCGAGAACCATCGTGAGAAACGCCGTTCTGAGCTCGCCGATCGGCTGGAAAACAGCCAGCTGAGAATCGCGAGCCGCGGCAATCCAACCGGGTCGTGTTTCAGTGAGGCGGGTCGGGTAGGGTTAGCTGAAGCGGGTGGGGGAGATGACTCAAAACGCGGCGTTTTGACTTACTCAAAACGTCGTCGTTTCGTGTCCTTCTAGAGAGCCTCCCATACCTAGCAAAAACGGCGTCGTTGTGATTTAAGTGAAACGGTGCGTTTGACATGTCTGGGCTGGGGAGGAGACGCGGACTGGGTCGTAACGTTTTGGGCCGACGAAATTTTTTATTATTATTATCATTGCAAAAACACAGATTGGGCCGTACGGATCTGGGCCGACGCAAATTTTTTGTTGTTGGATGATTTCTTTTCTGGGCTATAATTTGGACATTCCAGAAAAACGTTTTGGACTTTTTGACACATGTGCTCACTGTTTAAACAAATTATTTTGTGTTTTATATAATTTTCTTTATAAATGACACAAAATTGTTTAAATAAATGAAAATAATTAATTTTGGAAATTTTCACATACTGGACATTTGTAAAATTATTTTTCATGAATTATTTAATTGTTCTAAAATTGAGGAAAATTAACTTTAGACAATTATTTAATAATTATTATTTTGCAAATCAGATTTTAAGTTGAAAAATGTCAAAATTAATTTTTTAAACAATTTTGGATACATAAAACAGTGGGAGGGATCTAATTAACTATTGAGTTTATTAAATTAATTAATCTCTCCATTAGGATGTACATATTTTGATTAAATGCACTAAAATGATATTAGTGATTCGCATGCTACTTTCTCTAAGGAATAGCCACAGCATCCTTTAATTTTGCATGCAATAACATCACATATGGAACTTATAAAATATCATATTGTAATTAAATATAGAATTATAATTGATCTTAGCCCACAGGTAGACAATTATGATTATATATTTAATTAGGGTGGGATAGTTTGGTCTTATATTTTCTAAGTTGCCACAGGTATTAGGAAATGTAAATTATACACTCTAGGCCCACCAATTTGAGATAAATGCATGCAATGCTAGATTCTTTACCCACAGGTAGAATTTAGTGATACGCATTTATATATGTTGCATGTTTCCATTAAAGCATAACATGCATACAAAATTCGTGATTGTCTCAAATTTAAATTTTGTGAGCTAACTTAAGTTTTTAAATTGCAGCACCTACTGTTTTCCCTAACCCTTTTGCTGAAAATACTACTAAGATCATACTAGATGGTACCAATTACCCTGAGTGGAGGGAAGAAATATCTTTACAGATTGATATGATGAACATGCATTTTGTCATAGAGAAACCCAGACCTCCCAAACCAATTGACAGGTCAACTAAGGATGAAATTGACTATCAGGAGCGCTGGGAGCACTACAATCGCATGTGCTTGTCTTATATTAAGACCAGGATCCAACGAAGCATTAAGGGAGTAATCCTCAAGTGTGAAACAGCTAAGGAGTTCCTCGAAGCCATTGATAAGCAATTTAAGCCGACTGACAAACAGATGGGTGGTTCCATCATGTCGGAGTTGTGCGCAATAAAGCTGACAGGGACGGATGGAGTCAGGCAACACATTATAAGGATGAGAGACTTGTCCTCCCAACTGAGAACCTTTGACATGGAACTGACAAAGCAGTTCCTGGTGCATCTGGTGATGAACTCCATTCCCCCTCAGTATGATGCTTTTAAGGTCTCCTATAACACACATAGGGAAAAATGGACAATTAATGAACTGTTGTCCATGTGTGTTCAGGAGGAAACAAGGCTTCAGATGAGTGGAAGGGATGCACCTAGGGCAGCTCATCTGGCTGAAAGTTCCTCCAGGAATGGTGCCGGAGGCAGGAAGGACAAGGACAAGAAGAAGAAACGGATTCCTGCTGTGCCATCCATAAAGAAAGCTGAAGCAATTTGCTTCTTCTGCAAGAAGAAAGGGCACATGAAGGATGAGTGCCTGAAGAGGAAGGCATGGCTGGAACATAAAGGTATGTATCATTCAGGCTTAGCTTTTGAATCTCATCATATTAGCATTGATAGTGATACTTGGTGGATCGATACGGGTTCAATGATCCATATTTCTACTACAATGCAGGGGTTTCTAAAAACTAGACCTCCACTTCCCAATGAAGCTCGAGTCCTTTCAGGAAGTAGGAAAGGAGATCCAGTCAAAGCAATTGGAACATTTAGAATCGTTTTCCCAAATAAAACCATGCTGGATCTTCTCAATTGTTTTTTCATTCCTAGTTATAGGAGAAACTTTACTTATATTTCAAAGTTTATTCCTTTGAACTATGGGATTTATTTGCATAAAGATATGACGCATTTCAGTAAGGACCTTGTTCTAATTGCGAAAGTTATTATGATTGATGATTTGTTTAAAATAATTCCCGAACCGCCCCAAGTTTTTTCTGTTACGCATGGTATTAGACAAAGTATTATTGATGAGAATTCTATTGACTTGTGGCATAGGAGATTGGGACATATCTCCGTGGACAGGATCAAAAGGTTAACTAAGGATGAAATCCTTCCATCTTTAGACCATTTAGAACTTGATACCTGTATGGACTGCATAAGGGGAAAGCAGACCAATAAGTCACAAAAAGGAGCTAAGAGAAGCTCTGAGGTACTTGAGATAATACATACTGATATTTGTTACCCTGATTTATCCACAAACAGTCAAAAATATTTCATCACCTTTATTGACAATTACTCGAGATACACGTATATCTACTTGCTTGATAATAAAAGTGAGGCACTAGATGCCTTTAAGGAATATAAAGCTGAAGTAGGAAAGCAGGTTGGAAAACCAATTAAAATCGTGAGATCCGATAGAAGTGGTGAGTATTACGGTAGATACACTAGTGAAGGACAAGCGCCAGGTCCTTTTGCAAATTTCCTTCGAGAGCATAGGATAGTTGCCCAATACACCATGCCTGGTTCACCAGACATGAACGGTGTTGCAGAAAGAAGGAATAGGACCTTGCTAAACATGGTTAGGAGCATGATGAATGGCTCTAAACTTCCACCATCCTTATGGAAGGAGGAACTCAATGCAGTTGTGTATATATTAAACAGGGTTCCAACAAAGGCAGTGCCAAAAACACGCTTTGAAATCAGGAAAGGATGGAAACCTAGTTTAAGACACCTAAGGATATAGGGCTGCCCTACAGAAGTAAGAGTCTACAATCCACAAGAGAAGAAAGTAGATCCTAAAACCATTAGAGCTTACTTTGTAGGCTATCCATGTATGACTAAGGGTTATAGGTTCTATTGTCCTTCACCTTCTGCACGATTTATAGAATCTAGGAATGCTGTTTTTCTTGAAAATGACGTGATCAGTGGGAGTGATCAAACAAATGAAGATCATATGGAAGTGACTACTGATTTACGTAACGATAGGTATGTTCATATTTATCCACCTCCCACACATCAAGAACAAAGACAAGTTATGGTGAGGATGTCTCGAATGAACAACCTGAACCAACTCAAGAGGTTGAATTAAGAAGATCAACCAGAGAGAGAAGACCATCATTACCTAGTAACTACGTGGTGTACTCTACTGAGATTGAATGTGACATTATCATTGAAGATGATCCACTAATATTTACTCAGGCTGTGAAGAGTGAAAACTCTAAGTTATGGCATGATGCTATGACTGAAGAAATGAATTCCATGGCAAACAATGGTGTATGGGATCTTGTGGAGTTACCAAGTGGGTCTAAAGCCATTAGCTGTAAATGGGTTTACAAAACTAAAAGAGACTCTCAAGGTAACATTGATCGATACAAGGCTAGGTTGGTTGCCAAGGGCTTCACACAAGTCGAAGGAGTCGACTACAGGGAAACATGTTCCCCTGTATCAACGAAAGACTCTTTTAGCATAGTCATGGCATTGGTTGCACATTTTGATCTAGAGTTGCACCAAATGGATGTCAAGATTGCATTCCTCAATGGGGAACTTGAGGAAGAAGTCTACATGTAGCATCCTGAGGGATTCATTATAAAGGATAAGGAACACCTGGTATGCAAGTTAAAGAAATCAATCTATGGCTTGAAGCAAGCCTCACGACAGTGGTATTTGAAATTTCATGAGGTAATCACATCATTTGGTTTTGATGAAAACATCATGAATGAATGCATTTACCACAAGGTTAGTGGGAGCAAGATCATATTTCTGGTTTTGTATGTTGATGACATACTACTTGCAATCAATGATCTAGGACTATTACGTGAAGTGAAATAGTTCCTGTGTAAGAACTTTGATATGAAGGATATGGGTGAGGCGTCCTATGTTATTGGCATTAAGATCCATAGGGATAGAGCGCAAGGCATTTTAGGCTTGTCTCAACAAACCTATATCAACAAAGTTCTTGAGCGATTCAGGATGCAGAACTGTTCAGCTAATGTAGCTCCTCTTGAGAAAGGGGACAAGTTTAGTCTAGGTCAATGCCCCAAAAATGAGCGTGAAAGAAAGCAAATGGAAAGGGTCCCATATGTATCAACAGTGGGAAGCTTGATGTATGCACAAGTTTGCATAAGACCTGACATAGCTTTCGCTGTTGGCATGTTGGGAAGGTATCAAAGTGATCCAGGGGAAGCACATTGGACAGCTGCAAAGAAAGTGTTTAGATACCTACAAGGTACTAAATACTACATGTTCACATACAGAAGAACATAAAACCTGGAAGTGGTCGGTTACTCAGACTCTGATCTAGGAGGATATTTAGACACAAACAAGTCTACTGCTGGTTACATCTTCCTACTAGCAGATGGAGCTATGTCATGGAAAAGTGCTAAACAAACACTTACAGCTCCCTCTATTTGTGATGCTGAGTACATAGCATGTTTTGAGGCAAGTTTACAAGCAATCTAGATAAGGAATTTCATTGCTGGACTTAAGATTGTGGATTCAATCTCTAGGCCAATTAGGATGTATTGTGATAACACAGCCGCAATATCCATTGCAAATAACAAAAGGAGTGGAAGTCGAAGCCGATGGGTCGAACTGAAATTCCTAAGTTTAAAAGAGAGAATTGCAAATGGCGAAACATCGGTTGATCATATCAATACAAAGGACATGCTGGTTGATCCTTTGACTAAGGGATTGAAACTGAATGCTTTTGTGTTACACGTCCCTCAGATGGGGGTTAGACCTTCACTCATATAGAAGAGGTACGCAATGAAATTAATTATGTGGTTTATTATTTCTATCATTATTTGTATACATTCTGTTGATGAAAATGATAAACATTAGGTTTGGAACCGAATAAACGCAGAAGTTTATTCATAAAGTCATACCCATTAAGTAAGGGTGTTGCATGTAATGCATGGAAGATAATATTCGACCAAAGATGACTTATCGCCATGATTCTTACAACATAGCCTTAGTTTAATCTGGATAGGGCAACTGACATCAAGAAACGGGCCAAGTGGGAGAATGTGAGATATTTTAATTATAATATGATTTATTAGTTATTTATTAATTAATTAGGTTTAATTAAAATATTTAGAGTGTGGCCCATTAGTTAGATCCAGGCCCAACTTTAGGATTAGGGTAATAATTGACTGGCTATTAATGTTTATTTCTGATGGTGAAATATAACATAATTAAGTTTTCAGCCGTCAGTGAAATTGAGCGTAAGAGTGAAAACCCTAGCAGCTCTTTGAGGTTCCCTGACTGGCGACGGCTCCCACCCAGTTTCCATCACTGTGCCTTGCAGTCAGTCAGAAGAGTGACCTGACAACCTTCTGACCCTCTTTTGTTTTGCAGTTCCATCTCTCATACTCGTGGACTCTTCCCCAATCAGAAATTAGCAATGGCAAGAGGTATTTAAAAGTCTTCCGTTGTAGTTGTAAGATGATTTGTGCTTGTTTATGATATATGATGTAAAAGCATGAATTAGTCTAACAACAGCCACAATATTATAAAAAGAGGAGAGGGAGGCATTTTTTCGGGATTTTGAAGGGACACCAATCAGAGCCAAGGTAAGCATAGAGACAGAGCACTTGAAGGCGTGAAGGAGCAGAGGCAGTGGCATTTTCCTCTATTCACTCTCATCTTTTTCAAGCTGTGACAAGGAGGGAGAGCACTATTCAAGAGCCAGCTTCTTGACCATTGTATTTGAGGAGTTTGGAAGCTGCCATATATTATTATGATTTTCTATCTCGGCAACGAGATTCAAAGTGTGACTCAAGCGCTCTGGTCTCCTTCTACAATTGATCTACAAAGAGTGTGTTTCCAGTCTAGTCCTTAATTTTCCTGACGATGATTGCTTGTGAATTTTTCTGTGCTGAGATGAGATTGATTTTGAACATATGTGGCTAAATTTTTCTTTTCAATTTAGAGTAAATATGAGCTTGTTTGAGATTTAGATATTATTCCCACTAACTAGTTTTGTTTAATATTATTTCAGTTTATTTAATCTTGTCATTATTATTATTGCGTAGTGATTTGCCACCATTGAGCATGTTTTGAGGATTTAGGATTGAACTTGATGAAAGAAATCTTAAATTGACTTTGAGATTAAATAATGTGGAATTCAAAATTATCTAATTTACGTCTAGGATAAACATATATCTAGAAGCTCCTCATAATCAAATTAAAATGAGTCACATCTAAATTGCATCTTATTTAATTGTGAGACATTGCATAATTAATTGAGGTAGGTATATAAATAGACCAACAGGTATTTATAGACATTAATACTCTAGATTAGTTGAATAAGTTAAATTAAAATTAATTTAATGGGGATGAAATCCAAAAAAATAAAAAAGGGATTAGTGACTCTAGGTTGTCTTTCTTAACATTGGAATTTTCTCTTTGTGAAAAGTATTCACTATCCTTAGTTTCTTTTTCTGATTTAAGTTTTCTTCACTTATATTAAAAAAAATTATGATTTTTTTAACTTAAATGAAACAAGGAAATTTAATGCCTAGTCACTAGTTAGATTGAATCTTTGTGGGATAACCTTGATTGGCCACTCACTATTTTCACCGTATATTTGCAGTACTTAATTAAATTTTGGTAGCATCAATACTTTATAAAATTAAGAAACTAAACTGAAACTATACATAAAATTATATAAAGGATTAAAATTGCATTTTTGACTAAAATATATAAGATGAAAATTTATATAATTACCTCTTCTAAGGATGCATTACCAGCCCTTTCACCAATCCCATTTATCGTTACTTCCAATTGTCTTGCACCACTACGTGCACCCTGAAAAACAACAAACACTAGTTAATATTAAGTGAAATTTTAATTAATTTATTTGATGTAAACATAAATTAAGTCACATAAATTTAATTACACGTCCAGATCCTTTGAAATAAATTTAGAGTGAGGTTAGGAGAAAGAAACAGATATGAGTCCTGCCCTCACTACAGCCTTTTTGGTCTGTATCAACAGTTAACTTTGCAATATATAAAAGCGTTGCCGAAGATATGAATAGGCAACAATTTTCTAATTGTATGATTGCATGACTGTTTTTCAAAAAAAAAAAAAAAAAGAGAAGGAATGACACCAACGGCTTGAATTTACAAATGTGATTAAATCTACAACCTCTCACTTACATGTATGGGAGTTTTCATGCCACTATATTACAAAGCACACTGGCAATGAACGAGTTTCGGATGCACTCAGCAGATCTAAATGGTTCATATTTAAGTTTTTATTTTTTTAAAAAAATATTTTAATGGGTATAAAATCCAAAATAAAGATTCTCTCTTAACCATCAATTTTTTTTACTCAAAAAACTTCAGTTGAAAAAAAAAATTAAATCTGGATTTTTCAGACTCGATATCGAATTTGGATGGTCCATATTTGTTGAGCTCGTGGTGCCCTTCAAAATGATAGATACCCAAGCTGGTTCTCCATTGGCAAAGCTTTATGACTACTTGACTGTGCTTTATATTCTTCTTTTCTAACTACAATGGTATAGAGGGATCACTCTGATGATTAAATTGACTTAATCTTTCTGTTAATTTTTCTTTCCTTACTTTCCTTAAGAGTTCAGATCGGTGCTCATCTGGTAAGGGATTTCTAGTGCCCCATTCTCTCTAATACCACTTATAATGCCCTAACCTCTCAATTTTTTTCTTTCTTGTTTCAATTCACCATTAGATTTTACATAAAATGAGTCATGTTTTAATATCTTAGGGCATGAATCTCCTTTACATAATTTTATCTTATATATATACCTCTATGGTGTTGGCAGTGGCAAGGCCAAGATCGTTGTGACAATGGGAAGCGATGATAGCGTTTTGAATTCCAGGAGTGTTGGCTTTGATGTCAGCAACCAATCTGCCATACTCAGTTGGCATACTTATGCCAACAGTGTCTGCTACGATCACAGTTGTCGCCCCTTCCTTTATCACTTGTCCAAATATTTCATACAGAAACTCTCTCTTCGACCTAGCCAAGTCACATTCATTTAATACTAATGTTCATATGATCAAAAAATCCAAAAGAAGAAAGTAAAAGGAACCAACGGGAATTGAGTCTAATAAATAGGGCTAATTCCTCACAACGAGGCAAACCGATGTTCGAATTCTTATTAGAAGATGTGTCCACTTTTATCAACAATATCTTCTAACTCATCCGAAACAGGATCTGAAATATCTACCTTATTGGGTTGAATGCCTTCTGTTGTGGGTTATCAACCAACCTTTAGTACCAAAATAGGTTCTTCACAAGAAAGAATTACTTCTACCAAAGAAGGGTCCATGACCTCTATTCGATCAAAAGAAATCCAAATAGGTTGTAGAAAGAGAGATTTTTTCTACAACTTATTTGGATTTAAAATTATTTTATTCAATGTTTGACAGAATCTTGAATATAATTTGTCTTCAATTAGAGAATACTTGTGCCTAAAAAAAAAAAAAAACAGAGTACAAGGGAAAAAACAGAAAAACCTGGCAGCATCTTCTGCATAGAACCCTATATCATGGCAGCCCAAACTGCGAGCAAACTTGACCATTCTTCGGGCAGTCTCAAGAACCTCCTCTTTCGTCTTTTTCAACTTATACTTCATATGAATATCACTGGTCGCTATGAACATCTGAATCCTCGGCCTCTTGGCATACTTGACAGCCTCCCACGCACTCCTAATATCATTCTCAGTACACCTGCAAGCCCCAGTTATGACCGGCACATAGCCGCCGTCGGCAGTGGAGGTGGCCACATTGTTGCCAACCTCTTGAGCTATGATCTTCACAGCGTCGAAGTCATCTTTTGAAGAGGCAGGGAAGCCGGCATCGATGACGTCAACACCGAGCTTTCCAAGCTGTCGCGCTATCTTCAGCTTCTGCTTTGAGTTCATGGAAACTCCAACGGATTGCTCACCATCACGGAGGGTGGTGTCAAAGATTCGAACGTAAAAGGGGTCAGGAATGTGGTTGGGAATGTAAGGTGGGCGGAAGAAGAGAGAGGAATTCATTTAGGAGATGTGGGAGAAGTATGCGTGGTTTGAGAAACAGAGGGTCTTGGAGCTAAAGGAGAAAATAATGGAACTAAAACTTATAAGGAGGGATTCATTCTAGGTAGTATATAATTTATAGAGCAGAGAGATGGTATTTGTTTTTCTCTTTAATATAAACCACTGTATTAAATTTATTATATGCATATACAATTTACACCTAGATAATTTATTTCGTTTCTTACTTCTCAATTATCCTCATCCATCCATGCTCTCTCCAGTTCTTATTATAGGACGTTTCTAACTTATTTGCATATACCAATAAAACAATTAATTAAAAATATTAAATTTGTTATAAAATTCAAGTAATTTTCAATATTACTTATATTAACTACATTAAACTCCAGAATTGATTAATAAAAATTTTCAAACAAATAATACAAATTGTAATTTATAAAAAGGGTTAAAATGTAAAACTATCCATAAACTTTTACCAAATGTTTGATCTTTTGGCACCATAAACTCAAGTACAAAAGTACCCATGAACAAATTTAAAGACTAAGTTATAATTAAGTTAAAACTATAGGAATAAAAAAATTAATTTTCCCACAATTATTTATGTTTTGGGCGACATGTGTTCTATTATTGTGAAGTCAATGATCCATAAGAATAAAAATAATTAAATTCTCCATGAACATTTACTCTATTCAACCTACTTGCTCAAAAGGTCCTTTTTTAGCAATCTAAAGGTCCTTAGGTCATAGCTAATTTCATACTTGAATAAATTAATTTTAAGAGACCCATATTTACTTTATCCAACCTATAATTTTTTGGGAAAATTTAAAAAAAAAACCATTTAAACTTCAAAATCCTAAATAGGTGATTTAACAATAAAATATTTTGTCAATTGCATTATCATTATTGTTAATTCCATTAATAACTTTATCAATGAGATTTTAAAGTTTAAAAGGTATTTTTTAAAAAATTTTCACAAATTTTTTGGCTATTTACTACAACGACAAGATTTATTCAAGTGTGAAATTGGCTAAAACTTTTTGTAAATTGCTAATCGATTATAGTGAACAGCTTATTCTTCGTTGTAAATAGCGAATTAAAGATGTGCCGTAAATAACTGTTGTTTGGTATAATTAAAAATTTATAACTTCAATTTGGCAATTCACAACTTCCCATCAACTATTCATAACAAAACCTTTGCAATAAAGTTGTCGCTAACGCTAGAGCTTCAACCATTTTCTGTTGTTGGATCATCAGGCACTGGCCGAGTGGCTTTTTTTTTTAATAGAAAAAAAGGTGAGGGAAAATGTTGTAAAAACGCAACATTTTCAAATCTCAAATTGGTCTTATAATTCAATTAGAAATTAGTTGAATTTGGATACTTGATTCTGAATTTTAGTATTTCAAATAGTTTTAAATAGGTTTATCCAACTTAAAAACTAATTGTGTAATATCAACCATATAAAATTATTTAAAGATGTAAGGATTAATAATATATTTAATTTTTTAAGTTTTCCCTCATTTTGATTTTGATCCTTCAAGTTTTATATAATGGGTTTTGGTCCCTTTAGGGGCAAAATGGTTCAAGTCTCCATTAAATTATAGGGACCAATGATTAAAAGAGAATGAAACTTAAGTGACCAAAATCCATAGTTTAATTTGAAATTGAATGAACAAAACTAAAATGAGGAAAAAATTAAGGATCAAATATTACATTAACCCAAGATTATATTAACTCATTTTTGCAGGCAATATATATATATATATATATATATATATATATATAAACTCATTTTTAAAATTATTAAAACCAAACCAAACCTTACTAATTACGAGGTTTTGATCCTTTTTTGCTAGATTGATTCAGAGTTTTGTTTAAATTTTCAACACCATATATGGTATGTTTGGATAGTCTATATAAGTGTTTTTTATCGTGATTTACAGAATATAAGGTAGTTTTTACGGTCTACGACGTAAATATGTGGAGGAGTTTTATCTCGATTTATGTAAATCGGGCTTATAAAATAAGTCAAACTTAACCAAACAAGGCTATAGACTTTTTCTACCGGGAAAATTTTAGTCAACCCTCTCTGTAACAACTTAGCAACTTATTATTTAATATTCCCTCTGCCCCTATGTATAAGGTTCCATTTTTTAAATGAGTTTGTCCATTTTATAAGGTTACATTTGAATTGGTCTAAATAATAAATGTATTTTGACTCATTTTACCCTCAATTAATTTCATACATCACATTAATTAAAATGTTGACCCATTCCTTCTATCATATCACCGTCCCCCATACATTTTCTTTCACCATTTTCTCATTATCACTCTTTCTCTTTCTCTTACTCATTTATAAATAAGGGCATTTTTAGAAAAAAAATTATATTCCTTGCATATTTATTAATTTTGACTAATTTTAAATCTTTTCTAGAACCCATCAATTTAGTTAAAAGGACTTTATATATAGGGATGGAGGGAGTAACCTCTATAGATTTCTGAAACTTTATTGCACATAAAGATCATAATGAAATTAAATTTTGTAGTTGAAAAGACAATGATGCCTTTTGTTTATTTTTTCCAAAAAGGGGCAACCACAAAATTTAATTTCATTCTGGAACAGTCGTGGCTAGGGTCCTGCATTATCATATATAGAGCTCTAGCCATGACTGTTGGTTGGCAACTGGTCATTGGAGCTCTAGCGCTAGTAGCTGAATTACAGCAATCGCAGACTTTATTTCAAATAAAGGTGGTCAACTTGTAAATTTGCTTATGTTTCTCATAAATAGCCTAATTTTAGTTGCAAATATCATTGTGTTTCTTATTACTAATGACTAATTTTAGTTGTAAATTCCCTTATACCAATTCATGCACACTTAGACAAGAGCTATTGTAATAAAGAGGATCATTAAACTATAATTTAATAGGTAATAATATCACCTGCTTACTAAAATAGTATTAACACATTTAAAAATATTTAAAAGAATGAGAAATAAGACCATTTTCCATTATAAGAAAGCGATAATGAAAAAGGGATCAAGTCTCATCAATGATATCCTTTGTATATGTGGTCGGGCAAGCATCCTCTAATGATTATATTAACTGCTTTAATGCAATCCGAAGCCACTTCGATCTTTTTGTGCCTAGGAGCCCAGCACAGGTGTAGGCCATGTATGATTCCAAGTAGCTCCGCTATGGCCGCCGGCATGGATGAAAGTTTGCAGATAAAGTCACCTAGCCACTCCTCTTGGTTTCCTTTGATTACTCCTCCACAACCACTCCTTCCTGAGTCGAGGACTACTGAAGCATCTGTTTCAAGTTTAACGAAGCATGCTGTATCAGTAGTATCTGTATGCTCATCCTGTTTATGGGTGTAGAAAGAGCATTTGGATTTAGGGCATCAGATTTGAGGAACAAGTATTCACCAAACATGTGCTTTTATGTTGACCATACGTCCTCAATTATGTGCTTCTATGTTGACCCCTCCTACGTACGTCCCCAATAATGTGCTTTCATGTCGACCCTGCGTCCTCAATAATGTGCTTTAATGTCGGCCCTACGTCCTCAATCACGTGCTTATATGATAATGCAGGACCCTTGTCTAGGCTGATAAAAAGTGGTTCGACCAAAATACCCATACTGTTATAAATAAAGAGAAAGGTTGCTAAGAATATGAGAGGAGAAGGATAGAGTAATTCTTATTCATTATTCAAGGTCTGTATAATACATAATATATGCTTATATTTATTGGCATAACCCTATAATCTATGATAAAAGAAAGAGATTACATAATTATAGGAAAATAAGGGGGAGAAATAATAAGGAGATGGATATCCATAATAATATATTATTTAATATATTATTCATAATACTTCTCTTTGGATATCAATTACTAAGCACGTGCTTAAAAAAACTTCAACTAAGAAAAATTCATTGGGACAAAATCTTAGTAGAAGAAAAAGAGTACATTATTTAGTGATACACTTAATAATGCTGCCATATTAAGAACCTTGTTAGGAAAACCCAGTAAAAAAAACCATAGGCAAGGGAAAAAGAGTACAACATGTATCAACTCCCACTCTTAATAATATCAGTTGATATCTCTGAGTCGGCGAAGTCCGATGCCATGAACAAGCTTTTCAAAGGTTGTACTATGAAATAACTTGGTAAATAAATTTGCTAAATTTTCACTAGAACAGATTTGTTGGATATCAATTTCACCACCCTTTTGAAGGTCACGAGTAAAGAAGAATTTTTGGTGAAATATGTTTTGTTTTATCTCCCTTGATGTACCCTTCCTTTAGTTGGACAATACATGCAGCATTATCTTCATATATGATTGTTGGGGGGTCATTTTACTAGGAGATAAGCCACATGTGGTTCTTATTTGACATATCACTACAAAAAAATCGCGAATTAGCGACGGAATTTCCGTCACTAATCAACTTAGAGACGGAAATTAGTGACGGATTAGAGACGGAACAATATTAGCGACGGAATTTGTTCCATCGCTAAAAAGGCCGTTACTAATTGTTTAGTGACGAAATTTTGCATTCCGTCGCTAATTAGAGACGGAATTTAGAGACGGAATTTAGGGATGGAAATTCCGTCGCTAATTAGAGACGGAAAAATTCCGTCCCTAAATTCTGTCTCTAATTGTGACGGAATTTTCCGTCTCTAATCCGTCGCTAATTATTTTTTTTATATATAATTTAAATTGCCACATGTCTACAACACGAGCCTCCACATGTTCCTCGCTGGCGGCCGCCGCGTGTACCAATCAGCCACCGCCACCTTGCCATCCTCCACCGCGCGCCACGTGTCACAAGTCACAAATTGGTTGCATTTTGTGACCAAGTTAGGATTCGAAGCCATGACCTCTCACGCGTGTGCTAGTGCCTTTGCCAGTTGAGCTAAGAAGAACCTGTGAAAGTTAAATGCAAAATCATATATATATATATATAAACATAGACACACACACACACACACACACACACATATACATATATATACATATACATACATATATATATATATATCACTTGCAAACAAAAATAGAAATACATAATTTTATATATTATTGAATATTTTAATTTAGTTTTCTTATTTTATTTTATGTAAATATTCTACCTAAATTTTTATTATTAATATCTTTTTTTATTTATTTTATTTTTTATTTTATCTTTTTGTTTGTATTTATAAAATTTTCATTTTATTTGTATATAATATATTATTAAAAATTCAAATATATTATATTATAATTTTAATTTCAAAAATAAATATGAATTAATAATTTTTATTTATTTATTTTAATATTATATTATAAATTTAAAATAATTTAAAATTTAAATTATTTTAAAAATTATAATTTTGAAAAAAAATCGAATTATTAAAAAATTTAACTATTAGAGACGGAATTAGCGACGGAAATTCCGTCGCTAATTAGAGACGGAAAAATTCCGTCTCTAAATTCCGTCGCTAATTTTTAGTGACGGAAATTAGTGATGGAATTTAGCGACGGAATGTAATTCCGTCACTAATCTATCTCTAATTAGCGACGAAAAAATTCCGTCTCTAAATTATGTCGCTAATATTTAGAGACGGAATTTAGTGACAGAAATTCCGTCTCTAATTAGCGACGGAAAAATTCCGTCTCTAAATTCCGTCGCTAATTTTTAGTGACGGAATTTAGCGACGGAATGTAATTCCGTCGCTAATCCGTCTCTAATTTAGATATGGAAAAATTCCGTCTCTAAATTCCGTCGCTAATTTTAGTGACGGAATTTGTGAGGGATTAGGGACGGATTAGTGACGGAATAAAATTCCGTCGCTAAATTCCGTCGCTAATCCTGTATTTTTTTGTAGTGTATTATTAATCTTAACCATACACATTCTCGACTTATTTCATGCATTGCTAGAATTTCTTCATAATTAAATGATGTGGCTGATATAGTTTTGAGACCTTCATGCAAATGGTGGCGTAAAAAAAATCATGGATCAAGTAATATAAATAGTTCTTTCTAGTAATGACAAGAGCTATGGATTCAAATTTTGTAAGATTTAACATAGTTTAGACTAATACAATAAAAGAAAATTCTTAAAATATGAAATGTAAAAACGTAATATAATATTACAAACGATAATAATAAGAAATTTTTAAAGACAAGAAATAATTCATAAAATAAAATTTTACAAAAAAAATTACAAGTTTATAACTTCGGGCCATTTAGTACGCATGGCTTCAAGCCAATTAATTTCAAGGTGAGAAATTAAAATTATATGACTTATGGCCATTTAATCTTTAAAAAAAATAAATTATGGCTTCGGGCCATTTAATCTAAAAATTTAAATTATAGTTCCTAGCCTTTTAATAAGATAAAAGTTATATAGCTTCTGGCTATATAATCTTAAAATAGGAAATACACATTATATAGCTTCTGGCCATTTAATAATATAGAGGATAAAAGTTATATGACTTATGGCCTTCTATCTTCAGGATAAATAAAATTATATGGTTTTTGGCCTTTAATCTTCAAGATAAATAAAATTATATGGCTTATGACCTTTTATCTTTAGAATAAATAAAATTATATAGCTTCTAGCCTTTTATATCAAAATAAAATTATAAAGCTTCTGGTCATATAATCTTAACATAGGAATAAAATAAATATGACTTCTGGTAGGAAAAAAAATCAAAACTATAGTTTCTAGCCATTAAATAAGATAAAAGAAATAAAAGTTATATGGCTTCTGGCCATATAAAATAAAAAATAATATGGCTTCTAGCTATTAAAAAAGAAAACAAAAATTAGAGGATGTAAGTTATATGGCTTTTGGCCAAATAACTCAAAATCTAAAATTAAAATTAAAAGTCTGCCATAATATTTAAAATCCTTTCTCGCGGCTTTAGCTGGCGCCTAATTTCAAATTTGAAATCTGATATTTATCAAGCTTTTTGTAAACCCCTCCCCTATGTCGCGCAACTCCTCCTTCCCACATCGCTCCTCCATCCTTAACCATCTCCGCCGTCAAACGCAGAGGTACGGTGGAATCCATTACCGTAAGGCTCAGCTTTTCTTCCCTCCAATTGGTTTAAGGTAAGTGTTTTACTTAATTAGTTTTATACATACTTCATATTAGCTACCGTCATATACTTTAGATCGATTTCTATTGCAAAATTTTATACTCATATTTGCTGCAGGCTTACGATTGCGACATTTGAGAGAGTTTACAAATTGGATTCTTCATTAGTAGGGGCCGAGGTTAGTATTTTCTTCTGTCATTTCCCTGTTTCTAAATATTTATTCTCCGACAAAATTTCTTAAATACAAAGTTATCTTCCAACTTATGATCTAATTACTTTCTTTTCTAACTCATTTTCTGATATTATTTCATATTATTGACCATTCGCAACTCATTATGTATTTGCTTTGGGTGTTGCAGGATTCCTAAGATATGTTCATTGGGTTTTTCATGTATGACTTCACCAGGATATATTCGTGATAAGTAATTATAAGTATGGCCTTAAAAACATGCTTTTAGAATATGTACAAATTAAGTATAATAACGTAATTAATGGACTAAAAAATTTAAAAAAGACACTTTTTAGACCGGTTATTTAAATAACCGGTCTTAAAACACTTTTTAGACCGGTTCTCCACATAACCGGTCTTAAAAGTATTTTTAAGACCGGTTATTTAAATAACCGGTCTAAAAACTCATATTTTTTAGACCGGTTGTTGGAACAACCGGTCTAAAAGTCACACTTTTTAAACCAGTTGTTCCAACAACCGGTCTAAAAAGTGTTTTTTAGACCGGTTGCATAACCGGTCTAAAAAGTGTTTTTTAGACCGGTTGCATAACCGGTCTAAAAAGTATCATATTTTTTAGACCGGCTGTATCAAGACCTCATCTAAAACCGGTCTAAAAAATCATTTTTACCCGGTCTAAAAAATCATTTTTCTACCCGTGTAGCCATTTAATAAAATAGAGGATATATGTTATATGACTTCTGGCCATATAATATCAAAATAAGAGTTCAAATTTATATGGCTTCTGATCTAGCTATTTAATAAAGGATAAAGTTATACGAATTTTGACCATATAATCTCAAAATATAAATAAAAGAATACAAAAAGAAAAGAAAAGAAAATGAGTCAATTAAGAATAAAATTCAAATATTTCAGTGCAAACAAAGGCTGTAATTTTTGGGTTATTCTATTATAAATGAAGTAGATGATAGATTATTGCAGGAAAGAAATGTCCTCCTTCTATCCCTTAACCCAATAGTACAATAATGTAAAAGAAAAAAAAACATAAAAAATTGTTTATAAATACCTCATTGGAAACTTATTTGCCAAATGGGACTTTCGGATGAAAATAATCTTCAGTGTGTGTAAAAGATATTTTCTTGTGTTCAAACAATCCTCCCATCTGTTCAATATATCTTCCTTATGCGACATTATCTTGTGTTCGAGCAATCTTCCCTTATGTGCAAAAGATCTTCCCTCATGTCTTATTTGGAAAATAAGTTTTTAACGAGGTGTTTATGGGCAATTCTCCCAGAAAAAAAAGGCATAGATATGAGGTAACCCTTCAGGGAGACTATAAACATAAATTGGAAGTTCAAGTTCCCTCAAATATGGTGACATCAGGTCATCACGTGAAGGAAAAGAAAAGATATCGATTGGAGCTTTAGGTTCCATTAGAAATGGTGACTTCACGTCACATGGGTGTAGAGAAAAAAAATAGTGGAGAAAAATTGAAACAAAGTGATATTAAAAATATCATATCCTGACTAGAGCTTCATGCTAATAATATGTTATAAATAAAGAAAAAGATAAAAGAGAATATGATAGGAGGGGGATAGAGTAATTCTTATGCACTATTTAGGGTCTATACAATATACATAATATATGCCTCCTATTTATAGGCATAACCTTATAATCTACGATAAAAGAGATTACATAGTTATAGGAAAATAAGAGGAAGAAATAATAGGAAGATAGGAGAAATAATAGGGAGATGAATATCTATAATAATATATTTTGATATATTATTCACAACACATACAAATAAGAATAAAGTATAATTTTAAATTGGCCCACAAAACACTTCACCTTGTGATGGCTCATGCTAACTCATTTCACAAATTCACAACCCAATATAAGAGCATTAATAATATTCTACCTATCCAATTTAAAAGATGCATAACATAAAATAAAAGCACTTATATACACAGAGAGAGACCAAAACTCCCACCCTAGAAATATCTTTTTACAAACTATGATTTTTCTTAACTTTTCAATTAGCTCCTAAATTTAGGGTAGAGGGAGTAATTAATATCACATTCTCATTAAAATAGTAGTACTCAATATTTTTACTAATATATTATTTGCAAATTAAAGACACAAACCTGTTTACACAAGATGCCATAGAACTTGCAATCTCTTACTACTCTAAGAGTAATAAGCAAGTCATTGAGGATGTGGCCAAACCCCTGAATAATTTTAATAATAAGTGAAAAGAAATATAGGATTTTGTTCTATTTTTAATAATCACATGATAGAGTGTAACATGAAACCATTCTTTAAACATTGATTTGATGGAACTTAATCTCTATAGCTTTGACTTAAATGAAACTCAATTCCTAAACTTTAATTCACCACAACTCAGCCTATATATATATTTTTTTCATTTAAAATTTTAGTCCCTAAGCTTCATAGAATATATGATTTTATTTTCTAAAATATAAGGACCAATCTTATATTTTAAATTGTTAAAACTATAAAGACAAAGTTGCATCAAGTTAAATTTTAATGACTAAATTATAACCGAGCTAAAATTATAGAGTCTAAGTTACATTGAATCAAAATTCAAGGACCAAATTATAACTGGATCAATATTATAAAGATTAAAAGACTAATTTTCCGCTTTGGGCAAAACGCGTTCCAAAGAATAAAAATAACTTAATTCTTCATCAACATTTACCCTATTATTCAACCTACTTGCTTTAAAAAGGCCCATAGGCGATAATCAATTTCATAATTAAATAAAATTAATTTAAAAGGCTCATATTTAAGGTTTTTACAACACTTTTGGCAGCTATGTGCTACAATGGCAAGATTTATTCAAATGTGAAATTGGCTACAACGTATTGTCAACAGCTAAATGATTCATGTGAATAACTAATTCGTTACTATAAATAGCTAAAGAAGTGTTGTAAATAATTGTTGTTTGATATGATTAAAAATTAATAAGTTTGATTTTGCAATTCAAGTTCCCGCTATTAGCTATTTAGCAGCAAAAACTTTGCAATAAAGTTGCTGTCGACAACGGAGCTCATCGTCTGTTGATGGATCTCTGGGTAATGGGGGCAACTTTTTTTTTTTCCTCAGAACAAAGGTAAGGGGCAATTTTATAAAAGCACAACATTCTCAAATCTTAAATTGATTCTATGTACCAATTAGATATTTGTTGAATTTGGAGACTTGATTTTGAATTTCAATATTTCAAATGGCTTTAAATGGGTTTTCCCAAATTTAAAACTAATTGTTTAATATCAACCATAAAAAAATAATTTATAAATATAAAAGGTCTGGTTCGAGTTTCAGAGGCAAAAAGCCAACCTCAAACAGACCATTCGATCTTGAAATTTCAAAAACCAAATCAAGCCTTGCTAATACTCGGTTTTGATCGTTTTTTGTTAGATTGATCCAGTTTTGTTCGTTTTGTTCAATTTTCAACACCCTATAGACTTTCAATATGTAGAGTATCCAGTTTGGTTGGTTTTGTTCAATTTACAACCAATTCTAATAAGGCGACTATAAACTATTGTCCTAAAGAGTATCCATAAACTATAATTTAATAATTAATAACATCACCTACTCATTAAAATGGTGTTAACACATTTTAAAATATTTAAAATTAAGAATGAGAGATATATAAGACCATTTTTCATTATAAGAAACCAAGTGAGAATTAGGGCATCAGATTTGAGGAACACGTGCTATTTCCCAGTCCCACTGAAGCAGCCTTTGGTTACCCCCCCTTTCTTTAATTTTGACCCTACCTCATCAATCCTGTGCATAACGACAAAGAAGCTGAGATTCTTTAATTGACTAACTACCTAATAACGAATTATTTGATATGAGGAATAAAAAATAAACAGTTTTTCTTAAATAAGGTAAAGATGCAAAAATATACTTGAGGTTTTACTCAAAGTACCTTAACACCTAATGTTTTTTGGGAGTAAAAATAACCATAAAATTTGAAAATCATGGAAAAAATGACGTGACTATTAAATCTAACTTAACATAGTTACTTTTTGAGGTATGGCTAACACTAATGTTCAAAAAATACCAAAATGCCCCCAACTCAAGGAAAAAAAAAACACCCCTCCCACTTCTAACAACCTGATTCATACGAAAAAACACCCCCAACCCTAATGTTCAGAAAATACCAAATGTTCTAACATATTTGATACTTAACTAATATTAATTAATTTCTTAAATTACGTAATTTAGTTATCATGCTCTTATAAAAATGATTGGAGAGAGTATAAAGTATTGAAAGAGTATGCTATATTTTGATAAATATTTGTAAAAATAGATATATATAGGGATCTGGAATTTTCGGTTTTACTCTTCTTTTCCCAAAGTAATTAGGAAATATGTACTATGTTTGGATATTAAAACAGTAATTAATAAGGGAACGCACAATTGTTATAATCCATAATTAACAAGTAGCATCCCAAATGTGTTACGTTCAACCGCATGCCAATCATTCAAATTATATTTAAAGCAAATTATAGATTGGAATTTCATCATTTAATAATACAAAACCAGGACATTGGACTCGCCTTTCTTCCTCTTTTGCCCGCTTTATCAAATGGTACCATGCATTGATTATAAAGGACTACTTCCTTTGGCTTCAAAGCCAAAATACAAGTAAAATTTTGTACGAATTCTCTGGCTCTAAAAAACACGACCGCGCGCGTCCAATTTGGTAATATCTCTAGACCATTAATTTGTGAAAAAATTATATTTAGGTCCCAGACAAAAAATAAATAAATAAATAAAATGGTCCTTTAAAATCTCAAAATTGCATTTAAGTCTGTGAAATTTTTTTGCAATAAATTCCAATTCTACTAACAAGTCCATGGGCGTTTAATAATTGAAATTTATTGTAAAAAGTCTCACGGGATTTAAATACAATTTTAAAATTTCAAGAAACCATTTTGTTGTATTTTCTCTTAGCTGGGACCTTAATGCAATTTTCCCTTAATTTATTTTCATAATTTACTCTTATTTACAATTAAATGTGAGAACATTCTTAATTTATAATATGTGAATTCTGCAGCCAAAGGTTAACAAGGGTAATAATTGAAAGTATTGTAATTTTCTGACAAATTTCATTACTTACTTTTAACTTTTTTTTTTTTGGCCAGCAACTTACTTTTAACTTTCACTGAAATTACATTAGTTAAAAAAGACTTATATTTTGAACTGAAGGAATGAAATAATTAACAAGGAAACTTAAAGGGAAAATAGTCCCAATTAAATCCGGCTTCATTACCAAAATTTAAATTAGGCCAACACTTCTAGCGAATTCTTCTTAAGGTCAAGTGATTAGAGATTTCTAAATATTGTTAAAAGACCAAAATGTCATCTATAGTGGAAAAGGAAAATTGATGGTAAGGGTATACATGAATTTGATTACTTCACCATGATTTAATTGAGATTCCCCCTATTTTTAGTTAGTTTATGAATATGTTGTGAACCAAGTCGATATTGGATCCTTGACAATATATGGGTGACAACCCTACATTGCTTTTCCCTTCATCGATCTCCAATTTAACACAAAAGCTCTTCCAATTTTCACATAAGTGATGTGCTCATCACCAACGTGTTCAAGTTTTGTTTGATTTGCAGTCCGCTCGGTAATGATTCAACACTAAGTATTGGTTTGCTGCAGGGGTTAATTGAGGCTTCATTTGCTTGAAGCTTGAGTATTAAGGAAGCGGGGAAGAGAAAGTCGAACAAGAATATTTCTTCTTCCCCTATAACCAAGACATGGCCATAATTAGCTACTTGTTGGCTCTCTCGCAAAAACCCGAAGCGGCCTTTTGCAGGTCTCTTTGAAGATGATCTGATCAAAGTAGGACCAAGAACCCTAGTTAACCATTCTTAAAATTTGATTGGCATACAATAGCCCAAAAAAGAAAAAAAGAAAAAAGAAACCTTCCAATTAAATCCAACTAAAATAATCAAAATCAAAAACAGGACTACATCTACCTTCATTTCTCCTAGAGGGGCATTCTAGTCTTTCAACAACTTTCAAAAATCCCTAATAAGGCCTCTTGGCTTTATTAAGAATTTGTGAAAGTGTAGACTTAAATTTAGATTATGGTATTTTAGCTGGATTTAATTGGAATTTTCCCAAAATTCAAATCCTTTTTCCCCCACCACGTACAAGTCATTCATATGTGAAGCAAATTAAAGAGTGGGTAGTCTAGCTTGAGCAAAATTAAGTAGAACTTTTAAAAGTTATAGACACTGTTTTGAAAATACTAAATTTGCAAGTTAGACTTGGAGGGGACGATAGTAACTGAATTTATGTCTCACATTTGGCACAGGGTTAGTTATGTGATAACCCAAATATATATATATATATATATATATATATAGAGTGTGTGTGTGTGTGTGTATAGAGAGAGAGAGAGATAAAAGTTAAATTGTAAGAAAATGAAATTAAAGTTTTAAAGTTTTACGAAAATTTGAATATAAAAAATCATTTAGATATCTATTCCAAATCTAATAAAATCTTTGTGGTATTCTAACAAATGATCAACATACTATAATTTAAATTTTATAAAGATAATCATAAAGATATGATTACTTAGATTTAGTTCGGCTCAAGGTTAGAAAACCCAAATTTTTATTACTTTCACCTCCTTGGTATTACCTTCAGAAATTATAAATCTACGAAGACAATATGTATCCAGTTTACTTTAATGGATAATTATTTAGGATATCTGTTAGTTGAATGCTTAGTTGTTACATGAAGATCCAATTAATATTTTGATCTATTAGAGCGGTGTGCCACAGAGATGCTAATCAAGTTGCTGATAAATTGGCAAAGGAAGCGTTCTTTATGGCATTGGATTTTCAGGTGTTCGTTGATCCTCTTACTGTATTAGTCAGCTTCTTTATAATGATCGCTGTTTGTTAGCTAGTCGAGGTAGCTAGTATTTTGTTTAAGATGCCTTGTATTAAAAAAATATATATTTTGAAATCTAAATACTGATATAAATTAATGTATATCATAAAATATATTATAGATAATAATAAATCTCATCATATGAGAAGTTATCATATAAAATCAATTAGAAGACTTAATTTTAATTCTATTACAATTTTTCAGCAATAATAATGATTGTAATATCTTATTTGAATTTCTACAAAATCCCTAATTCCTAAACCTACTCCTTATTGCTCACTCCTCAATCCTCATTCATTCCCCGGGCAAAAGCTCCTGCATCCGGCTTCAAAATTTTATATGCATTCTTTGTGCATTATTCCTTCTCCTCTTCTATTTGTTTGAGTAATTTTGCAAGGTGTAAGCTGCTTCCTCCCCTCACACACATGTCATCACTAGCTATTGAAGTCTCTAATATCCACGTGACATTGCATCAGGTAAGCCACCTACACCTCAATCCTTCTCTTGCTATTTTCATAGATATTTTATGCTTCATCACTCAATTCTCACCAAGGGCTTGTTCTTCAATGTGTGCTACACTATTGTTAGATATGATTAGTTTCGATGATGTCAAATATATATGTCAAATATTAAAAGCAAAAAGTTTGCATAATGTATTTATTTTCTACATTGACTAACTACTATATTTAATGTGAAATATCTTGTAGATTAGTAAAGCAAAGAAAGAAGATGTCAAATTAGATTATGGTGAAAGATCAAGAAAAAGATTAAGAAGATATTGAAAATTGAAGTTATCAACTATGAGGAGAAGAAGTTAAGAAAAGAAAGAAGTTATTGAGCTAGATTACAGGGAATAATCAAAAAGGAAGAAGAAGAAGAAAGAAGGAGGTATAAAAAAGGATTATGGAAATTAATCAAAAAGAAGGGGAAAAGATTGAAGAAAGAAGAACTTGTAAGATCTAATAGAAATATCAAAGATTCAAGATTTTAGATGAGATACTAGAGGTCTTTATGGTCAAATGGAGGTTAGAATGGGTCAATTCGAAGCTAAAATGACTTATATGGAAGTTAGACCAACTTCACTCGAGTGACACCTCCAAAGATGACCACTCAAGTGATTTTCCTCATCACTAGTAGCATCACTCAAGTGAAGTCATAGTGATGACAACTCTCTTATGCTCTATTTTCATTCAGCATGATAGATGTTTAGTAATTTGGACATATCTCTTATACCACAACTCCGATTGAGATGAAACTTGATTTATATGAAACTAGACTTACAATTCAACACACAAACACCAAGATCAAGTTCAAAGGATTTCAGATGAAAGAGATATGAGTTTTGGAAGTTGACACTCAAAATCAACACCGTATTCCAAAACAGGTTAAGTAATTTGGACATATTTCTTATACCACAACTCTGATTGAGTTGAAACTTATTTCATATGAAACTATACTTTTAATAGGGTTTATGGACATATAGCTTGTGTTGAAATATTTTTAGATGAAAGAGATATGAACTGCTCGAAATCAACATTGTGTTCCAGACTTGCAGTCACTATTTGGATCATAACTTTTAGAATACAATGAATTTGGAGTTGATTCTTTTTACATTGAAATATAGACTGTAAGAGCTTTCTAATGATAGATCATTTTCCATATTTAGATTCAAAATAGGTCTATCACTAGCAAAACACTCCAATAATGCATCAACAGATCACTCGAATGACCACTAGAGTGATCCCATTTTATGGATCACTAGCACATCACTTGAGTAGTCAAACTGTTACAATGTTAATCTTCATAATACTATATATATGTACAATCATGCACAAAACGAATTGAAATAACTAAAACTTAATTATTTGGCATTAATCAATTAAATTTAAAACACAATATGAATTGCAACTAAATTACTTACTTTTTGAGGAATAAAAGGCTGATCATGTGTAATTACATCCTTCATGAATTTCATGATGTAATACCCACAATCATTGTTATTGGGCTGGAAAAGGCACTACAACAATATAACGAAATAGTTAACTGTAACGACCCGCCTCATATATCCCTTATTACTGATCTTACTCAGAGTAGCAATGCGTAGTTCAGTGAGCACACAGGAATAACATGAATATACTGATAATATTAATACAATATTGCTTGATTATAATACAAAATTTTCCCCACCAGGGGTTTTCACAATATTTACAAACCTTCAAACAACCAGCAACAGTCCTCTTCGTGCATACCTCTTTTCTGTTCTCAGCACGTTTCCAATGCTCACCTGTCTGAATGGTTGTTTGGGAGGAGTAAGATTCGAGAGAATCTCAGTAGCAAACATTACCACTATGCATGCCAGATATATATGAATGCATGACATGCTTGCCTACATTATTTCATGTCAACATAATGACATGCTGCATGCTCGATGTTATGACATACATATGGCCATTGCACAAATATAACAGAGCTTCAACCAATCATACATGTTCCACACAAATAGGCAAAGCAGTCACATAATCAATGCAAGACATACATATCACATACATGCAGAAAAGGTAAGTTCACTACCTGGTGGACTTTATGTCCTTCTCTTCTTATCCCTTGATCCGCCAACCATTGCTCATTCTTTATCACTTCATGGCCCTAGGAAAGTGATAACATCATTAGAGCCACAAAAAGTGAATACCCAATGGCCCACATTATCCCTAAAGGCTTACTTTCAACCTTGGAGTTCATTCCAATTATATTTGGCCAATTTCTTCCTTAAATTTGCATTGTACTCAATCTACCAGCATTTTTGACCAAACTTTGGAAAATCATAATTAATTCTATAGAACTCCAATTTAGGTGGTTCAAAGCTCCATTTGAAACCCTTTAAGTGTAGTTTTACATAAAAATACTAAAGTTTAAACGCCACTACTACACCATTCCCAGAAATTTTCCAAACACCAACTATTTCAGATTCTTTCAAGAAAATAGGGCATATCTTTAACAATTCATATCTCATAGCATACTTGTCCAATTAACCATTATGACCTATCAAATTAAAGGTCTATGTCTCTAATTTTAGACTGGAAAGTTTCATGGTCATTAGATAATATTTGATTACTTAAAAACTCGTCACCATAACACTGCCTTCAGAAAACTGAATACACAGCATTTACCCTTTAACTTCTAAAACTTCTAAATTCATGTACAAGTATCCAAAATTCATGAACACTTGCATACCCACACAATTTTTCCTCCTAAAGCCAATGGAAGCATCAAAATCATCAAATTCTTACTCCTTCTCCACGTCAAAACAGGGCAGAAAATCAGATTCTTAGGTGCAATATGTTGTTTTCTTGTTTTCTCTTGCCTAATCACTTCTTTGCTACTCCTAATCAAATGATTAGCTATTTAAATACTCATTAGAAATGATTTAGCCATTGAAAACACCAATTTAAACCAGCATGAACAGTACCCAACCTTCCCAAAACTCATCCAAACAACAAATCAATCGGTTAAAAAGGAAGTTTACGCTTACCTCTACTCGTTTCCACAAACGGTTCGGAATTCTGGCAATACTCCGGAAAGGGAGATAACACCAAAAACCTCCAAATGAAAATATGAAACCGTAGGAATGAAGACCTCGATGAGTAGAGGAAGTTTCCTGAAGGGTACTTTGAGAGAGGACGCCGTTTTGGTAGTGTTTTGGCGCCTCAAAGTTTCTCTCTCTTCCTTTCTCCATTTTCATTCTCTCTCTTCTGGTGTTTTCCGTGAAAAATGAGGCGGAAGATGATGATTTAATGGATATAGGAATAAGATATTTCATCTGCCACGTGTCACCCTCTGATTCGCCCAAAAATTGAATTTTCGCATATAATACCAAATTCTGCAGATTTTTCATTAACTTTGAAAATTCATATCTAATTGTACAAATGTCCAATTGGAGTTATTCCAAAGGATATAAGACCCTTATTGAGTCTAGTTTTAAGGAAAAATATAACCTTTGACCAATTGGAAGCTCAAACTTCCCAGAATTTTAATCTTTGGATGCTGCCCCAGAAAATAATTAATTTCGCTGGGCTAACTTCAAAAATTCATTTCTCTTTATGTACAACTCCAAATGACTCATATGACCTATCAAATTAAATCTTGATAAGTCTATTTTCATTCTGGAAAGTTTCATAACTTTTTACCATCATTTACAAATTGAAAAAGGTCACAAAATCACCACTGCCACATCGGGAATTTCACCGGTGGCAAAATTACTTTGTGTTTCACTTTACTCTATTGTGTGACTTCCAATCACTTCGTTTTGTTATTCCCCGAGCTCTTTAGCTCACCAATATAATTCATTTAATATCCAATGATATAAAAGAATTTTAAGGAATTTAAACATGCCTCATAGGGACATTTGCTAAACCAGGGTCTAGCAGTCCACTTAATACAGGCTTAATCTTATGCCTCTAGTCCCAAAATTCGGGATATTACATTAACTTAATTTTTGAATAAAAATTGTTTAATAACAAAATTTGAGTAAATTTATATATCAGTACCCATATCTTCTTTCAGACATAGCTATTGACAGGGTCTGCAGCTTTAGAATAGCTTAAGCATATAGAGGCTCGATATGCAATCAATGCACTAACAAAACAAATAGAAACTGATTACTTTTGGTTATTAAATCAAACACGTAAATATTTACACATACACGCGTATGCTAACATATTGAACAATAGCAACATTTCAGGACGGTTATCAAGTGGACTAATCTACTTTCCATAACAACAACATAAGTAAGGACATAAGATTTTGTTATGATCTTTTGTATGCTTGGTTGCAAATCTAATAAACTCTTTTATCCCATCTATATATTCCCTTGAACACCGATCAGCTGACATCTACTTTCGATCCATCTATACCTTCAACCTATTTTTAAAAAGTGGTTAGTTGCTAGAATATTGCATTTACTAATTACTTTTATCTTCTTTTATTTATTTTAAAATAAAATTGGCAACATAACATCCTAAAATTTGGAGCTTTTCAGGTTTTAATTAAACCCTCTCTTTTAATTGATAAATAATCCATCAATCAATCCTGCAGCATCAAAATAATTTTTCACAACTCATAACAAAAGAAATCATATTTGCCAACACATATCATTGGTAAATTAGAAAGCATTACAAGCCAATAAATAAAATACAAGTGTTAAAAATAATTAATTATTTTTGTAGTAGTGTTGTAGTAATTAATCCTCCATCATTAAACTAACTTAAAATAGTTTTATAAAATGTTAAATTTGAACCATTCATTTTAAGAGTGGGCCATTCAGGCAAGAATAACATACAAAAGGAACAAATTCTATCAAATGGGCTAAATGTAACTCTCTTTTGTTAATTATCAATAGTAAAGTATATTAATATTCACTACTAGAAAAAACACTTTTAACGTCCCTTATATGGGACTTTTAACGTCCTTTTATGAGGGGACGCGTATGCCAGCGACGTAGTAAATTTGGAGTTTAGACGTCCTTTGTAAAAAGACGCGTAAAGGGCTGGGTTTAGGCGTCCCTTTGACCAAAAGGGACGCCTAAAGTAATGAGTTTAGGCGTCCCTTTGGTCAAAAGGGACGCCTAAAGTCCCCGTTTAGAATTTTTTTATTTAAAAATTAGGGACTTTAGGCGTCCCTTTTGGCCAAAAGGGACGCCTAAAGTAAGGACTTTAGGCGTCCCTTTGGCCAAAAGGGACGCCTAAAGTGTTTTTTTTTCAGAACCATTTTTATTGTTTCTGGCCATATCATTTTGAAAGCAAACAAAAACGTATACACAAAAAGGAAACATACAGCACGCAGTTTATAATTAACAAAACACAACATCCACCTCTAATGAAACATTATGCACTACATTGTTGACAGAAATGTTGTCCACTAATATAATAAACAACTACTAATAAGTAAATGTACAGGAAACGATAAACTTCTACAAATCAATGTGTTGAAGAATCCTCCCAGCCAACAAGTCTCTGATCAAATTAATGTCTTCATATAAGTAAGCAGCATCATTATCAAAGATCTACAAATTAGAAAATATGATTATATATACGAAATCAATGAAATTAAAGAATTGTTTAGCAATTCAATTAAAATACAACCAAAATATTATCATTTGATTACCTGTTGAAAATCATTTGTAAAGCCACTTTGAATGATATTATACATGTAAAGTAGAACATAATAGCCACATTCAGTACCACCTGGTTGTTGAGGGCACTATAAATCAAAAGCAATTGGTTAAAATCAATAACATACATCATTTATAAAACAACCGTAAATAAAATAACTTAAATTATATTGAAACCACATACTTTGGGATAGAACCACTTTGGCTTGCGAACAACTCTACCCTCACGTGACCCGCCAAGCATTCTATATGTTTGGGTCGCGCTACTATTAAAATGTAAAACATTTTAAGTTAGAACCATTAAAATGTAAAACATTTTAAGTTGGAACAATTTATTGAAATCAAGCATTTCTTTAATTAATAAAAAAGAAATAACTAACGTGTTGAAGACTGATTTTGTGTCTTTGTCTGGCTTTTTTGTCAAGGAATCAAACCAATAGATTTCATTGAGGCGTGGGCAAACAACACACAAGCTCCAATGGTAACTAAAACAATACACAGATTAAAATGAAGTTTAGATTAGAAGAAAATTATTTCTCAAACATCCAAAAATAAAATTTTTTACTACATACCCTTGAACAATTGGCGCTAGATAACATCGCAATTTGGTCGCTGCCATTGTGAAGCCCACATAATGCGTCCTTTGTGCGACATCATTTTTATCTGATGTCGTATTTGCCGGACACAAGAATCCATATAAATTTGATCTTTGCATATCAATGCACATGTGGTAGAAGGACCTAAAATATAAATAAAATGACAAATGAATTATTGAACTTATGAAATCTTGAACTTAGAAAAGAAAAACTAACCAAATGGCAAGTGTGACCCATCCTGCATCTATCTCCTCCAAATGCATAAACTCCTTAAGATCTTTATTGTCGATCGTGTAGGGATACGTCAATTGTGCACCCACAATCCCTGGAGGCATATTGAAGTTGACTTGGGGAATACCTTTGTACATCTGTTGGAGCCGTGCTAAAAAGGGCCATTTTTTCGCATGTTGCTCCTCCTATAAGCATAGAAAACAAAACCAATTATATTACAATGATGCCAATAAATGTCAAGTGATATGAATATAATTCCTACCATTGGTGGGGTTCCCAACGTGCCAATAAGATATTGAGGCCAAAGGATGAAACCTCCAATTGCCTGACCCAGCGTGGCAATCTCAATGTCAGGGATAGGGATGGCTGCACCTTCTTCCCCCTCATGAACACGTGTCACTGTCACCCTACGTAAATACTGTGGAATTTGATTATAATGGTGGGTGGTAGCTTTTGTGTAAACGAGAGCATCGGCTACAACACGAATCATGTCTGTGGTGTCCAAATAAAGGATACACGATTCACCCGACTCCGGAGTGGCAGAAGGCTGGCCCAGTGGTTCTGTTATGTGAGAAGGCTGGCCACAGGGTTCTGTACTATGGGAAGGCTGGACAAGACTATGGAAAGGAGCAGCAACAAGTTCTGGAGTATGGGAAGGCTGGACAAGGGGTTCTGGATTGTGGAAAGCCTCGGCAACGAGTTGCGGAGTGTGGGAAGGCTGTACAAGGGATTCGTCCGGCGGGTTGTGACTTCCTTTAGTGCTGGGGAAGGCCGGGGATTCCTCGTTTCTAACCCTAGTAGCCTCCATGTGATGAAAATCAAACCACGATTTCATTTCACCACGTAGTTGTGTCATTAGCTCATCTCGGAGCTCCTCTCGGATTTGATCGCGAAGCTTATCCACAAACTCTTGACTGGGTTCAGCTTGTGAAGAATATAACGAGGCTTTACCAAAATACTTCGAAATACCAACTCCCCTTGGCTCCCCTCTAACACGGCCTGGGTATTCAGCCTTCCCAATCGCCATGGCCAATATGTCCATCCGTCCACTTGGAGTGAACGAACCTTGGCTACTCTGCTCTTCGAGTTCGTCCTGTAGCATACAATTCGTTATGAATACCCATTTAAATGCTAGAAATGTGAAGAATTTTACAATTAATTACTTATGCTATTACTACTTACAATCCTCGAGGCAACCTCAGCAATAGTAGGATTTATATATTTCCCACCCTTAATCCTCCCTGCTTTCCATTTTTTGTGACGTGGAGGAGGAGCTGGCTCTTGCACAACAACGGAAGGATCCGATTTCGCAGCGTCCTTCATTTTTTCCAGCTCTTCTGCCATCATCATCCGCTCCAGCTTCCTGTAGCCACCCCGAGACATGCAATGCTGGTACTGATTTGCTTTTTGCCTCTGTGTGTTCGCCGCACTTAATTCCTGTTTAAGGGAAAAAGGGAAAAACAAGTCATTAGTGCATTAACTATATTGAAATTATAAATTTTCATACTGAAGACAGAAAATTTACCAAAAATTCAGGAGCTTGTCGTTTAGCTACAAACAACCTCCAGTCCTCTGGAGATAGATATGAATATTCCTGACAAGGATCAAGATGACTCTTGTCACCTCTAAGGTACTTCCTGGAGAGCTTATTTTTAAAATCCTTCCAGTGCAAACGAACCTCTCCCATCCAGTGGTTGTACATGTCTGTGGTGTCAGGAACATCGAACGTTTGCTGCAAAAACGGAGACAATTAAACTTGAATAGGAAGAAAGGTCTAAATACATAAAATGTATCGAAAGTTATGTACCAAAATCTGTTGCCATATCATGGCTTTCGTCTTTTTGGGAACCTGCCTCCAACTATCATAGATGATTCGGACTTTGCTTCGACCCAAAAAACCAAGATAACTAATGAAGTGGTCTTCCTCAGGACCCATTGGATTCATGTTGGCATCAAACTCTATGTGAACCCTCTCCTGTTCATTGTAGTGGCGCTTCGCCAATACAGCCATCTTCGTGGCACCTCTTGTTCTTCTCAGAGCGGGTGGCTCTTCTTGCCTTCCATTATGCTGCTCGCTGTCGCTCCCTGAGTCACTGGAACTTGACATATTCCTAGACAAAAAAAATCATTGTCAGAGAGGTAAGAATCATGTCAGAGAGGTAAGTAGATTGCAGGTATCTGTATAAACTACATTAAGGGAAAAAAGCACATATGACATAATACAGTTTTATATAGTTAAAGGTCTTACTTCATATTGTTTCCCATATTCCTTCACAATGATCATTTCTTGCAGAATAATCTTCATCATCTACTAACTCGACCTCACTTCCTATAGGTGGATTTGTTGTCAAAGGTGGTGTGTCGTCAAGGTTGAAGGTTGGATCACCATACTTTTGTTTTTTGCTTTGAAGTACAATGGACATATTTTTATTTGCAGGATCTGTGACATAAAACACTTGCTTCGCCTGGCTGGCTAGAATGAAGGGCTCATCTCTATAACCAACTCTTCGAAGATCGACTGAGACAAATCCAAATTGTGGATCTATTACCACAGCAGCATTGCTAACCCACTTACATTTGAACAAACCAACTTTGAACTTGTTGTAGGTCATCTCCCATATTTCTTCTATAACTCCATAATAAGTCATTGATGCACATATGGGGTTTTTGTCTTTCGAACTGGAAAAGTGCATAGCTTCAGCTTCAACCATCACCCCACTATTTTGCATGGTACTTCTGTCATCTTGCTCTTTTGTGTAGAATGAATACCCATTTATGTCATAACCAGTCCAAGTAACAACCTGAAATGAAGGCCCCCAGGCTAGCCAGTTGATTGTGTCGGACACACCGATCTCATGCGAAACCTTCTCCTCAAACCACTGAACAAATGTCTTGTTTTGCTCAATAGCTATTTGCATGTCACTCTTCTTTGGATTCAAGTTCTTCAAAGTCTTTTTGTGCTCATCTATGTATGACTGAACTTCTTCCATATTATTCAAGATATACAAGTGTGCTTGCAACACCTCTTCACGCTCCGCAGTCTTCACTTTTAGTCCTCGTGTTCCCTTACTTCTCCCCTCTTCATGCCGAGACTGTTCCTTTTTACCAGATAGATAATCTTTACAAAAGTCCATAGCCTCTTCAACTACATATCGCTCAACTATTGAGGCTTCAGGTCGATAAGGATTTTTAGAATATCCTTTTAAGATCTTCATGTATCGCTCAAAAGGGTACATCCACCTTAAATAAACTGGACCGCAAAGCCTTACCTCCCTTACTAAATGAACTACTAAATGCACCATTATATCAAAAAATGATGGAGGAAAATGCATCTCTAGTTGGGACAGAATTGTATAACCCTCATTTTCTAGTCCATCCAACTTCTCAGTGTCGATGACTTTGTTACAGATAGCATTAAAGAAAACACACAATCTGGTTATAGTAGTTCGCACTTCTTCTTTCATAATGCCTCTAATGGCTACCGGTAACAATTGTTGCATTAACACGTGATAGTCATGGGACTTCATTCCCACTAACTTCAAATCGTCCATTGACACACACCTGCTAACATTAGAAGAGTAGCCCTGTGGGACCTTAATTTCATGCAGACACCCACACAAACTTCTTTTCTCCGCTTTTGATAGCGTATGCGCAGCTGGCTCCATATATGCCCTCCTACCATCATCTCTTAGTTGTGGATGTAACCGATCTCTTATTCCCATATCAACAAGGTCAAGTCTCGCGCTCATTCCATCTTTGGTCTTACCTGGGATGTGCAAAAGCGTACTTACAAGGCTGTCACACACATTTTTCTCCACATGCATCACATCAATACTGTGTCTTACATCAAGACAATGCCAATACGGAAGATCAAATAAAATTGACCTCTTCTTCCATATATTCTTCTCACCCTTAGTCCTTTGATTTTTACCAAAGGTCACATTGACACGTTCTACCCGACTATAAACTTCCTCCCCGGTTAAGGCCCTTGGTGCAACTCCATGTTCTGGTAAGCCATCAAAACGCTTTCTCAGCCTACGATATGGGTGGAATCGAGGAAGAAACCTCCTGTGGCCAAGGTACACTGTTTTTTTGCAATGCTTAAGTTGTCGAAAGTGTGTGTCTCCTTCACAGATTGGGCATGCTTTATGACCCTTCACACTATACCCTGACAAATTTTCGTATGCGGGGAAGTCGTTTATCGTGGTAAAAATCATTGCACGCAACTTGAAAGACTCTTTCTTATAAGCATCGAACACATCCACACCTTCCTCCCATAACTTCTTCAAGTCCTCAATCAAAGGAGCCAAATACACATCGATGTCATTCCCTGGCTGTTTTGGTCCAGAGATCATCATAGAAAGCATAACGTACTTGCGCTTCATACATAACCAGGGAGGTAAGTTGTATATTACAAGGAGAACTGGCCACGAACTATGTATACTAGTAAGAGTTCCATACGGATTTATTCCATCTGTACAAAGTCCAAGCCGAAGGTTTCTCGGCTCGCTGCCAAATTGAGGGAACATTTCATCTATCTTTTTCCACTGTAGAGAGTCGGCCGGGTGCCGAAGATATGTTCCGTCACAAATTCTCTCATCAGAATGCCATCTCAACTTCTTTACTTTTGTTGCGGTCGCAAACAAACGCTTAAACCGTGGAATTATTGGAAGATACCATAACACCTTCGAAGGTTGCCGTTTACTTGTTGTCCCTTCTCTACAACCACCATCTTTCTTCACTTTATATCGTGATGTTTTACAGTTAGGACACTCACTAAGACCTGCATACTCCTTTCTATACAATACACAGTCATTAGGGCAAGCATGTATCTTTTTGTACTCCATACCCATCGTAGACAAGATTTTCTTTGCCTCATACATACGGTTTGGAAGTACATTATCTTCTGGAAACATATCACACAATAATTCCAATAGTAATGTAAAACTACTATCGGTCCATCCACAAGTTACCTTTAAGTTCACCAAATGCAATGTTCCCGTCAGTCGTGTGTACTTACTCCCAGGGTATAATGGTGTCCCCGTATCACTCCGCAAGCTGTCAAATTCATGTGCCTGGGCGAAGGATTCAACCTCGGCATCGTGAATCATTTTCTCCATTCTATCTTGTTCCATAACATCCACTCCTTCCTTCTTGTGCGACGGACAATCAGTAATTACTTCCTCACCATGCCATATCCACCTTGTGTATCGAAGATTTATTCCATCACAAAGTAGGTGATCCCTTATATCATCAACATCTCGTCGACTCTCGTTTAAACAATTCACACAAGGACAAAAATACTTCCCATTTTTAGTTGGAGCATTCCTTCTAGCAAATTCAATAAACTCTTCCACCCCATTCTCATATTCTTCACTAGTTCTCAAAGCATTCATCCAACTATGATCCATTGTTTTACCACCTAAACCATTCCCAATAACACTCAAGTTTATAACAATTGTTAACTATGAGATTGCCTTTTATCACTTTTTTCAAAAAACATTTCGGGATCATTTCCCATTAAGTGTAATATCCCACAATTGTAATAACAAACCATTTCACCTTAATTCAAACAAAAAATAAATAAATAAAGTAACTTAGGCAATTAAGGACAATATCAACAATTTAAAATATCAATTTTTCTTTAGAGAACTAATATGTTTAAATTAGTCAAGTTAAAAGTTCTATGCACCTACCTAATATATTAAAAGTTCTATACATGCATTATTTCAAACCAATAAAAGTTCTATAGCACTCAGAGCTTCCTACACATGTTTTATATAATCAAATAAATTATATACTTATTTAATCTAATAAAATTAGTTAACTAGCAAAACTCCCATATGTACTTATGGAATCTAGCATACATATGTACTTATGGCATATATGAGTGGCTTATAGTTTCTAGCAAAACTACTATTTTAAATTAAACTGTCGATCATGACATTAACTAAAGTGAAATAAAATAAATCAAAATAAAAAAAAAAGCTTACAGGTTGGAAGAAATTAAAATGGCGTGATGATGAAGAGGTTGGGAGGGAGGAGGCGCGCTAGCCACCGTGAGAGAGGGAGCTCCGATGCTGCAAACAATGAAAAGATCAAGGAATATGAGGCTTTCACTGGTGGGGATAGCTGATTAGCTAGTTGGAAAAAAAGAAAGAAGAGATCGAACTGTACCGTAATACTTCTCAGCTGATCAGCTCGCTGGAACAAGTTAGTAAGGCGGCGGAAGAGAAAGATACAGGGGGTGAGTATTGAAGTGAGATGATAGAAGGAGGAGATGAGAGAAAATGAAGAAAGAGGGATTGAGCGGTGGAAGGGATATTCGGTGGAAGGAGGCTAAGTGTTTTTTATCAGAGAGGGAGGAAGTAGAGTGACGAAAGGAATGGAGGGAAATGATGAAAATGTGGAGGGAAATGATGTTTAGGCGTCCCTTCTGTAAGAAGGGACGCCTAAACATATAAATAGGCGTCCCTTCATAGAGAAGGGACGCCTAATGTCCCTACATTAGGCGTCCCTTCTCAAGAAGGGACGCCTAATGTGGGGTGCATGCCAGCCACGTGGCTGGCATGCACCCTTTAGGCGTCCCTTCTCAAAGAAGGGACGCCTAATGTCCCGACATTAGGCGTCCTTTCTCTAGAAGGGACGCCTAATGTCTCCTTTAGGCGTCCCTTCTTCAATAAGGGATGCCTAAAGGTTAATAAGTCTCTCTTTATTTACATAAATGCCACCGCGTACACTTTTTACTTCCCTTTTTAAAGAAGGGACGCCTAATTGTGACGTTAAATCCCTTTTCTGTAGTAGTGTTTTATAGTAAATTTAAGTTAAATTAAATAGATAAAAAAAATTAAACATAGAGTTTTTAATAAATAGCAACAAACATTAAACATGGAATTACTTAACAAATAGCTTTAGCATTATCTCTATAACAACCATGTCTATCACATTTATTTGAGAATAATTTTTTCATATTTCATAATAAATGAAACATAAAATAAATTTAATTAGACAATTGAACTATTAACTTCTAATAAAATTACATTTGTAAGCTCCAAAATTATAAAACTTACAATGAATAGAAGTTTCAATAGAGTGAGCTGAAACTAGAAACACAAACATGAAAAAAAATTAATACAGGAAAAATAGCAACACAAAATTACATATGTATCTTTAAACATTAAAAAAATAAAGAAAAAGGGAGTGGGGACTTATGGTGGAGTGATGAAAAGAGGAGGGAGGAGGAGTGATGTGATGGTGATGATGAAAAGAGGAAGAAGGAAGAGTGACATGGAGGAAGCAAGTGATGGTGATGATGCAAAGAGGATGAGAATGGAGAATAAGGTAAAAGGAGGGAGCGGGGACCGTAAGAATGGACAATATATATATGAAGTGAAAAGGGAGTATGGGGACAATACGGTGGTGGTGAAGCTAGCTTGAGGATGGCAAAAATGGAGAATGAAGCAAGTAAAAAGGGGGATGAGTGTGGGGACAGTAAATAAAAGGGAAAAAGGGACGGGAGATGGAGGAGGGAGTTGGCATGTGAAAGGGAAAGGGATAAGGGAAGGATAATGAATGGTTAAGAATTTGGATGAAGATAGGATTTTGACAAAAAAAAAAGAAACAAAACAAAAAGCCACATTGTGTGGCGCTTTCTTTAGAAAGGGCTATACAAGGGAAGCCACGGGGGCCTTAGGTGGCACTGGGCTCAACAAGTGCCATCCAAGGCCCAAAACCAGTTGTGGTTCTTCCTCAAGGAAGAGCTACGCAGCTGCTTATAAGGAGCCTTGGGTGGCGATTGTTCAGACAAGTGATACCCAAGGACCAAGAAACATATGGCCCTTACTCAACTAAGTGCCACAACATCCTTATTATTTTAGAAAAATAATAAAATAGAAGAAGCTGTGGCACTTCTTTAAAGAAGTGCAACAAAACGTATGCCACTATTGCCCATTTTTGTAGTAGTGTCAGCATGAACGAAGTTGATGAATCCTTATCAGAAGCTTAAGATGCTAGTATGGTAAAAAGTTCCAATTCTTCTTATGCATTTAAGAAAAATGATTTTGAAAGACTGCATAAAATTGTTTTCCAATCAATTATTGATTCTATTGAGAAAAACAAAATTCTTTTCAATCATGTTGGAAATTTATGTGGGAAGAAAGAACTTAGGAAAATTGATCATTTGAGATTGACTTCCCTTGAATAACATAATATTTGCAAAAACGTTTATGATAAGTATTATTCTATCATTTGTAATTATTGTGAAAAATCTTGTCATATTTCTCACACATGATATATTAGGAGAAACTCTAATGTGAGAAATAAATTTGTTTGGGTTCCTAAAGGACAAGTAAGGTGCAATGCTAACTATCAAGAACTCAAAGCAAAATGGGTACCAAAATATCCATCTAGTCCTTTATGTGTGTAGGTTGATTCAATAGTTAAGTTCTTTATGCATTCATGATGATCTCAGTAGAAAATTATCTTTATACATAAAGTCATGATTAATTCATTATGCCCAATTTTTCTAAATTGATTATATTTTCAAAACATATGAATTATGCTATAATTCCTACAAACTAACACTACTACAAAAAATCATTCCTGTGGTGTTTATAATTGAAAAAGCTGTGGCGCTTAGGACACGCCATATATAAAGATGCCACTAAAAGAAACTGTGGCGCTTCAGCTTTATTTTTTTAAAAAAAATTGACTTCTTGTGGCCCTTTTTGATTAAAGCGCCACAGGAAGTTTGCATTTTTTTAGGTCTTCCTTCCTGTGTCCCTTTTTTAAAAAAAGGCCACTGGAAGTTTTTTTTAAAAATATATTTTTTGTATTCTTAATTTATACCCCTATAAATTATTGTATTGGACAAGTTTAAACACAAATTTCTATATTCATCAACATAAAATGAAGAAAAAAAACATCAATAAATTAACCCAAAAATAATACAGACAAATAACTAATTAACAAAAGTAGTACTAAATATATTTACAACAATTTTAAATGAAATACATCATAAATTCAACTTAGATAAACAACAAAACAATTGGCAAGAATAACACCTAGGCTAGTTAATTAAATAGTACCTAGCTAGTGGTTTGCCTAACCACATACTCATACCATTCCTCGATCACTTCATTGACTTGTTTGTCAGTCAAACTGTCACAACGTTGATCTTCATAATACTACATATATGCACAATCATGCATAAAAATAATTGAAATCACTAAAACTTAATTATGTGACATTAATCAATTGGATTTAAAACACAATATCAATTGCAACTAAATTACTTACATGTTGAGGAATAATTGGTTGATCATGTGTAATTACATCCTTCATGAATTTCATTATGTAATACCCACAATCATTGTTATTGGGCTAGAAAAAAGCACTACAAGAACATAATGAAATAGTTAACTTAATTTTTGCATTAAAATTGTTTAATAACAAAATTTAAGTAAACTTATATATCAGTACCTGTATCTTCTTCGACACATAGCTATAGGCAGGGTCAACAGCTCTAGAATAACTTAAGGACAAACAGAGGACCGAAATGCAGCCAATGCACTAACAAAATAAATAGAAATTGATTACTTTTATTATTCAATCAAACACACAAATATCTACACATACAATTGTACGCTAACTTGTTGAACAATATCAACATTTTACGACAGTTTTCTAGAAGACCTCCAGTTAGAGGATCCACATAGTAAATGTAAGGGCTTGTAGGTTCCGTTGGGTTGATAACAATTAGTATCCAATGTACCCTAAAATATTTTGAAATTTTTTGTTCAACAATCATGTTATGGTAAAAGTTAAACAATAAAACAACATATATTGAAATACTACTACTAATAAATTACCCCGCATTGTATGGCACTAGAAATAGAGTAGTTGGTGTTGCTTTTTTATAAAGTACTTTTTTAGATCATTAGATTGTATGTTCAAATCTATTCTACCCCCATGCTGGCCAACGAGATAAGGGTTGACAAATGAGAATTAGACCATGTCTATATCCATTAAGATATCATGGTATCAATTCCTTGTACAATACAAATTAAACAACATCATTAAAACTAAAAAATTAAATGATAAATAATAATTGCAGTGACAAACGATGATGAATAAGTACCTAATCCAGATGTTGATTGTCGAAGCACTGACCTATCCATGATTACATATGTGAGATAACACATCACCATTATCATGAATAATTATACCACTAACACTGTAGATCTTTCTATCAAAATGTAATTCCAGACCTCCTTCGCAGATCAATTTTGGTGCAATTGATACCAATTGATCACGATATGAGGTCATTTTTCTTTTTGTTTGTTGGCTAGCTGATGCTTTGGACTTTTTTGTGTTGTAGAACACTTTGAAATCTTGCCATGTTGTTAAATTTGTTGAATTTCTTTCCCTTTAGACTTCCCAGCCTGCAAAAATTATGTAGATTTTAGATAGAAGTGTAAAGTAAAAGTAAAGGGAATTATAAATGAACTACTTTTTCACATGGCTCGATAAGACCTATTGGCCGAGCAATATAGCCACCTATAACATCTTTCACCATTGTCTCCTCATCCCGAGAAGGGATCGGTAAAAGTGCATCGTCATTCGTGCAGATGTCAACCTTTACTTAGAGTGTGTTGTCGAGCAATGGTGAATTGTGCAATGTATCATTATCGGTGTTGTAGGCAACACCCACTGTAACCACGTACTTGGAAGCTTGATCGACATATAGTTTTCATGTCGACTCACCCTATGTAAAATAGAGTTAATATATTTAGGTTTGCTAAATTATAATGTTACAAAAAGTTAAGTAGAGAAGAAATTAATTACCAAAGGAAGGGGGACTCTGGGCATGGAAGTATAACTATCTCTGACACTTGGGCTGTCACAGGTGGGAACATTTTGTGTTACCCTACACTGCACCAAGTGTTCAATTTGCATCCTCAACTGTGCATTTTGTTCTTGCATCAAATGCATTTGCTCCAAAAATTGTTCTTGTATTTGATGCTTGAAGCTATTTATCTCCTTACGTAGCTGTGCAACATCACTTTGACTGGAGTGCTTTTGGCGTCTGAAGTATGATGTCTGGGTTACTATAAAACTAGTACCACAAACACGACCATGATACTTAGGTATTGGTAGCACTCTACTCAACAAATCATCTTGACCAATATAGGTGGCCAACTCAGGCTCTTGCTGAATTATTAATTGCTATAACAAAATGAATTACAACACAATATTAATTATTATAAATCAGATTCATTTAAGTCAAGTTAAATTATTATTTATTGTATGCATAATCTAAAAGAGTAAGATAGTACTAAGAAAAGGGAATAAAGGATGAAGTAAAAAGGATGTTTGTGGGGGAAAAGGGAGCAATGGGGCCAACGGTTTTGACTCATGAACAAGAAAATGGAAGGAGTGAAGACAATGAAGTTGAAGGATAGGAAGGAAGGAAGAATATACGGTGATGTTCGGATAAGGGGATGGAAGTGGTGAAGTGGGATTAGTAGAGTGGATATTTGTAATCCATTCCACCATTGGGTGGCGCTTGTTGATGAAAGCGTTACCCAAAAGGGGATTGGGTGGGGAGTGCCACAACTACCCACGTATGCATTGGGTGGCGCTCCACTAGGGGAGCGCCACCCAATGCCAGTAATTCAGCTGTGACGCTCCCCTAGGGGAGCGCCACAGCTTCCCCAATTTTCTATTGGGTGACGCTTTTTGATTAACCACCACCCAATGGCCCCTACTTCTTGTGTCCCTTACTTATATAAGCGCCACATGATCCCATTATTTTTTTCAATAAAAAATATGGCTTAGAAGCATTGGCACTTCTTTAAATAAGTGCCACAAAAGGGGCGCCACTAAAACCATTTTTTGTAGTAGTGTAACTATGAGTGGATCCAAGTGAAATTTGATACTAAAAGAAGAAAAATATTTGTATGTTTTTGTAGGAAGAAGAAAGGAAGAGCTTCATCTCAAGATTGTGACTGCATAGAAATTATTTCAAATCTTGATAAGGTTGGACCTTAAAGCTTGATTTTGATGTTAAGCATGCAAAATAGAGGTAGCACTTGAGACATCACTGGGAGTTCCCAGCCAGTGATGAAGGAAGAAAAGATGCATAGTGAAATATCACGTTAGTAACCACTCGAGGGTTCATCATCACTGCATGACAACTCGGAGTGACTGCCCAAGTAATTAGATCAAATGGAAGATTAAGAGGCAAAAATCAAGGAATGATACTTAAATGATCTTCAAAGGATAATCCCTTAAGTAATTATGAGATTACTTGAACAAGGTATTGTTTTCTTTATCCATCAATGTTTTTTTGGGTTCTATTAGTTGAGTGACCACTCCAGTGATGGTTAGGCACGATCAGACGAGTGCCCACTTAAGTGATGTCAGCTTCCTATAGCTAAAACCCCTATTGTATCATCTCTTTTTACTCTCACTTGAAGATCCACTTCCAGTGCAATATTCCAATTATCTCATTATATCCTTACCCTATACGATGCTTATATGAATTATCTAATTTGGGTAATGAATACTTGTTCATTATTGCATACCATTAGCAATCAATCTTGTATGGTTTTCAAAAAGTTTTCATATTGCTACATTATCAAACGTGAAATTGTGCATAGTTTTTTTTCGCATAAGTTCATATTTTGAAATTCACCATTCAAAAACAATTTTGTTTCAATTTATCTTGTTTTATAAAGTGCATACATATGTTTTGAATATATTCAAATAGGTTTGGAAAACTAGAAGTTAATATCTTGTGAATTGAAAATCAGAAATGCTTTAAATCTATCCACTAGAGTTTTCCCCATCATTCGAGTATTATTTCTTAATCTTAAACCTATTACTACTTGAACTCATCAACCTTTATTTTCTAACGAGTTAAACCTTATAGCTAACAAGTTAACTATCTATATGAGTTTCAAGTGTATTCCCTAGAAAAGAATTCAATGAAAGCCTTGTGCCTAATACATAAAACTTTATTTGGCTAAGTTATTCCAAGTATTATAGATGTTCATTAATGCATTGAATCCTAACGTAATAACCATTATAGTAGAATAAATTACTAGAATAATATTTTAGAAATCTGGTCATTTGGACTAATGAGTAGTGCCTCATCATCCATAAATTCTTGAACTCATTTCTTGGCTCAAACACATAACCATTATAGTAGAATAAATCACTAGAATAATATTTTAGAAATCTGGTCATTTGGACTAATGAGTAGTGCCTCATCATCCATAAATTCTTGAACTCATTTCTTGGCTCAAACACATTAACAATTATCTTCATTCATTTTAGAGTAATTAGAGCCTTGTATTCAAATTCTTTCCTTGAATGTTCATATATTTCAAGACACAATTCTAAGAGGCAAGATTATCTCTCGGTTAATAGAAAATTCATTTGTGCTAAGCATGTTTCACTAATTCATTTTCCATATGACTTTTGCTCTTGGGAAAATTCTCAAACATATTAACTCTAACGACTAACATGTTATCTTAGTTGTTCTCTAAAAGAGAGCCTTTCTGGTATATATATATATTTAAACTATTGACTTCCACTATCAAACCCCTTAACATTTCAATATTCGCAGAGTATTAAGCGAATAGTTCACAAGGCATACAGAAGTAGCGGAAACGTACTAACATTAAGTGCTTGTTTACAATACCAAAAAATCCCCATAGGGTTTGAAAATATGTACAGAATGTTCAAAAGAAACAAAAATATAGCAATAGATAACTAATAGCAGCCTCTGATCCACTGGGACTCAACTAACCATAGCCACTGCTTTTCCCTTTGAGCTACTAGCTTCAGCTGGAATGTTTTTGGATGTTGAAAAAGGGTGAGATTCGAGCGAATCTTAGTAGTAACATGCATTTCAGACATATAGAATGTAAAAATAAATATGCAATGCATTATGTTATGTCAGATGATAAAATGTTGTGTGCACATTATCCAAGGCTAAAAAACTGTTTGCAACCTTGGCTTAACTCATGCCTCTGTTGGGTCCCAGACCACAACTAAGCTAATATGCGTGTCCCTGATACTATGCTCATGTTATAGAAGATGGCTTACACAAACATACAAATAATCACATAGTGTATGAAAGAAAGAGTTACTACCTGAGTCCTTTTTTTGTCCTACTATTTGTCCCAAACTTTTACTCTAACTCTGCTATTACCAATTCCTATAAATTAAAGTTAACAAGTAACTAGTTATTACTTGCATTATTATTGCCTTTAAGCATATTCTGCTAGCTATCTAATCCAGTTTCAGCAATTTCTGCATAGTATAATTCTTCATAGTGCAGTTTTACAGTTTTGTAGAAAACTGGCAGATTTTCAATCAACTTTGAAAAATAATAATTAATTCTAGGAAATTCCAAATTGACTGGTTCCAAATTATATAAAAATATATTTAAGTTTAATTTTATGAAAAAATACACAAGTCTGACTATTATAATGATATTGTTCCTAGAATTTTGTCGAACCTTCCCTGTTCCAGATTTCCTTCTAGAAACAGGGCTTGACTTTAAAAATCTATATCTTTTAATCTACTAGCTTAAAAATTATGATCTACCTATCAATTTAAATCTCCATATGTCTAATTTAACCCTGTCAAATTTCATAATATTTGGACTAGGTTTGGCTAAAAAAATTCATTTCACAACAACACTGCATCCAAAAATCAAATCAAACAACATTTCCCCTTGACTTCAATAATTTCCAGATTTGCATACATTTATCCAAAAATTATGAAATCATGTATTCCTATACAATTTTCCCTTATAAATCCAATAGAATTATCAAATTTACAAAATTCCAACTCCTCCCCTATGTTCTACATTTGGCCAAAACTTTGAACCATAAAGGAGAAGTTATATTTTCTTGATTTCTCTTGATTAACGACTTCCTTTCCACTTATAATCACATGATTAACCATTTAAACACTCATTAAATATGATTCATGGAAATTTTGGTAGCATTTCATCTTAGGGTTTCAACTTCCATTTTTCAAAAAATCCATAAAATCAAGCCAATATTAATAACTGTTAGATGTGATTAGTTTTGATGATGACAAATATAGATATCAAATATTATGAGAGCAAAAGTTTGTATAATATACTTATCTCTTATATTGACTAACTACTATATTTAATGTGGTATATCTTATAGATTAGTCAAAGAGATTGGAGAAAGAAGAGCTTCAAGGAACTAATGGGAATATCAAGATTCAAGTTCCCAGAAGAAATATTGATCAGAAGGGAATTCAGAAGTCACTGTAGCAATTGCACTGTTTGGAACTGTTTGGCACTGTAGCATCGAGTGATTTAATAATCACTCGAGTGATTCTTGAAATAGTAAAAATCACTCGAGTGATTCACTAATTCACTCGAGTGATGTTTAGTGTTTCATGCTCTGTTGTTCGTCCAACTGAGCGAGGCCTGGTTATTTGATCATATCTCCTAAAATACAACTCCGATTGAGACAAAACTAGTTGTATATGAAAATAAACTCCCAATGCATCATTTTGACACCAGAAGCAACATCAAAGAAGCTCAGATGTTGGAGATATAATTGATCGAATTTGGCATTCATATCAGCGTCACTTTCTGGAACAGGTTTGGTATTTTGTCTATAACTCTCAAACCACTGATCCTATTGAGCTGAAACTGATGCCATATGAAACTAGACTTCAAGATCTTTCCATTGATATATAATACTGAAATTTTGGAGTCATATTCGATGAGTTATGCCTTCTGGAAGTTTACCCATGTTTGCTGTCGAATTGGAAGTGAAGTTTTGAGTCTAAGTTATCTGAACAGAGAGCACCCGAGTGATTTTTATAATCACTCGAGTGATCATTAATAATCACTCGAGTGAAATGCGTCAGAATGCAGATCACTTCTAGTGGCGCAAAAATCATCGGAGGGATTTTTCATTGTTCTCAATTTCACTTCCAGTGATATGAAATTCACTTGAGTGATATGTGATTTTTCAGAATCACTTCCAGTGAATCAAAAATCACTGCAAGAAAAATTCACTATTTGCAAAATCACTTCCAGTGATGCCAAAATCACTCGAGTGATTATGTTGTTTTCGTAGTTCACTTCCAGTGGATGATGAATCACTTCCAGTGAATTTCACTCTTTCTCAAATCACTTCCAGTGAACCACAATGCACCTCCAGTGAAAGCCAGTATGCATCAGATCACTACTGATAAACCAATATTTACTCAAGTGATATGAAGATCTTTCACTTCCAGTCACTTCCAGTAATCATGCAATGCACTGCCAGAAAAATACAGTGTTTGTGAAAATCACTACCAGAGAATCTGAATCACCTCCGATGAAACAAAGTTCACTTCCTGCAAGATAATATCCAATGTTTCAAAATCACTTCCATTGTAAGTAACCCAGTGCAACTCCAACGTCCCAGATCACCTCCAGTGAAATGCTTTTGCATTCGAGTGAAGTGTTGGTTTGAGAGAATCACTTCCAGTGTATTGAATAATCACTCGAGTGATTCAGTTCCTATCAGAAGCACTTCTAGAAGCTGACTGAATCAGAGTGAATTTCAAAGTTCAATCTCTAAATCAGTATGTTTACACTTGTTGCTATACTTAAACATCATTTGACATTTATTTCAAGTGTGAAACAGGAGATCAAATGTTTGGGTTGAATCTTCAAGTTCGGAGGTGACTCACGGCAATCTTCGTCAATTGAAAATGATGAGACCCAGAAAGCATAAGACCAGCTTTTGACCAATGGGTCAATATACTCATGTCTAATACTTCATTGTATCAATGATTAAGGTGTTTCTCCAGATTAACCATGAAGAAATCATGAGAAGAGCCAAAAAGTTGTTTCACGAGAAGCCAAGCGTCCACTGATAACGGCTAGTTTTCTAAACTGGAAATCTGTCAGAACAAGCAGTGCGACTCCAACGGGTATGTTGAGATGCTATCAGCAGATCAATGTTTAAAGACCTATCTAACAATGAATCATGGGCAGTAACATAATTAAAACGAACAACCAACAACGTGCTAATTGTAAGCAACGGCTGAAGCATTTGTCGGATCAATGGGAAAACACTGAAGTATCTGTCAGACACATGATGGGCTTACAACGGGAAAATATTTGAAGACTCTAACGGTTCTCAATGCATCTCCTATATAAACCGAAGCATTCAAACAAGAAGTGGAGATGATACGATAGTAACCAAACACATGAGCAATGAGAACCCAACTGCCAACATGCTAATATCATAAGTCGTCCGCCTCATATACTCTTTGTTCTTATCTGTTTTCAATATCATGCATATTTGAGAGTGAGAGTATTTATATTGTACTTCAGTGAGCATTCATACACTCTGTGAGAGAGCTTGTAAATACTTCATCTATATTTCAGAAGTGTTCTCAAGGTAGTGGGACCTTGAGACAATTGATCACCTTACGGGGGAAGTTATAGAGCAAATTGTCAGTAAGAATTTCTACTCGTAAGACTTACAAGGTGCAAGCAGTAGAGAACGTTGCTGCTCGTAAGACTTACGGTGGTGTAAGCAGGAGAGAACGTTGTTGCTCGTAAGACTTGCACGGGTAAGCATGAGAGAAAGGTATTCGAGATTGCTTTGCTCGAATTGCTGTAAGAAGGAGTCAACCTTACAATGTGTAAGGGGGAGTTACTCTTGTGAATTTGTAGAGGCTTATCTTGTGCCAAGTTAAACAAGAACATAGTGGATTGGAAGTCTCAGGAGGAGCCTGGGGACTGGACGTAGGTCATCATGGATTGGACTGAACCAGGATAAATCATAGTTTGCATATTCTCTTCTCTATGCTTTTACATTTCCAGCATATATGATTTACATATCTGCTTATGTTTCTATACTTCCGCATGTATTGATTTGATAAGTTGCAAAAAGATTTTAAAAGATCATACTTTCTTATCGCATACCCAATTCACCACCCTCTTGGGTGTCAACCAGTTCTAACAATAACAACCACCACTACAATAACATACTACACGAGGATCAAAGTTTTAGAGATTACCTCTTGATTACTCAACTTTCTCTCTCTAGGTACCACTTCCCTCTTGATTTTACTTGCTAACCATGATTTTCAATATGAGGAAGAGATTGGAAGTAGTTTTCTTGAAGTTAGAAGGCAAGAACATTTAATTTCAAGCTTACTTACCTTTGATTTTGCTTCTTGGAACCTTAGCTCTTATTGTTCTTCAAGCTCTCTTCTCTCTCTCTATTTTATAGTGTTGGCCAAAAATTATGAAGAGAAAAGTGATGTGGAACTCTTAAAAATATCTCTTATCTTTCCTTGATTTAATATTACTTTATGGCAATTTTACCATATGCAATTTTACTTGGCTATGGTTTAATCCTTCTTGAATTAATGTGAGTCAAGTATATTATTTCCCTTTATTTCCCCCTCTTGGCCAAAATTAAGAGAAAAAAAGGAATAAATAAATGCTTCTTGCATTTCCCCCTAATTCATTCCTTAATTAAGTAATTTGGTCATATTTACTTTTTTACTTTTCCAACTTATTTTCACTTGGCCATAAATGCTCTAATTTATTTATTTTTTTATTATCAAATATTCATTTTCCCTCTTATTTCCCTATTTGGCTGAAAATTACCCCAATTAGAGGAGAAAAATAATTAGCTTCTTATTTTATGGCAAATTACCATTTTACCATTACATTTTTGTAAAACTTCATGTCATGCTCTTTATCCTTGTTTTTGGTCAAATTTTATCACTAATATTAAGCCAAGATTTTTTTTCTTTCATGCTCTAATTTAGGTTACAATGTTAGGCCTTTAAGTGGACAATAATTGCTCCTTTGTGTCCTACCTTAGCCAAATTGTGTGTAACCACTGATTGGAATGTTTATCATTTTATGTGCATCACAACTCACCATTTTATTCCATGAAATGTCTCAATTACATATAGGGAATATTGGTGAATAAAAATGGGATGTGACATCAACCATCTTTAATATGACCATCGATTGTAAACATGTTTCAAAAATGAGTTTGCATATATTCAAAATCCCAATTTCACAATGCATTGTCATAATTTGAAATAACATTTGAGATTTGAAACAATTTGCATTTTTCATCGTCATTCTTTGTATCATTTGTTGTTACCCTTTATGATTCAGTGACTTGAATGTATTTAATTGGGTAAAATTATATTTTGGTCTTTGTTGTTTTATGATACTCTTTGCTCAAATATCATATGGTTTAATTGTATTAGAGCATAAGAGTTGTTATGTCTAATATTATGTGGACCCAAGAGAAGTTGGGTACCAAAAAACATGTATTTATACTTTTGCAGGACTTGATCTAAATGCTCTGCTTTTAGGTATAAAGAATATAGGCTAAAAGCCTAGGCCTGACTATCAGTGTTGCAGTATGAGTAGAAGCAGAATCTGTAGTATCAGTCAAGTGATCACTTAAGTGACACCCCATCACTAGCAAAGGACTAGCTAATGATACAGTCAGAGAAAGAGAAAGAGGTGGAAGACCTCTTAAGTGACCCTAACAGAATCTCATTTCAAAGAAACTCAAGGACAAGAACAAGTCTAGAGATTATTAGCCTTTGTTGCCTACCCATCTTTCTTATTGTCCTTAGGTAATCAAATGTTCCTACTATATATGGAGTGAAAATAGATGTTTAGAGGAAGACACAGAAATTGAGGAAACATTGGAGATAACATGTAGAGATTAAGAGGTCACCATCTCAGCCTTAATGATCAATGAGTGATTTAGGATCAAGAATCTCCCTATCAATCTATGCAAAGAGTTCAATAAGCCAAAAATATTTAAAATCATCAGACCATGTGAACTAATATGGATTCTCAACTTTAATCCTAGCTCTATATGTGATCTTCATAGGATTATCTGATATACCTATACTAGAGCTATAGTGAACAAGGCTAACAATTTCACTCACTTCATCAAAAAGGATTATCACATGATGGACTCTATCATCAGTAAGGAAAAGAGGACTATTGGAGAAATTATCTTCTCTGAGATCAACAGATATAGATACACAAGTCCACTCATATGCTTTATCCTCAGTTAAGTTTACTATTTCTAAAGGCAAACAAGATTTGGTACTTGGAACCAAATGAGCCATTGATCAAGATTCCAAAATTTGATGGGCTGTATATTTAGAGGATAAAGATTCAATTGCCTCTCCTTATTTCACAGAGATTTATGAAAAAAAGGTAGAGGGTGGAAGCTGAGACTTTAAGGATAGATGAGACACAGTATTCTGCTAGAGCTAGTCCCTTAGTCCTTCTTTCTTTAGTTAATCTCTCTAAGGTATCTAAGAGAGGAGCTTCAACAATCTCATACTGAGCTTGCTACAAACAATGTTGAGTTCATCACTTCTATGAATGGCAAGATTAGACAAATCTGTACTTGATCAACAAGAACTTCAAGGCCTTATTTGAATAGCAAGAAGCTTAAACTAAGATGCTATAGGAGTAAGATAGTACTATGAGAAAGTTATGTGCTATGGTTGTTTGATAAATAAGGGGCATACACTAAGTTGATAGATGCACATGAGGCCTTATTCGGAGCTCATCTTGGTATCCTTAAGTGCTCAAAGAGTCTACACCTTTAGAATCCCTTAGTACTGATCACATCATCTGACAGCGACTAGCTACAATGCATCAATGGACTACAGAAGATTATGACTCAGGTGATTACGTCATTACTTGATTGAGGTATTGTATTCTTGCTTAATTCAATGGACTACAAAAGATTATGACTCAGTGATTACGACATTACTTGAGTGAGTTATTGTATTCTTACTTAATTCAAATTCTCTGAGTTATATCACTTGAATGAGCACTTGATTGATGGTCGGGTAGGATCACTCAAGTGATATTGGGGTATAAGCGTTAAAACCCTGAATAACATTGTCTTTTTCATACCTTTACACTCATTTTCTCTATAAAGTTTTTAGTTGTTTTTCAAATCCAGGAGAGTTATTAACTTTATTCATCATAATGATTTTTTAAGCCATGCATTTATTAAGGGGCAGCTTCACATTCACATGTGTTTTATATCTTAAAAGCTTATCTCCTTTATTAGAAAAAAATCATTATAGCATATTCATCTGCATTCACTCTTAATTGATTAGTTTTGATGAAAAATTACTCATATTTTCTTTCTATGATTTTAATTTGAAAATACCTTATAGAAAGAAAACTTTTGATTCTTGATTGCACTAACCATTCTTCTTGTAAGAATGATTTTAACTTATGGCAGGAGAATTTGTTCTATGCAAGATCATTACTCAACGCATTAAAAAGAGAATATATCAACTATGAGGAAAGATGCTTTAATGCTTTATCAAGGAAAATATATTGGCTGTAAACTTCAAAGCAATAAAAGGCACATAGTGGGATGACTTTGGTAGCATCCTAAAGAGTTATGAGTAGAGATTAAACTTATTCAGATATCACATGGCTATTTCAGATCCCTTAAGTACTGACCATATTCATTCAGTTGAGACACCACTTGAGAAGCCAGTACTTCAGTCGCCTTTCACATCTCAGAGTCTATTCCAGAGCCTTCTATTGAGCACACTTTAGAGCCTACCACTTTTAGTTCTATGAACCTGATATATTAGAGTTGTGTCGTAAAAGTATGGTGAACACAACATTATGAATCTAACATAACAAGAAAAGAAAGTGATAAACTTCATAGAGCAATACATTAGCTTGTTGTCGAATATAAATGAACATTTCTAAACCCTTCCTCTTTATATTTTGAGAATAGTTTGCATATAATTGATTTCAATTGGCTTTGATTATGAAATTTCTTTTGAAAACCTCCTCAAATTGTTTCAAACTTGTTTTCATGAAAACCATCTTTTATTTGCATCACCTTAAGAGTGAAGGATGATACATTCAATTTCATTGAGGGAGAGAGTGGAATTTCTTACTTATTTCCATATCCATTTTTTAAGAGCATTTCTTATTTATCCTTCAAACTTTTTGTTGATGTCAAATAGAGGGAGAGAAAGGCAAGGAAAATATATTGCATTCAATTTGTTGTCATATTTACATTTTTTCTTAAAGGATTTGCCATCATAAAAAAGAGGGAGAATATTATATATAATTAGTTTTGATGATGTCAAATATAGATGCCAAATATTAAGAGCAAAAATTTGTATAATGTATTTATCTCCTACATTGACTAACTATATATTTAATGTAAAATATCCTTATATTGTCAAGCAAAGAAAAAAGGTGTCAAGTTGAATTGATCAAGAAAAAGATTAAGAAGATATTGAAGATTGAAGTTATCAACTATTAGGAGAAGAAGCTAAGAAAAGAAATAAGTTATGGAGCTAGATTATGGAGAATGACCAAAAAGGAAGAAGAAGAAGAAAGAGATTAAAGATAATAGACAAGGAAAACAAGGAATTATCAAAAAGGATTATGGAAATTAATCAAGAAGAGGGAGAAGAGATTGAAGAAAGAAGAACTTGTAAGATCTAATGGGAATATCAAAGATTCAAGCTTTTAGATGAGATATTGGATGTCTCTATCGTCAAATGGAGGTTGGAATAGGTCAACTCGAAGCTAAAATGACTTATATAGAAGTTATATTAACTTCACTTAAGTGATCACTCGAGTGGCACCTCCAGAGATGATCACTTGAGTGACCACTCAAGTGATTTTCCTTATCATTGGCTGCATCACTCGAGTGATGTCATAGTGATGACTACTCTGTTGTGCTCTATTTTCATTTAGTATGACAGAGGTTCATTAATTTAGATATATCTCTTATACCATAACTCTGAATGAGCTAAAAATTGTTTAATATAAAACTAGACTTTTAATGGGGTTTATAGACATATAGTTTGTATTGAAAGATTTTTAGATGAAAGAGATATAAACTTTGAAAGTTGATGCTCAAAATCAACATTGTGATATAAACCAGCAGTCACTTTTTAGATCATAACTTTTAGAATACAATGAATTTGGAGCTGATTCTTTTTGCATTGAAATGTAGGCTGCAAGAGCTTTCTAATGATAGGTTATTTACTATATTTGATTTAAAATAAGTCTATCACTAGCAAAATACTTCAGTGACGCATCAAGTGATCTGTTAAGATCACTCGAGTGATCCTATTTTATGGATCACTAGCACATCACTTGAGTGATCCATCCAATGCTTTGTGAAGATCACTTGCGTGATCACTTGAGTAATGCTTTCTTAGAAAATTAAGCATGCCATAACTTCTAAAAATCATTAGAATATTGCATAACTTTCTCTTCCTACTTCTAATCACTCTAACACTTCATTATATTAGTACTTAATCATTTTCTCGGTGATCAAATAAGGATTAACACACAAATTTGAAAAAGAAATTTTGTGTAGAAGCTTCCAATGGCTATTTCAATGGTTATATTTTGTAAGCCTCAACGAGAAAAAGAAAAGCTTAATGGTCACCGATCTTCATCAACTACAAATAAAAGAACATTCAAAGCGTAAGAAGGGAGTAATAATGCCAAAATGCTAAAATCATGAGTTATCTAATTTAATCAAAATACTCTCTGTTATTTTCTAGCTTTGATATCATTTAACTTAGAGAGAGAGAGATTATTTGTATTGTACTTCAGTGTTCATCTTGTTCACTTCAAAGAGAGAGAAGATTGATTGCAATCCTTTATCATCAAGATTGTATCTTTACGGTGTGTAAGGTTGAGTAACTTGGTGAGAGATTTGTAAAAGGCTTCACAGGTGCTCGACTAAACTTGTGAGATTATATAGGCTTTTTTTATGCCTGGATTAAACAAGAAGATAGTGGATTGAAAATCTCAAGAGGAGCCTGGGGACTGGACATAGGTCATCGTGGATTGGACTGAACCAGGAGAAATATTAGTTTGCATATTCTCTTCCCTAAGCTCTTATATTTCTAGCATATATTATTTAAATAACTGATTGTTGATTTATGATTCATTACTTTCATACTTATTAATTTCACTAAGATATGAAAATATTTTTAAAGTTCTTAAGTTTTAGCTTACACTCAATTCACCCCTTCTTAGATGTCAACCGGTTCTAACAACTATCACTTCATGGATGCTCATGTTTTTCTCCATTTGTATATTCCTTAGTTTTTTTTAAGAAAAGAAGAATCACTTTGCTACCTAATGGTGTTTTGTTAGATTCCATATTTTGATGAAAACAAATGTTAAAGGTATTTTTTTTGCAGGAGAAATGTGCTTTAAAAAACTTATAAAACATTTTAAAAAGAACACAGAGGCTAATCACTCGAGTAAGCACTCAAGTGATATGAAAAGACTTGGATTGAACAATTATCAGGTGATCATTTGAATAATGTGGCCAAATCTCTTCACTCACTATTAGAAAAAAGGCCTATTATACCGCCACATATAGACCTTTTATAGGCGGATACGATTTAAGAACTATGACCGATACCATATTTTTAAATATTGGTTCAACTTAACACTAGTTGTGGTCCAAAAAATATTTTCTAGATTGGTTGCAATATATTCTAGTCATGATAAGTATTAAATGTTGTGAAAATTTCAAAATTTAAATTTTTCTTAGATCGGTCGATCAAACAACTGGCTTAAACATTGTTTTAGAGACCTTCGTTTCTTTATAACCAGTATTAAATTTTCTAGAATTTCTATCATTTCAACTTCCAAAGTAAACTTCTCAACTCTTGTTTTTGAAATATAAAGCCACTTCAATCAATATATTCTTCATCTGTCATGTCTATTTAAACTACTCCAGCCACTTCGTTTCTTTCAAACTTTTCTTTCACACTCCCTCTTCTCTCCTATTGATAAACATTATGGTGAGACGCCCTAGAAGTCTATCAGTCCATCTTCTCTTTCCTCCTCTATATTTACTACCTCTATCACCACCTTAAATGAGAGAGGTTCTTGACAAGCTCCATGCAAGGATCCAGCACATGAAGTGAATGTCAAACCCCTTAATATTTCGGTATTCATAGAGTATTAAGTGCATAGTTTTGAGGGCATATAGAAATAGCGAAAACATACTAACATTAATTACTTGTTTAATATACAGGAAAATCCCCATAGGGTTTGAAAAATATATACAAAGTCTCAAAAGAAATCAAAATTTACAACTAAGATAACCAACAATAGCTTTTACTTGCATTGGGACTTTTACTTGCCAGTAACTACTACTTTGCCCTTAGAGCCGCTACCTTCCACTGGAATGTTTTTAAATGTTGAAAAAGGGTGAGATTCGAGTGAATCTTAGTAGTAACATGTAATCAGACATATAAAATGTGAAATGAAATATGCAATGTGCCATGTTATGTAAGATGAAAATATGTTATAAGCACATACTGTCTAAGGTCATATAACTGTTTCTAACCCTGACTTATCTCTACACCTCCGTTGGGTCTCAAACCACAAGGTAATGTGCCCCAGGCATTATGTTTGTGTCTTAGACACTATGCTCATGTCATAGAATATGGAATACACAAAGCATACAGATATTTACATAGTGTATGAAAGAAAGAGTTACTACTTGAATCCTTTTTCTGTTCTATTGTCTTATTTTTAAGGGTATTTTGGTAATTATGCATTTTTGGGTAGAGATAATCAACTATATGAGTTTAGGAATAAGACATGAATGAGTAATAAATCATTTATTATAATTTTAGAATTTTAGGATTTGACATTTGCTCGAGCTGGACAAAGAATTAGAGGACTGAAACTAGCTAGGCATTAGAAAGGATTCCAAGTAGTAAATCTATCTTTCATACACTGTGTGAATATTTATATGTATTGTGTTGCCACGTTTTGTGATATGAAATGCATGTTACAAAACCCAGCTGTTGTGTGGGGAAAGCACAAGTACCAGCAGGCCCAGTGGGACCCAACACAGGTAATGAGAGATGTTTGATACATTTTCTCGCTGTGGTGTAGGAAAAGCACAAGTACCATCAGGCTAATGAGGGCCCAGTTGAGTTAGTGAGACAAGTATAGATAGGTAGTTGTCTACTATGAAATATTACAGCAAATAGGGGGTCAAACAGTCATTTGATTCTAAACAGTGATCATAGTATGGCTAGTAGGGACAAAATAGTTATTTTGATCCTGAATATCGAGCAAAGCAAACAAGTTTACAGTAATTATTTATGTTATATGATATGGTGCATTGCATGTTCATTTACCACATTTTATATGATTAATTGTATGTTACTACTGAGATTCATTTGAATCTTATCCGTTTCCATAAATTTAAAATTTATTTAACTAAAGGAAGCAGCTCCAAGGGTAATAAGGTTAACACTGGCAACTGAGAAGTTCCGGTCCTATTCAAGTATTAGTGTTGGTTATCTACTGATATTTTATGTATTTTGGGATTTTTAATTTCATTATGTATAAACCCTTTGAGAATTCATGTAATGTAATCAAGTACTTTATATCAGTATGTTTATAGTATTTTTGTACTCCTACTAAACTTTGTGTTATTACTCTGATAAATTTTGAAATATTGAGGGGTTTGGCATTTTTGATTTCAGAGCAAAAGTGGTTTTGGCAATAACAAAATAGTATACTGATATGGTCTTAATTATATGGTAACAGGAAATATGAGCAGAAAGAGGCACTAGAGAAGTAGATCACCATTGTCCGTAACCCAGACCACAGAGGACTAGCGAATAACCGAAAGGCAGCGTGTACAACCATATCGTGTTAGGGATGGTCCAAGGATGTTATAAATCCTGAGGAAGCGGGTACAACCAAGGCCAGTGTTTGAGCCTCATCCTAGGCCTGCACTGTCAGTCAGCTTATCTGTTGGAGACACTAAGCAACCGTTGACTGATGGGATGGAGTTGGATCCGGATACTGTCACTAGTTCTAGAGCCAGGCCTGTACATATGACATATGACCTACAAATAGACCAGGAGCTATGGGAGTACATCAAGAACATGTACCTGCGGGCAATCAGTGTCTAGGATACCCTGATGGCCTAGTATGCACAATATTTACATGATGTAGGCACCTTATGCTGGGATCAGGGATTTATTGATATAGAGTTCCCAGATAACGATTAGATCCACATGACGTTGTACTTATTTTCAAATACTACATTTTAGGCTCAGAAGAAGAATGAGATTATAGAGCAGGGTCAAAATAATAGCTTTATGGAGTTCATGGAGCACATTACAGAGTACGTGTTGAACTAAATGTACCGGTATGATATATGACCCATATACAGTATTTAGTTGTCTGGAGACAGTTGATAGCTTTTAGGGGTAAGAGCAGTCATAGGGTGTCGATGCTCAGAAGCGGTTGGAGCCAGTACCAGTGTTTTTGAATCAGTACATTAAGGTTAATCGTGCTCGAGCCAGGAAAATCTTATGATTGGTGACCCCCTAGGAAGTTTTTGAACATGTTAAGTTATGTAATGTAAAGGAGTATAAACATATTATACAGTAGTTTATAGACTGTATATTATTAAAAGCTTTCCCTAAATTGCTATAAATGTCTACTGTATGTTATTTCTGACGTACCTATGTATCCAAAATTTTGTGAAATGACAAGTATGCCCTTATGATTATGTGAAATTTACCTCTTCCTTATTTTAATATAGTGAAACATAAAGATGGTGAGACCAAGACGTAGAGGTGCTAGGCAAGGTCAAGAAGCTAGACTTGACCTAATGCAACAAATATTGGGCATGTTAACTGAACAATGGACAATGATACATGATCTTGGGGGTGAGTTATGTGAAGAACAACAAAAACAAAATGTAGATAGGGAGAGAGAAAATAATCCTGGAGGACAAGAGGATGAACATATATAGCTTGAGGAACCTGATCAGGAGCCTCCACCTAGACTTGCTACTAAGGGTGAAAGCTTACAGACATGGGTGACACAATTCTGTTAGGAACAACCCCTTGCTTTCTGGGGAAAATTTGATCTCCAAGTAGCAGAGGACTGGCTATCTTAGGTTGAGAATATTTTTAGAATTTTAGAATGCCGGAATAATATCAAAGCCCAGTTAGCAATTTACAAATTAGAAGGTGATGCAGATAGGTAGTGGAAAAATACTAAGATAATTCTTCAAGGACGGAATATTCCTACCACATGGGATTTATTTTAGGAACAATTCAATGAGAAATATTTTCCCCGATCAGTCAAAATTGCAAAGGAAACAGAGTTCCTTTCTATCCAATAAGATGAGAAGGAAAGTTTTGATGAGTATTTGCTCGATACATCCGGTTGTCTCAATATTCTTCTTACCTGAGGTATCGTGATGATGAGGGTAGAAGTTTAGATATGATGACATGGGGACTGAGGTCAGAATTGAAAGAGAAGTTAGTCTCTCTAAACAGTTCACAGAATTTAATAAGGTAGTAGAAGAATATCGGATCACATAAAGCAATTTGATGAATCTATATACTGACAAACATGCTAGTAGTAAGGGTGCATTTGGCAGTGGGAATTCTTCCTAGAAATGCAAGAATCTGGAAGGTCCATCCAAAGGGAGTAACAAAAAGCATTATCAGTCTGATAGCCACAGTAACCAGAGACTCCCTGGGAATATAACATGTTGGCACTGTGGCAAGCCACATCATCCTGGAAAGTCATGTGGTGCTTCAGTGAAGTAGATAGTTTGTTATAATTGTTAGTAATCGGGACATTTTAGTAGAGACTATCCACAGCAACAAAGGGCAGGGAAGCCTAGGAAGAGAACTCAGGGCAGAGTCTTTGCCATGACACAAGAAGAGGCCAGAAAATCGTCTGAACTAATCTAAGGTATGGTTTTACTTATGGTAATTCTGTATAAGTATTGTATTATTTGGGTACTAGTCATTCATTTGTTGTATATGACTATGTAAAACAGCTAAGCTTAAGTGTGCATCGGTTACCATATAATATGGTTGTGTCTACACCCACGGGTGTCAGATCTGTCACATCCAATGTTTGTTTGAATTGCATAATAAACGTCGAAGGACATGAATCAACGGTGGATCTGATTTGCTTATGATTGCATAAATTAGAAGTAATTCTCGGTATTGATTGGTTGACAGTGAACAATGTTTTACTAGATTGCATAAGCAAAAGAATCATTTATTCTAATCCGCAACCAAATGTCAATACAGAAGTTAACCTTAATTTTCTCTCAATAGCTAAGGTTGAGAAATGTTTGTATAAAGGTTGTCAGGGGTATATAGTATTCTTATCTATGTAGTAAGAAGCTGGAACAACACTTGAAAATATTCCTGTTGTAAATGGGTTTCCTGAAGTATTTCTGGAAGATATCAGAGAGCTACCTCCGGAAAGAGAAGTGGAGTTTGCAATTAAAACTAAGCCTGGAGCGGGACCAATATCCAAAGACCCATACAGGATGGCTCCAAATGAGATGAAAAAATTGAAAAAGCAGATTGAGGAGCTATTAGAAAAAGGGTTCATCCAACCTAGTGTCTTACCATGGGGAGTTCCTGTGCTCTTTGTTAAAAAGAAAGACAGAAGCCTGTGCCTTTATATTGATTACAGGGAGTTGAATAAGATGACCGTTAAGAACAAATACCCACTTCCTAGAATTGATGATTTTCTCGATCAATTATCTGGTTCCTTCATATTCTCAAAATTTGATTTGAGATCAGGGTATCATCAGCTTAGAGTAAAAGTAGAGGATGTACCAAAGACTACTTTTAGAACCAGATCATTTAGGCTGACCAATGCACCAGCAGTGTTTATAGACTACATGAATCAAATTTTCCTTTTATATTTAGATTAGTTCGTAGAAGTCTTCATTGATGATATTCTAGTATATTCACGAAGTAGAGTAGAACATGAAGAGCATTTAAGAATAGTACTGAGCACATTGAAAGATAAGCAACTCTATGCCAAGTTGAGAAAGTATGAGTTTTGACTTTCGAAAGTTAAATTTATGGGCTATGTAGTCTCATAAGAAGGGGACTCAATAGATCATTGCAAAGTGGAAGCAGTACTGAACTGGAAGAGGCCAAAGACTGTTGCTGAAATACGCAGTTTTTTGGGTCTTACCAGTTATTATAGAAGATTCATTCAGAATTTCTCCAGAATTGCTTTGTCTTTGACAAAGTTGATATGGAAAACTCAGCCTTTGACAAAGGTTGAGTTGTGGGATGATAGTTGTGAGAGGAGCTTCATAAAATTGAATAAAAGATTGACAATAGCATCAGTGTTGACAATTCCATATCCGCATTTGACATATGTGGTCTACAATGATGCGAGTAAGCATGTATTGGGATGTGTCTTAATGCAGCAGGGCAGAGTTGTAGCATATACTTCTCATCAGTTGAAGCCTCACGAACTGAATTATCCTACTCATTATCTTGAGTTAGTAACAATTATGTTTGTATTGAAAATCTAGAGAAACTATCTCTATGGGGCAACCATAGAGTTGTACTACGAACATAAAAGTTTGAAATACTTGTATGATTAAAAAGACTTGAACATGAGACAACACAAATGGATGAAGTTGCTTACAATTATAACATGGAAATTAAATACCATCCAAGAAAGGATAATTTGCAGACGAATTGAGTCGCCAGACAGTGCAGGTGGTAACCCTAATGATTTAAGAGTAGAAATTGGTTGAAGATTTGAAGGATCTCAATCTGTCTAATCAAATTATGATTAGTGATAATAATATCTGACAGGTAGAAAATGATATGAGAACAACAATTGAGAAAGCTCAGATGCATGATAAAAGTGCACAGTCCATTAGAAACATGATTGAAAAGGAAGAAACTCAGGAATATGACCTGTTACCGAGTGGACTAGTCAGATACAAGAAGCAGATATATGTACTACTGCAAACAGAATTGAGACAAAAAATCCTGGATGAAGCATACAGAGTAGATATACTTTGCACCCATGAGCAATTAAAATGTATCATGACTTAAAGTCCATGTATTAGTAGCCGAGGATGAAAGAGATGTGATAAAATTTGTGGCCCGTTGTCTTTCTTTCCAGAAAGTTAGAGTCGAGCACCAACAACCGTCAAGGCTTCTGCAAAACCTGAAATTCCTGAGTGGAAATAAGAAAGCATTACCATGGATTTCTTGACAGGATTACCTAAGATTAGAAATCATGATGCAATTTGGGTAATTGTCGATCGATTCACAAAGACAGCCTATTTTCTACCAATTCGTATTCTTTATTCTCCTGATAAGCTGGTAGAGATCTATATCAAGGAGATTGTATGATTGTATGGTACGCCGAAGAATATAATTTCTGATCGAGATCCTTTGTTTACTTCTAAGTTTTGGAGATCACTGCATGAGGCTTTGGGTACCAAACTCAGATTTAGTACATCATATCTTCCTTTGATAGATGGACAAACGAAAAAAACAATACAGATACTAGAAGATATGTTCAGGGCAAGTGGATTAGATTTTAAAGGAAGCTGTGATCGATTCCTTCCACTTTCAGAATTTGCATATAACAACAACTATCATTCGAGCATTCAAATGACTCCATATGAAGTGTTGTATGGAAGGAAATGTCAATCGCCCTTATGTTAGGTAGAATTGTCTGAGAGGAAGTTATATGGGCTAGATATAGTCGATCAAACGACATGGTAGATTAAGTTGATAAAGCAGAGATTGTTGACTGCTCAAAGTAAGGCAAAAAAATTATACCGACAAGAGGCGGAAACCTCTAGAATTTAAAGTCGGATATCATGTGTTTCTAAAAGCCTCACTTGTCACTGGAATTGGTAGGGCATTAAAAGTTAAAAAGTTAAGCCATGGTACATTGGTCCATTTAAAAGATTATCAAGAATCGAGCCAATAGTGTAGCAAATAGCTTTACCCCCAAATTTAAGCAAATTACATGATGTCTTATATGTTTCACAATTAAAGAAGTATCAACCCAACCCAGAGCATATAATGAATATGAAGATATAGATATGCAGGATGATCTTACATCCCGCCTTCTTACATTTGATAACTTTTACAATCCTACCTTTATTTATATTAAATAATATTTAACAATTCTTTGTGAAGAATCATAATATATTGTCAAATAATTTACTTTTTAGAATATAGCCTTCTTTTATTTGACATTTTTCACAATCCCATCGATCTTCTTATATGTGATGCTTATTATTTTCAACTATTAAGTATTCTTGAAAAATGCATAACGGTTTTTTGGTGAAGAACTATCAAGTATTGTAAAAAAAATTTAATTTTCAGAATCCCATCTTGTTATAAATAACGGTAATTATGTTTAACCATTAAGTATTCTTAAAAACTACATAACGATTCTTTGTGAAGAACTATTAAATATTATCAAATATTTTTTTTTCAAAATCCTTCCTTTTTATATATGATAGGTATCATTTTTAATCGTTAAGTATTATTAAAAGAATACAAATATTTAAGAATCATACTTTATAGTTAATTATTATAACTATTATTTATTAGTTTTTGCTAATATAAAGTTGTGAAAATAAATCATTTGAAAGTATTACATGATGGTTGTTTCATAAGAGCTGTCATTTTTAATTTGTCAGTAAATACATTATAGTTAATAATTACAACCATTACGTTTTTGTTTTCACGAATTCCACTTCTCAGTATATAATAATGTGCATACTTAACCATTAAACTTTAGTATTATATATTATTGTGTGATTCCTGCCTCAACATACATGATGGTTATTCACTTAACTGTTATTTATTAAGGGTCATATATCCAAGATTTTATAATAGTGGTTGGAGGAAAGGTGTAAGTTGATAAAGCTCTTATGGCCCGTTTGGTATAATGAAAAAGTTTTTTAAGAAGTGGAAGAGGGATTAAAAGTTTCTTTGGTATACGATGGATTGATGATATAATTTTTAAATTAATATATCCATTTATAATGTGAAATAACTTATATTCCCTTGACTAAAAAACCCTACTCACCATCTTGAATGAACCATAGCTATAGCATCAGCCACAATAGCCACTGGCTACCACAAAGGTAAACACAAACGTCCTTTTTTGCACAGATATCAACCATAAAAACAGACACAGAGAAATCAATGGGAGGATTCAAATCGCCGGAGAAGAAGAGAGAAGAGGAGGGCGATGATGACAAAGAAGATGAGTCATGAAAAGCACTCCAATGGATCGAGGTGCCATCGTCACCTCTCGTCTTATCCTTCGTGGTTGTCTAAGATGGTGACCTTTGTTTGTGATCAGTCGCTTTATCTGACTTGACCGTGTCCTTACCCAAATTTGTTCAACAGCATCCCTATCATTCAAATTATACTTAAAGCAAATTAAATATTGGAATTTCATCATTTAATGATGAAAAAATTTCAGAAAAATGCCTTCAAAAATGGCAAAAGACTAATCAGTACAGTGAATTTGTCAAATTTCAAATCAGTCAAGTGTTAGTACGGACGAGGAATTTGGAATTTTAAAATTTCAGCGAAAATACTATTTTTTCCTTCAGCTCTCCCTCCCTCTCAATTTGAAATAACAACACCGGGCCCATAATTAACAACACTGGACTCTTGATTAACAACACCGTAATCTAAAATACGGTGTTGTTAATATAGAAACCGGTATTATTATTGGCCCCTGAGATTTGTGAATTTCAAATTTATCCCTGGAGTTGTTAATGGAGAAGATGATGTTGTTAATCAAGAGTCCGGTGTTATTATTCTAAGCTGAAATAGGAGAAAGTCCCAGATATACAAAGTCCCAGATAATGGAGCTTCTCATGCAGGCTATATATATATATATATATATATATATATATAAAATTAAATTCATCACAAATATTTTCTTAAAGAGGAGAAAGTCCCAGATATACAAAATATTGTTTGTGTGCAATATTGAGAAATTCGCCTACTTTTTACCTTTAGTATAATTTTCTCTTTTTCTCAAAGAGTTCCCTCACACAGTTCAAAGTTAAAGACAGAGAGATGACATCCTTCCCTAAAGCAAAAGATGTATCGATTTTCAAAAAATAAACCCTAATTAGTAAGAAAAATCATGTCTATCTATCTATAGTAGTTCACATTGTTTTCATCGAAACCTTCAGATTTGTCGGAGTGAGAAAACACATCACAGAGATGCGACATCGAAGCAATTGCTAAAACCACTAACCCTAATTGATAGACAGATCTTGGATCTACTTTACAAGTTCCATAATGTCTGAGGTACCTCAAACTAGTAGTGAATAATCCTTCAATGTGGAAGCTCTTTTCATCGTTGTATCAACCACTATGAATCGCTCACTTGGTGACGCTCATCATACAGGCATCGAGGTACTAAGTAGTATTTAACCTTGATGATTTGTGTGATATATACAACCAGTTTTTGTGCTCATCATCAAAACTCATTTGATATGGACCGTCTAGATTCAAGATTAGATTCAGACCATCCATATTTAAAGATTTTCAAATGATGAATTTTAAATAAACAAATATTTTAAAAAAATGATAGCTAAGAGATTATCTTTATTTTAGATTTTATACCAATTATAATAACTTTTTTAATAAAAGATAAAGCAAAATTAAATTTTGACCGACCAAATCAAATCTTTAAACTATCTATATATAGTAGATGATGAGTACCTAAACTGATTTTGTGAGGGAGAGAGAAGCATTTCATCTCATATATAGCTAGTCACTAGTACCCCTCACCTGTGCATATGTGAGTATGTATGATCATGATTGATTGGTTTATTGTTGTGGATATGCAAATTGAAGAAGATCTAAAGGCTATTCCAAGAAATTTTGAGCCACCAACATATACCCTCTTGCCTATTTCTTGTCAGGTTAGTATTTTATTGCATTATTGCATGCATGGTTTTGTCACTTTATGTAACACTTACACAAAGTCTTGTTCCAAATTTTTCGAGATTTGCATGAAATTTTGATATCTTCGGATTCGACTCTGAGCCTATCATCGAATCAATAAAAACTACTCTTATAATATGGGTCTCAGTTTTTCTTCTGTACATGGATGCGAAACAAGAAAACACTCTAGGTAAAAAGAAGGGGGGGAGAAAAAGAAGTTTGAAAATATTAAATCTTAAATCAGGTTTGTTACTAAGAGTTGATAAGGAAATGATGAAACTTAATAAGCAATTTACAATTTATTTTTTTTGAAAAATATCTTATATAAAAACTTACAAGTTTGAAGTTCTTTTTTTGTATTTCTCCTAAAAAAAGTTTGTTCATTTCAAATATATCTCTATTTTTTTCCTAGACACATGTATCCTCGTATGAGGTAATACTGTTCAAGACACTACTGGACACTAAATGTAAGTATCTATCTAAATGAGTATTTGAACTTTAATTTGCCACATTACGATAGACTAGCCCCTTCAACTAAACCCAACCTCTATTGGTTATCTCTAATTAAAGGGAAAATTTTAGAAAAAAAACCATGGAAAATAGAAAAAGACAAATCAGTACTCCAAACTTGCGAAATCCCATGTCAGTTCAGTGTCAGTATGATGGAAGAATCTGGGATTTTGAAATTTCGGCAAAAAGACGTTCCTGCCCTTTAGCTCTCCCTCTCTTTTAGCTCGGAATAACAACATTGAGCTCTTTATTAACAACACCGTATTTTATATTAATAACACCAGGGATAATTTTGAAATTCACACTACTACGAAAAACAGATTTAACATCGTCAATTAACGTCCGTTTTTTGAAAACATAAGTAAAAAATGAGGCGGTTGCATTTTTGAAATTTTATCTAAACAATCAATGACCGTTTTAATAAAAAAAATTCGTTGAAAGTCACTTTCAATGACTGTTATAGAAACCAGTCGTTGAAAATAAAGCCCAAAAATAAAAAAATAATAATATATATTAGATTCAATGACTGTTTTAAATAAAAAAAAGTCGTTGAATCTTGCAATAGTGCTGGTGGTGGCGCAGTTAGCTGGAGGTTTTGTTTAATTATTCTAAGAGGTCCAGAGTTCGAGCCTCTATCACCCCCATTTAATTTTGTTTTACTTTTGAGTAACAATGATTGTTTTATTAAAAACAGTCATTGGATCTTACAACAGTGCTGGAGGTGGCGCAGTTGGCTAGAGCCTTGGGTCATTTTAATTGAGGCCCTATGTTCAAGCCACAATAACACCATTTAATTTTTGTATTGCTTTTGAGTTACAATGACTGTTTTACTAAAAACAGTCGTTGCATCTAACAATAATGCTGGTAGTGGCTCAGTTGAATAGAGCCTTGGGCATTTTACCTAAGGTCTCGTGTTCGAGCCCCCATAACAACATTTAATTTTTGTTTTGCTTTTGAGTTATAACGACTGTTTTATTAAAAACAGTCGTTGAATATCTTAAAATATTTGTTGGTGGCGTAGTTGGCTAGAGGCTTGGGTTATTTTCCCTGAGGTCTCGTGTTCGAGCCCCTATAAAACCACATGTTCTTGTTTTTTTAGTTTTCATGACTGGTTTTTAAAAAACCAGTCCTTGAAAATGGAAGATTTTCAACGACTGGTTTTTTAAAAATGAGTTGTTGAAAGGTGTTTCAATGACTATTCTTTAAACAGTTGTTGAAATTAAAGCTTCAACGATCGTTTTCATAAATAATGGTTGTTGAAAGATTTTTCAAAATCCCCAAATCTATTCCTCACTTTCTCTAGCTCAGTCGCACCTCTTTTCTTCTTGGATCTCTCTCGCGGCTCCTTCTCCCTCCCCTCTCCCCTTCGGTGACTCCATTGATCAGTTCACAACACTACCTCTTTTTCTCTTTGGGTCTCTCACGCCTCCTTCTTCCACCATCTCAAGTCACGACTGTGGCTCTTTTCTCCTACCACATTTTGTTCCTCTTAAGTCATGGCTATGGCTCTTTTCTCCTGGGTCTCTCTCGCGCCTCCTTCTCCCTTTCGATGACTCCATCAGGTCACGCCACCACCGTCGGCTGAGTTTGTCTCTGTCAGTTACTCCCTTTGTTTTCCTAGTAATTCACACAATCCCTTAAATTTATATTCTTTGCTTGTTATGTGCTCTGGGCATACTAAATACATTTACCTAAGGTCCTTCTAAATGGTTGAAGTTGAAAATGAGGTTCATAGTTTTGTAACTAGTGATAAATTGCATGCTGAATATGAATAGAGTTATGATATACTGTGAAAATTAAAGGGAAAATTGAGGTAACAATGGTGTTCTCTTCAACTACTCAAATAAGAATTTTATATGTTATACTTATGATTTTTTGTAATCCAATGTCTGATTTGCAAGTTATACTCAAGTTTTCTGAGTCCCTAGTATTTTAGTGATGTTACGATGTCGCCCATGTTTAATCTAACACTATTACACACACAAAGAAAGGGCATATTCTCCCTCCTCCTGCCATTTATGCTTCGTTTAACTTCCTCCAACTAATCTAACCATTTTTTTGATTGAAGACTATCACTTATTGTAACTAGGCATGTACTCGTGTGTGATGTATTTGGTGTTATTGTATTTTTAAACAACATAATATGTCATAGTAATGAGATTTATAAAGTATTATTAATCAATATATATAATAAATTTCAAGCCAACTGATTAACTTAAATTGATTAATCAAGTATAACAATATGACTTAGCTTGCAATTACATTTTCAACTGGCTTATTGGATGGCTTCACTACTACAGAATGTAGATTTTACGTCCTTAAAAGACGTCCCTTTTTAAAAAAGGGAAGTAAAAAATAAAGACGGTGGCATTTTTGTAATTGTGGGTAAGAATTAAGTAACTTTATACGTCCCTTTTTAAAAAGGGACGCCTAAAGTCTAAAAAAAATAAAAAAATTAATTTTTTTACTTTAGGCGTCCATTTTTTAAAAAAGGGACGCCTAAAATTTAAAAAAATGTAAAATTTTTGTTACTTTATAAAAAAAATTAATTTTTTTAGACTTTAGGCATCCCTTTTTGAAAAAAGGACGTCACGCCTAAAGTAAAAATAATAATTTTTTAAAATTTTTTTTTAGACTTTAGACGTCCCTTTTTTAAAAAGGGACGTTTAAAGTCAATTTTGTTTTTACTTTAGACGTCCCAAATTCAAAAAGGGATGTCTAAAGGTAATGTAAATCAATCAAACTGATACTGATATCACTCTTTTTAAGATTATGTCTACCCCCGCAAGCTAGCTTCCTCGATTCAAATTTCAACTCTCATTTTCTCTTGAAGCTGAATCTTCCACCACTCTCTTAAAGCTCATTTTCTACCATAACTCTCTCTCTCTCTCACTCCCTTTCATTATCGTTGTTCTTTTTTTGAAATTCGTCCTCCTCTCTCTCCACCACCATCATCTACCGTCTTCCTCTCTTCCTCTCCATTGTTGAAGCTTGTTGCCATTGTTCTTCCTCGATCTTTGATGTCGTTGATTCCTCCTCCCTCCCTCTCCCATTGTTGGCCTCCCTCCTCCCTCTCCTACCGTAGCCAAAAGGTATGGATAATTACTTTTTCTTTTTATAGGCTAAGTTCTGAACTAGGATTATTGTATATGTATTTTTTTGTGTTAAGATTTAGATTTATCTTCATTGTAGATTCATTTTGATTTATCATCCTTCACCAATATTAATCTGTAAGGACATTTTGGTTTATGAAAAACTGTTCGATCTTGTTTTTGTAGGTTATAATTGTTAGGCAGTGAAAAATATAAGCGAATTTTTTTTAAAAAAACAAATTTAGACGTCCCTTTTTAAATAAAGGACGTCTAAAGTTTTATTTTTTAAAAAAAACTTTAGACGTCCCTTTTTTAAAGGAAGTCATATCCTGACTTTTTTACGTCTCTGGTATAGGCGTCCCTCTATTTTTAGACATTAAAAGAGCTAAAAAATGGACGTTAAAAGTGTTTTCTGTAGTAGTGCTTGTTGGCCTCTATCTAGCTTATTCTTTCAATCCAAATTTTCAATGCCAAAGATGGATTAAGTATTATGGATCAGTTTTTCACATGTCATAATTGAAGTAAATATATTCTTTTAATTTATTTTTTAGTATAAATAGTTATATCTTTCCACTAATTGATGACAGTTAATGAGAGAAAAAGCTAGAAATCAATTGTGAATCTATTAACTTTGTTTTGACCACTTCACAACTTTTTCAGCAAAACATGGCATTTTTAATATCTAAAATTATGCTGGCAAGATAGCAAACAATGGGAAGCTGCAACAGTCAAGCTTGGTTTTATTCCAATGCATGTTTACACTTTACACTATTTTAACTCCAACTTGGTGTAGTGGTTAATGGCTTCAATTTCTCAATGTAACATGAATTGCTTGTAAAATATTTTAAGAACTTTACTTGAGAGTTTGTAGAATTTCCCATTGTGAATCTATGATGGTACCTCCCAAAAAAATAATTTTCTAAATCCCCTGGAGTGGCCAAGAAAATAATTCTTCCATAAATAAGACATACAGGAAAACATTGATGGAAATCATTTGAAACTTGTATTATTTATCGTTAAAGATATTCAATATTCGAAAACATTAACTAACCAAATTTAATATCCCCAACTTCTCTAATTTTTTAATATCTCAATGCAAACAATTTTCCCTTTGCGCCGCTGCCTCCATATGATTTACATTAAAGTTTCTTGCATTGCTACTACTCTTTCACATTGATAATTTTTTTGTTAATTTTTTAATAAGCATAATGTTAAACTTTTGGTAGTGATTTAGTTTTTGGTGATTGCTCAATTTGAATAGTTTGCAGTATGGATATTGGTTAACTTTATAATGTTTATGTTTTTGGTTCCATGATTTGTATACAATGTTTAGCTTCTGTCTTAAAATTTTCCAATGTATATAGGCACCTATATAGAACTTTGCAATTTTCTTTGTCTTTAAATTTTTTAAATTTTTTAATTAGTATAGTGGTAAAGTTGACTATTCTTGAAAATGAATTAGATGGTAATAAAATGGTTCATAGTTGGATGAATGCATTGAGAACTAGCAAAGAATATGAGAATGGGGTGGAAAAGTTTATTGAATTTGCTAAAATGAATGCGCCTAGTAAAAGTGGGAAGTATTTGTGTCTAGGTGTCAAGTGTTTAAATGAGAGTCGACGGGGTATTGATGATATAAGAGATCACTTACTTTGTGATTGAATAAATCTTCGGTATACAAGGTGGTTATGGCATGGTGAGGAAGTAACTACTTGTGCATCCCACAAGAAGGAAATTTTGGATGTTGGAGATGACGATAGAATGGAGAAAATGATTCATGATGTCGAGGTAGAATTTTTTTACACAATCTCCTATATATGATAGCATGTGGAGTGATGTAGAGACACCTTTGTACCTTGGGTGTACTAAGTATACACGCTTGTCAGGTATTTTGCACTTGGTCAGCTTAAAGGCAACTTGTGGGTAGATCAATAGTAGTTTCACATTGTTACTTGAATTGTTGTGTGATATGTTTCTAGAGGATAATTAACTTCCAAATCGTATGTATGAGGCCAAGAAAATCTTGTCTACAATGGGTATTATTAGGTATTTTTCACTTTGTCAACTTAAAGGCAACTTGTGGGTGGACCGATAGTAGCTTCATATTGTTACTTGAATTATTGTGTGATATGTTTCTAGAGGATATGTACCTCCAAATCATATGTATGAGGCTAAGAAAATCTTGTCTACGATGGGTATGGAGTATAAAAGATACATGCTTGTCCTAATGATTGCGTATTATAAAGAAAGGAGTATGAAGGACTAAGTGAGTATCCGAAATGTAAAACTTCCAGATACAGAGTGAAGAAAGGTATTGGCTATGGTGATGAGACAAGTAAAAGGAAACCTTTAAAGGTTTTGTGGTATCTTCCAATCATATCACAGTTTAAACGAATGTTTGCTAATATGAAAGAAGCAAAGAAGTTGAGATGCCATTCTGATGAGAGAATATGTTATGGAAAATACCTTCAGCACTTGGCTGACTCTCTACAATAGAAGAAAATAGGTGAAACCTATCCTGAATTTGGCAACGAGCCAAGAAACCTTTGGCTTGGGCTTTGCACAGACAGAATCAATCCTTATGGTACTCTTAGTAGTACACATAGTACATGGCCGGTTCTACTGGTAATTTACAACTTACCTCCATGGTTGTGTATGAATGTAAGTATGTGGTGCTTTCTATGATGATTTTAGGTCTAAAATAAATAGGGAACGATATCGATATCTACTTGACACCTTTGATAGAGGACTTAAACAAGTTGTAGGAGGATGGTGTAGATGTGTTTGATGTATATAAGCAAGAGTCCTTTAAGCTACGTGCAATAATTTTTACCACGATTAACGACTTCCCTACATACGAAAACTTATTAGGGTATAGTGTGAAGGGGCATAAAGCATGTCTGATATGTGAAGCAGGCACACACTTCCATCAACTTAAACACGGAAGAAAAACGGTCTACCTTGGTCATTGGTGATTTCTTCTTCGATTCCACCCATACCGTAGGCTAAAAAGGACTTTTAATGGTTTGTGAGAGAATGGAATGGCTCCAAAGCCATTAACTAGAGAGGAGGTTTATAGTCAAGTGGAAAGAATGAATGTCACTTTTAGTAGGAATCAAAGGACTACGGGTGAGAAGAACATATAGAAGAAGATTTCAATTTTCTTTCATCTTCTATATTGGTATAGTCTTGATGTGAAACACAGTATTGATGTGATACATGTGGAGAAAAATGTATGTTATAGCCTTGTAAGTATACTTTTACACATACCAGGGAAAACTAAAGATGGAATTAATGCGAGACTAGACTTAGTTGAAATGGGAATAAGGGAACGGCTATATCCACAACTAAAAGATTATGGTAAGAGAGCGTATATGGAGCCAGTAGCGAATACATTGTCAAAAGTTGAGAAAAGAAGTTTGTGTGGGTGTTTGCATGGCATTAAGGTGCCACAAGGGTATTCTTCTAATGTCAGAAGGCTTGTCTCAATGGAATATTTAAACTTAATAGGATTGAATTCCCATGATTGTCATGTCTTGATGCAACAAATATTATTAGTAGCTATTAGAGGCATTATGAAAGATGATGTGCAAAGCACAATAACAAGGTTGTGTAGTTTCTTTAATACTATTTGTAGCAAAGTTGTTGACATTGGAAAGTTGGATGAATTGAAAAATGAGGGTTATATTATTTTATCCTAATTAAATATGTATTTTGCTCCTACATTTTTTGATATAATGGTGTATTTAATTGTTCATTTGGTAAGGGAGATAAGACTATGTGGCCCAATTTATTTAAGGTAGATGTACCCTTTTGAGTGATACATGAAGAACTTAAAATGGTATTCTAAAAATCCTTATAGACCTGAAACCTCAATTGTTGAAAGATATATGGTTGAAGAGGCTATGAACTTTTGTAAGGAATATCTATCAAGCTTGAAGGCACAATCTCGTCATGGAAAGGGTACAAGTAAGGGAACACGAGGCCTGAAAGTGAAGAGTATTCATCGTGAAGAGGTGTTACAAGCTCACTTGTATATCTTGAATAATATGGAAGAAGTTCAGCCTTACTTAGACCTACACAGAAAGAGTTTAAAGCAAATCTGTTCAAGGAAAAATCACATGTAAATAGCTAATGAGCATAACAAGACATTCATAGAGTGGTTCAAGGAAAAAGGTTTAACATGAGATCAATGTGTATAAGACAATCAAATGGTTAGCTTAGGGGGCCTTCTTTTGAGGTTGTCACTTAGACTGGTTATGATATAAATGGATATTCTTTCTACACAAAATCCCAGGATGATAGAAGTACTATGCAAAATAGTGGGGTGATAGTGGTAGCAGAAGCAATGCACTTTTCTAGTTCGAAAGACAAAAATCTCATATTGGTATCCATGGCGTATTATAGAGTTATTGAAGACATATGGGAGATAAGTTACACTAAGTTGAGAGTTCCTATATTGAAATGTTAGTGGATTAACAATACTGCTGTTGAAATCAATCAATTTGGATTTACCTCAATTAAGCTTAGTAGAGTTGGTTATAAGAGGAGCCCTTCATTCTAACAAGCCAGTCAAAACAAGTGTTTTATGTCACTAATTCTGTAAATGAAAAATTGTCTATTGTACTCCAAAGTAAAAAACAAAAGGATAGTAATCCAAGTTTGAATCTTGATGACACACCACTTTTCACTACAAATCCAATTATACCAACTATAGTAGAATTGGTAGATGATGATGAGTATGCAGCTAGAATTGATCGTTGTGAAGAAATTTGGGAAAACATATAAAGTAAGATTTTTTATTTTTTAAAGTATTAATTTAATTGCAATTTACTTATCCTCTCTCACCTTGTTTTTTTAGCAATAACATGGCAAGTTTAAATGAAGGGGACTCACCTGTTAAGAAAAAGGTTACAGGACCCATAAAGCTGCGCCTATTGGTCAAACGTCATGAGGAATAAACCAAGAGGGTGCACATGGACTTTGATGCAGATTTGAATCCAATAGGCAAATAGGAAGACATGTTCATTAGCTATATTGGCTATTTAGGTCGGAGAAAAGTTGGCATTCTATTTCCCTCCTGGAAGGAAGTTTTGAAGGACATGAAGGCTATGATTTGGGAACAAATTTTGGTATATAAATTTGAATTTCATTTATATCTTTATTTCTATTGGTTCATATATAACTATGTTATGTTATACTTTGTAGTAAACTTATGATATCCCCAACACGAAGCAGATGTATAAGCATTGGATGGGGGAAGGTCATGAGCGTTAGAAAGATTTTAAGTCTACCTTCACAACTAAGTACATATTTAGGTCAAAGAGTAATAAGGATCCATGCAAAGAATATACTTATCTTTCTCCAGATGAGTGGAGATCGTTTGTGGCATCACAATAAGATCTTGAATTTCTGGTATATATATTTTGTTCATCATTGTATGAAAGATTATTTGAATTTATTTGACCTCAGTGACTTAGTTTTCTTTATTCTTATTTATAGAAATTAAGTCAATCAAGTAAACAGAGGCGAGCTAAAAACAATTATATGTATTACATGTCTCGTGGGGGTTATCGAAAGCTGGAGAAGAAACTTATTCAGGATGATTTAAAAAATTAGAGGAAGTAGTCAAATCAGATCCTAGCATTGTAATGCAAACCCGCCTCCTCCCCTACATAAAAAAAATGGAAAGCAGAGAGGATGAAGGGAGACAAATATATCAATCCAATTGTTGTTGATGTCGCTGAAAGGATTGTGAGTATTTAATATAAAGTATATTTAAGTGTGTTTCATTTTCTTAGAAGATTGCATGTGATTAATTTATATTTATCCATTGTATGCTATAGGATGAACTTGAGGAGCAAAGCAGCCAAGGTTCCTTATTAGGAGGATAGACATCTTAGCAACGACGCTTGGGAAGCTAGATCACCCTAGTCAAGTTAAAGGGGAGCCAAGGGAAATTGGTCTCTCAATATACTTTGGATGAATTTCACAATCTCATGGACAAATTGAACCAAGTAGAGAGTTTGTGGCCAGGATTTGAGAGGAAATCCGAGTAGAGCTCCAGGTGGAAATGCGTCAATCACTCCGATAAGAGCTTCGAGACGAGCTATTGCATGAGCTACATGGTAAGATGAGGTCGATGGTGTTGTCTAGCATTCAAGGCGGGATGGGTGACGATGAACATAGATCTCATGTTTGTAAATAATTTTAATTAATATAACATTGAGTTTTTTCTTAAGTTAGTTTAATTAATTCTTTCATTTCTCGTGCCTAGGAATCCTTGGCCTTTCCCAGCACCAAAGGAAATTACAATATGCTAGAGGTTAGACATAGTGACCCTGGTCTTTCACTAGAGGTTGGATAACCTTGTTGTCTTTTGTTGGATGTCTCGTTCATGCGTGTTGTTACCGATGATGTTGTATACACGCATGCTACCACCCACTATTATAAGAAAATTTGGGACGATCAACGTAAGGTCAATGTCACAAGTATTGGACAGGGGGAGGAATGTGTAGATGTCCTATTCCTCGGTGATTGAGGTTGTTAAACTAGATCAGGCAATAGGATCTTTCATCCTTTGGCCTGCACATCTTGTTCAAACTGCGGAATCACCTCCAATAGTAGGAAAAATTAGCTATTGTTACTTGAACCTTGACATCATACTTACAATCTTTATTTTGTGCGTTGCTAGGATCAAGAAGCAGCAGCATGATTTATTAGCACAATTGCAAAAATATTCATACAAAAATAAACAAGGTCAACTTGTAGATGTCATATGGGATTGTGGGTAGTACAATCTTGTATTCTCTTAGAATTGATAGCAAATATATTAAAGATGTCCTATCTTTGCTGGAGATAGACATAGGATGGGTCAAATTTGCAATCATGTGAGTTTATTTTTTATTTTTAACTTTAATTAATACATTGATATTTAGGATTTTTTTGTTTCTACATTCATTAAGCCATTTCTCATTTTAATTCTGTGGTAGCTGCTTCCACAAACTGTGTGTTGAAAAGGAGCTCAACACTTTGTATAGATTCTTATGTCCTGGCTATATATCAAGGTCTAATAATAGTAATAGGTTGAAAGATAGGATGAGCTATGTGAGCTATACAATCGGACAGACTCAGCTGCCTTGTTATCTAGCACCAATTATTGAAGGGCAAGTAACTTAATTTTATCTATTTATACATATTCGGTTTGCTGGAGAAGTATCATGTTATCTAACCTCACTTTAATCTATATATGTTATTATAGTTATCATTGAAGTTTTTGTGTTCCTTGTCCCTCCATCAACGTCATCTTTTAGTTTGACTCATTGGGTCACAAGCCAGACGAAGAGATAAAAAACATTTTCAACACGTAAGTTAATTTGTTTGTAAATAATTAATTTTTGACTTTACTAAATTTTTTTAATGTCTTCTATGTTTCATTTTAATTATAGTACACTGAAGACATATTATATAATGGGTGGAAAGCGCGAAGGTAAAAGTAGTTCGACAAAGTGGTTCCAGCCTAAACTAAGTTGTTTAAATTCAAGTTCTTTAATTGACAATTGCTTCACATATGCCTTTATTCTTTTTTACCGTTTTCTTTTGATGTATAGTGCCCTTGACAATCAGGGAATGTTGAGTGCAGTTACTATGTTTTTCTATATATGTATAACATCATTTTTAATAGACTAACTACCAATTTTGAACAGGTGATTATTTCTTTATTCTCAACTGAATTTCATTTTTGTTCTTCTAATTGAATTGTTGGTTATTTTATTCAATTTATTAATTTATATTAACTTATTCTCCAATTTGCACACAGATTTTCGGTAATCGGGACCCCTACACAATCTAAGACATTAATTTGATATGAAACCTTTTGTCAGAATATCTTCTACTGTACATGGATGATGATGTGTTTTACATAGTGCAGTGTTATATTATGTTTCCATACTCGAATACTTTGCCACATGTTAGTTTCTTGTTTATATATATTGCGTACGCACTATGAATTTGTTATAGAAGATTTTGGAAAATTATGATGAAGTATTAAATGGCATAATTATCCTTGTTTATATCAATATGACGTTTCCAATTTGAGTAGCATTTTGAGACCCAAATTATTTTGAATGCTTTCCAAATTCAAAATATAATTGTCTGGAAATTCCCAGGTTTTCACTGTTGTGGGGAGAAAATGAATAAATTTTTTTTAAAAAAAATGTTACAGTGATTGTTTTTTAAAAAAATAGTCGTTGTATCTCCAACACATACAATGATTGTTTTTAAAAATAGTCGTTGTATTTTCGAACACATACAATGACTTTTTTTAAAAAAATAATCGTTGTATTTACCACATACAATGATTATTTTAAAAAAAACAGTCGTTATAAGTCTATTACAACAACTGTTTTAAAATGGTCATCTATTTTAAAACTTTCAACGACACTCACATATACGACCCTATGAAAAGGTCGTCAAAAGGGCAAAAAAACAGTCGTTAGAAGTGCTTTCTGTAGTAGTGCCACAAGTTTCAAAGGCCAATAACAACACCGGTCTCTATATTAATAATACTATATTTTAGATTAACAACTCGACTTTCTTGTTTCACAACTTCGTATCTAAAAAACCAACACATTCTCAAGGATAAGTTTAAAATTGAGATACGAAAGTTGTTAATCAAGAAAGTCGAGTTGTTAATCTAAAATAATGATCTTGTTAATAAAGAGATAGGTGTTGTTATTGACTCTGAAACTTGTTAATTTCAAACTTATTCCTGGCATGTGTTGGATCTTAAGATACAAATTTGTGAAACAAGAAAGTGAAGTTATTAATATAAAATATGTTACATTGTTGTTAATATAGAGATGAGTATTGTTATTGGCCTTTAAAACTTGTGAACATGTGTTAGTTTTTGAGATACAAAATTGTGAAAGAAAAAAGTATAGTTGTTTAATGTAAAATAGGGTGTTGTTATTGGCCCCTGAAACTTGTGAATTTCAAATTTATCCTTGGTGTTGTTAAGGTAAAATAAGGTGTTGTTAATAAAAAGTCTAATGTTGTTATTCTAAGCTGAGAGAGAAGGAGAGCTGAAGGATAGGAGTGTCTTTTGGTCGAAATTTTAAAATCCCATATTCCTCCACCGTACTGACATGGGATTTTTGTAATTTCATAGTACTGATTTATCTTTTCTTATTTTTGCGGTATTTTACTGGAATTTTCCCCTAATTAAATGCCTCCTGAAAAATTGCATCTATAGCTTATTGGATTTCGATCCCCCAGGTAGTTGTCGTGAAGAGAAAAAGAAATAGAAATATTGTATGGGTCCCAAGAAAATTCCTTTTTCTTTCTCTTTATGCTTTCTTAGACAATCGTATATTCATACCAGACAAAATATCCCCATGACTGGAAAGAAAAAGACGTAATCTATGTCCTTGAAATAATGAGGGGATTATTTCAATTTTAGCCATAAAATAATTAAGGAGAATATTATTTAAATCTCAATTAAGAAAAATAATATCATGATAAGTTTCATAGCTTGTCAATCGTAGCTCTTTCATTTATCTATTATAGTTATTTACTTGTTAATGAGAACTTTTCTGATATTATCTTCTTTAATTTACCTTAATGATATTTTCTCAAATAATTAAGAATTTTTCCTTGACACAACTTACATCTTTTTCTTTTCTAGTCATGGGTTTGTCTAGGGCGATCCTATGGAAAAGCATAGCAAGAAAGAGAAAAAAAAATTCTGGGACCCATAAAATATTTCTATCCCTTTCTCATCACAAGAACTACCTAGAGGGATCAGAATCCAATAGGCTGCATTTTGATAGGAAATAGGAAATGTTTGTTTAGCTAAGTTTATAAAAGAAATTCAATGCAGGTTAATTAGTGATGTGTAACTAACTAAACTTTGGATTTCAAAGAAATAATAATTTGTTAAAATGAAGAGAAGAATAATATAATGTGGGAAATTTTTAATGGAAAGGAGTGTAATAATCAATATACTAAAATTATTGGGTTAACAATATTGTTATTGATGTTTACAATTTGATCAAATTTTAGTTTTTGTCTCTATAATTTTAAATTGTGGTTTTTAACCCTTGTAGTTTCATAGGGACTTGGTCTGATCTTAACAATGTTAGTTTTAATTAACGTTGTATAGGAACTAAAATTAAAACTTGTTAAAAGTATAGGGACTAAAACTAACACTACGATTTTTTGGTTTTACTATTTATTACTCTTATTTCTCTATTTATTGCTCTTATTTTGGAAATTCACAATATATTAGGAATTTTGTCATTTGTCGAGATCTCATGACAGGCCGCTGACGAGGTTGCTATTATCAGAGCTTTGGCAGCTCGCCGACAATTAAAGGGTTCTAGGGGGAGGGGGAGGGGGATTTTTTTTCTTAAAAAAATGATGGCAGTGATGTCTTTTTGCAAGATTTTGAAATTCCAAATCATCAGTGGACTGATTTGGTATTTGATAAATTTGACACCCCAATTTCTCCTTTTAATATTTTCACAATATTTTTCAGTCATTTCCAAGTAAGGAATTGTCATTGAGAGTATTTACTACCTAGTCCATCTAAAACTCATGCAATGATGCACAAGTGCCATCTTTTAGTCTTTTTTTCTCTTCATACTATTTCTAACCATTTGTATTTATCTTAAAAAAATTAATTCAAACATATTTTTTTTATTTAAGAAGTTAAAAATCTAAAATGAAACTACATCAAATTTATCATGGAGTGTACTTCTTCCACAACCATGAAGATTCTTTAGAATTGAAGGAATCTAAAGCTTTCTCTCTAGCCCAAGGGTTTGTCAAGGTGGAAAGATCTATTGAGCCCATATTTGTTTTTTCTCTGCATGGAAAGACTCCGCCACTTAATTAATAGAGAGGTGGGGAATGGGAGATGGAAAGGGCTGAAATTCAACAAAGATAGTCCTTCTATTTCTCACCTTTTTTTTTGCAGATGATCTTATTCTCTTTGGGGAAGCATCTATTGAGTAGGTTGGTTTGATGAGGGATGTAATGAAAGAGTTTTGTGAAGTATTGAGACACAAGTAAGCCTTACCAAATCAAAGGCTTTCTTCTCTAAGAATGTGCACTTTAACAAAGCTAGGGAACTGAGTCTCAGGCTTGGAATTGGAATCATAGGAGACCTCAACAAGTACTTAGGTGTGCCACTTTTACGTGAAAAGAGTGAGTAAACTCACCTACTTACCAGAAAGCGTAGAAACGCTTAGAAAGCTGGAAATGTCGATATCTTACTATGGATGGGAGAAAAATTTTAATCAAATATGTCTTATCAGTTACGAAATGCAAACCATGTTGTTGCCCAAATTGATTCTTTAAGAGTTTGAAAAGATCAGCCAGAATTTCCTATGGAATTAAGGGCATGATAGGGGAAGCTTTACCTTTTATCATGGGACCAAGTCAAGAAAGGGAAGGATACAGGAGGTCTTGGTATTAAGGACTTGCAAAATTTGAACATTACTTTTATTATGAAGCTTTTCTAAGGTCTCCTCACTAAATCTGATGCACTTTGGGTGTAATGTCTTAAGGCTAAATATAGGTGTGGAAGAGAAATATATCTAATAGTTTTTTGGAAGCAACAATCCTCTAAGGTCTGGCGTAGCATCACAAAAGTTTGGAATAAATTCTATAATGGTATTGGATAGACAATCAAGAATGGGGTTACTAACTTTTAGTGGGACCTCTGGACATCATTAAATGAGCCCCTCATCCATTTTTTTGAGCAAAATTTACACCTTGTTCAATCAAGAATGGGGTTACTAACTTTTGGTAGGACCTTTGGACATCATTAAATAAGCCCCTCATCTATTTTGTTGAGCAAAATTTACACCTTTTAAACCTGAGTGATATAGTGAAGGAGTTTATCAATATATACTAAAGAGTAATAGGGGAATAAGCCGGTGCTTTTTATTTCTGCATGCCTGTCTCACATGGCACTGTTCACAATAATAGTAATGTCTATGTTGCCAAGACATTTAATTAGTTGTTGGCTTGATTCCGGTTCAACTAAAAATTAATAGTAATTTATTGCAAAAAAAACTATTGTGGGACAACGTCACTTCTTATATGCTTTTTCCATTGTCAGGCATTTAGTAGGAGTGGGTGAAGCATTTACTAAATTGAGCCAATGTGATGTTCTTCATTTAGTCCCTGGAAGTTAGCAATCAATTTTCCATAATCAAGAATAGAGTTACTAACTTTTGGTGGGACCTCTGGACATCATTAAATGAGCCCCAAATCCATTTTTTTGAGCAAAATTTACACCTTATTCAATCAAGAATGGGGTTACTAACTTTTGGTAGGACCTTTGGACATCATTAAATAAGCCCCTCATCTATTTTGTTGAGCAAAATTTACACCTTTTAAACCTGAGTGATATAGTGAAGGAGTTTATCAATATATACTAAAGAGTAATAGGGGAATAAGCCGGTGCTTTTTATTTCTGCATGCCTGTCTCACATGGCACTGTTCACAATAACAGTAATGTCTATGTTGCCAAGACATTTAATTAGTTGTTGGCTTGATTCCGGTTCAACTAAAAATTAATAGTAATTTATTGCAAAAAAACTATTGTGGGACAACGTCACTTCTTATATGCTTTTTCCATTGTCAGGCATTTAGTAGGAGTGGGTGAAGCATTTACTAAACTGAGCCAATGCGATGTTCTTCATTTAGTCCCTGGAAGTTAGCAATCAATTTTCCATAATCAAGAATAGAGTTACTAACTTTTGGTGGGACCTCTGGACATCATTAAATGAGCCCCTCATCCATTTTTTTAGCAAAATTTACACCTTGTTCAATCAAGAATGGGGTTACTAACTTTTGGTAGGACCTTTGGACATCATTAAATAAGCCCCTCATCTATTTTGTTGAGCAAAATTTACACCTTTTAAACCTGAGTGATATAGTGAAGGAGTTTATCAATATATACTAAAGAGTAATAGGGGAATAAGCCGGTGCTTTTTATTTCTGCATGCCTGTCTCACATGGCACTGTTCACAATAACAGTAATGTCTATGTTGCCAAGACATTTAATTAGCTGTTGGCTTGATTCCGGTTCAACTAAAAATTAATAGTAATTTATTGCAAAAAAAAACTATTGTGGGACAACGTCACTTCTTATATGCTTTTTCCATTGTCAGGCATTTAGTAGGAGTGGGTGAAGCATTTACTAAACTGAGCCAATGCGATGTTCTTCATTTAGTCCCTGGAAGTTAGCAATCAATTTTCCATAATCAAGAATGGAGTTACTAACTTTTGGTGGGACCTCTGGACAACATGAAATGAGCCGGTCATCCATTTTGTTTAGCAAAATTTACACCTTTTCTAATCAAGATGGGGTTACTAACTTTTGGTGGGACCTATGGACATCATTAAATAAGCCCCTCATCCATTTTGTTGAGCAAAATTTACACCTTTTAAACCCCAAGTGATAGAGTGAAGGAGTTTATCAATATATACTAAAGAGTAATAGGGGAATAAGCTGGTGCTTTTTATTTCCGCACGCCTATCTCACGTGGCATTATTCACAACAATAGTAATGGCTATGTTGCCAAGCCATTTAATTAGCCAATGGCTTGGTTTCGGTTCAACTAAAAATAAACAGTAATTCATTACAAAAAAAACTATTACGAGACAATGTCACTTCTTATCTGCTTTTTCCATTTTCAGGCATTCAGTAGGAGTGGGTGAAGCATTTACTAAACTGAAGCCAACACGATATTCTTCATTCAGTCCCTGGAAGTTAACAATCAATTTTCTACAACCAAAGGCTTGATGTTGTTACTCCTCATAAGAATGAAGCCACTATCCTGGTGAATGTTGATAGAGAGTTTTGGAGCATAGATTTCAATATCAATGAGTCATTATGTGGTTAATTTCGATAGTAGGGTATATTTCATGAGATGTTACCTAGGGCTACGATCAACCATCAAATTATGTCACCTGTAAAGAAGAAGAAGAAGAAGAAGAAGAAGATTGACTTCAATAATTTATACAGCAACAGAAACATGGATTCAAGTAATAAATATTGGTAGGGTTAGAATCTAAGAGATTGGAGAAAGGGGAAAGAATAAGGGTAGCGACCAGGAGTGGAGAAAAACTAGAGGATGAGAGAGTAGATAAAGATGAGGGGGCATGATGTGGATTGCATTCTGAGGAGATCTAAGACGAGAGAGTTGCTTATGAGAAACGCAGGAGTGGGGATCGTATGTGGGAAGGTCTTGGTCATCGTTAATGGTGGCTCTGAAACTCGGATACCCTGATGAGGGTGATGAGTGTGAGACTCTGCTATCACACCCCAATCTGTTCATATTTTTTGGTGACAGCGATCGCAAGCCAGTTATGCCAAGATTCTCAATATTGAATGCTTTTCAATCCAACTTTGTTTTTCTTTTCTTTCCTTCTTCTTCTTCTTCTTCTTTTTTAAATAAAAAAATGTGAACAAGTCCAACTTAGTTGGCTCCTCTGTTTTCAATCAATTTCAAAATTCAATAGTAAAAAATATATATAAAAAAAATTGGGTAGAGATCCAAAATATGATGATGTTATGTGGCCCCAATTTCAAAATTCAATGGTATATAGAGATGGATGCAAATTAGTTAGTGCCCCAATTTCAAAATTCAATGGTATATAGAGATGGATGCAAATTAGTTAGTGTATGTTGCATCTATATACTTTCTTCAAAACATTATAGTATTTATATATGTTCAATCACAATGAAAAAAAAGGACCAATTGATATATGTGTTGGGATTGGTAGGCACATAGCAGAAGAATTAAAAATTTAAAATTGCAAAAGTTTAGCAATCCCAATTGCTTGTTCATGTTTGTTCATGTTTGTTTGAATGCCCACATTCATTAACACATGGCCAACTCTCAAATCTCCATGCTTGGTTGCTCCTAAAACAATTCTCCCGTATCAATATGTTGGCTAATTCTTCTTCAGAGAGCATCAAACTCCATAAGTACTAGATTAACCATCCTCAGCATCAACAAGTTGGCTAATTCATCTTTTAGGTTTTTCCTTTTTCGATCTTGAGGAGCCAACTACTCAAATCAGCTCCCTCTATTTATATCCACACGAACAAGACCTAACACCGGCAGCGTACTAGCGTCTTTAATGCCCCTCTAGGGTATTTTTGTGGCTCTTTATTTTTTTCCATCATCCATAGAAAACCCTAGCTCTCATATTTTTATAACTAGTTAGGGTTATCTATTTTATGATAGATATTGGATTCTTAAAATTAATCTTAATTAATTTCAAAAATCATTATCATATCAATTAACACTTAATTGTTTTGATAAGCTAATTAAATAAATATGGTTTAATTAAATCTGTCCAACAGCTTTAATTTAACCTATTTATTTAATCAAAATAAAGAGCCAATGGAATTATATTTAATTTATCTTTATAAATTAAATATGAGATATTATCATATAATATCTATATATATACACAATGTAATAATATTATCATATATAAGATATATCATCAAATAATATATATAATATAATATTTTCATATATAATATATATTATCAAATAATATATATTATATATAAATGTATGTATGTATTTCAAAAATACATGTGTGTGTGTGTGTGTAATATTATTAATTTTCTTTTCCAATGTAAATATATATACACACATATAAATATTTATCAAATAAATATTCACACAACATGTATATATCGTCCACCCTAGATTAAATATTGTATTCATTGAATCTTAGACGCATCTTAGATTCAATGAATATGGACATCATAGCTTGTGTTGGGCTATTCTTGTGTGCGACCCTGTAGGCCCATACAAAGTTGGCAGTGGGTCAATAACAGTACTAGACCACAAGTTGCAAGCGGCCTCTAGCAAGACATTACGACTATCCAATTCATATGAGGATCGTTAACATGATGCAACCTGTCATACAACCATACCACGTCCCTTTTGTCACACGATATTTCGGTTAAGGATGAGACATGGAGAATGTCATCCTCCTATTCCTGATCATTACTTTCTTGATCCCTGAGTAGTCTAACCATAGAAATGTAAACTCCTTTCCATCGTAGTATGGCCATACATTTCTCAGACTCACTCATCGAGGGGCCCAGTAATATCTCTCTACTAATGTGAGGGATAAATTACATCTTAAATATTCACATTCCTCTGCATGAAAAATACAAAGCCCGATTATAGCCTTTATCATCACCCGATCAAAGATAACTTTTGACTAGGTCAAAGCTTAGCAACTCACATGTAAGAATCCATGATGATCTCAAGTCAAAGGGCATAGTGACGTAACTATATATGAGATAAGCTTATGACTTGATCCATGCAACTTTCTCATAGAGGGTCGGTCCAACACCTTGTACTCCTACAAGTACCTATGACTTTGACTTGTATCCCCATGCCTTATCAAAATCATACTAGTCTTATTTCATCTTTGCTTCCACATAGATGACCAACCAGGGACATTTAAGACAATCATTATGATTTTTCCAAGGATACAGTTATCACAGTGAACATGCGAATAATGTGATAACTAAATAAAGAAATTCATTTAATAACAATATTCAAAATACAATGATTGGCCCTTAAGGCACAATTTCCAACAATATGGTCATGTAAAAAAATGAATTACCTTGTGCATTTCGGCATCAAAAATTTTCAAACTCAAATTGAGAGCTTTAATGAAGGTTATTAAGAAGAAGAAGATATTTGGGAATGTTCGTGCATGTATATATACATGTGGTCAGCTATGTAATGCATTTTTCTACAGATTCATTTTTTATTATTGCAAGTATCACAAGCATTAACGTAGTTTTTTTTTCAATTATTGCAGAAGTTTATACGATTGAATTCCATAAAAGAGGTCTATCACATACACATATCCTTATATGGCTTGCAGAACGTGACAAGTTGAAAGATACTGTTTATATTGAAAAAATTATATCTACTAAAATCCCAGATGTGGATTCTAATCCTTAGTTGTATGAGTTGGTACAAAAGTTCATGATGTATTCTCCCTGTGGACATCTTAATCCAAGTGACATTGGCCAAGTAGTAGGTAATTGGATTCTTAAGTATAAATAAGTTGTTGCACCTGCGTAAGCCGCAGGGGGATTTTGTGCTTATTTTGGAAAATGGCAAGTTGAACATACAAGAATAGAGGAAGTTCTTGCCTCTATGGATCATCAATATTCTCACCAAAATCAAGCCACTAGTTGAAGGATATGAAAATAAATTTTGTTGGTGAAATGCCTCTTACGACAATTTTAGTTTCTGTGCGGTTTACCGGCCAGTTTGTCTCTACAAAATAAGAGTAGCAAGGGCCAGGACTATAGAAGAAAGTATAGTGATTATTGATCCCTAAGAAAGTAAAATTCTTCCTATGGCAAGTGTTTCATGAGAGGATTCCTACAAATTCACTTAGAGCTAAGAGAAGTTTAACACATAATAATGAGTGCCCATCAGAGTGACAAAGAGATCAAGGAATCCACCTTACACATCCTTCATGATTATGAGATTTCCAGAAATGTATGGATTGAATTATTAAACCTAACTTTCTTATTAGTTTCTTTGTCTCTGATTTGCAGGTTTTGATCAGGGAGTGCATGACTCGTAATTTGAGTAATGCACGCTTCAACAGTTAGACATGAGTTTGTGTTTTTAGTATCATATCCTAACTCCTTTGGAAAAACCAATGTAAGGGAGTTCTGGAAGGTTAACAACATAAAGCAACACTACTACAAAAAAACCGTATAAACGGCGCTTTTTTAAAAAAATATTATGGCGTTTATCAAGCGTCACAGCTTTCATCACCATGAATTCAACCTACAACACTTTTTAAATTTCTGAAAAATGCCAGAATTTATTATTTTATTTTTTAAAAAAGTTAATACCTCCTCTGGCGCTTTTGAAGGAAATGCCGTAGGAAGTGGATCACCTCCTATGACGCTTCACTTGGAAGCACCGAAGGAAGTGAATTAATTCACCTCCTAGGGCACTTCTTTTAGTAGAATGCATTACATTTCGGGCACCTCTCTAACATTGCATACTCATTACGAAATAATATGCAATCGTTAGGGTATACATGTATCTTCTCAAAACCCATGCCAGTTGTACAGCAAAATATTCACTTTGCCTCGTATGTCTTGGTAGGAAGCACATTTTCTTCTGGGAGCATATCTTGCACAAGTTCAAGCAGTGTAGTGAAACCCAAATCACTCAATCCATAGCGTGCTTTAAAGTTGTACAATTTCAACAGTGCTAGCAATCTTGTATATTTAGTACAACCGACATATAATAGTTTCTCTGCATCACCTTTCAACTTCTCAAATTCTTTAGGGCAGTTATGAAGCACCCCTTCGACAGTATTTAGCATTTCTTGAACGCCATCGACCTTATCACCCATGCTTAGGTCAAACTCATTCGAAGCACCGATCTTCGTATGTACCCGATCACTATGTTCATCATCCGTCTCACCGTGCCTTATCTATCTTGTATATGATTGATCAATTCCATAACATATTAAATGATCTAGCAAATCAGGTGTATTAGAGCAAGCTTTTCACCCAAGAGGGGGATGAATTGGGTGATAATAAATTAATCAGATATTTAAATGAAAATTTATAAACTTTAATGCACAGTAATAGAAAGGAAGAGATATCACCAAAGTTCACACAGGGGTTTATATTGGTTCGGTCTCAACCACTTGACCTACGTCCAGTCCTCAGAAATCCTTCTAAGCCTTTCACTATATCTTCCAAGATTCAGTGGGTTCTTGGCACCACAGTACAATCAGCAAGTTCCTATGGACACTCGCTCCCCCTTACACAAAGTAATCTTAAATCCCAACTTAAGGTTCCTCAACCTTAAGTTAACACTATTGGAAATAAATGCGTATGACTGACAAATCTCTCTCACAGAGTATATAGATAAAAACTGAAATATAGATGAAGATTTGAAGCACTTGTTGTAAAAGTATTGTTTTCAGTGTATTCAAGCATTTTTCTTCGTACTTGTAATTTTCGAATGGCTGGACATATATATTAGAGACTTTGAAGACCGTTGTAAATTTGTCCGTTGATTCAAAGATGCTTCTTACAAATCCAACAGTATTTGTCTTCCGTTACTTATGAATTTTGCTGTCGCCCATGAATAGTTGTCGTTTGAATGGAGAGTTCAGTTACTTGTCATGTGCATGATGGTGGAGTACAGCTGTAATACACTTTGAGAATATTACCGTTAGAAAATATTTGAATATCATCAGAGTAATATGATTCACTAGAAGTGTTTTCTGAAAATCAAGAAAACCATCGGGAGTGATCTTGCTTTCACTAGAGATGGATTTCAGCAACTGAGTATCGAAATAATATGTCATATGATTTTGACAGTAATCTGGAGTAATTAGTAATAATTATCAACAACAAAGATTAACTAACAAAACCTGTTGATTTCCATGAGAGTAGTTTGCAAGTGGATCACAGTGATTGTTTGAGAGTGTTACTAGCAATAGGAAACATTACTAGAGTGAATATGATGTCACTGGAAGTGATTTGGAAAACATTAAAAACTTCTGTCAGTGATTACAGACTCACTGGAAGTGAACATGAGATTTTCATATTCCACTCGAGTGAATTTGGAATCACTGGAAGTGATTTTGTAAATAGTGATTTCTTCTTGCAGTGATTTTCAATCCACTGGAAGTGATTCAGCGAAAATACTATATCACTCGAGTGATTCAAGATCACTGGAAGTGCTTTGGCAAACAGTAAAATATTCTTGCAGTGATTTTTATTCCACTGGAAGTGATTTGGAAATCTTCAGGCATCGCTCGAGTGATCTGGCATTCACTGGAAGTGATTTTTAAAACAGTGAATTTTTCTTCCAGTGTTTTCAGATTCACTGGAAGTGATTTGGCAAATATAACATATCACTCGAGTGATTCAGGATCATTGGAAGTGAAATCTGTAAAGTGATATTTTCTTGCAGTGATTTTTCAATCACTCGGAGTGATTTGGCGCATCACTCGAGTGATTACACATATCACTAGAGTGATCTGGTTATATACCGTATCACTCGAGTGATTTTAAGGATCACTCGAGTGATTATCCAAATCACTCGAGTGATCTTGCTCAGATCACTTTTATCACTTCCTTTGCTGATATAACATCCATGGACTTCCAAAACATGATTTGTTATCATCAAAACATGAAATCTAACATTCTCCCCCTTTTTGATGATGACAAAACATATTATATGATCATGTTCAAAATTTTGATTTTCTAACAAACTTTACTTGATCTTTTTCAAAAAAATTTCAACATCTTAACTACGCAAGGACTAAAAAGAGTTGTTTCATAGATTAAAAGTTTTTGACCTTATATAGAAAATAAAAAGTGTTAGTTCACGATTCAAAAACTATTATAAACAGAATTTAAACATGCACATGTGAAACATAATTCCTTGCTTTTCATGAGATCATATTGGCAGTTGCAAACATAAACATAATTGCATTAAAAACTATATTCTCATTAGATTAGAATCTTTGAACAAGTACATGTTAGTTCAGAAAATATAATGAAACTACACAAATTGCACTACTACATGACAGAATACTACATTATAAAAAAAATACATATGATCATATCAGTTCTTCTCCCCCTTTTTGGCATCATCTAAAGGAGGTGCAGAAGGCGTAGATGCCTGAGTAGATGCAGAAGCAAAGAAGGAGACAGGTGGAACATATGGAATGAGGGAGAGCTGGGCAGGAGGCTGGAAGGAAAAGGTCGTAGAAGAGGGCTCAAGAGGAGTGGTGGAAGTGGAATGAGTATGTCCTATAACCTCTGTAGTAGCATCCTCAACAACAATCTCCTCAGTATGAGAACTGGAAGAGGTATGATGTGATATAGATGATGGAGTCCGGAGGATGGGATCATCTTGTGGAATATCACCAGCAGGAATAGGGTCAGAGATAAAGGATGTGGGAGGTGCAAGAGGAGGAGTGTCTGAAGGAATGATAGGAGGATCAGAAAGTGAAGGATCTGGAAGTGGAGAGTCTGATGAAGGAGGTACATGTGAGGTGGTTGGTGGTGAGTCAGGGAAGGGAATGTGAAGGTGAGACCTGAGTGCATCCTCAATCCTCTGAATCCTCTGAGTCTGATCTGTTTAGCGCTCAAAAAGAATATTAAAGTTGTGATTCACTGCCTCTACTAACACTTTAACTTCGTAGTTGACTTGATCAATCAATTCAGTGTTAGATTTCCTCAACTGAGTGACAGCAGACTGGATGGCATCCTGAATATATGTCTGAAGAGCAGCCTGAGTAAAAGAAGGACTATGAGATACTGCTCTGGAAGACTGAGCCTCATCCATCTTGGAAGGTGAAGGATCCATCTTCTTAGTATGATGATCTCTCTGGCTTGCCTCAGGAGGTGGTGAATGATGTCTCTGAGTATGTGAAGAAGCTCCAGCTAGAATAGTGATTTCCATCCGAGTGAGGTGAATCTTCCCAAACTTAGGAATCCTTACTATGTCTCCCTCAGGTGTCAAGTGCTAAATATTGTGCATGGAGAGAATATAGGACACAAGCTGAGGATAAGGAATTGTAGTAGACCTGGAGGAGTGAAACCTGAACCTCTTCATTTCTTGAAAAATGAGCTCACCCACATTTCTTCTTTCTCTTGTCATAAGAGATGCCATCATTTGAAGATCCTTCCCTGTGATATGAGTGAAGTTCTTTGCCTTGTTAACCAAGCTACATGAATAAATATAGAACAAGGCTCTCTGGTCATTGGTTAAAGCTACTGGGGAAGTGGGTAGAGGTACACCAGGCTGTCCTGGTCTAAATATGTTAACTAGCTCATGAATATTAAAGACTCGGGGAGGCTTCATAGGTACATCATTTATGCCTAGGTAAGTGTTTATAAGATCTCCAGACAGTAGGACTTTTTGATCTCTCACACTTGTTTCAATCCTTTCAACAATAGTGTTTCCATGGTTATTTTTCACATCCGCAATCTTCATGTTATAGTAAAAATACTTAACAACCAAGGGATTATAAGATATTCTCAGTTTCAAACATAGTTCATATTGTTTCAAATAAGGAGTCAAGTCAATATGAAATTTATTTTTCAACTCTTCCAAGTCTACCCTGACAATAGGACAAAAATCTCTCTTGGCAAAATGTGAGGCAAACACAATGGAATTCAAAATTCTGAGGTTACCCGTGTTAAACCCAGGAGGAAGATCAAGGATTTCAGGGGAATCTTCAACCAAGGACTTAGACTGGTACCGACTACCAGAAGCTTGAGATGCATACCGTGATTTCTGGGGAACTGAAGCAGTTAAAATATTGACAGCCTATGTAATTTTCGTCTGCAATGTTGATTCTTGAATGTCTGCTTCTCGTTGTTTCTCTTTCCCTTTGCCTTTCAAGCTTGTATGAGATCGGGTAGTCATCCCAGTTGGTTCTTCAATGCGAATGCCTTTGGGTTTGAGAATGGTCGGATTGGGTTCTTGTGCAGATGGTGCTTTCGGCCTCTTAGACGGTGGAGAGGATGGAGGAGATTGACTGGGTCTTTTGGTTCTCGCCATTGGTACTATCGTTAAGGTACTGTTGGGAACTTGCGAGATGAGCATTAGGGTACAGTCAGGATTTGAGAGGAATGAGTGCGACTAGGAGGAACTTGCGAGATGGGATTTATCGGTGAATTAGAGCTTTGAGGATTTAGGTTTCTGGGTTCAAGAGATTTCAGAGAGTTTGAGAGAATTTATGCGAGTGAGAGTGAACGAATGAAGTGAAGTGAACAGTCGCATGAGGGAAAAACTGATATAACCAGGTTTTTAACATTCACTCGAGTGATTTTGGTTTTCACTCGAGTGAAGTATAAAAATCACTCGAGTAAAGTCCAAAATTACTTCACAGAATCTAAAATTAGGCAGTAACTGCAAGATTATTAATTAAAACACTCATGTGATTTACCTGTGACAATATCATCAATCTAATTACTTGATTTACCTGTGGTTGCAGTATTTCACTGTTCACTCACTCGAGTTGGTCTTTTATCATCACCCGAGTGTTTTCCTCTCTGTTTATCTCTGTTATTTGAAGATATTACAGAGCATCCTGCAAAACAACTTTATAGATATTCCGATGCTTAAGTTAGTTATGGGATCATCAAAACATTATGAAATCAATGTTTATAAAGATTAAACAACTTACAATTCATTGGGATTTACCATTCCCAATTCACTTCGTATATACATGAATTATTCTCGGGCAAGAGGTTTGGTGAAAATATCAGCTAATTGCAAATGTGTAGGTATGAATAACACCTTGACATCCTTTTTCTGAATATGATCTCTGATGAAATGATGTATCACATCAATATGCTTGGTCCTTGAATGCTATACAGGATTTTTTGCCAAACTTATTGTACTGGTGTTGTCACAGTAAATAGGAATTTCTTTAAGATATATGTCAAGATCCTGAAGTTGTTGTTTTAGCCATAGTACTTGTGCACAACAGCTTGAGGCTGCTATATATTCTGCTTCCATTGAAGATAATGATACTGTAGTTTGTTTCTTACTGAACTAAGAAACAACTGCACCTCCAAGGAATTGACATTGCCCACTTGTGCTCTTCCTATCTATTTTATAACCACCATGATCAGAATCAGAATAGGCAACTAGATATTCATTACCTCTTTTGGGGTTCCATATACCCAACTCTTTTGTATCTGCCAGATATCTGAAAATTCTTTTCACTAATTCAGCATGTGATACTTTGGGGCATGACTGAAATCTTGCACATAAACCAACACTGAACTGAATATCAGGTCTGCTGGCTGTGAGATAGAGTAATGATCCAATCATTCCTCGATATTGAGTTATATTGAAATTAACTCCTTTTTCATCAGCATCCATAAGTACCGTTGAACTCATAGGTGTATCTGCACCATTAGCTTCATCCAATCCAAACTTCTTGAGCAATTCTTTTAGGTATTTAGTCTGTGATATGAATATTCCATTCTTTCTTTGTTTAATTTGTAAACCCAGAAAGAATGTCAGTTCTCCCATTAAAGACATTTCAAATTCTCCCTGCATTATCTCAGAGAATTCTTTACACAGAGAATCATTAGTAGCACCGAATATAATATCATCAACATAAATTTGGACTACCAAAATATTATTTAGTTTTTGTTTTATAAATAAAGTTGTATCGACTTTTCCTCGAGTAAAACCAAAATCGATGAGAAATTTGCTTAACCTTTCATACCAAGCTCTAGGAGCTTGCTTCAAACCATATAAGGCCTTTTTTAATTTGAAAACATGATTTGGTTTGGATACGTCTTCAAAACCTGGAGGTTGTTCTACATAAACTTCCTCCTTGATGTACCCATTTAAGAAAGCACTTTTCACATCCATTTGATATAATTTGAATCCTTTGATGCACGCAAAGGCTAAGAGTACTCGTATAGCTTCCAATCTTGCTACTGGAGCATATGTTTCCTCATAATCAATACCTTCTTCCTGATTATAGCCCTTGGCGACCAATCTTGCCTTATTTCTGATAATAGCTGCGGATTCATCAAGTTTGTTCTTGAATATCCATTTAGTGCCAATAACCGAGTGGTCTTTAGGCCGGGGTACCAAATCCCAAACTTGATTTCTGTCAAACTAATTTAATTCTTCTTGCATTGCTAACACCCAATCATTATCTGATAAGGCTTCGTCAATGTTAGAAGGTTCCAATTGAGAAATGAATGCAGAAAAGCTAACTTCATTTAAAACTTTATTTCTAGTTTTAACTCCTTTATTAACTTCACCTATCACTTGATCTAGAGGATGACTCTTGATGTATTTCCAGGCTCTAGGTTGATCTGGTTGACTTAGTTCAACTTCTTTTTCAATATTATCAACCTCAAGATTGGGAGAGTTAACAAAGGATTGGTTACTAGTTTTCTCATCATCAAAGTTTTTACTAGAGGGCATATGTTCATCGAATACAACATGAATTGATTCTTCTACAACACATGTTCATTTATTAAAAACTCTATATGCTTTAATTTGATTTGAATAACCTAGGAAAAGTCCATCATCAGCCTTAGAATCAAACTTTCCAAGATTATCTTTACCGTTGTTATGAATAAAACACTTACAACCAAATATGTGTAGATGAGCAAGGTTTGGTTTCCGTCCCTTGTAGAGTTCATATGGTGTCTTGCCAAGTTTGGTTCTGACATACGCTCTATTTGAGATGTAGCATGCAGTGCTCATAGCGTCTGACCAGAAGACTTGAGACACATTCTTTTCGTTGAGCATTGCTCTAGCCATATCTGTAAGAACTCTATTCTTTCTTTCCACGACTCAATTCTGTTATGGAGTTCTTGGTGCTGAGAAATTGTGATCGATTCCATTTGTATCACAATATTCTGTAAATGCTTGATTATCAAATTCTCCACCATGATCTGTCCGGATACCTGTAATTAACATACCTTTCTCATTTTGCACTTTTTTGGCAAAGGCAATAAATTTACTAAACGTTTCATCTTTGGATGACAAAAATATATTCCAGGTAAATCTAGAGAAATCATCAACAATAACAAATGTGTACAAATTTCCACCGAGACTCTTAACTCTTGCTGGACCAATCAGATCCATATGCAATAATTGAAGTGGTCTGTTAGTGGTAATTTCAGTTTTTGATTTAAAAGATGATTTAGTTTTCTTACCTTTTTGACAAGCATCACAAATTAAATCATTCTTGAAATTTACATTAGGTAAACCAATGACCAAATCCTTTTTGAGTAATTTACCTAATTGATGCATATTAACATGGGCAAGTCACTTATGCCATAGCCAACTCTCATCAGTGTTACTCAAAAGACAATTTTCAGAAATATTTTCATTCATATCAAGAGTATAACAGTTACGGTCTCTTTTTGCCTTGAGTTTTGATTTCAAGTTCTTCTTTTCAATTTGCAGATCCTTCTTGCTAACTACCAGACATTCTTCTAAGTCAAATATTACCCAATTGTCTTTATCTGTGCTTTGGCTTACACTTAGTAGATTGTGATATAAGCCTTCAACATAATATACGTCTTTGATTTTATCCTTGACTTCCCGAAGCCCTGCTATCCTTCCGGTTTGATTTCCTCCAAATTTTACCTTGCCACCTTCCTTGGGTACTAGTATGGTGAAATTCTCAGGATCACCAGTCATATGTCCTGAGCATCCACTATCTATATACCATTTGTTTGATTTGGATGCTCTGAAGCAAACCTGCAGTTAAGGACAATTAAGTTTTAGGTACCCATATCTTTTTGGGTCCTTTTGGGTTAGTACATATAACTTCCTGTTCATGAACCTTCTTAGGTATCCATTTATAGGTTCCTATAATTCCTTTCTTTTTATGAAAACACGAAGAAGTGTAGTGTCCTTTTCTATTACAGTAATTACAATAAGCAAAAGGATTAGATGTGTGCACAGAACGTGTGAAATAACTTAAATATGGTTTACCTCCTGTCTTCTTCTTACCCTTTCTTTTGTCTAAGTCTGGATCATATCTTATACCAGACTTATCATTCACAAGACGTTGTACTTTTAAAATAACATTTAACATCTCACTTCCTTTTGTAAACTTTTCAAGAGTTTTAGTAAGATCAATATTTTTCTTCTCAAGAGACAAACACTTTTCGCAACTTTTATCCAATGGATCTTTAATTCTTTCTTCAAGAAATTTGTTTCTCTTTTTACATGCAATCAAATTTTTAACAATTTTGACAAATTCAGAATGTAAAGTATTGTATTCATTTTGTAATTCATCATAAGTAGGATCATAATCATTTACCTCCTCATCTGTTTTCTCTTGAGCAACCAGGCATATATTGGTTGTCTCTTCATTATCACTTTCTTTATCTGAGGAGCTATTTCCCCATATTGCAGAAACAAATGCCTTCTTTCTGTTGAAGGATTTGATGTTTCTCTTTTCTTTATTTTTCTGTAATAACTCCGGACATTCTAATTTAATATGTCCAAGTTTACCACATTCGTAGCAGATGATCTCCTTGGCGTCTCTTCTGCCACTAGTTCCACCTCTTTGTGAATTCCTGAACCCTTGGCCTTTATAAAATTTCTTGAATCTTCTAATCATCAGGCCTATTTCATCATCAACAACCTCCTCTTCTTCTTCTTGGCTTTCTTCCTTTGTTTTTGTCACACTTAGTGCAAGACTTTTCTTTCTCCTGTCACCAACTTCTTCTAGCTCTCGTTTGAATTTTAGTTTGCTTTCATATTCAGAAAGACTTCCAAACAAAGAAGCTACAGATTGCATTGATTCTCTTTTGGCCTCCTCTATTGCTGTGACTTTGGCCTCCCATTCTTTGGAAAGTATGTTTAATATTTTTCGTACTTGGACATTCTAATCATAAATTTTTCCAAGTACTGCAAGTTGATTAACAAGGTGAGTATATCTATGTTCAAATTCAGCTATTGACTCACCTTCCTTCATACGAAGTAGATCAAACTCTGTAGTTAGAGTATTGACTCGATTTTCTTTTATTCCTAATGTTCCTTCATGAGCTACCTCCAAAGCTTGCCACATCTCTTTAGAAGTCTGAAGAGTACAGATTCTAAAGTATTCTTTTTTACTCAGTGCACTCTGAATCATCAGAATTGCTTTACTATTGAGAGTCACAAGCCTTTTGTCATTGTCATCAAATTTTGCTGGTGATTTAGGAACTTTGCGAGATTCTTCAGTCTTTATAGGCACATAGTTTCTAGTTTCAATCACATCCCATAGCCCGTATTCTGTAGCCATTACGAATACACGGAACTTAGCTTTCCAGAAGGAAAAATGCTCACCACTGAAACCTGGTGGTCTAGTGATAGAGGCTCCGTCAGGAAGAATTCCTTCACCCATGCTTGCCATCGGATCCTTCTAAGGTTGTTAAACCTGAACAAGAAGACCTGCGCTCTGATACCAAATGTTAGAGCAAGCTTTTCACCCAAGAGGGGGGGTGAATTGGGTGATAACAAATTAATCAGATATTTAAATGAAAATTTATAAACCTTAATGCACAGTAATAAAAAGGAAGAGATATCACCAAAGTTCACACAGGGGTTTATACTGGTTCGGTCTCAACCACTTGACCTACGTCCAGTCCTCAGAAATCCTTCTGAGCCTTTCACTATATCTTCCAAGATTCAGTGGGTTCTTAGCACCACAGTACAATCAGCAAGTTCTTATGGACACTCGCTCCCCCTTACACAAAGTAATCTTAAATCCCAACTTAAGGTTCCTCAACCTTAAGTTAACACTATTGGAAATAAATGCGTATGACTGACAAATCTCTCTCACAGAGTATATAGATAAAAAATGAAATACAGATGAAGATTTGAAGCACTTGTTGTAAAAGTATTGTTTTCAGTGTATTCAAGCATTTTTCTTCGTACTTGTAATTTTCGAATGGCTGGACATATATATTAGAGACTTTGAAGACCGTTGTAAATTTTTCTGTTGATTCAAAGATGCTTCTTACAAATCCAACAGTATTTTTCTTCCGTTACTTATGAATTTTGCTGTCGCCCATGAATAGTTGTCGTTTGAATGGAGAGTTCAGTTACTTGTCATGTGCATGATGGTGGAGTACAGCTGTAATACACTTTGAGAATATTACCGTTAGAAAATATTTGAATATCATCAGAGTAATATGATTCACTAGAAGTGTTTTCTGAAAATCAAGAAAACCATCGGGAGTGATCTTGCTTTCACTAGAGATGGATTTCAGCAACTGAGTATCGAAATAATATGTCATATGATTTTGACAGTAATCTGGAGTAATTAGTAATAATTATCAATAACAAAGATTAACTAACAAAACCTGTTGATTTCCATGAGAGTAGTTTGCAAGTGGATCACAGTGATTGTTTGAGAGTGTTACTAGCAATAGGAAACATTACTAGAGTGAATATGATGTCACTGGAAGTGATTTGGAAAACATTAAAAACTTCTGTCAGTGATTACAGACTCACTGGAAGTGAACATGAGATTTTCATATTCCACTCGAGTGAATTTGGAATCACTGGAAGTGATTTTGTAAATAGTGATTTCTTCTTGCAGTGATTTTCAATCCACTGGAAGTGATTCAGCGAAAATACTATATCACTTGAGTGATTCAAGATCACTGGAAGTGATTTGGCAAACAGTAAAATATTCTTGCAGTGATTTTTATTCCACTGGAAGTGATTTAGAAATCTTCAGGCATCACTTGAGTGATCTGGCATTCACTGGAAGTGATTTTCAAAACAGTGAATTTTTCTTCCAGTGTTTTCAGATTCACTGGAAGTGATTTGGAAAATATAAGATATCACTCGAGTGATTCAGGATCACTGGAAGTGAAATCTGTAACAGTGATATTTTCTTGCAGTTATTTTTCAATCACTCGGAGTGATTTGGCGCATCACTCGAGTGATCTGGTTATATACCTATCACTCGAGTGATTTTAATGATCACTCGAGTGATCTTGATTATCACTCGAGTGATTTTAAGGATCACTCGAGTGATTATCCAAATCACTCGAGTGATCTTGCTCAGATCACTTTTATCACTTCCTTTGCTGATATGACATCCATGGACTTCCAAAACATGATTTGTTATCATCAAAACATGAAATCTAACAAGGTGGACTAATCCGCTTTCCATAACAACAAGATAAGGAAGGATATAAGATTTTGTTAGGATCATTTGTATGCTCTCTTGCAAATATAATAAATTCTTTCACTCCGTCTATATATTCTCTTGAACACCGATTAGATGACATCCATTTTCAATCCATATATACCTTCAACATATTTTTAATTATAAGTGGTTAGTTGCTTGCCTATTGTAGTTAGTAATTAATTTTATGTTTTGGTTTTTATTATATTTTAAAAAATTACCATCAAAACATTCTAAAATTTGAAGTTTTCCAAATATTGAACACTTTGTTTAAGTCACAAATAATCAACAAATTATTAATCCAGCAACCTCATATTTATAAAGTTAACAGATTAAAAGTGTACTTGATAAATTTAAAAAGACTAGCTAGAGGTATAGTTTAACCAAAATTAAATTACATCCAAACAATTCAAACTTGTAACCACTATAAACAATAAAGGTTTAAAAAATAAGCAGCACAATGTAACTATAAATTTTTCTTTTACTAGTCTCTTAAATTTAAAAACCAATAATGTGATGGCCACCATCCTCCTTTACTTCTTAATGTACATGAAAAAATCAATAATTACAATGGGCCAAAAATATAAAGGAAAATGAATGAGTATGCTTTTTCAGTAACTATTTTCATTTACACTTTAATTTCCTTTTCGTTTCTCTCATCTCATTGTTCATCTATCATATCCTCAACATTAATTTCTCTATCTGCTTCAACAATCTCGACATTCCCCCTGCCATCGTTGTCCACTTATATTTTACCATTCACAAGAACTCCATTGTTTAAGTTTCTCAACTTGAGCCAAACACGTTTTAACATGATTCAGATCTATGACAAATTTTGTAAAAAAAAGCACTTACAGGATAAAAAAACACGTTTTAACACAATTCAACTGAAGGAAAAAAACGTCAATAAATTTTGTGGAAAAAAGCACTTACAGGGAAAAATGCTTCTATAGGAGGCGACAAGTTGAAAACAATACGGGAAACAGGAAGCTTTGAACTGCAATCGAAGTGGCGACCAAAGAAAATGTGGGGACCAAGGAATCTTTGAACTGCAACTGAAGTGGCAACCAAACAAAAGGTGGGGACCAAAGAAGCTTCTGCTTGCCGCCGCTGTCAAATAGAATGGAGACAATCTATACGCTGGTGGACATGCGAAGGTTATAAAAAATAAGGAAATGGAGGGTACGGGAGAAAATGAAAAAATGCCTCACTCGAGCCTGTTCGATAATGATTTTATATCGCCTTGCAAGGCGCTTGCAAAGTAAACGCCGTCCAATAATCTAATCTAAATCCTTAGACGGTGCTTTAAAATAAAGCGTCGTTTAAATCCATACTTTTTAAAATTAAATAACAAAAAAAAAGCATCATGTTGCATTTTTAAAAAAGAATCAGGTGCGACACGTACAAACAATTTATTTTGAACAAGAGACAACATCACAGAGAGTGAATTAAAAATTCAATAACAAAGTAGCTAATTCACACGCTCCAATTACCCAAAGCAAACTAATATAATGCAACTTCAGAGTGTAATATTTAACTGAAAATTTATTTATATAAAAGAAGAGCTAAAACAATAGTTTTACGAAAAAGAAAGACAAACAAAAGAAGTCATGAAAAAATAAATTATAAGCTAAGGAACCTAACCTGGAGAGAGAGCTGATTGCCTTCAAAGAGTCTTCAAACTAAAAATATTTCTGAAGTCTGCAAAATGAATAGCAAGCAAAATGAAGATAGAAATGAAGATATATAGGACGAAGGCAAGTAGGTGAAAAGATAAGGTTGACAAAAAAAAACGCAAATCCTTGGCCGGCATTTTATAGAGTAGCGTCAGCCAATGGGTAAACCTTGGCCGTGCTTATTTATAAGCGCCGGCCAAGGTTGGCTTGCATCGGGTAAGGCCACGCCTTGTCTTATGCCTTATCCGGCACTTATAACATAAGCGCTGGATAAGGTAAGCCTTATCTGGCACTTATTTTAAGTTTCGGATAAGGCTGTTGCCATAAATTATAAAGGCTACTCACATGGCTTTTATAATAATACATTGGATTCCCTACAAACGTGCAGGGAATCCAAGGTATTTTTTTTTAAATTTACTTATTTTATTTTTTTAGCTTTTACTTTAATTAACTTTTCTTTATAGTTAAAGCGTTAGAAATAAATAAGGTTGAGAAGTTAAACTTAGGTGACTACACTACATACATGTTCACAGAACATTTAATAATGTGAGAATTATTTAATTTTGAGCTCACCAGTTATAACGCTTTGGTATAAAGTGTCATAGCTTATGCTTAATTTTTTTTAAAAAAAAATGGTTTTGTATGGCGTTTTTTAAAAAAGTGTTGTATAATCTTACCAATAAATTATGACGTTTGTACTGAAAAGCATCGTAACTTGTAATATATATTTTTTAAAAAAAAATAATCACCTACGTCGTTTCTTTAAGAAATGCTATTAGAGGTGCGCCAGTAAAAGCCTCTTTTGTAGTAATGCAAAAGAGATATCATTCATGGGAGAATCAGTCTACTGATGGAAGCTGCTACTAGTCATAATCTCACACACCAAGCCTTCAAGCTCTATAGAGAGGAGGAACACAACTAGAAGCCACCCCCAGAAGAATATGTTTGATTGGATACTAATGAGTAAGTTAGTAATCATAGAGAAGTGACATGTGGTGGAATATTTAAAGACTCTAATGGAAACTGGATTCTTGGATTCCAACGAAAGTTGGGGTTTCCACCTCCTACAACTACAGAAGTAATGGGTCTACTAATAGGTCTCCAAGATTGTAAGCAAAAGTGTCTTAAGAAAGTATTGGTCTATACAGATTCAATGGAAGCCTTTCATATGATATTAAAAGATGGCAGTCATCATCATCCGCTAAGGAAAGAAATTGATGAGATTAGATACTTTCTCTTCTCAAATTGAGATATTAAGCTTCGATATGCACTGTGTGAGGTAATTAGGTGTGCAGATTATCTGGCTAAAGATGCCCATAATCTAAGCGAAGACATGAATTTTGCAGAGTCCTCATCCTGGATGTCTCTCCATCTTGCGGGAAGACCAGCCGCTGTCACCCTTAGTTTGAATCAACACTGATGTGATTGTTCAGTTTTAAGTTTATTAACATGCCTTTTTGTAATTTAAAAAAAAAGTACTATACTAATCTACGTTGGTTACATACAAAAGAATTTGACGTACAAAAAAATGCAGTAGCATATTTCAATGAAGGCAAAGATAGAAATTTAATTCTTCATCTTTACAGCAATGTTTTGTTTTAGTCTATAATTATAAAAATATATTTTTAGTCCTTTAACCCTAATTTTGTTAACAGAAAAAAAAAAGATAATATTGAGATTTTAAAGGTTAAAAAAATATTTTTCAGATGCTGACATATGAACCTTAACTTTCAAAATAACAATGACTGACGTAAAATCATTATTTGGGACCAAAATAAAACTTTATATAAATTTAAAATATTGAATGTTTACTTTCATCATCAATTAAAATGAAGTACTCAACAATTTTCTACAATTATTTTAATGCCCGACATAATGAACCAACCAAAATAGAAAATCTTACCTTAATCATTCAAATATTATTATTTTATAAATGAGCAAAATTTACTCATCCTCCAAATGTGCTATTTTATTTGTTCTAATTTTAAAACTGTCATAATATTTATAACCGTTTGTGTATTAATCCAAAGAGATGAAAATCTAAAATGAAACTAACTACATTAAATTTAAGTAAATTAAATAGTATTAGGCAGAAATTCAACTTTCGTCTTTAACTTCATATAAAGTTTTATTTTCGTCCTTTAATTATGTCAAGTGTCTTCTTAATTATGTAACCCTATCTTCTTAAGTTTTATTAACAAAAATTGCCAACATTGAGACGTTGAAATTTTAAATTGTTGACAAAATATTCATAAATGCGTTATTAAGTTTAATTTCTTAAAAAATAACAATGATTAAGAAATCATAATATGAGACTAACTGTTATAGGTTACGGGATTAAAAATATATTTTAAAAAAATTAAGAAACCTAACTGAAACCTGAATAAAGTTAGAGAACTGAAACTGCACATTTGGCATAGTATTACACTATTACTCCCTCTAGTCCTACAATAAAAACTAGCTGAGTGATTGGATTTGATCTTATATATAACATCTCAATTCATTTTTATCTTTCTTATTTATTTATTTTTTCCTTCAAACTAACTTCCCTAACTTATAAACTTATATATACTTTAGTGTTACACATTGGTATTTTAGGGAGACAATATATTATAATTGACTAATTTATCTCATTTATTTAATCTACCCAAATATGTTAAGTAGCTCTTATATTAAGGATAAGACCCGTATTTTTCCAAATTTCAAAAATTTCTAACCATTTGCATTCTTGTGGGGGGAAAAGATGGTTCACTCAGAACCACTCATACGCATACGAACCAACAATGTCAATCCTCGAAATGTTAAAACCTTACTCATGGCAATCCAAAGCAGAGATAGTCATCGCAGCATTCTCTTTGGAATATTGCACTTTCTTTCATCTTTCTCAGATTTCTGCAGAAAACAGCCATGTTCATGTTCATGTCTTCCAAAAAAACCTCACAGCCAATAATCCAAAGCATTGATAATTTTTGTTTCTTTCTTTTTTTTTTTAAATCGTTGTCCTTATTTAAAAATTTTATTACCAGAAAAAAAACCCCTAAATTCCATACATTTTGTGTATGAAATCCTACTGAGTAATTTGTGTAAAAACATATATGAAATCCTACTGAGTAATTTGTATAAAAATATACTAAGTACTTCTGATTAGTAAAACTTTCCATTAGGGACTTTTTCCTGATTTCCACCTTTTCTTTGTTTTCCTCCTATTAAGATGATTTATCTATAGTCTTTTTTAAGAAAATAACTCTGGCACCTTCTTGTTGTTTCTTGGGATAAGAAAAGAGTAAAAATGCACCTAACATCCTTAACTATTTTTAGAGGTGCATTCAGCACCCTAAAATATTTAGGGTGTAATTTGTGATACCTCATTCCTTTTTAATACGGTAGAGTACAAATGAGTAGTGAAATTACTCGAGAGACCATGATTTGAACCTGGAACACCCAACTTCTGAAAATACTTATAAATTCCCCTGCCTCAACTTAGGATTTGAACCTAGAGCTGAGAGGGTGATAAAATTTTCTATAATCATTTTCATAAAACTTCACTAACTCGTTAAGACTCACTGATTTTCCCTGTTATTATTAATCATCAACGTTTGTGAGCGAACCTCTGCTGACTTTATATAATCCATCCCACATACACATTTCATTAGCGATAGGAAGTAAAACTGCTAACTTCTATCATTCATTCATTTGGTTATCTTTACAACATATACACCATCTATTTCATATACAAAACCCTTAACTTAGAGTATTCTCAAAATACACCAAAAGTCACAAAAGAACGTAGACAATCGTAACTACATCCTACAACCACTCGGCCCCAACTCATCGCCGTTTACATTTTCCTTGCCTCACGAGCTTCCTCCCTGAACTGGAGATGTTTGGGAGAAAAAAGGTGAGATTCAAAGGAATCTCAGTAGTAACACAAATCATACATACAAGATAACATACAAGGCATGCTTTACACTCATTAATCAACAAGATCATCATAACATCATTCAGTGCATTTAATGCAATTCATGAACTATTCTAGCACTAGACGAGTTACTTGGCCCCGAGGGGTACCCGCGCAATAGGCCCCGGGCACCGCTCGTGCAATATGAACATTATAACCTGAGTGTCAACCCGCGCAAAGATAGGCCCTGGGTGATCACCCCGCATAATCAAAACATGTTAGACATTTTGTGATGATTTCAAACAACACACAAAGCATGCTATGTCATATGAAGACAAGTTACTACTTAGTTGCTCTTTTATGCAACTTTCCCCACTTGATCAAGCTCAGGCAAATATCGCGCCTTAAACGGTTGTCGAGTCCTGAAATCTCCAAATACACTATCAATGAGTCATTACTCATCCCTAAATCATTCCAAACTCATAACATTGGTAAACTTAGCCTAAGAGTGCTAAATTACCAAAATACCTTTAGAGACCCAGCTTAACCCTTTGTACCCGGTCTCACTTCCACTTTATCAAAATTTATGACTTGGGCTATCCCTACACAATTTTGCGTATAGAATCTATTTTTAACCTAGGATTGGTCAAAATAAAGCCCAAATGATGAAAAAGCCCTTGACAGCCCTTAGTTAGAGCCTTTAAAGGGTAATTCGGTCATTTCACTTCTTGTGGTTTTTCTCACTTCGGGGTCAACATAGACCCTACACAATTTTTCCTCCTAAACCCAATGGAAGCATCGGAATTATCAAATTCCTACCTAATTGCCACGTCCAACACAAGGTCACCCTGCAGGATTCTCAGAAAAGTTATGTCGGTTTATCGTTTTCTTTAGCCTAATCACCTCCTTTCTACTTATAATTAATATATTAACTATTTAGAAATTCATTGGATTTGATTTGGAGACACTTACATATTAAGGTCTCTTTATATTTTTCAATTATCTTATACCAAATGAATCATAATCAAGCCCAAAACAACTCTATTAGCATCAATTAAGCAAGAGGAACAAGTTTGGGAAGTTACCTCTTGATTTCTTCAACTTTCTCTCTCCTGCTCGTTCTTGACTCTCTCTCTCTCTCTAAAACTTGATTCAGCTGAATACCAATGGATTCAAGGGTAGAGAAATGAGGAGGAGAGGTTATGGAGGGATTAGGTAGCTTAAAACACAAGGTAACAACCTCTTACCTTAATTTCCAAGCAACCCTAGTCTTCTCCTTCGTTCTTCACGTTCTCAGCTCTTCCTCACTCTTTCTGATCAGTTTCGTGCGTGAGAATGAGCTGAAGGAATGAAGAATTAGATAATATAGTGAAGGGTTAATTGGTTTAATACAACTGGCACTTCATGATTGGTCCAAATTGTCATTTTCTCATTTTTTTTAATTCCATCTCCATTTTCTCTTTATGTTTCAGCAGAAAATATGCATGAGAAATAGAGGGAATTATTTTGGTCTCCAACTATCTCATTGCCACCTTGTAACTTGTTGACCAAGTCATTGATTTTTTGACTATTTGACCATTTTTAACAATAATTCACCAAAATTGATTTATTAATGATCAAGTAGTCATTTCTCTCTTTTTAATTCCCATTTAACTCAAATTATTGGGAATATTAGGGAAAAATAATTATTTCCCACTTTATGGCAAAATTACTGTTTTGCCCTTACATTTCATTATTTACCATAATAAATCATTTTTTTCTCTTTTCTTCGGCTTAACTCCATTTTGACACTCAAATGAGGCCATCATTTATGTTACTTAATTTCTCAAATTTTGGTTACAATAATAGGCCCTTAATTGTACATTAATCACCTCTTTGTGTCCTTATTCAACCCAATTACGTGTAATCGGCGCTTGAAATATTTTCCATAAATTCATATGCACAATATTTCACTGTTTTATTTCACTAAATATCACAAATTCACATACAAAAAGTATTGGTAAAAAGTTGGTATTACATAATTTTACCTCAATATATTTAAATTGGTATAATATCACATGTTCACTAACCGATACATAAACGGACGTTTTCCCTACTGCCACGTAATTATTGAAAATTCCCTTTTCCCTAGAAGACCCTTGTCTCCAAGAGGCAATTATACAAGAGATTGTGATAAACTAGAGTTAAAAAGCATTTTGAATAATTTACCCTTAAATCAATTAAAAACTAAAATTCTTGCAGAATTAAGAAAATTGAAGAAACGAGGCCCACCTTTGCAACAGCCCATCATTAAAGACACCCATAGAAACATTACGACTCGGTTGCAAAGGTATTGGGCCTTCCATTATTGTCACCATGAAAGCACAGATACCCATATGGTATTATAAAATCCGAACCAGTGCAATCGTGGGACTAGTTGATAGGCATTTAACTCATAATTTGCAAGACCATGAGTTGAGTTCAAATCACGCTATTTTTGCGTGGAGTATGACATCCTAATTCTGAAGTTATTAGATAAACTTTTACATAATGAATTTGAATCATTAAGTCAGGACTAAGTTAGGATTTAATTATGAGATAAATATATTTTTGAAAAAAAATTAAAATCACAACTTCAACACAGGGTTCAAACGTGTAATTGAATGGATTTTTCTGAAAAATTTAAAACTTTCAAAATCCATTATAGAGTGGTTCGTGACTTCATTATGACTCATTAATCCTCAGCTTCACTTATTATTATTGTGACACCCTAATTCCATAGTTGTCATAACAGTTTTATACATAATGAATTTGAATCACTAAGCCATGTTTTAATCATGAGACAAAATACCTTTGAAAATAATTGAAAATCCAACCCAAACACAGGGTTCAAACTTATAATTGAATGGACTTTTCTGAAAAATTTAAAACTTTCAAAACATTTATATTATGGTTCACAAACTTCATTATGACTCATCAATTTTTAGTTTCATTTATTATCATCAGAGTGTTTATCTGCTCTTAACCTAGATATATTGATGGTTAAACTATGGTCCCTTAACATACAATTGCCCAATTCTGATTCAGTTATCATGATTGATGTAATTACTATTTCATTATGTATATACGGTCTACTAAGGCCACCTGGCGCTATGAATACTATATTACCACTACTGCTACAACTACAAGTACTATCTTCACTATGTTTACACACACACACACACACACACACACACACACACAAACCATGTAGCCATATAAGGCTACCAAAATACCTAAGTCTAATTAAATCAGAATACAGATAACCAACATAAATTATTTCTTCTTCTCCACCTTATTTTTCAATGATCACTACCTACCTGCCCCGTGAGCTGATTGCTTTAGCTGTAGGTCATTGAAGGGAAATGGTGAGATTCACAATAATCTCAGTAGTAACAATAGTTAATTATAATACATGCAAGTTCACAAAGCATGCTAAACAAACCATCATACAATCAACATTCAACAATCAATATGTATCACAATCAACAAACACGAGACATACTGGTCCAACACAGCTCTGAAGGCTTATGAGGTCTTACCGCCCAGGGGACACTACCCCATGCACAATGCACTTCAGGTCTTAAACCTTGGGCCACTGCTTGATTACAACTCTGAATGCATATCAAGTCTTTCAGCCCAGTGACACTGCCCCATGCACAAATGCACTTTCGGGTCTTACGGCCTCAAGACACACTGTTCCACACATCAATTTCATAGATTCATAAAATGAATATATTCAATGGTAAAAACATACACGCAGAACAATACAAATTATATGAGTGAAAGAGTTACTTCCTGTCGACATTTCCTGGAATTTACCTTCTTCAACAAGCTTCCTCTTTAAGCTCGGACAAATATCGAATCTGTAATTTAGAATTTATGAAGAGATGGATCATGGCTTATTCCAATCTATTAACATAATTAAAATTATGTTATTCTTGACCCTCTCGTAACTCTTATCCTTTATTTGAATTTGTTAGTTATCTTTGATAATCTTTTATGCTTAGGTCTATTGTGTATCTAAAATAGACATGTTGAATCTCTATTTCCACTTCCATTAGCTATTAATTAATTCAATTAAATTATCTCTTCTAACTTATCCCAAATTCTCAAACCATCACTCAAATCATACCATTATACTCATCTAGGCACTTCATGGCATAGGTTAGCACCTCTATTTAAGTCTGGAAATTTTCTAGCTTTAAAATATTGACTTAAGAATCTTGAAACATTTTTTAAGCATCTAAGGTTCTCTTTGAGCATCAAGAAACATTAACCAACAAGCTTAAATCAGTTTCTTAGCTCACAAGCTTAATTCTTTAACCCTATAGCCAACTTTAATTAATCTAGAATTAACTCCAATTCTGTCTAAATTTTTAAGTAACTTTGAAACTTCATATCTTAGTCTATACAATTCCAAATGAGGGATTCCAGCTTCTATGTGAAGCTTTTGAAGTTCCCTGTAAAAGAAAAATATTTCTCAGTATCAACTCATAGACTTAGTCTCCTAAATTCAACAACCAAACTTACTACCTTATAATGAACCCAGAGTTTTCCAGATTTAACACCTAAATTTTAAAAATTCATAACTTATACATTACACATTCAATTCCTAAGTTCTAATACTCAATGAAAAAAAATCTACATGTCTATTATAAGGGAAAAATAATCATAGGGCCAAATTACCAAATTAACCCTATGAAATTCGTCTCTTTTTCCACTGTCAGAACCTAGACTTCTAAAATGTTTCCTGTTTCCTGACCTAAATTCCAAAAATCATAACTTTCTCTCTAGATATCCAATTGACATATTTTAGGACTCATTTTAAAGAGTTAAATATGTGCTATTTACCTGTAAAATTTTATAAATATTGGATAAGGTTTGATTGATCAAAACTGAGCCCAAAACGAACTGAGTTCAGAAATCTGCAGATTTGACAGTTTACCTAAAACTCAAAATAACACCACCATTTTCACTCAAAATCAAGCTCTCATTGATTCTATTATTAACTAAACATTCTAAAATTTCAAAACCTTAAAAGAAACTGAAGAAATTTCTACTCTAAATTTAGATTATAACCTCTGTAACTTCTGGCAGCTACGCTCTATTTTCTTGGTGACCTGATAGAGGTGATAAAACCAACATGCAGCCATGATTTTAGACTCCAATCCTCCATAAATTTGACCCTAAGAACACCCAATATTAAGCTTTTTTTTAATGAAAGAAAATCCAAACCAAAGAAGTTCCAAAAAAACCCCTAAAAAATGACATGCATGCACTGATTTAATAATTATTGGTTGAGACTTCTCTCTCACTTCTAGCACCCAAATAACCCAAGATAATCACTAATCTGCCGAAAATGAAGTGGGAAAGGGTGGAAAAGGCTTACCTAAACATGAGTTAGTGGTTGCATGTGATGATCCGACCTTCCTCTAGTGACCTCTCCTCCTCCAATCATCTTCTCTCTTCTTGGCTCTCACTTTCGCTCTCTCTTAGCTCTCACTCTATTCTATTTGGTTTTCTGGCTCAAATGTTAAATGAAATGAAGAGGGAGGCTGAGTGATTTATCATTCAAGTGGTGTCTGTGTGGGTGATGGGTTGGGTCAATTGGGGATCCACTTTGAAGCTTAAATATCCGAGTGTGTGCATCACCTTGGGCTTTTGGTGTGTGTTTTAATTATATGTATATATGTATACTTTATCCTATTAATCACACACACTAGGCTCTAATTTTTTTTTCTTTGTCTAATTTAAGATTCCTTAAATTCTTTAGGTTCCATAATTTGGTTTATCCGCAGTCCAATTCCGATTTTTGAGTCCGAAATAATAAAGTTACTACTTTTCTAAATTTCTAAGTTGGCATTGGCTCTTTTTCTAATTCCATAAATTAATCCTTACTTTTTTAATATTTTCTTCTTTAATTAGCTTCATAAAGGCTTCAAATAATTTTCCTAAAATATTTGAGCTAAATTATGACCTTGAACTATTTTTCCTCAAATTTTCGGGAAAATAGGCCCTTAAATTCCAAAAATTGATTTTATCACTATTTTAATTTATTTTTGGGAAATTTATCCATTTTTCCAATTTTTGGGATGTTACAATTATCAGAGTTCTTCTCTACTCATTTTCTAGTATATTGATGATTAAACTATGAGTCCTTAACATATAACTGATCAATCCTAGTTCAATTATCATACTTGAGGAAATTACCATTTTGTTATGTATATAAAATGAACTAAAATTACCATGTACTATGTATGCTATGCTACCTCTACTACTACACATATTATCTTCTCTATTTATGTATATACATATATATACAATCCACGTAGCCACAAGAGGCTATCAAAATACCCAAGTCTAATTCAAAATATTATACAGATAACTAGCATAAAATAATAACTCTTCTCTTCCACCTTCTTATTTATCTGCAATTAACATTCCCTTACCCCTGGAGCTACTTGATTTTGTTGTATATTATTATTAATGGAAAGGGTAAGATTCATGAGAGTCTTAGTAGCAATAACAATCAAGCAAAATAGATGCAAGTTCATAAGGCATGCTAAATAAACCATCATATGAATAACATTCAACAATCAAGATGTAGAATAAATATCAATTACAGGATATACTGGTCCAATACAACTCATACACCCCATGCAACAATGCACTTTTGGGACTTGCAGCCTCAGGACACTGCCCAATAACCACATTGAATGCATATAAGGTTTTATAGTCCAGGGTCACTGCCCCATGTAAAAATGCACTTTCCAGAGCTTGAGGAAAATAGCCAAAGACCCAAATGCTCTTGATGTGATGGTGGGTTTGATATAAAGTGGTGAAGGTGCTAAGGGTAGTTCACACATTGGACCTGGAGAAAACAGAGGGAGCTAAAGAATAGAGAGGGCAAGCGACTTTTTCCAGTGACAATGCAACATCCGATTAATCTCGAAGAACATATGGGTTCCTTCTTCTCCATTGATATGGTTGTTGTGTTCTTGTTTGTGTTGAATGTGATGCACCCATAGTCCTTGGTTGTTTGTGTTAAGCTAAGTGAAGAGGCCCTTGCTTGTGGGAGCTGATTTGGAGTTAGTGGAGGTGGTATGCACTCCATTGCTAGGAGAAATATTGGTTGACTATAGCCTGACCATGAAATATCCATGTGGTGAATATGGTTAAATCTTTGATATTCCATATAAGAGAAGTAGTCTTGACCAAATATGGTTGGTGGGTGCACAACCGTTAAGAATGAAGTTAGATAACCATAAGCCACCCATCACATACATATGGTTAAGGTTGTTCATTCATTCATGTATAACTATAAGTGACTGGTGGGTATCTCATGGTTATTTCTCTATTACTTTATCAGGAAACAAGGGCAAACAGAGTTAGAGTATTGATTTCTTATTATCTCCACTCATTAAAACTAGAAATATAGGGTTATTTGATCAAAATTTCCAAATGAAAGTTAAGAAAGTAAGTTCCAAATGGGCTATTTCATCGAATGTCCTCGACCTACTTCTTTTCCTAGCTCATACTTTTCCCCAATATTCTTTTCAAATCCAAAGCTCTTGTCCAAAGAGTGAGACAATGAAAGCTTACTGCTCTATCCTCATTTATTTTCATCTCCCTGCCAAAGCATTACCCAATTCTTGCTAACTTTGGAATCTCTCTCTATGCCTGTACCGATGTTTATATTAGTATATATTTAAATGAAATTTAAAATATACATGCATACATATATTTCTTCATAAAAAATAAGTTCAAACAAAAACATGCTTTTCTTCATCTCAATGCATTGAATCATTCCAAGATGTATGCAAGTGGGTATATGAACATTGATGGAACCACCTAAACGGACCGAAGCAGGCTTGCATTTTTCGATAGAAGGAACAAATTCAAGTTGGAAGATTTGCTATGAATATTAGAGAAGATGCTAGGAAAAAGAAGCTTGGGAACGGTGTATAAGGCAGTGCTCGACAATAGATGTACCATCACGACTAAGAGACTCAAAAACACAAACCCATGTGCCCAGAAAGAGTTCAAACAAATACATGGATATGATCAGAAAGCTTAAACACCCCAATATTGTGAGACTCAATTTCTCTAGTGACGATGTTGCATCCCGAATAATGAGTTGCTTCTTCTCCATCTTTTTGGTTGTTCTCTTGTTGTTTGTTTTGAATGTGATGCACTAAGCGTCCCTAGTTTCTTATGTTGAGTTAAGCGAAGATGCCATTGGCCTTCAGAGCTGAGTCATAGCAATTGGAAGTGGTGGGAACTCCATGGTTGTGAGACAACTTGGTCGAGTAAACACTGACTATGAAGTACCCATGTGGTGAACATGGGTTAAATATATAGTATTGCGTATAAGGGAAGCGGGCTTGCCTGTATGCATTTGATGGGTGCACAACGATTAACAATGAAGTTAGAAAACTATCCCATAACCATGACATTCACATTAGTTAAATTAGATCACACAAAGTAGGTGTGACCATATGTAGGTGATGGGTATGTAATGGTTAAGAATAAAGTTGTTTTGGTTGCGTGTAACCATAAGCCACCCATCACACGCATGTAGTTAAAGTTGTTTTCATTCATTTATGTAAGACCATAAGCAACTAGTGGGTATTTCATGGTTATTACTCTATTACATTATGAGAAAATAGGGGCAAACAAAGCTCACTTATACTTTGTGGACTCTTCCACTTATATGCTTTTTCTTTATATATTGACTTATATATTTCTTCTTCAGGAAAACTCTATTTGATGTGAGCTATATAAGGCCAAGTTCACTTATACTTTACATGTTAACAAGCATTTATAAGATTTATTCCTCTATTTTCATCACAGTTACATTAAGACAATGGAAGTGAGAGAAATTAGGTTTAGAATAATGTACAATAAAAAATTGAAGCTCTCTTATCATAGTCATACACTCATTGGAATATAAATAATATCTAAGGATCATAATGAGAAGCTTGAACTATTAGGGAATGCAAATTTTCCAGGTTGTCCAATAACATTCATTCATAAGCAAATTTTGGACCTAAATAAAGGAGCAAACAAATTGTTCAAAAGCCTGATAAGTGGCAATAAGAGAGAGAAATTGGAAAGCCATAAAAGAAATCAAGAAGAAAAAATTGACATCTCCCTGCAGGCGTTCACTTTCCAATAGCAGTCAACCGTCTTCCCTCCCACTAGTGGCACCTATTTCTAGTGTTATATAAATAGGTGAGCAAAAATGTAGGGGGTGCGTAGGTCTTGTAGCCTTTAAAATAGGGCAAAGTGGTCTTTTTATTTATTTTCTTATCTCATTTTCTTCCAACCAAACAAAAATTTTCTTATCAACCCATTTTCTTTTCCAATGCGAATCAAATGCGTTGGTGGCAAAATATTTTCTCTTCCTTTCCATTCTTTTCCTTTATTTTCTTTTCCATTCCTACCTCTTCTTTGATACAAACGGGCCCTGAATTTTTCTTAGATATCCAATTGACACATTATATGATTCATTTTAATTATTTGGATATGTACTATTTCCCTGTAAAATTTCATAGAAATTGGACAAGGTTTAACTGATCAAAACTCAACATGAATTTGACTGGCTCCAGAAATTTGTAGATGTGACAGTCTGACTAAAACTCACAAGAACACCACCATTTTCACTCCAAATCAAGCTCTTATTGATTCTATCATCAACTACACATTCTAAACTTTCCATACCCTAAAGAACTAGACAAAAACTCCACTTATAGCCTCAATTTAAACTTCTACAATTTTCTGACAGATGTTCTATTTTTCCGGTGACCTGAAAGAGTGAAGAAAACCAACATGCAACCATGGATTTGCACTCTAAACCTTAAGAATTTTAACCCTATATACTCCTACACATGAGCCCTATGGTTAATAACCTAATTTACAAAACCATGAAGCCCCCGAATTTCCCCCAAAATGACATGCATGTACTGGTTCAAGATTTCTGGTGACTGCATTTCATTATTTCTAGTGAACTTTCTCTCTCTAGCCACAAAACCACCAAAACAGCCCCAAATCAAACCAGAAAAATGAGGTAAGGGTGAGGGGGACTCACCTATACATAAATATGAAGTTGCATACGACCTTCCTTCTTCCTCTTCACCGATTGCCTTCTTGCTCTCTCTCTCTCTCTCCCTCCCTCCCTCCCTCCCCTTCTATTTTTTGCCTCTCTCACTCATGTCTCTCTATTCTTTCTTCGGTTCTTCTTGGCACAAATGAAATGCTCAGTAAATGAGGCTGATCCATTTATCATTTAAGTGGTGTATGTGTGGGTGATGGATCGGGTCAATTTGGCTATCTGAATGAGAGTGAATAAGCTAAATGTGTGTGTGTTGCTATATGGGTCGCGGGTATGTGTGTTTTAATATATATATATATATATATATATACATATATATATCACACACACACTAGGCTTTAATTTTCATCCTTTGTCTAATTTAAGATGACTTAAATTTTTTAGGATCTATAATTTAGCTTATCCTCAGTCAAATTTTGATTTTTCAAGTCTGAATAATATAGTTATCATTTTTCTTAATTTAAAAATCGGTATTAGCTCATTTTCTAATTTCATAAATTAATCCTTAATAATGTTTAAGGATTTTCTTCCTTAAACCTTCATAAAGCTTTCAAATAAATTTTCTAAAATTTTCAAGCCAAATTATGATCTCTAACTATTTTTTCTCAAATTCTCAGAAAAATAGGCCCTAAAATCACCAAAATTGATTTAATCACTAATTAAATTTCTTTTTGGGAAAGTTATCCCTTTTACCAATTTTATGGATGTTACAAGGAGGTTGTCATTGTTCATAACTAAGTTTACATATAATCAAATTATCAAAAGAAAAACAAAAAATAGGATAAAAGTGCAACAAGCACCCCGAGCTATTTTTTAGGGTGCAATTAGCACCTAAATTAATTTAAAGTGTAATTTTAACCCTAAAATAATTAAATTGGAGCAATTGTGGCATTTTAATAACAGAGACTCAAACATTCGTTTACCCCTGCCACATCACTAATTTTTAACACCTGTGTTATTTAATAAAGAAAATGAAAAGAAAACAATCGAACAGCACGTAAGTTAGGGTTGGCAAATATGAAAGACGTGCAATTTGAGGACAGCCGACGAACAATAGACGACAGGGGAGAACTCATCGACAAATACGGTGGTATGCATTGTGGAATTGAAAATAAAGGGTGTGAAAAGTGAGGAGCTTGGAAAAACAGGGTGGCATTCAATTTGAATTATCTAAAATGGTAGGAAGTATCAGGTGTGGAAAGGTTGAATGTGCATCAAAATCCCACGTATCTTAATTTCATTGGAAAGAAATATCTTAAATATATAGATTTTTTTCAGCTTTTAGTTACAATATTTTAGATGGATTCTCAATTATATAGGTTTCAGCAGCTAGCCTTCTCAACCAAAGCAAACAGTTCTGAATCAAGCGCAAACATTAATCGAGTAGCTGTATATCATCGACTCTATTTTAGTTGTCGTAAAGCACAACCATTTCTGAACCAAATATGTTTTTAGTTGTCCCCAAAGCGGCTCTCTCTTTTGTTTCGATTTTTCTCCCGTCATCGACTCCATCTCAACAGTTCTTCTACTTTTGTTCGTCGCAGTCGACGATGGGGTAAATTGCCGCATTGAAGACTCAAATGAACGAGCGCGATTAGTTCTCTCCTGTCTTGCCTCTTGTCTTCGAATGCATGCTTCAACTTCACAAACCCTAATGCTTCAATCTCTCCTATAGTGTCTTGCACCCAGAATACTTTTGGTGCTTAATTACACCCTTAAAAAAATAGTCCAAGGTGCTAGTTGCATTTTTACCTCAAAAAAATTACCTCCGTTCTTTATTATTAGAGTTAATTAATTAAATTGGGTGAATTAAAAAAGTTAATTATGTTAGTTATTTATGACAAATATTATTTGATTTTCCTAAACTACCATATTTCCTCATGACTATCATTGAATAGAAACAATGTACAATTAATATGGATATTTGAGAAAAAAAATATAATTTTGGGAGATAATGTGAAATAGTATATTGGGGTCTTATATTTAAAATCAAATCCAACGCCCCCAATTAGCTCTTATATTAAAGGTTGAAGTTAGCATTTGAGAATTTGCGTATTAGGAAGTGCATTAGGGAGCAAAGAAAGGCACACTGGAGAATGCCTCAATCCACCTCCAATAAGACTGAAATTCGCTCACATTATGGGTGCCCTATGTCTTCTGCATGCGAATTTCAGCACTCATCAAAATGATGAGCACGCTGACCCATCATATCTAAACAGTCTAGATTTAGTTATTTTTATCTTTATTTTTCTAAAAATAATTTTAATGGTTATAAAATCTAAAACAAAGATAATCTATTAACTACTCCTATTACTTTTTCAAGAAAATAATTGTTTTTTATTTGAAAATCATCAGTTCTAAGCACTCATCATTTTGATGAGCAATCCAAACCAAATATGTAGCGCCACTTGTTTCAAGATTTGAACAAGTCCAACAGATCTTCCTCTTAAGCCCTCTAAGCCTAACCAAGTAATCCTCTGGTAGTCAAAACTTATGAGAAAGGGCGTCGAATTCATCATTATAGTCGTCCAAAGATCCACTTAGGTGAAGCTTCATCATCTCGACCATTGTGGTTTCACATGTGGGGATCTAAGAGTGTGTTTGGCATCCAGGAAAAGGCATTTTTTTTTTTAATTAAACCATGGTTTTGTCCAATTTTTGCCAAACACTCAAAATTTTTGAATAATTATGTTTGAGCACCCAAACCATGGTTTGGCTTGCCAAAACCATGGTTTTGACGGAAGCATCCTGAAACAGATTTTGGGCATTGGATTCCTTCAAACTCTCTCTCTCCTCTGACAAAAAAATGACCGTTGAGCACTCCCTCTCTCCTCTACCTTCTGTCTCTTCTCCTTGTCTCTTCTCTTTTCCTTTGAATCTCGGGTGTCGGTCCACAGGCAATACCCAACGTCTTCCCTTTCTCTTCTTCCCCTAGATCAAAATTTGTTATCCGACGCCTCTCGTCCAACGTGCATTTCTTCCAGAGTCAATCGTGTTCCCTTTGTCGTCTTCCCCGTCACCAAGCTTCATCAGATCCAAACCAGTTTCTCATTGCCAAGGTGCATCAGATCAGAACCCCTTCGCCGTTGTCAGTAGATCTGAACCTCTGACTCTCCTTGTCGCAGCCAGCCACTCTCTAACTCCTCCAAAGCTCAACGGCATCACCGCATATTTCCCCGTGGTTCTACCTCTCCCTACCGTGAAGCGATGCTTGTTGCCTCTCGTCTCCGCCGGAAATCTCTAAGTCACCGGCGACCTGAGTTATGTTTAGGCTTTGAAATTTGATTTATGTTCAGTAATGGATGGATTGTGGTCTTCTACCTTGGGTATATGTATGTGTGTGTGTATATTTCGTATGGATGTTACAAGCTGTGATGTATGTGTGTATTATATATATATGTGTGTGTGTGTGTGTATCGTTTTCTGCCTTGGATTATGGCCTTATGAGATGGACCATTATTTGTCGGTGGTTGATAATGTTTATTATTAATTAATGAGTTTATATGTCTCTTCTCATATTGTATTTTAATTTAAAGCTCTGGATTGTTATTTTACTCACTCACAACGATGAACAAATGAAGGTTGAAAATTGAGAAGATTGTTGTGAGGGAAGGCTCATTAGTTTTTTCATTACTTGCTTTTTTTATTTAAAACCTCTATTGTTTGATCAGCCCAAAATTTACAAATGTCTTGTAAATTGTAACCATGCACAACTATTAGGAGGCATAGCAATTTGATATGTCTATCAAATGGCTTCTTTTTGTTGGGTTTTTTTAACATAGCACTTTGGTATGTTTTACCATAAATAATTTTAGGTATTAATTATTTATGAACGATTTTTTATTGTATAATTTATTTATATATATATTTTGATGTATGTTTATTTTTTAAAAAAATTTATAATTTTGTTGGACAAATTTAAATAATTTTTTGTTTTTATTGTTCAATTTTATATTAAATAATACATAAAATATAATCTTATCCATTATATGTAATTTTCACAAAAGCTAATGTCTTTTTTAGTAATTTGACCATGAAAAAAGCTATTCTGATCATAATTAATATCCAAACGCTTTCATTTTATCAAAATCACTTTTTTCCCATAATCTATTCTACCAGAATCTATTCTCAAAAATCACTTTTTTTTTACTTTTTCTCTATAAACTATTCTCAAAAACTAATTCCAAACACATCCTATTGAATCTTTAAAACCTCAACATAATCACTCACTGAAACCCCCTTTATCTGGCTTAGGACATCTAAAGCACCTCTCTCTAATATTGTCTAATACCTTTTGTAATACCCAACTTATCAAATGTTTTTCTTTCTTTCTTTCTTTTTTATCATAAGATTCTATGTAAACCTAGCATCGCATACCACATTGCTGGCAATTTATCCTAAAGTTGTTGTGTATTATATAAAAGAGATACAAGCGCCGATAGTTTCTTATAGAAAATAATGGTTAGCAATATATACACACTCATATAGAGAGGGAGAGATTTATAAATTCATCATTATTTGTATCATTCTTATTAATGTGTATCCATTACACTAAAGTGTTTTTTTCATGTGCCTCTAGCGCCTTAAAGTATTTTGTGATGCATTCAACATCCTTAAATATTTTTCCTAATGTATCCATCACTCTAAATTATTTTTTTTGGTGTGTCGAGAACATTAAATTAGTTTTTGGTACATCCAACACCTTGAAATATCTTTCTAGGTGTATCCAACATCTTAAATTGTTAAGTGAAAAATTATACAAAAAAATTACTTTAGAATGACGAACACACCTAAAAAAATATTTTCTACGTGTTAGATATACCACTACAAAAAAATAGCGAATTAACGACGGAATTTAGCGACGGAATTTCCGTCACTAATCAACTTAGAGACGGAAAGTAGTGACGGATTAGAGACGGAACAATATTAGCGACGGAATTAGCGACGGAATTTATTCCGTCGCTAAAAAGGCCGTTACTAATTGATTAGTGACGGAATTTTGCATTCCGTCGCTAATTAGAGACGGAATTTAGGGAAGGAATTTTTCCGTCTCTAATTAGCGACGGATTTTCCGTCGCTAAATTTTGTCTCTAATTTAGAGAAGGAAAAATTATGTCCCTAAATTCCGTCACTAATTAGTGACGGAAAATTCTGTCTCTAATTAGAGACGGAATTTTCCTTCTCTAATCCGTCGCTAATTATTTTATATATATATAATTTAAATTGCCACATGTCTACCACACGAGCCTCCACATGTTCCTCACCGGCGGCCGCCACGTGTACCAATCAGCCACCGCCACGTGTCCCCCTCCACCTCGCACCACATGTCACAAGTCACAAATTGGTTGCATTTTGTGACCAAGTTAGGATTCGAAGCCATGACATCTCACGCGCGTGCTAGTGCCTTTGCCAATTGAGCTAAGAAGAACCTGTGAAAGTTAAATGCAAAATTATATATATATATATATATATATATATATATATATATATATAAACATAGACACACACATTCACACATACGTACGTACGTACGTACATACATACATACATACATAATATATACATACATACATAATATATATATATATATCACTTGCAAACAAAAATAGAAATACATAATTTTATATATTATTGAATATTTTAATTTAGTTTTCTTATTTTATTTTATGTAAATATTCTACCTAAATTTTTATTATTAATATCTTTTTTTATTTATTTTATTTTATATTTTATCTTTTTGTTTGTATTTATAAAATTTTCATTTTATTTGTTTATAATATATTATTAAAAATTCAAATATATTATATTATAATTTTAATTTCAAAAATAAATATGAATTAATAATTTTTATTTATTTATTTTAATATTATATTATTAATTTAAAATAATTTAAAATTTAAATTATTTTAAAAATTATAATTTAAAAAAAATTGAATTATTAAAAAATTTAACTATTAGAGACGGAATTAGCGACGGAAATTCCGTCGCTAATTAGAGACGGAAAAATTCCGTCTCTAAATTCCGTCGCTAATTTTTAGTGACGGAATGTAATTCCGTCGCTAATCCGTCTCTAATTAGCGACGGAAAAATTTCGTCTCTAAATTCCGCCGCTAATATTTAGAGACGGAATTTAGTGACGGAAATTCCATCGCTAATTAGAGACGGAAAAATTCCGTCGCTAATTTTTAGTGACGGAAATTAGTGACAGAATGTAATTCCGTCGCTAATCCGTCTCTAATTTAGAGACGGAAAAATTCCGTCTCTAAATTCCGTCGCTAATTTTAGTGACGGAATTTGTAAGGGATTAGGGACGGATTAGTGACGGAATAAAATTCCGTCGCTAAATTCCGTTGCTAATTCTGTATTTTTTTGTAGTGTACCATAAAATACTTTAGAGCACTTAATGCATCTTGAAAAATATTTGAGGGTGCCGAATACATTTGAACTCTCACACACACACACACACCTATAAATTTTTCTCCTATTTTGCTTAAGGAGAAGAAAGTTGCCGATATTCCTTACCTTGTTCACAATCTTGAGATATTCCTCTTCCATTTACCTTTAGTATATAATTTTCTCTCTTTTTCTCGAAGCGCACTGTCTCACAGTACAAAGTTAAAGACATAGAGAAATGTTATCCTCCACAAAAGCAAAAGATATATCGAACTTCAAAAAAGAAACCCTAATTAATAAGATAATATAATGTGTAACTGAGCTGCGAAAGTATATCTATCTATCTCTCCATCTATATAGTTTACATCGTTTTCTTCGAAACCTGCATATTTGATGGAGTGAGAAAACAAATCACAAAGATGACATCGAAGCAATTGGAAAAACCACCAACCCTAACTGATAGACAGATCTTGGATCTGCTTTACAAGTTCCATAATTTCGACGTACTTCACAAAACTAGTAGTGAAGAATCCTTCAATGTGGAAGCTCTTTTCAGCGTTGTATCAACCATTCTGAATCGCTCACTTGGGAATGCTCATCCAGGCATCAAGGTAATTAAGTAATATTTAACCTCTTCACGATCAGTGGTGTATATATGTACATCACTAGTATATATATGCGTGTATGATAATAAATGGTTTATTATCACTATCACCCCGATCACGATTGATTGGTTTATTATTGTTGATATAAAGATTGAAGAAGATCAAAAGGCTATTCCAAGCAGTTTCGAGCCACCAACACATATACTCAGGCATATTTCTTGTCAGGTTAGTATTTTATTTTAAGCATGGTTTTACGTGACACTAAGACAAAGGTTTTGTTGAAAGATTGTTTGAGATTCGCATGCATTTTGTTATCTTCGAATTCAATTCTCATCCTATTATCGACTCAATAAAACTACTCTTCTAATATAGGTCTCAGTTCGTAAAAATTACTATTTTTTCCTTTTCAAATATATCTTTCATTAAATGCCTCTTTATACAATAAAAGTGCATCCTATATAATAATTTTAATTTTTATGGAGATATTTCAGGGGAAAAACCCTTCTTAATCACATCTAGAACTTTGAATTTAGACTTATGATCTAGAAATAGAGGAAGTACATTAATGCTGATTGGAGATTTATGAATAAAATAATTGAGGATTTTTTCCCCCTCAAGGACACGGATTACATCTTTTTCTTTTCTAGTCATATGGACATTTTGTCTCGGGAGATTCCTTGGGAAAGCATAGAGAGAAAAAGAAGAATTTTGGTGGGGTCCATAAACACATTTCTATTTCTTTTTCTCTTCCCTAGAATTACCTAGAAGGAATCCAATATAAGTTGCATTTTGATAGGAAATGTTTGTTTGGATGACACCCTATTTTCATTTCCCTTAAATTTTTGTCAGTTATTTATAGTGATGTAGCTGTATGAAAAGAAATTGTATACTAATTATGTTCTCAGCGAGATAACTTTATGATATTATTATTTTTACATTTTTAATTTATAAAATCACATCAATTTACTCTAATAGTGTGTTTGGCAAATTATCAAAACTATGGTTTGGCATCAAAACCGTGGTTTTGAGAAAAATTAGCCAAATACTAACTTTTTTTTGGAAACCATGGTTTTATCCCAAAACCATGGTTTTGATGTCCAAAACCATGGTTTTGGGAAAAGCTTCTTTTTGTTGCTTTTTATCCAAAACCATGCTTTCTTGGTTTTAAAAAATATCTAAAAATATTTTTTAAGTAACATATAATATTCTGAAATAATTTTTAGTGCTTTTAAACCTTTAAAATATTTTTCAGTTATACCCAGTGTGTTTGCAGACAGATTGCAATTTTGCCCTTAATTTATTTTTTCGGCTCTAAAAATTACTTTAAAGTATTTTTTTAGTTGTACTTACTGTCATCCACTCTAAAATATTTTTTTCATGAGCACCTAATATTTTAAAGTAATTTTTGAAGCTGAAAAAATAAATTAAGGGTAAAATTGCAATCAGTCTGCAAACATATTAAATACAACTGAAAAAATATTTTAAAGAGTTAAAAGCACTAAAAATTATTTTAGAATACTGGATGTTACTTAAAAAATATTTTTTGATACTACATACATCCAAGAAAATATTTCAAAATATTAGATACTATTTTTTTAGATAAAAAAAAAGTTTAGCTCCTTAAAACAACACCAAAACGGTGTAGTTTTAAGAAAATGACTAGGAGCTTTTTTCTCATAATCTATTTTGATGTTTTGAATTATTGACAAACTATTAAATGTTAATGTATTTTTTTAATGATAAATTTGAGGTTTCTAGATATGTTGTTACGACTAATATATCACTTGTTAGTAAAAGAAAGATAATCTAAAGGAGAAAGACAAAAACAGATTGTATTAACTGCATTGAAAGAATGACTCCTTATATTATTTTTCGATGTTAACTATTGAATTATAAACTTTCAATGTACAATTTATTAATATATATATATTTCTATATATGTATGTACAATTAATTTTTTTTTCACAATTTATAATTTTTCCGGACAAATTTAAAGAGTTTTTGGTATTTATTGTTCAATTTTATATTAAATAATGCCTAAAATATAATCTAATATTTTATATCTAATTATTATAAATTAAATTTTACAATTTATTATAATACATACATACACACATATACACACATATACATACATACATACATACATACATACATATTATAAATTTTTTAGATAATTTTATGCCATTTTTTGTATTTATTATGAAATTTACTACTATATAATATATAAAATATAATATTATCCTTTATATGTAATTATCACAAAAGTTAATGTCTTTTTCAGTAATTTGACCATAAAAAAAAAACTATTCTGATCATAATATCCAAACACTCTCATTTTATCAAAATCACTTTTTTTCACTTTTTCTTCATAAGCTATTCTCAGAAACTGTTTTCAAACACACCCTAAAACTTGTGTCAACTATAAATTCAGTTGAACTCATGAGTTCACACACATATAGGATAACGTTTTGTGTTTGTAGTTTATGAAATTGTGCCAACTTACCCTTAAATATGTATTAACTTTTTGAATTTAATTATGTTTAGTGACTTTATATATAAACTTCATAAAAAAAATTTGTTGGGTATGATAAATTAATAATTTTTATGGATTTGATTTCAATTAGTTGGATTTGAAATATAATTAAACCTAGTTATTATAATTTCTTATATTTAAATTGAGCTGCACTATTTCTAATTTATAAATGAGCCAAGTTTAACAAATTTCAATTGTAGGAGAAGAGTGAAGTTAGGATTTGAAAATAAGTGGAGCTCAGAATAAATAGTACAAAATTCACTTAGTTTTGTAAAGTCTATTTTTAATCGGATAACCTTATGTCTCTTAAGTTTTATTAATAAAAATTGCCGCATTGAATAATTTTTTTTAATGAAAATACTAACATTGAAATTTTAAATATTGGAAAAATATTTACGAATATTAGCATATTAATTAAGTTTAATTTTTTAAAATAGCAATGATTGATAAAAACAAACCATTATATGAGATTAACTATAATAGGTTATAGGACTGAGTATGTATATTTTATAAAATTAAGAAACTTAAGTGAAATTTGAATAAAGTTAGAAACCCAATTTGGCATAGCATTACTCCCTCCGGTCCCTATTATAGAATCTATAAGAGAAATTATGTATGGTTCTAAATATAAAATATCAATCTATTTTATTATTTTATATTTATTTTTTTATTTAAATTAATTTTTTTAATTTATAAATTGATATATAATTGGATTAAGGGGTCAAAATAAATATAAGTTTTTTTTCAAAAGTTCATCCAGCATTATAAATTTTTATTGGGACAAAAATACATATAAACTTTTTTAAATGTAGCAAAAAGGCGCATCCGTTAAATGAACCCCAAACAGCCGTTACTTTGCTTATTATGGATCCCACTAGTGTAAGGTGGCAAATACTTTGAGCTCTCTCTTAGCTCAGTCAGCTCTCTCTCACCCCTCCCCTTCTCTCTTCTCTTTCTTCTCTCCCTCTTCCCTCTCGCCCTCACTGTCAAGCTTGAACCTTCCACTTTCCCTCAGATGCCTCCTTGTAAAGGAATTTGTAGAATATAGTATGGAGAATAGAAGAGAAGCAGGTCATGTTTGGAGCATTGGACAACCTCTTCGAGAATACCAAGGTTAAACCCTGAGACATAGGAATCTTGGTCGTTAATTGCAGCCTGAGCAACCCTACACCTTTGCTTTCCGCCATGATCGATCGTTGACAAGTACAGGTTAAGAGATAACATCAAAAGCTTCACTTTGGGAGGTGTGGGTTGTAGTGCCGGCGTTATAGCCATCGATCTCATCAATGACATGCTTCAAATTCACAGTCACACAAGCAATCGTAGTTAGCATAGATCACAGAACATCACCCAAAATTGGTACTTTGGAAACAAGAAAATGAGAAATCCATGTTAATCCCAAATTGTCTCTTTTATGTTGGTGGGGATACCATTTTACTCTCAAACAAATCCTCAGATAAAAGAAAGGCCGAGTAAACACAGCTTCAAATTGTGAGAACCCACAAATAAGCTGACGATAAAGCTTTCAAATGTGTCAGGAACAAAACGATGCAGGAAAAACAGGGGTTTCACTGTCAAAAGATCTAATGGCCATAGCCTGTGATTCATTGCTACTCTCAACCACCCTAGCCACCCACGCTTCCAATCTGTATGAACCCAAAAAGGGAAAGTGGAGGGTTCAGGCTTGACGGGAGGGGGCGAGAGGCAAGAGAGAGAGAGAAGAAAGAGAAGAGAGAGGAAGGGTGAGAGGGGGGAGAGAGAGCTCAAAACAGTTGCCACCAATACACTAGTAGGGTCCACAATAAGCAAAATAACGGCAGTTTGGGGTTTATTCAACGGATATGCATTTTTGCTATTTTTAAAAAGGTTGATGGGTATCTATATTTATAAGAAAAATTTATAGTACTAGGTACACTTTTAAAAAAAAGTTTATAAGTATTTTTATCCATTAACTCTATATAATTTAATGTTACACACATAGATATTTTAGGGAGATAAAATCAACACGTATTTTTCTGATTTCAAAATTTTCTAACCATCTTCCTATTCTTGTGGGGGAAATAGATTATTAACACAGACGATGACGAGAACCACTCATATGCACACGAAACAACAATGTCAATCCTTGAAAAGTTAAAACCTTTTTCATGGCAATCCAAAGCAGTGATGGTCCTCGCAGCATTCTCTCTGGAATATGGTACTTTCTTCCGTCTCTCGCAAGTTTCTGCAGAAGACAGCCTTGGGAGATCATTAGCAGTGTTGTACCATGTTCATGTCTTCCACAAAAACCTAAGAGCCACTCCTGACTACAACCACGTCGTTAAGAATGCTTTTGAAACTGTCAAGAGAATCATTGAGATGCAGATTTTGTTGAGTGAAGGCCATGATGAAGAGTTTGTGCCTTCTTTGACAGAAGCCATGCATGAATTACCTGTGTTTGTTTATTGGGTTATCCTCACCATTGTTGCTTCTTTTCTTCATTTCAAGTTCCTCTTGGGTTACCGGTAAGTTCTCCGATATACTCCTTCCCATTCTTATTATAAGCATCTCCAACATTTCATAACATAATATGTTTTGTTTAAGGCATTTATTGAGGGTAATTTTGATATTTTACAAGAAATAATAAATTTTAACTAGCTTCATTAAGTTATGTAAAGTTTGCTATTATATTCTTATACTAGGGATGGGAAGGAATATATTTTACCCTCTTAATTAAACTTGATTTTATTGCAATATATCGAGTGAAGATATTTGATATATTAAACTGAACATGTTTCTTTTAACAAAATGAAAATGAATTGAAGAATGAGTTGTAAAGTTTGTTACTCGCGAATAATGCATCTTTTTATAGATTGATTGAATCTTAGGGGAATCACAAAAGGTTCTTAATAAAGAAATTAATTACTTTCTCATGTCATCTTCACGTTAAATTTCAATATATATATATATATATATATATATATATATATATATATATATGACTAATAATTATTTATATTTAGATTTGTATAGGATTAGGGGCCGGGGTAATTATTTTTTTATTGGAGACCTGTACGTAATTATTCCTCAAATCTTCTACATATATGTTGTATCTCTGTTATTAAACCCGGACTGGACCGGTTATGAAACCGGTCTGGTTCGGGTTTTTATTTTTTTTATAAAGTATGATTTTTTTAAGAATTTCATATGAATAAATAAAAAAATATTTAATTTCTCATCGATTTAGTCTTGATTTAGCTCCGATTTAACCCACTGATTCTTGACTTAGTACTCCGACCAGTTAACTGACCGGTTCGAGTTTAATAACCTTGGTCTTACCTGAGTCCGGTATGACCATAGAGTAAAAAAATTGGAAAAATATAGAAATGACTTGAATTTAGTCTATAAATTTATAATTTAATTTAAAAATTAATATATATACTCGCGCGCGCGTGTGTGTATATATATATATAAAGTGGGAACAAGTTGGGTTGGAATTTTTTCGACACATTAGGAGGTGAATGGCCTAATTGTAGCTAGTTTACGAGGGGACAAACATAATCTTTTTTTTTTTTCTTTCTCACATGTTCTAGGTGAAGCCGGAGGGAAACTGAGTCTATGATGGGAAAAATAAATATTGCAATAAGTCTCTTTCTATAGACAACATCACCACTGTATTTTTTTTCTTTTTAATTACACGAATTGCACAACGCCCCAACCTTCAAGTTGGTTGATTTATTTATTTTTTCTGTTTTTGTTATCATATTTATAATTGCAATTTCTTTTTTAAATTCAGGGAGGCCAAATATAACTTATCCTATATTAGCAGCAAGATTTTTGCCGTTCAAAGCAAAATAAAGTCGCTTCTAGGGAGGATAAGAAAGGAGATAGGTTATATTCTTGTCACAACTAAATTTTATGTTTTCTTAATCTTGCATTGTGGCTATAACTTTTAATTCATTGCAATCTTTTATTTATCACTCAATTTTGTTCAATAATTCCCAATTATTTATTTTAGTGTTTATATTCGTCATCATTACATATGGTGTTTGGAAATTGAACACTTCCAAAAATCATTTTTTTCGTATGAGTTAAAATTCTTCTCATATATTTACTTTATCCAAAACAAAATTATTTTAAATAATTAAGTTAAACCAAACATCCCCTTAGTCAAATAGATTTTGTGATATGGCAACAAATTACTCATAAGAAAATATTGGTCAAGATCTTCTTGACAAACTTTCGCCAGTTAAGACTATTTAAAGCTTGATTTACATTTTTGAACATGATGAAAATAATAAATATGAGTATATATTAGTTTGATGTGAAATTATATGATTTTATTATTTATGCATTTATTGTCTCTTTCGTCTCTCTGTTTTTTTTTTTTTGAAAAAATTGCAGATCACGTTTATGGGAGCCCGGAAAGTTCAAAAGGATTGTTAGATATTTCAATTGAAGATTTAGATTTAGATTTAGATTTCTCAGAATCTTAACTATGAGACAAAGGTTTGGAAAGGAACGATTTGATAGAAAATGAAGAGGAGAAGGAATAAGAATGGAAAGAGAAAAGGGAATGTGAATGAGTTTTTGAAATAGTTTTGGTATGATGGAAAAAAATAATGGAATTTTGTATAATTTTTTTTGTTATACTTTTTACGCCTAAATGTATAAGCTTGTTAATAAATCTTCTTTAATTCAAGGGAAAATCCCTTTAAAAGTTGTTTGAAACAACCAAATTCTAATTTGAGTACTTCACAAATAATTAATTAGGTCATATGGAGTAAAATATGATTTAAATGTGTTCAAACTTCATTTGTAATCCTTATTTTCCCCCCTTTTTCGGATTGTTGGTATGCATGTAAATGTGTTCAAACTTCATTTGCTCTATTACATAATCGTCTATATATGACGGTTATTATAAACCATATATCACGGTTCTAAACTGTCATATAGCGGGTGCTATATGTACTAAGTGCAGATGTATAATGGTTTCAAACCATTATTTATTCTTGACCTATTATAACTGTTCTAATATAACACATGCTATATATTGAGACTTCACTACTACATATTTGCCTATATTTAACAGTTATTTTTATTGATATTTAACTGTTTTCAACCGTAGAAAACCATTAAATATCCGAGTGCTAAATATTTATATATAATGGTTTTTAACAGTTAAATATTAGGCACTATATTTTACGATTTCTGTAATACCTTATTTTCATTGCCTCAAATGAGTGCAAATAAGTAGTGAAATCATTCGTAGGACCAGGATTCAAACCCGGATTGCCCAAATCTTCTAAAATCGTTCACAAATTCCTAATCTCAACTCAGGAGTTGAACCTAGGGTTGAGAGGGTTTTTCAGAGGGAAAAAAAAGTTTTCTAAATAATTTCACGTGCTTTACTAGTTCACTAAGACTCATTGGCTATTAATATCAATATAGCAGAGTATATGCAAGCGTTTTACCTTTAATTCAATTAGATCAGTCCTCTTAGAGCTGGTCTCTGCTAAAACCTCATTCATACACTCATATACATACATGAAATTCAAAGCCATATAAGGCTATCAATTGTAAATCAATTACATCAATACAATTGCACTTCAACTTCATATCTCCTTCATGCATCCTTATATATATTCACCTGTCTAAATGGTTGGTTGGAAGGAGTGAGATTCGAGAGAACCTCAGTAGTAAACTATACCACTATGCATGCTAGATACATATGAATGCATGACATGCTTGCTTATACTATTTCATGCCAACATAATGACATGCTGCATGCTCAATGTTATAACATACATATGGCCATTGCACAAATATAACAGAGCTTCAACCAATCATACATGTTCCACACAAATAGGCAAATCAGTCACATAATCAATGTAAGACATACATATCACATACATGCAGAAAATGTACGTTTACTACCTGTAGAATTCTATGTCCTCTTTTGGTACCTTAATCTTCCAATCATTGCTTCTTCTTCTCTGTTACTTCATGGCCCTATATAGCCAATCACATTATTAGAGCTATGATTTAAAGGTCTATTTAACTCTCTTGAAGTCTACTTTCAGTAAAAATCATTACTCTTTCAGTAACCATGCCCATAAGTTTAGATTTCATGATTACTTTTTACTGTCCCAAAACAATTTTCAGAATCATGTCCAAATGTCAAAAATCATAAATAATTCTACAAAACTCCAATTGGACTGATTCCAAAACCTAAATGAAGATATTTCAATGTCAATTTAAGGAAAGATAATTAGGTTTTCCTAATATAGACAAATTAGTCCCAGAATTTTTTTGAAGACCACTGTTCCAGATTTGGTTCCAGAAACAAGGCCAAAATTTAAAAATTCACCATTAATTATAGGAAATTCCAAAGTGAGTGGTTATAAATTCTATGTAAACATATTTCATTCTAGTTTTACATAAAAATACAAAATTTCAGCTATCATAGCCACAACATTCCCATACTTTTTCCAAACTTAACCTATCCAGATTACAATCCAGAAACAGGGTACAAGTTCACAAATTCATTTATAAATCCAAAAAAATTCAATTGAGGTGATTCTAAGTTCTAATTGACCCTTATTAAGTCTAATTTAAGGAAAAAATATGCCTATAAGCTAAATTCACTTACAAAATTACATAGTTCAATTCGTTTGAACACTGCTCCAGAAGTTTCCAGATTCACATGATCAGAATTCAAAAAATCATAACTCATAGCATACTTGTCCAATTAACCATTATGATCTATTAAATTAGAGGTATATGTCTCTACATTAAGTATGGAAAGTTTCATTTTCATTGGACAACATTCAGCCACTCAAAACACATCACAAAGACACTACCTCCAGAAGACAAATTTCACAACGTACACCCTTTAACTTCTAAAACTTCCAAATTCATATACAAGTATCCAAAATTCATGAACACTTGCATACCTACACCATTTTTCCTCTTAAATCCAATGGAGGTATCAAAATTATCAAATTTCCACTCCTCCTACACGAAGTAGTTCATGGCAGATTTCAAGGTTCTCAGGAAGAGTTTGTCGGTTTCTTGTTTTCTTTGATTTAATCTCTTCCTTTCTACTTCTAATCAAATGATTAGATATTTAAGTACTCATTAGACATTATTTAACCATTGAAAACACCATGTTTTTTATGAGAATGAAAATTACCCAACTTCCAATATACTCATCCAAACAACAAATCAATCCGTTCAAAAGGAAGCTTACGCTTACCTCTACTCGTTTCCGCAAACGGTTTGGAATTCTGGCAATACTCCAGCCGATGAGATGGCACCAACCACCTCCAAGTAAAAATCTAAAATCTTAGAAATGAAGCTTGCGATGGGTAGAAGAAGTTTCCTGAAGGGCACTTTGAGAGATGACGCCAATTCGGCAGTGTTTCGAAGCCTTGAAATTTCTCTCTCTTCTTTCTCCATTTTGGCATAGTAGCTCTCTCTCTCTCTCTTTTCTGTGTTTTCTACATGCAGAATGAATGAATAAGAAGGTGGAGAATTGATTAAATGGGTGGTCCGATTAACTCGCCACGTGTCAAGCCATGATTGGTCCAAAATTACAATTTTCGCACAAAATGCTTAATCTGGCAAAATTTTTATTAAACTTTGAAAATTCATATCTAATTTTAAAAATGTACAATTGAGGTGTTTCAAAAGTCTATGCAACTATTATTGAGTCTAGTTTTATGAAAAAATATAACATTTAGTCAATTAGAAGCTCACTCTTCCCAAAATGTTAATCTTTGAATGCTATCCTGGAAAATAATTAATTTCGCTGGGCTAACCTCAAAAATTCATTTCTCTTTGTGTACAACTCCAAATGACTTATAGGACTTATCAAATTAAAGCTTGATAATTCTAATTTTATTATAAAAATTTTCATAATTTTGGGACATAATTTTCCCCTTAAAATCTGCCACACAAACACGATTGCCACATTAGGAATTTCACCGATAGCAACAATACTTTGTGTTCCACTTTATTATATTGTGTATGACTTCTAATTATATCATTTTGTTATTTCCCTAATCTCTTTAGCTCACCAATATAATTCCTTTTAATATCCAAGAATATAAAGAAATTTTAGGAAATAATACCATGCCTCACTATGACATTTTCTAAACAGGGGTCTAGTAGTTTACTTGTTACAGGCTTAATCTTAAGCCTCTAGTCCTAAAATTCAGGACATCACAATTTTATTGAATACAACTGTTAAATATAGCTATCTATACTTAACGTTTGTTTAATAATAACTGTTAAAAATTTTGTACAATATTTAACGGTTAAAATGATGAACGATAAAGTATTAGTTATCAGAGGAAAGGGTTTATTTGATGGTTATTTGGAAAAACCGTTATATATGTATAATATTTGACTATTATTAGAGAATAACCATTACGTATGTGTGACAATTTTTTTAAGAAATTTGAAGGGGCGGTGCTCACTTTTGATTTACCCTCTGTAGAATAACCTACAAAAACAACATATATATACCAAACACCCAAATAGATCCATTTCTAGCTGGATGTACCCAAATATATATAAAATAAACAATTTCAGCCAACAAGTGCCAACTTTCACCCAAGCGGGGGCGAATTGGGTGAAATATAAAAATTTAAATTAAATCAGACTTGATTAAGTAAAGTTATAGAAAATGAAAGTAAGAGATATATCACCGTAGAATGCATAGCGATGTATACTGGTTTGGGCTTAACTCAGTGACCTACATCCAGTTCTCAGAGTGTTTCTAATTTCTCACTATCCTTCAAAGATTCTACGGGTTCTTAGTACCTCAGTACAATGTATCAAGCAATGAATAATCCTCTCCAGGACTCACTCCCCCTTACACGTAATTCAACCACCACACTCAAGGTCCCACTACCTTGAGATTTTACAGAGTTTGAAAGATATATCAAATAAAGACACTCAAAGAATTTTTATTGAGAACTAAGCAATAAATGAAATATGAATGTTTGTTGGCTTAGTCAGTCCTTCTGTATTAAATGCTCGCCTATATATAGGTAAACTTCATTAATGACCGTTGTGAGCATTCAAACTTTCCGCTAGATTGACTTGGAGCCGTTGGGGGATTTCTATTGAGATTGGAAGGCACAGCGAAAGAAATTAATCATTTAAAATTTTTCCCAATCCCGAACACGGATTTACCAACGACGTTTAAACCGAGTAGTTAGAATTGTACATTTACGGCTTTTTCTGTCTTTTCATTTTGATCTTCAGAAGCCAATTGCTCAGATCGACTCCCTCTACTGGTATCCACATAAAATGGATCCAACACCGATAGCGTGCTAGCTTCTCTAATGCCTCTCTAGGATTTTCTTGTGGCTCTCAATTTCTCTTCTTCCATAGGGGTTCTCTAACCCTTCGTTTTATAACTAAAGTAGGCCGTATTGGATCCTCAAAATTAATCTTAATTAATTTTGAAATCCGTTTTGGATTGAATAAATTTTATTTAATTAAATCTATCCAACAGATTTAATTTAACCTATTTATTTAATCTAAATAAAGAGCCAACAGATTTAATTTATCTTTATAAATTAAATTCGAGATATGATATCTCTATCAATGTTAGTTATTTAATTTATCAAATAAATTAAATATGAAACTAACACTAGTTAATAATATTATCATATGTATATAATATCATTATTATTTTTGAATTTATATCACACACACACACAAAATTCGTCCACCCTAGATTAAACATTGTATTAATTGAATCTTAGACACATCTTAGATTAAATGAATTTGGATATTATATATAGCTCGTGTTTGGCTATTCTTGTGTGTGACCCTGTAGGCCCATATGAAGTTGCAGTGGGTCAATAACTGTACTAGCCTATAAGTTGCAAGTGGCCTCTAGCAAGACATTACGACTACCCAATTCATATGAGGATCATTAACATGATGCAACCTATCATACAACTATGTCATGTCCCTTTTATCATACGATATTTTAGCCAAGGATGAGGCATGGATAATGTCATTCTCCTGTTCCTGGCCATTACTTTTCTAATTCTTGAGTAGTCTGACTTTAGAGATGGAAACTCCTTTCCATCATAGTATAGCCATATATTTCTCAAAATCACTCATCAAGGGGCCCAGTAATATCTCTCTACTAATATGAGGAACAAATCTCATCTTGACCATTCACATTCCTCTGCATGAAAACCACTAAACCCGATCGAAGCCTTTATCATCACCCGGTTAAAAGTGACTTTTGGCTAGGTCAAAGATTAACGACTCTCAGGTAAGAATCCATGATGATATCAAGTCAAATGACATTATGACGTGGTTATACATGAGATAAGCTTATGGCTTAATCCATCTAGCTCTCTTATAGTGGGTTGGTCTAGCACCTTATACTCTTACAAGTTCCTAAGACTTTGATTCGTATCTCCATACCTTATCAAAGTCATACTGGTCTTATTTTATCTTTGCTCCCACATAGATAACGGACAAGGGACATTTAGAACAATATTTATGATTCATCCAAGGATACAATTATCATAATAAACATGTGAATGAGATGATAACAAAATGAAGAAATTCATTAAATAACAATAATATTTAAAGCATAATGAGTGGCCCTTAGGGCACAATTTCCAACAATTTTGACATTAGGTTAGTTTTGAGTTTGCTACAAGAAATCTACAGACATACGTAATCCTCCTACTGTTTTGCTCTATTTTATGGTAGAGCATTTAATGCTTCTAACACCAAGCATGCTTTCAGAGAATTTTGAATTTGCTCCAAGATTCAAGCATCTGAAACTTATACATATATATGATTAGTAATATTGAATCAAGAAATAAGTAATAATCAATGATTAATAAACTTAATCGAGAGTTTCAATTTCAAAGAAAAGAAGACGATGAATTGTCACTTGAGTGGATCTTGGTTCACTTGAGTGAAAGCTAAGATAATAAAATGCACTCTTGATCTTATCAGAAGGTGACTTGCTAAAGTTTTACGAGTTTCAATATATCACTCAAGTGACATCTGCTCACTCGAATGATCTTTGTCTTTAACCTGCTGAGTTTTCGTGAGTTACTTGCACACAGATGGAGAGTGAACCTTTGTCACTCGAGTGGATACTTGTCACTTGAGTAAACTCCTGATGTAACTTGCTCATTTGCTACAAGTGACTTGAGGAATATATGCAAGTGACATACTTCACTCGAGTGATCACTTACTCACTCGAGTGGCTACTCTTCACAACCTTCAGAAATCCCGCGAGTGACTTTCTGAAACCTACAAGTGAGATCCTTCCACTCGAGTGAGCTTTCTTATAACTTTTAAAAGCCAGTGAGTGAACTCTTGTCACTCGAGTGAACTTCAATATAACTTTTATAATATCCGCAAGTGACTTGTAAAAACCTTTGCAGGTGATCTCTTATCACTGGAGTGGCCATTTATCCACTTGAGTGACCTCTTGACTCAACTCTCAGGGATCCCGCGAGTGACTTGCTAAGGTTATGCAGGTGAAGGCAAATCACTCGAGTGCTGACTTAACCACTCGAGTGATTTTGCATCACTCTTGAATTTTCAGCGAGTAACTTGTAAAATCACTAAAGGTTAATGATCATCACTTGAGTGAACTACCTATCACTCGAGTGATCATCTCAGATAACTGTAAATGAGTATCTTCTGATTCAACTTTCTTTCTAAAGTCATTTCTTTTACTTTAAACACTCAGAAACTCACTTCACTATCTTGAATCATAAAGTACTCATTGTTTATCAAGATTTGTTATCATCAAAACATATTTGAGAACTAACATTCTCCCCATTTTTGATGATGACAAAACTTGAATATGTTGAATATGTTTGGAAGCTTTACATTGTTTTTGAAAGAGAGATTTGAAATCAATAGCAAGTTGGAGTTAGCAAGAAACACTGAACAAGAAACACATATTAGCACGAACAAAAAATATATTAGACAATAAAAAGATAACTTAATACATCATGAAGTTTATAAATAAACTGCAATGCTTCAGAAAGTTAAATAGAGCATCATATCAGCGAACATATCAACAACTACTCTTTTCTCGTTTTGTCACAAGCAAAAAGGGAAGGGAAGGTAAAGGAAGAGGATGGAGGAGTATAGACAACCAAAGCAGTCATGGGGTCAAAGGAAGGAGATTAAGTGTCGGAGGAGGAAGTAGAGTGATGCTGAGGAGTAAAGGTAGGTTCAGGTTCAACATAAACAGCATTAGCGGAACTAGAGGAAGAATGGTGAGCAGGCACAACAGAGGTGGGAGAAGTAGAAGGTGGTGACAAGAATAGGAGTGGCAGAAGGTGGTGATGAAGGACCAGAAGACACAGGGATGCCCAAATGAGTGGTTAGAATAGTCTCCAATTGTTGCAATGTTGCAGTTTCATCTTTGAGTTCCTCAGAGAGGATGTTGTAGTTGTAGTTCAGGCCTTCAACTACAAGCTTGATCTGATAATCAATTTGGTTGATGAAAGCTTAATTGAACTTTTAGACCTTTTAGAAGAACGATTCTTGAGATTGTTCAATCTTGGTAAGTAGAGAATTGTGAGACGATTGGATAGCAGTCTGTATAACTTCTTGAAGATGAGCTTGCATGCTCCCCTTGAAGAAGGAAGGAGTAGCAGCAGGGGACCCTGCCTGAGCTGACTGTGCCTCATCTGCTCTAGAAGGTAAGGGTTCCATTCTCTTTATCTTTTATGGCTTCGACTGTCTAGTGGCCTCCTTAAATGATATCTTTATTCTAGCCAAGTGAACCTTCCTAAATCTCTCAATAGCCACCAGTTTCTCATCCGGAACTAAGTACCAGACATTGCGCAGAAAAGAGTATATATGAAACTAGTGTAGGAAAGGGAATAGTAGAGGTCACATTAGAATGAAACTTGAATTGTTACATCTAATCAAGAATCCACACAATTATATTCCTTGGTTCCTTGGAGAGAATAGAAGTGATAAGCATAAAATCTTGCCTGTAAAATGAGAAAAATTCTTCCCTCTGTTAACTAGGCTCCGGGAATAAATGTACCATACTAGACGGAATTAATCTCCTATATACCCTAAGGAAAATGTGAAAAGCCTAATTCTTCTCTGAGCTTCAGGGTACTAAATATATCAGCCTTAGTGAATTCTCTGAAAGGACTAGAAGGTATATTCTCAATGCCCAAATATGTATTGAGAAGATCAGTCGTAAGACGAATAGACTTCCCTCTCACAGTGGTTGTAAGAACATCCTCAACAATCTCACCATCCTTATCATTTTCATCAGCAATTTTCATGTTGAAATAAAATACTTTAACTATGATGGGAGAATATAGTTTTAATCTTCAAAAGAGGATAAAATTGGGCTAAATATTGAGAGAGATCAATATTGCACTAAGATTTCAACTTTTCCAGATCCACATAAATAGTGGGGCAAAATGATCTGTTACCATAATCAGTTTTGAAGGCAGTTGTATCAGATACCTTGAGTTCATTGGTAATAAAGTTTGGAGGAGGCACTGATGGCTAAGCTTCCTTGACCAACTCAGAGGGGGAAGTACTTGTAAAACTAGAAGCAGCCAGATTAGTCTGATTAGCAGAGGCTTCTTGAGACCGAGAGGCATACCAGGATTTATGTGGGACCTCTGACTGACTTTGTCCTTAGCTCTGAGATACAAACCTTTAGAATGTCGTATCGAGACTCGCCATAAATTGGCTGGCCTATATATCGGCATCTCAAGCAGAAATCTCTTTCTCTTTCCTTTTGCTGGAGTACACAGGTTTGGGAGCTGGTAGAGATACAATGGGTTCCTTAATTATAACCCCCTTCTCTTTCGGTATGGTCTCAAAAAATTGAACCTTTGGCTTGAACTTTGGACTCGAGGCGGATTTAGAGACTTTAGATTTCTTCAATGGAGGAGAAGAATCCTTACCTACTTCAGGTCACTTTGTTCTTTCCATTCTTATTGAAGTGTCATATTTGAGAGAGATTTTAGAGTGGATTAAGGGGGTGAAATTAGGGCTATCGATGAAGTAAAATGGAGGGAGCGAGAGGTTTTTAAAAACTGACAATAGTGTCAGAGAGAAGATGAAATGTTGGAAATAAAGAGTCTAGTGAAACAATTGAAACGGTCTAACGGATACAGGTAAGAAAATGAAAAGAGAAGTTCAAAGAATTTGAAAAGGAGATGAGAAGGCGCGAGGGGGGAAATGACTAGTCGTGACTGATATATTGCTTATATGAGTATTCACTTGAGTAGCTAAGGTATCACTCGAGTGAAAAAGCTTCACTCGGGTGAATCTATGTCACTCGAGTGTATTGTAAAATTAAAAACATAAATACCTCACTCGGGTGTGTAATGTGAACACTCGAGACTTCCTGAAGATTAACTTTTAGAGTTCACTTGAGTGATGTAGTTTCCACTCGAGTGATGATCTTTCTGACTTCATTTTCTTCTGATAAGTTCTTCTACACTCGTATGCCTAAGTGGCTCATTTGAGTGCTCCACTCGAGTGAGCTTTTCTTCACTTGGGTTTTGACTCAGGTCCTTCATTGTTTCCCTCAGCACTTGAGTGCTTAAGTTACTCACTTAAGTGCTCCACATGAATCAACTTCTTCTTTGCTTATATTATCACGTATTTTCCTGTGTTGAATTTCATTACCACTCGAGTTGACCAAGAATCACCTAAGTGAAAGTACTTCACTTTCATAATCACTTGAGTGCACTTTCAGGTTATCTCTTCTCCGTTTATCTCTGTTTCTTATTGTGATAACAGAGCATTCCTGCAAAACAAGTTTCTTGATACTCATATGCTTAAGTTAGTAATTAAATCATCAAAACATATTTAAAACTTAATTTTAATGGATAATTTAACTTACAACTCATTGGGATTTACCATTCTCAATTCTCTTCGTATATAAAGAAATTCATCTTTTGCTAATGATTTGGTGAATATATCAGCAAGTTGCAAGTATGTTGGTATAAATAATACTTTGACATCCTTCTTTTGAATATGATCTCTAATGAAGTGGTGCCTCACATCTATGTGCTTTGTCCTTAAATGTTGTATAGGATTCTTGGCTAAGCTAATTGTACTAGTATTGTTGCAGTAGATAGGAATCTCTTTGAGGAAGATGCCAAGATCTCATAGTTGCTGATTTAACCATCGTACTTGAGCACAACACCCTGAGATTGCTATGTATTCTACTTCTATTAAAGATAGTGATACATTAGCTTGTTTCTTGCTGAACCAAGAAACTACGACTCCTCCTAGGAATTGACATTGTTCACTTGTACTCTTTCTATCTGTCTTGTATCCACCTTGATTAGAGTCTGAGTAAGCAATTAGATACTCATTATCTCCCTTAGGATGCCATATCCTCAATTCTATTATGTTTGCAAGATATCGGAAGATTCCTTTTACTTTCTTGGCATAAGATTCCTTGAAACATGATTGAAATCGAGCACACATGCCAACACTAAATTGGATCTCAGGTCTGCTTGCAGTAAGGTAGAGCAATGATAAATCATTCCTCTATATTTGGTTATATCAAATGGCTTTCCTATATTGTCTGCATCTAGTAAGGTTTTTGAACTCATGGGGGTGTCAGCTCTACTGGCTTTACCATTCTATATTTCTTTAGCAGCTCCTTGAGATATTTAGTTTGGGAGATGAATATTCCATTCTTCCTTTATTTGATTTGCAAGCCAAGGAAGAATGTTAATTCACGTATCATAGACATCTCAAATTCTCCTTTCATAAGATCAGAAAATTCTTTGCACAAATAACATTAGTAGAGCCAAAAATAATATCATCAACATATATTTGTATTACTAATAACTTATTTTCTTTTCGTTTTAGAAACAAAGTTGTATCTACCCTTCCTCTGTCAAACCCATGATCATCGAGAAAATTTCTTAGCCTTTCATATCAAACTCTTAAAGCTTGTTTTAAACCATAAAGAGCTTTTCTTAATCTGTAGACATAATAAGGTTTAAAAAAATCTTTGAAACCAGGAGCTTATTCAACATAAACTTTCTCCGATATATAGCCATTGAGAAAAGCACTTTTTACATCCATTTGATAGAGTTTAAATCCTTTGATACAAGTAAAGGCTAAGAGAATACGTATGGCTTCCAATCTAGCTACTGGAGCATTCGTTTCCTTATAATCAATTCCTTCTTCCTGATTATAGCCTTTGGCCACCAATCTTGCCTTATTTCTGACAATGATTGTGGATTCATCAAGTTTGTTCTTAAATACCCATTTAGTGCTAATGACTGTATGATTTTTAGGCTGGGTTACTAGTCCCAAACTTGATTTCTTTTAAATTGATTAAGCTCTTTCTGCATTGCTATAACCCAATCATTATCTGATAGGGCTTCATCAATGTTAGAAGGTTTTAGATTAGAGATGAAAGCTGAGAAACTTACTTCATTAAGATACTCTTTCTAGTTTTTACTCCTTCAACATTGTCTATGACCTGGTCTATTGGGTGATTTCTAATGAATTTCCAAGCTTTAGGTTGATCAGAAGAAGTTAGTTGACAAGTATTTTCATTATGGTCAAAAGACTCATGAGAAGATTTTGAAACAATTTGATTTGATTCAGAACTAATCAACTCTAACTCATCATCAATGGTTTTGACAAAGGAATCAATTTCAGAAAATATGACATGAACATATTCTTCAACAACACAAGTTCATTTATTAAACACTCTATAAGCTTTACTTCTATTAGAATATCCTAAGAAAATACCTTCATTAGCTTTGAAATCAAATTTTCGTAAGTTATCCTTACCATTATTGTGAATAAAGCATTATAGCCAAAGATATGCAAATGACTGATGTTGGGTCTTCTTCCCTTGTAAAGCTCGTATGGAGTTTTTCCCAGTTTTGATCTGATATAGGCTCGGTTGAAGATGTAGCTGGCAGTACTCATTAGTCTTCCCATAATACTTGTGAAACCTCCTTTTCATTAAGCATTGCTCTCACCATTTTAGTTAGAACTTTGTTTTTTCTTTCTACAACACCATTTTGTTGAGGAGTTCTTGGTACAGAGAAGTTGTGATCAATTCCATGTATGTCACAGAATATTTGAAACACTTGGTTGTCAAATTCTCCTCAGTGTTCTGTTCTTATTGTTGTAATTGACATACCTTTCTCATTTTGTACTTTCTTGGCAAAGATAATGAATTCATTAAAAGTTTCATCTTTTGATGATAAGAAAATAGTCCATGTAAATCGTAAGAAATCATCAACAATAACCAAAGTATATAGGTTTCCCCTAAGACTCTTTACTCTTTCTTGCCTAACCAAATCCATGTGAAGCAGCTGTAAAGGTCTTTTTATTGATATTCATTTTTGGTTTTGAAAGACGATTTAGTCTGTTTTCCCTTTTGACAGGAATCATATACTAAATTGTTTTTAAAATGAAGTTTAGGCAAACCTATCACCAAATCCTTTTTGATAAGATTATCTAACTTATGTATTTTTATATGAGCTAGTCTTTTTTTCCAAAGCCAATTTTCATCATTGTTGCTTATAAAAAATATTTCAGACACATGATTATTGATATCAATAGTGTAGCAACTACCTTCTCTTCTAGCTTTGATCTTTACCTTTAGTTCATCCTTTTTTATAGACAGATCCTCTTTGCTTACTATAAGGCATTCCTTTGAGTCGAATACAATCCAATTATCTTTGTTAGCACTTTGACTAACACTCAAAAGGTTATGCATTAAACCTTCTACGTAGTAGACATCCTTGATTTGTATCCCATTTTCGACTCTAAGTTCACCAATCTCGGCAATTTTTCTAGTATGATCTCCACCAAACTTGACTTTGCCTCATTCTCTTAGAGTTATGGAGGTGAACCTTTCTATGTCTCCAGTCATGTGTGAAGAGCAACCACTATTAATGTACCATTTGTTGGTTTTTGACGCTCTCAAACATACCTACAGATAAAGATAATCAAGTTTTAGGTACCCATATTTTCTTAAGTCCTTTGTGGTTAGTACAGAATGTAGGAGGAGCATATGATCCTTTTGGAATCCACTTGTAAGTGCCTATAGGTTTTTCTCTTTTGTGGAAGTATGAGGAGGTATTATGTCCTTTTCTATTACAGTAGTTGTAAAGAGCAAAAGGATTGGATGAGTGAACAGACTTTTGAAAATAGTTCAAATATGATTTACCTCCCTTTTTCTTTTTCCCTTTTCCTTTGTCCTGGTCTGGATTGTAACCAATAGCAGATCTATCATTTGTAAAATTCTGAGCTTTTAGAATAACCTTGAGCATTTCACTACCTTTTATAAATTTCTCAAGGGTTCTATTAAGATCATAATTTTTCTTTTCTAAAACAAGAAAAAATTCACATGTTTTTATTGGAGTTTCTTTAAACTGAGATTCAAAGGCTTTCACCTTTTTCTTTGTAGCAACTAATTCTTTAACTATTTTTCCAAATTTAGAATGTAAAGCATTGTATTCAGTTAATAATTTATCATAAGAAGGTTCAGATTCGTTTACCTCTTCATTTTTAGATTCATCATGAGCTACGAGGAAAATGTTGGCCACTTCTTCTTCATTACTCTCTTCATCTGACGAACTGTCTCCCCAGATAGCAGAGACGTAAGCTTTCTTCTTAAAGTAGTTGCTTTTCTTTTTCTCTTTATTCTTCAATTATGGACATTCATATTAGATATGTTCAGGATTTTCACATTCATAACATATGATTTGGTCTCTTGATTCCTTTCTACTACTTGGGCATGCTTTATGAAACTTTTAAAATCCTTGATCCTTCTTGTAGAATTTTCTGAATCTTCGAACAATCATTATGAGCTTATCTTCTTCGTCTTTAGGTTCATTCATTTCTTTGGCTTCTTTTTCCTTGACTGTATTGAGTGCTACACTTTTCTTCTTGTTGTCATCGATTTCATTTAATTCTCGTTTGAATTTCATTTTTCCCTCGTATTCAGAGAAACTTTCGAACAATGCAACTACAGACTTCATTGATTCTCCTCTAGCTTTTTCTATAGTGGTAACCTTAGCCTCCCATTCCTTCATGAGAATATTTAAGATCTTTCTCACTTAGGTATTTTGTTCGTATGTTTTACTTAAAGCAGCCAGTTGATTTATCAGATGCGTATATATGAGTTCAAACTCATTTATACTTTCACCAAGCTTCATTCGGAGTAAGTCATATTCGGTGATCAAAGTGTTGACTCTATTTTCTTTAATTTCAAAGGTTCCTTCATATGCAATCTCCAATGCTTCCCACATTTCTTTTTTTATTAAGAGATTGCAAATCCGAAAATACTCCTTTTGACTGAGAGCACTCTAAATTATCAAGATAGCTTTGCTATTCAGAGTTACTAGTTTTTTGTCATCCTTATCGAACTTTGTAGGAGATTTTTGAACTGTTTGTTCTCCTACCTTTTTTATAGGGACATAATTCTCATTTTCAATGACTTGCCATAGCCCGTATTCTGTCGCCATGACAAACACTTTGAATTTTTCTTTTCAAAATGAAAAGTGTTCCCCGTTGAAGCCAGGAGACCTTGAAATAGAGGCACCATCATGCAATATTCTTTCCATGGATCCTTCTTAGGATGTTAATCCTAAAAAGAGAAGACTTATCTCTTATACCAAATGTTAGTGCCAACTTTTATCCAAGAGGGGGGTGAATTGGGTGAAATATAAAAATTTAAATTAAATCAGACTTGATTAAGTAAAACTATAGAAAATGAAAATAAGAGGGATATCACCGTAGAATACACAACGATATACACTGGTTCAGTCTTAACTTAGTGACCTACATCTAGTTCTTAGAGTGTCTTTGAGTTCTCACTATCTTTCCAAGACTCTACAGGTTCTTGGCACCTCAGTACAACGTATCAAGCAATGAATGATCCTCTCTAGGACTCACCCCCTTACACGTTATAATTCAACCACCACACTCAAGGTCCTACTACCTTGAGATTTTATAGAGTTTGAAAGATATATCATATAAAGACTCTCTTTCAGAGCATATATATGATCACTGAGGAACTATGGAAATATTAGAGAACTTTTACAGAGAACTAAGCAATAAATGAAATATGAATTTTCATTGGCTTCGTCAGTCCTTTTGTATTAAATGCTTGCCTATTTATAAGTGAACTTTATTAATCACCGTTGTAAGGGTTCAAACTTTCCATTAGATTGGCTTAAAGCCATTGGGGTATTTCGACGTTAGGTTGCTTTTGAGTCTGCTACAATAAATCTACAGACAAATGTAATCCTCTTGCTATTCTACTTTGTTTTATGGTTGAGCATTTAATGCTTCTGACACCAAGCATGCTTTTGAAGAATTTTGAATTTGCTCCAAGATTCAAGCATATGAAACTTATACATATATAAGATTAGTAATATTGAATCAAGAAATAAGTAATAATCAATGATTAATAAACTTAATTGAGAGTTTTAGTTTCAAAGAAAAGAAGACGATGAATTGTCACTTGAGTAGATCTTGGTTCACTTGAGTGGATCTAGGTTTACTTGAGTGAAAGCTAAGATAATAAAATATACTCTTAATCTTATCAGAAGGTGACTTGCTAGAGTATCATGAGTTGCAATATATTACTCAAGTAACATCTGTTCACTCAAATAATCTTTATCTTTAATCTGCTGAGTTTTTACAAGTTACTTGCATACAAATGGAGAGTGAACCTTTGCTACTCGAGTGGATACTTGTCACATGAGTGAACTCCTGATATAACTTTCTCATCTGCCGCAAGTGACTTGAGGAATATATGAAAGTGACATACTTCACTCGAGTGATCACTTACTCACTCGAGTAGCTGCTCTTTATAACCTTCAAAAATCCCGCGAGTGACTTTCTGAAACCTATAAGTGAGATCCTTCCACTCGAGTGGAAATTTGTCACTCGAGTGAGCTTTCTTATAACTTTTGAAAAACCAGCGAGTAACTTTTGAAAATTTTGCAAGTGAACTCTTATCACTCGAGTGAGCTCTTGTCACTCGAGTGAACTTCAATATAACTTTTATAATATCTGTGAGTGACTTGCAAAAACCTTTGCAAGTGATCTCTTATCACTCGAGTGGCTACTTATCTACTCAAGTGACCTCTTGACTCAACTCTTAGAGATCCCTCGAGTGACTTGCTGAGGTTATAGAGGTAAAGGAAAATCAATCGAGTGCTGACTTAGCCACTCGAGTGATTTTGGATCACTCTTGAATATTCAGCGAGTAACTTGCAAAATCATTGAAGGTTAAGGATCATCACTTTAGTGAATTACCTATCACTCGAGTGATCATCTTATATTACTACAAATGAGTATCTTCTGATCAAGTTTCTTTCCAAAGTCATTTCTTTTACTTCAAATACAGAGAAACTTACTTTACTATCTTGAATCATAAAGTACTCATTATTTTTTAAGATTTGTTATCATGAAAACAAATTTGAGAACTAACAACTTCCCCCCTCTTTTATATCCAAATTCCTTCATTGTGATCATGCCCAATGTACAAAACATTATCGTCATTGAATTGTGTTTCAGGTGATGACCTTTGGAAAGGATCATAATCATTGAATTCACCTCCTGCATCTTCATTTATTTTGTTTGATAACAAAACAATAGACCATTTTTTATTAGCAGGATCAGGAGCATAGAACATATGTTTAGCTTGAGAAGCAAAAAATGAAAGGCTCTTTTTTTTATATCTTTTCACTACTACATAAAATATATTTGACTACCCTATAAGACCTCCCTTTTTTAAAAAAGAGAAGTAAAAAGAAAACACAGTGGTATTTTCGTAATATAGGAGAGGGACTTTAAGTTTTAGGCATCCCAAGTATGGCTAGGGTTGCCTAAAGGGACCTTTAGGTATCCCTTTTAATTTTGGGGACGCCTAAAGGGTACCTTTAGGTGTTCCAATCCAAAAGGGATGCCTAAAGGGTACCTTTATGCATCCCAAAAATTAAAAAAGATGCCTAAAATATCATTAATGCCTTACTTTAGGCATCTCAAAATTTTTTAGGATGTCTAAGAGAGGCTTTAAAAGTCTAAAGCCTTGCTCTTGCAGGCTTTTGGCGTCCTAAATTGTTTTAGAACGCATAAGTAATTTTAAAAATATTATCAGTCAATAACTCAGTATTCTTGTCTCAGACTCTGCTTTAATTTCATCTTCTCTCAGCCTCTCATCATGTAATCTTACATTCATACCTTTCCAGAGGACTGCGTCTCTGCTATTCTCTCCTTCACTTCTCTGACAAACGCCACCATGTTCTACTCTGTCTCCTCCTCCCTCCATTCCCCGCCCTCTCTGACCTCCTTAGGCTATCATTCCTGCCCTTTGACTAACTTGACCTCCTTTCCCAGGTAGTCACCCCTCTTGTTTTCTCCTCCAAAATATACCTCTTTTTCGCTTTCTTCCCATCCACTTCTCATTGACGGTGGCTCCAAGGTAACCAACCCTGTTTACTTCTTAATTATTCCCACTCATCGTGTCTTTTAGTTTCAAAATGTTGTGTGCTGCAGAGCTTCCAATTAGACAAGTCTTTTGGTAAAAAAAGGTTGCATTTTTTCTAGTAAAAAGGTTGCATCTTTTTAGTTTTGAAATGTTGTGTTTTGCAGATCTGGACACCTGTGCCCAAATCATGGTCTATATTTGTAAACTTCCTCGATATCCTGTTAGCTATATTAGGTTGAACTGGTAAGCCTGAATAGTACAATATAAATGAATGGTTTATTTACAGGTTCTCGGTAGTGGCTCATCTCAGAACAGCGAGCATACAGTCTTGATAATGTAGCTTCAGAAAGTGGGAGACATGGTGAGCGAGAAAGATGAAAGGAAGAAGAAGATAGAGAAGCAGGACCCATTCCAATAAGCATACCAACTTTTTGACTAAGAACATACCAACTTTTTGACTAAGAGAAGCCAATAAAATTCGGACACTTGTCTTCAATAACTGCAACATAGAAAAATGTTAGGACACTAAAGCAATTTAATTTTTCTTAAAAAAAATTTTCAATGTCCATTAAAAAAAGGGACTCCGTAGTTCACTTTAGGCATCCCTTTTACAGAAAAGGATGGCTAAAGTTCCACTTTAGGCGTCCCTTACTTAATGGACGTTATTGTCATTATTTACTATGTCGCTCACATAGACGTCCCCTTAAAAAAGGAAGTTAAAAGTATTTTATATAGTAGTGTTTCTTGTTCAAATTCAATTGCATTAACCCTAACTCATCCACTTTTAAAGAATTATTATTGTCAACCCACTTGCAACCGAAAACCAAAACATAAAATCCTACATAATCCAACTCCCAAATTGCTCAACTACCCCAAAGTATAACATATTTGCATAGATATGATTTTTATCTTTTTCACTAGATACATATATGGTGTTAACAATAACAATTACCCCAATATTTTGTATTTCACTTTAGGCATCTTCCTCTTTAGTGTAAAAGATGTATACATTGATGAAGTAGCTTGAGAAAGAAAGCACATGTATGTTCAGATCACAAGCCAAGAACATTACTTTCTCCATAACTGAATTATGATCAGTATTGTACTTGTCATCTATGTGCTGCTTTAACCATACTATGAATTGTTTATTATGTTCTTTGCTATACCAACTCTATACTATGTTAGGGTTTCCCCTCTTAAGCTAATCCATATGAATACCTACATATTCGTCAATCTCTTTGGAGTTGTGAAGTACGTATAGGTGTGCTTGCTCTCACTATTGGTTTGAAATAGCAATAATTTTATTTCCCATCAACCCTCATCCAAATATCTTTCCTTTATGCTGAGATACTGGAAAGCCAATATAACATGCATCTTTCATGTAATTGGTATAGTATTTAGCCACCTTTTCACAAATGTATCATTCAACAATGGAACCCTCTAGCCGGTTCCAGTTTTTCACATACCCTTTCAAGTCCTTCATTTTGCACTCGACTGGATACATCCATCTCATATAAACTTTGCCACATAGTTGTACCTCTATAACCATGAGAACAGTTAGGTGCATTATTATGTCAAAGAAAGTTGGAAGGAAAAACATCCCAGCTCACACCTTAATCATGATTCAGGTTTGTAACCTTGGTAATTTATTAGGGTCAATCACCCTACTATACAATGACTTGAAGAAGAAATATAGCTTTGTGACCTTAGCTCGCATCTTATTAGGTAAACTACCTTATATTGCTATCGGAATAAATTTTTCCATCAACACATGGAAATAATATGATTTTGTACCCTTCAGTTTCAAGTCTTTCATTATTAACACAAGGTTGCTAATGTTTTACTACTAACCCTCTAGTACCTTCACTGAAGCAAGAAACTCATAAAAACTTCTTTTTTCTTGTTTAGATAGTGTGAAAGCCGATAGGCAAAGGAATGTATGAGAACCCCTCTCCTCCGGTACCATGTCCTCCCTTAATCTTATCTCAACCATGTCTAGTCTTGTATTTATGCCATCCTTCATCTTCATAGGAATATGGAGCAACGATTGCCCCCGCAAGTGTATGTACTGGGATCCATGTAGTAATAATCCCAGAGTATTTTGGGGTCATACCCACATGAAGGTTGTAATTTACTAATTCAAATGAGTTTTGAGTAAGAAGAAAAAAAGGATGAGAATATTTATGAGAATATAATAATCACTTAAAGAGTTAGGTTCAAGATTTCATCTACAAGTTGCTAATTATAGTGACAAACTATTCCTAAAGTGTCCTAATATTCTTTTGAATTATTAGTCCCTTTTTAATTAATGTTGAGCTTGTTCCCACGACAGTCATACAACTAATTAAGCCATGAAGCTATAATTTTATCACTACAAATATCTAGAACTATCCTTAGTCTAAATAATTTTTGTCTATTTCTCTAGATGTAGTTTCTCCCTTCACCTCCCAATCCATTGAGATCACCCATTTATTAGATTCTATGGTGGCTAGCCAAAACAATCTATATGAAGAATAAGAGAAATAGATATAATTAAAATAAAATAAAAAGTATTCATAAATGGAAATTAATAAAGAGTTAAACAAAATTCAAAAGAAACTAGCTTCTCTATTAGGCTCATGAAGAATATTGCTCGTGAAGTTTATAAAGTAGTGATTGTGTCTCAAGGGTGACTCATAAAGCCTCTATTTATACCTCAAGTTACTTCTTGGTGTGAGACTCTTTGATATATCTATATATATGATATCTGATTTTATCTATCATCCATGTTATATCTTTTCATGCTTTTTGGATTTGGCAAAAATTACGGTTTAGGACCTATTCAATCAGCTCTCTCCATATTTTACAGAAATTACGATTTAGGACCCCCGCTTCTCCATATATCTTCGCACTTGCCTTCTTTTTCTCTTAGCATTTTGGAGAAAATCATACTTGACGACCCTATGCCTTCAAGATATTATATTGTCTACAAAATAAAAGATATATGAGTAGATTTTATAGAAATATTAATTTTTATCCTTAAAATTGGATTTAAGAGAATGTGTATGTGTGTAACCAATTAAATAGATATATAATATTTATAAATTTGACCTAATATAATTCAAAATCTACATCTCTTTAATTATAAAATATGCACTTATCAAGTAACGTTCCAAAAAGACTTACACACATTTTTCTCAATATGTAAGATATCAAGAAAATGTATAATATTAAGGGAACTCCAATATAACAGATTGAAGAAAATAGACATTTTCTTCCACCTACTTTTCCCAATATATTTCCCAAATGAATTTCAAAATTTACAGTCCATATGTTTCATTTTTTCAAAAACCTCCTCACTAGTCAAAGATTCAGATGTCATCATTTCATCTGTTTCCCCATTGAAGTATTTTCTTATATAGTGATATGGATGAGCCTTTTACAACCATATGCGATGTCCCATATAGGAATTCTTCATACCATGCTTTAACTTGATCGTCTGTTTACCTACTTCACAAATCAAACATCCAGGTTGGCCTTTAATGTTGTACCCTAACAAATTACCATACGCAGGAAAGTCATTAATTGTGCCAAACAACATGGACTTCATATTGAATATTTCTTTTCGGTGAGCATCATGTATAGCCTTCCCTTTGTCCCATAACTTCTTAAAGTCTTTAATTAGTGGCACAAGATATACATCTATGTCATTCCTTGGTTACCTTGGCCCTAAGATTAGAATTGACAACATCATATAATTCCATTTTATTAAGAGCCAGGAAGGGAGGTTATATATAAACAACATAACTGGCCATGTACTGTGAGTACTGCTTTGCATCCTAAATAGGTTCATCCCATCAGTAGCCAATGCTCGGCAGAGGTTTCTTGGTTCTTCAACAAATTTAGGATACTCTAAGTTAAACTTACTCCATTTCGCAGAGTCTGCAGGATGCTTGTCTTGAATCCTTTCATTTGCATGACACCTTAAATGTTTTGCAACAATTGCATTACTATACAAGCGTTAAAATCTAGGTATAATTGGAAAATACCATAGCGCCTTCTTTGGACTTTTCCTATTCGCTTAGTAGTATGAGGTAGAACACAAATGACACTTTGTTAATGATTCATATTCTTTTCTGAACAAAATATAATCATTGGGGCAAGCATGTATCTTTTCATAACTCAAGCTAGTGGTGCACATGTTTTACATTATAAGTCTTGGTTGGCATATCATTTCTCGGTGGTAGCATTCTTGTCAAAATCACAAGCAATTTTGTGAAGCCTGAGTCATTCAACCCATATTTTGCTTTCCAATTGTACAAGTTCAACACTATAGATAATAATGTGAACTTAATACAGTTCTCATACAAAGGCTTCTCTGCATTTCTCTTCATCATCTCAAACTTTTCTGGGCATTCATTGAATTTCGCTTCAATTACATCGATCATATCTTGAAGATGATAAGCCTTAAATGTACTTATGTTGAAGTTAGGTGATTTACAACTTTCCAAATTCGGCAGACTAGTATTACTGCCCACATCCTTCTCCCTATGTTTTGTCTAATAGAAACCATTCTGATCAATTCCATATATCACTTAGTATAACTTCAATTGTTTGGATCAACACGCTTCATAATGCCACACTTGACGCAATTACAAATAATCAAACCATGATCATCACCATTATTGTGAATTGCAAACCTTATGAAATCCCCCACCTTATCTCAGTACTCCTTTGGTAGATGATTGGCAGACATCTATTCTTTATTTGTAATCTCTATCTAGAGCATATGCAAAAAATAATCTTTACATACTCTTTACCCAAATCAATACTAACAAATAAAAACTTTAGTAACAACAAACACTTAAAATCAGTGGCAAAATCCTATGCACATACAAAACCACTAAAAAAAATACTTACATACTCTTTACCCAAATCAATACTAACAAATAACAACTTTAGTAACAATAAACACTTAAACTTAGTGGAAAAGCCCTATACACATACAAAATCACTCAAAAAAATAATCTTTACATACTCTTTACCCAAATCAATATTCAAGAATGAGATAAAAAACCACTAGTATGAGAAAATAAACTAAACTCGCCTTTAGAAAGAAGAGAAAAGTTCAAAGTCCCTACCTATGAACCCCAAAAGAAGAAATGACAAACCTACTCCAAAAACACAAGAAACCCATAAACCCACAAATGCGACAAAGGCGAGCTATGGAGGAGAATGGCGGAGGAAAAAGGAGTAAAACCACCAAGGGAGTGATGGAGGATAGCAAAATGGTGGTAGAGAAGCCATAATGGAGTCGTCAAAGGTGTTAGAAGTGAGCTCTTTGTAACTTTGTAAGTTTCAAATGTTAAAAATAGGTTTGGGTGGGGTTTTTAAAAGAGTATTAAACAACTGCTAAGTATATTATATTTAATGGTCATTTTTGAACACCTATCAAATATACATAATCAATATTTGACAGTTTTTCACAAACAACCGTCAAATGAAAGATACCATTTTCTCCAAAATAAAAACCAAACTAATATATAACGGTTTAAGTATAAAACCATTAAATATTTTCTCATATACTTAATGGTTATTTTAAAAAGTTGTTATGTATTTCATTCTTGAAACTCATCCGCTACATATTTAACAGTTTCATTAAAATAGTTAAGATGGAGCATCAAATATAGATAAATCTATAGTAGTGCTTAGTGAGGCCTTGATATGCACATTGCTATGGTAATAAATAATGGGCACACGTAAAAAATTTCCATAATATATGGCAATGCTTGCATAATACATAATGGTCTCATTTTGACAACTATTATTTATTCAGTAACATACATAATAATTTTTATGTAAGAACTGTGATTTTGAATAATAATAAATAATTGTCTCATATGGACAACCGTTATTTATTTAGTAACATAAATAATGGTTTATAAATAAGAATCGTGAATGTTTACAATACATGACAGTTTTTATACAATAACCATGATATATGGATATAAAATTCTTCAAGTGAGAGTTTTGAGCTAATTGGACTCATATGTATATAATAGAATAATACCTTTCACAACAAGTTGCTATTCAATTTGGGATGGATCAAGACATTCTAGGCTTTGTGGGAAAATTAATCTGTTGGTCCTTATAGTCTTAGCTAAGTTGTAACTTAGTCCTTAAATTTTCACTCAATGCAACTTAGACTCTATGATGAATGAATGCAATATACTAAAACTAACTAGTTGGCATATAAAAGATTAATCCAGTCAATATTTCAATTGAAACTTGGTTAACCTAGGAGTCAAATAAATTGACTCCCTGGCAAAGGCGCCATTAATTTAAAACCTTGAGACACCTCAGGTTAAATTAAAATAAACTAAATTATATAGTGAAGGGTACAACTCAGATCGTGTTTTCTTAAAGAGCCTTTTATTTAATTCCTTGGCTATACTAATTGACAGAAATATTGAAAGGGGTTTGAAATTGATTTTTTTAATGATGGAAAATAACCTAAACTACTATGTATATATATATATATATATTAAAATTCTAATAAGATGATGACTGAGAAAGTTAAATTGGATTTAGGGCATGATATGATGGAATGCTCCTTGGAAGTGAACCTATGGCTATCCTAGCTTGCACAATGATGTGGGAATTAATTAAAGCACTAAGTCTAATTAAAAACCCCAAACACGGTTTGAGTCAATTGATTGTTAAGAAATAATTGTCCTAAACGCTAGATAACAACCACTTATTAAGGAATTTTTAGAAACCATTTGGTGTGTAATTTAAATTAAGTTAATAAAATTTGTTTCCTTAACTATGAATGCTCACGGAGACACTCAATAGCAACATAAATCAATTACCTTATCTAACAACGTGTTAAACTCCTCAGAAATTTGATAGTTAATAAAGTGCCGATGCATAGTTCAATAGGCATACATAAATAGCATGAACATACTAATATAAAATTCTTGATTATATTACAGGAATTCCCCATAGGGTTTGTACATAGTCAATTACAAAACCCGAAAGTACATAAAGAGTATAAAGATAACTAACAAAAACAAATTCTTTATCAGATCCGGATCCTTCAGTGGCTAGTGTCTACCTCTTTACCTTTGAGCCACTACTTCTTGCTGAATAAATTTTAATTTTTGGAAAGGGGTGAGATTCAATTGAATCTTAGTAGTAACAAGCAGTCAATCATATAAAATTTGAAAGGTAAACATGCAAAGTAGCATATATGATGCAACAAATAGTAATACTGTATACATGTCTCTCAAACAATGTTCAAGAATAAAGTGATGATTTTGTCAGGATCAAAATGATTACCTGAACCCTACTTGTTACATCATGATCATATAAATGTTCTAGAGCAGGCAACAACCTGTCCATACTTGTCTCAATACTATTTTGAAGCAGGAAACAACCTGTTCGTTTCGCTTCAAGCTGGGTCCTACTAGCCTCATGGTACTTGTGTTGTTCCCATGGGATGATACTTATGCTTTCCCACACCTAGCGAGGAATTATGCCACACAGGCTTCTTATTGGCCTACTTAGACTGGGTACCTACCGGCCCTAGAGGTGCTTGTGGTTTTCCCTCAGGATGGTACTTGTGCTTTCCCACACCCAGCTCTAGGATTTACCGCCATTCATATATCATTGCACAAAGTATTGAAAAAATGCATATTAACAATTACATAAAATATGAGAGATGGAGTTATTACCTTATTCCTTTCCTCACTTAGCTAGTATGGGTCGTTAATTTTTCGGTCCAGCTTGGCAAATATCAAATCCTAAAATTCCCTAATTAATAACAAATGAGTTATTACTCATTCATACCTTATTTTAAGATTTATAAGTTGGTTATTTTTACTAAAAAACGTGTAATTATTAAAATGCCCCTAGAGAAATCGATCTAATGCCCTTTATACCCCGTCTATTTGTACTTTTCCAAAAATTATAACCCGGGCTATTCCCTCAAAATTTTACTTGTAGAATCCATTTTTGACCTCAGTTTTGACAAAATCACACTAAATTTCCAATTTTACCCTTGGCAGCCACCAATTAATGTTTTAGGGGCAAAATTGTCATTTCACACCATAAAGCCTTCATACTCCATAATTCACATGTTTCCTACACAATTTTTCATTCTACACACAATGGAACCATTAAATCCATCAAATTTTAGTCCTAACCACCTGTTCCTTCCGTGGCCAAAAGCTTACACATTTTAGGGAAATTGAACTTTTTTTCAATTTCCAACCAATCAAACATCTTCTTTTCACTTCTAATCACTTATTTAACCACTTAAACACCATTTGAACATAATTATTGTCAATTTGGTCAGAATTTCCCCTTAGGGTTTGAGCATTCCAAATCACAAAATTCAACCAATACAAGCTAGTAACCAACCACAACATCAAGAACAACCTTAAATCATCAAAATTCATCAAGTTCTTAAGCTTACCTTACTTTCTCCTCTTTTCTCTCTCTAGGCCGTGCACCTTCCCTCTCTCTTCTCCTTGATTTTCTTCTTCTTAACATGATTTCAAGAAGGATATATGAGTTAGGGAAATTTTACAAGTGATTGGTGACAAGAATACTTGAATCTTGCTACTACTTAACTTGATTTTTCTTCTTGCTTTCTCTTGTCTCCTCCTTCTTCTTATTTTTCCCTAGCTCTTTCTCTCTTTCTCTCTTATTGCTAGCCGAAAATACGGCCATGATATGTTGAAATGAGTGTTTAAATTATCTTCTTCTATCTCCTTAATTTTTATTATATTTTACTGTAAAATCTTAACACTTGGCATTTTCTTACTCTTTATTTTTTCCATATGTCCTCTTTTGCTTCCAAATGTCCATATATATGTTCCAATCATATTTTACCATTTTAGATTCCCTTCTTGGCTTACTTTCTTCACCATTTAAGGGAAAAATATTGGCTTTTATTTTAATTAGGAAAATGACTATGTTACCCTTACATTTTTTTGAATTTTTGGAACCAATTGCCATTTTCTTCTTTCCTTTTCTTTTGACTGAAATTTTCATTGTTTATTAGGCCAAAAATTGTGCTCTTTCATACTTAATTTTAGGCTTCCATGTTAAGCCTTTGCTAGGATAAACATTGGGCTTTTGTCATTCTTGGCCAAAAATTTCATATAATCACTATTTCCACTATTTTAGCTATCTCAAGTGCACCAAAATTTACCATTTTACTCCATTGAATACAATTAAATGTACAAGGCATTTTGGTGATTAAATTTGGGATATTACATCTCTCCCCCCATTAATAAAATTTTATCCTCAAAATGCGTTACACAAACATATTCATGAACTTCGGGTAACGTTTTTGCATGTCTTCTTCCATCTCCCAAGTAGCTTCTTTAGGAGATAACCCTTTCCAGAATACTTTTACAAATGGAATACACTTGTGTTTGAGTTTTTTTTCCTGTTGATCAATAATCTGGTCAGGCTCAACCTTATACGTGAGATTGTCTCGCATATCCACATTCTCATACTCAATTGCGTGCTCAAGATCAAGTTGATACTTCTTCAATTAGGAGACATGGAAGACATCATGCAATTTGCTTAAATTTGGGGGTAAGGCTATTTGGTACACTACTGGTCCAATTCTCGTTAAGATTTCAAATGGACCAATATTCCTAGGGCTTAATTTCTTTGTTTTCAACGCCCTACCAATCCCAGTAACTGGTGAAATCTTTAGAAACACATGGTCTCCAATTGTAAACTCTAAATGCTTTCACCTCTTATCTGCATAACTCTTCTATCTATTTTGAGCAACTAACAATCTTTTCTTAATCAGTTTAATCTGCTCTGTCGTCTGATTGATTATATCCAGCCCATATATCTTTCTCTCAGATAGTTCTACCTAGTATATTGACGATTGACTTTTCCTTCCATACAATGCTTTATATAAAGCCATTTGAATACTTGAATGATAACTATTGTTATATGCAAATTCTGCTAGAGGAAGGTAGGCTGTACTTTGAAATCCAATACACATGCTCTCAGCATATCTTCTAGCTTTTGTATTGTTCTCTTTATTTGTCCGTCTGTTTGAGGATGATAGGCTGTATTAAATCTGAGTTTGGTACCAAAAGCCTTGTGTAATGACTTTCAACACTTGGAGGTAAGCTGAGGATCTCGATAAGAAATTATGATCTTTGGTGTACCATATAGTCGAACAATCTCCTTAATACAGATCTTTACTAGCTTATCAGGAGAATAGTGGATACTGATCAGTAGGAAATGGGTTGTCTTCGTGAATCGATCAATAATTACCCATATTGCGTAATGATTTCTAACATTTGGTAGTCCTATTATAAAATCCATAGTGATACTTTCCCATTTCTACTTAGGAATCTCAGGGTTTTGTAGAAGCCCTGATGGTCATTGATGCTTAACTTTCACTTTTTGATAGGTGAGACAACGAGCCACAAATTCTATCACATCTCTTTTCATCCTTGGCCACCAATACATGGACTTTAAGTCATAATACATTTTAATTGCTCCTAGATGCAAGGTATACTTACTCTTGTGTGCCTCATCTAGGATCTGCTTTCTCAATTTAGCTTGTGGTAGAATATATATTCGCTTTCTGTATCTAACTAATCCACTTGATGACAAGTCATATTCCTGAGTTTCACCCTTTTCAATCATGCTTCTCATATATTGTGCCCTTTCATCTTGTAACTGAGCTTCCTCAATTGTTGTTCACAAATCATTCTCTACCTGACTAACACTACTACAACTTATCAAAATTTAGTTAGATAGATTAAAATCTCTGAAATTCTTGATCATGTTTTGCTCTTGTATCATTAGGGCTGCTACCTACACCATCTTATGGCTTAATGTATGTACAACTACATTAGCCTTCCCTGGATGATATTTAATTTCTAGGTTGTAATCTTTAAGTAACTCTATCCATATGTGCTGCCTTATGTTTAACATTTTCTGTTCATACAAGTATTTTAAACTCTTGTGGCCATAGTATAGCTTTACGGTTGCTCCATAGAGATAATGTCTCCAGATTTTCAATGCAAATACAATTACTGCTAACTCAAGATCATAAGTGAGATAATTTAGTTCGTGAGGCTTCAGCTGATGGGAGGCATGTGCCATAACTTTACACTACTACATCAGGACATATCCCAATCCATGCTTGCTCGCATCACTGTAGACCACAAAGGTCGACTGTAGATCAGGGATTATCAGCACTGGTACTATTTCTAATTTCTTCTTCAGCTCTATGAAGCTCTTCTCACAACTTTCATCTGAAACAAAATGTTGAGTCTTTCGTGTCAACCTTGTCAAAGGTAATGCTATTCTTGAGAAATTATGTATAAACCACTTGTAATAACTAGTAAGACCTAGAAAACTAGGTATTTCAGCAACATTCTCTGGTCTTTTCCAATTCAGTATTGCTTTCACTTTGATAGGATCTATCAATACCCTTTCTTATGAGACTATATGGCCTAGGAATTTAACTTTCGAAAGCTAAAACTCATACTTGCTTAGCTTGGCATAGAGTTGTTTATCTCTCAAAATGCCTAACTCCGTTCTCAAATGCTCTTTATACTTTGCTTTGCTTCAAGAATACACAAGAATATCATCAATGAAGATACAAATTGGTCTAAATAAGGACAAAAAAATTCAATTCATGTAGTCCATGAACACTGCAGGTGTATTGGTTAGCCCAAATGGCATTACCAGAAATTTGTAATGCCTATGTCTAGTTTTGAATACGGTCTTCGGTACATCCTCTACTTTTACCTGAAGCTGATGATACCCTGACCTCAAATCAATTTTTGAGAATATGCATGAACCGGACAATTGATTTAGAAAGCCATCAATTTTGGGAAGTGGATACTTATTCTTTACGATCACCTTATTTAGCTCACTGTAGTCAATACAAAGACGCAGGCTTCCATCTCTCTTTTTAACAAAAAGCACTGGAGCTCCCCATGGTGAGACACTGGGTCTAATAAACTCTTTCTCTAATAACTCGTCAATCTACTTTTTCAGCTTTGCCATTTTATTTGGAGCCCTTCTGTATGGAGCTTTGGATATTGGTTCCACTCTAGTCTTAGTCTCAATCACAAATTACACTTCCCTTTTCGGAGGTAATCTACTGATATCTTTTAGAAACACCTCTAGAAACTCATTTACCATAGGGACATTCTCAAGTGCCACTCCAGTTTTGGACTGCACAGAAAAGATCACCATATATCCCTGACAACCTTTATGCAAATATCTTTCAGCTTCAACTACTAAAAGGAAATTAAGGTTGACTTCTGGACTGGTATGTGGTTGCAGATTAAGATAAAGAACCCTTTTTCCTCTGCAATCCAACATAATGTTATTAGCCATTAACCAATCAATACCTATAATTACTTCTAGTTTATGCAGTGGTAGACAGATCAAATCCACTGTCGATTCATATCCCTCAACATTTATGATACAATTTAAATAGACCTTAACAGTAATAGATCGAGCAACCGTGGGAGTTGACACTACTAGATCATATGGTAATTGATGCACTCTCAGGCCTAGTCGTCTCACACAGTCATATTCAATGAACAAATGACTAGCACCTTAGTTATACAATACTTGTACATAATTACCATTAAGCACAATCATACATTGGATTAACTCAAGAGATTTCCTAGCTTCCTCTTGTAACATAGAAAAAACTCTACCTTGAGCTCTCTACCTTGGCTCTCCTGCTCTTTACTACTGATGTGGAAAATTGATAGCAATGTGCCTCGATTGATGACAATTAAAACATATTGGAGGTATGGGTGGGGCATTATACTATCTTCCCTGATGGTGGGGGCTTTCCGCAATCCAACAAGTTCTATTCCCAAAGGGTCTTAAATTGCTGCTGTTATCAGGTTGGTACGGCTTCTTGTTATTCCCTTTGGATGATCCTTCTAGAATTTTATGCTTATAGGAAGCATTCCAACTGCTTAATAACCCTTTACTATTAGGATTCATACCCGTTTACAAGTTCAACAAGTTACTCTCAGTAATTCAATACTCCTCTATTGCTTTGTTAAACTCAATGAATTGTTTGGATACTAACTTTTCTTTTAGCTCCGGCCTTAACCCCCAAATCATCATAGCCTTCATCATCCTGATACCCTAAGTATGAAGAGTATCGAGATAACCGAATGTATCAGGTAAGATATTCATCAAAACTTTCTTTCTCATCTTGCTGGATGGTCAGGAACTCAGTTTCCTTAATAATCCAAACTGACCGAGGAAAATATGTTTCATTAAACTATTCTTGGAAATATTCCCAGGTGAGAGGGATATTCCGCGCCTGCATGATTATTTCGGTGTTTTTCCACCACTTGTTACTGTCGTCCTCTAGTTTGTAAATTGCCAACTGTGCTTTTATGTCATTCGGACATTCCAGGATCCTAAAGATTTTCTCTAGATGAGATAACTAGTCCTCTACTGCTTGTGGATCAAATTTCCCTCAGAAGGCAGGTAGTCCCTGCTAACTGAATTTTGTTACCCATGATTGTAAACTCTCAGGTTCAACCGTAAATCTGATTGGAGGTTGTTCCTGTATAGGATTCCCAGGATGATTGGGCGTATTCACCAGTTCAACAGGTTTATTAGCTCTTTCCCTATCTACCTCCTGTTTTTGTTACACTTCATGCTGCTCATTTCTCAAGTCATGAATCATGGTACGCTACTTTGTGAGCATGCGCAATATCTGTTCTATCGAGTTGGGTCTTGCTCCCTGCCCCCGGCCCGTACCTCTTCCTCCACATCTTACCATCTTTATAATTTACTATATTGAAATAAGGAAGAGATAAATTTAATATATATATGTAAGGTCATTTTTGTCATTTCATAAAATTTTTGGTACACACATAGTTCAAACATAACATACAACAGACATTCAAAGTAGTTCAGGGAAAGATTCTAATAATATACAACATAAAAATCACTATACAACATGTTTTATTACATATCTTAACATTCCCAAAAAAACCTTCCTATGGGGTCACGCATCCTTCCATTTCCCTTGGCCTAGTATGCTTAACTTTATTGTACTAATAAAAAAAACTGATACTGGCTCTAACCATCTTTGAGCATCGGTACCCTGTGATTGTCCACATCCTAATTAGTCATGTCAACCATCTCCGGATGACCAAAAATTATATATAAGTCATATATCAGTCAAGGTATATATATCATAGTATGAAATTTGTCATATGGTCTTTGAACTCTGGGAAGCTATCCCTCTGGCCCTGCTCCAAAATAACATTCTCCTTCTGGACCTAAAACACTATATCTGGAAAAAAATATAGTGTATTTCGAATCCAATAATCGTCAGGGAACTCTATGCCGAAGAACCCCTGGTCCCAGTATAGTGTATCTATATCATATAATAACTGCCCGTACCGAGTCATCGGAGTGTCACGTATACGGAGGGTCTACATATATAAGTATTGATGTATTCCTATAATTTCCCATCCAGTCGTAAATCATGTCTTATGTACAAAGGGTTCGCCTTGGAGCTGGCAACACTGTATTAGTCTGTCTCGGATCAGTCTTATAGTGGATGCTCTGTATCACAGACAGAAGAACTAGTCATTGGCTCCGGCCTAGGCTGGGGTCCATAGAATGGTCTTGGTTGTACATGCTTCCTTAGGGTATGAAGTACCCTAGGGCCTCTCCTACCTTGACGCGATTGTGCTTGTTATCCCTTAGAGGGTTGATTCACAGATGGTGGGGATCGCTCCTGTGACATTGCCCTCTGATCATGATTCCTTTCATAACATAATCAAGATCATATTAGTATACCATTATGTTATTCCCAAAATCGCATGATCTGATACCAAAAATGTCAAACCACTCAGAAATTCAACATTTAATAAAGTACCAACGAAGAGTTCAATATGCATACAGAAATAGCATAAACATACTGATATAAAATTCTTTATTATATTACAGGAATTCCCCATAGGGTTTGAACACAGTCAATTACAAAATCAAAAGTATATAAAAAGTACAAAGATAACCAACAAAATAAATTTTTCATCAGACCCGAATCCTTCAATGGCCAATATCCAACTTTTTGCCTTTAGAGACGCTACTTCTTATTGACTAAATTTAATTTTTGGAAACGGGTGAGATTCAATTGAATCTCAGTAGTAGCAAGCAGTCAATCATATAAAATCTGAAAGGTAAACATACAAAACAACAAATATGATGCAACAAATAGTAATGTTGTGCACATGTTTGTCAAACATTATTTAAGAACAAAGTGATGATTTTGTCCAAATCAAAATGATCGCCTGAACCTTACTTGTTACATCGTGATCATATCAATGTTCTGAAGCAGGAAACAAGCTGTTTGTACTTGTCTCAATACTATTTTAGAGCAGGCAACAACCTGTCCATATTCGCCTCAAGCTGGGTCCCACTGGCCTCATGGTACTTATGTTGTTCCCATGGGGTGGTACTTGTGCTTTCCCACACCTAGCGAGGAATTATGCCACACAGGCTTCTCATTGGCCTACCTAGACAAGATACCTGCCAGCCCTAAAGGTTCTTGTTCTTTTCCGTCAGGGTAGTACTTATGCTTTCCTACACCCAGCTCTAGAATTTACCACCATTCACATATCATTGCATAGAACATGGCAAAAAATGCATATTAACAATTACATAGAATATAAGAGATAGAGTTATTACCTTATTTCTTTCCACACCTAGCTAATGTTATAACATCCTTATTTTTTAGGATATAATTATAGATTTAAAGATAATTATGAATTTAGTAGTAATTTTTGGGATAAAAAGAAAAAAAGAGGGATTTGGTTAAAATATGTAAAAAAAATTAATTATTACTTTTAAATAATATATATATATATATATATATATATATATAGTCAAAGTTGGGGGCGCCAAATTCACCTAACAAGAGAAAAGGGGGGCACCCCCTTTTCATCAAAACAAAAACAAAAAATAAAGGTCACACCACCTTTCGGTGGTGTGACGAGGGTGGGGGCTATATATACCCCCATCCCTCCTTCACTTCGTCTTTACATACAAAGTGGAGATTCTGGAGAAAGGGTGCCGTAGAGTCCCATTTTTTGCAACTTTAGATATCAATAAGATATTCAAATTCTCTTATAATCACAAAAATTCTTGTATGAAAAATGTTCTAAATAATTTTATCTTTCCTATGATAGTAATTTTCTGCTAGTTAGAGAATATTTTGAGGATATGATTTTAGGCAAGTTTTGAGCTTTGTTAATATATGACTATAGAAATGTAGAGAACAATTAATAATTAATTTTAATAGTTTAGATTTATTATTTGGTTGTTATGTGATTTTATAATTAATTTATTTTATAAACAGGTCATAAATTATTTTCTATAGGATGTTTTTACTGATTAAAATTTGTTTAAATAATTTATTTGGATTATTGGAGGTATTATTGAAGTTTTAATCATTTTATTTTTGTTAGATTTAATCTTTGTAAAAATATGAGTTAGGACATAATATTTAAATTAGAGTTTGATATGATTTTAATTATGTGGAGATTTGAGGAGTTGTTTAATAATTGGATTATACCCATATAAATTAGGAAAAAGAGATTTAATTGGTCTATAAGGTTGATATTGATGATTTTATGACTATAGGTATGTTAAAGGTGAAATTTTAATTTATAAAATTAAGTGGTTGACATGAGAGAATGATATAAAGGTTATTTAAGGATTTTAATGAGTGATTTGGGCTTATGAGGAATGATCTATGGCTAAGGATTTTAAGGACATTAGAATAATTGAGGATAATGGTTGTAGAGGAAATTGGATTTTTGGGAGTTGAATTACGTAAATTATTTATTTTATTATTACTTATGGTTAATTAGTATCTACATTGATAATGTAAAGTTTTCTTGTGATCAGTGATTGCTGGTGTTTTACTACTCAAGTTAAGGTTAAGCTTGGAGTTAAGGTACTCGGGTTAATTTATTTTATATGCTTGTTTTAGACTGTAAAGTATTTTCTGAACCTTACTTTTATCTATATTACTTGTATATGTTTTGAAAGATTATGTGTATGTTTGAATATGAATTTAGTTCAGTGAAACAGTGTATTTTCCAATTTATATAATATAAGCATAGATTATTTATAAGGTTGTTACTGTTGTAATGGTTATGTTGTTTGGGATGGAATGTTGTATAAGAAATGATAATCTTGTAGATGTTTTTGAAAAATTATATTAATGTATTGTTTTTATATTTTGGGATATGTTGGGTTGTATGGAAGAGATATGGTGAAATTGTGCCCATCGGCTCTCTCAGTCCTGACCTAGATTTTGAGTTGAGTGTTTTGGGCAGATACCTCCCTATTACGGTATATTAGTGGTGGCATGGGAGGGGGTAGTATTCTTGAGGTGACTAGTTAATCTTTGGCCGGGTATACTAGCATTGATAGGCTACACCACTTCCAGAAGTTATAAGGAGGAGCAGGATGGATGAGTGGGGATGGTTCTAATTTTTGATCATATTATGTGAAGTTTAATTAATAAGAACATTATTATGTTAGTTAAACTTACTTCTCTAACTTACATTCATTGCCTACATATTTTGTAAATTGATTTTGGTTATGGAGACTTTACGTCTTATCCCATCATTGTAAATAAATTTTCAGGCGAGACCTCTAACTCAGCTAGAGGCTAAGAGAAGCAACTAGAGGCATAAGTGTTGAGAATCTTGTAGGCCTCTTTTGGTATTGGTGTTGTATTAATTTCTATATTGCCATTATAAGACCCTTATGTTTTTGGAATAACTGTTTAGTCCTTGTTAGGCCTGAGGCCTTATTTTTTCGTACTTTGATATGTTGATGGGTCCACAACCATATTTGTGTGGAAAATTGTTTTGTGTGGATTCCAAGACTCGTGGGCTATGATTTTCTCCTTTTTATGATGTATGACTAGAATAATAAATTTTTCTGTAGTGAGTTTTTGGGCGGGTTTGTGCCCTAAACTCTGATATGTCTTGAAAGAGTTTGTGGGCAAATTTTGTGCCTTAAACTCCGATATGTATTGAAAAAAAATAGTTTCCAATTATCACTTGTTAATCGAGTTTTATAAAACCATACTGGATAATAGTTATTTGTGAGAAAGTGTATTTACAAGTATGGGTCATTAATTTTTTGGTCCGGCTCAACAAATATCAAATCATAAAATTTCCAAAGTAATAATAAATGAGTCACTACTCATTCATACCTTATTCTAAGACTTATAAGTTGGTTATCTTTACTAAAAAACGTGTAATTATTAAAATGCCCATAGTGAAACCAATCTAATCCCCTTTATACTCGGTCTATTTGTACTTTTTCAAAAATTATGAGTGGGCTATTCCCACACAATTTCACATGTAGAATCCATTTTTGACCTCAGTTTTTTGAAAATTCACACTGAATCTCCAATTTTACCCTTGATAGCCACCAATTAGGGTTTTAGGGAAAAATTGTCATTTCACACCCTAAAGCCTTCACACTCCATAATTCATATGTTTCTTACATAATTTTGCATTCTAAACAAAATGGAACCATCAAATCCATCAAATTCCAGTCCTAAACCCTTGTTCCAGCCGTGGCCGAAAGTTTACACATTTTAGGGAAATTGAAGTTTTTTTTTTCAATTTCTAATCAATCAAACATCTTCTTTTCACTTCTAATCACTTATTTAACCACTTAAACACTGTGATACCTTATTCCCTAACACTGTGGCAGAGTGAAAATAAGTAGTGAAATGACTGGGAGATGAGGACATGAACCCGGAACACCTAGCTTCCGAAAGTACTTATAAAATTCCCCTGCCTCAACTCAGGATTTGAACCTAGGGCTGAGGGGGTAATGAAATTTTCTATAATCATGTTCACAAAACTTCACTAACTCATTACAACTTACTGGTTTTCCTTTTCTTTATCATTCATAAGAGTTTGTGAGTGAATACCTTTGTCGGTATGAATATTTACATATATTTACATACAAGTACTATTCATTAGTTTCACCTTACAGCATACACATTATCCACTTCATCTATTCCATGTAAAATCCAAAGCTTACAAAGTTCTTAAGATACAAAACAAAGACTAGACAACCTTAACTACATTCTTCCGCTACCTGGCTTCAGCTCCTCGTCGTTTACCTTCTCTTTGCCCCGCGAGCTCCCTCCCTGTATTGGAAATTGGTTTTGGGGAAAAAGGGGTGAGATTCACAGGAATCTCAGTAGTAACGTAATCAAACATATAAGACAACACATAAAGCATGTTCCACAATACATCAATCAACAAAATCATCATAACATCATTTAGTGCATCTCATGCAATTCATAAATTGACTTAACGCAGACAGGTTCTCGACCCCCAGGGGTACCCGTGTAAAGATAGGGCTCGGGCTCTACTCATGCAATTATGAATATTATTGCCTGATTATCGACCTGTCTAACCATAAGACCCGGGTGATCACTCCGCTCAATCTAAACATGTTAGACATTTTGGATGACGATATCAAACAATACATATGCATGCCATGTCATATGAAGACGATTACTACCTTGTTGCTCTTTTTGCAACTTTTCCCACTTGATACAAGCTCGAGCAATTTCTGAGGCCGGATCGGTTGTCAAGTCCTGAAACCTCCAAATACACCATCAATTAGTTATTACTCATCCATATATCCTTTCAAACTCATAATATTGATAAATTTAGCCTGATAGTGCTAAATTACCAAAATACCCCTTAAGTCCTGGTTATCAGTATTTTTCTCAAAATCATGACTTAGGCCATTCCTACACATTTTTACGTGTAGAATCCAATTCTAACCTTGAATTGGTCAAATTCAAGCTCAAACGATGAAAATACCCTTGACAGCCCTCAAATAAGGCTTATAAGGGGTCATTTCACTTTCTGTGGCTTTTCTCACTTCGGGGTCAACATAAACCCTATACAATTTGGCCTCCTAAATCCAATGGAAGCATAAGAATTATCAAATTCCTATCCATTTTCCATGTCCAACACAGGGTCACCCTATAGGATTCTCAGAAAAAGTTATGTCGAATTCTCGTTTTCTTTAGCCTTATCACCTCCTTTCTACTTATAACCAATATATTAACTAGTTAGACATTCATTGGACTTAATTTAGAGACACTTACATATTAAGGTCTCTTGAGTTTTTCTTGAATTATCTTATACCAAATGAATCATAATCAAGCTCAAAACAACTCTACTAGCATCAATTAAGAAAGAGGAACAAGTTTAGGAAGTTACCTCTTGATTTCTTCAACTTTCTCTCTCCTGAACATTTTTGACTCTCTCTCTCTCTCTCATTATTGATTCAGCTGAAAACAACTCTATTAGCATTAATTAAGCAAAAGGAACAAGTTTAGGAAGTTACCTCTTGATTTCTTTAACTTTCTCTCTCCTGCACATTTTTTACTCTCTCTCTCTCTAACTCTTGATTCAGCTGAACATCAAGGATTTTAAGGGTAGAGAGGTGAGGAGGAGAGATCATGGAGGGATTAGGTAGCTTTAGACACAAGGTACAAGTCTCTTACCTCAATTTCCAAGCAACCCTAGCTTCTTCCTTCTCTCTTTCGTGCTTCCCGTTCTCAAGCTCTCTCTCACTCTTTGTATTTCAGATTAATCGTGAATGAGCAGTTGGAGAAGAGGAATTGAATCATATAATAAAAGGTTTAATTGATCATGCCATGTGTCACTTTGTGATTGGTCCAAAATGGCATTTAAGTTTAATTAATTTTATTTCCCTTCATACTCCCTCATTCCAGCTGAAAATCCCATGAGAAATACAAGGGAAATCTGATTCTCCAATATCCCATTGTGCCATCTCGTAACTTGTTGACCAAGTCATTAACTTTTTGATTATTTGACAATTCTTTACAATAATCACCAAAATTGATTTATTTATGATCAAGTAGTCATTTTACTCTTTTTAATTCCCATTTAACTCATATTAGTGGGAATATTGGGGAAAAATAATTATTTTCCATATTACGGCAAAATTACCATTTTGCCCCTACATTTCCTGATTTACCGAAATAAATCATTTTTCGCTCATTTCTTTGGATTAACCCTATTTTATAATTTAAATGAGGCCATTAATCATTTAATTTAATTTCTTGAATTTTGGTTACCTTAATAGGCCCTCAATTTACATTAATCTCCCATTTATGTCCTTATTCGGCCAAATTACATGTAACCGGCGATTGGACTATTTTCCATAAATTCACATAAATTTATCCACATCATTTCCACCATTTTATTCCATTGATCATACATCAAATACACACATAAATGTATTGGTGAAAAATGGGATATTACAAACACCATTTGAACATGATTAGTATCAATTTGGTTGGAATTTCCCTTCAGGGTTTGAGCATCCCAAATCACAAAATTCAACTAATACAATCCAATAACCAACCACAACATCAAGAACAACCTTAAATCATCAAAATTCATCAAGTTCTTAAGCTTACCTTACTTTCTCCTTCTTTCTCTCTCTAGGCCGTGTACCTTCCCTCTCTCTTCCCTTTGATTTTCTTCTTCTTAACATGATTTCAAGAAGGATACATGAGTTAGGGAAAGCTTACAAGTGATTGGTAACAAGAATACTTGAATCTTGCTACTACTTACCTTGATTTTGCTTTCTTGTTTTCTCTTGTCTCCTTCTTCTTCTTATTTTTACCCTAGCGCTTTCTCTCTTTTTCTCTTGTGGCTGGCCGAAAATATGGCCAAGATATGTTGCAATGAGTCTTTAAATTATCTCCTTTCACCTTTGTAATTTTTATTATATTTTACTGTAAAATCTTAACACTTGGCATTTTCTTACTCTTCCTTTTTTCCATATGTCCTCTTTTGCTTCCAAATGTCCATATATATGTTCCAATCATATTTTACCATTTTAGATTCCCTTCTTGGCCTAATTTCTTCACCATTTAAGGGAAAAATATTGGCTTTTATTTTAATTAAGCAAATGACTATTTTACCCTTACATTTGTTTTTGAATTTTTGGAACCAATTGCCATTTTCTTCTTTCCTTTTCTTTTGGCTGAAATTTTCAATATTTATCAGGAAAAAATTTGTGGACTTTCATACTTAATTTTAGGCTTCAATGTTAAGCCCTACTAAGATAAAAATTGGGCTTTATGTCTTTCTTAACCAAATATTTAAGATAATCAATATTTCTACTATTTTGGCTAGCTTAAGTACACTAAAATTCATCATTTTATTCCATTGAATACAATTAAATGTACAAAGAATTTTGCTGATTAAATTAAGGATATTACACAACATGCTAGATAAAAAAATTTCAATAAGTGCCAATGAAAAATATATAAAATCAAAACTCAAGTCATACAACTCAATTCAAACCACAATAATCCAACTAACATAGATTATAACGCATAATCTTAGTTTCAAATTCAAATCAAAATAATTCATAATGAAGGAAAATTTATTATAGTTTAAGATAAAATTAACTGGAAAACAAATACTCCTCTAATTGAAGCTCCCAATCTCAAGCCATAGCATCCACTCCAAAAAGTATAAGAGAATTTAGCCGCTCATGGAGTTAATTGTAACTGTATCAACAATTTGTTTAGAAACCAAGGCATCCATGAACGAATGATGGAGGACTAAATAAGATGAGAGAATGAAGAGAAGCTGTCTGTTTTGAGGTTGGACTAGACAGAAAGTTAGAGACAGTGGAAAAACAGGAAGAAGATAAAGGTAAATCTAATGTAGATGTATAAGTTGATGGTGATAATGTGATCTACAATTCTTTCTTCTCTGTTGATCCCAATAGTGAGAGTGATGAACTAAAGGAAGATGCTGGTGATAGTGGTGTTGGCCGCGACTCTGTTAGCGATAGTACTTGTAGTCATGTCTCTTTCCTCCGTTCTAATCTCTCGTAAAGTGTTGACCTCCTCTCAAAATATTATCCTCCTCTTATTTCTGAGTTGTCAATACCTTTTGAATGAGAAATCCTTTCCAAATCTAAATAATATAGTCCTAAAATCAGATTCAACAGTAAAAAAAGCTAATTTTTGAGTTTTGGGCTTTTTTTTGTGATTTTCATAAGTTCTAGGAAGTGTTCTGTAATTTTCTCTGTTTCTTTTATGTTCTAAAGGTGATGGCTTATACAACCAATAAATGCCTCTTTTTCTGACATAATTCCCGATTGGCTAAATGCAGAATTTTCTTTTCCTTTTGGTCCTTCAACAATGTTTTCTTTCTCTTTCATTTTATTCCTTCAAAAATTATTTCTTTTTTTGGTCCTTGTCCTTAGCTTTTCCTCAATTATTTCCAACTCCAAATTTCCTAAGATGACCTATAATGCAAATCAAAATTAGGTAGCAATATATATTCTAATAAAATCAACCCAATTAACAGTAATTGTAATATTTATGGAAATATTACCCTTTTAAGCTCTATTTTTGCACAATTATCATTAATTCAAATTAATCATAATAAATTCTATTTAGCCTAAAATTAAATAGGGATATATCAAATTAAATTTCAAAACAAAATAGGGATATATCAAATTCCCCCACACTTGGACCATTACACTCCTGAGCAAAGATTATCAATTCAAAACCATCCAAGATAAATATCAACACAACTTAAGGATAAGTAATCTCATAGTGTAAAAGTAGGTGATCAACTAATTAAGCTTCATAGTATAACATCCTAAATTGTGGGCTTAGAATATAAAAAATTATTCTAAGTTAAGTAAACTACTAAGCCCAGTTGAGCTAAATGTCTTAAGCATATCATGAGAAAAATGCTTAAAATAATTATAAAAGTTATTTAAGGGACCAGATATATTGAGGAAATAGTATGAAATGTTATTATGGGAAGTTAGAGAGATTTTAAAGAGGCTTAGTTCCCCATAAATGGCCCAAATAATTTTAAAGTTAATTTTTTGATTTAAAGGCTTAATTTCCTGAAAATTCGAGGAAAAATAGTTAGAGGTCATAATTTTGCTTAAAAATTTTTCAAAAATTATTTGAAGGCATTATGAAGCTAATTACAGAAGAAAATATTTAAAAATGATTAAGGAATAATTTATAGGATTAAATAATGAGACAATAACAATTTAGAAATTAAGAAAAGTTGTAACTTTATTATTTAGACTCAAAAGTCGGAATTGGGCTAAAGATAAACCAAACTATGAAACCTAAGGAATTTAAGAAATTGTCAATTAGATAAGGGGGAAATTTAAAATCCTTGTGAGTAGGCCTAATAGGATAAAAATTAAAAAGACTTACTCTCTCTCTCTCTCTCTCTCACACTTGCAGAAAAGCCACATGTACACACACATTCACTCATCTCTCTCTGACACCACCATCTCCCTTTGCTTTTCATTTTCCACCTAGCAGCTAGAATAAGAGAGAGAGAGTGTGTGTGTGTAATATCCCAAATTTTATTCACCAATATTCCTTCTACACTTGATTATACTAAATTGAATAAAATGGTGAATTTTAGTGTACTTGAAATAGCCAAAATGTTGGACGTTGAGGTTACATGAAATTTTGGCTAAGTTAAGACATAAAGCTCAATTTTTGTCTTCATAAAAGCCTAATATTGTAGCCCAAAATTAAGAATGGAAGAATGCAATTTGGGCCCAAATTATTATGAAAATTTTGGCCAAAATAAAAAGGGAAGAAGGAAGACAACAATTGGTTCAAAAATTGAAGAAAATGTAAGGGTAAAATAATCATTTAGATAATAAAATTAAAAGCCAATATTTTCCTTTTAATTATGGCCAAAGTTGGCCAAAAGAAAGAAGAAGCAAGGAAAAATCATATTTTTCCTTATCATGCCATGTGGAAGGTTTGTATGCTATATGGAAAAAAGAAGAGAAAGTAAGGGACATGTGTAAAAATCACAATAAAATATTATATTTTTAAGGAGGTGGAAGAGAAAAGTTTTAAGAGCTCATTAAGCTAATCCAAGGCCATATTTTTGGCCAACATTGAAGAAATGAGAGAGAGAGAAAGAGAGTAAGCAAGTAAAGAACAATAACAAAGAAGAGAGAGGAAGAATCAAGAGGCAAAAATTTGGTAAGTTGTAGTTAAATTCACTTGTTCTTGTTCTTAATCTCTTGGAAACTTCTTCCAATATTCATATCCTTCTTGAAATCATGCAAAGCAAGAATAAAATCAAAGGAAAAGAGGAGAGAGGGCTGTCAGTTTTGAGAGAGAAAACAATAATCAAGGTAAGCTTGAATACTTGTCTCTTCTTGTTGATTTGTGATTGTTGTTGGTGGTTTGTGATAGTTATTGGCTTGTATTGACTTGAATTTGTGATGTGGGATGCATGAACCCTAAGGGAGGTGCTGTTTAAATTGTCATTAATCATGTTCAAGAGGTGTTTAAGTGATTAAACAAATGATTAGAAGTAAAAAGATGTTTGGTTGAAAGGAAATAGAAAATTCCATTTTCTCTAAAAATTCTAATTTTTTTGCTAGAGCTATTTCTAGGTTTTTGGACTTCAATTTAATGATTTCATTATGTTTAGAATGAAAAATTGTGTATGGAACATGTGAAAAATGGAGTATGAAGGCTTTAGGGTGTGAAATGACAATTTTACCCCTAAAACCCTAATTTTGTGGCTGTCAAGGGCATTCTGGGAAATGTAGTGTGATTTTGTAAAAATTGAGGTAAAAAATGGATTACACACACAAAATTGTGTAGGAATAATTCGGGTTATAATTTTTAAAAAAGTATAATTATACTGGGTATAAAGGGAATTAAACCAAATTCCTAAGGCCATTTTGGTAATTATGCATTTTGGGTAAATATAACCACCTATATGAGTCTTGAAATAAGATGTCAATGAGTAATAACTCATTTATTATAAATTTAGAATTTTAGGATTTGATATTTGCCTGAGCCGGACAAAGGGTTAGTAGAATGATACTAGCTAGGCACTTGAAAGGATTTTAGGCGGTAACTCTTTCTTTCATACATTATGTGATTGTTTATATGCATTATGTTTCCCATGTTATGGGATGTGAAATATATGTTACAAATTCCTAGTTGTGGTGTGGGACAAGCACAAGTACCACCCTATGGGAAAAACAAAAGTACCAATAGGCCAGTAGGACTTAGTCTAGGTAGTTGATATAATTCCTCGCTGTGGTGTAGGAAAAGCACAAGTACCATCAGGCTAGTAGGACCCAGTGAAGATAGTGAGACAAGTAGGGAAATGTTGTTGCCTGCTTCAGAATACTATGGTGATCACAATATGGCTAGTAGGGACAAAATAGTCATTTTGATCCTAAACATCGAGCAAACAAATGAGTTTACAACATTTATTTCTGTTACATGATATGGTAAATTGCATGTTTGTTTATCGTATTTTATATGATTGATTGTATGTTACTACTGAGATTCGTATGAATCTTAACCTTTCCATAAATTAAAATTTATTTAGCTAGAGGAAGTGGCTCCAAGGGTAAGGAGGTAGATACTGGCAACTAAGAGTTTCACTCCAGTTCAAGAATTAGTATTGGTTATCAGCTGATCTTTTTATGTATTTTGGGATTTGTAATTATTATGTACAAACCCTATGGGGATTTCGTGTAATGTAATCAAGTACTTTATATCAGTATGTTTGAGCTACTTCTGTATGTCCACTGAACTATGCATTATTACTCAGATAAATGACAAAATATTAAGGGGTTCGGCAGAAAGAGAAAGAGCTTGAGAGAAAAAGAGAGAAAGCTGAGAGTTCATCGCTAGAAAAGAAGGAGCTTTGGCCGGAAACTACCACATGCAACCTGAGATTCCTACTTAGGCGAGCCTCTTCTACCATTTTCCCATTTCTTTTGGTTGATTTTGGTGGTGATTTGAGGATTTTTAGTTGCTGAACTTAAGTGATTTCTGGAAACCATTTCTATCACCGTAAAGGGTTGAGAGGAAGCTTTGCATGTTATTTTTTAGTAAGGTTTTGGGATTTTTTTATTCTGAGATTGATATAGTAAAACAGAGCATGCATTATAGGTTGAAAAAGGTTGATTTTTTGTAGGTTTAACCACGAGCTTAAGGTTGCATGTCTCATTTTCCATCTTATCTTCATTTATGGAAAATAGGGTAGTACATGCATGAATTTATAGAAGCCAAAAAATGCATTTTTAAGGTATTTGATCCTGTTTCTTTCAAGGTTTTCAAAGTTTAAGATGTGTAGTAGATGTTAGAATCAAGAAGAGTCTAAATCGGGTAAAGAAAAGTGGAGATTTTGAGAGTTTAATGCAAACTGCCAAAACTGATGTTTTTGGGAGTCAATCAGTTTTGCTCTCTATTTTGATTAGTAAAAAACTGTCCAATGTAATATCCCAAATTTTAATCACTAAAATTTCTTGTATATTTGATTATACTCAATGGAATAAAATGGTGACTTTCGGTGCACTTGAAGTAGCCAAAATGTGGGAAATAGTGATTAAGTGAAATTTTAGCCAACTAAGACATAAAACACAATTTTTGTCTTGATAATGGCCTAACATTGTAGCCTAAAAATTAATTACGGAAAAACAAAATTTTTAGCCCAATTTATGATGAAAATTTTGGCCAAAAAGAAAAAGGAAGAAGAAAGACAACAAATTGTACAAAAATTGAAGAAAATGTAAGGGTAAAATGGTCATTTGGCTAATAAAAATTAAAAGCCAATATTTTTCCTTTATTATTGAAGAAATTCGGCCAAAAGGAAGAGAAGTAAGGGAAAAATATGATTGGAAAACATAATGAGCCATGTGGAAGCTTGTTTGGCCATATGGAAAAAGGAAGTGTTGAGAAAATGCCATGTGTAAATAAATGCAATAAATAATAATATTTTAAGGAGGTGAAGTTTGACTTTTTTTAAAGAGCAAATTAAGCTCTTCTAAAGGCCATTTTCGGCCAGATTTGATCAAGAGAAGAGAGAGAGAGAGAAAGAGAAAATAAAGAACAAAGAAGGAGGAGGAAGAATCAAAAGGCAAGAACTTGGTAAGTAGTAGTGGGAATTGCTTGTTTTTGTCTTCAATCTCTTACAAACGCTGTCTAATCTTCATATCTATCTTGAAAACACGTAAAGAAAGAAGAAAATCAAGGGAAAAGATGAGGAAGTACACGGCCAAGTGAGAGAAAGTAGGATAAATCAATGTAAGCTTGAATACTTGTCTTATCTTGATGATTTATGATTATTGTTGATAGTTTTGGTTGGTTATTAGCTTATTTTGTCTTGAACTTGTTAGTTGGAATGCATGAACCCTAAGGAGAGGTGCTACCCAAAATTTGATTAATCATGTTCAAGAGGTGTTTAAGTGGTTAAACAAGTGATTAGAAGTAGAAAAAAGGTGTTTAATGGAATGAAATCATGAAATTCCAAATTTTTCCAAGAACTTGTGATTTTCGGACAAACCAATTTTTGTGTGTTTGGATTGGAATTTTATGGATTTTATGATTCCATTATGTTTAGAATGAAAAATTGTGTAGGGAACATGTGAAATATGGAGTATAAAGGCTTTAAGGTGTGAAATGACAATTTTACCCTTAAAACCCTAACTTTGTGGCTGTCAAGGGTATTTTGGTAAATGCGGTGTGATTTTGCCAAAAATGAGGTCAAAAATGGATTCTACACGTGAAATTGTGTAGGAATATTTCGGGTCATAACTTTTGAAAAAGCACAATTATATCAGGGATAATTGTCTTTTACTAGGTTCCCAAGGGGCATTTTAGTAATTTTGCACTTTGGGTAGAGCCAACTAAATGATCTTTGGAATAAAGCATGAATGAGTAATAACTCATTTATTATCAATTTGAAATTTTAGGATTCGACATTTGACCGAGCCAGATAAAAAGTTAAAGGACCGATACTAACTAGGCACCAGAAAGGAGTCAAGGTAGTAACTCTATTTTTCATATATTATGTTATTATTTATATGCATTGAATTGCCATGCTCTATGATGTGAAGCCTATGTGTCATAATGTGATGTATTGATAGGGACAAACCATTTTGTTCAAGACAAAACCATCGTTTTAGTCCTGAATAATTATTGATAGACATGTACACAACATTAACTTCTATTGCATCATATGATGTATTGCATATTTATCTATCGCATTATATATGAATGATAGCATGTTGCTACTGAGATTGGTTTGAATCTCATCCTTTCTGTCAATAAAATTAATTCAGCTAGAGGAAGCGGTTCGAAGGGCAAAGCGGTAGATACCAGCAACTGAGGGTTCCAGTGCTGATCAAGACTTTAGTGTTGACTATTTGTTTTTCTTTTAATGTATTTTGGGATTTGTAAATTATTATGAACAAACCCTGTGGGGGTTTCCTGTAATGTAATCAAGTACTTTATATCAGTATATTTATAATATTTCTGTATGCCCACTGAACTATTCGTTGATACCATGATAAATGTCAAAATATTAAGGGGTTCGACATCCAAAGTTTATGAAATTTTACAGAGAAATAGTACACATCCAAATCTTTAAAATTAGTTCTAGAACATGTCAATTAGATATCTAGAGAAAATGTTATGATTTTTGGAATTTGGTCATAAAATAGGGAACATTCTTAGATTCCAGGATTCTAATAGTGGGAAAATAAACAAATTTCATAAGGTTAATTTGGTAATTTGGCCACATGATCATTTTTCCCCTAAATTATACATTTATAGCTTTCAATTTAATATTAAAACTTAGGTATTGGATGTGTAAATCATAAGTTATGAATTTTTAGATTTTGGGTATAAAATATGGAAAAATTCATATTCTCTTTATAGGCAGTCATATTGGTCGTGGATTTTGAAAGCTTAGAACCATAAATTGATACTGGATACTATTATATAGAGGACTTAAAGAGCTTCATATAGGAACTTGAACCACCTCAATTGGAGTTTTCTTGCTTAAGATATAATTTCTTTAAAGTTGCTTAAAGATTATGGCATATTGTGATAAGTTTGGCATTTTCCAGTTTTGAAGAAAATGTGTTTAGGGGATAATTTGAGGATTATAGGACAAGTTTGAGTGGTCAATTTAATTAAACTTAGCACTTAAGTCATAGGGGAAAAATACATATAATTTGTCTTAAGATGGTTGCACAATAGACATAATCACAAGTTTAGATCAATTGAGATTGGAAATGAATATTTATAGCAAAGATAAAGAGTTAATTGAAAGAGTTAGAGTTTGGTGTTATGGGGGGAAATTAATTATGCAAGCAAGTATCCCAAAGTTGTATATTACTCTGCCCCTTACATGAATACAATGGTTAATAGGATTTGGCTTTTGATATCAAGCAAAGGAAACACAAGCAAGAGAAAGTAAGTTTGGAAGACAGCTTTAAAAGGTAGTAAAACTTACTCTTATATAGTTTGTGCTTAGTTGATTGCATGTTTATTTGTCATGTATTCCTTTAAACATGTAATATCCTTGCTTGAGTTTGTACTATGTCCATGTGTATATACTTGTAAGTTGTTGTTCTTACTTGGCTATTTACATACATAGTTAATTATCATTACACATTATATATTGATATAATGTTTTGCTATTGAGATTCCCTCGAATTTCACCCTTTCTATTAAACCTCTTAATATTTCGATATTTGCAAGAGTAATAAACACATAGTTTAGAGGACATACAGAAATAGCATAAACATACTAATATCAAGTGCTTGTTTACTTTACAGGAAATCTCTATAGGGTTTGAAATATATACATATCCCAAAGGAAAGAAAATAAAACTAAAAATAACCAACAACAACTCCTTGAACCGGAACCCTCTATCACCGGTAATTACGGTTTTGCCTTTAGAACCGCTACCTTCTGTTGGAATATTTTTAAATGTTAAGAAAGGATGAGATTCAACTTAATCTCAGTAGTAACATGCAATCAGTAATCTAAAATGCGATAAATAAATATTGCACCATTTAATGTAAAATTAAAATACATATTGTATCGTTTGTGTGCACACTGTTCCAGGCCAAATGACTGTTTGGATCCCCTACTTGTTTGTGTACCTCAGCTGGATCCCAAACCACAGCTAGGTAATGTGCCCTAGAAATTGTGTTCATATCACAGAAGATGAAAAAGCATATAAACAGTCACATAGTGTATGAAAAACAGAGTTACTACCTTAAATCCCTTTTTCTGCTCTAACCCTTGTTCCGGCTTAGGCAAACTGTCTGGTCCTAAAATTATAAATTCATAGTAAATGAGTTATCACTCATTCATATTTTCATTCCAAACTCATATAGTTGGTTATCTTTACCCTTAGAGTTCAAGGTAATTATATTTTGTCATTACCTTTTTAATTTCGCACTTTGATTAAAAGCTGCCAGAATTTTCATCAAACTTTGAAAATTCATATCATTATTTAAAAATGTCTATTTGTAGTGGTTCTAAAGGCTATTCACCCTTATTAAGTCTATTTTTTAGGAAAAATATTTTCCTTAGTCAACTAGATGCTCAGAATTCTTAGAACTATCATTTATTAGATGCTGCCACAGAACTTACCAGTTTTGTTTTGCTGACTTCAAAAATACATAACTCTTAGTGTACAGCTCTAAATAACTTATATGATCTATCAAATTAAATATTGATAAGTATAATTTAATTATGGAAAATATCACATTCATTGGACATCATTTTCATATTCAAAAACACTACAAAGCCAAAATGCCACGTAGGAAAACACATTGGTAGCACAGTTTATATTCCAATTTTCAGTGTTTAATTCCAATGATCCATAATTTATAGCTAGAGGCTATTCCTAAATATTTTTTCATGTAGAACACAATGGAATCATCAAAAACACAAAATTCTAGCTCTATTTCCTAGTTCCAGGTTTGGCCGAAAATAGCAAACTAAAAGGGGAAATTGTGTTTTCTTGATTCCACTTGGTTAAACACTCCCTTTTCACTTGTAATACCATGATTAACCACTAAAATACTTATTAATTATGATTAGGGGTAATTTGGGTAGTATAACCCCTTAGGGTTTTAACATCCCAAACCATGAAAACCAACCAATACAAGCCAACAAACAACTAAAGCAACCATATACATCTTAAATCAACATGAAAATCAAGATGATTGAAGTTACCTTTACTTTCTCTCTCTAGGGTTCCAAAACTGTGGCTCCTCTCTCTCTCTCTTCCTCTTGACTTTTACTTTCCATGGATTAGCAAGCAAGAACACATGAAATTTCATCAACTCACCTTAATCTTTGCTTCTTGCACCTTGCTCTTTCTCTCTTATTCTATATGTTCTTGAAGCTCTCTCCCTCTCTCTATTTTCTAGCCAAAAATGCCTCTTGGATGAGGTTAAATGAGCTTTAAAAATATCACTTACACCTCCTTACAAATATATTAATTTATTGCCTTTTTGCCCATATGATTTGTTTAAGCTTATCCCCTTTCTAACTTGGCATAAATGTTTCTCTTTCCTCTTGCCAAAGTGATGAAAATGAATCATTTAAAGTAACCAAATAGGCTCTTGAATTAGCTTCATCCATTCACTTGCAACTAATGTGAAATGGCCATTTATTACAAACTTTGTTTTTTTGACTTTTCAAACTTCAATTTGCTTAGCCAAAATTACTTCAACTTATGGCATATGTATCTCAACCATTAATTCCCTTTTCCTCTTTCCAAAGTAACGTCCAATACCATAGGAAAAGGAAAAATATTGGATTTTAAATTTTATTTAGCCAAATGACTATTTTGCCCTTACATTTTTGCTAATTGCGGAATTAAATTGTGTCTTCCTCCTTTTTCCTTTCTTTTGGCCAAAATTGGGTAATATAATTGAGCCCAATATTTACGCTCTTTTATACTCCAATTTAGGTTACAATATTAAGCTTTTAAGTAGATAAAAGTTTCACCTTGTGTCTTAGCTTAGGCAATTATATGTAACTACTAATTGCAGTGTTTTGCTCTTTTTATGTGCATTATAATTCACCATTTTATTCTGTCAAACCCCTTAACATTTCGATAATCGCAGAGTAATAAGCGCACAATTCCATAAGCATACAGAAATAGCGGAAACATACTGACATTAAATACTTATTTATAATACAGGAATTCCCCCATAGGGTTTGAAATATATATACAATTGTACATAGTGTTCAAATCGAAAAAAAGTACAAATATAAACAACTACAATAGCTTTGGTATGCCTAGGTGAAACACCCTTCCTTACAATACCTCACTGGCTCCTAGTTCCATTAATCAGAGTAAGCAAGTGATAAGTAAATATCTGCACATTTATTTTCCCTTATATGAAGCATTTTTTGGATGAAATTTGAGCTTAATATAATGAATTTGGGTGTAATTGATAAATAAATAATGATTTGACATAAAATAGAATTCATTGGAAAATACTAAATTTTGACCTTGTTTCAGTTTTTAGGCAATATCTGGAGCTCTAGATGTTGAATTGGGACGTTCTTTATATGGATAGAAATCTGAGAAAATTTCCTACAACGTTTATGTTGAGGTGAAAACTCAGTTCTATCCTTAAGAGCTCCGAATTTTGCTTAGAAGTTGAGCACATATTCTATCTAGGTCTGACCTTTGTCCACTAATTTGACCATAACTGGAGCCACAAATGTTGAAATAAGGAGATCTCATATGAGTTTTCAAGCTAAGATCCAGATCTATAACTTTCATGAAGACAACAAAGTGAGATTCCAACATTTTGATTGCCAAACATTAGCTGCAATCATGAGCAAGGTGGTCACAAAGTCAATATTGGTGGCTTAGAGTCAAGATTCTTACCTAACATGTGGAAATTCTTACACCCAATTCATCTATAAATAGAGGAGTTGAAGGCACAAGGAAGAACACCATCTTAGAGTTTAATTTCATGCATTTTTATTGTTCTTGCATACCTCCTACATGGAAGGTTTAGGTAGTCCTCCTTTATGAATGGTATAGGTTGCCTCCTACATGGAAGGTTTTACCTCCTATATGGAAGGCTAGGTTTTTCTATTTTCATGCATCTTGTAGTTGTATATTTATGTTTTAGAATTTAATAATCATGTTTTCTACAATATTTATGATGTTTTCAATTTATTTTGGTTTTGTTTTTAATTTCATCATGAGCTAAATTTTCATTTTCCTAGGGTGATGACGTAGCTTACTAATGACGGATTGAATCTTAACTTATTAAATCTAGTTTTAATTTTTCCTTCATGATTGAGTTTTAATTATTGTTCTTAATGCTTTCAATTGATTGGCCACCTTTTGGATGATCTCAATATACATGTTGAGACCGGAAGGAGATACATGTGTGTGGATCCTATAATTAAAACCATAATTTTCATATGAAATAGGAATATATCCATATGGGTTGTGTAGTCTTAATTGAGTTCCATAAATCTTAATGCATAATTGATTGCTTAAATTCATATAGGAATATATTGGGTTAGCAATTAATTATAGAATTACTTGACGTTGGAAGAGGCTAGTAATTAAAATAGGGAAACTCGACTATCAATCATGTGGAATAAATTAGACTAGAATAGATAAGTGATTCAATCCAGAGTTTACTAAGTGAAATCTAATCCCTAGGGCCTTTTTATTATATTTGTCTTTATAACAATTGCATTTCCATTTAATCATTTTTATCTTGCAATCTCAACCACCAACTAATCGATCGGCTAAATAGTATTAAAATTATCAATTTTGGTACTTAATGATCAATCCTCGTGGGAATGATACTCTACTCACCTCTATATTACTTGTTTACGACAGTGTATACTTGCACTTCTAAATACACCATCCTACACTCGTAACAAGTTTTTGGCGCCGTTGCCGGGGATTGTTGTCATTAATATCAATAATTTTAATAATAATTTGGTCTTTACATTACATTTGTTTTCTTTTTGGTGTCTTGTGTTTCTTTTCAGGCTTTTGCTTAGTGCATGACAAGATCGAAGAAGACTGAATTACAACCTTGTGATTCGGAGATCGAAAGAACTTGTCGAAGAAATCAGAGAATTTAAAAGAAGTCTACTTCAATCAATCCGATGGCAAATCCGGAGGGAGAAACAACAAATACCAAAACACTCTGTGACTATGCAACACCAACAGTCATGGAGACAACTTCTGGAATCAGAAAATCGCCAGTAGCAGCTAATAATTTTGAACTCAAGCCTGCAATTATCCAGATGATGCAGGCAATTCAGTTCGATAGTTTACCAACAGAATATCCCAACACACATATAGCCAGCTTCCTAGAAATTTACGACACATTCAAACATAATGGTGTTAATGATGATGCCATTAGACTTAGAATTTTCCCTTTCTCACTTAGGGATAAGGCTAAGAGCTGACTATACTCTCTACCAATGGGAAGCATAACTACATGGGATGTCTTAGCATAAAATTTTTTGGCACAATACTTTCCTTCAGGAAGAACAGCTAAATTGAGGAATGAAATTACCTCATTTTCCCAGCATGAACTAGAAAGCCTCTATGAAGCATGGGAAAGATACAATTAGTTGCTAAGGAGATGTCCTCATCATGGGTTACCAGATTGGTGGCAATTATACTCATTCTATAATGGGATGACTCATACAACTAGAATTCTTGTAGATGCTGCAACTGGAGGATCTTTTATGAGAAAGAGTCTAGAAGATGCTTACAATCTTCTTGAGGAGATGATAGCCAATACATACCAATGGCCTTCTGAACGTCATGTTTCAAAGAAAGTGCTTAGAGTACATGAGTTTGATATCCTTACAACTTTGTCTTCTCAAGTTGCATCTATATCCAAGCAAGTGAACTCATTGACAAGTCAATCAAATACAATCAGCACTCCTCATGAAACCTGTGATCGATGGGGAGGACCTCAAGTGAGCACGTAAAATCAGGAAGGACACCTATCCATGCCTTTTCAAATGGAGCAAGCTCATTATATTAGAAATCAAAGAAATGATCCATTCTCAAATACTTACAATCCAGGTTGGCGAAATCATCCAAACTTTAGTTGGAGGAATAATCAAAATGTGTTCAAGCCACAAGGGAGCTTCCAACAACAAGCTCTTTAACAACCAAATCCACCACAACAGAAAATGAATATAGAAGATGCACTGGCTCAACTAACCATGAATACATCTCAATTCATGGCTAAGACTGATGAAAGATTCAAAATCCAGGAAGCCTCAAAAAAGAACTTGGAGATTCAAATAGGTCAAATTGCAAATATGCTGAATTCCAGACAACCAGGTACTCTTCCAAGTGATACTGAAAGAAACCCAAAAGAGTATATGAAGGAAATTTCCTTAAGGAGTGGGAAAGAATTGAAAGATCCTTTAATTCAACAGAAGAAAGAAGAAAAAAAGAAAGAAAGTGAAGAAGAATAGAAGGAGGAAGTATAAAAACCTCAAGAGGATGATTTGGTACCAGGAAGAATCAGCTTTCCAGATAATCCTCCTCTATATGTACCACCAGTTCCATATCCTCATAGACTTGTGAAGGCAAAGCTAGAAAATCAGTTTAAAAAGTTTTTGGAGGTTTTCAAAAAGTTACATATCAACATCCCTTTTGTAGATGCTCTTGTCCAAATGCCCAGGTATGCAAAATTCATGAAGGATATTCTTTCAAATAAGCGTAAACTGGAGGAATTCGAGACTGTTGCACTTACTGAGGAGTGCAGTGCCATTCTGCAAAAGAAACTACCACCAAAGCTAAAGATCCAGGAAGCTTTTGCATACCTTACACTATAGGTCAATGCAACTTTGAAAGAGCACTTTGTGACCTAGGAGCAAGTGTAAATCTCATGCCTTTATCTGTCTATAGAAAACTTGGTTTGGGAGAGGTGAAGCCTACCACTGTTTCATTACTTCTAGCTGACCGATTAATAAAACATCCGAGGGGTGTCTTAGAAGATGTTCTGGTTAAGGTGGACAAACTCATATTCCCAGCTGATTTCATCATACTTGACATGGAAGAAGACCAAGAAATTCCTATCATTCTTGGGAGGCCATTCCTAGCAACTGGGAGAACTTTAATAGATGTGCAACAAGGAAAGTTGACTTTATGAGCTCAAGATGACCAAGTATCTTTTAACATTTTTAAGGCTTGGTCATGTCCAAATGAAGGTGACACCTGTTACAGAGTAGATACAATGACCAATTGCACAAAAGACGTGGTAAACAAAAGCTGTATGAATCAACCACTCGCAATGAGAATAGTAGATGTTTCAAAATCAACTAATCCTAAAGTGTGCAAAGAATATTGGGCAATAAAAGCCTTAAATTCTGACTTAAAGGTAGTTGGTAAGAAGAGACTTCTCCAACTCAATGAGCTTGAAGAATCTAGACAACAAGCTCATAAGAATGCAAAGTTATACAAGGAGAAGACAAAAATGTGGCAGGATAAAAGAATTTTGAGGAGAGAGTTCACACCGGGATAAAAAAGTTATGATATACAACTCAAGGTTAAAGTTTTTTCCGGGAAAGCTGAGATCAAGGTGGTCAAGACCTTTTATTGTGGTTCAAGTATGGCCATATGGATCAGTGGAGATTCAAGATGGTGATCAAAAATTCAAACTGAACGAGCAAAGGCAAAGAGTATAATGATGGTGCACTTAACACTTTGAAAACTATCATCACATTCGAGGAAACAATAGGTAAGTCCTAAAATTTTTTTTAAAGAAAAAAAAATTTAAAAAAATTAAAATTTTTTTTATTAATTTGGTCTTTTTCTAGCTAAAGACGTTAAAGAAGGGTGGCTATTTGGGAGGCAACCCAAAATTTCTTTTCCTACTCTTTCAGTTTTCTTTCCTACTCACTAAAGCACTCTGCACTGCATCCTTAAATCTTAATTCTCATTATTTTCATGGAGGAATTTCTTGCAAATCTCAAGAACAGGTTTCCTACTCTTCCCAAAGATGTGCTCAGGAAGATCTATAAATGTCGACTTGAAAGAATGAAGACATTCAAGCGTTTGGGCCTTCCTGAGGATGTTTGTTGGATCATCGAAGCTAAGGTACGTTTAATAGGTGAGATTCATGAATCATTTATTAAACATATGCCAGGAATGGGAAGAAGCTCTTATTCTAAAAAGAGAAGAGCTAAAAGAATGAAGGTTTGTCCTAGATCTGCAAGGTGGAATTGTGATCAGCGCTGTCGAAGCAAAGGTATGGTTTCGATAAATCAAGAAGATAAAATTCAATTTATAAAGGATGGACTGAGTAAGGAGTCATTGGATGATATCATTCAAACTCTTGAGATGTATCCTAGTGGTGATGTTCATCATGTACTTCTCGATTTATTTGACATATTAAACAAAGAAAAAGAGCGCTATCGTCTTGGGAATTTGATGTTAAAAGACCCTGTTTGCCAGTTTATAAGAAAACTGGATGGGAAGAAAATCCTCGATTCATAGAAAGCGTTTAAGTCGTTACTAGACGTAAAACCAGAGGAAGATGTGAGCCACAATCACAACTACTGTACATAATCATGCTTTTGTCTAATCTGTCATATCTTTTCAGTAACTTTTTAACTTTTGTTACTCCTTTTGTCTAATTTCTTCACGTAACGGCTACCGGTCATTCGTGTCGGATATTTTTTTCAAACTTGTTGGAAAAATGTCTGATTTGCATGATCTTGTTATCGTTGTTTTAGTAGTATAAATATGTATTCTTCCACTTATAAAAACAAAAAAATGTCTAAGAGAAAAATAGAGAGCAAGGGTGTCACCCAAAAATGTAGATTTACATCTATTTTCATTTTTAGTGAAGCTAATTTGGGAAAGGATAGAGAGTTTATACCTATAGCCAACAAACTGGGATGTGCATTAACTGCAAGGAAGATCAATTTTGTTACGGGGGAGGTATTCAAGGCCTGAGGGGAAGTGTGGCAATTGCTGCAACCATGAATGGTAGTAAAGCATATTGGGCTAAACTTAACTTTCACAAAAAGCCATTAGGATTGTTAAATGTTAATGGTTTTTATGATAACCTGTTGTCTTTTCTTGATCATGCTGTGGAAACAGGATTCATACCCCCAAGCAACTCGTCATTCCATCATTTCTGCACCAACTGCTGATCAACTACTTGATAAACTGCAAACCTATGAACCTACACCAGATCTATTAGTAAAGGAAAAAGGTGGGCAGTCTTCAGATAGCAGTCAGAAGCAGAATCCAGATACCACTCTCCGGTTGTAAACTTTCCTTAATCTTAATGGTTTTACTATTAGCATTTTAGTTTACTTTATTGTTTGTTTATGTTTTCAAATAAAAAAAAGATTGTCTCTAATCTTTAGAAGACATTAAGGACAATGTCTGATTTAGGTTGGGGGAGAAAAAAAAAGCATAGTTTCTCCATTAAATAGTTAGTTAGTAAAACCATTAGATGCATGAGGTGTGAAAAGATGGCAGAGTAAAGAGTTATTCTTAACTCTTGAGATGCATCTTATTAGTTGCATTTGTTTTCTTTCTTTCTATTTCATCTAAAAAAAGAGGTCTGAAATTTTTTTTTAAGTGTTTTTCAATGATTTTAAGAAGTATATAAGTTTGAAGCATGGAGCAATTGAGTTTAGAGATTTTATAGCATGATTGAACAACTGATTGTTGGATTTGGTGATGAATTTTGAGATTGTATGAGCTGAATTTGAAAGTACCTAACCGTGAGTTTTTAAGCCTATATGATCAATAATGATTATCTTTCTTGTGTGTGATATTCATCTATTGAGTTGTTACTCTAGAACTTGCTTCAAATCTGGTTGAAATTACATTTCACATACATATTCGAAAATGATAAAGGCATTCATTTTCTTTAGCCAGAGCCAAAAAGTCAACCTTACAATTACACCATTGATAAGCCCCTTTAAGCCTGATTGATTATTTCTTTATTGTCAACCCATTAATGTGTTTTAATGATATATCAAGTGCTCTTAGTTCAAAAAGATTAACAAAGCATTTGAAATCTTTGTGAAATGGGCGTTTGACAAGTGTGGGGGTGTGTATATTATCAATTGTAGAATTGCAAAAAAAAAGAGAAAAAGAAAAAAAAAGAGAAGTAAAAAAAAAAGAAAAAGAGGATATTTAGTTTTGGAATAAAAATTGTGGGTTGCCATGATAAGTCTATTAATAAGATGACCCATTTTTCAAATGCTCTGTTTATTTCTTAGATGTAACCCTTTATATCACTATTTACATTCCTTTTACCCTAGCCTTATTACAACCTTCAATAAGTCATTTTAATTTGAATTATGCATGTGAGTTCGGTAGTGGAGATTCAGATTTTTAGCAAGCTTATGGTAATGCAACTTTTTTAGGTGAATTTGAGCGAAACACTTACCCTTAAACACTTAAGAGATTGAGAGGACGAGTCACAATTATGAATTTGGTTCATTCATTTTCAAATGAAGTTACCAGTTTATACTTTTGTTGATTCAAGAATACTATGATCTCTTTATTCTTTAATTGTGTCCTTGTTTATAACTTGACACTTCTGATTTTGTTGGAAGCACTTATTAGTCAATCCTTCTTGTTCGAGGACGTCCAAGAACTAAGTGTGGGAGAATTTGATAAGTAAAATATCTGCACATTTATTTTCCCTTATATGAAGCATTTTTTGGATGACATTTGAGCTTAATGTAATGAATTTGGGTGTAATTGATAAATAAATAATGATTTGACATAAAATAGAATTAATTGAAAAATACTAAATTTTGACCATGTTTCAGTTTTTAGGCAATATCTGGAGCTCTAGATGTTGAATTGGGACTTTCTTTATATGGATACAAATCTGAGAAAATTTCCTACAACTTTTATGTTGAGGTGAAAACTCAGTTCTATCTTTAAGAGCTCTGAATTTTGCTTAGAAGTTGAGCACATGATTCTGTCTAGGTCTGACCTTTGTCTACTAATTTGACCATAACTGGAGCCACAAATGTTGAAATGAGGAGCTCTTATATGAGTTTTCAAGATAAGATCCAGATCTACAACTTTCATGAAGACAACAAAGTAAGATTCCAACGTTTTAATTGCCAAACATTAGCTGCAATCAATGAGCAAGGTGGTCACAAAGTCAATATTGGTGGCTTAGAGTCAAGATTCTTACCTGACATGTGAAAATTCTTACACCCAATTCATCTATAAATAGAGGAGTTGAAGGCACAAGGAAGGACACTATCTTAGAGTTTAATTTCATGAAGGAGATAATGAAAGCTTCAAAATGAGAAGGAAAGAATGAGATAATGAAGGCTTCAAAATATCACTCTTGCTTTATGTTATAATAGCATATGCTTGGTTCTTATTGACTCTTGTTTATTTTCCTCTTCTTAAATTAATTTCAACCAAGTAAATTATTTTTCCCCCTATTTCCCTACTTTGATCGAAAATATGATGAAGAGAAGGAGGAGATGATGGCTTAATTAGATGTCTCTTCTTGCTTTTTAGGATATTATAGTTTAATACCTAAAATTACATGTGCCCGTTTTACTTAGTCAAGGGCTCTTCTTCTTGAATTAAATATCAACCAAAAAATTTATATTCCCCCTTATTTCCCTTTGTTGACATAAATTCTAAGAGAAAGAGGGAACAAAATTAGCTTCTCGCATTTCTATAATTGCATCTTGTAAGAATTTAATTTGTGTTATATTGCTTTTTGAATTTTTACCATTTATTTTTCCCTTGGTAACAAATGCTCCAACATGAAATATTTATTACCAAATATCCATTTTCTCTTTTATTCTGCCCCTTGGCCAAACTTAATAAGGGAAAATAGAAAAAATAATTGCTTCTTATTTTGTTGGCAAACTATAATTTTGCCACTATATTTTTGTGAAAATTCATTTCTTGATCTTTTGCCCTTATTTTTGGCCTAATTTTGACAATTGTATTAGGCCATTATTTGTGTCATTTCATGCTCTAATTTAGATTACAATGTTAGGCCTTTAAGTGGACATTAGTTGCTCCTTTATGTCTTAGCTTAGCCAAGTTTTGTGTAACCATCGTTTGGAGTGGTTATGTCAATTGATGTACTTTACAATTCACTATTTTATTTCATTAAATGTGTTAATTACATACAAGGAATATTGATGATTGAAAAATGGGGTGTTATGGTTCTCCCCCTTAAATAAATTTCATCCCCAAAATTTGCTACACATACTGCTTTATGAATTTAGGGAAACATTTATGCATGTCTTCCTCAACTTCCCTGGTAGCTTCTCTAGGAGATAACCCCTTCCATACTACTTTGATGAAGGGGATACTCCTGTGTCTCAGTTGTTTCTCCTGTTGATCAATGATTTGGTTAGGTGCAACCTCATACGTCAGATCATCTTGCATGTCTACCTCTTTATATTCGATCACATGCTCCAGGTCAGGTTGATATTTCTTCAATTGTGACACATGGAAGAAATCATGCAGTCTGCTCAAGCTCAGGGGTAAAGCTATTCGGTAAGCTACTGGCCCAATATTTAACAAGATCTCAAAAGGACCGATGTACCTAGGGCTCAGCTTCTTTACATTTAATGCCCTGCCAATGCCAGTAACAAGTAAAACCTTCATGAATACATGATCTCTAACTTCAAACTTAAGAGGTTTTGGCCTCTTGTTAGCATAGCCCTTTTGTCTACTCTGAGCAGCTAACAACCTCTGTTTTATCAGCTTGATATGCTCCATTGTTTGATCAACTATATCTGGCCCATACATTTTTCTCTCAGATAGCTCTATCCAATATAAGGGCAACTAACATTTCCTTTCATATAACACCTCATAGGAAGCCATTTGGATGCTCGAGTGATAATTGTTGCTGTAGGTGAATTCTGCTAGTGGGAGGAATTTATCCCAATTGCTTTTAAAGTCTATCACATGCACTCTGAGCATATCTTCTAGTATCTGGATTGTTCTTTCAGTTTTCTTGTTTGTCTGAGGATGATAGGCCATACTAAATCGAATCTTGGTACCCAAAGTCTCATGAGCTGCCTTCCAAAACTTAGAAGTAAATCGAGGATCTCTGTCTGATATGATATTCTTTAGCATGCCATGTAGACACACTATGTCCTTGATGTAAATTTCTATGAGATTATCTGGGGAGTAGTGAATGCTGATTAGGAAAAAATAGGCTATCTTCATGAATCAGTCAACTATTACTCAGATTGCATCATGACTTTGGACCTTTGGTAGTCTTGTCACCAAATCTTTGGTGACGCTCTCCTATTTCTACTCAAGAATTTCAGGGTTTTGTAGAAGCCCTAAAGATTGTTGATGCTAAGCTTTCACTTTCTGGCAAGTAAGGCAACAGGCAATAAACCTTGACACATCACATTTTATGCCTAGCCACTAATATGTGGACTTCAGATTGTGGTACATTTTGGTTGCTTCTGGGTGTAGAGTGTATTTACTCTTATACGCTTCTTCCAGGATTTTCTGCTTTAGTTACGCTTGTGGTGAAACATATATTCATTTTCTATATCTGACCAGCCCACTTGGTGACAAGTCATGCTCCTGAGTCTCTACCCTTGCAATCATATCTCTGATAGACTGGGCATACCTATCCTACATTTGAGCTTCTTCTATATTTGCTTTTAGATCATTCTCTGTCTAACTCACATTATTGATGTTGATCATGATCTAATTTGATAGGTTGAGATCTCTGAAATTCTCAGTTAACCTGTGTTCATGAATCCTGAGGGCTGCTACTAGTACTGCTTTACGATTCAATGTATCTGCCACCATACTTGCCTTGTCTGGATAATACTTGATCTCCAAATTATAAACTTTGATAAACTCTATCCAACTGCGTTGCCTCATGTTAAACTCTTTTATCGTATAAATACTTCACACTCGTGTGGTCGCAGTACAGCTCTACAGTCGCCCCCATAAAGATAATGTCTCTAGCTTTTTCAGTACGAATACAATCACTGCTAACTCAAAATCATGTGTGGGATATCTATGTTTGTGAGGCTTTAACTGGAGGGATGCATACGCCATTACTCAGCCTTGCTGCATCAAGACACATCCCAATCCATTCTCACTGGCATCTGTGTAAACCATGAAGGTTAAATGTGGATCTAGGATTGTCAACATGGGTGTTGTTGTTAACTTATACTTCAGCTCTATAAATATTTTCTCATAATTGTTGTCCTACATAAAATGTTGAGTTTTCCATGTTAACTTTGTCAATGGCAAAGCTATTCTGGAGAAGTTCTATATAAACCACCGATAATACTTAGTAAGACCCAGAAAACTGCGTATCTCAAATACCGTTTCTGGCCTCTTGTAGTTTAGTACTACTTCCACCTTGTTTAGATCTACTGAGATCCCTTGATGTGAGACTACATGGCCCATAAATTTAACTTTCAGAAGCCAAAACTCACACTTGCTTAGCTTGGCATAGAATTTCTTGTTACTCAATGTATTTGACACTGTTCTCAGATGGTGTTTATATTCTGTTCTACTTTGTGAGTAGACCAGAATATAATCAATAAGAATTATCATGTATTGATCCATATATAGACAAGAAATTCAATTTATGTAGTCCCTAAACATGACAGGTACATTGGTCAGCCTAATATTGCAATATGTTCTTGTCAGGTCTTACTGCCCAGGGACACTGCCCCATGCAAACATGCACCTTAAGTCTTATTTCCTCTGTTATATGTTTGGCATAACTTTGATTCTGTGCTTGTCTCATGTTCTCAAGTCAAAATTAATTGTTGCTACACATAAGTTCACATGGGTAATATCAATGTACATCACACAGGATGTAATACTATTGGCCACACCGCCTCATTGCTACACACCACACATGTGGCTTACTGTGACCACATAAGTCATGTTATACACCACATATGATCAGTCATGATAGACCTAGCAAGTCAAATCATGATAGACCACAAGGGTCATACTATGATATATGATGATCAACACGAGTATGACTGATAACCTCTCCAACTGTCCTCAACAGTTACACATTGATTTATGACCCCACTCTACTGTTTCATTTGCTCATAACGGATCTTGCAATGCTGCTCTGATCTTTCATCGCATTGTATAAGGTCTAGTAATATTGAGATGATTTGCTAGGAGTTCCATAGGAATCTCCTATGATATTGATTGAACCCAGAAGTTGTGTACCTAGTAATAATTTTTGGCTTTTTTGGCTCAATGTAATTTCTAGTGGGTTTTTAGTTACTATGACCGTCAAGCTTGTATGGCTGTTTACTACTCCCACCAGAAAGACCACCCGGATATCAGTACTTCTATAAAGAGTTCCCACTACCAAATGTGTTTTGTTGCTGGAATTTATGTGGAAATACAAATCTAACAGATTGTGCTCTATGATCTGACACACTTCAACCGCCTTATTACATTTTTTGAGATGTGTTGACATCAGCTTCTCCTTTTCACCTTGTTGTATTATTAGAAATTTTGTTTCTTTAGCTGATAACTCTCTATATTTTGTATACTTAAAGGATATTTTGGAGATATTTGGAGAGTTATCTAAGCAAGTTTTGAAGAATTTCTATGAGATTTTGTGAGATTATATGAGAAAATGAAATTAGTGAATCATTTGGGGATTTTATTTTAAATATTCTAGTTTTAATCTAAAATAGAAATAATTTAATTTAGGATAATAATAATAATAATGACTCAATTTTTTGGAAAAAAAAGAAAGAAAAGGCCTGAGAAAACTCAAAGAAAAGAACCCATATTTTCAGGAAATTCTGATTGAACTCTAGAACATTTTAAAAATTTTCACTTAAGTCCCTAAAGAAAACTTTTTAAAGATATTCATTTAAGTCCCTGATCAAAACTTGCGTTTTAACTAGGGAATTAGGTTTTTTTTTGGACAGCTGAGAGCCAGCAGAGACTAGTTGAAGAAGTTGGAGGGAGGAGGTTTTACATTGAGGGGGAGCAACTGGTTTTTGGGAGAGTGATTAGAGTGAACGAAAGAAGGAGCAGTAGTGATTTTCACTGAAGAGCTTCATCTTCTTTGCAAGAGGAGGTGAACACTATACCTGCTTCTTTTCCTTTCAGTGGAATAACAGGGAGAGAGCATACAAGCTGAGAGGAATGCGCGGCTGGTTGTGGAAAAGAAAGGAAAGAGTTGCAGTGGAAAAAGAGGTGGCTGAACACATGAGCACCTTCCTTGAGTTGAAAAATAGAGGAGTACCCGAGATTGGATATAGGAGATGGAAGATGGTGAGCTGAGAGCTAAGAGAGAGTTGAGCCTTCTTCCATCGTCACCACTGTCTCTGGAGCTTACCACCGTCGTAGACCTGAGCTGAAATTTTAAGAGAGAATGAGAGCTGCGGATTGAATTGGGAATCATCATCATCATCACTGAGATGGATGCTTAAGGAAGCTGGGAGCAGAGTGTAGAACCAGAGAAGACACAGATGAGAGTTTCATCACCGTCTTCTTCATTCTTAATTTCTGATGAGAACAGAGAGTCAGGATTGGAGAAGAGAGGCGATGAGACTCAGGTGCTACCATCGCTGGAGTAGTCAGAGGGAAATCAGAGACCAGAGAGCTGTTTATGCCATTCACCATCATAGTGCTTTCTGTTTAATTCCGACGCTGGCAGTGAGTAATGGAGAGAGGGAGATGAAGCCATTAAAGATGGAATGGATGACGTTGATTGCACCATCTTGTGAATGTCTTCAGAACAATATTAGTGAAGAAATTTTAGTCTACTCTTTTGCTTTCTCTTCCATGGATTTAGATGTTAAATTTATTGTTGCTGCAGTCTTGAACTTAGTTAAAGTTATGTGTGGTTAGTTGCTTTTGAACCTAGAGTAGCTATGAACTAATTTGAGGATTTGAGCATGTATGAACCAATTAATTGTGCTTATTGTTATTTTAGTTTACCTAATCTTGTATTATTTTGTCTACTTTGTGCTTGATCACCACTAAGTAGGAATTTGGGGGATTTATATTAGTATTGGAAGAGGAATCTTAATTGGACCATAGGATTAAGTAATATAGGATTAAAATTTTTTTCTAATTTACCAATAGGATAGGAATATACCTATTGAACCCATATAATCATATTAGAGTGAAATTGGACATGTATTGCCTCTTAAGTAAATTAGTTAGGAATAACAATTTTAATTAGAAAAAGGGGTATTAGTAATTAGATGATACTTATATCCATTTAAACTCTAGATTAACAAATTAACATTAAGTGCATTTATTTTGGGTATATACATGCTCTAAGACTTGAAAAAGGGATTAGCCACTCTAGGTTGTCTTCTTCCATTGAAATTCCTAAAAACATTGACTTTAGTACTTTTGTTTTTGTTTACATTGATTTTTAAATTAGTCTACTTCTTTGATTTGCTCAACTTAAATGAATATGGGAAATTTAATGCCTAATTACTAGTTTACTTGAATCTCTATGTGATGACCTTGATTTGCTACTATACTATTTCTACAGCCCGTACACTTGCAGTGATTATTTAAAATTCAGTAGCATCATTAGCCAATCTCACCAATCGAGGAAAATACTTTCCACTTTATTAGGATCTGCTCGATCCTATTTTGTGAGTCAACATGTCTCGGCACTACTCACAAGTGCTTCTCGTGATCCTCTCTACGTCTTGAGTGGATCAGAATGTCAATGCCAAGTTTATCATAATTAGTATGAACATTGTCAGTAACTGTGGAAAAATAACTCTACTTAGTAGGACAGGAAAAACTAGCCCGCTGTCAGCTGAGGATCAAACTTTCATCGTGAAACAAGGGTGTTGACCTCTGTCAACAACAACCCCCTGTTGACTGAACTGTGTTGCTCATATTTACAGTTTGTCTCCTACAAGAGTAGTTCTAAGCAGAGAATCATGTTTATGTTACTCATGCTGTATGTGTTTACTTTCTATCTACTAGGTTATTGTGTATTTCTCTATTTACATTCTATTCTTGTTGTACCCCTTTCAGCTTATCCCTCAATCCATGTGGCATAATATATTGTACTGCTAGCATGCGAATCGTTGCTGCACTGGATCAGGTCTAGCTTCCTGACCCTGGCCAGCACCTCTACCTCTTGTTCTTACTATCTTTAGGTTTCATTATTTTATCACGAGGAAGAGGAAAATTCTATATAGTCATAAAGGCATATTTGTCATTTTACAAATTTCTAGTATATAAGTAGTTCATATTAATGTACAACAAACCATTACAGCAGTTTAGAAAAATTTTCTGATAATATACAACTTATAAACTATAATATAATACATTGCACACCCTATTTTTATATACATAGGTGACTTCTCAGGGGGTCACCCATCCCACTATTTCCCTGAGCCAAGCAAGCTTAGCTTTACTATATCTATGCAAAAATGTAAATACCGGCTATAACCACTTCCAAGCACCGGTACCCTGTGCATGTCCTTGTCCTAGTAAGTCATGCCAGTTATCTCCAGATAACAAAATACTAGGCAGAGGCCCCATCTTAATACTGGTACATATGTTGCATAACGTACTCTGTCATGTGTTGCTCAAACTCTTGGAAGGTATCCTTTGGGCCCCGCTCCATGATATCATTTTTCTTCTGAGCCCAAAATATCGTATATAGGAAGAAGTTTAATGTGATACGGATCCAATCGTCATCTAGGAACTCGATCCCGAGATATCTCTGATCCCAATACATAGAGTCCATATCGTACAAGAACTGTGTGTACTATACCATCAGGGGCATACTTACCGACAACATACATATACAGGTTCTTGATATATCCCCACAACTCTTTATCGAGATGCAGGTCATGTCTCACCAATACAGGCTCTACTCTGGAACTAGTGGCAACGTGTAGATCTGACTCAAATCCTTCTAGTAACGGTTGTTTTGAGTCCCCTACTGATAAGCTCCGTGATGGTACTGGCGCCAGTCTAGGGTAGGGTGCATAGACTTGTCTCACCCATTCAAGTCTTTTTAGGGTATAATAAACCTGAAAGCCACTGCCACTCTGTGGTGATTAGGCTGATGGCTCCTCTAACATATGTTAGGTCCTCGCTGGCCGGTTCACCGACTGTAGTAATCCTTACCTCTGTCGTCGTCTATCGCATCGTCCATCGTGTATATCTCTTGTCACCATATAAACAAGACCATATCAGTATACTATTCTGATAATGCTAGAACTGCTTTGAGCTTTGATACCAAAAATGTCAAACCTCTTAACATTTTTATAATCATAGAGTAATAAGAGCACAGTTCCGTAAGGCATATAGAAATAGCGAAAACATACTGACAGTGAGTATTTGTTTATAATATAGGAATTCCCCTGTAGGCTTTGAAATATATATACAATTGTAAGAGTGTTCAAATCAAAACAAAAGTACAAATATAAATAACTACAATAGCTTCTGTATGCCTGAGAATTAATTTAATGGTCGCCATTGCCTTGCCCTCCGAGTCGCTAGCCTCAGCTGTATTGTTTTTAGTTTGGAAAAGGATTATATTCAGGTGAATTTTAGTAGCAACATGCTTTTCGAACATATAAAATGCAAAAATAAATATGTAATGCGCCATGTCATGTAAGATGATAGAATGTTGTGTGCACACTGTCCAAGGCCAAACGACATGTTTGCACCCTGGCTTACCCCTGCGTCCCTGTTGAGTCCTAGACCACAACTAGGCTAATATATGTGTCCAAGAAACTAAGCTCATGTTACAGTAAATGTCATACCCAAACATATAATGATCACATAGTATATGCAAGAAAAAGTTACTACCTGACTTCTTTCTCAATTACCTAGACTGTCTTAAACTTCAGTTCCGACTTGGCTATTTCCAGTTCCTACAAAACTTAGAGTTATAAGGAAATGATTATAAATTGTATTACTTCATTTAAATAAAATTCTCCTAGTTATCCAATGTAGTTATAACAATTTCTGTACAGTGTAGTTTCACTGTTTCCAGAAAACTGGTAGATTTTCGGTCAAATTTGAAAATTCATAATTAATTATAGGAAAATCCAATTTGACTGATTCCAATGCCTAAATTAAGATCTTTAAATTTAATTAAAACAAAAAAATAATTAGGTCTAAATACTACTGCTATGTCATTACCAAAAATTCATCAAACTCCCCTGTTCCTATATTTACTTCTAGAAATAGGGCACAACATTTAAAAATTCATATATTTTAGTATGCTTGTCCAAAAATTACAAAATATCTATAAAATTAATTCTCTATATCTCTACTTTACTTTTGTCAATTTTCATAATTTTTGGACAAATTTTGACTAGTGAATTTCATTTCAAAATCATACTGCCTCCTGTGGAACAATGAAACAACATTTACTTCCAACTTCAATAAATTCCATATTTAAACATAAGCATCCAAAAATCATGAAATCATATAAAACTACACAATTTTCCATTTTAAAGCTAATTGAATCATCATAATTTTGAAATTCCATCTCTACCTTTAGGTTTTTACTTCTGGCCGAAACTAGGGTTCTTAAGAGGGAAAATGTGTTTTCTTGATTTCTCTTGCTTAATCACTTCCTTTCCACTCCTAATGACATGATTAAATACTTAAAAAATAAATGAAAATGATTAGAGGTAATTTTGGAAACATTTTCCCTTAGGGTTTCATTAACCCAAATTTACAAAATAAGGCAAAACTAAGGCAAATCCAACAACAACAACCACAACAACTTATAACACAAGAGGATCAAGTTTATGAGATTACCTCTTGATTTCTCAACTTTCTCTCTTTAAATGCCTCATCCCTCTCTCTCTTCGCCTGAGATTTTGCTTGCTAACAATGAATTTCAAGGAGAAGAGGTTATAAGATGTTCTAAGGAGATTATAATGCATAAGCACTTGATTTTCATTCTCTTACCTTGAATCCTTAATCTTGAAACCTTAAGGCCCTGTTTAGTACGTGGCACTAAATTTCAATAGATTAGGATTGGGATTGGGATTGGGATTGTGATTGGGACTAGGACTGATGCTTTAAAAATATGTTTGGTACAAAGTAATAGTTGGAGAGAATAATTTCATTAATCTTATTTAATAAATAGACACTAATTATGAAAAGACCCAAATACCCATACCCTAAATCCCACCAAGACATTGAACAACCTTCTCTTTCCATTATTTTCCCGTTGTTCACCTCCAAAAATCCAGCAGTCAAAACAAGGAAAGAGGTATGAATTGCTGATAAATTTATCTACAATGTTGATTCATATGCCATCCTATTCTTTTCAGGATCATCTCTTTTCTTTTCGTTTATTTTCATGCATTTATCAGGCTTCATTTGCTTTGCAATTTAGATTTAGGAGATTTTTATAAATTAATTAAGCTCTTTTATTTTGTGCTAGGAAAATATAAAAAATTCAATAGTTCCATTGTTGTCGTCTATATTAGAATTTGGTAAGGTTTTTCTTACGTGGAGGACTTTAAAACTTCAAAAATATTTATGGAGTTGACATACTCAAGGTTACAAATCTATTAATCATTAAAAGTGTATCAAATGGTTTTAAGATTTGGTTATCTATAAGAAACGATTGTCATTAATGATTTAAAGGGAGTAAAAACGATAATGAGTGATTATGTCATTGGCGAGAAAAAAAAAGAGAGAGTGATTATGTGAGAGGGATGGATTCTAGGTTAAAATTATGGGGGGTTATTTTGGTCCAAAAAATATTTTAATCAAGGATATTTTTGTCTCTACAATTTTACAGTTCAAGGATTGAAAACAAAATACCAGGAGAAAGGTGGCTTTACTCCAATTACTTTCGTGGTTTTCCCAATCCCTGATTATCTATAGTCCCTCATATCAAACGATATATTCTAGTTCAGTCCCTGATCCAATCCAAATCCCTACTCCTACTGCTTCATACCAAATAGGGCCTAAGACCTCTTCATGTGTGCTTGGTGGTTCTTGAGCTCTCTCTCTCTCTATTTTGATGATTTTGGCCAAAAATGAGAAGGAAAGAAGGAGATAATGAAGTCTTCAAAATATCACTCTTACTTTATGTTATAATAACACATGCTTGGTTCTCATTCGCTCTTGTTTTCTTTTTCCTCTTAAATTAATTTCAACGAAGTAAATTCTTTTTCCCCCTATTTCCTTGCTTTGACTAAAAATATGATAGAGAGAAAGAGGAGATTATGGCTTAATTAGATGTCTCTTCTTGCTTTTTAGGATATTATAGTTTAATACCTAAAATTGCATGTGCCCATTTTACTTAGTCAAGAGCTCTTCTTCTTGAATTAAATATCAACCAACAAATTTATATTACCCGTTATTTCCCTTTGTTGGTAGAAATTCCAAGAGAAAGAGGGAACAAAATTGGCTTCTCGCATTTCCATAATTGCATCTTCCAAGAATTTAATTTGTGTCATATTGCTTTTGGACTTTTTACCATTTATTTTTCCCTTGGTAACAAATGCTCCAACATGAAATATTTATTACCAAATAGCCATTTTATTTTTTATTCCCCCCTTTAGCCGAAATTAATAAGGAAAAATAGGAAAAATAATTGCTTCTTATTTTGTTGGTAAATTACCATTTTTCTATTACATTTTTGTAAAAATTCATGCCATGATCTTTTCCCCTTGTTTTTGGCCGAATTTTGACACTTGTATTAGGCCATTATTTTGTGTCATTTCATGCTCAAATTTAGGTTACAATGTTAAGCCTTTAAGTGGACATTAGTTGCTCCTTTATGTCCTAGCTTAGCTAAGTTATGTGTAACCATCATTTAGAGTGTTTCTGTTTATTGATGTACTTCACAATTCACTATTTTATTCCATTAAATGTATTGATTACATACAAGAAATATTGGTGATTGAAAAATGGTATGTTACATATTCTATTAAATGTCAGATATATATACAAGGAATATTGGTGAAAAAATGTTGGATGTTACACCTTCCTTTCATGACATACAGTAAGAGCAAGTACTTCTATAGGCAAGAGCGTTGTTGTTGGTAAAGTCTGAAGAAGGTTGAAGCTAAAAGAGTTAAGATAATAATATTTGGTTTAGATATTGGTGATCTGTATAATAATTTTGTTAAGACTTAGTATATTTTGGTAGCCTTATGTGACTACATATTTTGTATATATATAAACATAGTGAAGATAATACCTGTAGCAGTCATGGTAGTATAGCATGCATAGCACGTGGTATTCTTAGTAGATCCTATATGCATAACGAAACAGTAATAATACGAAGTATGATGATTGAATTAGGATTGGGCAGTTCTATGTTAAGTACCCATAGTTTATCCAGCAAAGAGACTAGGATAAGAGCAGAGCAATACTATGATAAAATTAAATGGAGTTAAGGGATTTTTAAGCCATAATGAAAAGTTGGACCACTGATTAACTGTTTCAAAGAGTATTAAATTTTTTAGAAAAGTCCATTCATTTACTGGTTTGAACCTTGTGTTTAGGCTAGGTTTTCAAACTATTTTCCAATAATATTTTCTTCCCAGGATCAAACCTAGCTTATTGGTTCGAATTTATTATGTATAAAGCACATTTGACTAGAAATAGCAATGGAAATAAGGGTGCAACACACAGCTAGCAGAAGTCATAGTGCAAAGCAATGCAAAGGGATTAATCCGCTATACAATCAAATGTGATTGAAATAAGCACAAGAGAGCTCTCTAGGATATTAGTATTTCATTTAACTCTTCTCATTAGGGTTATTTCACTCAAAATCACTAAACTAATACATTACCATAGGCTTGTAACAGCTCTAATATCCCTACCGTTAACAACAATAATGTAATGAATCAAAGGACTTTTATGGGTTGTAATGATGGAGAGGACCATAAGGAATGAATGTGAAACAAGCAAGTGTCATGCATGTATATAAACTAATAACAAATCAAACTCAACATCCTATATGTCAATTAAAGTATACCAAGATTATATATGCTAAGGATGTTTATAATAAAAATGTTAAAATCATTGCATCCAAGAATATTTTCATCGAACGGTAAGTTATAAGTTTTTTTTAATTTTGAAACTGAATACATTCAAGGCTCTATAAACTCTTTTATTGTTTTTTTGAGATTAGGTCAGCAAAGAATTGTTAGATGGAAAGTAAGATACACTAAAAAAAGAAGATATTGGGAACATGTAGATTGTTGCAGTAACTTCATCAACCATGTTTATCAAATTATCCACCCAAAATGGTACACCAACCCCAAAATTAACTAATTCATCAATTCAACCATATATAATCCTAGATTAGAAGGTACTATCACAAATTGAACCTAAAACTTAAGCAAGAGTACATCTAAAAGCAACCCCAAAATCGTTAGCATTTTCAATTGAAACCTTTCAAGTTTCAGTAGTTCAGGGTGACTCACTTGCTCAATAAAATATGGATAGGAATAGTAGAGGGAGATAATCAAAATTGTGACCTCTTTCTGTATATTTATTGCTATTTATTGAAAACTTGAAAAATAAACAAATAATCATAAACCCCAAAAATGAACACCTTGCTGAGCAGCACAAGTCAATCCAAAGAATCCAACTTTCTAAATATGGGTTGAATAACATTGGTATTAGATGATTGGCATTTTTGAATTAGCTCAGACTGCTCAACAAGTTGCTATTTTTTGGTTTATCATTTGTTTATTTTTTATGTTTTCAAACATTTAGGACAACGAGGAGATTACTATCTTGGCCTTTCTTCCTATTTTAAATCTACCCATGATTTATTTAGCAAATGGATTGAGCCTCTAACTACCCCATTTGAAGTGTCACTATTATAAAAAAAAGGGAACAATAGCGCACATTTTGTGGCACTTCCAGCTTCTATTTTATTTTATTTTTTTTTTTAAAATCATATACAAGTTGTGGCGCTCACTTAAGTAAGGCCACAAGTTGTAAGAGGCCTTATGTGGCGCTTGGTCAACCAAGCACCAATAAGGCTAGTGGGGACCAGCTGTAATGCTTATCAAGGAAAGTGTCACACAAGCCACTACATGTGGCCTTTATGTGGAGCATGGCTAGTAGAAGTGGATTTCCTATCTACTTCCTCCCAATCACATATCTTATCCTCTTCCCTCCTCCTCCTTTTTATTCCCTCTCTCCTGTCGTATACACACACACACACCATCCACACCACACCACTCTCTCATTCATGCTCCCTCGTTCCCCGTATGCTCTCTTTTCCTCTTACTCTTGTCCCTACTTATGTGCTCATTTGTTCCCTTTTTTTCCTACTATCCTCCTCATTTAGTCCTCACTCCGTTATCTAGGTCACATTCTTTCGGTCTCCACTCTCCTCATTGTATAAGCTCACATTTCTTCCTTCTCCTTACTCAAGCATCACCAACGTATGCGAACCCCCAATCCTTTGCTTTGGTCTTACACTGTGCAAATATGTAAGTACCATGACATTTATCTTTTTATATATATATAATTTTTAAAGATCCATGCAACTTTGCCTTTTCATTTTTTATTTATTGATTTTTTTCATATTTGTGTTTATAGTTTCAGCTTACTCTGTTGAAGCTTCTATTCACCATAAGATTTTTAATTTTTGATCTTACAAATATAATATTATTAGAAATTAATAGTTTAATTTGATAAATATTTTTTATATTTAATTTATTATGAAATCTAAAAAAAATTATTCTCATTTTTATATGCTAAAAAATAAATGACATAAAATTAAATGTTATTGTGTATAGGTTGTATGTGAAGATATGTAGTAATTATAAATTGTATGTGTTTTATATTTTTTTTAAGAATCAGATACAAGTGTTGGCGCTTACTTGAGTAACGGACATGTTGTAGGAGGCCTTATGGGCCGCTTGGTTGACCAAGCGCCATATAAGGCCAATGGGGATGGCAAGCACCACAACTAGTATGGTGGCTTAAGTGGCGCTTGCCAAGGAAAACGCCACACAAGCCACCATGTAAGGAACGACGTTACGAGCATAAATTGCTCAACGCGCTTGTCCAATCATGGATAGTGCTCAGAGTAGCATACTGCGAAAGAATTGTAGGGACTCTCATCCTATCAATTATATTACTCAGAGGCGCGATTACACAACATAGGGCACATAGCAATAGCATAACTATACTGATATTATTACAATAATAATGATAATAATAATGCTTGATAATGCTACATAGTTTTCATAATAGGGGTTTACAAATAGCTACAACCTTAAAATCATACATAGCCTTCAGATAACCAATGTCCTCTTCTTGATATTGTCCGCAACCTCCAGTTGACGGAATCGCCTTCCTCGCTTATTGAGCCATCGACAACTGCTGGAAACTTACATATTTATGGAAATGGTGAGATTTGAGAGAATCTCAGTAATAACATGCTTACATACAAATAGAATGTGAAATAGATATGCAATGTCATGGCATGTAAGATGATCGTATGTTCGTGTGTACGCTTGCCCAAGGCGAAACTATACGTCCGTAACTTGGTCAACTTAGTGCCCCTGTTGGGTCCCCGACCACAACTTGGCGAATGGTTGTTTAGAACATTAGTTCATGCTATAATGGATGACATTCATAATAGTTATCACATAGTATATGTAATAAGGAAGTTACTACCTGGAATATGACCTTTCCAGTCGTCCTTGGTCCAGCTCTGATTCTGGCTCGTCTATCAATATATCCTAAAATTACACATTTAGGATAAATGAGTTATTGATTGCTCGTAACTCATTCTAGACTCATTGTGTTGGTTATCATGGCTCTTGGTTGTAGAATTACCAAAACACCCTTAAGACTTAGCGTATGCCCATTTGTACCCAATATATTGACTTAGGTCAATCCTACACAATTTCGCATGTAGCATCCATTGGTGACTTCGGTTTACTCAAATTTAGGTCCTAAATGACAAAAGTACCCATTGACAGCCATTAATTAGCGCTTGAAGGGCAATTCGGTCATTTAACACACCATGCCTTTTCTCACTCCGACATCAACATGAAACTTACTCATTTAGCTCTTTTGAACTCAATGGAATCATCCAATTGATGAAATTCCAATTCCTTCATCATGCCACACAATTAGTAGCAATTATGAGTTCTCAGAAGAGTTGTGTCGGTTTCTCGTTCTGTCTTGCCTAATCATCTCCTTTTTACTTATAATCACATGATTAACTAGTTAGGCAACCATTAGATATTGTTTTGACCTTTAAAAAGTATTAATTGAATGAGAGATGAATAGTACCCAACTTCTCCTATACTCATCGAATCAACAAACCGAAATGGTAGAAAGGAAGCATAAGCTTACCTTAACTCGTTTATGAATTTGGTTCGGAATTCCGATGACACTCCGGCAGGAAAAACGGCACCAACCACCTCTAATCAAGAATCTAAATCTATAGAATTAAAGCTCGTGATGAGTAGAAGAATGTTAGAGAAGGGTACTTGGAGAGAAGACACCGTTTTGATAGAGATTTGGCACTCCAAAGATTTCTCTTTCATCTCTCTCTCCTCCGCGTTCTCATTCCGTCACTGCGTTCTTTCGTTTTCCCATTCTGTTTCGATTTCTCATTCATTCTGCGTTCTTATCCGATCACTTGAATGCAGGAATGAATAAAGAAAGAATGATAAGTCATTAATAGCGACTCTTATGTGGCTATACTCATTAGTCCACTTCTTTAGCTTTCTTGCATGATAATTAATTTCCTTTGTCTTGCTTCTTCATCCAATAAATTAGTGAGATATATAGAGAGAATTATTATTCTCAAACAATAACATTATACCCATTGTACCACCTTCATGTGGTTACTCTAGCCTTTGCTTAATGGCTCTTTGTCTTTTCTTGGGTATTAATTTACTTAATATTTGTTTTCCTTCCTTTTTAGTTCCCATCTCATTACAATCATTGGGGAAAATACCCATTTCTTGCTTTATTGGAAAAATTACCATTTTGCCCTTGCGTTATTGGTGAAAATTACTCGTTCCTATTTAGGTCACTGGCCAAACCAGGGCCTAGTAGTTCTCTTAAATTAGGCTTCTTCTTAGTTCTCTTGTCTTAAAATTTGGGGTGTTATGTAATGACCGTCACATATGAACATAAATCTATCTTATGCTCTTATACCAAAATATGTCACGACCCTTAATACTAAAAATGTAGCGCACTTGTCCCCTTATGGGATAGTGCTCAGAGTAGCATAATGCGAAAGAATTGTAGGGACTCTCATCCCATCAATTATATTACTTAGAGGCGCGATTACACAGCACAGGGCACATAGCAATAGAATAACTATACTGATATTATTACAACAATAATGATAATAATAATAATGCTTGATAATGCTACATAGTTTTCATAATAGGGTTTACAAATAGCTACAACCTTAAAATCATACACAACCTTCAAATAAGCAATGTCCTCTTCTTGCTTTAGTCTGCAACCTCCAGTTGACGGAATCGCCTTCCTCGCTTATTGAGCCATCGACAACTGCTGGAAACTTACATATTTATGGAAATGGTGAGATTTGAGAGAATCTCAGTAGTAACATGCTTACATACAAATAGAATGTGAAATAGATATGTAATGTCATGGCATGTAAGATGATCGTATGTTCGTGTGTACGCTTGCCCAAGGTGAAACTATACGTCCGCAACTTGGTCGACTTAGTGCACCTGTTGGGTCCCCGACCACAACTTGGCGAATGGTTGTTTAGAACATTAGTTCATGCTACAATGAATGACATTCATAATAGTTATCACATAGTATATGTAAGAAGGAAGTTACTACCTGGAATATGACCTTTCCAGTCGTCCTTGGTCCAGCTCCGATTCTGGCTTGTCTATCGATATATCCTAAAATGCACATTTAGGATAAATGAGTTATTGATTGCTCGTAACTCATTCTAAACTCATAGTGTTGGTTATCATAGCTGTATAATTACCAAAATACCCCTAAGACTTAGCTTATGCCCATTTGTACCCAATTACTTGCACTTTACCCAAATATTGACTTAAGGTGATCCTACACAATTTCACGTGTAGAATCCATTAGTGACTTGAGTTTACTCAAATTCAAGCCCTAAATAATGAAAATACCCCTTGACAACCTTTAATTAGCGCTTGAAGGGCAATTCGGTCATTTCACACACTAGGCCTTTTCTCACTCTGACATCAACATGAGACTTACTCATTTCACTCTTCTTAACTCAATTAAATCATCCAATAGATGAAATTCCAATTCCTTTATAATGCCACACAATTAGTAGCAATTATGAGTTCTCGAAAGAGTTATGTCGGTTTCTCGTTCTGTCTTGCCTAATCATATGCTTTTTACTTATAATCACATGATTAACTAGTTAGGCAAGCATTATATATCGTTTGGACCGTTAAAATGCATAATTGAATGAGAGATGAATAGTACCCAACTTCTCCTATACCCATCCAATCAACAAATCGAAATGGTAGAAAGGAAGCATACGCTTACCTTAACTCGTTTATGAATTCGGTTCGGAATTTCGGTGAGACGGCACCAACGGCCTCCAATCAAGAATCCAAATCCATAGAATTGAAGCTCATGATAAGTAGAAGAATGTTAGAGAATGGTACTTGGAAAGAAGACGTCATTTTGATAGAGATTCCTCTTTCCTCTCTCTCTCTCCTCCGTGTTCTTGTTCCGTCTCCGCGTTCTTTCGTTTTCTCATTCTGTCTCGATTTCTTGTTTATTCTGCGTTCTTATCCAACCACTTAGCACGCAGGAATGAATAAGAAAGAATGATGAGTCATTAAAAATGGCTCTTATGTGGCAATACTCATTAGTCCACTTCTTTAGCTTTCTTGCATGATAATTCATCTCCTTTGTCATGCTTCTTCATCCAATAAATTAGTGAGATATATAGAGAGAATTATTATTCCCAAATTATCTCATTACAATCATAGGGAAAAATACCCATTTCTTGCTTTATTGGAAAAATTACAATTTTTCCCTTGCGTTATTGGTAAGAATTACTCGTGCCTATTTATGATACTGGCCAAACCAGGGCCTAGTAGTTCACTTGAATTAGGCTTCTTCTCAATTTCCTTGTCTTAAAATTTAGGGTGTTACATGTTACACACCACATATGGCCTTTGTGTAGCACTTGCCTTAGGTGGAAGTAGATTTCTTATCTACTTCTACTTAATTACTCATCTTATCCTCTTCCCCCCTCCCCCTTTTTGTTCCTTCTCTCCTGTTGTATAGACACACACATACACCGTCCACACCACACCACACCACTCTCTCATTTGTGCTCCCTCTTCCCCTATCTGCTCCCTTTTTCTCTTACTCTCGTCCCCACTTATGTGCCTATTTGTTCCCTTTTCTTCCTACTCTCTTCCTCTTTTGGTCCCCATTTCAGTATCCAGCTCACATTTCCTTATACTCTTCTCCTCATTTGGTTCCCACTCCACTATTTAGGTCACATTCTTTGGGTCCCACTCTCCTCATTGTATAAGCTCACATTCCGTCCTCCTCCTCACTCAAGTATCACCAACGTACGCAATCCCCCAATCCTTTGCTTTAGTCTTGCACTGTATAAATCTGTAAGTACCACGACCTTTATCTTTTTTTTTTATAATTTTTAAAGATCCATGAATCTTTGTCTTTCTTTTTTCCTTTATTGTTTTTTTTCATATTTGTGTTTATAGTTTCAGCTTACTCTATTGAAGCTTCTATTCACCATAAGATTTTTAATTTTTGAACTTACAAATATAATATTATTAGAAATTAATAGTTTAATTTGATAAATATTTTTTATATTTAATTTATTATGAAATCTAAAAAAAATTATTCTCATTTTTATATGCTAAAAAATAAATGAGATAAAATTAAATGTTATAAGAAAAGAGTTAGCATTGGTTAAGCAAGGGCATCATACTTATCTACCTCTAGCAGCTTACACTCTGTTGAGGAAAGAGAAAAAATTGTTTTGTGAGTTTCTGTAAGGAATTAAAGTTACTGAGATCTACTCTTCAAATATAAAGAACCTTGCATCAGTAAAAGAGTTGAAGTTAAAGAACCTTAAATCTCATTATTGTCATATGCTCATGCAGAATTTCCTACCGGTTGGTATACGACCCATTTTACGCAAAAATGTAAGAAGCATCATCACTAAACTTTGCATATTTTTCAAGTTGATTTGCAGTAAAGTGGTTGATTCAACCAAGTTGCAAGATTTGCAAAGGCTAATTATTTATACACTGTGTGAACTTGAAATATATTTTACACCTTCATTTTTTGACATTATGGTCCATCTAACTATACAATTAGTTAAAAATGTTCAATTGTGATGTCCAGTATACTTGAGATAGATGTACACAAATGAGCGATTCATGAAAATTTTAAAAGGGAATGTGAAAAATAGATATCAACCAGAGGGTTGTGTTCATGAAAGATATATGGTTGAAGAAGCAAGTAACTTCTATGCCATTTTTTTATCAAATGTTGATCCTATAGGGATCCTAAAGTCTCGTCATGATGGGTGATTATTAGGGAAAGGAACAAATGGGAGGGATGTAATAAGGATATCGTGACTGAATGAGAGCAAGCTTACTTATATGTGCTACATAACATTAATAAGGTTCAAATGTATAATGAAGAACGCAAGGATGCTTTTCAACAATTATATGATGATAGAAATAAAATTTGATAACAAAAGAACATAATCGATATTTTTCATGTTGGTTAAAAAAGCGCATTAATTATGAGATAGAGAGGAATCCTAATTTAGCTTCTAAAAAATTGAAATGGCTATCAAAGGGATCGAGTTTAAATGTATTATCTTACAATGGTTATACAATCAATGGTTACACATTCTATACACAAGACCATGATACACGAAGCACAATGCATAATAGTGGGGTAACACTTGTTGTTGATTCTTGGCATAGATCCAGTACAAAAGACATATACCTTATCTACTCACCAATGTCATACTTTGGTGTCATTGAATGCATATGAGAGTTCAATTACTCTATGTTGAGGGTCCTTATCTTCAGATATAAGTGGGTTAACAATAAAAGTAGATACAGACAAATGTGTTAGGCTTTGTTCAAGCGGACCTTTCTAAAGTTTGGTATAAAGATTATCCTTTTACTTTAGCATTACAAGCAGAACAAGAGTTTTTCATTTTGGATCTTGCTAAGAAGAATTGGTCCATTGTACTAATATTAAACAAGAATCATCAAGAACAAGTTGATTTGAAAGTAATGAATATTTGAATATTATTGAGGATGATCCTTCATTTGAGATTTTAGGGTCAGAAGATATTGGTGTAGATGAAGATGAAGACAAACCCTTATACATGACACATGATTATGAAGAGGGGACTTGAGTCACTCTATCAATTCATTCTACTAGGAGACTCAAGAGAAACAGGATTCTCAATCCAAGACAAATGATGGAGAATAAAATTTTAAATTAAACAAGAAAAAGGAAAAGATAATGAGTGCCTTGAATTTTTTACTTGTATATTTTTCATGTATTTATATATTTCAAATTAATTTACTTTCATTGACATGATTGTCATTATTCATTGATGTTTTCTTTGGTTTATTTAACTTGCATGATTATGGATTCACTACATGAAGATGATGATATTCCCATGAACAATCCTAGACAAAGATTTGTAGATAGCATAACTCATGGCAGGAATATTATGGCTAGGTTAATCAAATTGAGAAGCAAAGGAATTAAGTTAGAGCTAGAATGGAATGAAAAGGGAAACCTAATGGGACAGAATAGTAGCTCGTTCATAATTTTATTAGGACTACAGTTCGAGACAAAGTCCCTATTACAATTCAAGATTAGAGACAGGTGAGGCAACAATATGGGGATGAAATCTGGGGTCAAGTACAGATAACACATTAATTACTTTATTGTTTGATTTGTTTAACCTGTACTTTATTGAAATTTTCATTCCTATAACCATATAATTGTCGAAAATCATCCTTATGTTATTCATAATTACTTTATTGTTTGGTTTGTTTTGTTTCAATAAAGTACAGGTAAAACAAATTGAATAATAAAGTAATTAATGTGTTACTTGTACTTGACCCCAGATTTCATCCCCATATTATTGCCACACCTGTCACCAATCTTGAATTGTAATAGGGACTCTGTCTCAAATTGTAGTCCTAATAAAATTATGAATGAGCTACTGTTTTGTCCGATTGGGTTTCCCTTTTCATTCCATTCTAGTTCTAACTTCATTCCCTTGCTTCTCAATTTGATCAACCTGGCTATAATGGTCCTACTACGGGTTACGTTGTACACAAATCTTTGTCTACAAATGTTGATAGAAACATCATCATTTTCATGTAATGAATCCATACTCCTGTAAGTTAAATAAACCAAAGAAAACATCAATGAATAGTGACAATCATGTCAATAAAAGTAAATTAATTTGAAATATATAAATACATGTAAAACATAGCTAAATTCATTATTCTTTTTCACTCATTTGAAGCTATTGGACATAAGGCGTCATACCTCAACTATGGTCTCAATTGAATCACCATCTCCAAGGCTTTTCTTCATATTGCTATAGAAATTTCATACCATTGACTCAGTGTAAGGTGTCATAATCCATAGCCATGGCTCAAATTGACCAAGATATGGAGAAAGGTCAATGTTATAATCAGTTTTAATGGCACTAAAGTCAACATAGACAACAAGACAAAATTTACGTTCAGAGTAGTGTGAGGAGTAGTATGCTTTGTCTATACTCTTGAGATGGGAAATCTTAAACCCGGGAGGTGGTGTGATCAAACAAGGAGACATAGTGGGTATGTTTGATTGAGATGCTCTACCATGTGATGGTCTATGTCCTTGACTCCTAGTTTGTCTGGTGATTCTCTGAACTAGTTGCTCAAGAGAATTGGAGGAGTCTGATTTTTCTAGTTTACAGAATTTTCTATTCCCTTTTCCTTGAATTGGGGATTTTCTTATGATTTAGGTTGGTTCTTGGATGACAACACCCTTTGCTAGAGGGCCTATTGATTTCTGTTGAGTCTATGGTTTGGGGGCTTTTGTTGTCTTCACTGAAGAAGAAGATGGGGATAGGGATGGTGAAGGAGATGAAGCTGAGGGAGTTTGAGATTCTAAGGAGGATGAAGAATCGGAAATTCTTATAACTCTAAGCACTTTTTTCTTACCGTTGTTGAGAATGAAAGTAATGAGAGAAGGGATAATAAACTAGTAGCGGCGGTGAGGAGAGTGTAGTGGTGGATTGACTAGAGAGAGCTTTAGTTTTAAGGTCATCGGGTAATGCGAAGAGGAGAGGAAGTTATGGGTTATAATGGGGAAGGAGAAAGTTTCAAAGGAGAGAAAATGTTGTAGGAGTTGTAACGGTTGAGTGTTTTTGAAAAAGCGTTTTCAGAGAAATAATCGGCGGTAAGTGAAAAGGCACAAGTTCTACTTCTAACAAAAATGAGGTGTAAATCGATTCGCTATGAGATAAATCGATTTATGACTATTGCGGAGTTTAGTAATAAATCAATTTAGATGAGAAAAATCAATTTGTCACAGTGTGTATATGAGCTCACATGTTTAAATTCATTAAATCGAATTAGTCACCTGGTAAATCAATTTGAGGTGTTTAAATTGATTTAAGTGAAAGTTTGTAATTGTTAAGAGCACAAAGAGAATTCTAACCCAAATCGATTTATTGACTTTAGTAAATCGATTTGTGTCACCTTTTGTAACAACTAGAGATGTTTTGAATATGTAATTGTTGAGTAAATCGATTTACTGTCTATGTAAATCAATTTATGTTACCATTTCATGAATACCAAATTTGACTTAAAATTAATTTAATGCCTTTGTAAATCAATTTTAATCTGCTTCTTTGTCGTTACCTGTCTTGAATAAAATTTGTTAAGACACTCCAAAGCTTAAGTTAGAAACATAATTAGAGTATAAAAGTTGAACAAAGTGAGATATAACTTACAGCTATACCATTACCAATTCTCTTTTAATGTATAGAAATTGATCTTTTACCAACGGTTTTGTAAAAATGTCAGTGATTTGGAGATGTGTTGGAGTAAAGATCATTTTAATGTCTTTCTTTTGGACATGATCCTAGATAAAGTGGTGTATGACATCTATGTACTTGGTCCTGGAGTGATGAACAAGATTATTTGCCAAACTTATGGTGCTAGTATTATCACAGTGAATTGGGATCTCTTTTAGGTGAATTCCCAAATCCTTTAATGGTTGTTTTAGCCATAGCACTTTAGCACAACAACTGGATGCATCTATATATACAGCTTCAATGGACAACAATGATACAATGTTTTGTTTCTTACTGAACCATGAAACCAGTGATCCTCCAAGGAATTGACATTATCTACTTGTTCTTTTCCTGTCCGTTTTATATCCTCCGTGATCTAAATCTGAGTAGGCTATTAGATATTCATTTCCTCCTTTTGGATACCATATTCATAGCTCACTTGTGTTACCAAGATATCTGAGAATCCTTTTTACTATTTCAACATGTGATTCTTTTGGTGTTGATTTGTATCTTGCATACATTCCTGTGCTAAATTGTATGTCTGGACGACTTGCAGTAAGATAGTGTAAGGATCTGATCATGCCTCTGTACTTTGTAAAGTTGAAATCAGCCCCTTTGACATCAATGTCTAGTAAGATAGTTGAACTAATTAGAGTATATGCTCCATTAGCTTGATCCATGCCATATTTTTTCAATTTTTCCTTGAGATATTTGGTTTGGGATATAAAGATTCCATTTTTCTTTTACTTAATTTGTAGACCAAGGAAAAATGTTAGTTCACCCATCATAGACATTTCAAATTATCTCTGCATGGTTTCTGAAAATTCCTTACATAGAATATCATTAGTAGCACTGAATATAATATCATCAACATAAATTTGTACTATTATCATGTCATTTTTCTTATGTTTGATAAATAGAGTTATATCTACTTACCGTCCAATAAAGCCTTGATCCTTAAGGAATTTTCTTAGTCTTTCGTACCAAGTTCTAGGAGCTTTCTTTAGTTCAAAAACATGATTTGGTTTAGCCAAATCCTCAAAACCTTAAGGTTGCTCAACATAGACTTCTTCCATTATGTGATCTTTTAAGAAAGCACTCTTGACATCTATTTGATAAAGCTTAATACCCTTTATATATGTATAAGCAATAAGTACTCTTATGGCTTCTAATCGGGCTACTAGGGCATAAGTTTCTTCGTAATCTATCCCTTCTTCCTAACTATACCCTTTAGCACTAATCTAGCTTTGTTTTTAATTATGATGATTGATTCATCAATTTTATTTCTGAACACCCATTTGGTACCTATAATAAAATGATCTTTAGGACAAGGCACCAGATTCCAAACATGTTTTCTTTCAAATTGATTGAGTTCCTCCTGCATGGCTATTATCCAATCATTGTCTGATAGGGCTTCTTTAATGCTTGAGGGTTCTATTTCAAAGACAAAGTCATAAAAACTTACTTTAATAAAAGTTTTATTTCTAGTCCTTACATCTTCATTAATATCCCTAATATAACTTGATCAATAGGGTGGTTTTTTTTTGTATTTCCAAGCTCTAGGTTGTTCTGGGGTAGGAGATTCAGTAGTTGGGACAGAAAGATCAATGGAGATAGGATAATTTAACAAGACTTGTTTTTCTTCTGGTTCTATTGAGTCTTTTTCTTCAAAAGAATTTATCAAGGGTTCATTTTCAACAAAAACTACATGAATGGATTCTTCAACTACACAAGTTCTTTTATTGAAGATTCTAAAAGTGTTGCTTCTGTTGGAATATCTAAGGAATATTCCTTCATCAACTTTTAAGTCAAATTTTCCCAAGTTATCTTTACCATTATTGTGGATAAAACACTTACAGACAAAAACATGTTGATGGGCAAGATTTGGTTTCCTTCCTTTGTAGAGCTTGTAAGGTGTCTTCCCCAGCTTAGGTCTGATGTAGGCTCTATTTGAGATGTAACATGCAATGCTCATTAAATCGGCCCAAAATACTTGTGATAAATTCTTTTTATTCAATGTAGTTCTTGCCATTTCGGTTATTACATGATTCTTTCTCTCCACAACTCTATTTTGTTTGGGTGTCCTTAGAGTTGAAAAATTGTGTTCAATTCTATGGTTGTCACAGTAGCTTCCAGAGGATTGATTTTCAAATTATCCTCCATGGTTAGTCCTGATAGCTACAATAGACATACATTTTCTCATTTAGCACTTTTTTGGCAAAAGTAATGAATTCATTAAAGGTTTCATCTTTAGATGTAAGAAATATTGAGCATGTGAATCTAGATAAGTCATCAACTATAACTAATGTATAAATATTTCCACTTAGACTTTTACCTTTACAGGCCGAACTAAGTCCGTGTGGAGTAGTTGAAGAGGTCTTTGAGTGGAAATATCCATTTTAGACTAAAATGATGTCTACAATTGTTTCCCTCTTTGACATGCATCACATATCATATCACATTTGAAATGGAATTTGGGTAGATCGATTACTAGATCATTCTTGACAAGTTTATCTAGTTGTTTCATATTTACTTGTACAAGTTTCTTATGCCATAGCCAAGTATCATTAATGTTACTCACAAAACAAGTTTTTGGCATATTACTAGTTAAGTCAAGTATATAGTAGTTACCTTCCCTTGTTGCTCTGATCTTGACTTTGATCTCGTTCTTCTTTAACTGAAGATCTTCCTTGCTTACAAATAAGCATTCTTCAGAATCAAATATTACCCAATTTTTTTTGTCAGTGCTTTGGCTTACGCTTAGTAGGTTGTGACAGAGACCTTCCATATAGTATACATCATTTACTACAATTCCTTCATTGTTGCCTACTTCCCCTATTCCTACTATTTTTCCAGTTTGGTATCCACCGAATTTTACTCTTCCACCTTCTTTGGGTTCGATTTTAGAGAATTTCTTCTTGTCTCCTGTCATGTGTCTTGAGCATCCACTGTCAATGAACCATTTGTTTGTTTGGGATGATTTAAGACATACCTGCAAAAGAAGATCATCGAGACTCTACCCATACTTTTTTGGGTCCTTTTGGGTTAGTATCAAATAGATTTTTATCATAAGTTCCTTTTGGAACCCATTTATAGGTTCCTAATCTCTTTTCTTTCTTATGAAGGCATGAAGAAGTGTAATGATATTTTATATTACAATAACTACAGTATGCAAACAGATTAGAAATGTGCATAAAATGTTGAAAATGCTTTAAGTACGCTTTACCTCACTTTCTTCTTGTCATGATTATCATTTTTAGGATCATAACCTAGTCCTGACTTGCTGTTTGTAAATTTTTGGTATTTCAAGATGACTTTAAGCATCTCACTACCTTTGGTAAATTTTCAAGAGTATTTGTAAGATTTTTATTTTTCTTGTTAAGTAAAGTACAGTTGTCACATTTCTTTGGTTTCTTGAGTAATTCCTCAAGCACCTTGACTTGTTTCTTAGATTCTCTTAATTCCTTAACTATTCTATCAAATTTGGAATGTAAGGCATTATATTCATCTTACAATTCCTAATAAGTAGGGTCAGAATAATTTACCTCATCATCTGTATCATCTTCTTACGTCACTAGACAAACATTAGCTATTTCCTCTTCACTTCCTTCATCTGAAGAGTTGTCTCCCTATATTGCTGAAACAAAGGCTCTTCTTTTGATGTATTTGTTCTTTTTCTCCTTATCCTTATTATTGATATATTCAAGGCACTCAGATTTGATGTGATTGGGCTTCCCACATTCATAGCACCTTATCTGCTCTTTAGGTTCCTTTTTGAAGTACTTACTAGAACCTTCTTTGAAGTTTCTATTTTGGCCTTTCTTGTATAATTTCTTGAACCTTCTCACAATCATTCTCATTTCATCATCTTCAAGATCATCTTTATCTTCAACATCCTCTGCTTGGATAGCCTTTAAGGCTATTCCTTTCTTCTTCTTTTCATCAAAATCTTCTAGTTCTCGTTTGAATTTTTTCTTTCCTTTATATTTAGAAAGGCTACTAAATAGAGAAGTAACTGACTTCATAGACTCTCCTTTTGCTTCTTCAATTGCTGTGACTTTGGCTTCCCATTCCTTAGTCACGATGTTTAAGATTTTCCTTACTTAAGAGTTTAGATCATATACCTTTCCAAAGGCACCTAGTTGATTTATTAGGTGAGTGTATCTGAGTTCAAATTCAATAATTGTTTCACTTGGCTTCATCCTCAAGAGATTGTATTCAATAATCAAGGTATTGGCTTTATTTTCCTTGATTCCTGAATTACCTTCATGTTCTATCTCTAAAGCTTCTCAAATTTCTTTTGTAGTGGGTTGAGTACATATCCTAAAGTATTCCTTTTGACTCAGTGCACTTTGAATCATAAGAATAGCCTTGCTATTTAGAGTGACCACTTTCTTATCATTCTTATCAAATTCAACTGGAGTCTTTAGCACCCATCTATCTTACACACTCTTTTTAGGAAAATAGTTCCCTTCTTCAATGACTTGCCAGAGACCATATTCTGAAGCCATCATAAAGTCTTTAAATTTTTCTTTCTAGAATGAGAAGTGTTCTCCAGAGAAGCCAAGTGGTCTGATGATTGAAGCTCCATCAGGAAGAATTCCCTTGCCCATGCTTGCCATTGGATCCTTCTTAGGATGTTAAGCTTGAAAGAAAGAAGACTAGCTCTGATACTAAATGTTAGGTCCACGTATCACCCAAGAGGGGGTAAATTGGGTGAGAATAAAAATATAAACTTATAAATTGAAATTTAAATAAATGAAGAGTAAGAGTTTAGAAAGATTTCACCAAAGTACACGAGAGGATTTTATACTGGTTCGGTCTAAGCTCTTGACCTACGTCCAGTCCCCAGAGTCCTTATGAGTGTTTCACTATTTTCTAAGATTGAATTATGTTCTTGGTACCCTTACAACCGTAAGTAAGGTTCCTCCTCCAACACTCACTCCCCCTTACACATAATGAAAAACACCCACTCAAGATCCCCCTATCTTTAGTTGCTCTCAGCTAGAGTAAATGAATTTTAATCACTTTCTCTCTCGTACAGAGTAGATAAATAAACAATGAAGCTTATAACTAATGTAACACTTGTTACATAAAATGTAGAATAAAAGCTTAAGATGAATCGTTGCCTTTTTTCAGGTGTGTGTTGCTTTGTGTTGATCACTTGCTCTTTTATACTAGTAGAATTGGTGACCGTTGGAAGCTTTCACGATTAGCAAAATATATCCGTTAGAGAGTAATTGGAAGCTTTGATCACAATCACATGTCTTTCTCCTTTTATTGGCTGGATTTCTCCTTTTCATAGTTGTTAGGAGCTCTAAACACAATCGTGTGTCTTTCTCTTTTTGTTGGTGGGATTTTTGCCTTTTGATTTTCTCTTATCTTTGCCTTGATATGATACCTGATTTTTGCTTCATAACCATTGTTAGGAAAATAGGATTAAGTTAGATAAGGTTTAATAATGAGAAATAATGTAAATCATTTTTTGTAAAATTCCTCGTAATGGTCATAAAACAAAGACAGGTGATAAATTGATTTTATTCTTGATAAATCGATTTATCATTGTTGTCACAATGACATAAATTGATTTGTCTAGACCATAAATTAATTGACCATAAATTAATTTATCACTTATTCAAAGTTTGTCTTACTTTGCCTTTCTTACATAAATCAATTTATCTGGCATTAAATCGATTTACTCAATATCATAAAGTTTGGTAAATCGATTTGCGCAATAGTAAATCAATTTACATAGATTTTGAAGACATTTAGTTCTCTGCCAATTTTGGTAAATTTGATTTACTCCACATTTGATCATTTTGATTTCTCTCTGCCATTTTTTGTAAATCGATTTATAACACCTATCAATCAATTTACCTCGCATCTAAGGACTTTAGCTGCTCTAGGCCATTTTCCATAAATTGATTTATATGATCCTTAAATTGATTTACTGCATGTGTGCAGACTTGAGCACTCTCAGCCTTCTTTTGTAAATTAATTTACAGCATTTATAAATCCATTTACTTCATACTTGAAAATTTGGTTGTTCTATCTGATGTGGTAAAGTAATTTACTTTATAGTCCAGAAGTTATTACTGCTATAAGTAAATTGATTTATGTAAGACCTAAATCGATTTACTCCCTGTTTCAACACTTAGCCTTTTCTGCTGGATTTTTCACTTTCTTGCCAAATTGATTTCTTTCTCCATAATCTTCAAGTTTTGTTATCATTAAAACATTGTGGTGTGGGAGCTTACAAATGTGACCTAGATAGTGGTGTGGGGACCAAAAGAAGAAGAGAGTAGATGTAAACACCCTTCCATATACTTACCTTACCGGCTCTTAGTTCCATTATATTAGAGTAAGCGAGCGATAAATTATTAAACTAAAAGACGTTCTCATTAATTACACAAGAGCGGTTCTCTGCTTATACAACATTAATACACACACACACATATGAAATACAATAAGTAGTGCCCCACACTACGACCTCCTCTTCACTTCACGTCTTCATATCTCCTCCGTGCACTTCTTCAGGCACTCTTTAACCTGCCACTATTATTGTTGGGAGGAGTAAGATTCGAAAGAATCTCAGTAGTGAACAATACCACTATGCATGGCAGATATATATGAATGCATGACATGCTTGCCTACCCTATTTCATGCCAACATAATGATATGCTGCATACTCAATGTTATGACATACCAATGGCCAACGCACAAATATAACAGAGCTTCAATCAATCAAATATGCTCAACACAAGTAGGCATAGCAGTCACACAATCAATGCATATAACATACATATCACACCCATGCAGGAAAGGTAAGTCCACTACCTGTTGAACTTCACGTCCGTCCTCAATCCTTCATCTTTGCTCCGATTCGGGCATGACCATCCATCGAGTCCTAGAATTCCCAAACATTTAATACATGAGTCATTACTCATCCATATAACATTCTAGACTCATATTAGTTGATAACTTAGCCCAATTATGCTAAATTACCAAAATGCCCCCAGAAGCCCAGCCCAATTGTACTTTTATAGAAATCACAATATGGGCCAATCCTACACAATTTCGTGTGTAGAATCCATTTATGACTTTGGATTAGTCAAATTCAGGCCTGAATGACGAAAATACCCCTTGACAGCCCCTATGTAGAGCTAAATGGGTAAATTGGTCATTTCACCCTCTAGGCCTTTTCTCACTTCCCCTCCGACATGAACCCCACACAATTTACCCTTCTAAACTCAATGGAATCATCCAATCGATGAAATTCCAACTCTATCCTTATGCCACGCCCAACGCAGCCAAAGAAGGATTCTCAAAAGAGTTGTGTCGGTTCTTCTCTTCCTTTGACTTAATATCCTCCTTTCAACTCCTTATTACATGATTAGCTGTTTAGATATCCATTAGACATCATTTTGGCCCCCAAAACACGGATATAATGAGAGATAAACAGTACACTACTTTCAAAATACTCATCCAAATGATAAACCGAAATGGTAGAAAGGTAGTATATGCTTACCTCTACCCGCTTCTGAATTCGGTTTGAAAATCTAGCGACACTTCGGTCGGCGAGACGGTACCAATGGCCTCCAAACGAGAATCTAAAACCATAGAATCGAAGCTTGGGATGAGTAGAACAACCTTTGTACTGGACATTTCGAGAGAAAATTCCGTTTCGAATGAGTTCCAGCCAATAACAGCTTTCTTTCTCTTCTCTCTCTCCTCTCGTTCCGTCGCGTTCTCGTTCTTTCTTTCTCTTTCTCGTTCTCATCTGTTCTGTTTCTCTTTCCTTCTTTTCCCTTTTAATCTGACCGCAGGAAACAAAGGGAATTAATTGATGAAGGATGATGATTAATTAAAATCATCCAGATGGCTTTTACTCAATTAGTCCACCTATCTCATTCCTTGCATAACAAACTTCCTTTCTCTTTTCCTTCATCATTTCATTAATATTAATGAGAATTATGAGAGTATCATTCACTCTCAAATTACCCCATTATACCACCTTAAGTGGTCCTCCAAAGCCTTAAGCTTTTCCTCATATTGACTTTACTTGATAATAATTACCAACATGGCCTCATTAATTACCAAGTAGTCATTTCCCTCCTTTTAATTACCATTCAACTCAACATATTGGGAATATTAGGAAAAATCCATCATTTCTCAACTTACGGCAAAATTACCATTTTTCCCTTACCTTTTATTTCCATTTTAATATCCAAAGATATTAAGGAATTTTGGGATATAAACCATGTCCCGCTAGGACATCTGTTAAACCAGGGTCTAGCAGTTTACTAAATCTAGGCTTAATCTCAAGCCTTTAATCCTAAAATTTGGGGTATTACAGTAGAAGGAAATGTGAGCTGGATACTGCAGTAAGGACCAAACGAGGAGGAGAGTAGGAAGAAAAGGAACAAATAGGGATAAGAGTAGGAGGAAAAGGGAGAAAACAGGGAAAGAAGGAGCAAGAATGGGAGAGTGATGTGGCGGGGAAGATTTGTTTGTGTACGATGGGAGAGAGGGAATAAAAAGGGGGAGGAGGGAAGAAGATAAGATGAGTGATTAGGTGGAAGTGGATAGGAAATCCGCTTCTACCTAAGGCAAGCGCCACACAAAGGCCACACGTGGTGGCTTGTCTGGCGTTTTCCTTAGCAAGCACCACACAAGCCACCATACTAAGGAAAGTGCCACAGCTGGTCCCTATTGGTCTTATGTGGTGCTTAGTCAACTAAGTACACCACATAAGGCCTCTTACAACCTGTTCCTTACTCAAGTAAACACCACATCTTATATATGATTTTTAATACAAAATAAAAAAGAAGTCAAAGAAGTGCCACAAAATGTGTGCCATTATTCCCTCTTTTTCTAGTAGTTCTTACATTCCATCACGTTTGAGATAATATGCAAGAGATTTTGTAGAGTTTTGTAATGTCCTAAATTTTATTCACCAAAATGTCTTGCACATTTTGATTATACTAAATAGAATAAAATGGTGAATTTTGGTGCACTTGAAATAGCCAAAATGTTGGAAATAAAGATTACATGGAATTTTGGCTAAGGTACATAAAACTCAATTTTGTTTTCATAAAGCCGTAACATTGTAGCCTAAAATTAAGAATGGAAGAGCATAATTTTTGGCCCAATTTATTATGAAATTTTTGGCCAAAACAAAAAGGATAGAAGGAAGACAACAATTGGTTCAAAAATTGAAGAAAATGTTAGGGTAAAATAGTCATTTGGTAAATAAAATTAAAAGCCAATATTTTTCCCTTTTCAAGAGGCCAAAGTCGGCCAAGAGAAAGGAGAAGGCAAGGAATATAATTGGGACACCTTGCATGCCATATGGGAGTTTTTCATGCCATATGGAAAAAAAAGACATGAAAAATTGCCATGTGTAAAGAAATTACAATAAAATATTATATTTTCTAAGAAGGTGAAGGTGAATATTTTTAAGAGCAATTAAGCTCATACAAGGCCATATTTTAGGCTAGCTAAGAGGAGAAGAGAGAGAGAGAGAGACTTGGAGAAAACAAAGAGCGAATAGAAAGAGCAAGAGATCAAGAAGCCAAACAAGGTAAGTTGGTAGCAAAATTTGTGTGTTCTTGTCTCTAAATGCTTGGAAACCTTCTCTAATCCTCATATTCTTCTTGAAACCATGTAAAGAAAGAATAAAATCAAGGGAAAAAGAGAGAGGAAGTGCACAGCTAGAGAGAGAAACAAGGATGAAGTCAGGGTAAGCTTGGGAACTTGTTTTCTCTTGATGATTCATGCTTGTTATTGGTGTTTTGGTTTGTTGTTTAGCTTGGTTTGTCTTGAATTTGTGATTTGGGATGCATGAACCCTAAGGGGAGGTGATGTCCAAGTTTTCATTAATCATGTTCAAGAGGTCTTTAAATGGTTAAACAAGTGATTAGAAGTAGAAAGAAGATGTTTAATTGATTGGAATTTGAAAAACTCCAATTTTCCCAATTTTTCTAGATTTTTAGCCAAACCTATGTTGGTGTGTTTGAGCTGGAATTTAATGGATTTGATGATTCCATTGTGTTTAGAATGAAAAATTGTGTAAGGAACATGTGAAAGATGGAGTATGAAGACTTTAGGGTGTGAAATGACAATTTTATTCCTAAAACCCTTTACTTTGTGGCTATCAAGGAATTTTGGGGAATTTAGTGTGAATTTGTTAAACCTGAGGTCAAAAATAGATTCTACATGTGAAATTGTGTAGGAATAGCCCGGGTCATAATTTTTGAAAAAGTATAATTATACTGGGTATAAGGGAAACTAGATCAGGTTTATAAGGAAATTTTGATAATTATGCGTTTTTGGAGAGAGATAACTAACTATATGAGTCTTGGAATAAAGCACGAATGAGTAATAACTCATTTATTATAAATTTAGAATTTTAGGATTTGACATTTACTCAATCCGAATAATAAATCTCAAATTTAATATATTTTATCCCACCTTATTCATTTATTTTGGGGACTATTTTAGGCTAATTTGGATTTATTAGATAATATTTAGATTATTAGCCAATCCTAGAAAATAATATAAAATTTAAATAAAATCTGAGAATATTAGTTTAAATTATTAATATCTCATGATTAGAAAAAAACATTTCTAAATATATGATAGATCAGGATTTTATTTGATTCTTGCAGGGCTAGGAAGAGCAAACTAAAAGATCCTACGGTGCAGAATTTTTCTTGAAAGCTAAAAAAAAATCTAATAGATAGATTTTAATGGGCCCAAATTTAAATTCCAAGGTTCTCTCTCACCCTCATTAATTAACCTAATTGCCTCATTATAAAAGGACACGTAAGGACGAGACGGAAAGCATCGGATTTGCGGCGCAACATGCACTGCACTCCCAAGCATTAATCAATTCTCAGTTCTCAATTCTCATTCCTTTCTCCATTCTTGCATGGGCCCCACCTCAATTACCATTAAAGTCATTCAATTCTTCTCTTCCATACACGCATAGCCATGAAAAGCATATATTCATCAATTCATCAACTTTCAATTTCCATGGCTGTAACTTGTTGGAGTTTTGGAGGAGAGAGTGAATTCATGGCAGCTTGAGTTTTCTTGGGAGATAACTTGGGATGATTGTAGAGGAAGCTAAGGCCTAAAAGCTTACACTTAAAGACTACAATTGAGTGTCTTTTTTTTTTATTAATTTGATTCAAAACTTAAGATTATTTAGTTTTAGATAATTTTGAGTTGTTTTATTGAGAACAATCTAGTTTTAGATTGTCGACTTATTATTTGATTTGGATTAAATTGATAATTTGGATTTGATTTGTGCTTAAATGTTTATTGGAATTTTTATTTGTATACCCTTTAATTGTCAATTAATTTATTAATTGAGTTCTCGTTATTATTTTAATTGTCAATTTGGGTTTAACCTCTTAATTGTTTGATTATGTTGGTTAATTGTCGAATTGTTTAATTAGGCAGTTGTGAACATGATTTCCAAAACTATCTTAAAATATTTTTATTGGTTTTAATGGATTTGATTAATTAGCGCTTTTTCCATTATGAGTTTTCTAGTGGATTAAGTGTTATTCAACTTGAGGGTTTCCCATGTTTCAATTAGATGATTAAGTTTATTAATTCCAATCTTTCATCAACCTTCCTTTGGTCTAATTAATTAATTTGGGCTAAAAATTTAACTCCATGTGAATCCTAAGTTGTCCATTTCATCATCATAACTGAACTAAATCTTCGTTATTTGTCTTACTTTTAATCAATCTTTTGCTTATGATCTTAATTTCTCTTTCATAAAAGCCCCCAAAAATTACATTCAACCTCATATAGATTAGTCTCATTTTCATATAGGTTTTAGAGTCAATTGCATTAGTGCATTTAATTAGTTTAAATACATTTAGGAATTAGTATCTTGCATCCTAATTTAGGTCCATTCCATTGCATTCTTTGTCATTTAAAAATCAATCCTAAAGAAAACCCATATCTTCCTCCTTGGGAAAATGACCTCGGTTGACCCTAAACTACATAATTAATTGGGACCTAGTTTAATTGATTGCTTTAGCGACAAAAGCAAGACATCACCGAACAAAAAGTTAGAGGACCGACTAGCTAAGCAATTGGAAAAGATTCCATGTAGTAACTCTTTCTTTCATACACTATGTGATAGTTTATATGCATTATGTTGCCATATTTTGTGATGTAAAATGTATGTGACAAATTCCTAGAGCTGTAGTGTGGGAAAAACACAAGTACCACCTTGTGAGAAAAGCACAAGTACTAATAGGTCAATTGGGACCCAGTTTAGGTAGTTGATATAAGTCCTCATGTGGTGTGGGAAAAGCACAAGTACCATGAGGCCAGTGGGACCCAACTAAGGTAGTGAGGCAAGTACGAAAAAACTGTTGTCTGCTCCGAGACATAATAGTGATCATTGAATAGCTAGTAAGGATAAAACAGTTATTTTGATCCTGAACGCAGAACAGACAAACATGTTTATGGCATTTGTTTCAGTTGCATTATATAGTGTATTGCATGTTTATTTATCACATTTTATATTATTGATTCCATGTTACTATTGAGATTCGTTAAATCTCACCCTTTCCATAAATTAAAATCTATTCAGCTAAAGGAAGTGGCTCTAAGAGCAAAGAGGTAGATACCGGCAACTGAGGGTTCTGGTCCTGATCAAGAATTTAGTGTTAGTTATCTGTGATCTTTTTATGTATTTTAGGATTTGTAATTGTTATATACAAAAACTGTGGGGATTTCCTGTAATGTAATCAAGTACTTTATATTAGTAAATTTATGCTACTTCTATACTCCCACTAAAGTATGCGTTGATACTCTGATAAATGTCGAAATATTGAAGGGTTTGACAAGTTTCAACTATATTTAATTTAAAAATAAAAAACACTATAGCTTTCCGTTTGGCAAAAGTTTGTTGGGATGTAATAATTTTAACACCTTTTTGTAAAACATCTTAGGTAGATTTGATATCAACTCTGACTAAACTTTCGATTTAATAGGTCACTTTGAAATTTTGAAATGATCAAAGCAGCAGCTAAAAGTTCCTTTTTACAGTTAAATATTTTGGCAGGGTTGGATTTCAATGTTTAGATGTGAAAACAGTTATACTTTCCTTCCCATCTATTTTTTGTTTGAGGATCTCTCTGTACCAAATATTGGAGGCATCAGGTTATACTACTTTTAAGACAAGTGAGTTTAGCAAAGTAAGGCAAGGGAGATCTTTAACTTGTGATTTGCTTTGTCTCACAATATTAGTTTAGATATTTGTCCAAACCAGTGGATTTTTCTTAAGTCAATTAAGAATTGGCTTTATGAGATTGTTTAACAGTGGAAGGAAATCTCCCTCATAGTTTAGCAATCCTTAAAACTTTTAGAGTTAAATTTTATCAAGGGAACATATCACCAATTGAATGGTTTTGTTAACAGTGATAATCATATTGCGGTGGATATGATGCCTTAAAAACATTATCTTGGTCCAGAAGTGTTTATCTTTGTTTATGAAATGTCAAGACCATTTATTTTTACAACATTTATGAATGTATGAATCATGTTTAAAATGTGGGTCAGTTGTTTAAGAATAGATTAAAATATCATCATCATTTATGATTATCTGAAATTTAGGAGGAGCATTTTTTTTCATTCTAAAAGGCATAATATTCCATTCATTTTGGCCACACTAGGCATGGTGAATGCAGTTTTATAATGGTCTCTCTCGTCAATCTAGATTTGCCAAAATCTAGACTTCATGTCAAACCTGTAAAACATTTTGTCTGCAACAACAAGAAGATCTTTATTGTTAAGACTAGAATACCTAAATCCATTGGAAATCTTGATTGAGAAGTTTAAAATGAATAACTAACCTTGTGCTCCTCTTTTTGGTTCTTGGATTTTTTTTTTTTGCATAAATCTTATTTCAGACCTTAAAGTCTCCACTGAGGTTTCTGAGTTTCTTGATCCTCCTTTTAAAATATGTTGCTGCAATGGTCCTTGATTGAAATTCTCTTGACATCGAAGTCATACATCATAATGAGTATAATGAACAAAATAAAAGTGCAAAAATCGTAACATCTTTATCTAAAAACATGATTGAAGTTTTAATATGCAAAGAATGTGAGCTATGGATCCGTATAATACTTGCTCTCTATACAAAATATCGTGTCCTATGTTTATTTGATTGTCAATTTAATTTAATTTAACTGTTATATATTCATTATTATTGTTAATAAAATCAAGATGAATCTTCATTAAAAACAAATGATTATTTACAAGATATAAATCAACCCACTTGGATGTAACAATGATCATCATCAGTTACTTGAGGGTGATTATCAACTAACCCTAACTTTAGAGATTTAGGAGGAACTCCCCTCTCTAAAGAGAGACTCACATTAACCTTTCTCTTAACTTGATGTGGATCTCATTATCCTACACACATTAATCCATACAATTATACCTCTATTAATAGGGTCTTACAATGATTAACTACCTTATTGATATTAACTAACTAATGATTTTATATATGTCCAACACACCCCCTCAAGCAGAGACTTCTTATATTCATTAAAGTGTCAACTTGCCAATACAGCAAATAGGGTTTAATGAAGTGAGATTAAATCAATCATTTTATTCTTGTGAATAATGCTTAAGAGACATCTTCTTTTCCTTCATAGAGACATCTTCCTCTTTGACTTTTCACTTTTATTCTTGAAAAACTACACATAACACTGTAGTACTAGTTATCTTCATCATCTTGGCTTCATAAAATGATTGCTTGAGCTCTTCACTTTTTTCTCCATTCTTGCCCATTGCCTTTGTTTGAAGGTGTATTTCCTCAGCTGCAATGTAGATTTGAATGTTCTAATTGATGTCACGGGCCCTAAGCATGAGGGTTGTTTCCTCAGGTGTTGAAGGACATAAACCATCTTTTCTTTTCAAATAAGAATTAATTACTTTTTTCCTTCCACCAAGGATAAGCATATCTTATTCTAGTCAGTTCTTCCACCTCATCACTGTTTCAACCGTGAGTACACCTAGATAATGATAGTATATCCATCTTATACCCCAAATGAAGTACCAAAATGGACTAGTTTGCATCAAAAGCTTGATCACCTTTCTACCCAACTCCTCTATTTGAGAAGTAAATCTCAGGGCACTAAAATTAACTCAAAAACACATTTTTTAAACATATAAAGGTTGATTGTTGTTGGCCAATCGACCATTTGTTGGATTCAGATAGACAACTTTATACTTTTGTATTAAAGGTAGAATCTGGTATCAGACCAATTGGTGGCATGTTGTAATGTAAACCCTATTCTACTCTCACCTTAAGTCTTGATGGCGGCAACTATTTTAATATCCGCACCTCATTTAATCAGCCCAGCATGGCGCATTTGCTCAATCTCTTCAAGGATGCAGAAGGTTCTTGACGGGACGACTATAGCTAAGATGAAAATCCAATAACAACAGTAGTTGAGCCTTCAACCACAAGACTAAATCAATAATAGCAGCATCCTATACTTCGTTCGCTATATGCTTGAAATTGATTTCTATTCAATCTTCGAAACTCCATGGAATTGATTATTGCCAGAACTGGAATCAAATAAATAAAAGACGGCCTTGTATAAGGGACAACGACAAGTGAAGAATGATGGTTACCGATAAGAATAAGCACAATGCTTATGCTTCTCAAATGGACCCTCGATCACCATTTGATTACATAAGAACCCAATAACATCTCAAATATTAATCAACCAGATGACAAATCTGGAAGTTCCATTAACTATGAACAGAACAAGGCTGTGAAGAACCAAGAATAATCTTGCAGCAGTGAAAGCACGAAGGACATCCCATCCAAACACGTGGGAATTTTAGACTCATCGTTAAAACCCGTCAAATCATTCCAGAGAAGCAAAAACCTGATCGATGCAACCCCCAAAGTAACCGTGTGGAGCCACTCCGCTCTGCCTCATCTTCTTGAAAGAGAAATCCCTAATCAATCTTAATGAACAAACTGAATTCAAAGATGGCGTGACAAATGGAACAATCTCAAAGACAGTGCCAAGATTAAGAGCATGAAGGGCGATCATGCGCCAAAGCTTCGACGGTGCAAAATCCTAAAGGCAACAACGAGAGGTGATGTTCCGCTGGCAAAGATCAGCTTCAAAGACTCAGGAATGCTGCTAAAACCAAAGAGTCAAATGACGCGAGGCAATCTCCTAAAATAACATGGCTGAACAAAGAAGAGAACTTAACCAGGGTGGGAAAAGGCAAGAACCATTGAGCTTCATTCCAAGAACCCATAAAACATAGCGTTGAAATATAAAACAATATTGGGCAATCAAAGAACCATAGGTCACATACATTAAGAACCCAAAATCAGCTTGCTCATGATACTATATTAATAAAATCAAGATGAATCTTTATTGATAACAAATGATTCTTTACAAGATACAAATCATCACACTAGAGTTTAACAATGATCATCCCTCACTTAAGAGTGATTAACAATTAACCTTAACTTTAAGTATTTAAAAGGGACTTCCTTCTATAAAGAGAGACTTATATTAACCTCTCTTTTAATATGATGTAGATCTCATTATCCTACACATATTAATCCATACAAAGAGACCTCTATTTATATGGTCTTATAATGATTAACTACCTCATTGATATCTTCCCTCTACCATTGACCTCTACCTTCCTCTTCCTTATTGTCTCCAGTGAACATCACCCTTACCTTCATCTATCTCCGACGACCTAGAAATGAGACACAGAAATAGCCATGAACAGAGATTCATTTCATATATTCGACGAGAGAGCATGTCGGACACAAGGGCAAAGATCGATCTTTAGCAACAAATCAAGAGAGAAAATGGGAACCTCTGATCTTCTTCACTTCTACCTTCACCACTATACCACCATCTCCTTCAGCCTTCCTCCCTCTGATACCGGTGACCTTCTCAAAAATAAAGAGACAGAGCTCCACACAGCCGAATGATAGATCAAAGTTAGAAGAAGAGAGAACTCTACCGGTGGGTTTTCGACTATTATCATCCTCTCTACCTCCTTTTCACCACAGCTGACAAAAGAAGAAGAAGAAGGAATGAGTTTGCAGAGATGACGAGAACTACAAACTTTGGTCAGAACAAAGCTGGGCCATTATCATGACCAATGAGTTGCTTTTCCTTCATTTAGACATGGTTGTTGGGCCTTTTTTGTGCCTCTTAATCGGTCTAGGTCTTAATCCGGCTTGGGCTATTGATATATCCTAAAATTTCAAATTTAGGATAAATGAGTTATTATTTATTCATAACTCATTCTAAACTTGATATGTTGGTTATCTTGACTCAAAACTCTAAAATTACCAAAATGCCCTGGGACCTAGTATAAGTCCCCTTGTACCTGGTCAAACTGTACCTTACCAAAAATTATGACTTGGGCTAATCCTATATAATTTCGCATGTAGAATCCATTTTTGACCTCACATTAGTCAATTTCAAGCCTAAATTACAACATTACCCTTGACAGCCCCTAACTTAAGGTTTTAAGGGTATTTGTGTCATTTCACATTCTAGGGCTTCTATACTTCAAACTTTATATTTACCCAAAACAATTTTCCCTTCTAAAATGAATGGAACCATCAAATTGATGAAATTTCAGCTCCTTCTCTCCCAACTAGGCCTGGCTGAAACATAAGGGAAAATAAGGAAAAATGTGTTTTCTTGATTTTAATCCGTAAACCTCCTTCTTTTCACCTCTAATCACATGTTTAACCCATTAAAATCTTTTCCCAACATAACCCTTTAGGGTTTGAGCTTCCCAAGATTACAAAGTCATGAAAACCAAGCCAAAACAACAACAATAACCACCAAGAACCAACAAGAATCAACAAGAGAAGTTAGGTTTTTGACTTTACCTTGGATTCCTCTCCTTTCCCTCTCTTAAACGTGGCCCTTCTCTCTCTCTTCCCTCTTGAATTTTCTTGCTAAACATGATATTCATGGTGAAGAAGAGATTAGAAGAGATGTACAAGAGTTTGAAGACAACAACAAGTGAATTCTACAACCAAACTCACCTTGATCTTGCTCCTTTCACTTTGCTCCTTCTCTCATGGACTATATGTTCTTGAAGCTCTCTCTCTCTCCATTCCCTTATGTTGGCTAAAATATGGCTAAAGAAAAGAGATAAGAGGCTTATAAAAATATCATCATCCACCTCCTTGGAGATATAGTATTTTATTATAATTCACATGTGCCTTTTACTTTATATCATCATCTTTTCTCTTTCTTTATTTGACCTACAATTGTTGACAGAAATATGGCACAAGAGAAAGAGAAAAAAGCTTATTACTTTATTGACTTTTCAACGCATTTCACTTAGCTCAACTTGCTTTATCTCTTGATTAATTAAGACCAAGTATTTCATTTACTTTTCTTGCTCCCTACTTCAGCCAAAATTCATCCCAATTAAAGGGAAAAATAAAAGTACTTTTGCTTTATTGGTCAAATGACCATTTTGCCAATACATTTTTTCCTTTTTCGCACTTGGTGAAAAATTGAGCAGAATTTTCATCAAACTTTGAAAATTTATAACTAATTGTAAAGAGGTCCAATTGGGGTGGTTCTAAAGGCTATGTAACCCTTATTAAGTATATATTTAAGAAAAAATATATCCTTTAGCCAAATTAAAGTTTAACATTCTCAGAATTATTTTTTTTGGACGTTGCCATAGAAAATTTCCAGTTTTATTGGGCTAACTTCAAAAATACATAACTCCTTGTGTACAGATCCAAATGACTTATATAACTTATCAAATTAAATCGTGATAAATCTACTTTCATTCTTGAAAGTTTTGAAATTTTTTGACATCATTTGCCTATTTGAAAATGTCACACTGCCACACACAGAAACTCATTGGCAGCAACATTAATTTGTGTTCCAAGTAACTATGTTGTGTGTGTGACCTCTAATTGCCTTGTTTTGTCATCTCTGATGCTCTTTAATTCTCCATTTTATTCCCTCTAATGCTACCAAAGGTGTAAAGAATTTTAGGGAATAAAATTATGCTTTCCTAGGACACTTGCTAAACCGGAGCTTAGTAGTCCACTTGATTCAAGCTTATTCTCAACTCTTTAGTCCCAAAATTTGGGATGTTATAGTTTCTATGAGTAGCAGTGGCTAATTCTCTCAACCTTTTATAGCAAGGGACAGATTTATTTTGATCTATTTGGAGATTAAATATAGCTTTAACCTTTGTTAGATACTTGACATTATTTTTAATTAGCTTAATTATCATTTCTTTGTGCTTGTTAGTAATTGAAATGATGATTTTGTGAACATTTTATGCTAAATTTCAAGGTGGCTTGATTAATGGGTTAATGGTGTCTTGTGTTTGCATTGGTTTATTGAATATGAATTTATTAATTGTGTTTAGCATTGGGTTTTAGCATCATTAATCTTGGTTTTTTGTATGGGTGTCCTTTGTTAAATTAAGATTAAAGAGAAAAATCAAGTGGTAATATGAGATAGATCAGTTATTGGATTAAAAGTTAAATATGATTTTTAAGTTCATTTAATTGTTAGAGTGTTTAATCGACTTAAGTTATAGATATTAGTATGTAAGGTGGCTTGGTATTAATTAATCTATGTTAGGTTGAGTCTAAGGGATGACCCTTAGATTCTTTTGAAGCTAGCATGATTAATCTCCCATAATTATTTGAAGTAAGGATTGCTTGCACCATTGCTATAAAGGATTGCTCATTCCATTGTTGATTTTCTTGTTTCTCTCATTTCATTAGTTCCATCTTCATTTCATTTCATATTTTCAAGAAAAATCTCAAAAAGAATTAGTTTAGAATAGTTTAATTTTCAATTGCAAAAAGTAGTTGATAGTTAAATAGACCAAACCCTTTTTAACTTGTTTGTTGTCAATCATCATATTTAGTTGCTAGGTAATTAATAAAAGGCTTCTCAAGAGACGATTTAGAATTACACCCTATGTTGCAATCCTTGGTTTAATTTTGAAGAGGTTACTAAGGCATAAAACCAGCAACGCTTTCCTCATAGAAGCTATAGGGGCCCATCTTTATTCTGATTTGGAGTGTCCCTTTGTTGAAGCAAGCAAATCTGGATAGATGATGAAGTAGGCTCTGAATACTCTGATATGGAGTACTAAATACAATGTATTTCCATGAGTAAATCCATATTCATTTGGAATTGTCAGGGGGCTGTGTCAAGCCAATTTCTTAGAGCTTTGAAATCCTTTCTTTAAGGATTTCATTAGGATATTTTGGTGCTAATGGAACCAAGAATCTTATGTGTCAAGGAAGACAAGGTCATACGCAAGATAAGTTATCCTGACTCTCGTAAAGTTGAGGCATTTGGTTTCTTGGGTGGTATTTGGTTGATTTGGTCTAACCAAGATAAAATCTTAATAATAGTGAATCACCATCAATTCATCCATACATGCATCCATGACATTGGTGAATGAAAATCATCTTTCTTCTCAAATATATAAGGGAGTTCTAACCCTTCCATGTGAGGACAATCATGGCAAGACCTCCTTAATCCATCTATTTGAAAGGATCAAGCCTAGCTCCTTGTAGATGACTTTAATGCTATAATCTCAATAAATGATCAACAAGGGGGGGCAATTATAAACTCATTAGGTTGTAGTGCTTTTAGGTCCTTTATTCACATTGCTAGATTGGTTGACTTAGGCTTTACGAGCCCAACATACACTTGATAGTGAGGTAGATTGAGAGTGCATTTGGATCGAGCTTTGGGTAATAGTCAATGGCTAAAAGATCAACCCAATGAAATTGTCATGCATTTACGCCACATACAAAGTGATCATCGGCCTCTCATGATCAAACAAAGTGGGGATTCGCTGGCTATACCAAAGACATTATGTTATCTAGCAAGTGGGGCACTTCACTTAGAATTCAAGAGCCTAGTATCTAGTTCTTAGTCAAATAATAGGCTTCTTCCTTTCAATATAAAGGAATTTACTAAGGCAGCTCAATAATGGAACCACGAATTATTTGGACGAGTAGGTCAGAACAAAAGAACTCTTAGGAATCACATAACTGGGGTGCATGAGCATTGGAAAGGTGACCATTCTCAGTATATTTAATCGAGCTTGAATGTACTTTACTAAAGGAGTATGAAGCTCTCTTCTTGTAAGAAAAAATTCTATGGTTTCAGAAATCTTGGAGCTGTTGGATCAATGAAAGAGACCGAAACACTCAATTTTACTACACCAAGGCATTGATTCGACATCGTCACAACATGATCAACATGCTTAAAGATGAAGCAGGAAATTGGGAAGAAAATCAAGATAATTTATATAGCATGGTCTCATACTACTTCCAATCTCTATTCAGAAGAGCAATACTAGCCTACTGATTATAAATATAAAGGTATGCTCTCACTACTCTTAAATCCTCTAGTGACTCTTCTTGATTTTCTAGTAATAAAAAAGGAGACCAAAAAGGCTCTATTTGACATGCATCCACTTAAGTCGCTAGGAACTAATGGTTTAAATGCCTCATTCTTTCAAACCTATTAGGTAATAGTAGGAGACTAAGTTTTTTCAAAAATTTGTGGGGTATTTAAAGGTGCAGACATAGACCTAGCACTCAACCGCACATTGATATGCCTAATTCCTAAGGTTGACTTACCCATAAGTCCTAAAGGAGTTTAGACCTACAAGCTTGTACACCACAGTCTACAAACTCATCACCGAGATTTTAAGACTTGTCTTACATACCCCTTTATTACGCACATGGAAGCATTCATTATTTAATTACTTAGGGGTTAATTACTTTTCACGAATCATTAGCCGTTATTCTTACAAGACTCATATATCATACTTAGTTCTTATTCTTGTTCTTATTCTTAGTTTTAGCGATCCTGATTACCGAATAAATTCTAATTTAGTATTCATTCAGTTCTTTATCGAGTGTAAATAATTTATATACAGTAAATTAATACACTTTCATTCTTCAATTCTTCATCTTCTTTCCTTCTTATTCATCTTCAAGCATTCCTTTTGTTTCATACATATGGACCTATATGGTTAGTGAGGGAGGTGAAATTTGGGGGAATCTCAGTAACAAACAATACTAACAATGCATGTAAGATGAATACTAGTGTATGATATGCTTGCCTAACTTAGGTTCATGTTCACATAATGACATTTCTGCATGCTCAATATTTTGTGCAACATACCTATGGCCAAACCTTTCCCCTGCGGGGCCTATATACATAAATAAATTGTGTTCCATATTATTTAAAATGCGCGTATAGCTTGTTCAAATTCAAATTAAAGTGCGTGCGTATCCTGTACAAATTCAAATTAAAGTGTACACATAGACTGGACAAATTCGTATTAAATTGTACACATACTCCATTAAATAACAATAACATTGAACATAATACATTTTACACAAATGTCAGCCGAGTATTAATAGCTGACTCCAACTTGGAAACAACGGTACTCTCCCAACTCTAAAATAACAACAGGGCATCCTTCTCGATATTAGTATACACACTATCACCAGAGCCCCCTATATCACAAAAGGACACCACTAACTTACAACGACCTCCAAGACTAACATATGGCGAATAGTTAACCACAACCTAGCAAGTATGGTTGTGCTGCTCATTAACAATCACTTTATGACGCAACAATACCTTATAACAGCTAAAATGTCCTCCCTGACCATAGCTTCAGCACGCAACAAACTCGGGTATTCAAACACATCTCCAAACTTAGGTAATCTAGAGTCAGACGAGAATCGGTAGAGCACAACAAAGAATTCCAAACACCTTGGATAAATGGAGTACGGGGTTTAACCTCCTGACTCGGCTGACCATCCGGCATCATCTCGCTTGGGAACTCGAGGCGTCTTCATAACACAAAACGTGATATTAATATTTAAACTAACAAGATTAAAAAAACTCAAAGAACGACTACCGGGTCCATTGCTATATTCTGAATAACCCACATAACTACACATATCCTCACCATTATTAAAAAGATTATCCATAAACCTAAAACCCTCCGTCAAAGTCTTATAGCGAGGACGGTAATTGCTAATAGGCTGATGGTACTTAACATTATGCATAACACCCCTGATAACCTTATGGACCAACGGTGGATGACGACGACTGAGTTGAGAGTTCTTCCAATATCTAATTTGAGCATTACGCATGTACACCATTGTACGCCAACGTGAGATACAACACACACAAAATAACGATCGACCCCCATAAATAAACTTCTAATACAAGCCTCATACATTGATACAATTGGGACTTTAGGACGAATATGACGCCTTTCACATGGTTGTTTCTGTGGTATTTGAATGAGAAAGTTCTTAGGTGGAAAGGGGCTATTGACGAACAATAGTATTGGGGATGTGTTGTATATTTGTATCCTCTACCGACAGTAGTATCTTACGTTGAGGGTGTATGGGATATTTATAAGCCTGATCCGCGTTAGTACTTGGTATAATGATTTGAAGTTTGACCTTTGGTTTAGATTGTGTATTAGTGCCATCTGGGATTTGATGAAGGACCTTTTATGTATTATTTCTATTTGGTGAATAAGTTCTGATGGGAGGAGTGATATGTTAAGTATAATGGTATTAGTGGGATCTTCAGTAGAGTTTGTGTTTGTGAAAGATGGTGTGAGAGCTTGGGGGTATAGCTTCGAACGACATATGGTGGATTGTGGAATATGACTGGGGATGAGAGAGGGCTATGTGAGATCATTTTGAGAGCTCGGGAGTGCATTTTGGTGTTCCACCATTGGGTTTATATAGTGCGCATGGGACCCCCTCCAAACAGTGATGTTCTACACTTGTGAACAGAACCCTAACTAAACTCCCCTCCTAATGGTGGAACATTTTAAGTTTATTGCACTTAGACCCCTCTATATGTCACATCATGGGGAACACGTGGCATATGGGCGGCCTATATAATATTACTAGCCACTAGCCCCCACAGCGGAATATGTGAATTTATGATAGAGTTCATTAATTGACGTGGCGCCCCACCTGCCCTCTACTCCCACTTTTTCATTAATGCGCTGGCACTCTATACGCTGCGGGATGGAATTATTTGGGTACCCCTGGCGCCCCATGGGACTATGTTCCGCTAATACATCTTTCAATATTTGTACTTTTACCCCATGTTCCACCTATGCTACAGCGCTAGGCCTCTTGGGCCTGGATGTCGAAGTGCGGTTTTTATTGGGTTTACCTATATTTGGATATTGTGGTACCATACTTGGTTCGTTGCTGTTGAAGGTGTGCAATATGAGATTTTTGAATTTATAGAGTGCATATAAGTTATTACCGCACGTCATTTTTTAGGTATATATGACATTTTGGGATGGCTGTTGCATCTTGCTACCGGTGACTCTGGTGTTCTTCGATGGATATTATGGAGCGTCTTCCACAAGCCTTATGGTTTCGTATGTTGATTTTTGTGTATCAACGGTTGATCAGAGATGCACGCATGTTGTTGTATAAATAAAAACAGGGCTTTATTCATTCATTTATGTTACACATAATCAAGAAAATAATTACCACACATGAAAACACAACATACAAATCAAATACATGCAAGTTAAGTAAGTTCACTACCTCTTGGACTAATGTCCTTCTTCTTGTTCCCTTTTCTTCCAACCCTTAAAGCTTCTTAGATATTCTTTCTTTCTTCTTTCTTGACTTCTCATGGCCCTAGATATATATAATCATATCATTAGTGCCATGGTATATGAATTCTCAATGGGCTGCATTAGCCTCATATTCTTGCTTTCACCCTTAGAATTCATACTGATTACATTTGGCCCTTTCTTTCTTAAATTCACATGGTAGCCAAAAGATGCCAGCATTTTGACTAAAATTTGAAAAATCATATTTAATTTTATAGAACTTTAGTTGGGGTGATTCAAATTTCTAACTAAATCTCTTTGAGTAAATTTTATAAGAAAAATACTACTCATATCTAATTCTAGCTACAGAATTCCAGAATTATGATAAAGCCTTACTGGTCCAGGATTATGTTCAGATTCAATGCCTAATTTCAAAAATTCATAATTCTTAATGTACTAGTCAAAATGGCATAAATAACCTATCAAATTAAATATTGATATGTCTGCTTTCATTCTAGAAAATTTCATGACCATTGGATAACATTATATTACCCAAAAATACAACACATTCAGACTGCCACGCAAGAAACCCTAACTGGCAGCATTATTCCAATTTTTGAATTTCAAATCCATTCTTTCTAAAATTATACCAACATCCTATTCCTATACAATTTTTCTCAAGAAATTCATTGGAGACCTCAAAAACAAAAAAAAATCATACTCCTTCTTCATGCCCTGTTTTGACCGAAAATTAGGGCACAAAGCAATAATTCACCAATTCACAATTTATTCACCAAACTAAGTTCATATGCTTTCCTAAACATCATATAACCATATGTATATGACTAAAGCATTATGAACCCATAAAAATCCTTAGTGGCCAAAATTAAGGTAGCATTGAAAAATCCCAAAAATTCATATAAACAACACAATACATAGGTCAAAAGGAAGCTCTTACTCACTTCTTGCTCTTTCATGAGCTCTTTTCTTGATTCTCCAACTTTGGCTCTTGCTAGATGACTCAAAAAACCTCCTCTTCAAAAGAAATCATAGAAATCAAGCTCTTAGAGAGGAGAAAAAGTTTCATGAAGGTCATCTAAGCCAAAGAAGTGGTTTGGAAGGTGAAAATTGAAGTAGAAAGCTCACCTTTGCTTGTTCCTTCCTTTTTCTCTTTCTTCAAGCTCCTTGGCTGAATTTTTGAGAGTGAGAGAGGGAGGAAATGTTCTAAATTTTCTCTTTCCTTTCCACTTAAGGACTTGGTCAAAATTGGCCCAAAAGAAACAAGGGGAAAGGAAAATAACATGTAGCTAATAATGTGTCTTCTTTCACAAGCTTAAGTTTAACTAACCATGTGTAGTTAATTTACTTTTGATGAATCTTTCTCTTTCCTCTTCTCTTTTTCTCTTTGACCGAACTTTGGCTTCTAAAATAGAGGAGGAATTGTTGACCATTTTCCTCACTTTGCCTTTCCATCAGTCAATTTTTCTCCAAGTTGGAAAATTAACAAAACTTTGACTAATTGAACAAGCTATTCTCTTCCCTAAGTTTCCCTTGAGTTGGACGGTTTCTATCACCAAAGGAATCGAAATTATTTTCTTTTCATTCTCATAATTACTTCTTACTTTTGAAGAGAAAATTTTAGCCCTTCATTTTGTCTTCTAATTTCAACCTCAAGATCAAGTGGCAATTGTCTCTTTTGCCCTTGATTATAACAATATTATTTCTTGTTCTATTAGTTATTTTAATTATCTTTCTTACTTCTTTATACACACCATTTCCCTTTCTCTTTGGATTCACGTTAGGCTTTATATCATTGTGACACATCCTAAAAGAATCGGATACTTTCTTTCGACTAATTCACACCAAAATTCATACTTTATTTTGGGTGTGGTTTAGGATTCTTACTAAACTAGACTTAGTAGTCTACTTTATTTAGGCTTATTATCTAGCTTCTAGTCCCAAAATTTGGGGTCTTACAAAGATCATTGCTAATATACTCAAATGTATAATGCCAAATATCCCTTCCATATCAAGCCAATTTTATTAAGGGGAGGAATATCATGGATAACATCATTATAGCACAAGAGGAAATCCATTTAATGTGAAAGAAAACTGGAAAGAAGGGATGGTTGGGCATTAAAGTGGACCTCGAAAAAGCCTTTAATCTCCTCCATTAGGACTTTATAGAGGATACTCTCTGGGAAGCAAGGCTACCTGACGCAATGATTTGACTAATCATGAAATGCATAACTTCATCAACAATGTAAGTCCTCTGGAATAGCCAACCTTTAGAATCCTTTATACCATAAAGAGGAATACGACAAGGCGATCCCTCATCACCATACATTTTTTTCCTATGCATGGAAAGGTTACCACAAGCAATCAAGACTAAGGTTAATGCGGGTGCTTAGAAACCCACACATATGGGTAGAGGGGGACCACTACTCTCCAAACTCTTTTTTGTCAATGATATGATTTTATGCAGTACTACCAATAACTCCCAGATTAGTCTCATCCATAAAATGTTAGAAGAATTTTGTGAATCATCGGGGCATTCAGTTAGCAAAGCCAAAACTCAAATTTATATTTTTAAGAGCATTCCTATCCAAGAGGCCACCTCCATTTATAACACCTTATGATATCACAAGACTAAGAAACTTAGAAAGTACTTGGGTATTCCCTTACTTCACAGTATAATCACAAAGGACACATACTGGTACGTTGAGGAAAAAGTACAACAGAAGCTTTTGGGATGACAACCTATAACTCTTTCCTATTCTAGGAACATAACCCTTACTCAAGAAACCTTAGCAACCATTCATATTTATACCATGCAAACTACAAGACTTCCAATGTCTACTTGTTCCAAGATAGAGGCGATTATTTAGAAATTTATATGGGGAACAACAGAATAATACTAAAGTATGCACATATTAAAGTAGGATAATATAAGCTAACCTAAAGGTTATGGTGGATGTGAGATCAAGGATCTTCATGAACAAAACACATCTTTCCTAATAAAATGTGTATATTCCATTATATCTTAGCTAGACTTGTTATGAGTTCAAATTTTGCAAGCAAAGTATCATTACACGAGTTTGATAAATGACAAGCTCAAAACTCAAAATGCCTTTAGCCTGTAAAGGAGTCTAGTTATGGTTTGGCAAGATATAACTCTGGGAGTGAAATGGAATGTTGGGATTGGATGTGACATATAATTTTGATCTAATCATTAGACTGGTGAGCTAGGACCATTATGTAATATAGCATTTGCGCCAATAGCTTAAACTAAACTCTAGATAACTATCAATCACTTTGTGGATAACCAAGGCAATTGGAAATGGACAGAGTTTGAAGACTTGCTCCTGATCGAGACATCAAGCCAAATTGATGCCATACCAGTGCTAGCTCACACAAACCAATAAGACATATATGAATGGAATCTCACTAGCAACCGTAAGTTCACTATTGAATAAGCTTACAAACTAGAATGATGGATAAATGGTTGGACGCCAATCCCAAATGGAAACTGGCATGGCAATGGCCTAGAGATCAAAGAGTATATGCCTTCCTCCGGTTAGCGCTTAACAACATATTGCTTAACAACAAATGACATAAGTGTGTCGCTTAGTAAATGAGGTTCTCTCATCATGTGAGCACGTACTCCATGCCAGAGGACTTCAGGGGAATGTACAATTAGATTGATTTGTCTTGTTAGTTTTTTAATCATCCTTGTAATTACCATGTACATAGTTATTTGAGTAATGATATCTTCCTTTCACTAAAAAATTACATGTCATTTACCAAGTAGTGTTAAATAATCTAACGTGGCTTACATTTCGTTAACTTGAACAGTTATTTTAACAATAGGGCTTAATGGTCAAGATTAGAAAGTTGAGGACATGTTTTTTAAACTTTTAAAGATGAGGGAGGTTATAAGCAATTAAGCTAAATTTGAGAGGGTTATGTGTATTTTGAGTTAAAAAAATATGTAATACACACCAATACTGCTGGAATACTTATTTGAAAAGTTTCAAAATATTTGTTTAAGAAAAGTATTTTTTAAAAACTTTCAATGCATGTCCGATACTTTTACCAACCTTAGTTGATACTTTAAGGAGTTTTTTTAAAAAGCACATGTAGATACCAACAAGTTGTTAGTTGAGGTGGTAAGTGGCCTCATCCCTGTAAGTAAGAGAGTACAAGTTCAAATCTTAAGAAGAAGTTCAAATTTTGAGAAGCGCACCTATTGAGAAAGGCCGAGTAATTGACTTTGATGCACACCGCAATCAAAATCTTAAAACTTAAAACTTCAAAAATAAAAATTATTAAACCAGATATAATAATAATTCCCATTAGGGATGAAGGTTGCTTTATTGTGGAATATAGGAAACAAATACATACGTAATCACCATCGTTCACCATAATCCCTTTTAAGGGTTTTAAATATGTAGAAAGAACAAAGGCACACTCACACAACTACAATAAAAATGCTTTTATTGCAAATTCTCCATAAATGTTTTATTAGATATTCCTCTTATGCTTAATTCTCTTGAGAAACAAAAACAATTTGTAGAAAGCTCTATGTGTCTACTTTGTACAAAAACAATTTCAAGAGCATTGAACATCGATCTATATAACTTATACAATGAAATAGTAACCATTATTTGGAATTATCCTAATCTAGATAGTCATAATTATGCATATCAAAATCATGCTTTCAAGGTCATACTTTGGCATATGAAAATTTATAATTCATCCTCACATGTCATATATACAATACAAGGCCTCATATGGAATTTACATAACTCATGGAACTTATCATACATTTTACTATTCACGGCACAACATTGTCATGGAACTTTCATTCTCCTTTTAATTACACTACTACATATTTATGCATTTATAATACTTAATACATAATGGTTACAGCTAATAAACATCATGTATGTCAAGGCAGAGGTCGTGCAAAGATATATAATGCTTAAAAATAATGGTTAATTATACATACCATCACATATTTTGAGGTGGAATTTGCGAAATCACAAAAATAACAGTTGTAGTTAATAACCGTCATTTATTTAGTAACAAAAGTAATCGTTCCTTTGAAACAACTGCCATGTAACACTTACAAATGATTCGAATTCCAACATCTTATATCAGTGAAGACAAAATATAGCAGGCTTTAGAAACAACCCTCATGTAACACTTTTCATAGGTCATATGTAATATCCCAAATTTTGGGCCTAGAGACTTGAGGATAAGCCTATATTAGGTAGACTACTAAGCCCAGTTTGGGAAGAGTCTCAAGAATGATGAGAGATAGAAAGACTCTCGGGGATTATATGATTTAGTTTTCCAGGAAGAGAATGGTTCTCCCGATGATATGAGGCCCTATAAGGACAAATAACACCATCTTATATGACACAGGGGCTCATGGTTCCATTTGGAAGTCTTTGATATATGTGGTACAGTCTTGAGTAAAATTGAGTAGACTTTGTATACACGTGAAATAAAACTGAGTGACTTCGCATAAAGTAGCTTTTTGTAAAAGTAGCAATGATTAATCTACTTTATTAAAGTGGCTTTAATAAAGTAGTAATAATGACTCAACTTTAAGGTTAGCCCCACAAGAAAGCACTACATGTCCCTTAATAATGAGAATCACTTTTTGAATTTTATATTGGAACTCTCATGAGGCACTACCTAGCACATTAGTCAGGGGAATGCATCAGTCTCTGGTTCGAACACATACTTGACTTTCCTGACACCGAACTCCAGAGTTAGGGAAATTCATCAGACCTCTTTTACCCTGAAATTAAAGGAAACCTAAGAGAGAGAAGATAAAGGAAGGATGAATTTAAAGAGGACACTTATCACTCCAAGGACAAGCACTTGGACACATGGCATACTAGGAAGCTTGCAACAATTTAAGATTAAATCTTAACCCTCCAATTCTCTTTAAGAATTTAGCTAAGCAAGGAAAGAGAAGGGAAAATAGAGTAAATGAAGAGAAAATAAAAGAGGAGAGAAGGTGGAGAAAATTGAGAATCCTAAGTGTTCAGGAGCATATTTCACCTCCAAAATCACATTTCTAGCTCCCGGAGTCTTCTCAAATGTTGTTTCTCTCATTGAGAGCAACATTTCTACAGTTTTGGATTCTTGATCAAAGGTTTTTGTTGATGTCTATAGTGTAGAGGTGCTACTGGAATCAAGAACCGGCTATAGTATCACGTAGAGGTAAGCCCAAGCATCATTTTAAACCTTTGATCAAGAACCGGCTATACTTTAAGAATTTGTTGAGTTTTAATAGGTTTCCTTAGTTGCCCAATTTTTTAATCAGACATAGAACCCTAATAAGAAATATGATTTTGATGATTTTAAGGCTTCCAATGGGCTTATGATGAAAAACTATGAGGGATAGAGGTAAGGAACTTATTCTGGGAACACCAGAATAGAAAGCAAAGTTTTGGCTTGAAAACCCTATATGTTCAACCAAACCTGGAATCATAGGAAGGAAAATGATTTTGGTGTTTTTAAGGTCAGAAATTGATTTTACACATAAAATTGTTTGGGAATAGATGGTGAGCATAATGTTAGAAGGGTTGGATTGAAAACCCAAAAATTTAAGTTAAATGAATAGTATTGCTTGATTTGTTTTCTAGAGATAGACTATTTATAGTTTAATTTGATTGAATAAACATTTTCTAATAGCCATGAAACTTTCTAGAATAATAGTTTACATGATAAGCTTTAATTTGATATATTATATGTAGCATTTGGGTCAATACATTGGGAGATATAATTTGTTAAAGTTAGGCATTAAATCTGGAATGATGTTTGTAGCAGTGAGGATTGATTATAGATTCTGGAATTTTTTACATGGAAGTGGTAGTGGGAGATATTTTTCCCTTAAATTATACTTAAAGCTTTAAGTAGAATCTGGAACTACCACAATTGGAGTTCCCTAGATTAGGATATGAATTTTCAAAGATGATTGATAAATTTGGTAGTTTAGGTGGACCCACGAATTTGTGGTATTTGAAGTAAATTGTGACAAGTATGGGTCTAAAGAGTATAGACATGTCTTAGAACCTAATGTGACCACACTAGAGACCTAACTCATAAGGGATACATTACTTGCTAGTCATAAAGTGAGGAAAATTATACAGACTATATAAGAAAGATAAGTCATGAGTAATGACTTACTTCCATGGCTCTAATAATTAAAGCATTGAGCATGCAAGTATGTAATTCTACTAGCATGAATTTATGTAAGCAAGCATGTAATGCATTAAGCTTGTATCTTGTATGCATAGTTAGCAAAGTTTGCTACTGAGATTCTCTCGAATCTCACTCTCCCTCACCCAACCATACAGGTATGTTGAGGACAGGTGAAATGCTTGAAGAAGTTCCAGAAGAAAATGTGACGGTGAATTGAAGATTGAGATAGGGCAATGTGCTACATGTTAATTATGATGTAATTAATTGTATAAGCATGCCAAGTTTGAGAATGGAAAGATAATGCTGAAGATATCATGTTGTGAATAAGATCTGAACTTATCAAATGCAAACACTATAGCCAAAAGTTCTTTCTCAATGGTGGTATAATTGGATTGGGCAGGATCCAAGGTCTTAGATGCATATGCAATGACATGAGAGGCCTTATTGACCCGCTGAGCAGATAGCACCAACAACACAATTGGAAGCATCACACAACAACTTAAATAGAAGACACCAATCTGGTGGTTAGAGTACTGGAGTTGTTGTCAGGCAACGCTTCAAGTAATTGAAGGCCTTCTTGCACTCATCATCAAATACGAACACAGTGTCCTTATGCAGAAGGTTAGACAGGGGTCAGGAAATCTTGCTGAAATTCTGAATGAAGCATCGGTAGAAACCTGCATGACTAAGAAAAGAACAAACTTCCCGTACAGATGTAGGGTAAGGCTAAGCAGTAATAACATCAATCTTAGCAGGATCTACCTTAATCCCTCACTAGACACGATGTGTCCAATACTATTCCTGACTCAACCATAAAGTGACACTTTTCAAAATTTAGCACAAGATTAGACTCTATGCACCTATTCAAGACTCTAGACAAATTAGCCAAGCATGCATCAAAATCAGACTCATATACAGTGAAATCGTCCATGAAAACCTCCATGCAATCCTCTAGAAATTCAAAAAAGATATTTATCATGCAATGCTGAAAGGTGCCAGGTGCATTGTAGAGGCCGAAAGGCATCCTTCAGTAAGCATATGTTCCAAAGGGGTATGTGAATGTCGTCTTCTCCTGATCCTCAGGAGCAATATAGATCTGGAAATAGCCCGAGTAGCCATTCAAAAAGCAGCAATGAGACTTACCAGCCAAACGCTCTAACATCTAATCAATGAAAGGTAAAGGATAATGATCCTTACGAGTGGCTTGGTTGAGTCTCATGTAGTCTATGCATACTCTCCATTTGTTCTGAACTCTTATAGGTATGAGCTCATCTTTTTTATTAGCTACCACAGTTACTCCAAACTTCTTGGGAACAACCTGGACCGGGCTAACCCACCGGCTATCGGAGATAGGGTAAATGATGCCAGCTTGCAGAAGCTTAGTCACTTCCTTCTTTACCACTGCCAGAATAAGGGGATTCAGATGTCTCTGGGGTTATCTCACTAGCTTAGCATCCTCTTCTAACAGGATCCGATGCATGCAAACAAAAGGGCTAATGCCAACGATATAAGCTAATGTCCACCCAATTCCCTTCTTATTGACCTTCAATAAGCTTAGCAGCTTCTCTTCTTGATCAAGTAGAAGGTTGTTGGCCACAATGACTGGCAGTTGCTCATTTACCTCCAAAAAAGTATATTTCAAGTGAGCTAGCAATGACTCCAACTCTAGCTCAGGCAGCTGCTGAATGGAGGGAAGAAATTTGGGTATTTGCGCCATTTCTGAAGTGTGCACACCTGCAATGCCTGAAACTAAATGCACAAAAGTAGAACTGTGTCTAGGCAGCTCAATGTTAACATCAGAATTCAGCTTATAATCAAAATGAACATCAGAAACAAGATCATAATGAACATCAGAATCAGAATTTAGCTCAAATTTACAACAATCAACATCAGAATCCACAGGTAATGTAGAATCAACAAACAAGTTAAGATCTCTATATAATGTATCATTAATCTCAGTGAAAACAGGGCACCATTCTTTATCAGAACAGGCACAAATGACAGAATCACCCACAGATGAAAAATCAGGATAATCATCTTACCAATCAGTAAGAATATCGTCAACAGGTTCATCAATCACATCAATGCATAAAACAAAATGTTCTTCCCTAAGATGTCTCATGGAATCAAAGATATCAAAATTCACAACAATATCACCAAATTCCATGAAGAGAGTATCAGAATGCACATCTATCTTAGTCCTAGTTGTTTTCAAGAAAGATCTCCCTAAAATGATTGGGGACTTATTGCTAGGAGATTCATCCTCCATATCTAAAATATAAAGTCAGCAGGGAATATCAATTCATTGACTTTAATTAAAACATCTTCAATCAAACCAGCAGGATAAGCATTACTCCTATTAGCTAATTGGACAAGAACACCAGTAGGACGCAAAGGACCAAGACCAAGAGAATTATAAACATATGCAGGCATAACATTAATAGAAGCACCTAAATCAGCCATGCAATTATCAAACCTATAATTACCAATAATGCAAGGGATAGAAAACGTCTCTGGGTCTTTACACTTGTGAGGCATGGGTTGGAGGAGTGCTAAGACATTCTGGTTCAAGCTCACTCGTTCAGTCCCCCTCAGTCGCCTCTTGTTGGTATACAACTCCTTCAGGAACTTGTCATACTTAGGGATCTGTTTGATGGCATCAAAGAGAGGAATGTTGATCTCAAATTTTCTTAATGTCTCAAGGATATCCTTCTCTTGCACTTTTTCTGCCAACTTATTAGATTGAAGGGCTCTCTGAAGGAAAGGAAGAGGAATGAGAATTTCAGGTTCCTCTTCACCCTGCTTCACTGCCTCTTTATTTTTAGAGTCAATCTTCACTTTTTTTACTCTTTTTTTGATGTGTATTCAGTCACATTTGTAGCTTGTTTAGGCTCTTCTAACATGCAATCCTAGAATTTGGGGGTTTTGGCCACAGCCAAAGCGGTGCAAGTTGCTACCAGGTGGCGTTTAGGACTCGACATATCCTTCCAAAGGTCGAGTGTTCGAGCACCTGGGGAGGAGTATTAAATTCTGAAGGGGATGGGACAATTCCTGCCACCGTGAGGCTAGCGCCAGTGGCCGGCTCAATAGTTTCACTGCATACTCTGACCGTTACAGAAGCAACTTCTAATAAATGTTGGAGAAGATAAAAAACCAAATTGTGAAGCAAGCAAAACCTTCAGAGCTTCAAAAAATAAGAAAATGGGGGAGAGTGTCAAACCCCTCAATAATTCAACATTTAAAAGAGTACCAATGTATAGTTCAGCGGGCATACAAAAATAGTATAAACATATGAATATAAAATTCTTCATTACATTATAGGAATTCCCTACAGGGTTTGTACATAGTAAATTACAAAGCCCAAAAATACATAAAAAGAATAAAGATAACCAACACTAAACTCTTCATCAAAACCAAAACCCTCAATTGCCCGTGTCCACCTCTTTGCCTTTAGAGCCGCTACCTCTTGCTGAAGAAATTTTTATTTAAGGAAAAGGGTGAGATTCGGGCGAATCTCAGTAATAAAATGCAATCAATCATATAAAATGTGAAAGATAAACATGCAATGTAGCATATATGCTACAGAAAATAACAATGTTGTACACATGTCTATAAATCAATGTTCAGGATTAAACAATGATTTTGTCCATATCAAAATGGTTGTTTGTCCCTATTTGCCATTCAGTGATCACAATGATATTATACTTGGTGTTCAGGTATAAATTATTGTTTGTCCCCTAGTGGCCTTATTGCATGCTTTGTTCAGGATCATATGACTGTATGACCCCTACTTGCTTTAATGTTCTAGAGTAGATGACTGTTTGTTCGCACTTGCCACTGGTCTACCTAGACTGGGTACCCACTGGCCTTAGAGGTACTTGTGTTTTTCCCTCAAATTGGTACTTATGCTTTACCTACACCCAACTCTAGGAATTACCATCATTCATATGCCATTACACAATATATGAAAAAAAAGCATATTTACAATCACATAGAATATGAGAGATAGAGTTACTACATAGAATCCTTTCCAATTTCCTAGCTAATACTGGTCCTTTAACTTTTGTCCGACTAGGATAAATGTCAAATCCTACAAGTTAGAATTCATAACGAACGTGTCATTACTTGGTTGGGCATCTTCTAATACTAGTATATTAAGTTAAATGAAAATAATTAGGGTCTACTTTGGCTTCTAGAACATGTCCTTATCTTTTAGAATCAAACTTGACTTAATTGACTCTAAACTTTTTAAATCCATAGGTTAACCTAACTTGTCAGTTTTGACCCCCACTTTCAAAATTCACAACTTAATGTAGAATAACCAAATAGGGTGACTCCAAGTCCAATGAAAATATATTTAAGTCCTCTTTCAAGGAAAAATACCACTCAGGGTCAATTATAGAGTCCTAACCTTAATAACTCACTACCAACATCACTGCCTGAAAATTCTTTCCAGTGTTTGTGTATTAACTTCAACTGGACATAACTCACATTTGAAAAGGTTAAATGTCATATATTACCTATCATTAGAAAGCCCAGGATGTATACTACAACCTTACAATATATATTAGCAATTGGACAAGTTTTGGCCATTAAAAAATAGCCCACAAATAGACAACCATGAATCTAGCATATGCATCAACATCCTTTTGAATTCCAAAATTTGTATTTTTTAACCAATCATCCAAAATTCATGATCACATGCTATCCCTACAAAATTTTAGCCATAGAATCAATTTCTAACATCAAATTCCAACTTAATCAACATGAAACAGGGCTGGTCAAATTTGAACCCTAAAACACAAATTGTGTTTTCACAACTTTTAACCTTCAAACATGTAATTAACCACCATAAACCCTTTATTAACCATATATTCATCATCAACTATCCATTAAAGACAAATTTTAGCATCTTGTATAAAAACCTAAAGGGTCAAGAGCTCCAAAAATATTCAGAAAAATAGCAAGATATTATACTTATATTGAAGCTTACGATTACCTCTACGCGTCTATCCAATCGGTTCAAAATTTTGGCAGTACTTATTCCAAGAACACAAAACTAAAGACCTCATATCATAATTCCAAAACCATAGAAATGAAGCTCTCAATGAGTTTAGTAAGTTTAATGAAGGCTTCGAGAGCTGAAAAAGTGATTTCGGGCTCTGAATTGGCGAACAACTCGAAAACTTCTCTCCTCTTTCTTTTTCTTCTGAATTTTGTACGAATTTTCTACCATTTTAGAGCCCTTGACTAACCTTATAAAGGAGAGAGAGAGGTCTGAATATTTTATTATAATTTTAGCATATGTTAGAAAAAGCCAGAGTGTTAAATGCTCCTTTTCAGGAATTATTTGGTAACCGGCAATTCTATATACCAGATATTCTTACTTTATACTGCAGGATACCCAGTGCACCTCTTAAAATTTGTCTTCATTTCTCCTTTAATATAATTAGGAAAATTCAACTGTCAAAGAAGAAGGATTCATCCAGCTTATGTTACCGCAATCGCCAAAATCGTGTATATGGTCAAACTAGAGACCAATGGGTTACACTAGCTTTTCCACCTTTATCAAATGTCCAATGGTAAATGTCAGAATTTGATTGGCTAATCAGGGTAAAATGTCAAAAGATATTTTAAATAAAGCTACTTTTTGATACAGGGCAGCTAGTGTTGCGACACGTGTCCTTTTGTAAGACCCGCCTTACATACCCTTTATTATTCCAATATTCACCAGAGTAGCAATGCGTTGTTCAGTAGGCACACATGAATAGCATAAATATACTAATAATATTGATACAATATGTTTGATTATATTACAGGGATGTACCTAATATGTACAAAAATGCACATGAATATACAGGCAGTGTAGCCACGCAGGACTACCAAAGTGTCTACATCTAATCCAAGAATAGTAGACACATCCCTGTCCTTGTTCCACCACTGTATTCCTTTGTATGCAGTCCTCTTATCTATTCTCAACCTACCTCCTATGTTCACCTGTCTAAATGGTTGCTTGGGGGGAGGGTGAGATTTAGGGGAATCTTAGTAGTAAACAATTACCATAATGCATGCATGATATATGCTAAGTGTATGACATGTTAGCCTTAACTAGATGCATACCACATAATGACATTTCTGCGTGCTCAATGTTTCATGTAACATACTCATGGTCATGGCATAAACAAAAGCAAAGCTTCATCATTCAAATATGCTCTACACAATCAAGTAAAGCAATCACATACATCACTATACAATTATAAGTATCTAATACATGCACATAGGGTAAGTTTACTACCTTGATTGCCCTTCTCTGATCCACTGTTTATTCCACTATCTATTCAATATCCTGTGTCCGGCTCGGGCTACTGCCAAGTCCTAAAATTATAAACTTACAATAAATGAGTTATTACTCATTCATGTATTATTATAAACTCATTTTGTTGGTTATCTTTGCTTAAAAATGCAAGATGACCGAAATACCCCTAGGGACCTGGTCTAAGCCCCTATGTACTCTGTCTAACTGTATTATACTAAAAATTATGACCTGGGATAATCCTACACAATTTCACTTGTAGAATCCATTTTTGACCTTAGATTAGTCAAATTCATGCCCAAATTATAGATTTACCCCTAGCAGCCACTATATTAGGGTTTTAGGGGTAAAATTGTCATTTCACACCCTAAAGCCTTCACACTTCTTTAATTCACATGCACCCTACACAATTTTCCATTCTAAACTTAATGGAATAATCAAAAACTCTAAAATCCAGTCCAAACACATCTAAAAAAGGTCTGGACGAAATCTGGAATAATTTGGAAAAACTGGATTTTCTTGATTCCATTCAACAAAACATTTCCTTTCCACTTCTAATCACTTGTTTAATCTCTTAAACAAATTTTAACACATGATTAATGGAAAATTGGGCAGCACTTTCCCTTAGGGTTTCATTATCCCAATTTACAAAAACCACGAAATCAAAGCCAAAAATCCTATCTAATACCAACAGCAAGCAATAATCACCAAGAGACAACAACTCACCTTGATTTCCTTGTCTTTCTCTCTCTAAATCGTGGGTTCTCTCTTTTTTCCCTTGATTTGTCTTGGTACATGAGTGATTCATGAAGAAATAGAGATTACAAGGTGTTTCCATGAACTTTAAGGGCATGATACTTGAATTCACAAGCAACTTACCTTGATTCTTACTTCTTGTTTCTCTTTGCTTCTCTCTTGCTCTTGCTTCTTCAAATAGCTCTCTCTCTCTCTCCTTGCCTTATGTTTGGCCAAAAATGGCCTCTAGAAGAAAGGATAAGAGGCTTTCATAATATCCTCTTTTACCTCCTCAATTTATATTATTTAATTTCCTTTTTGTACATGTGATTTGTTTCATGCCTTATCCCTTTAATTTTGATCATAAATGTTTTTCTTTTTCTCTCTCCCAAAGTGACGTAAAAAGGGGCTATTGAAGGAACCAAATATGCTCCTTCAATTATCTTCATTCATCTCTTTGGAATTAATATTCTATGGCCATAATTCACATGCTTGCTTTTTGACTTTTCAACCCCATTTACTTAGCTTTAAATGCTTCAACTTTTAGCATATGTATCTCAAACATTTATTTCCCTTCTTGCTCCCCTTTTGACCGTCCAACATCATAAGGAAAAGGGAAAAATATGGGTTTTGGATTAAATTTAGCCAAATGATTATTTTACCTATACATTTTTGCCATTATCTTTTTAATTTCGCACATAGATTAAAAGCTGATAGAATTTTCATCAAAATTTGAAAATTCATATCTTTATTTATAGATGTCCAATTATTATGGTTTTAAAGGCTATGTGACCCTTAATAAGTCTATTTTTGAGGAAAAATATTTTCCTTATCAAAATAGATAGTAAGAATTCCCATAATATCATTTATTAGATACTACCAAAGAAACTTGCCAGTTTTACTTGGCTAACTTCAAAAATACATAACTCTTAGTGTACAGCTCAAAATGACTCATATAACCTATCAAATTAAAGCTTGATAAGTCTAATTTTATTCTAGAAAATTTCATAGGCATTGGATATCATTTTCTTATTTAAAAATATCACATAACTAGACTGCCACGCAGGAAAACACACTGGTAGCAAATCTAAATTTTTACAATTTGTGTTCTAAACATGATCCTGTTGTGTGTGACCACTAATTGTCTTATTTTGTCTATGCTCTTTAATTCACCATGTTATTCCCTTAAATTCCACAGAGTGCAAGGAATCTTGGTAAATAAAATTTAGGATGTTACACCTTCTTCAAGTTGAGTGGCGCCTTGTATCCCCTGAATGCTCTAAGATAGTGCCACCTACCTTGACCCTCCGGGAACTGCTAAGTCTGTGCACTGATATGCCTCTGAGAATGTCAGATCTTCGTGTAGGTCCAACATAGCCATATGGCACCTTCTAACCTTATACTTCAAAAACGCAGGGTACGCGCACCGGCCCGAAAAATGCCATATGCACACCTACACCGACATATTTTATCCAAATAATTAGCCACATATGTTTATATCTTCAAAAATATACCAAATATGTACCTGTATGGCATAAAATGGTGTCACATACCTCAAAAACTGCCACATACACTGGCATCTTTTATCCGACTACTTATACGCACTGAGCCTCATGTATTCTGGAGACTCAGTCTCAACTCAGAGGACTGAATCATATAGTCCTATTAAACTCATTTTATCTTTGGGACTCTTGCCAAACTAGACTTAGTAGTCTTCTTGACTTAGGATTATCCTCAAATTTCTAGACCCAAAATTCAGGATATTACACTTCTCCACCCGTTCAATAAATTTCATCCTTGAAATTTCGAACATCGTATAGATTTATCTACACCGAGGAGAATTACTTCTTATCACTCATCTATCTCTTTTATTACTCAGTCTATCTCTTTCTTATGCAAACTCACAAAGCATGCACATAAATCATCATATCATCAACAAAGATCCCAGATAGTATTCAACAATCCTTATAACACATTCTCTGAACTTACTAGTCTAATACCACAGTGCTAGGCAACAGCCACAACGCTAGGCACACAAGTCATATTCCTGAGTTTCTCTCCTTTCAATCATGTTTCTAATGGACTGTGCACTTTCATCATGCATTTAAGCTTTCTTAATTGTTGTTCTCAGATCATTTTCTATCTGACTGATATTACTGCCTCTAATCATAATCTGATTAGACAGATTGAAATCCCTAAAATCTTCAATCAATTTCTGCTCTTGAATCATTAGGGTTGCTACATGCACTATCTTGCGACTCAATGCATCTGCAACTACTTTAGCCTTTCCTATATGGTTTTTAATTTTGAGGTAATAAATTCTTAAGTAACTCCATCCATCTATGTTGTTTCATGTTCAACTCTTTCTTATCATACATGTATTTCAAATTTTTATAGTCATAGTACAACTCTACGGTTGCCCCATAGAAATAATGACTCCAGATTTTCAGTGCAACACAATTACTGCTAACTCAAAATCATAGGTGAGATAACTTAGTTTATAAGGCTTCAGCTGAAGATAGGCATATGTCATAGTTATATCCTGCTGTATCAGGATACATCCCAATTTATGCTTGCCATATCACTATAGACCACACAGGTCAATTATGAATTAAGACCACACAGGTCAATTATGGATCAGGGATTATCAACATTGATATTGTTGTCAATCTCTCTTTCAGCTCTATGAAGCTCCTCTCACAACTATCATCCCATATAGAATGTTGAGTTTTCATGTCAACCTTATCAAAGGCAAAACAATACTGGAGAAATTATGTATAAATCTTTTGTAATAACCGGTAAGACCCAGAAAACTGCATATCTCAGCAACATTTTCTGGCCTTTTCCAATTCAGTACTACTTCCACTTTGCTAGGATCCACCAAGACCCCTTCTTGTGAGACTACATAACCTAGATATTTAACTTTCAAAAGCCAAAACTCATACTTGCTCAGCTTGGCATAAAGTTGCTTATCTCTCAATGTGCTTAACATTGTTCTCAAATATTATTTACATCCTGCCTTGCTTCGTGAATACATTATAATATCATTAATAAAGACTACCATGAATTGGTCCATATATACGGACAAAAAATTTGATTTATGTAGTCCACGAACACGACAGATGCATTAGTCAGTAAAAATAGCATTACTAGAAATTTGTAATGGTTATATTTGGTTCAAACGTAGTCTTTGGTACATCTTCTGCTTTTACTCAAAGCTATTAATACCCTGACCTCAAATCAATTTTTGAGAATATACAAGAACCAGATAAATAATTGAGCAAATCATCAATTCTAGTAAGTGGATATTTATTCTTGACGGTCACCTTATTCAGCTCCCTGTAATTAATACAAAAACGTAGGCTTCTATCTTTCTTTTTGACAAAAAACACTGGAGATCCCCATAGTGAAATACTGGGTTTGATGAATCCTTTCTCTAATAGCTTCTCAATTTTTTTAATTCTGTCATTTCATTTGAAGCCATTCTGTATGGGGCTTTAAGCATTGGTCCTGCTCCAGGCTTAATCTTAATAGCAAACTCCCCTTCCTTTTCTAGACAATCGATTACCTCCAACTTATGTAGTAGTAAGAAAATCAAATCCACCGCCGATTCATGTCCCTCAGTGTAAATTATGCAATTTGAGCAAACATTGGTTGTTACAGATCTAACACCCATGGGTGTAGATACTATCAGGTCATATGGTAATTGATGCACACTCAGGCCTAGCCGTCTCACACAGTCACATATGACAAATGAATGACTAGTACCCGAATCATACAATGCTTATACAAAATTACCATTAAGTAGAACCATACCTTGCATTAGCTCTGGGGATTTCTTAACCTCCTCTTGTGTCATGGAAAAGACTCTTCCCTAAGTTATCTATCTTGGCTCATTTGTTCTCTGTTACTATGGGCAATTAATAGCATAATGCCCTGGTTGTTGACATCTAAAATAGATTAATGATAAGTAAAATATTTGCATATTTATTTTCCCTTATATGATGATTTTGTGGACTATATTTAAGCTGAATATAATCAATTTGGGTGTAATTAATAAATAAATAATGATTTTCTTGCAGCCATAGACAATACCGGATTAAGAAGAATTAAAGAAGGCATTTAAGGGGAAGTTACTACTCATGCGGTACTATTCACTGTGCACTGTTCATGTGGTACTATTCACTGTGCACTGTAGCAGGGATACTGTAGCGGACCATTGCATTTCACTGTAGCGGACCATTGCGTTGTACTGTAGCGGTCGGTGTGTATGGAAGTGGGGCGGTTCAATGCGGTTCCTGTAGCAGTCGGTGCACTGTAGCAAGTGGGTGGTCGGTTCACTGTAGCAGTGCGGTTCACTGTAGTAAAATCACTGTAGCAAAATACTGTAGCAGTCCAAAAATGAAGCCTATAAATAGAGCTTCTTGGCACCCTAAAATGAGAAGATGAAGGAAGAGAGAGAGAGAGTTTCTATTTTAGAGAGAGAGTTGTTATGTTTAGAATTTATTTTTTGCATTTTTTACTTCTTGCATGCCTCCTACATGGATGGTTTTACCTCCTATATGGAAGGCCTAGGTAGTCCTCCTTTATGGATGGTATAGGTTGCCACCTACATGGATGGTTTTACCTCCTATATGATAGGCTAGATTTTCCATTTTCATGCATCTTGTAGTAGTATTTTTATGTTTTTGTAATTAATTTTTATGCAATATTTATGATGTTTGGAATATATTTTGGTTTTGTTTTTAATTTTATCATGAGCTAAATTTTCCTTTTCCTAGGGTGATGACATAGCTTACTAATGACGGATTGAATCTTAACTTATTAAATCTAGTTTTAATTTTTCCTTCATGATTGAGTTTTAATTATTGCTCTTAATGCTTACAACTGATTGGCCACCTTTTGGATGATTTTAATATGCATGTTGAGACCGGAAGGAGATACATGTGTGTGGATCCTATAATTAAAACCATAATTTACATATGAAATAGGAATATATTCATATGGGTTGTGTAGTCTTAATTGAGTTCCATAAATCTTAATGCATGATTGATTGCTTAAATTCATATAGGAATATATTGGGTTAGCAATTAATTATAGAATTACTTGACCTTGGAAGAGGCTAGTAATTAAAATAGGGAAATTCGACTATCAATCATGTGGAATAAATAGGACTAGAGTAGATAAGTGATTCAATCCGGAATTTATTAAGTGAAATCTAATCCCTAGGGTTTTTTCTCATATTTGTCTTTATATCACTTGTATTCATATTTCATCATTTCTATCTTGTAATCTCAATCACAACTAATCAACCGACTAAATAGAATTAAAATTACCAATTTTGGTACTTAGTGATCAATCCTCGTGGGAATGATACTCTACTCACTTCTATATTACTTGATTACGACAGTATACACTTGCACTTCTAAATACACCATCCTACACTCGTAACAATTAATTGCCTTGTCGAAGCACTGCATAACCTGCCAGGATGGTGGTGCCTGCCATAGTGCCAACAGGTTCTGTTTCTAGAAGGTCTCTGATTACCATGATTACCAGGTTGGTATGGCTTTTTATCATTCCCTCTATATGGTCCTCCAGAATTTTTATGTTTTTTTAAAGAACTCCCACTACCCGATGCTCCTTTACTGCCAGTATTCCTGTCCGTGTATAAATTCAACAGGTTGCTCTCAGTGATTCAGCATTCCTCTACTTCTTTGTTAAATTCAGTAAATTGCTTGGAGACCAATTTTTCTTTTAACTCTGGTCTTAACCCCTGAATCATCATGTTAGAATTCCAGCCTTCGTCATCCTAAAACCTTAAATATGAAGAGTATTGAAATAATCGAATGTAACATGCTAGGTACTTATCAAAACTCTCTTTCTCATCCTACTGGATGGTTAGGAATTCAGTTTCCTTTACGATTCAAAACGACAGGGGGAAGTATTTTTCATTGAACTGTTCCTGGAATAATTGTCAAGAAAGAGGGACATTCCGTGCCTGTATGATCTTCTCGATGATTTTCTACCACCTATCAGCATCTCCCTTTAGTTTATAAATTACCAACTGTACTTTAATGTCATTCAGACATTCCAAGATCCTAAAAATTTTCTCCAAACAAGATAACCATTCCTTTGCTGCCTGAAGGTCAAACTTCCCTCAAAAGGTAGGTGGTTGTTGCTGACTAAATCTTGTTACCCATGTCTACAAAGTCTCAGCCTCAACAGCAGGTCTGATTGGAGGATGCTATTATACAGGAATCTCAGGCTTATTAGGAACATTCTCCGGTTCATCAAGGTTGTTCATTCTTTCTTATCTGCCTTTTGTTTCTGCTACTCTTCCAACAACTCATCCCTCATATCATGAATTATAGTATGTTATTCAGTGATCATGCCCAAAATCTGTTACATTGGGTTGGGTCTTGCTCCTTGACCTCTACCCATACCTCTTCCTCCTCATCTCACCATGTTTATAATTCACTATATTGAAATAAGGAAGAGATAAATTTAACATATTCATAAGGGCATTTTTATCATTTCATAAAATCTAAATACACAGATAGTCTAAAAGTAACATACAACAGACATTTACAACAGTTTAAGGAAATATTTTAATAATATACAGCCTATGAGATACTATACAATATGTTTTCACTATATAGCTTAACATTTCCAAAAACTTCCCAGTGGGTCACCTATCCTTCCATTTCCCTGGGTTGAGCATGATTAACTCTACAGCACTAGTACAAAAAAAACTGGTATTAGCTCTAGCCATTTTCAAGCATTAGTACCCCGGGACTGCCTATATCCTAAATAGTCATGTTAACCTTCTCCAAACAACCAAAAATTGTATATGAGCCACATATCAGTCTAGGTACATATATCGCAGCACGTATTCCGTCATGTGGTCTCCAAACTCTGTAAAATTATCCCTTAGACCTCCTCCATAATGTCATTTTTCTTTCAGGCCCTTAATGTTGTATTTGGAAAGAAATACAGTGTTGTTAGGTTCCAATAATCATCTGGAAAATCTATCCCGAGGAATCCCTGGTCCTAATACAATGTGTCTACGTCATACAGAAACTGCACACACTGAAGTATCAAAGAGTGATGAATATGGATAAACTGTCTATATAGGTTATCGACGTTCCCCTATAGCTTCATATTCGGCCGTAGGTCACATCTCACATGCACAGGCTCCGCCCTAGAACTAGCGACATTGGATGGGTCTGATTTTGATCTGTCTGATAGTGGCTGCTCAGTATCACCAACAGAATAACTAACCGTTGGCTCCAATCTAGCGTTGTGGTCCATAGACTAGCCTAGGCTGCACCCACTTCCCTGATGTTTGAAGTACTCAGGGACCTCTCCAACTCGATACAGTCGTGCTAACTACCCTTCGGATGTCCTCTGTCGACACCTCCTGCTCATAATTCCTATTACAACATAATCAAGATCATATCAATACACTATTCTACTATTACAAGAATCGCATGCTCTGATACCAAAAAAGTCAAACCCCTTAATAATTTGACATTTAATAGAGTACCAATGCATAGTTTAGCGGGCATAAAGAAATAGCATAAACATATTGATATAAAGTTCTTGATTATATTACAGGAATTCCCCACAGGGTTTATACATAGTAAATTACAAAGCCCAAAAATACATAAAAAATAATAAAGATAACCAACACTAAACTCTTCATCAAAATCGGAACCTCAGTTTCCCGTGTCTACCTCTTTGCCTTTAGAGCCGTTACCTCTTGCTAAATAAATTTTTATTTAAGGAAAGGGATGAGATTTGGATGAATCTCAGTAGTAACATACAAGAAATCATATAAAATGAGGAAAAATATATGCGATACAGCATATATGATACAACAAATAACAATATTGTACACATGTCTATCCATCAATGTTCAGGATCAAACAACGATTTTTTCCGGATCAAAATTGTCTTTTATCCCTACTTTCCATTCAATGATCACAATGATATTCTGCTTGGCGTTCAAGTATAAATGATTGTTTATCCCCTACTGGCCTTACTACATGCTTTGTTTAGGACCATATGACTGTATGACCCTTATTTGCTTTAACGTTCTAGAGCAGATGATTGTTTATTCGTACTTGCCATGGGTCTACCTAGACTGGGTACCCACTGGCCCTGGAGGTACTTGTACTTTTCCCTCAGGGATGGTATTTGGGCTTTTCCTACACCCAGCTTTAAGAATTACTGTCATTCATATGTCATTGCATAGAACATGGTAAACAATGCATATTTACAATCACATAGAATATGAGAGATAGATTTACTACCTGGAATCCTTTCCAATTGATTAGCTAATGCTAGTCCTTTAACAAACATGTCATTACTTGGTTGGGCATCTTCTAAACTAGTACATTAAATTAAATGACAATAATTAGGGTCTACTTTGGCTTCTAGCACATGTCCTTATCTTTTGGAATCAAACTTGACTTAATTGACTCTAAGCTTTTCAAATCCTTAGGTCAACCCAACTTGGCAGTTTTGACCCCTAACTTTGAAAATTCATAACTTAATATAGAAAACTCTAAATAGGATGATTCCAAGTTCTATGAAAATATCTTTAAGTCCTTTTTCAAGGAAAAATACCACTCAGGTTCAATTATAGGGTCACAACCTCATTAATGCATAACCAACATCACTACCTAAAAATACTTTCCAGTGCTTGTGTCTTAACTTCAATAGGTCATAACTCATAATTGACAACGCCAAATGTCATACATTACCTATCATTCTAAAGCCCAAGATGTATACTACAACTCTTCAAAATATCATAGGAATTGGAAAAGTTTTGCCCGTTCATAAACAGCCTACATACAGACTTCTACGAATCTAGCAAATTCATCAACATCCTTTTGAATTCCAAAATTTGTATTTTCTAACCAATCATCCAAAATTCATGACCACATGCTATCCCTAAACAATTTTAGTAATAAAATCCATTTCTAACATCAAATTAATCAAATTCCAACTCAATCACCATGAAATAGGGTTGGTCAAATCTGAACCCTAAAACACAAATTATGTTTTTGTAACTTTTAACCTTCAAACATGTAATTAACCACCATAAACCCTTTATTAAACATATATTCATCATCAATCAGCCATTAAAGACCAATTTTAGCATTTTCCTGAAACCCTGAAGGGTCAAGAACTCTAAAAATACTTAGAAAAATAGCAAGATATTATACTCATATTGAAGCTTACGATTACCTCTACACATCTATCCATTAGTTCAAAATTTTGGCAGCACTTCCTCCAAGTAGATAACACTAAACATCTCATATCATAATTCCAAAATTGTAGAAATGAAGCTCTCGATGAGTTGAAGAAGTTTAATGAAGGCTTCAGGAGCTGAAAATGCAATTTTAGGCTTCAAATCGACAAAGAACGTGAATATCTCAAAAACTTCTCTCCTCTTTCTTTTTTTCTAAATTTTGCACGAATTTTCTGCCATTTTAGGGCCCTTAACTAAATTTATGAAGGAGAGAGAGAGGTTTGAATATTTTATTATAATTTTAGCACATATTATAAAAAGCCAAAGTCCTAAATGCTCCTTTTCTAGAATTATCGTGTAACCAGCGATTATGTGTACCAGATATTCTTATTTTATGCTGCAGGGTACCCAGTTCACCTCTCAAAATTTTTCTTCATTTCCCCTTTAACATAATTAGGTGAATTCAATTGTCAAGGAAGATGGGTTCATCTGGCTTCTAGTACAACAGTCGCCAAAATCGGGTATATAGCCGGATTAGAGACCAATGGGTTACACTAACTTTTCCACCTTTATCTGATGTCCAATGGTAAATTTTGGCATTTGATTGTCTAATCAGGGGAAAATCTCAAAAGATACTTTAATAAAGCTACTTTATTAAAGCTACTTTAATGAAGCTACTTTTTCATACAGGGCCGCTGGTTTTGCTACATATATCCTTCTTTAAGCTAAGTGGCACCATGTGTCCCCTAAATGCTCTAAGATGGCGCCACCTACCCTTGACCCTCAGGGAGCTACTGAGTCTTTGCACCAATATGCCTCAGGAAACGTTGGGTCTTCATGTAGGTCCCACATTGCTATATGGCACCTTCTCCCTTATCCTTCAAAACGCAGTGTATATATACCTACCCAAAAAATGTCATGTACACCCCTACACTGACATATTTTATCCGAATAATTAGCCACATATATCTATATCTTCAAAAATACACCAAGTATATACCTGTATGGCATAAGATAGTGCCATATACACTGGTATCTTTTATCCGATTACTTATATGCACTGAGCCTCGTGTATTCTGGAGACTCGATCTCAACTCAAAGGACTGAATCATATAGTCCTATTAAACTCATTCTATCTTTGGGACTCTTAGCAAAATGGATTTAATAGTCTTCTTGAATTAGGATTATCCTCAAGTTTCTAGACTCAAAATTCATGATATTACATATAGCATAACTGAAGGAAAGAATGGAGGGAATAGTTCTATTTTCAAAAAGGACAAAAAAATTTACCCAACATTAATAAGCATCTACGATAATAGGGCATGATTTTTGAGGTACACACGATAGAGTAAAAGCCCCAGCTTTCTTACTGTTGCTTCTTCTTCACCGCCGTTGTCACAAGTATGAAATCAAAAATGTTGTGTTTCCTTTTCAACAGTGATGACTAAGAGAGAGTAGGGTTGATCATAGACCAGACCAAATTGAGTTTGGCCTCAACCCAAGGTCTGGTCTAGATTGTACCTCAAGCTAAACAAGAAAGCCCAAGGTCCAATCTGGTCTAGCACTAGCCAGAGCTCAGGCTAGACCAAACCAAGTCCAGTGGACTTCCTGGACCAGTCCAGGCAATCCAAGACCTATTTAGTGTTTTTTTTATTTTTTTTCCTTCTTTAAGAGGCAATATTTGAACCTATTAAGACCATAAAAATACATACAATCATATAAAACCCATCACAACATTAAAACCCAATCATAAATCCATAATAATCTTCAATAACATTCAAAAACAATAAAAAGTAATAACATTCTTCAGTGGTTTTAATACAATCTATAACTGAATTAACCAATCAAGTAAAGACCATCTAAAGAAGATGATTATATGTTAGAATAGAAAACAAAAGGAAGCATACTACTCATAATCTTCAAATTAAGTTAGGTGGCCCAGATTTTGACTAGCTGATATTTCTATTTCTAAATATTATTGAATAATCATCAACTGCAGAGGTAAGTAGCAAGATTCCATGGCCAAAATTCCATGGGACTCTCCAATCTTCAAGTAATTTATGCAATCAAAATCGGACAATAACCCAAAAAAACAAAGTTTAAACAGGAAACTTTTAGAATCTTAATTTGAAAACAATTCTTGTTAGAAAAAGGGGAAATAAGATGAAAAAAATGACTTAGTAAATTAATAAAGTACATAATATAGGATCTCTAAACAGAGGAACAAAGAAATGAGAATGTCCATAATCCTCAGAATGCAAGTTCCAGGTTCTTAAATGTTAGAAATGGGGATAAATCAGACAACGTATAGTAAGTTTCTCACGTTTGAGGCACCGGTGGACTAAGTAACCGGAGAGCAGAGGGAGAGGCGGTGGAAGAGCCAAAGAGGACTATAGCGCCTTCAAGACATCACATATGCAATACGGAGACTGAGATGCCGACTCACCGAGATGGGAATAATTCACCTAGACAGGGACCGGAGAAGCCAAGATCGAAGATACCGAGAGGGAGACGGGGTCTGAACTCTAACCTAGGCTTCCACACTTCCATAGGCTTATGTGTTATCTAAACTCTAAAGAATTGAACTCCTGTGATAGATTGTTTTAACTTTTAAGTTTTAAGTGGTGGATTATAACAAAAAAAACAAGTATACTATTTGGGCCAGACTAAACCAGACCAAGGGTCTGAGGTCCTGGACTGAAGTCCAATCAGACCCAAAAAGACCAGTCTGGTCTGGTCTATCATAAAATGCTTTGAGCTAAATTTTTTCTACCAAGCCAGGTCGGGTCAGACCAAGTTACTTGGACCACCAGTTTTTTTACTCAACCCTAAGAGAGAGTGTGGGTAAAGACAAAGTTATATACAGATGAAAAGGGGGATTTCAAAATTTGAAATCCCTAGGGTTCCAAAGAGGGAGAAAAAAAGAAAAGAAAGAGAGGAGTAGGGAATCGGGGAAAGGAAAAGGAAGAAGAGAAAGAGAGGACATATGTATCGGGAAAGGAAAAGAAGGGAGCATAGAGAGGAGAGAGAGGAAGGGTTTTTTGAGCCTAGGGTTTCAAAATATAACAAGGGCTTAAGATACCATTCATATTTTGAATTTTGAATTTTGAAATTTGAGGGAAAAGTTAGTTTTTGAAGCTTTCACGAAGCCCTATGATAGAAGGGCTTGAGTTCGACACTATAGCATAAGCCTAAGGCACAATTTTTTATTGAAGGAAAATAAGGACGGCTTTAATGAATAATGTTTTGAGTCTAGGGTTATACTTAATCCAAATTGTAAAAAAAGGCTTCACCGAATAGGTTTTAGAAATATATTGATCCTTGAGTGATTTTTGTGGATGAGGTGAATTTGTTGTCATCTTATAGTTGAGCTTTATATTGCTTTGAATATTGTATTCCTTTTAAAGATAGTGAAATTTTTGCTTTAGGCCATGGTCATTTGTTCTTACATACATTGAGGGGAGATTTTCCACGTCAAATTCTTGTGTCTCAATTTATTATTTTGTTGCTCATTTTATTTTCTATTTTTATTAACTCCATATGATCATTTTTGCAACATACCACTTTTTATTCATTAATATTCCTTATATCTAATTGAGATATTTAATAGAATAAAATGGTGAATGGTGGTACACATAACATGATAAACATTCCAATCGATGGTTACATACAATTTGTCTAAGTTAGGACACAAAGGAGCAACTCTCGTCCACTTAAAGAGCTAACATTGTAACCTAAATTGGAGCATAGAAGAACACAAATATTGGCCTAATATTGGTGATATAATTCAGCCAAATTAAGGAAGAAAAGAGTAAGATATGATTTAATACAATAAATCACAAAAATGTAATGGCAAAATGGTAATTTTTCATAAAACAAGAAGCTAATTATTTTCCTCTTTTATTTGGGCCAATTTTCGGCTAAATAAGGAAAATAGGAGGGAAATAAATATTTGGAGATAAATATCATAATTTTGAAGCAATTGTGGCTACGTAAAATAAGTTGGAAAAGTTAAAAAGTAAATATGACATGATTAATCAATTAAAGAAGGGAATTATGGAAATGAAAGAAGCAATTATTTGTTTCCCTTTTCTCTTAATTTTTGGTCAAGTAAGGGAAATCAAGAGGAAATGATTTACTTGGCTCAAATTAATTCGAGGAATAATCTAAGCAAAGTAAAATTCACATGGTTAATTACCCTTAAAATAATATTAACTAAAGACAAGAGAGGAGATATTTCAAGAGCCTATTATCCCTTTCCTTCTTCATTATTTCAGCCAACAACAAAATAGAGAGAGAGAGAGCTTGAAGAAAATACAAGAGCAAGAGAAGAGGAGGAAGTCCAAGAGGCAAAATCAAAGATAAGTAGGCTTGGATTCAAGTGTTTTTTCCTTCTAATTCATGCAAAACCTCTTATAATCTCTTCTCCATCTTGAATATCATGTTTAGCAAGCAAAATCAAGAGGGAAGAAATTTTTCACCTAGAAAGAGAAAGTGAAGAAATCAAGAGGTAATCTCAAAAACCTTGATCCTCTTGGTTAGTAGTTGTTGTTGTTGGTTGCTTGATTTGTACTTGTTTTGTTGATTTTGTCAAATTTGGATGATAAAACCCTAAGGGGTTATGCTACCCAAATTTCTTCAAAATATGATTAATGAGTGTTTAGATGGTTAAACATATGATTAGGAGTGAAAAGGAAGGTGTTTATGGAATGAATTCATGAAAACACATTTTTCCATTTTCTCTTCCAATGTTTTGACCATGCACAGAACTTAGGGGTAGATTTGGAATTTCATATTTTTAATGGTTCCATTGGATTTATAAGGGAAAATTGTGCAGGAATACATGTGTTCATAATTTTTGGATGAGTGTACATGAATTTGGAATTTTTAGAAGTTAAAAGGAGGTGATGTTTGATTGTTTAATTTCCTGGAAGCTGTTTGGTTGTAAAATAATTTTTGTTAGTCAAACCTTGTCAAAAAATTATGAAAATTTATAGACATAAATTAGAAATGTAGAGCTTTAATTTTATAGGTAAAGCATAATTTTTGGACTAGTATATTAAAAGAAATAATTTTTCAAATTTGAGCCTTGTTTCTGGTAGGAAATTTAGAATAGGAGAGGTTTGACAAAATTATGGGAATAATGTGGTTGTAATGGTTAGACTTGAGTATTTTTCCACAAAATTAAACTTAATGATATTTACGTAAAATTTGGAATCAGACAATTTAGAATTTCCTAAAATTAATTATGAATTTTCAAATTTGACTGAAAATCTGGTAGTTTTCTAGAAAACTGTGAAAATGCACTGTATAGAATTGTATTGTGCAGGAACTATTATAACTGTGTTAGATAACCAAGAAAATATAATTGAAAGGAAGTATTAAAGTAATTAATAACCAGTTACTTGTAAACTTTAATTGATAGGGATTGATAAAAGCCCAAGCAGGATCAAGTGTTTTGGATTGACAATAGAACAGAAAAAGGATTCAGGTAGTAACTCTTTCTTTCATGCACTATGTGAATATCTGTATACTTTATGTATACCATCTGTTGTGACATGAGCATAGTGTCTGGGACACAAACACAGTGCCTGGGGCACATTACCTAGTTATGGTCTGGGACCCAGCTGAGATGCAGAGATAAGCCAAAGTTTCAAATAGTCGTTTGACCTTAGACAATGCACACACAACATAGTTTTATCTTATATAACATGGTCATTGCATATTTACGTTCATATTTTATATGTTTGATTGTATGTAACTACTTAGATTCGCTCAAATCTCACACTTTTTCAACATTAAAACATTCCAGCAGAAGGTAGTGGCTCTAAGGGCAAAGCAATAGTTACCAGCGAGTAAGAGTCCCGGTATAAGCAGAAGCTTTTGTTGGTTATCTTAGTTGTAATTTTGATTTCTTTTGAGACTCTATATATATTTTTCAAACCCTATGAGAATTTTCCTATATTGTAAACAAGTACTTAATGTCAGTATATTTCCGCTATTTATGTATGCCTTGTGAAGTATGTGCTTAATACTTGAATAGAATCATTTTATTTTTTTTCATCATATCTGAATATAAAAATGTTAAGGGGTTTGACAATTTTCATTAGGAAGATTTAATAACCATGCGCCCTTCCTAACAAGTGATACCAAAGCCAGATTCAATGGAAGTCAACACAAGTAGAATGTGTAATACCCCATTTTTCACCAATACATTTATGTGTGTATTTGTAGTATATTCATAGGAATAAAATGGTGAAAAATGATGTGAATGAATGTATGAGAATTTATAGAAAATATGTCAATCGCCGGTTACGCATAAATTAGCCGAATAAGGGTATAAGAAGGCAATAAATGTACCAATAAAGGCCTATTATAGTAACCAAAATTTAAGAAATAAATGACATGAATAATAACCTCATTGAAGAGTTAAATGGGGTTAAGCCGAAGAAATGGGCGGAAAATGATTTATTTCGGCAAATCATTAAATATAGGGGCAAAACGATAATTTTGCTGAAAAGTGGAAAATAATTATTTTTCCTCCAATTCCCAATTATTTAAGCTAAGTGGGAATTAAAAAGAGAAAAAGGACTAATTGATCATTAATGGACCAATTTTGGTGAATTATGGTTAAAAGTGGTCAAATAGTTAAAAAGTCAATGACTTTGTCAACAAGTTACGTGTGGGCACAATGGAATAAATGGAGATTCAGCTTTTCCCATATTTCCATGCATGATTTCGGCTGTTATGTGGCATGGAGGAGGAAATGGAATTAAATTGGGATAATTGGCATTTTGGACCAATGGGAGTGTGCCACATGTGTTAAATCAATTAACCTTTGATTATATTATCTAAGTTCTCATCTTAAGCTCCTCACGCACGATCAGAATTGTCAAAGAAAGAGTGAGGGCAAGAGCTGAACATGAAGAATGAAATAGAGGAGGGAGCTAGGTTTCAACACAAAATCAAGGTATGGGACTTATACTTTGTGATTTAAGCTTCTATCTCCTCTATGATCTCTTCTCTTCATCTCCTTACCATCAAACTCCATTAAAGAGCAGTTGAAGAAAATGTTGGAAGGAGAGAGAGAAATCACCCAGGAGAGAGAAAGTCCAAGAAATCAAGAGGTAACTTCCAAAACTTGTTCCTCTTGCTTGATTAAGGTTAGTAGAGTTGTTTTGGGCTTGATTATGGTTCATTTGGTACAAGATAATTCAAGAAAGCCAAAGAGAACCTAATATGTAAGTGCCTCCAAATCAAGTCCAATAAATGTATAACTAGTTAATATATTGGTTATAAGTATAAAGGACATGATTAGGCCAAAGAAAATCTAGAATCTGACACAACTTTTCTGGGAATTTATTTCCCCTTCCCTGTGTTGGACGTGGTAAATGGATAGGAATTTGATAATTCTGATGCTTCCTTTGGATTTAAGAGGCCAAATTGTGTAAGGTCCATATTGACCCCGAAGCGAGAAAAGCCACGGAAAGTAAAATGACAAAATTACCCCTTATAAGCCTTATTTGAGGGCTGTCAAGGGTATTTTTGTCATTTGAGCTTGAATTTGGCCAATTCAAGGTTAGAAATGGATTCTACACGCGAAAATGTGTAGGAATGGCCTAAATCATGATTTTGAGAAAAATACTGATAATCAAGACCTAAGGGGTATTTTGGTAATTTGGCGTCATTCAGCTAAATTTACCAATATTATGAGTTTGGAATGATGTATGGATGAGTAATAACTCATTTATGAGGTTTGGCGATTTTAGGATTTAACAACCGGTTTGGCCTCAGTAGTTGCCCGAGCTTGAACCTAGTGTGGAAAGTTGCGTAGAATAGCAACTAGGTAGTAATCGTCTTCATATAACATGACATGCATATGTATTGTTTGTTATCATCATCAAAATTTCTAACATGTTTAGATTGAGCGCAGTGAACACCCAGGGCCTGTCGAAGGTCGGGTTGACACTCAGGCGAAATGTTCATAATTGCACAAGTGGGACCCGGGGCCAAGAGAACATGTCAAGCACGATGCCGTTTATGAAGTTGCATTGTATGCGTTGTGCACAGGCGCCCTTTGGGGCTAAGAACCCATCTAGCGTGAAGTCAGTTTATGAATTGCATGTTTATACTAAATAATGTTTGATGATTTTGTTGATGATTGTGTGAGTAAAGCATGCTTATGTGTGTTTTCTTATATGCTTGATTGCGTTACTACTGAGATTCCCATGAATCTCATTCTTTTCCCAAACAAATCTTCAGTACAGGGAGCGAGCTCGAGGGGCAAAGAAAAGGTAAATGACGATGAGACGAGGCCGAGCAGCGAGAGAGCTTAGGCTAGGTTCTCAAACTTTCGATATGTATTCTAAGAACCATATGAGTATTTTGGGGTTTTGTATATGAAAGAGTGGAGTAAAGAGAGATTATAAGTCTTATAATATAAATTGTGTGTGAATGTGTTTATATGTGAATATTTATATCCAGCAGAGGCATTGTTTAAAGTTCTACCAATTTTATAACTCTGATGTTGATATTCGGTGAGTATTAGCTAATTAGTACTCTACCGTAGTGTTAGGAAAATAAGGTATCACAGAATGATTAATTTCAAAGGAGCTAATTATTCTTTTTGGAAGAGTAAGATGAAACACTTTTTTTGTGACACCCTCATTTTCAACACCTTACCGGTTCTTAGTTCCACATATCAGAGTAAGCGAGCGATTATTTTAATAAACTAAAATTCGTTCTCTTTATTTACACTAGAGCTATTCTCTGCTTTAACAACAGTCATTCATTCATGCTCATACTTACACTTATACATCCATCACAAATGTAAATTAATTACATTAATGCAATTAGTAGTGCATCGTATCACGATCTTCACCTTAGCAACTCTTCCTCCAAGCATAACTCCATGCATCCTTCAACCTGTCTAAAATGGTTGGTTAGGAGGAGTGAGATTCGAGAGAATCTCAGTAGCGAACAATACCACTATGCATGTAGATAAATATGAATGCATGACATGTTTGCCTACACTATTTCATGCCAACCTAATGATATGTTGCGTGCTCGATGTTATGACATACATATGGTCATTGCACAAATATAACAGAACTTCAATTAATCAAAATGTTTAACACAAATAGGTATAGCAGTCACATAATTAATGCAAGACATACATATCATACACATGCAGGAAAAGTAAGTTCACTACCTGTCGGACTTCACGTCTGTCCTCTATCCTTCGTTCTTGTTCCGGTCCGGCGCGTCCAATCATCAAGTCCTAGAATTCCCAAATATAGCATACATGAGTCACTACTCATCCTTATAACATTCTAGACTCGTATTAGTTGATAACTTAGCCCAATTATGCTAAATTACCAAAATGCCCCCGGAAACCCGGCCTAACTGTACTTTTACATAAATTATGACATAGACCAATCCTATAAAATTTCACTTGTATAATCCATTTATGACTTTAGATAAGTCAAATTCATGCCCGAATGACGGAAATACCCTTGACAACCCCTCATTTAGAGCTTAAAGGGGTAATTCAGTCATTTCACACCCCAGGCCTTTTCTCACTTCGTCATCAACATAAACCCTACACAATTTTCTCTTCTGAACTCAATGAAATCATCCAATCAATGAAATTCCAACTCATGGCTCATATCCCACGCATGACAACCAATATAGAGTTCTCAGAAGAGTTGTGTCGGTTCCTCCCTTTCTTTGACTTAATACCCTCCTTTCTACTTATAATTACATGATTAGCCGCTTAGACATCTATTGGATATCATTTTGGCCCCCAAAACACTAATAGAATGGGATATGAACAGTACCCAACTCCCATAATACTCATCCAAACGACAAACCGAAATGGTTTAAAGGAAGTTGACGCTTACCTCTACGTTTTTCTGAATTGGTTCGGAATTTTGGCAACGCTTCGGCCGGCGAGATGGCACCAACCACCTCTAAACGAGAAACCAAAATCATATAAATAAAGCTCATGATGAGTAGAATAATGTTTGTACTGGGTACTTTGAGAGAATACGCTGTTTCGTTCAAGTTTCGATGAATCACAACTTTCTCTTTCTTTTCCCTCTCCTCTACGTTCTCGTTCTTTCTTCATTCTCTCGTTCTGTCTCTCTTTATTGTTCTATTCTAATTTCTCTTTCTTTCTTTTATGTTTTAATTGCACGAGAAAGAGTGAGAATTGATTATGAAGGGTGATGATTAATTAAAATCATCCAGGTGGTCTTTACTCAATTAGTACACCTATCTCATTTCTTGCACAGTAAGTTTCTTTTCTTTTTCCCTTCATCATTCCACTAATATTAATGAGAATTAAGAGAGTATAATTCACTCTCAAACTATCCCATTACACCACCTTAAGTGGTCAACCGAAGCCTTAAGCTTCTCCGCGTATTGACTTTGCTTGATAATAATTCACCTACATGGGCTTATTAATTATCAAGTAGTCATTTCCCTCCTTTTAATTCTCATTCAACTCAAATCATTGGGAATATTAGTGAAGATGCTCATTTCTCATCTTATGGCAAAATTACCATTTTGCCCTCACCTTTAATGATTTATCATAATAAACCATTTCTCTTTTAATATCCAAAGATATTAAGGAATTTTGGGAAAATTATCATGTCCCACTAGGACATTTGCTAAACCGGGGTCTAGCAGTCCACTTAATCAAAGCTTAACCTCAAGCCTTTAATCCCAAAATTCAGGGTATTACATTTTTTATGTGAAGGATTATTATTTTCCTATCTTTACAATAGAGAACCCTGAGAATAAATCTGATAACAATGGGCTTGGTTACACTGATAAGTTTATGGCTATATTAGACAATAGGTGGATGATAACATGTTGAACCACATTAGTGGGGAGACACATGCTTGAGCACTTTGGAATAGACTAGAGCAATTGTATGCTAGGAAGACGATAAATAATAAATTATATCTAATCAAACAAATGAGTCCTTGGGATATATGGATGGTGATTCAATGACAAACCACTTAAATTCCTTTCAAGGAATTCTCAATTAGATTTTATATGGAAATTAAATTTGATAAAGTTCAAGGCTTATGTTTCCTTGGCAATTTACCTGACTCTTAGGAGACTTTCAGAATGTCTCTAGCTACTGATACACCTAATGGAATTATCTCTATGGATATTGCTAAAAGTAGTGTCTTAAATGAGGAGATGAGAAGAAAATTGATAAATCCAAAATTTATATATTTTATCCTTCCTTATTCATTTATTTTATGGACTATTTTAGGCTAATTTGGATTTATTAGATAATATTCATATTGTTAGCTAATTTTAGGAAATAATATAAATATGAATTAATTATGAGATTATTAGGCTTAAATTTTTCATATTTTAATTTCCTATTTTGTGATAGATTAATATTTTCAAATATATGATAAATCACAATATCATTTAATTCTTACAAGTTAAGGAAAAGCATATTAGCAAATCCTATGGTATAAAATTATTTTTGGATGCTTAAAAAGAATCTAATGGCTGAATTTGAATGGGCTAATTCAATTCTAATGGGGTTCAAATCTTGTAATCTAAGCTTTCTCATTCTCCTATAAAAATGCCTAGCCACTATAAGATTGCTCATGCTCTCATTGAGAGCCAAACCTCTCTTTGGCTGATAAGTTTTTTTTCGACACAAAAGTTAATTCCCTCAACTAGGTCTTCTCTACTCAAGCACACCACTATATATTCATTACTAAACTATTCCCCCTTCATTGATTCACATTTACAGGACCTACTCGTATCAACACTATCATCCAATACCTCCCACTCATTATTCACCCATTAAATCATCTTCATAAAACCATGTTCTTGCTAAGTAAGGAGTGGCTTTGAGAGGAGAAATTCATGGAAGCTTGAGTTTGCTTGAGAGACAACTTGGGAAGAGCATGGAGGAAGCTAGAGCGCAAGAGAGTGTCTTTCCTTTTATGTTATTAATTCAAGACTTGTGATTATTTAGTTTCAAATAATTTTGGGTTATATTAATTTAGTATAGTCTAGTTTTAGGTTGTAGATATATTTTTTTTGAATTAGATTGATATTTTGGATTGAATTGTGCTTAAGACAATTGTTGGAATTTTTGTTTACAAACCTTTAGATTGTCAATTGAATTATTAATTGATTTTTCATTATTAATTTAATTGTTAACTTGGTTTTTCCTCTTGACTGTTTAATTGGGTTGAGTTATTGTCTAGTTGTTTAATTAGACAATTGTAAACATAATTTCCAGAATTTATTTGAAATTAATAAGAATTGGTTTTAGTGGGTCTAATTAACCAGCACTTACATCATTATGATTTTTCTAATCGATTAAGTGTTATTGAACTTGAGGGTTTCCTATGTTTCAATTAGGTTATTAAACTTATTAATTTCACTCTTTTATCAATCTCCCTTTGGTATAATTAATTAATTTAGGTTAACAAACTTAACTCCATGTGAATACTGAGTTGTTTCCTTCACCATACTTGAAGAAAATATTTGTTATCTTTTATTATTTGATTTTCTTAGATATTAGTTGATTTCTTCTTCTTAGGACTTTAATTCCCATGTTCATTAACCACCCCCCAAAAAAATTGCATTTGCATTCATGTTGGTTAGTTTCATTCTCATATAGGTTTCAGAGTCAATTGCATTTTGCATTTAGGTAGTAGTATCTTGTATTTTAGTTTAGATTCATTCCACTGCATTTTTCATCACCTAAATTCAATTCTAAGGAAAAATCCACAGATTGCTCCTTGGGAGAATGACATAGGTTGCCACTATATTGTATTTGTAGTTGATCCTAATTTAATTGATTGCTTTAATGACAAAAGCGACATCAAAAATCATAGGCTCATCTTCTCATTCAAAGGCTTTATTTGCTTAATCTAGGGGACAAGTAAAATTGAAGGCCCCAAATAAAAAAATAAAAGTAGGAGCAGGTTAAGGAAAAATTATAACAATCTTGAGTGTCATCATTGTGGAAAGAAATGGCATATCAAGAGATTTTGTTATAAATTGAAGGAAGAGAATAAGGAGAAGAATGGAAAGAAGAAGAAAATAAAGAAAGGATAAATGTTACCCTAGAAGATATTTTGTTAGGTCAAGAATATGACTCAGCAAATCTTGCTCAGGATGTAATTACTTGGGTGGTTAATAGTAGTGCTTTAATTCATGTTATATCTAGAAAAATGTCTTTTCTACTTATTCACTAGGTGGCTTTAGTGATGTTAAAATAACATATGGAGGTAGGACTACATGTGCAGGTATTAGAGAATTCTGCTTAGAGACTTCAAATGGATCCAAATTAATTCTTAAGCATGTCAAGCATGTCCAAGATATTCAGGTCAACCTTCTTTTTGTTGGTAAACATTGTGATGAAAATTTTGATAGCCTTTTCTTAGGTGATAATTGGAAGCTCTCTAAAGGTTCAATGGTAAAGGCTAGAGGTAAGAAGTATTCCACTTTATATCTTACTCAAGTTAAGATTTGTAGAGAAGTTGTTAATTCAGTTGAATCGAATAATAAAGTTGAGCTTTAACATAAGGGGTTATTGTAACACCCCATTTTTAATTATCAATATTCCATGTATATAATTGATGCATTTAATGGAATAAAATGGTGCATTGTGGTATACATCAATTGTCAGAAACATTCCAATAGCCGATTACACACAATTTGGCCAAGCAAAGACACAAATGAGCAATGATTGTCCACCTAAAGGCCTAACATGATAACCTAAATTGGAGCATAAAATGACATAAATAATGGCCTAATAGGAGTGTCAAAATTTGGCAAAAACAAGGGAAAAAGGGTATTACATGAATTTTTACCAACATGTTGTGGCAAAATTGTAATTTTCCATAAAACAAGAAGCAATTATTTTTTCCCCTAATTTTCTCAATAATTTCAGCAAATGGGGAAAATAAAGGGGAAAAATGGCTAGTTTGTAATTAATAATCCTATGTTAGAGTATTATTACCAAGTGAAATAAAAGTTGGAAGAAGAAACAAAGTCAAAAGGCAAAAAGGCAATATGACTTCAATTAATTGCTTGGAAAGAGTAATTATACAAAATACAAGAAGCAATTGAATATTTCCATTCCTCTTCAAGTTTCGGTCAAACAAAGAAAGGCAAGGAAAAAATATATATACTTGTTGGTCAACATTGATTCAAGAAGAAAATTCTTGACCAATCACAAGGAAGCATAAGTTAAATGCAAAAAGCATATGACCTTGATTAATGAATTGTAAGAGGCATTATATACTCCCTCTTCTCCATGATATTTTGGTCAATAAAGGGGGAGGAAGAGAAATATTTGTGTGGTCTACATAAATTCGAGAAAATAAAGGAAAAGATGGCCAAGTGAAATTACTTAATTGAATTTCCATTAAACCAAATTATGACATAAGCTAATGGATATTTCAAAAGCTATTACATTCTCTTTCCTTTCCTCATTTTTGGATAAAAATGAAACCATAGAGAGAGATAGCTTCAAACACTTGAAAAAGCAAAAGAGGAAGGTCTAGGGTTTCTAAAGCCAAGATCAAATGTAAGAAGTTTTTAATCTTGAAGTTTATGCTTCCTAATCTCTCTACAACCTCCTCTAATCTCTTCTCCTCCATGAAACACATGTTTAGTAAGACAAAAAAAGAGTATAGAGAGAGAGAAAGAGCTAAAATCCAAGAGGTAATCTTCAAAGCTTGATCCTCTTATCTTATTTAATGTTGTTGTAGTTAGTGCTGGTGGTTTTGCCTTGGTTTTCTCTTGTTTTGTAAATTTGGGCTGATGCAAATCCTAGGGGAAATGCTACAAAAATTTCCAATAATCATTTTCATTTAGTGTTTAAGTAGTTACTTATATGAATAGAAGTGATAAGGAAGTGATTAAGCAAAATCAAGAAAACATATCCCCTCCCTTAAGAACCTTATTTTTGGCCAGAATCAAAACCCTAAGAAGGAGCTGGAATTTTGTAATTTTGATGGTTTCATTGGATTTAGAAGGAAAAATTATGTAGATATACATGTGTTCATGATTTTTGGATGTTGGTAAAAAAATTTAGAAATTTTTGAAGTTGAAGGTACATGTTGTTTGATTGCTTTTTATGAGGCAATGATGTTATGCAATGTATTTCGTAGGCCAAAATTTGTCCAAAAATTCTGAAACTTAGCAAGAATAAATTAGAGACATAGAGATTTAATTTTATAGGTAGTTTATAATTTTTAGACAAGTATATTAGAATATAGGAATTTTTGAAATTGTTCCCTATTTCTAGAATGCAATCTAGAATAGTAGGGTTTAGCGAATTACTAGGAATGATATGGTTGTATTGGTTAAACCTAATTATTTTTCCTCAAATTTATATTTAAAAATCTTCATTTATGCTTTGGAATCAGTCAAATTGGAGTTTTTTAGAATTAATTTTGAATTTCCAAAGTTGACTGGAAAATTTGCCAGTTTCTGGAAAACAGTGAAACTGCACTGTACATAATTGTATTGTGCAAAAACTGTTATAACTGCAATAGATAACTGAAAAATTTAATGTAAAAGTAGTAAGGCTACAAGTAATAACCAGTTACTTATAACTTTAATTTTTATAGGAATTGGACATAGCCCGTGCCGGAATCAAAGTATAGGACAATCAGGGAAATTTGAAAAGAACTCAGGTAGTAACTTTTTCTTGCATATATTATGTGATTATTAAATGTTTGAGTATACAGTTCTCTGTAACATGAGCCAAGTGTCTTGGACACGCATATAGCCAAGTTGTAGTCAATGACCCAACAGGGGCGCCAAGTTAAGCCAGGATGCAAGCATATCATTTGGCCTTGGATAGTGTACACACAGTTTTTCTATCATCTTACATGACATGACATAGTATTGCATATTTATTTTCGCATTTTATATGTTCGAAAGCATGTTGCTACTGAGATTCGTCCGAATCTCATCCTTTTTCAAAATAAAAAATTTACAGCTAAGGCTAGCGGCTCGTAAGGCAAGGCGATGGCTACCGACGATTAGGGTCCTGGGGCACTCTGTAGTTATTGTAGTTATCTAAGCATGTATTTTAGTTCCTTTTGGACACTGTTGAACATTTGTAAATATTTTTCAAACCCTGTGGGGATCCTCCTGTAATGTAAATAAGTACTCATTATCATTATGTTTGTACTATTTCTGTAAGCCTTATGGAATTGTGCGCTTGCTACTTTGCAAATATCAAAATATTAAGGGGTTTTGACAATCATGTTATATGAGTGAGAAAGGAGTTGCAGTGTTAGCCAAGAGGAATTTGTTGTCTATCTTAAAAGATGTAAATTTGAATAAGTGTGATCATTGTTTAGTAGGGAAGTAAAAAAAAGTGTCTTTTAAAAGCCATCCACCAAAAACCAATCTAAAGTATTAAATTTAGTACATTCTAACATTTATGGTCCTATGAAGACTATGTCTTAAGGAAGTGCTTACTATTTCTTGACTTTTGTTTATGATTATTCTAGAAAAGTATGGATCTATACTTAGAGATTAAGAGATCAAGTGTTATCTATTTTCAAGCAATTTCAAGCATCAGTTAAGAGAGAAACTAGAAAGAAATTGAAGTGTATAGACTGATAATGGTGTAATATCCCAAATTTAATCACCAAAATTCCTTGTACATTTAATTATATTCAAGGGAATAAAATGGTAAATTTTGGTGTACTTAAAGTAACCAGAATAGTGGAAATAGTAATTATATGAATTTTTGGCCAAGAAAGACATAAAGCCCAATTTTTGCCTTGGCAAAAGCCTAACATTGTGGCCTAAATTAAGTATGGAAGAGAAAAAAATTTTGGCCCAATATATTGCAAAAATTTTGACCAAGTAGAAAGAAGAAGAAGAAAACGGCAATTGTTTCCAAAATTCAAGAAAATGTAAGAGCAAAATCGTCATTTGGCTAAATATAATAAAATCCAATAATTCCCCTTAATTAATAAGAGAAACTTGGTCATGAAGCGCGAAGCAAGGAAGGAATAAGAATTTTCCACATGTATGGACATGTGGAAGAATAAAAATGGCATATGAAAAAGATTACATAAGAAATTGCCAAGTGTTTAAACTTTTCAATAAAAAAATATTAAATTTAAGGAGGTGGACATGATATTTTAAAGGCAATATTTCTGCCCATTTCTTCCTCATTTTCTTCAAACACAAGAAGCAAGAGAGAGAGGAAGTGTCTTAAAGAAACAAGAACAATAGAGAGAGCACAAGTGTTCAAGAAGCAAAATCAAGGTAAGTAGTAGCAAAATTCAAGTATTCTTGTCATCAATCACTTGTAAACCTTCCCTAACTTGTGTATCCTTCTTGAAATCATGTTAAGAAGAAGAAAATCAAGGGAGAGAGAGAGAGAGAAAGTGCACGGTCAAGAGAGAAAAGGAAGGAAAAAGAAAGGTAAGTTTAAGAACTTGATGATTATTGATGATTTATACTTGTTCTTGGTGGTTTTGGTTGATTGTTGGCTTTGTTGGTCTCAGTTTTGTGATTTGGGATGCTCAAACCCTAAGGGGAGATGCTTCCAAAATTGACACTAATCATGTTCAATAGGTGTTTAAGAAGTTAAACATGTGATTATAAGAGAATAGAAGGTGTTTTAATGGATTAATTATGAAAAACACAATTTCCCCTTTATTTTGGGATTTTCAGCCAGAAGTTGTACAGGGTGTTAGAGTTGGAAGTTCATGGATTTGATGATTCCATTGTGTTTAGAATGAAAAACTAAGTAGGAAACATGTGAATTATGGAGTGTGAAGGCTTTAGGGTGTGAAATGACAATTTTACCCGTAAAACCTTAATTTCATGGCTGTTAAGGGTAATCTGGTCATTGGAGTATGAATTTTTCAAAACTAAGGTTAGAAATGAATTCTAGACGTGAAATTGTATAGGAATATCCTGGGTCATAATTTTTAGAAAAGTACAAATATACCGGGTATAAAGGAGGGAATTAGACCAGATTCCCTAGGGGCTTTTTGGTAATTATACATTTTTTAGTAAAGATAACTAACGTATAAGCCTTAGAATAAGGTATGAATGAGTAATAACTCATTTTTTTTATTAATTTGGGAATTTTAGGGTTCTATATTTGCCGAGCCGGACCAGAAAAGTAAGGATTGACATTAGCTAGACAAGGAAAGATGTTAAGGTAGTAACTCTATCTCTCATATTCTATGTGATTATTAATATGCATTGTTTACCATATTATGTGAAATGACATGTGAAATGCAGTAATTCCTAAGGCTGGGTGTGGGAAAAGCACAAGTACCTCTAGAGCCAGCAAGTACCCAATCTAGGTAGGCCAGTGGCAAGTACAAGCAGAACAACATCTGCACCAGAATATTATAACAAGTAGGGGTCATAAAAGCATATGATCCTAAATTGAGCATGCTATAAGGTCAATAGGGGAACAAATAGTTATTTATACTTGAACGTCGAGCAAAGATCATTGTGATCACTAATTGGCAAATAGGGACAAATGGTCATTTTGATCAGAACAAAATCGTCGTTTGATCCTGAATGTTGTTTAATAGAAAAATGCACAGCATTATTATTTGTTGCATCCTATATGTTGTATTACATGTTTACTTTTCATATGTAATATGATTGATTGCTTGTTACTACTAAGATTCGTTTGAATCTCATCCCTTTCCATAAATAAAATTTATTCAATGAGAAATAGTATATGGACACCGGCCAGTGAAGGGATCCGAGTTGGATGAAGAATTTTGCTTGTTATCTTCGTACTTTATATGTACCTTTTGGGTTTTATAACTGACTATGTATAAACCCTCTGGGGAATCCATGTAATGTAATCAAAAATTTTATATCAATATGTTCATGTTATTTCATTATGCCCACTGAACTATGGTACTTTAATAAATGTTGAAATTTTGCGGGGTTTGACACTATTTTCATTTTATGCTTATTATAAAGACCATGGAAATCAACATCTAAAGAGTCCATGAAAACATCGCAATTGAATGGTTTAGCTTACAGTATGAATAGAACGCTTGTTGAAAGAGTTAGATGTATGCTTTCACATGCTGGATCACCAAAATATTTTTAGGCAGAAGCTTTGAATATTGTAGCTCTTATTGTTAATCTCTCACCATGTATTAATTTGAAGCTTGAAGGTGCCAGATAAAATTTGGCATGGTAAGAATATTTCTTATAATAACTTGTGTGTTTGGTTGTATAGCTTTTGTTCATTTTCCTAAAGAAGAGAGAACAAAGCTTTATATGTAGACTAAAAAATGTATCTTCTTTCGTTATGGTATGGATGATTTTGGTTACAGGTTGTATGATCCTGCTCGTAAAAAGATTGTTAGAAATAGATATGTTATTTCTAGGGAGGATCAATGTATGAAAAACCTTGATGAAGAAGAGAAATCATCACCCCATAATAGTTGTGTGTCAAAGGAATTTGATATAGTTCCCCATGGTGCCCAAAACAATCAACAAGTTGATGTTGATGTTGATGCTCTTATTCCTAAAGTAAGAGTAGAACCTGAGAATGCTCAAACATATATTCCTGAGGGCATGTTAAGAAGGAGTATTAGAACTCATCAACCTTCTTCTAGATACTCTATACATGAGTATGTTTTACTTACCAATACAAGGGAACCAAAGTGTTATAAAGAAGACATTGAAGATGAGCATAAGGATAATTGGGTTGAGGTACTGCGAGATGAGATGCAATCCTTCAGTAATAATCACACCTTTGAACTAGTCAAATTGCCTAAAGGTAGAAAAAGCAATGAAAAACAAGTGGGTGTTTAAAATTAAACATGAAGAACACAATCCAAAGACTAGTTATAAGGCGAGGCCTGTTGTTAAAGGGTATGGACAGAGGAAAGATGTTGATTTTGATGACTTCTATTTATGAATGCTTGGTTTAGCAGCTAGTCTTGTATTGAAAATTGAACAGATAGATATGAAGACAACTTTTCTTTATGGTGATTTAGATAAAGAAATTTACATGGAACAAGCGGAAGGGTTTAAAGTAAAAGTGAAGGAAGATTATGTCTGTAAATTGAAAATAAGTCTTTATGGTTTAAAGCAGGCTATAAGGCAACGGTAGAGAAAATTTGAATCTGTCTTAAAAGAGCAAGGTTATAAAAAAAATAGCTTCAGATATATGTGTTTTTACACAAAAATTTCTAATGATAATTTTATTATTGTTTTGCTTTATGTAGATGATATTTTTATTATTGAAAAGAATATTTTCAGGATAAATGACTTGAAGAAACAGTTGGGTAAGTCATTTTCCATGAAGGACTTAGGGCTACAAAACCAATGTTGGGTAATTCTATTACTCGAAATAGACAAGTAAAGAAGTTATACGTGTCACAAGAGAAGTACATTCAAAAGGTACTTCAAAGATTTCGCATTGATAAAGCCAAGTAAGTAAGTAGTCTTCTTACTCGTCACTTTAAATTGCGTAATGAACACTATCCTACTACTGATAAAGAGAAGGAGCAAATGAGAAAGTTCCCTTATGCTTCAGCAGTAGGGAGTTTGGTGTATACAATAGTATATACTAGACCTTATATTGCTCATGTAGTTGGTATGGTGAGTCACTATCTCTCTAATCCTAGTAGAGAGCATTAGAAAGCTGTTAAATGGATTATGAGATATTTGTGTGGTGCATATGATTTGATGTTATTCTTTGGTAACCATAAACCTGTTTTAGAAGGTTATACAGATGCTAACATGGCTGGAGATATTGATTCTCGTAAATCTACATATGGATATTTGATTAACTTTGTAGGGGGAGCTATTTCATGATAATCTAAATTACAAAAGTATGTTGCTCTATCAACAACCGAGGCAGAATTTATAGTAGCTACTGAGGCTTGCAAGGAATTATTGTGGGTCAAAAGATTTCTCTAACAACTTGTCCACCAAGAAAAATATGTTCTATTGTGTGAAAATCAAAGTGTAATTTACCTTGCTAAGAATTTATCTTTTCATTCAAGGTCAAAGCATGTTGTAACATGTTACCACTGGATACAGGATGGGTTAGAAAATAAGTAGTTGTATCTTGAGAAAGTTCATATAGATTATAATGGTGTTGATATGTTAACAAAACCATTACCAAGGGGGAAACTTGAGACTTGCATATTGATCACCGGAATTGTGAACCTCTTTAGATATTCGTGAAGGGGAGTATTATTAGGCTATAGGATATTGTTAGAACTGGCTGACACCCAGGAGGGGTGAATTGGGTGCAAGATAAAACTGAAGAACTTTGAAAATCTTTTAGCATCTTAGTGAAAGCAGTAAGTATAAAACTAATGAGTGATAAATCAACAGTTAGATATTTAAATAATATATGCTGAAATATAAGAGCTTAGGGAAGAGAATATGAAAATTGTGATTTATCCTTGTTCAGTCCAATTCATGATGACATATGTCTAATTCCCACGCTCCTCCTGAGATTTTTAATCCACTATCTTCTTGTTTATCCGGGCACACAAAAAGTCTTTACAAACCTACAAGTTCAGCCTAGCACTTGTGAATCCTTTTACAAATATCTCATCGAGTAACTCCCCCTTATAGGCCATAAGGATATAACAAAGTTACTCCCCCTTACACTCTCTCAAAAGTAAATAAGATAAACACTGAAGTACAATACAAATAATCACTCTCTCAAAGGTAAGTAATATAAAAGCTGCAGAAAAATAGAGAGTGTTTGGGTCGAAGGGGATGGCTCATGATACTCACATGTTGGCGTCGTTGCTCTATTGCTCATCGACTTTGAATGCTCTTCTATTTATAGTTGATGAAGATCGATGACCATTGAGCTTTTCTTCTTCCCGTTGAGGCTTTCAAAATATGACCGTTGAACTAGCCGTTGGAAGTTTCTGACGAAAATATATGTTTTCCAATTTGTGTCTTAATCCTTGTTTGATCACCTAGAAAATGCTTAATCACTAGTATAATGAAGTATTAGAGTAATTAGAAGTAATAACAAATAAGTTACACAATCATTCTGATAATTTTCAGAAGTTACGAAAAGTTTCTCTATTTTCTGGAAAGCATCACTCGTGTGATCCCTTAGAAAATCTGGTAGAGGCATATCACTCGAGTAATCATCCCTGGAGGTGTCATAACTTCCATATAAGTCATTTTAGCTTTGTATTGACCTATTCTAACTTCCATTTGACCATAGAAAAATCCAGTATTACTTCTAAGAGCTTGAATCTTGATATTCCCATTGTTCTTGAAAGTTCTTCTTTCTTTAATCTCCTTCTTCTTAATTTTCCTCTTGATGATCATTCTCCATAACCCAATTAGATAGCTTCTTTATTTTCTTGACTATCTACAATCTTCCTCTTTCTTTTCTTAACTAATCTACAAAATATTTCACATTAAATATAGTAGTTAGTCAATATAGGAGATAAGTATAATATAAAAACTTTTTGCTCTTAATATTTGACCTTATTAAAACTAATCATGTCTAACATTCACCCCCTTTTTTATGATGGCAAATCCTTAAAGAAAAATATGTGTGAATATGACTACACAAATTGAATGCAACATATTTTTCTTGCCTTTCTTTCTTCCTATTTAACATCAGCAAAAAGTTTGAAGTATAAAATAGAAGTACTTGTGAAGAAGTAAATATGAAAACAAATTAGAAATGTCTTTCTCTTCATTAACAAAATGAATTTGTCAAGAAAGAAATGTTCTCTCCCTCTACTTGAAAGTAATTTCATTTTTAATGTGTTGCAACTGAAATAATGGTTTTTATTTTTAAAATTTGAAATAATTTGAAGATGTTTTCAAGAAAACTTTCATAATCAAAGTAAACTGAAATCAAAGATATACAAAGTATTCTTAAAATATAAAGAGAGAGGGTTTAGAAATGCTCATTTGGATTTAATAAGCTGATGATAGATCCATGAAGCCTAGTTCACTACACTTTCGCATTGCAACTTTGATGAATATTCATGTTGTCTACAAGATGCTCTTATTGAGTTAAGCTTCTGTTCCATATCTTTATCACAATATGCTTAATGCTCTTTTGTATTAGCATAGGTATTTGTTGCTTTGAATGTTGCAGCCAATATATTTCCCTTGATTGATCATTAAAGCATATATCCTCAAAGTTGATATATTCTCTTTTTAGTATGTTGAGGAAAGATCTTGCATAGAGCAAATTCTCCTGCCATAATTTAAAAGCATTCTTGCAAGGAGAATGGTTAGTGTAATCAAGTATCAAAAGTTTCTTTTCTATAAAGTATATTCAAATTAAGATCATGGAAAGAAAACATATGAGTAACTCATCATCAAAACTAATCAATTGAGAGTTAATGCAGATGAGTATGCTATAATGATTGTCTTCAAATAAAGGAGATAAGCTTTTAAGATATAAAACACATGTGAATGTGAAGCTCCCCCTTAACGAATGCATGGCTTAAAAAAATCATTATGAGGAATAGAGCTAAAAACTCTCATGAATTTGAAAAACCATTTAAAACTTTGTAGAGAAATTAAGTATAAAAGTCGAAAGATATAGTGAGAAATCAAGTTTTGAAAAACACAAGAGGTTTTAACAGCTATACCCCAATATTACTCGAGTGGTCACTTTAAGTAAACCTACTCGACTATCACTTGAGTGCTCACTCGAGTGATGCAACTCAGAGACTTTCAATTAAGAAAGAATGCAATACCTTACTCGAGTAATGTCGTAATTACTCGAGTATAGTCCTTTGTAGTTCATTGATACATTGTTGGCTAGATGATGTGATTAGTACTGAGGGATTCTAAAGTATAGTCTCTGTGGGCACTTAAGAATACCAAGATGAGCTCGGAGTAAGGCTTCATGTGCATCCATTAACTTAGTGTGATCCCTTGCATAGCAATCAACCCTAGCACATAACTTTCTCATAGTGCTAGCTTGTTCCTGTAGCATCTTGGTCTGAGCTTCTTGCTATTCAAATAAGGCCTTGAAGTTCTGGTTGATCAAGTCATAGAGTTTTCTAATTTTTCCATTCATAAAAGTGATGAACTCAACATTGTTTGTAACAAGCTCAGTGTGAGATTATTGAAGCTCCTCTCTAAGATAGCTTTAGATAGATGGAACCAAAGAATAAAGGACCAGGGGGACCAGCTCTAGTAGAATACTGTGTCTCATCTATCCTTGAAGTCTCAGCTTCCACTCTTTACCTTTTTCTCATAAAGCTCTTGTGAAACAAGGAGAGGCAATTGAATCTTCATTAACTGAATGTGCGACCCTTCAAATTTTGGAATCTTAAGTAATGGCTTATTTGATTCCAAATACCAAATCTTTAGAAATAGTGCACCCAACTGAGGATAAAGAATATGAGTAGACTTATATATCTATATCTGTTGTTTTCAGAGAAGATAGTTTCTCCAATGTTCCTCTTCTCCTTGTTGATGATAGAGGCCATCATGTGATAATCCTTCTTCATGAAGTGAGTGAAATTATTAGCCTTATTCACCATAGAAGTGTAGGTATATCAAATAATATTGTGAAGATCACACATAGAGTTAGGATTGAAGTTGAGAATCCCAAGTAGCTCTTTTAGCTTGATATTTTGATACATTTCTGGCTCATTGTACTCCTTGAAAGGTCTAGTAGAGGGCTTCTTGATCCCTAACCATTCATTGATCCTCCTGGCTGAGATGACCACCTTTTGATCTCTAGTAATGGTCTCATTGTGCCTTTCTTAGAGCATATTTTAGCTGACTCCATGTCACAATAGAACTGTTTGACTTCCTTTGAGCAAAAGAGAAGATGGAAGGATAACCAAGGCTCATAATTGATGGACTTGTTATGGGCCTTGAATTGAACTCAGCTGGGTCTACTAAAAGGTCTTCCTCATCTTTCTCTTTCTCATTCTTAGACTGCATCACTAGCTAGTCACTTGCTAGTGATAGGGTATCACTCGAGTGATCACTTAAGTGATACCACAGATTCTGCTTCTGCAACACTGCCAATTACGCCTACTCTGTTAACCTCTAATCTTTGTACTCTAAAGTAGAGCATCTTGGTCAACTCATGCAAAAGTATAAATACATTATCTTTGGTACCCAACTTTCTCTTGGGTCCATACAATATTAGACATTATAACTCTTTTGCTCTTATATAATTAAATCATATGATATTTAAGCAGAGAGTATAATAAAACAACAAAGACCAAGATAGTTTTACCCAATTAATTAAATTCAAGTCATTGAACAAATGATATCAAGAATGATGTTTTTCAAAGATCAATGACAATTTGTAAATGCGCTTTATATAGAAAATATGTCATTGATAAGATTTTCATACACTTCATGTAAGTTGGATCAAAGGAGAATAGAGAATCTATCCATAATGACCAATTTTTATTAAAATGATAGATCATGAATGAAATTAAGTTTTCCAAGAATGATAATGAAATATGCAAATTGTTTCAAAATCTCAAATATTCTTTTGAATCATGAATATGCTTATGACATTAAGATTTTGAATGTATGAAAACTCATTTATGAAGTTTGTTAAATATCAATGCTCATGCTAAAAGTAGTAAAAGTTAATAGTTATATATATTAGAAAACTTTAATTTTAGAAAACATGTCAAATATTGAAGTTAAGATGTTGGAGTAATTACTTGAGAGAAAAAGTCATAAAATTAAAGTATTAGCCAAACAGGCTTAGCATAATAGGAATGAATAAGCATAATGATTTTGCTATTGATCAAGAGACAGTCTTGAATCTTTAGATTTGTGTCTTAAAATATATAAATATTCAAGGCAAGAATTTGAATACACGGCTCTAGTTACTCGAAAATGGATAAAGACAAATGTTAATGCATTTGAGCAACAAGATGAGTATAAGGATTTATGGATGATGAAGCACATACTCATTAGTCCAAATGACTAGAGTTCTAAAATATTATCCTAGTAAGTTATTCCAGTATAATGGTTAATAGATTAAGATCATTGCATTAATGAACATTCATAATACTTAGAATAACTTAGCTAATAAGGATTTATGCATTAGGTATAAGGCTTTTCACAAATTGAATTCTTTTATAGGAAATAGACTTGAAACTCATAGATAATCAACTTGTTAGACATGAGGTCTAACTTGTTAGAGAGTAAGGAAGAAGAGTTCAACCATGTTATAGCACATTGAAGACCAAGGAATAGCATGATGATGGGAAAACTCTAGCGAGCAGAGTTAAAGCATTTCTGATTTTTGGTACATAAAAATATTAACTTCCTATTTTGAAACCAATTTGAATACAAACAAAATATGAATACTTTTTCAAATCATGTATATGCACTTTTATAAACAGAATGGATTGAAATCCAAGTAAATTTTTGAAATATGCATTTCAAAACTCAAATACATAGAAAGATTATACACAATTTCACTTTTGGTCTATTTAGTAATTTGGAAATAATTTGATGATCAAACAAAATTGATGGCTAAAAGAATGCAATAATGGACAAATATTCATTACCTAAAATAAATAATTCATATAAGCACAATATAGGGTAAGGATTAGATATTACCATAGTTTCTCTTCTCTTTGTAATAGCTTGCTTAGTCTAGATGGATTAGTGTAAATGTCTCCTTTTTCCATGTTCACCATCAATATCAAGCATAACTTGTTTAGATTCCTCAAGACTTGAATTATTTCTCTATGTAGTCATACTCTTGAGAAACTTTTTCTCATCCTACAAAAATGTATAAGTCATTTTCATCCATGGTATCCAGCCTTGCCTGGATCCATTCATTGTTAGCTTGTAGGAATCAAAATAAAATTCTCATGCTCTAAGAATATAATCAAATTAGAAAAATTGAGCATAATGAATCAATTGATGGCTTTATGCATAAAAAGATATATTTTTGAAGTATGCATGTATGCATAAAGAACTAAGCTATTGAACATTGCAATCCCTTTGAATATAAATTTACAAAATCAGTTTTTCTAAGATATGTGAAAACCATATTTCCAATATAGTTTACAATGTTCATTGCTAAGTTAACAAGATATAAACCTTAATAAATACTAAAGATAATAGTGTAGGAGGTTTTATCATTGTATACCTTTACTTTAGATATTTGGAGGATTACCTTTGCATACCCACAACATTTTTCTATGATGTTGATATTTTGAATCATTTGCTTTAGGTGCTGGCAACCTTCTCTCAAAATATATAGACTCCATGAGTCTTTTACTTTATGCTTGAGAGATCCTCCTTTTCGTATTTTTCTCAAGATAGTTGAAGGATACTCTATGGTAGTTCATTCTTAAGGTAAAATATACCCCTATTCTTCATTGCCTTTCTTTGTGATTATGCTTTGTAGCTTCATCAATGGATGCACTAAGAGTTCTCTTTTTCGATGATATGAACCTCTTTATTGGTGCATGAGAAACTCTTGGCTTCTTCTTCATCTTCTTTGTACCCTTATGTCTATTCTTCTTGTAATCAATCTGCACATATAAAGTCCTAGATGGACATTTTGGTACTCACATATACTTGGGTCCTTGATTGTTAGTATTGGACCTTACATGTCCTTTTGGAACCCAGATATATTTATTTTTCACATTATAATTTCTTCTAATATAACATGTATGAGAAATGTGACTGAATTTACCACAATACTTGCAAATTGTATGATAATATGCATTATGAGATTTTTATGCAAATATTATGTCGGTCATGAGAGTATAAACTCGAATAGATTTTATTTAAACATTCGATCTTCCTAATAAATTTTCAACATATTTGAAAACATTTTTGCTTTCCTCAATAGAATCAATATTTGATTGGAAAACAATTTTATGTAAACTTTCAAAATCATTTTTTCTTGATTTCACAAGAAGAATTGGAACTTTTAACCTTAAGTTCATCGTGAGCACCAGAGAATGATTTTTCATATTCATCTATAATGAGCTCTTCACTACTACAAAAAATATATTTTACTTCCCTAAAATACGTCCCTATTTTAAAAAGGGAAGTAAAAAGTTAACAAGATGGCATTTATGTAATTTTAGAAGGGAAATTTTAGACTTTATGCGTCTCAAGTCAAGATTAGGACACTTAAAGACATTTTAGGCGTCCCCAATCAAAGATGTGACGATGCCTAAGGGGATCCAAAAGCTTATATTTGGCACCAGGATGATCCTTTAAGCGTCCCAAAAAAATTAGGGACGCTTAAAACCCTGTCAAGGCTAATAAGACAACCATGACGAAGGTTACAGGTCCCTTAATAGGGACGTGCAAAACCTTTATGCATCGCCAATGATTCTTGGGGACGCATAAAGGTGGTTTAGGCATCCCCATCCATTTTTTGGGATGCCTAAAACCTTCTCTCCTAACACACAGTCACTCTCTCCATCCTCACTCCCTCTCTTCATCTACTCCCTCCTCTCTCTCTCCATTGTCACTCTCTTCCTGACAAACACATACAGTCCCTCTCTCTGTTGTCACACACACGCACGGTCCTTACTCCCTCTCCGTCTACCTCTCTTCCATACACACACACACAGTCCTTACTTCTCCTACTCCTTCTCTGTTGTCACACACACACACAGTCCTCACTCCCTCTCTTCATCCATTCCCTCCTCCATCACTCTCTCCATTGTCACACACACATACAGAGTCCTCACTTCTTCTCTCCGTCCACTCCCTCTCTCTATCCTCACTCCCTCTCTCCGTCCTCCTCCTCACTCCGTCCTCACACTTACACACACAGCTATCTCACAAGACGGAAGATGCAAAACAACACTCAAATATTGTGGCTTCTTTCAAACTCTTGGTACATAATTCAGTTTATTTTCCCTTGTTATTAAATATATTAGAAAACCTTTTTCCTTTCGTTTGTTTTTCTAGAATTATTTTTTTGCTAATAAGGATATCAGTAGTTTGACTGGATTAATAGGAACCATTGAAATTATTGAAATATTAACTTACATTAGAATTATTTTTCTAGAATTATTGTCTATCTATGTTGACTATATCATGGAAGTATTCAATGATTTCTTCTTCTTCATTGTCAACTTCTACTTGTTCATGAACCGTAGATATGAAGCTTATAGTTTTAGATGAAGTACCAACACTTTCAACTTTGATACAATTGTTAGAAGTATAAATAGAATCAAGAGTATCCCAAATATTTCTAGCTGTAGAGAAAAATCTAATTTTCTCAAAATCGTTTTTTGTTAAAGCACTATAGAGAATTTTCATTGCTCTAATGTTTAACAAAAACATTTTCTTTTCTCTTTCTGTCCAATCCTTTCTCGGTTCGGAATCAAAGGCATTTGTAAAAACATCACACATATCAAAATCAGATACTTTAATAAAACTTGTCATTCTAGCTTTTCAAAACCAAAAATCAATATCTTTTAAAAGAGGTGGGATTGTATAATCAAATCCTTCTAAAAGTATATAACACCCAAAATCAGTCATTAATAACTCTTGAGATGGTTAAGTCCTTTAAATAAGAGTCCAACTCTAATACCAAATATTAAAACCTTTTGACACCCAAGAGAGGGTGAATCGGGTATAAGATAAAACTTAAGAACTTTGAAAATCTTTTCACATCTTAGTGAAAGCAGTAAGTATGAAAGTAATAAGTGATAAATCAACAGTTAGATATTTAAATAATATATGCTGGAAATATAAGAGCTTAGAGAATAGAATATACAAATTGTGATTTATCCTAGTTCGATCCAATCCACAATAACCTACGTCCAATCTCCAAGCTCCTCCTGAGATTTTCAATCCACTATCTTTTTTTTTATCCAGGTAAAAGAAAAGCATGTACAAACCCATAAGTTTAGCCGAGCACTAGCGAAGCTTTTTACAAATCTCTCATTTAGTAACTCCCTTACAAACCATAAGGATACAACAGAGTTACTCCTCCTTACATATCGTAAGGATACAACCTTGATGATGAAGGATTACAATCAATCTTCTCTCTCAAAAGTAAATAATATGAACACTGAAGTACCATACGAATAATCACTCTCTCAAAGGTAAGTAATATAGAAGCTACAGAAAAACAGAGTGTTTGGGTCGAAATGGATGACTCATGATATTTGCATGTTGGTGTCATTGTTCTATTGCTCATCGACTTTGAATTCTCTTATATTTTAAAGTTGATGAAGATCGATGACCGTTGAGCTTTTCTTCTTCCTGTTCAGGCTTTCAAAATATGACCATTGAACTAGCCGTTAGAAGTTTCTAACGAAAATGTCCTTTTTCCAATTTGTATGTAAATCCTTATTTGATCACCTGGAAAATGCTTAATTACTAGTATGATGAAGTGTTAGAGTGATTAGAAGCAAGAATAATAAGTTACACAATCATTCCAATGATTTTCAGAATTTATGAAGTGTTGCTCTGTTTTCTGGGAAGCATCACTCGAGTAATCCAGGATCATCATTCAAGTGATCCCTTCCAAAACTTAGCAGAGAGTATGAACAGCTTTTCTGACTTCATCACTCAAGTAGTTACTCAAGTGATCCCTCCCAAAATGTGGCAGAGAGTGTAGCTGAACCAAAGACTACTTTTCTTACCTCATCACTTGAGTGATCCTGGGCCATTACTTAAGGGATTACTTAAGTGATCCCCTTCAATATCTGGCAGAGGCTTTTTCAACTGCATCACTCGAGTGGTCACTTGAGTGATCTCAAGTCATCACTCGAGTAGTTACTCGAGTGATCTATTCATTTTGACTCTAAATATAAAAAATAACCTATAATCGAAACAAATCTTTCCATCTACATTTCAATGCAAAAAGAATCAGCTCCAAACTCATTATATTCTGAAATTTATGATCCAAATAGTGTCTACTGTTTTGGATAATCTTTGAGTTTTCGAGCATAAAATTCTAGAAGGCATACCACTTTGAATATAACTCTACATTTGACAAATGATATATTAATTAATATCTCTTTAAGTTTAGTGTCATATAAATCAAGTTTCACCTCAATCGGATGTGTGGTTTGAGAGATATGTCCAAAATACCAAACATGTTTTGGAAAACAGCGGTGATTTGAATGTCATCTTCTAAAAATCATATCTCTTTAATATGAACTCCTTTAATATTGATTTTGGTGTCAATGTGATGCATTAGAAGTCTAGTTTCGTATAAAATAAGTTTTAGCTCAATCAAATATATGGTTAGAGAGATATGTTCAAAATACCAAACTTCTGTCATGTTGAATAAAAACATAGCACAACAAAGTGTTGATGCGTCACTCGAGTGATCCAGGGGCATCACTCGAGTGATCCCTTAGAAAATCTAGCAGAGGCGTATCACTCGAGCGATCACTTGAGTGATCATCTCTGGAGGTGTCATAACTTCCATATAAGTTATTTTAGCTTCATATTGACTTATTCTAACTTCCATTTGACCATAGAAAACTCTAGTATCACTTCTAAGAGCTTGAATCTTGATATTCCCATTAGTTCTTGCAAGTTCTTCTTTCTTCAATCTCATTCTTCTTGATTTTCCTCTTGATGATCATTCTCCATAACCTAATTAGATAGCTTCTTTATTTTCTTGACTATCTGTAATCTTCCTCTTTCTTTTCTTGACTAATCTACAAAATATTTCACATTAAATATAATAGTTAGTCAATGTAAGAGATAAGTATAATATGAAAAAATTTTGCTCTTAATATTTGACATCATCAAAACTAATCATATCTAACAGATATCACTCCTATGTGGAAGCACAAGTTTTAATTGTTTCCCATTTTATGTATTTCCTATTTTGTGTGTTTTCTATTTTATCAAAAGAAACAAAAAAGGAAAGGAAAGAAATAAAAGAATGAACCTTAATAAGTGTTGAGTGTGGCTGCCGTATTTTGTATGTGAGGGGAAAAAGGAAATTTCTTGATAGCTCTTTATGAGAGAGAATATTTTCTGTCATTCTTCAGACTGAGCAGTTTTGATCTAAGTGACAATTAGAAGGCAATTTCTTGTTGGATTGATTTGAATTTTTTTTGGAAGTTCTAGACACATGGAACTTCATTCTAGATGGTCAAATCATCCATTGAAATCTTTTATTTGCCCTAGAATTTTTTTGAACATCATTCATATTTGCTATAGAGTTTACCAAGTGAATTTGATCAAGTTGACAATCCGTGCTTGATTTCTAGTTCGATTTCCCTAAAATTTGGTGGTGTTCGACACATATAGGTCTTGAATATGAATGGTGAGATCATGGATTGGAGCTTCCTACCTTCTCCAATTTTTGTGTGAACATTGGTATACGTTTTGTGACTCCAACTTTTACATTTGGTAATTTTTGGCACATGCATATTGTATCTTTGCCTAAGAGATACGTATTTTATTTATTTATTTGCCCTTCTATTTTATTAATATAATCCTTGAGTGATTTTTGTGGATGAGGTGAATTTATTGTTATCCAATAGTTGAGCTTTGTATTAGAGCATTGAACATTATATTCCTTTTTTATGATATTGGAATTCTTAGCTTTGATATGTGGTCATTTTCTCTCACTCACATTGAAGTGGAGATTTTTCTACTTTAAATTCTTGTGTCTACATTAATTATTGCTTTGCTTATTTTATTTTCTAGTTTTATTGACTCCATAAAATCCTTTTCATTAGGAAGATTTAATATCCGCTGTGTGGCATCCCTTTTCCCATATCAATGATTATAGATCGAAAAGCACATAATTTCACATAAAGCGTACAACCTAGCCAAAACTTAAAAATAGATTATATCAGTTTACACTATGGAGGTTACCCTTCAAGGGTCTGCTTACATTAACACACACATAAATACACATATACATAACCAAAAGAAACAAACTCCAGGATCCTAATCACCGGTAGCCGCCGCTTTTCCTTTAGAGCTTCCTGCTTCAGCTGAAATGGTTTTTGTTGTGGAAAAGAATGAGATTTGGAGAATCTCAGTAGAAACAAGCTAGCATACATATAAAATGCAAAAATAGACATGCAATGTCATGACATGTAGGATGATCGAACGTGAGTGTGTACACTAGCCCAAGGCCAAACTATATGTTTTCCCTTGGTCGACTTGGTACCCCTGTCGGGTCCTTGACCATAACATGGCGGATTGGTGTGTCTATGACACTAGCTGATGCCATGATGTATAACATCCATAATGATATCACATAATATAAGTATGAAGGAAGTTACTACATGTCAGCTTTTCCACTATCCTTACACGTTCTTCAAAGCTTAGGCAAATTCTCAGACTTCAGACTATCCTCAAGTCCTACAATATCCAACCATCATAGATGAGTTACCACTCACTCGAACTTACGTCGGTTCCATAATAGTGGTTAACTTAGCTTTACAATGACAAATTACCAAAATGCCCCTATAGTCTCGGTCCATACCAAAAATCATGACACGGCTATTCCTATATAAATTTGCATGTAGAATCCATTTTTGACCTCATATTGGTCAAATTCAGGGCCAAATGACAAAAATTCCCTTAGTAACTCATTCCTTTACATTTTAAAGCTCATTATGTCATTTCTCTTTCTGGGGCTTTTCTCACTGAGTTGTCAACATAAACCCTACACAATTTCATCATCTAAACCCATTGGAATCTTCAGAATTGCCAAATTCCATATCCTTTATCATATACATGATAGGGTTCAAATTTTAGATTCTCAGAAAAATTGTGTCGGTTTCTCATTCTAATTGTCTTAATCATCTTCTTTCTACTTATAGACAACTTATTAACTATTAGAATGATCATTGGTTAAGGTTTGGAGAAACTTGAATTTCAAAGTCTTTTAGTTTTCTTCATATTCCATTCACAATAACAACCAAACCAAACCATAAATAGCTTTAATAGCATCCATATAAGCTAGCTTGGAGAGTTACCTTTGAGTTTCGCAACTCTCTCTCTCCCCTCTTGAAAACGCTGAGCAACCATGAATTTAGAGATGGAGAGATAAGCAAGAGAGATTGTAGAGAGTTTAGGAAGCTTAAATCATAAGTTTCAAGCTTCTTACCTTGATTCTGCACTCAAACCTAGCTTCTCGTTCTCGCGTCTCACTCTCGCTCGTTCCTGCATTCTGTTTCATTTTTTATCAGCACGGGAATGAGGAATGAAGAAATTAATGAATAAATGATGAAGGGAAAAATATATATAAATATTGAGTAAAGTTAAATAATTAACTTAACATGGGTGGCACTATTCCATTGGTCCACAAATCTCATTTCCCTTCTTTGCTTCACCATTCCACGTGAGATACATGAGAATAGAAGGAAAATATGAATACCCAATAATCCCATTGTGTCAACATGTAACTTGTTGACCAAGTTATTGATTCTCTGACTAGTTGACCTTTCTTGATAATAAATCACCAAAGTAGACTTATTAGTTATAAAGTGGTCATTTCCCTCTTTTTAGATCTCATATAATTGGTATTAATAGGAGAATTAGGGAAAAATAATCATTTCCCACTTTTGAAAAAATTACGATTTTGCCCCAACAATTGATGATTTAATCCGATAAATCATTTATTGCGTCTTGTCCTTAGTTTTGGCCAATTAATAAATAACCGATACTTTAAATATCAACATAAATTCATGCACTTCACCATTTAATTCCATTAAGCGTATCAAATACATAAGGAATTATTGGTGATTGAAAATTGGGGTGTTACACGTTGCGCCCTTCCTAACAACATCCTAGTTGCAATATGTGCCGGAGGGTAGATTTATATTAATTTTTATTTTATTGAAATGAGAAATATGATATTCTACATATGGCCAAAAATATAAGACCCAGTTGACTTTTTTGAAGAGATTAAGAAAGCTAAAAAGTTAATTAATCATATCATATGTTGTGTATCATTAAATTGTATATCAGTTTGTTAGTCAAACAAATTCGTTTGGAGAAAAAAATAAAAATATAAATACTTTAAAGTAATTTAATTAGTCTCCTTAATCTATAAAAAAAATCAATTAGATCTTATATTTTAAATTAGAGGGAATATTCAAATTTGGATATTGAAATCAGATACCATGAGAAACTATTCAATATGCAGACTACTTGATGCGCATGGTGACTTGGATGAGGCAGGGATATGATAAGTCTACAAGATCCAATCCTTGGATGCAAAATGCGTGCCTGAGGGCAGATTTATAGTAATTTTTATTTTGTTGTGTTAATGCATGCAATGCAATTTTCAAGTTATTAGTTATACTTGCATTTTCATATAAAAAAATGGATCCCAAAAGTTTACAAAAGGTGGGATTTACTTTGCAATTGGTTTTTTTTTTTTTTGGTGATTTACAAGAGGTGTTACACAAAATTGAAAACGTGGTCTAAAAAATTTACCAAAGGCTGTGTATAATTAACAAGAGGTCTAGTTTAGTTTCAAGAAGTCTGCTTCCTTTCCAACTGATTATTCCATAATTTACCAGAGTTTCTACACAATGTTTAAAATATTTGGATCCAAATTATTTTGCAAAGAGATGCATAAATTACATTAACCCCCTGCTTGGATTGAAGGAAAATCATAGGGGAAAGAAAATTAGGGAAGAAAACATGGGGGAAGCTAAGTTTTATCTTGTTTGGGTGTGAGAGAAAAACTGGAAGGAAGAAAAAGCATGAGAGAAAATAGGGTGTGAGACTCACCCCATTTTCTCCCCAAAACTTCTCTCCAAGGTGGAGAGATTTTAGGAGAAAAATTGTAATCCCCCACTACCCCTTCCCAGGCTTCACCGTCATCTTTGTGCCTCTCTCTCTCTCTCTACCATGTCTTCATCTTCCAGTCTCCCTCTTGCCTTCACTCCGTTTTCATCACCTGTCTTCCTTTATATCGTGCGCCTGCGTCCACAACTGGAGTAAGCTTTGGAAATTAGAAAATTAAAATATACCCACACACAAAACCAATCACTGCATCATCCTTTGTTGATAGCTTTCATAATTATGAAAATATGATAAAATATAGGTATTTGGGAAGGAGGAAACAAATGAGAGAAGCTGTTAATTATTTATATATTGAAACAAGAAAACTTACTAATGTTCTATTTTTAAAAGCTATTATATTTTATTTTAAAACTTTTTTATTATGATTTTAAATAAAAAATAGAAAGATATACTTTCATCAAATTATTTTATCTTAAAATAGAAAAATATGAAAATATATTTTCGTGAAATAATTTAATTTTAAAATATTTTAACTGTGGAACTAATTTTACTAAGGTTATTGCCTTCAATTTATTTTAATAGACACAATAACATAATATATCCTTTTATAAGCTAAGGGTATTATTGGCATTATATCATTTGCTTATTTTCCTTCCTCTGTATTTTTCTCTGTCCATCCAAGCAGCATGATGAGAGATAATATTATCTCTCCAATTTTCTCTTCTCTCTATTTTCTTTCTTTCTATTTTCTTTCCTCTCTCAACTTTTCCCCTTACCCACAAGCGCAGAGCGCAAGTCTTGCTTTGTTTGCCCATATTCCATAATTACGAAACCTTTTTTAAATTTTTTGAATATAAATGTTTTGAACTGGTGCAAATCTTTTTGTAAATAATGAAAAATTAGTTGTAAAGTAAGCGAAACTTTTTGGAATCTAAACAAGATCTCTTGTAAATTATGTAACATATTTTGTAATTTTTATAGGATCCAAGTGTTTCAGCTTTATTTGTATAAGACCTCTTGTAATTCATAAAATATTGTAAATTTAGCAAGAATTCTTGTAAATAATGTAAAACCATTTATATTTTGGGAGAATGACTTAAAAATACTTTGGGGCAAATTAATTGTCAAATGCTACCACGAGTGCAAAGAATCTTTTGTCATATGTAACAGATCTTTCGTTGTGTGCAACCAATCTTCTGTGTGTTCATAAATCTTTCCTATGAATGAGCAAACATCTTCCATTGTGTGCAAAATATATTTCGGTTGTGTGCAAAAGATCTTTCGTCGTGTGCAATAAATTTTCCATAGTAACATTTGGCAATTAATTTGTCCCAAGGTATTTTTAAGCAATTATCCCTTATATTTTTTATACTTCCTCAAATTTTCATTCATAGGATGATACTTTCTCTTGCCAACCTCTTTTTTATGGAAAGGAAAAATGATATTAATAAAGGTTAATGTTTACTTGGGTGAAAAAGAAACAAGATAAGAGTGCATATTGGAAAACTTAAATATAAAAAGAAGGATTTGCTATATAAACATCAACTGAAAATGATGAAAGCAAATGGTGAATGTGATCGTGTCAAATAGTAAATCCTAGCTGGTGTCACAAAAGATCCATGGAGATGAAGTTTTCCCAATACAGATTCCTTGCGGCACTTCTTCCTTAGAATATTTGAGTTACGGATCCATGAAGAGGCACCATGGAACCACTATTACAGAAAACATTTTTAACGTCCTTTTTTTATCCTTGTAACGTCTAAAAATAGGGGACGCCTATACCAGAGACGTAAAAAATTAAGGATACGACGTCCATTAAAAAAGAGACGCTAAAGTAATTTTTTAAAAAAAAAAACTTTAAACGTCCCTTTTTTTAGAAAATAGACGTCTAAAGTTGTTTTTTTTTTAATTGCTTATATTTTCACTTCCTAACAATTAGAATCTATAAAAACAAGATCGAATAGTTCTTCATAAACCAAAATGTCCTTATAGATTAATATTGTTGAAGGATGATAAATCAAAATGAATCTACAATGAAGATAAATCTAAATCTTAACACAACAAAATACATGTACAATAATCTCAGTTCAAAACTTAGCATATAAAAAGAAAAAGTAATTATCCATACCTTTTGGCCACAGTAGGAGAAGGAGGAGGGAGGCCAATGGCGAGAGAGGGAGGGAGGAGGAACCAACAGCATCAAAGATCAAGGAAGGACGATGGCGACGAGCTTCAACAGTGGAGAGGAATTAAGAGAAGAAGATAGTAGAGGATGGTGATGGAAAGAGAGGAGGACGACCTTCCAAAAAGAGCAAAGATGATGAGAGGGAGTGAGAGAAAGAGTTATGGTGGAAAATGAGCTTCAAGAGAGTGGTGGAAGAAGCAGCTTCAAGAGAAAATGAGAGTTTTGAAATTTGAATTGAGGAAATTAACTTGCAGGGGTAAATACAACCTTGAAAAGAGTTATGTCAGTATCAGTTTGACTGATTTACATTATCTTTAGACATCCTTTTTTGAATTTGGGACTTCTAAAGTTTAAAAAAAATTGACTTTAGACGTCCCTTTTTGAAAAAGGGACGTCTAAAGTTTAAAAAAATTAATTTTTTTTTACTTTAGGCTTCCCTTTTTGAAAAAGAGACTCCTAAAGTTAGACTTTAGATATCCCTTTTTCAAAAAGAGACAGTTAAAGTTTAAGTAAAAATCCAAAAAAAATAATTTTTTTTACTTTAGGCGTCCTTTTTTAAAAAAGGGACGCCTAAATTTTTTTAAAAAATAAATTTTTTTATACTTCCCTATCAAAAAAGGGAAGTATTAAGTAAAAAAAAATTCTTTTAATATTTTTTTAAACTTTAGATGTCTCTTTTTTAAAAAGAGACGTCTAAAGTCGATTTTAAGCATTCCTTTTTTAAAAAAAGGAGCCTAAAGTTACTCAATTCTCACCCAAAATTACAAAAAAGCCACCGTCTTTATTTTTTACTTCCATTTTTTTTAAAAAAAAAAGACGTCTCTTAGGGACGTAAAATCTACATTATGTAGTAGTGAACTTGGAACCAAGGTTGCAAAAAACATGAGAGGATGAGCATAATTTTGTTTCCAAATAAACTGTTCCAAAGACTAACCATTTAGATATATGATGATGTTGGTCAAAAGGAAATTTTATTGTGCTTCTTGGTCATAATAATAGTCCATCCCTTATTAAAAATGATGCGGAGCAGTGGGCCTGATTAAGGCCTCTTGAGGGTTGCGAGAGCCAGGAATTTCCTGAATTACGGCTTTGGTCGCAAACTCTTCCATCATAAAACACAATGTTATTTTTATGTGAGATGGGTATTGATGATAATGATTATAAATTTTAATAAAATATAATGTCCATCATTGTGCAGCTGTGTTAAGGTTGATTTAAACTAAAATTTGAAGGAAATTAATTTCATATTTAGGGAGCTTGATAGACAAATATCAAACTATACATGGCTTGAACATGAGGACATGCGTCAAAATGTGATCCAATTTCTCTTCATCAAAGCAAACCCTATTTTCAGTCCACTAATATTCATGTCGTAATAAAGTCCACCGAATACACTTTATTTTATACAAATTGAGGAAATTAGGTGTTGTTTTAAAATTACTTACTTTTTTAAAAACCTTTCATTAAAATTACGTACCCTTCTCATTCTCCCTATTAATTAATTAAAAAAAATTTTTAGGGGCTTTTTTTAAAAAAATATATAATTACCATATAAATAAACACTTTTTTTGCCATCAAATATTGAAAACCTTCTAAATCTCATGGAAAAAAAATATGAAAAATCCTTAAAAAATACCATTTGAATTTCTAAATTCGAGAAAGATAAAACTAATTTTGAAAATTTCAAATACAGACTAATGACCAAATAGATATTTTAAAATGTTAGTGTTTTTACAATTTTACCCCTTATTTTATCTTTTTCCTTTAAAAAAAAGCCTAAGTCAGTCTCATTTTGCCACTATCGTCTGCCACCCACCGAAACTCTACCGTCAAAATAGCCAACCCACCGCTGGTAGGCCACTAGAGCTTTGAGGGCCACTAGAATTTGTGGGACCAAGGTGGGATTTAAATTCCACCACCCCTTAGATCTCAAAAAGGTTGGATGACCATGGAGTCACCAAATCCCTTTAATTATTTAATGCAAAATAATATGAGTTTTTTTTTTCCAACCAAAATAATATATAAGTTAACTATTAAGCTTTAAGCTTTGGCTACATGTGATTTATTATTTTTATGAGGCAATTTACTACTATAATAGTAATGATATATTAGCAACAACAACAACAAAGTATTTATCTTATTAGGTGGGGTCAACTATATGGATCACTCGACATCATTGTACTCTATTGAAAAGCAAATCTTTGGATGAGTTATTAACCTAAAGACCCCGTTATATAACTTTATTGAGTGTTTGCTTCAGTCGTCCTCGACCTCTTATTACAGAACTCCATAATATTTAATTCACTCTTCTCGCCGGTACACTCAATGGCCTCATTTGAACATATACATACCACCTTAAATGATTTTCTACCATTTTCTCTTTTATAGATGCCGCCCCAACTCGTTCGTGTACATGATCATTATAAATTTTATCTTTTCTTGTATAACCACACATCTATTTCAGCATCCTCATCTCTACTACAGCCATTTTATATTCATGGTGTCCCTTTAAGGTCCAACATTCATTACCATAAAGCATTGTTGATTTTAAAACAGTGCAATAAAACTTCTTTTTTACTTTATTATGTACTTTTTTATTACAAATAACTCCAATAGCTTTTTTTAATTTAGACCATCTGGCTTGAATTCTATGGTTAACATCTTCATCAATTTCACCATTTTATTGTATAATTTATCCCAAATATATAAATTTTGTTACTTTCAGAATAACATGCCCCTAATTTAACTTCCACTTTACTTCTAACTTATCTCTTATCAAAATTGCAGTGCATATATTCATTTTGGCCCCTACTCAAACAAAAGCCTTTCAACTCCAGAGTCCTTTTTCATATCTCAAGTTTAGAATTGATTTCCTCCTTAGATTTAGCACTTGAGAATTGATTTCCTCCTTAGATTTAGTCAACAAAACTATATCATCAACAAAAAGCATGTTGCTAGAGATCTCTTATTTGATAGGCTCAATTAGAGCATCTACTACTAGGTTAAACAAATAAGGCTCAAAGCTGATTCCAGATGTAGGTTAATCTTTATAGGAAATTCCTTGTTCTCGCCTCCAGGCATTCTAACACTGGTTACCCCCTCATACATATCTTAAATGACTTTGATAAATGTAACATGCACCCCTTTTTTTCAAGGTTTTCCAAAGTAGATCTCTTTGCACACAATCATATGCTATTTCCAAATCAATAAAAATCATCTGCAAATTCCTTCATTTGCTCTGATACCTTGCTATTAGCCCCTTTAGTAAATAAATCACTTATGTTGTGGACCTTCCTGACATAAATCCAAATTGGTTTTCAAAAATACTAGTCTCTAACCATAATCTATGTTCAATAACATTTTCCCACAATTTTATTGTATAACTCATAAGCTTAATTCTTATGTAGTTTGCACAATTCTAAATATCCCTTTTATTCTTATAAATAGATATCAAAGTACTTTTTCTCCACCCATCAGCATTTTCTTGGATCGTAAAATCTCATTAAATAATTTAGTAAGCTACAATACACCATCTTTACTCAAACATTTATACACTTCAATAGGAATACCATCATATCCAACAGTTTTATCATTTTCCATTTTCTTAAGAGCTTCCTTAACCTCACTAACTTGAATCCTGCAGTAAAATGACAAATTAAGCTCACCTTTTCGTGTTGTCAAATCTTCCAAGTCACAAGTCAACCCTCCCTCTCCATCGTTGAACAACTTATAAATATAAGCTTCCCGCATATTCTTAATATTTCATCAGTAACTAAAACTTTGTCTTTTTTGTCCTTTATACACCTAACTTGGTCCAAATTTCTTGATTTTATCTCCTTATTCTTTGTAATCTTGTTAATCTTGCGCATGTCAACTTTTGTCACTTGCTTCTTATAAAACTCCTTATACGCTTTATCACGAGTTTCACTCACTGCCTCCCAATTTTCAGCATTATAATACAAGTAGTGTATCACTTTAAAACAAATTTTCTTATTTTTAACTTTCTCTTAAACAATCTCATCCTACTATTAAGTTTCCTTATCTTAATGAACAAAACCTTTTGATTCTTCTAAAATTGCTTTACCTTTTAGATCTTTTTAGCCACATATTTCTACATGATATTAGCATTTCCGTATAGCTCCTACACCCCCTCCTCCCAAAATTACTTTATAATAGTAATACAATTGATAACTATTTTTCTCAATCTGAAACTTTTTAAAATAAATGAAGTGTCATGGCATTTCACGTTTAAAATAATAAATCTGTATGTAGTAGGACCCAAGCCAAGCCATTCACGTTTCTGGCTTCTCTCTCATTTCATTGTTCATATGAACAGTACTGGCTTGCATCTGGCTTTGTGACAGAAATCCATCTCATCAGAAGTTTAATTATTTCATGCATCTGGCTTCATGTCATAAATGCCATAAATTGTACGTTGCACTTTCACTAAGCTCCCACCAGTTGTATTCAAGTCTGAATTATTTCCATTTAGGGGTTCAGGCGTGACTGATAATTAGGGATTTTGCTATAATTAGCCATCTTCTGGTTTGTATTCCCAGGAAGTTTGCACATCCATTCAGGTAGTTTTTCCATCTGTCATATTAACAGTAACAAATCATTAAATGATTAAATGAATTACTCATTACTCAATATACAAACAATTTTATACACATAATACAGACAATACTTGGCTGGGTTCATTTTAAATACATGGTATTCTAACTCCCCTTCCCTCACGCCTTTAGTTTACTGAGGTCTCACTTTTTTAGTAATTGTTTTTCATATTGTTTCCTTCTAGACTCTCTGCCTACATTCACAAAATGGCCGGACGATACAGTCACCTTGACAGTATCTCCCCTGGGTCAACAGCTTAGAGAATAATGGTGAAGGTGGATCATTCATTCCCTAGGACTGATTATGACTTGTATGAGTTGGAGTTATGCTTCCTGAAGGTGGTTTTGTCTGTTGATCTTATTGTCTTCGATGAGAAGGTTTGTTCCTTTAACATGGTTGTTTTATTATCATCTGGTCAGTTGTAATATTAGTCTTTCCAAGTGGGTTGAGTTCTTTGTTTTATTAATGTGCCTTAGGTCATTATAGATTCTACTATTAGAATATGTTGTTTGTTTGGTAGTTCTTTGTTTGTATTATTAGTTCTTACTAATAAAAAAATGTTGTTAGAGAAATCAGATCTTTGTGGTCTTCTCTCTTCTTCTGTTCAGTTTCGTTGGGTGAGAATCCATGGACTCATTACCCAAGAGATCAGTTTCCAGATGGAGGACAAGCAGTTGAGTACTTATACACCAAGTCTTGTATATGTATGTTGATGTTAATTATTATATGTTAGTTCTCTTCTAACTATTACTTCTTTTTCTCAGTGGAAATAGGTGTTGTGTGTGTTTGCAAGGTGACAGTGCTATTTTTTCATGGTTGGAATATCAACATTTTAAGTTGATACAGCACTTGGTGTTGATTGTCCAGTATGGGCTTATTAAGAAACAAGGAGGCACCCCAATTAGTATCTGTTGTAACTTATAGGTTTTATTGGAAACTGAACACTGATCAGATTTGGTCGTATTATAACTAAAAATTTAACCTTTACTTTTGCAGATGAGGTTTCTATTGCAAATTATAACTATGCAACTAGGATTTTCTGGAACCCCACATTTAATGAGTTCCTTCCAATGAGGAGAGAGTTACTTGCAAGAGCAGCAAGGGCATGAAGAAGTCTAGTGTTTAGTAGTCTATTTGAAACTTTCTTGGTTGGAAAATAGGATGTTTCACTCTTTGTTGATTTATTACATGTCGTAATCTGTCATTTATATGTTGGGTTGATCATATTTGGAGTATGTCATATGGTCATGTCTTTAAGGTCATATGCAATAGTTTATAGTAGTGTAGCTGGGTGGCTGTACTCAGTGTTATATTACTGTGTAATTTTAATGAAGTACCTCTATTTACATATTGATAATATACATGGCTAATATTCTGACCTTAAGAATAGTCATATCTAATGAAAAATATACAACAATGTAGAACCATTGTTGCAATATACACAAGGTAAACTTTAAATTGGTCTATTTTGACGATGTGTAAGGTCCAATATAAACTTGTGGGAGTTTACCCCCTGTATAATCAAAGTAAACCCTAATTGCCACTTTAAATAAAGATTTCCTTGAAAAGAGTATCATTCTTTGATTCAAATAGAAAAACAAACCCTATCATTATTACAAGTGTGTAACTAAGTTGCACGGTGGTTAAAAAGCATTGGGTACTTTTGAAGTTGACTATGGATGTGACATGATGAGCTGAAAGAAACCAAAGCAATCTGATTCTTTTTAGATGTGACTAAAGACCACTGACACACATTAATTCACTGGATTTTGATCTCACAGTTTGTATTCCTTTTAACTGTTGGTTTTATTCCTTGGTTTTCGTGTAAATTTAAATGTCAACCTTTTATTCCAGTGGATCATGTTACCAACTTTGTGAGAAGGTACAACATTCCTTTGGTTCATGTAATAGGTGAGTTTAGATTATGAAGAGAAACCAAAGCATAAAACCAACAGTTAAGTCAGTATATTTCACAAGGAAGAGATCTTATGTTACTCCAAATAAGATCAAAAATAGTTTAAATCTAACCAGAGGATATTGTGAATCAAGTTTTAAATTTATTATTCTAAGAAATTTAATTAGGGAAAAAATATCTTAAGTTGTTGGGATGTGATATTGTTATAGGTAGTTACAGGTGAGTTTGGTTTATGAAGACAATCCACAATTTTCATACTGATAGATGGCTCGGGGCTCAATTCAAGTTAGGATTTCAGACCTTAAGTTAAATATTGATGAGTGTTTTCAGACTTATGATTTAATATTTCTACTAGATATAATTAGATTTTAAATATGCCTCAGACCGTGTATATGATAAAACAGAATGGATTGGTGACAAACTATAACACATTGTATACTAAAATGGGATATTATCCCAAATACAAGTTGATCATGTAGGAGAGGTCTGTCATACATATAATAAATATGTATTATTACAAGTATGTAACTAAGTTGCACGGTGGTTAAAAAGCATTGGGTACTTTTAAAGTTGACTATGGATGTGACATGATAAGCTGAAAGAAACCAAAGCAATCTGATTCTTTTCATATGTGACTAAAGACCACTGACACACATTAATTCACTGGATTTTGATCTCACAGTTTGTACTCTTTTAACTGTTGGTTTTATTCCTTGGTTTTCGTGTAAATTTAAATGTCAACCTTTTATTTTAGTGGATCATGTTACCAACTTTGTGAGAAGGTACAACATTCATTTGGTTCATGTAATAGGTGAGTTTAGATTATGAAGAGAAACCAAAGCATAAAACCAACAGTTACGACAGTATATTTCACAAGGAAGAGATCTTATGTTACTCCAAATAAGATCAAAAATAGTTTAAATCTAACCAGAGGATATTGTGAATCAAGTCTTAAATTTATTATTCTAAGAAATTTAATTAGGGGCAAAATATCTTAAGTTGTTGGGATGTGATAATGTTATAGAGGCTCAATTCAAGTTAGGATTTCAAATCTTAAGTTAAATATTGATGAGTGTTTTCAGACTTATGATTTGATATTTCCACTAGATATAATTAGATTTTAAATCTACCTCAGACCGTGTATAGGATAAAATGGAATGGATGTTAATTACTAACTATAACACATTGTATACTAAAATGGGATATTATCCCAAATACAAGTTGAACATGTAGGAGAGGTCTGTCATACATATAACAAAAATTTTTTGAGATCTGGCAGTGGTTGGGTTTTGAGTCCCTTAGTCAAGCATTGGAGTTCACATCAACAGATGAGTTTACTTTATGAAGACAAGTCTTAGTTTTTAGACTTGTATAGGGCTCGGGGATCAATTCAAATTAAGATTTCACATCTTAAGTTAAAGAATGATGAGTGTTTCTAGACTTATGATTTGATATTTCCACTAGATAGAATTAGATTTTAAATCTGCCTCAGACCGTGTATAGGATAAAACAGAATGGATTGGTGACAAATGAGTTGGCATTGTATACTAAAATGGGATATTATCCCAAATACAAGTTGATCTTGAGGGAGAGGTTTTTCATACATATAACAAAGTCTTTTTGAGATGTGGTGGTGATTGGGTTTTGAGTGCATAGGTTATGTACTGGAGTACACGTCAACATACACTGGTTTTTTGGTTATGGCTTCTGTTGGGTATTGAGTATATAGCTGTAAAGTTTGTCAGAGCAAAAAGGTCTAAAGTGATATCATATCTTCAAAACCTGATTGAGTTAGGAGTGCATTAATTAATTATTAATTAATTGGAAGAAAAATGAATCACTCCATGACAAATTGCTCTTTTTGGGAGGAACACGAAGCAATATTACTTAAGCAAAAAAAGGTACAAAAGAATAACGTTGCATATAACATATTGTTAATAAAGTTTAAAATTTATTGCTCTCAAAAGAGTGAGATACAGGTAAGGATAGTTTATGAAGACAAACCACAATTTTTATAGTTGTAGAGCGTTTGGAGCTCAATAGAAGCATGTGAGTGTTTTTATACTTCAAAATACTAATAAATCAACAATGCAAGTGAGTGTTTTTAGACTTCAATTTACTAAAAAACAATTAATGAGGTTTTTAGTTGATTTCATTTCCAGCCCTTCTGAATGAATGGATGACAAGTTAGATAGACTTCTGCAAAATTGTATTTAGCCTTTTGAGTGTGTGACAGTAGAGTTACAATAGAGTTAGATAGACTTTAATGGTTTTTAAGTTTTCTGGCCTTAACCTTACTTAACAATCAATAATGTGTGTGTGTCATTTTTAGATCAATTAAACTAGGGTCCCAGTCCTAGTTGTGGCCAAGTCTTGTATGTAAACTTGATTGATCTGAGTGTACATCAAGATATAATTAATAAATCAGTATGCAGGTGAGTGTTTTTAGACTTGTATAGGGCTTGGGGCTCAATTCAAGTTAAGATTTCACATCTTAAGTTAAAGATTGATGAGTGTTTTCAGACTTTGATTTGATATTTCCACTAGATATAATTCGATTTTAAATCAGACTCAGACCGTGTATAGGATAAAACAGAATGGATTGGTGACAAATGAGTTGGCATTGTATACTAAAATGGGATATTATCCCAAATACAAGTTGATAAATCTATACATGGTCTGAGGCAGATTTAAAATTTGTACACGATAGAATCTAACCAGAACAATCTACAAAACCAAGTAGTAAATCAATAGTTCTCATAAAAGTGGGTTACAGGTGAGTTTACTTTATAAAGACAAGTCTTAGTTTTTAGACTTGTATAGGGCTCGGGGCTCAATTCAAGTTAAGATTTCACATCTTAAGTTAAAGAATGATGAGTGTTTTCAGACTTATGATTTGATATTTCCTCTAGATATAATTAGATTTTAAATCTGCCTCAGACCATGTATAGGATAAAACATTGTGGATTGGTGACAAATGAGTTGGCATTGTAGACTTCAATTGCCTCACCCCTATATATATACTAAAATACTAATAAATAATAAATATGTATGTATGTGAGTGTTTTTAGGCTTCAATTTACTAAAAACTATTAATGAGGTTTTTAGTTGATTTCATTTCCAGCCCTTCTGAACAAATGTATGACAAGTTAGATAGACTTCTGAAAAATTAAATTCAGCCTTTTGAGTGGGTAACAGTAGGGTTATAGTTGTACAGGGCTCGGGCTCAATAGTTTTTAAGTTTTCTAGCCTTAACTTTACTTAACAATCAAGAATGTGTTAGAAGTCATTTTTAAGAGCAATTGATATTTTCCGAATAGATTTTTCCAAGGCCAAAGACCATTTGGTAATCGACATGTTTTAATGGTTAATTTGAAGGAAGTTGAATTTCAGAAGACATGGCATTTTTTGCTCATTTTAGAAGGCATGGCTATTTAAGTTAACCTTTTTGCTCATACTATATACACATGGGACCTATCTTGGCTATATATGGGTCTGAAAAGTATTTATTATCTCATCAAGTGTTGTATTTGTCTTAAACAGGCTGTTGTAGCTTATAAATAGCTAAGCATTTGTGGTTCCCAGAACTAACTACAGTTCCTTCTCGATAGTATATTTCTTTTCTCTCTGTGTTTCAGTCTCTTTGCTATGGCTCTATGCAAGATGTCAATGCTGAAGGACATAGATAACTCAACCGACAGGTGGAAGGTTGTGGTTAGGGTCCTAAGGAGGTGGAATGTGTACCAGAAGGATTGCCCAAATGACCTTTATTGCATATCAATGATGCTGGTGGACGCTGAAGGTAGTAGAATTCAGGCTTCCATCCACAACAAGGGTCTGTTCTCTATGTTTGACCACAAGTTGTGTGAAGGATGCGTTTATTTTATGGAAAATTGTGTTGTCTCTGAGAACAACAAGGAGTATAGGGCTACTAACCACCCGTTCAAGATAACAGTGGGTGCTCAGACATATGTTACGGGGTCAAATGCAAACATCCCTGAGTACTCATATATCTTTTTCCCCATTGCTGACATAGTTGAAGTTGAAGACAGGAACACCGTTGATTATCTTATTGGTAATGTTTACAATAAGCTTAGCTGGTCCATTTTTTTATAAGTTGAGGCATAATATTTGTTGTGATTCCAAATTCCAAACATCATTTGACCCCGTTAATGATTATATTGCAGATGTGATTGGATTTGTGACTTCTGTTGGTCCACTTGAAGAGTATCGTGTCAACAATAAGATTAAGAACAAGATGCGGTTGACTATTGCTGATGAGATGTGTGTCTCATATTTGTTGTCAGAATTTGTTATAAACTACTAAGCTAAATCTATAAGCTTTTTTTGTGTTGTACTTAGTAATGTACTCTGTGATTTGTTTCTTATTTTATTCCAGGGGGATCAGCGTGCCATGTGTTTTGTTTGATGAATGTGCTGTTAATGTATGCATGCATGACTTTATGAGGATGGAGGCACCTGTTGTGATTCTGATTCAGCTATGTAGAATTGGTTTTGGTGAAGATGGTGAGTCAGTAGTGTTTAGTTGGCTTCCTCACAAATGAACATTGAATTAGTTTCATGTAATGTTTTTCAGGTAGTGCTGAAGTTTGTAGTTCATTCAATGCAACTAAAGTGTCGTTTAACATGAAGTTCCGTGAAGTTAAGAACTTCATTGAGAGGTGTTTTTTTCATTTTTTTTGTATGTTTAGATTTTGGTTTGTAGTAGGACTCATGTATGGTTGTGTGGATGTTTTATTGTAATCATCTGGATGTTATGTTCTTCCTAACAGTGCTAAAACACTCCCATCGCCCACTATTAGTACCATATCACCAACTGCTCCTAGCCAATATTCAAACATATCAGCAAGCAACCTGATTCACACCCACCCTGTGATCAGCATTGCTGAGATAGCTGATAAAGTCGGGGTTGGTGACTAAACTAAAATAATGATATATATGCATGGTACAACAATAAATCTGTAACTAATTTTGAAGTTTTGTGCTTGCATGATGCAGGAGGACTACTTCCTAATTGAGTGTTTAATAGTTAAAGTTGACACAAGGCATGGCTGGTACTATGAAGGTTGTGATAGGTATGGCAGCAAGCCAAAAGTTGTAGGGGGAAGTTTTCTTGCAGTAGCAATATGTGCAAGGGGAAGAACATTGTTGTGGAACCAAAGTTTGTTCAATATAGTTTGTTTTAAATATAGCGTAATTAATTATGACTACAATTTATAAGATGTAATCATTGTGTTCCTTGTAGGATGAAATTGCATTACACGGTTGAAGATACAACTGGTAGGGCTACTGTAGTTTTTTTTGACAAACTTGTTGTGAAATTCATAGGGAAGAAGGGTGATGAGCTTAAATTGCAGCTTGAAAAGGTTAGAACTTGATGTTAGTGTGTTATGTCTATATTATCACGTTGTATAACAAGTTGACTATTTTCATATATGTTGTAGGAGGGTCGTGGTTATGATTTCCCTGATGAGCTTGAGATTTTGGTTGGCAAGAGGCTGATATTGAAGTTAAAGCTTAACAAGTACAATAAGGACTATCCTAATTCTAGCATATCAGTTTCAGCATACACTGAGATGGCTAATCTGATTAATGATTTTGATGAGGTAAGCAATTTATTAGTATTGTTATGTTACAGTAACTAAGTAAAGCAATGATTTTTTCTAAGTAGGCAGAGTCTCTGACCATTTATTACTATTATATGAAGGCTGCTGCTGTGGATGATACGGTGCAGGAGGTAGTTTGCTGAAACCACATGTTTATAATTATTAAATAGCATCTACTTAAATATATTCATGACTATATTTCTTTCTAAATGGATGATGTTTCTACACTAAAAGGTCCTTATAGACAACCAAAATCATGATGAGGATGTTGAGAACACTACCCTAATTGATTTGTCTGCTATAACTTCATATGGTATTCAGCAGGAAACCAGTGGATTAGATGATCTGCCTATATCTTCTATTATCAGCAATGGTCCTTCTAAAGGGAAAAGGAAGGGTTTGGGGAAGAAGCATGCCATGCCAAAGGAGAAATTGGTAACTGATGTTAGCTCATCACCAGTGAAGACTTATGTGAAGTCAGTCAAGTTCATTAAGAAGGAGAAGAATTGAGGGGGTTTGTTGGGGTTCTTGGGTGTTAGTCAATGGCTTTATTTTGGTTGTCTTGCAGTTTCTATGTTGACTATGGTATGATGTGTTTGTGATGCTTGTGGCTGGGCTACTTAAGTTGCCACATTGTTGTTGTTTCCTCATTTACTTTCTGTCTATGTATGTTATCCTAGATGCTGGGTCTATATGGTGTGTGCCTTTTTGTGTTAGATCATATGGCAGGTATAACCATATAATGGTATGTGTATGTTAAGTATTTGTGGGCAATTTACTTGGATCCGTCTAGGTAAATTTTCTAACCTTTTAATTAAAATCTAGATATTTATAATTACTTATTACTTATACGTTTAAATCTATTATTGCACTTGCAGACAAAGGCAGCCCAATATCTAAATTGATAACTGATGCCCAAGTCTACTAATACTTAATTCTACTAGTAATGATACACACGTTATATTTCATGGCAAGAGATATAGTACTTAGTAAATAATTTTATCCAATGTAGTAGTTAGAAAAAAATTCAAACAATTATACAAATTTCAATGTTGTTCCAATCAAATCACATTACTCTTAAAAATTCGAACACTTATACAACCAACATTTTAAAAATTTTCAAATGTTGTTCCAATCACATTACTCTTATAGTAATTACAAAAAAAATTGTTTAATGTATGAGTAAAACTAATTTCAAATACTTGTACAAATTTAACCAAGTTTTGGAAGTTAGTGAAATTTAATTTGAGCAGTCAATGATGTTGTACAACTTAAGTTCTTTATTCATGATGGTATAGGAATACACAAAGAAATATGGAAGGATATCAACTAACATTTTTGAAGCAATATTAAGTGCTAAGGTAGGTACCCTATGACAACTATTTTGCCAATGAATCCTGAAAACAACAATTCATCCTGTTACTAATAATTGACATGTAATTATATTTTTAATTTTTAATTTTTAATTTATAGGACACATTGGAATTCTTTGTTTGTATTTTCATAAAGTATGATTTGCTGGAATACATACTGAAAACAAATACTAATGTGGATAAGGGAAAGGGATCCTAATTGTATGTGTAGTAGGATATTTGGATTCATTTGGAAATTTAAAGTTCAGGAGGTTAAATATCTAATATTAACCAATATACTAATGTCATATAGTTAGTCCTGTTACATAAGTTGGTGTGATCACAACATGTTGGGATTTTCTTCACTTGTATGATTTATTTATTCCACTTTGTTGTTTTAAAGCCTGTATCCTGATGTTGGTTTGTTAGTGAGAAAATGTTGCTTAATGTAACATTTTTAACACATTTTTCACATGAAACCAGAGTTGTTGTAAATAAAAGTTGTCACATGAATGGTTTTTAGTGAGTACATGTTTCAAATGTTGGTAAAGCATTAATAATCTCTTATTACGTATGTTGCTAAATAAGGTGTGTAATGAGACCCAATATTAACCAAGTTATGAGTACTCAAGGAGATTATTCTGGATATAAAGAAGGGATTCAAATTGGAAGATTGTTGTTTCATGATCTTTTATTACAATATTGCTGGGAGAAGATACCAAACTTCTAATCAAAGTGACAAAATGTGACAAAGTGTGGTTACTTCAGTAGTACCTTAAATGTCAAATCAAGGTATCTTGGAAGATCTATTTAGTTTGCTGGCATGTAGGTATATGATTTGACTTTTTTTGTGTATATGGATTGTCTGTTGTGTAATGTTGTGCTTTTATAGGATGCACGATTACCTAGAAGTTAAGGGGTCCACGTAATTGTTTTGTACAGATTCAGGTTTATATGGACTTTAGCCTTGAGGTTTGATAATTAGTTCTGTATGGGAAGAGGGGTAGTGGTTGGAGTTCTTTGTGACTTGTGAACTCATTATGAGTTGTGAGGTCTGCTGTTAATGCTTTACTCTTTCTTTGCTAATAGCATTAATGTGATGAAGAGGGAATCTATTTACCCCCCTTCCGTCCCTCAGCCAAGTCAGAATGGACCTGGATCAGTTAATGAAGTTCTATTGTCATCTGGTGAGTTGTTAGGTAAGTTTGTTTGTTGTATTTATGAACTTTAGCTGATGATTATTGTGAATCAGAACTCTGTTATTGATTGTTATCATTATGATCAGAGGTGTTATAGTTAATCAGGCACATCTATATTATTTAAATTGATGTCCTAGGTGAAGGAATCCGTCATGATGAAGCATTGAATGAAGGTATTAGTAGTATATCTATCTTATCCTCCAACCGTCACAAAGGCAGGATGCATTCTATTGCAACATCCTCTGTGACAAATGCTCTTGGTTCACACCATCAGCGCAAAGGGAGACGTTGTGTTTTAAAGGACATAAGTAACCTTGCAATGAAGTTGGAGTCAAAGTTCTCTTCTTACACGTCAGCTGGTTAGTTGCAATATTAATTTCTGTATGCTTTTACAACGTCTGTGTTATTAATCATGTTGTGATGGGTGCAGCGGAGCTGGACTTTAGAAATAGTGTCATTAAGCGTCGGAGTGCCCGATATCGTGCCTTTGAGAATTATGACGAAAACATAATAAGCATGTCAAGTCATTCTCAAGGTAGTTCATATTATGGCAGTGTTGATATAGTATGTTCCATGCAAACAAAGGATCACAACTCTAGGGGTTTGGAAGATATTTATACACGAGGTAGAATTTTCATTTCTGATAAGTCATGTAACAGTTTTTTTATTTTAGGTTAAAACCCTTTTAAGCGTGATGTTATGGTATTACACTTTTAATCTCCTTCAGTTGTTATATGAATTATAGTCAATTAAGAATGTGTTTTTCTTTTTGTCACTCCATGCCTAATTGGTGGGGCAAAATATAGGGTCTGAATCATTACAAGGTGTAAGTAGGGACGCAAGTGGTGCAGGTGATAATGTACTTGGAGATGTATGTTCTCATAGTCAAATGAATCAGTCACGATCATCGCCAGGACGAGAAGATTTTAATTGTAATATTCTCTTTCTTTTTTTTCTATAATGGAAATTTTGTTGTGTGTTTGTTGTGGAGATATATTCATGTCAGAATCTAACCTTAAATCAGCATGTGAATTCTTGTAACAAAGTAGTTTTATTAGCAAAAGCCAATAATACAATCATTCATGAAAGTTTTTTAGTTATAGATGCTAACATTTTAAACGGACCAGGATACAAATATATATATATATATATATATATATATATATATATATATATATATATATATTAGTTGAAAGTATTTTAAACCTCAGCTAGGCAGTAAAATTATATTTTAGTTGGGCTTTTGGGATACTTGAAAAGCTAAAGTTACTGTCATATAGAATATGTAGGTTAAACTTATATTTGTGTGTTTATTATTGGAAACATATTCATGTAAGAATCTAACCTTATATCAGTATGTAAATTCTTGTATAAAAGCAGTTTTACTAAGAGAAGCCAAAAACAGTCATACATGAAACTATACTAAGTAATCTAAGTGTTGTAGAAAGGAAAACCTGAGTAAATAAAGTCTTTGACACTGTAGTTAAAGCCATGCTTCACCAAAGCTTTAACTGTAGGCAAGGAAATAAACATATTGTGAAAATCAAAAAGAGAAGACCCTGCTCCAATCAGTCAATCATCAAATAAGAAATAACTATAAACTATAGTTTAGGATAGGAGATCTGAAAGTAGATGACCATAGGCATCCACAAGCTGCTTTAGCATAGCTTGCAAGCTAAACAAACCTTGGATTGGACTTGGGCTCAATCATTTGAGTAACAATGCCGACTGTAAGTTTATACTCTAGCAGTCTTGCTTATAAAAGATAGAAAGACTGTTTAACTCAAGCTTCTTAATTTTACAAACCTCATGTCTTCTGCAAAACCAATTTTAAGACCTTTAAAATTAAAGCAGCCTTGTATATCTAGCATTTTATTTTTCTAATGAAGGATTTACAATAATTAGGGAAGACCCGACAACAATAGTTAAGAATCAATTTTGATTGTACTTACAAAAAACCTAGAAATCATTCATAGAAAATTAAAAGCAAACATATGTGATTCTAGAACAAAAAATCCTGAACCATGTAGGAAAGGTATATAAAATATCTGTAAGTTGTAGAATAAGTCATCATTGTTTTCAAACAAAATTAGTCTATCAGCTAAGATGTTCCCTTTTATATAATGGTATGAAAACCTTTTTGATTACTACTGAACAATATATTATTATCAGTATTAATAAAGATCACAAAGTTAAGAAGACTAAATACAATTTTTTTATCTAATTACAACATTCTTTAGCTATTTTTGATAAATTACAGAGGGTAATGAAAAGGTGATAGCATGTTACTTTATATGTCCCTTCCATATTCAAATCCATTTATCCAAGTTAATGAAGTAGAACGCAATAACCTACAATGCTTCACTAATTGTTTTGATGTATTAGGAAGTAATATCTTTGCTAATCGACTTCAGGGAAATAGTTTAACTTATTATACAGGAATGAAATTAGTTTAAACTCCTTCTCATCTCCCTTCGCTGCAACTAACACCTAAGAATTCTATTTTACAACATGTTTACCAACTAACACATTGCAGATAATAGAATTATTTGGAACATCTTTTGGGCATTACCTAATTTAATAAATATCTTCTTATTCTATAAACCCTAAAATGAGGTCGAGGATCAAGCTAAGCAATAAACCAACAATTTTCCCCAAATCAATTTATGTTCCAGTTGTATTTGCATAGTATTTCCCATATTTACTGAATTTATGCCAAAAAAAGCCATATGTGTTCTCGCTTGAGAATATTAACTATCAAATGTAAGAAAAGATGCATCGAGAAGTGTATGCTGAACAACGCCTGCCAAGAAAGAGGGACCTAACCTTGGTTTGCTTCTTGTGCAACATCATTGTCAATGGTTGGATTTGTCCTCTTCATCGCTTCTCTTCGCCAAGGTAGTTTTACACTGAGTTGTCGACGTGGTGGTGGTGTTGTAGATTATACAAGTGTATTCAGGACTCTTTGGAAACTGCGCACAAGTATGAATTGATTTTGGAAAAAACACAAACTCATGTGTTATGGTTTTTGGAAAAAAACACAAATTCATGTGTTATGGATTTTGGAAAAAAACACAAATTAATTACAAAGCCTATGTACCTCATTTTTTTTCTATGTAATGGGCTTTGCGAAAAAAAGATCATGTCAGGCCATATACATATATGGTTATGATTTCATTTTATTAGAAGGAATGATGAGAAAAAAAAAACACATTTTGACCCTTAATTGTATACTATTTTGTATCTTGTATAATCAAAATTCTTTGATTATTTTTCATCTTAGATAGAAAAAATGAGCTAAAGTATTTTTGGTCTCTCAAAAAACTTCTAGCTGGACAACAGTTATATTATTTCCAATTGGAAAATAAATAAAAGGGCTTCGAGTGACACTTCTAGGATTAAAAGGATTGTGAATTTTCATCTCTTTAGAGAATTCCAGAAGAGGTAGTGCTCCGACATGATTAGGGGTAAGATATGTGCGATTTCAATGTCTGCTGCCATGAACCAATAAACCTAGAAAATAGGTTGAAAGTTTATCACTCTATCATTGCACTTATTAACAAAGAAATATTTTCAAAATGCATGGACATGCAATATATATAAGTTATATCTCCTATCATAATTATTAGAGTTAGATAATTAATATATAAATATTGTCAGTTTAGTTACATTATTTATATGTAACAAATGCATCTTAGTTTTCTTAAAGTACTTCTTTTATTTTGGTTATATATAGGAATTTGATGACTACCTTACTAGATGTAAAAGTCTGTTTACATTAATAAACATTTATATTGGTTATTAAACAAACTTAAAGTAAATAATAAATAAAATAAATGATGTTGGACTAATGAAGACAAACCAAAATGCTAAAGTTAGGGTCTTTGATTACTTTTGGACTAATGAAGACAAACCATAAAGAGAGAAAATGAGGTTATAAGTCAAGAATGTTGGGTCCTACTTTATTTGTTTTGAAATACTATTTCCGTCATTATTATTAATCTTTATAACTGAAATTTTTTGTCTATAACTGAGATTTTTTGTCCATTACGCAATTTTAGTATTACGCAAGAAAGAGTTACCTTTCCATTAAGGACTCAAACAAGTTTCTGTATTTTGAAGGAAAAAATATATATACACAAGCGTATAGAGCAGGCTAAGCAATATTTATTATGTTGTGCTTCATAGTTAGTCATTTATCTTCTAGTACTATTTTGCAGTATAATGTTATCTTTGTGATGAATTATTCCAAGTTTGCAATGTTGTTGTGGCAGTTTAAGTCAATTTTTTTTTGTTTTACTTTAATGCTTTGTAATTGACTGCTATTATTTTATTTTACGATTGTAGTACCAGCTGAGGTTTGTTACAAGGATATATATTTTGAATATAATGATGATCCAAATGTTGAGAATGAAGATAGTTGCAATGAGTCTGAATCTGACAAAGGTAGGTGCAAGGTGCAGTCAACAAACTTTTCTAAGAGTTGTGTGGTGATTAGTGTTTGAAAAATATTTATTTATAGGCATGTGCATTGGTAACTTGGATCTATTGGATGACAATGATGGGGTTATGTTGCAATCAATGCCCCTTAAGAGCAATGAAGTGCGAGGTTAGTGATAAGTTAACAGGAAAAGAATTTTGTTATAAGGCTATGCTATTTTTTTCGTTAGTTTATTTTGGTTATTTTTTTAAAGGCTACATTGATGAAGGAGATGCGACACATCGATGCTTATTATGTGGTGCTAGGTTGTGGTACAATGAAAAAGTTGGAAATTCAAGTACGGTAAAAGCTCCATCGTTTTCAATATGTTGTCTTAAAGGGAAAGTTCAGTTGCCATTCATGATAGATCCACCAAGTGAACTACATATCTTATTCTTTGACAAAACCGGAATCGAAGAACTTCCATGCGAACATAAGGTCATATAACAATATGTTCTCATTTACTTCTATGGGTGGTAAGATTGATTATTTAAAGAATAGTGGTGGTGGTCCATACACCTTTGTTCTTTCTGGGATGAATTACCATAAGATTAGGAGTCTTCTACCACTTGAAGGTCATAAACCAGTTTATTCTCAACTATACATATATGACCCAGATAATGAAGTTCCCAATCGTATAGAAGCTGTAAGGTATGTTTTTGTCCATAAAGTTGTATTATCTTCTTTTATACTTTGTCACGTGTGAGTCATCAGTATTTATACTAATTAAAGTTAGATGTATGTCTGTGTTATTTTTTGTTTTATAGCAAGCATATGAAGGAATCAAATATTGACAGTGAGATTGTTGCCAAGATAAAAAAGGATCTCGATGAAGTTAATCCGTTTGTCAAACAGTTTTGTGTGGCATCATCGATGATACGAGAGGCTCAATACCCTGATGTTAAAATATGCCTCATAAGTAGTAGGTAGCAAGACGGTCGTGTATGTAACTTGCCAAATGTTTCTGAAGTTGCGGCACTTATTGTAGGAGATATTGACATGAACCTCAGTAGACGAGATGTCATCGTGCATGAGTTGTCAGGGTCACCACAACGGATCGACGAACTCCACCCATCTTATCTGCCCCTTCAATACCCAATTTTGTTCCTTAAAGGTGAAGATGGGTATAAAGAGGACATTGAGCACCGTGAAGAGACGCTAAGTTACACGAAGAAGAAAAAGAGGCTTAGTTTAAGGGAATATTTTGCTTATAGGTTGATGTCAAGAGATAATAAGGTATCTACCATCTTAAAGGCCGGAAAGTTGTTGCAGCAGTTTATTGTTAATGGGTATACAATGCTTGAATCTCAAAGGCTTTTATGGATTAGGACACACCAGAAGGAATTGAGGGCAGACTTGTATCAAGGTTTGACTGATGCTTTCATGAGTGGGGAAAGGAATGCCTCTTCAGTGGGGAAGCGAATTGTATTGCCATCTTCTTTCACTGGCAGGGGCCGTTACATGATGCAAAATTACATGAATGCTATGGCTATTTGTAGTCATTTTGGATACCCAAGTATCTTTGTCACCTTCACATGTAATCCTGCGTGGCCTGAAATTGTTCGTGAGTGTCAACCAAATGCATCTTCTGCAGCTAATAGGCCAGAGGTGTTGTCTAGGGTGTTTCATATGAAACTTAAGTGTTTATTGGCAACAATCAAGAAGAAACGTATTTTTGGCAAGGTTCTAGCAGGTATATGTGATTTAAACTCTTATGATTATTAAATCAATTTACTTTCTATTCATTATGTATGTCTGACTTTGATTTTACCTGTCTTGTAAAAGCATATGTTTACACTATAGAGTTCCAAAAAAGGGGACTTCCACATGCACACATTCTTTTGTGGGTTGATGGTCGTGAGCGTTTTAAAGATCCATCTGAGATTGACATGATTATTTCTGCTGAAATACCTAATGAGAAGTACAATCCTAGATTGCATAATTTAGTACAAAGATTTATGATTCATGGTCCGTGTGGTCACTTGAAACCTAAGGCGCCTTGCATGAAAGATAAGATGTGTAGTAAGCATTTTCCTAAGAAATTTGTTGAGCATACAACTATTGATGAGGATGGTTACCCGACGTATAGAAGAAGGGACGATGGTAGAACAATCAAGGTGAAAGGTACCCCATTGGATAATATATTTGTTGTGCCATATAACACTGTGTTGTTGTCAATGTTTGAAGCACATATCAATGTTGAGAAAAACAATCAATCGTCTGAGATTAAATACCTATTCAAGTATATAAGCAAGGGGAATGATAGAATTGTTGCTTCAATGTTTGATAATGCTAATAGTGGGAGTCATGGAAAGCCAATCGATGAGATCCTATAATATTACAACTTTAGGTATATTTCTGCATGTGAAGCTGCATGGCGTATATTTTCATTTGACATACATCATCGGTACCCTGCTGTTGAACGTTTGAGCTTCCATTTACCCAATCAACAATATGTTGTTTACACTAACAATGAAGATGTTAGAGATTTGCTTGAGAAGCCAAAGGTATGTGAGTCAATGTTTCTTGCATGGATGAAGATTAACGATGGTGATGATGACTTTGCAAAGACGCTTACATATAATGAGTTTCCACAGCACTATGTATACCAGCGTAGTAAAAGAGCATGGAAGCACAGGGAGAAGGGGTTGGTGATTGGGAGGATTACTCATACATCACCTTCGTCTGGGGAGTTGTATTTCCTTCGTGTTCTCCTTAATAAATGTAAAGGACCCAAATCGTTTAAGGATATTAGAACTGTCAATGGTATTGTCTACACAACTTTCAGAGAAGCATGTTATGCAATGGGATTACTGGATGATGATAATGAGTATATTTCTGCCATCAAGGAGGCTTCTGTTTGGGCGTCCGGGGTGGCATTACAAAGGATGTTCGTCAGCATGCTTTTGTGCTCCTACTTGAGTCGTCCGGACTTAGTTTGGGAAGAGACATCCAAAATTATGTATGAAGATATGCTATATGTTCCTCGATCTGATCCTTTATCAGAAAGTAAGTCTTCGATGTACTTTTTTGTAATTGCTTTTAGATGTCTTGCATTTTTTAGATGATACTTTAACCATTATATTTTGTGTAGGTGTATTAATAACTGATATGGAAAGGGAACACACTGCCTTAAGGGAGATTGAAATTTTTCTTTAACATAATGGAAAGAGTTTGCAAGACTATCCATCTCTTCCAAGTCCACAATCGTCATCTTCCATTGATGTATCGAACAATCTAATTCTACAAGAGTTAAGTTATGATCGTTGTTCGTTGCTTGCAGAGTCAGAGAGGCTTGTGTCTGCACTTAATGATGAGCAGAAGCACATTTTTGACGTTGTTATGGATGCATTGTTATCTATATCAGGAGCCTTTTTCTTCGTGTATGGCTATAGAGGCACAGGGAAGACGTTCCTATGGAATGCATTAATTACTAATATTCGTTCTAATGGGGAAATAGTTCTCCCAGTTGCGTCCGGTGGGATTGCTGCTACATTGTTGCCTTTTGGTCGGACTGCTCACTCAAGATTTGCAATCCCTATTCAGGTTACGGAAGAATCTATCTGCAACATAAAGCAAAATTCTCCATTAGCAAATTTATTACAACAGACGAAATTGATCATTTGGGATGAAGCACCTATGATCCAACGGCATTGTATTGAGGCATTTGATCGTACATTAAGGGATGTTATGCAATGCAACCTACCATTTGGTGGAAAGTGCATTTTGTTTGGTTGTGATTTCCAAAAAATCCTTCCTGTGATACCCAAAGGTTCTCGGGCAGACATTGTCAACGCATGTATTAGTTCATCATTCCTATGGGACCATTGTAAAATATTCCAGTTGACCAAAAATATGCGGTTGACAACATCTTCAAATGAAGAGCAGTCTGATGAATTAAGGAGATTTTCTCAATGGTTATTGGATGTTGGTGATGGCAAGTTGGGCTTGCCGCATGATGGTGTTGCAGAAATTGACATACCTGAGAATTTATTGATCCGTCAGTATGTAGATCCCATTCAAGCTATTGCATCTGCAACTTATCCAAATTTGTTGGATAATGTAGGCAACACTAATTATTTGAACGATAGGGCCATACTAGCTCCCACAAATGAGGTTGTGAATCAAGTGAATGACTACATGTGTTCATTGTTGCCTGGTGAGTCGGTTGACTATCTTAGCTGTGATTCTATTTGCAAAACATGTCAAGGCCGTGAAGGAGTCGAAGATCTATATACTCCTGAGTTGTTAAACAACATCAATTGCTCAGGGTTACCATTGCATAAGATCTCTTTAAAGGCTGGGACACCTATAATGCTATTGAGGAACATTGATCAGGCAGCTGGATTATGCAACGGCACACGTTTACGTGTGACACAGCTTGGTCAATCTGTTATAGAGGCAGTGACGTTAAATGGGTCGAAACCAAACCAGAAGGTTTTGATTCATAGGATGGATATGAACCCTTCAGACAGTCGGATGCCAGTTAGAATGAGAAGGAGGCAATTCCCTATATCAGTTTCATTTGCCATGACCATCAACAAAAGTCAGGGGCAATCATTACGTTCTGTGGGTATATATTTACCAAAGCCAGTATTCACACATGGTCAATTATATGCTGCACTTTCAAGGGTTAAGAGTATTGGGGGCTTGAAGATTTTATTACATGGTGGTGGAATCAAGAATAAAAATGCAACCACTAATGTTGTGTACAAGGAGGTATTTAGGAATTTGACAAATCACACTTAATTCTTTTGTATGCAATAATTTAGTTTTTTTTTTTGGAACTTTTCTTAATGGAACACTAATGCAACGCTTGGTGTGACCATTTACGTAATATTTTTTTGTTAGCATTTTTGCAACTTTTTTTGGTACACTTTTTTTTTTCTTGAATATGACAATATGACAATCATATCTGTTCCCATTATGAATTTTGAAGTAAATGCTTCCCGCGCATCGTGCGGGGGAGTAAATGCTAGTTACTTTATAATAGTAATATAATTGATAACTATTTTTCTCAATCTGAAACTTTTTAAAATAAATGAAGTGTCATGGCATTTCACTGTTTGTGTATTTATTATACTCTCCTTTTTCCAATTAAAATAGATAATTAAACGACATTATTTAGTATTTCAAACAAAGTCTTGCGTGTAATAAAATAGTAATAAAAGAGAGAGAACACTATCCGAAGCTTCGTTCCAAAAGCTGTAGCAAGGGGCGGCCGTTGTATTGCTCGCCGTCTCCAACACGGACGAACTCCGTTGACAAGTCCAAAGAATACTTCTCTGCTCCCAAACCCTAAGCCTCCTTAATCTTCTTCTTCTTCTTCTTCGACTTTTACTCTTTCTTCAATCAAAACCCTATTCCTCATCCAACATCGCATTTTCACTTTCCCTAATGTCCTCCACCACCGAATTATTCTCCACCTTCAAAGAAACCAGCCAATCGGTGATGGCTACTCGCCGTCCATGGCGTCAGCTCCTCGACCTCTCCTCCCTGAGCTTACCTTCTTCCATCTCCGATGCGACAACCCGCATAGCCCAAAATGTTTCCCATTTTCTCGCCAACTATACCCTCATCGTCCTCATCATTCTCTTCCTCAGCCTCATCTACCACCCTTTCTCGATGTTCGTCTTCTTAATTGTTTTCGCGGCATGGTACTTCCTCTACTTCTCGCGCGATGAGCCTGTCAGTGTCTTTAATTTGGTAGTTTTGGACGATCGAGCTGTGGTCGTAGGGCTTGGCTTAATCACTCTGGTGGCTTTGATTCTGACCCATGTGTGGCTTAATGTGTTCTTATCGATAGTGATTGGGATTGCAGTTATCTGCCTGCACGCTGCCTTTAGAGGTACTGAAGATCTTGTTATGGATGACCAGGAATCTCCATATGGACCTATGCTTTCTGGGGGTACTGCTGGACCCTATGTCCCTGTATAATTGAGTTTCTTGAATGTTTCTTGATCAAAAGAAGTTGAGAGGTACATTTTTCTGTAGCCTTTTGTTTTTCAGTCTTTGTTCTGTGTAAAGTCACAAGATTATCAATTAGATTTGGATTCCAGTTCTTCAAGTGTAGATTGATACTATTCTATATTGACAATTTGAATAGATTTGGTACTTTCTACATTTACTTTCTTTCGGGTCATTTTAGCTTCTTTTATAATGTTAGTGACTGTGTAAATTGGGCCTTCTTATGATTGGAAATCCATTGGTGGGATTATTGGTATTTAGGAAGCTCTTTAATGTGATAGTCTGGTTTGATAAGGATACAAGTTTCTGATTTTTCTCTTTGCTTATCTATGGTTTTTATTTGTTTACTTCAATCATTGGTTGATATCCCTTTCATTCCAAATTCTTAATTATTGTGCCCTCTTTTAACAAATACTACCTCCCGTCCTATTATAATTTAGTTTCTTCATTAAGACAAACTTTATAATTTAGTTTCTGGTTATTAAATTACTAAGTTTAACTTGTTAAAATGTTTAAGAAAGATCCGTGGGTTTGCAAAGATTTACTGATTTGATTCTGGTTTTGCTGGACAATATATAGAAAAGAATGATTTTGTCCCTTCGTTCGGCACATTTATCTTACAGACGGAGTCCTGTATCTGTGATATTTAGTCTTAAACGCTAAATATTATGACTATATATATGTAATTTATTTAGTTAGTTTGGTCAATGTAATCTAACTTTGACTAGTACATTGAATTGAAGAATGCGAGATGAAGAAAATGCTCTGTTCACTTCAACCTTCATTATTTGCATGCATAGACTATAAGTAATTTCTAATTTCTGTCTTAACGAGAATAATCAGCAGGCAGGTCAAGAATCGGCCAAATTGATTTTAGTGACCAAAAGTGATGCCTTTGTTTAATTGATCCTAATAATTAGGGAGCCTTGGTGTTGATTTTTCATTGTATTTATTTTCTTTCAAGTTCTTTAATATTGAAAGAATCATAACCTGTATATTGTGGGATAGTTGGTGTTTAAAGAACTAGTTATGAATTGGATAAATACATTATGTCTAGAGATATTCTGCTTATCAATTGTTTTCTTTCTTTTTTCTGTGTTTTATCTTTTATGGGGTCTGGGGCTATTTGTTTACTTCAGCATATGATTGGATGATGTCATTTTCTTCTTAAATTTTCAGTTGTTGTGATCTCTTTTGACGAATATTTTTATGGGTAAGCTTTACTTGTTTAATAACGATGCATGGGTACCCAAATTTGTTTTCCCTGTAGTTATGCTAGAAAGAGTTAGATAAGAATAAATATTATATTCCTTTGTCGACCATATTTATGTTACAAAATGAGGATCATATGTAACTGATGAAAATGACGCTCACTGGTCCACTTCTACATTGGTAGGCTGTGAGTGATTTAAAAGAATAACTTATTTTGATCTTCCAAAATTGAATCCAATATCATTTGACTTCCTCAAAGATTGTTTGCATTACTTTGGTGCTCACAAGAACATTCGTGATTGAATTTCATCCTTCCTGAGCTATAATGATATAATGCAGTGAAGAATAAAATGTTCTAGAGTTGAAATAAAATCATGAGGTAGTACAAAAATCAATAGGGGAGCTCGTGGCTACTAGTTCATGCCTCTCATGATGGCGGATGAATCATAGGTGTTGGCTTCTGAAATGTGAGTTGTAAAATCTGCATTCCGCATGAAGGATCCCTGCTAGTACACACCAATGGCCTAGACTGGTAAACCTGTTGATTTTTTTCCCCCTTTTTGGTTTTTATCAGGATGTTTAAAGCTAGCAGTAGATGGCTAAGCTATATATTGTTGAAAATGCTACCTTACTGTCATGTATTCTTGCATGCTATTTGCTTGGAGCATGATTTCAATCCTTTGTTATTAGTGTGATCAATGGTCATTTTGTACATTGGAAACTTGTTTATCTATTACACTAATACAGTAGTGGGCACCAGGTTGTTCCTGAAAGATTTTATTCTGAATTTCTTTTTGCAAAGTGCATTCTCTATGCTATGAATTCCTGTAGTTGTGATTTGCATTCCTATGTTGGCATGTACTCAGAATATGTTGCCACAAAATTACTGTAAACTGGCATCATTTCTGATTAGGGCACTAAACCCTTTTGATAGGCACTGACCTATTTATGGAAGCCACCCTTTCCTCATTATGCTAATACAAATGTGCTAGCCCTAATACAAATGTGCTGGCTAGGACTGTGTTGAAATTCACGTTTGTAGGAGTTTTTCTTTTCCGGAATTAGAGATACAGGCTCCAACAACGTGAGATTAAAAGCGTGATCGACCCTGCAACTTCCTTCCCATTTATGGGGAAGTTTTCATGTTATTAGGTTACAAGCCCTATGAGATAGGGATTTGCTTGCTCCAAATTACATTATCAATGGATAAGGGTTCGTACTCTCCTTATGCAAGTGATTAGGAATTAAATTTCTAATCCTTGTGACTATAATAAATTTAGTTAGAGATAGCCTCTCCTACATGTGAAGAATACTCCTAGTCTTTAGAAAATATTTTTTTAAAAAAATACACTTGCAAACAATTGGAGGCTATGAGTATGCATTGAGCTTAGGTAATATCCTGGTTAATATGCTTATTTAATGTTGGGTATTAATATAGTGCTTGTTTGGAATAGTGATTGGAGTCTTCAAAAGTAGCTTTTCAATCGTGATTTACGATATACGAGGTAAGTATGTGAGATGAGTATTGTTTCGACTTATGTGTATAAATACTTATAAGACTTTGATTAGCCCATCCAAATAGTGGTGGGCTTGACATTAGGAACCTCATAATTCAAACCAATCCAAAAACTAATAAAAATTCCTATAAAAAAACTAGGTTCTCACAACTTCACATTAGTGCATGGACCGTTGATTGGGTTTGAATCATTAAGTCAATCTCTCATAAAGTGGCGAACTAAGGTTTGAATCATTGCTACGAAAGATGTCTACATTTAGTACTTAATAGTGTCTCAAACAGGACCAGCTCTAATAAGAAAATAAATATACTTAGGAAAAAGAACCAGAAGAAGAATTTTCCAAGTAGTGAACTCAGAAACTTTTCTATGTAATGATTTGTACCTCCCCATGGGCTTGGGCCCGATTAGTTATGTGAGAACGTGTTCCAACCCGTGAACTCTTTTGTGTGTAATGATTTGTACCTCCCCGTTGGGCTTGGGCACAATTAGTCATGTGAGAATGTGGGCTTAATATGTGTTTTGGTGGCTTGGTGCCAACTCCCTCTTAACTGCAATGATTGATTTGGGTGAATTATTTTCCAGACTCATCAATATATATATATATATATATATATATATATATATCAAGTGAATTTAACTAAACTATGATTAACTTTACATATATATGTTATTATATACTGATTTATAATATTAGAAAAATCAACTCTCTAACTAGGATCCACCATCCTTATTGTACTTTCTTTTTGCCCCCTATAATTTTTTACAGTTTGATGCCACAAGTGTATTTTTTTTTTAAAACAAATATATTTTCAATTTTATGATAAAATTGAATTTATGTAATATAAAGATATTTTTTTTATTATTGAGGTTGAAATTTATTTAGATGATACTATTTGTTTCAATTAATATAAGGACATATTTATCCATATATAATTAGCTTCCCTGGCCCCTCTCCCTTCCCCAACCAAACAAGTGACAATTGGAACACATTTCTTCCCTTCCTCAAAAAATGAAATGGATCTAACTTTTGTCCCACTCTTACATATACATTACATGTACTCTCTTAGATTATAAATATAAGATCTATTTATTTAATTTGAGAAGATTAAAGAAGTTAAATTAATTATTTAATTATAATATATGTTTTATGATCTCTTTTAAATACTTCTGTATAATATTAAATTATCAGTTTATATATGAGAAAATGAAAAAAAGGATTATATTTATGGTTAAAGTTCACTTTTAATCTAGGTTTTATATTCAAGACATGAGATAATATAATATTTGATAGTGGTGAATTAAATTTGAGTATTGCTCAATTTAATTGGAGATCACTTTTTAAATATGTTTTTCTTATTTACAAGGTTTAAATTCTCAATATCTATTTCTCTTTTTTGGACACAATACTCCTACTGTAGATATTGAATTCGTGCCGTCCCAATCATTTGTCAACACAATTAAGATCTCAATTAATAATTTGTGCTCATCTCTTTTTGAAATACTACCAATACATAATAATTAATTATATGGGGAGCTCAAGTTGCCCCTAAATATTGGGTCTACCACTTGCATTCATTATTAAAGGGTTATTCAAGTGAAATCATTTTAAAATATATGGAAAAATATTGAATTCTTAGAAAGTGCTATATTTTTTTATTTTGATCAAGGATATCCCAAGATACTTTGGATTTGAAAGTAATATCTTGAGGTTTAAAGTGTAAAATATTTTTATCTCTCCCAACTAGTGCATTACCCAAAACTTGAATTTGTGTCTTCCTCTATACGAAGTAAGGCCGCTTACCACCTCAAAAGCTGTTAGATGTGATTAGTTTTGATGATGAAAAATATATATATCAAATATTATGAGAGCAAAAGTTTGTATAATATACTTATCTCTTATATTGACTAACTATTATATTTAATGTTGTATATTTTATAGATTAGTCAAAGAGATTGGAGAAAGAAGAGCTTCAAGGAACTAATGGGAATATCAAGATTCAAGTTCCCAAAAGAAATACTGATCAGAAGGGAATTCAGAAGTCATTGTAGCAACTGGCACTGTTTGGAACTGTTTGGCACTGTAGCATCGAGTGATTTAATAATCACTCGAGTGATTTTTACTTTTTCCAGAATCACTCGAGTGATTCTGAAAATCACTCGAGTGATTCACTAATTCACTCGAATGATGTTCAGCATTTCATGCTCTGTTGTTCGTCCAGCTGAGCGAGGTCTGGTTATTTGATCATATCTCCCAAAATACAACTCCGATTGAGACGAAACCAGTTGCATATGAAAATAGACTCCCAATGCGTCATTTTGACACCAGAAGCAACATCAAAGGAGCTCAGATATTGAAGATATAATTTTTTAAATTTGGCATTCATATCAGCGTCACTTTCTGGAACAGGTTTGGTATTTTGGCTATAACTCTCAAACCGCTGATCTTATTGAGCTGAAATCGGTGCCATATGAAACTAGACTTCTAGAGCTTTCCATTGATATATAATACAGCAATTTTGGAGCCATATTCAAAGAGTTATGTCATCTAGAAGTTTACCTCTGTTTACTGAAGAACTGGAAACGCAACAACGAAGTAAAAGTGATCTGAAGAACAGATCACTCGAGTGATTTCAGAATTCACTCGAGTGATATGGCAAATCACTTCCAGTGGCGCCAAAATCACTGCAATAATTTTTCACTGTTCCGGATTTCACTTCCAGTGATGTCAAAATCACTCGAGTGATATGAGATTTTTCAGAATCACTTCCAGTGCGCCTGAAATCACTGCAAGAAAAATTCACTGTTTGCAAAATCACTCGAGTGATTATGTTGTTTTCGAAAATCACTTCCAGTGGATGCTAATTTCACTCTTTCTCAAATCACTTCCAGTGAATCAAAAATCACTGCAAGAAAAAATCAATGTTTCGAAATTCACTTCCAGTGATCTCCAAATCACTCGAGTGATATGTGAAATTTTCAGTATCACTTCCAGTGGCTCTGAAATCATCGGAAGAAAATTTCACTATTCTGAAAATCACTCCCAGTGCAGCTGAATTCACTCGAGTGATTAGCTATTTTCTCAGTATCACTTCCGGTTGACATCAAATCACTGCCAGTATATCAGTATGAATCAGAATCACTTCCCGTGAAGATGAGATCACTCCCAGTAAACCTAAATGCACCTCCAAGTGAAAGTCAATATGCCTCAAGTGATATGTTTATTTTGGTATATCACTCTCAATGCACTTCCAGTGAATTAAATACCTCCCAGTGATTACTCAGCATACTCTTCACTGAGTCCGAATCAGTTCCAGTGGCAGCTTATCAGAATCACCTTCAGAAACTTCACAGAATCATGGAAATTACTCAAGGGATCATTATCATCCAGTCAATGATATGCTTACTCTTACAAAGCCACTGCCAGTGAAATGCTTCTGTAAATCACTTCCAGAAGTATGACAGAAACAAGAAAACAACTCAAATGATTTCATGGTACACTCGAGGGATGCTAATCACTACCAATGGAATATTATTTTATCAAAATCACTTCCAGAAGATGTCTGAACATTTCAAGTGACGTACATCAAGTTGAAGAATTTACTCGAAGGATTTCATGGTGTACTCAGCTGATGTAGATCACTTCCGGTGAAGTAGTTATCCACTCGAGTGATATTTAAAATATTCTCTAACAGCTATTTTCTGTCAGCGCATTACAGGTATTCCATTACAGTTCACATGGGAAGCAACCGACGAATATTTAACGATGACGAATCATAGGCAATATCAATATTCAACAGACGAGTCAATGAAACGTGCAAACAACTGAAGCATTTGTCAAAGTACGATCATGGGCAACGGTTGAATTACTTATCAGATAGCACGATCAGATTACAACGGACAAATATTTGAATGCTCCCAACGGCTCTCAACATTTGCTATATAAACTAAAGCATTCGAAAAGAAGAACACATGACAGTGACCAAATACACGAGCAAACAGAAATGATGAAGTAGCGAGAACCCAACTGTCAATATGCTGCTATCATGAATCTTCGTCTCTTACATACTCTGTTAATATCTGTTTTTCCTTGTCATGTATAATTGAGAGTGAGAATATTTACATTGTACTTCAGTGAGCATTTTACCCACTCTGTGAGAGAGCTTGTAAACACTTCATCTGTATTTTAGAAGTGTTCTCAAGGTAGAGGGACCTTGAGAGGATTGATCACCTTATGGGGGAAGTTGTAGAGCGAATTGTCAGTAAGACTTTCTGCTCGTAAGACTTACAAGGTGCAAGCAGTAGAGAACATTGATGCTCGTAAGACTTACAGTGGTGTAAGCAGGAGAGAACGTTGCTGCTCATAAGACTTGCACGAGTAAGCAGGAGAGAAAGGTCTTCGGATTGCTTTGCTCGACTTGCTGTAAGAAGGAGTAAACCTTACAGTGTGTAAGGGGGAGTTACTCTTGTGAATTTGTAGAGGCTTATCTTGTGCCCAGTTAAACAAGAAGATAGTGGATTGGAAATCTCAGAAGGAGCCTGGGGACTGGACCTTCTTGTGCCTAGTTAAATAAGAAGATAGTGGATTGGAAATCTCAGGAGGAGCCTGGGGACTGGACGTAGGTAATCGTGGATTGGACCGAACCAGGATAAATCACAGTTTGCACATTCTCTTCTCTAAGCTTTTATATTTCCATCATATACGATTTATATAATTACTTGTGAGTTTATATTTCCATATATATATACTGAGTTAACAATCTGTGAAAAGTTTTTAAAAGATCAGACATTCTTACCATACACCCAATTCACCCCCCCTCTTGGGTGTCAGCCAGTTCTAACAAAAGCATATTTTTAATCAAAACGCTGCTATATGAGTAAGTCAAAACTTTAAACAGATGTGAACAATTTTTTTTTGTTACATTTTTTTTTTGGCCCAGAATTGTTTTGGTTACATTTATCATATGAATATTAAGTAGTGTCATAGTTTTCCTAATTATTTAAAACTTCAATTATAAAAATTCAAGTATAAGATATTTATATAATCTACTTATATATAATTATTTTGGTGTGGAAAATATTAAAAATATTAATGGATCAAATCTATCATTTAATTAGCCATTGATTAAGCTAAAATGAAACTATTGAGATAGATGTATGATCATATAAGAAGAGATAAATCCCTAATAAACATAAATAAGGAAGAGTATTAGAGTGACATCTATTAAAAAGAAAATGGTAAAAATTCATTTGATGAAGTAATAACAAGCAGTATGGAAATCCTCTAAAAAATGAGTGGAAGAACACCAAAAAACAAAAAACCATCCAATAAAATTATTAAGCAAAATCTTTTTTTAATAATTTATTTATAAATTTAGTTGTTGATAAAACATCCTCACTATCTATGTATCTATGTAGTGATAGAAGTCTTGTTGTAACTATGCAATAGCCAATATTATCAAGTTGAGGGGGGGGGGGAGTCAATATTATCAAGTTATATTCAAATATTATCATATTTAGCTGGGGATAACTCCCTCAATGAGTTTTTTTTCCCATTCTCGAAATGTAAACCATAAACCTTATTAAATTAATCATCATTGCTACATCAAAACCATAACTTAGATATGAGAAAACGGCCCAACATTTTACATTAAATTAAAATTAAAGATCCAAATTCTTTAAAATGACTTTGATAATTAAAAAAAAACGTGTATACAATTGTGTCGACAAATTTTGACAAATCTTTGTTGGTAGAAATATATTTTTCTTGAATTATTCTCAATGCCAGCATTTATTTAAACATTTCATATGAATTGCTCAGAATCTTCATTGAGACATAGGATCTGTCATCTGTCACTGTATAATATTTGTATATTGTTTTGTGGTCTCAATCCCTTTTTTCTATATGTTCATATAAAAAGCAAATCCCTTAAAATAATAGATATTTTCCTTAAGATGTAGGACATGAGGCTGTCATAATGTCAGATCCAAGAAATCCTTTATGATTTGAATGCTTGAATTAATATTTATATTGACCTAAATAATATGTATTTATATTTTGATCCCTAGATATATACTAGTACTGATCCCATCCGCCAAATTAATTTTGTTCACCTAATTTATAAAATGAGTACATATGTGTGTGTGCATATATATGTGTGTAAACCATCCGATTAGTTTTTCATAAATGATTTTTCTGTATAAAATAATATTTTATCCTTGTAATTTTACTCAATTAATTTGATCTTCAATGATTAAAAAATTCATCAATTCCTTCAAATGAAATTAATTTTGGTTTATTCACTCACCTTGTTTTATCTCCCCCCAATTTCTGCCACACATATAAGTGGCTCATTTTTTAATAGAACATATGAGTGAATTTTACTTTATTGTCTACGTTATTATTATTATTTTTGTAATAGGCCATACATATTGATGATATTGAACGATAATATCTAATTATTTATATCAACAAAAACTTAATAAAAACTCACTAAATTTTAACAATAGAGACTAATGAGTTTTATACTGCGCTAGGTCACTTAGCCAAAAACAAGGTTTAAAATACACTGAGGTTTACTATTCCAGAAGATAATTTGAATATTCATCATTCTTTTCGATCAAAAAAATATTCATCATTCTTAAAGTAAAATAAAAAAATATATTAATTTACTAAAAAGCTAGTATTAATTTAATTTCTGAAATACATTATATTGCAGCTTGCAAGTGCGACTACCCATAGCTCTTCATTATAGATAGCATTATTGAAACCACATGCACTCACCAACTCAACATGCATATTCACCAATCATCAATATATTATTAATTCGATTATACTTTATATCCCAAAACAAATAAAAAAAATGAAACTAATAGACAAAGTACTATAAAACTAATATGGCCATAAGTGAAACCTCATCAACATGCACATGGGCTGTTCCCCCTCACTTTTTCTTTGGACCATTTAAAAATTTAATGCCTCTCATAGTACTGCACAACTCATATAGATACATACATATACATATACATATACATATACAACATATATATAATTAACTAAGTGAAATATATATATATATATATATATATATATATATATATATATATATATAAGGAATAATATTAAAAATAGTGCATTAAAATTAGCAACAACAAGCATGACAGCAAGGAGGGATCACATAATAGAAATATAAATAAACAAACTAGACAGACAATATCGAGATAAAGTAATTGGATTTTGCTTCTTACTAAAAGTTGAATATATATAATTATCTATATATATGACACAAAAATATAAAAATACACAGACACATATAATCCAAACTCTAATTGAACAAGATCATCATCTTCACACTCTGCTGATAATTCATCATCTGTCTGCTGCACCAGCAATATTAAGTTGTTCTGCTTCTTTTTTCTTTTGAATGGTTTTTTTCCATATAATATTTAATTATTAAGTTCTCCTTTTTTTGGTATGGAACTTTCTTGAAATATTGATCAGGTTCTGATGCTTTTGCATTTTTCCATGGCTCTTGGGGCTGAAAGTTGAGAAAGATAATATATTTTGTGTTAGAAAAAAGTGATTATTTATTAAAAAAGGTGATTATTAGCGGGTAATTAATAATTGCAAGTCATGAAATATTGAAGATTATTGAAAAGGTTTTACATACCCAATCCAATGGCTTCTGATCCTTTCATTATTCGGAGACGCTTGCATGAATCAACGAACATCCTTCAAGGAGAAATTAAAATGATATTAAGGTTACTAATTTCATGGGTTTCAGAAAACTAAAATTATATATGTTTCTGCAATATCATACATATAGAACCTTAAAAATAAATAAATAAATCGTATTGATGTTGGCACAAGCACATGATGTGTGGAAGTTTAAGGGCCACTTCATGTGTGTTTGTGTGTGTTGACTTGTTTGTGTTTTATCAAAGTGTTTAAAAGCTTTTGAGAAAAGTTATACCCACAAATTCAAATCTTAAAGAAGCTTAGGTGACTAAATTTAAAAAATGAAAATATTTATAAAGATAAAAGCTGCTACAGAATTACATTTCATTAATTTTTCCTATAAATATAAGAACTCGGTTAGTTCATTACTTTTATCTCCCAAATTTATTAATTTCTCCCAAAGTAACCCTATTAATTTCACATATTAAGAAAGTTCTCATCTATGCGTAATTATGATTAAAGAGGGTATTTTCGGGAACCAAATTATATTTGTTACAAATAACTAATTTAACTAATTTTCTTAATATCTATAAATTAGTTATCTAACTTCTATATTAAAGAACTCTGATGGTATTATACACATGGGAGATGTGGATTGAAGTATCATGTTTAGAACCAAAATCAACTCTTGACTAAGTTGTACATTTAGGACAAAAACAAACCCCACTACTAACTCATACATTTAGAACTGGAAAAACAGGAACCAATAGTTAGATTAAATAAAATGAAAAGAAAGAAAGAAGAAGAGAGAGCTTACTGCCATGGGACATCGCCAACGAGCATCCAATCACCATCCTTATCTTCATAGGTTGGCACATACTCAGAGCTGTTCAGCAGATCCATCAACTTGCTCTCATTCATGAAGTCTATCATTCCTTGCTCATGGTCCCCCTCATACTTCCCTGTATATATATATATAATAAAAATTTTAATATAATTCTCCATTATTATTATTATTATTATTAAGGATTATTCAAAACTTGTGAAAATAATAATTAATTAGTTAATTTACCCATGGTGAAGGAGCTGAACATTTTGGCCAAGGCATCAGAAAGTTGTTGGTAGCTTTTGTACATTTTCAAGTCCACCTTCCGAAGATAGGGTGCACCATCCATACACACCTTCACATATCCTCCGCCGCCGCCGTTCGCCGCTGCGGTCTTCTTCTCAGTATTCCCTTCCTCCTCACTGCTCACCTTCTGTGTCATCACGTTCTTCCTGTATGACCTCACTGGTGGCCAACCCACCACTTGTGCCCTAAACATATCAATATATATATATCAATCAATATCAATATATATACATATAATAAGTGGCACAATTTACAAATCATCAATGGTTCAACTTGTTGTAATGAACACAAATTTAAAAGGACACGTCTAATCCCAAAAGATAGGTTTGTGGAGATGGGGGTGTCAACTTTCCTAATGACTCCACACCGGGTTCTTTCGCTCGCCTTTCTGCCAGTCAGACCCTCCGGTTGTTGGTACTCATTTCTAAGGTCATTAGATGTTCTCACTCAAAAAGTAGCCTATTTGGAGGGTAAGGGTAAGTCCCTTGCATTTATAAATTATATTTCACTTGTGAGGCTCTGGAGGTGAGACTCATAACATTTAGCTGATTATTAGAGAAGATACATTGTATATGTATTTTTACATATCAAAACCCAGAAGATATGACAATCAATTCTCATATAAAAAATTTTAGAGATTTAATGGAAGGGACTTACTTAGTCGGTGGCTTAGCTGGGTCCTTCTTAGTGGAGGAGATGATATTCTTGTGGTCTTGATGATTTTTCATGAGATCTACTTCTTCGCCGGCAGCATCATCTAGATCCTTGGAATCATCGACGAGGTTGAGCTTGAGATCAACAGTTGCAGAGAAGGCTCTCTTGTTCCCTGATGAGGCCTTTGGAGTGGCGGTTTCCACCACCTCGCAGCCGCCGCCGCCGGGTAATCCCAGACACAGCTCCGTCTCCTTCAGATTCAAACTTGCCATTTTTGGCGCGCACACAGAAATTAAAGAAGCTTTTTATCAACAATCTCTCTCTTTTGAGTCTCTCCTTCAAAGTGTTTCTTTCTTATGGCTTTGCTAATTCTCCTTCTGATTCTGCTTCTTGTGTCCTCTTCCTCTATTATAATGGTTGCTTGGGTGTGGCTTTATAATAATGGATGATGCATGAGAGAGAGAGAGAGAGAGAGAGACCAATAATATGAGTCAGTGGAGCTCGTGCTTGTGGGTGGCTGCATGCCTATGTCAAATCAACTTCGAAACCAATGGAAAGTTGCCGCGTGGTGGTTAATCGAACGTTGATCTTGAGAGCATTCAACATTTAACCTTATAAATAATTAGTAACTGCATGAAATTGTTTTTGATGCACTTTAATGTTTAAAATATATGTACAATGTATGTACATACACATGAGAAAATTAGAAATACTTTCTCATTTCATGATTATGTCAAGTGTACAAGTGGGAAGTCTCATATGATATTATTATTATTATTATTATTATTATTATTACAACAACAACATTACCTCCAATCCTAAATACATAACTTAGTTTGTAGTATAAATTATACTACAACATTTAGAATAGAAAAACTCATAAATCTGAGTCTCAAACCAAAGCTCATGTAACATAACTTTTTTATTTCAAAAAACAAATTGTGTTGGTTTAAAGTAGAGGCTTTTATACGATAAATTATAAGAGAGATCAAAATATTGTATTCTACGTATATGTACATATACAAAACATAAATTCAAAAGGTTATTCAATGAAACTTTAGGGTGAAAGCTCTTTCCATAGAGTTTACGATCATCTAGCATTAATGAAGATTTTGATATCCACAAATAGAAATGGTTATATATACCTTACAAAGGCGCATACATTTAAGATTGTGTTTGAATTAACTTTTGGAAAATAACTTCTGAGAAAAAAAATGATAAAAGTGATTTTAGATAATAGATTTTGAGCAAAATAGATTCTGGGGAAAAAAGTAATTTTGATAAAATAATAGTGTTTGTATATTGTTATTAGAACAGCTTTTTCATGCTCAAATTATCAAAAAGGACAATAAATTTTGTGATAATTGCATATAAAGATAAGATTTTATTTTAAATATTTTTAATATTAAATTTCAAAATAAATACCAAAAATCAAATAAATTTGTTACAAAGTTAAAATTATAACATTAGTCAATTATGTAACATGATAAAAAATAGCTCAAACATATATATATTAATAAATTGTATATACTAAAATCATTTGTAAACAGTAATTATCTAAAATAATACTATATTTTATATTGAAATAAGTACCATCTCCGGTCTTAAATATAAGACAAAGTTAACTTTTCTTGGAAAGATTAAGAAAACTAAATAAGTTATTTAATCATATCATAGGTATTTATCCTTAAATGATATATCAGTTTATTAGTTAAACTAATTAGTTTAGGTGAAAATTTAAAATATAATTACTCTAAAGTAATTTAATTAGTTTTTTTAATCTCTTGAAAAATGTTAATTTTATATTAAATTTAGTGTGTTTGGATGACTTTATAAAAGCACTTTTTTTTTTTACAAAATCATGGTTTGGGAGAAAATTACCCAAACACATGAAAAAACTCTAAAATCACTTTTTTTCTCACAAACCATGGTTTTGTATCCAAAACCATGATTTATGAAAAAGCTATTTTTTCTACTTTTCATAATCTATTTCCTCCTTTTTCTCTTTCCTTTTCTTCTCTTTCTAATTATTATTTATAAATTATTTTTTACTATATATATATATATTTTTTTTTTCATGTTATATAATTGACAAATATTATCATTTTAATTTTGTACAAAAATTTATTTCATTTTTTATATTTATTATGAAATTTTAATGTTAAAAATATATAAAATATCATATTATCCTTTATATTAACTATTTATGAATGGTTTTTCATTGTAAAATTTATATATATATTATATATATATATATATGTACATATGTATGTTTCATTTTTTTTATACAATTTAGAATTTTTCAGACAAATTTAAATAATTTTTGGTATTTATTGTTAAATTTTATATTAAATAATACATAAAATATAATCTTATCCTTTATATATAACTATCACAAAAGCTAATATCTTTTTTGATAATTTGACCACTAAAAAAGTGATTCTCAAAACAATACTCAAACACTCTTGTTTTATCAAAATTATTTTTTCCCATAATATATTCTTCTCATAATCTATTAAAAAAATCGTTTTATTCATTTTTTTTCTCCAGAAGCTATTCTCAAAAACTATATCTAAATTAAGACCGAAGGGAGTAATAAATTTTGACATAGTTGTTTTTCTAATAGGAACAATGATTCTGAAAAAAAAAATCCCACACATGAGAAAATAACAACATAGATTCGGAAAAAAAAAAAGGAACATGAGACAGAAGGAAGAAGAAAGAGAAGAAATGAAAGAGAAAAAAGAGGAGAGAGAAAAGTGAGAAATATTAGGTTCTCTAAAACCATGGTTTTAGCAACAACAACAAAAAAAACACTTTTGGCCTTTTATAAAGTGTTTGGCAAATTTTTTGCAAAACCATGGTTTTGGAGAACCTAATAGGTTTGAGTTTCAAAAGCACTTTTTTTTTAATTAGCCAATCACTCACTAGTCTCACTTCTAGTTTGAGAATATTATTAATAAGTAATTTGTATATATTTTTATAAATTTTCTTTCGACCTTGAAAAGTGCACCAAGTCTAACTAAGCCTTTAGGAAAATCATTCTAAACTTTTTATTTCTTAAACAAGAAAAGAGAGTTGACGTTAATATATTTGAATCAATAGTTTATCAACAATTTTAATTTATTCATTATCATATATTCATTAGAAACTTTTATTTCTTAAAAAAGGAGAGTTGACGTTAATATATTTGAATCAATAGTTTATACCAACAATTTTAATTTATTCATTATTATATAAGTTGTGTCTAAAAAATAATGGACACGAATTGCAAAATCACATGGACGGCACAAGGTTTGGTTCCTTATATATCTATGTTCTTATTGGAGGACTAGGTTTGTAGTAGTTTACTTCTTGGACTAAATTGGATTTTTTTTTACCCAAAAGTATTTATCTAGTGATGAGCCAACTAGATCACAAAGTATGAGAGCTTACATTTGATTCTCACCTTGTTAAAAAGGCACTTAAGTAGAGGCATCCTAATTGCAAAGTTTAATCTAGCTTAGTTGGTGGCTTTGATACATGATCGGATGATCCAAAATTATAAAAATAGTTGGATCTTGTTATGCTGAATATAAATATGTGATATATCACAGTAATATTGAATCATATTAAAAATTGTCATATTCAATGAGAAGCAATACTCTCAACATAATTTTTGTCTTATTTAGGAGGTTTAAACTCTCTATCTTATTTAAGGATAACCGTGTTTCTTTCACCTAATCCAGTCATCACAGATTCACAGTTAGGACTAGTTAATTACTTTTTATTATTAATTATTTATTCAATTAATTGTATATGACTACTTTTAAAATTTATCTTCAACAAAATATTTAGGATTAAATTAGTTTCATGCTGAGATAATTTATTAATTAACCTTAACACAATAATTCAATCCAAAAATACCTATAACACATTGATTAGTATATTGTGATTTTAATACCCTGAATTTTGGGACAAGAGGCTTGAGAATAAGCCTGGATTAAATGGACTGCTAGACCCTGGTTTAGCAAGTGTCCTAGTGAGGAATGGTATAATTTCCCAAAATTTTTTTATATCCTTGGATATTAAAGGGAATATTATAGTGAGCTGGAGAGCTCAGAGAAATATTAAAGGTAAGGGCGAGATGGTCATGTGACCAATGAGATTATTTCCCTATTATTGGTGCCCAAGTTAGTCAAATGTGAAAGGAAATAATAAATGTTGGAAATTGTGTCCTAGGGGCCAATCATTGTACCTTAAACATTATTGTTATTTAAGAATTTCTCCATATTGTTATCATATCGTTTGCATGTTTATTATGATAATTGTATCCTTGGATGAACAATAAAGATTATCCTAAATGTCCCTGGTCGGTTATCTATGCAGGAGCAAATATGAAATAAGACCAGTATGACTTTGATGAGGTATAGAGATACAAATCAAAGTCTTAGGCACTTGTAAGAGTACAAGGTGCTGGACCGACCCGCTATGAGAAGCTGCATGGATTAAGTCATAAGCTTATTTCATACATATAATCATGTCACAGTGCCCTCTGACATGAGATCATCATAGATTCCTGCATGAGAGTTGCTAAGTTTTGACCTAGTCAAAAGTCACATTTGACCTAGTCAAAAGTCACCTTTGACCGGGTAATGATAAAGGCTACAATGGGGTTTAGGAGTTTTCATGAAGAGGAATGTGAGTGGTCAAGATAGAATTTGTCCCTCACATTAGTGAGAGATATTATTGGGCCCCTCGATGAGTGAGTCTGAGAAATGTATGGCCATACTGTAATGGGAAGGAGTTCCCATTTCTAATTTCAGGCTACTCAAGAATCGAGAAAGTGATGGTCAGGAACAGGAGGATGACAATGTCCATGCCTTATACTTGACCAAAATATCGTGTGACAAAAGGGGACGTGGCATGGTTGTATAACAGGTTGCATCGTATCATCGATCCTCACATGAATTAGGTGGTTGTAATGTCTTGCTAGAGGCCGCTTATGACTTGTGGGCTAGTACAGTATTGTCCCACTGCCAACTTCATGTGGGCCTACAGGGTCGCATACAAGAATAACCCAATACGAGCTGTAATGTCCAGATTCATTTTATCTAAGATGTGTCTAAGATTCAATGAATATAATATTTAATCTAGGGATGACGGATTATATATATATATATATATATATATATATATTTGAAATAATAATAATATTTTGTATTATTATTATTATATAGTATTATTTTTATATTTAATTTATTTGATAAATTAAATAACTAAAACTTATAGAGATATCGTATCTCAGATTTAATTTATAAAGATAAATTAAATCTATTGGCCCTTTATTTAGATTAAATAAATATGATAAAATTAAATATGTTTGACAGATTTAATCAAATCATATTTATTTGATTTAATTTGAATTTCAAAATTAATTCAGATTAATTTTGAAAAACCTAATACGGCCCACAAAAGATATAAAATTCGAAGGGCTGGAGAGCCCTGGGCTGTACGGATTTTGGAGAGTCGCAAGAAACCCTAGAGAGGATTAGAGGCGCTAGCACTCTACCGCATTAGGTATTGTTTGTGTGGATACCAGTAGAGGGAGACGATCATAAGCATTGACTCCTAGAGATCGAACAAGAAGCAAAACGAAAAAGGTATTATTCTAACTACTCAATCTAAACGTCATTGATAGATCCTTTGTCAGGATTCAGGAATTTTAAACGGTTAATTTCTTCCGCTGTGTGTACGAATCCCAACAATAAAAAGGGGCAATATATGGTTTATTGTGATAAATCATTAAAGGTAAGAGCAAAATGGTAATTTTGTCATAAGATGATAAATGATGGTTTTTCCTTGATATTCCCAATGATTTGAGTTAAATGGGAATTAAAAGGAGGGAAATGACTACCTGATAATTAATAAGCCTATGTGGGTGAATTATTATCAAGGAAAGTCAATAAGTGGGAAAAAGCTTAAGGTTTGGTTGACCACTTAATTAAGGTGGTATAATGAGATAGTTTGAGAGTGAATTATACTTTCTTATTTCCTATTAATATTAATAGAATGATGAAGGAAAAGAGAAATGAAACTTGTTATGCAAGTAATGAGACCGTTGGATCAATGGGTGGTAAGAAACTTAGATGATTTTAATTAATCATCATCCTTCATCATTTATTCTCATTCTCTCGTGCATAATTAAAAGGGAAAAAGAAAGAGAAACATATTAGAATGAAAAATCAGAACAAAACGCGAGAACGAGAAAGAGAGAACTAGAGAACGGAGAAAGAATGAGAACGCAAAGGAGAGAGAGAAGAGAGAGAAAGTTGTGATTCGCCAAAACTCTACCGAAACGGCATCTTCTCTCAAAGTACCCAGTATAAACATTTTTCTACTCATCCCGAGCTTCGATTCTATGGTTTCGGATTCTCGTTTGGAGATGGTTGGTGTCGTCTCGCCTGCCGGAGCGTCGCCGGAATTCCGAACCGAATTCAGAAAAGTGTAGAGGTAAGCGTAAGCTTCCTTTTTACCATTTTGGTTTGTCATTTAGATGAGTATTATGAGAGTAGGGTACTATTCATCTTTCATTCAATCAGCATTTTGGGGGCTGAAACGATGTTCAATGGATGTCTAAATGGCTAATCATGTAATTAGAAGTAGAAATGAGGGTATTAAGTCAAAGAAATGGAGGAACCGATACAACTCTTCTGAGAACTCTATATTGACTGTCATGAGTGGGGCATTAGCCATAAGTTGGAATTTCATCTATTAGATGATTCCATTGAGTTCAGAAGAGCAAATTGTGTAGGGTTCATGTTGATGATGAAGTGAGAAAAGGCCTAAGGTGTGAAATGACCGAATTACTCCTTTTAGCTCTAAATAAGGGTTGTCAAGGGTATTTTCGTCATTCAGGCCTGAATTTGACTGATATGAAGTCATAAATGGATTCTACACACGAAATTATGTAGGATTGGCCTAGGTCATAATTTCTGTAAAAGTACAGTTGGGCCGGGTCTCGGGGGCATTTTGGTAATTTAGCATAATTGGGCTAAGTTATCAACTAATACGAGTCTAGAATGTTATATGGATGAGTAAAGACTCATTAAATGTATTTGGAATTCTAGGACTCGATGGATGGTCGTGCCTGAACCGGAGCAACGACGATGGTTGAGGAAGGACATGAAGTCCTACAGGTAGTGAACTTACATTTCTTACATGTGTATGATATGTATGTCTTGCATTGATATGTGACTATTATGCATGTTTGTGTGGAACATGTATGATTGGTTGAAACTCTGTTATATTTGTGCAATTGCCATATGTATGTCATAACATCGAGCACGCAGCATGTCATTATGTTGGCATGAAATAGTATAGGTAAGCATGTCATGCATTCATATATATCTACATGCATAGTGGTATTATTCGCTACTGAGATTCTCTCGAATCTCACTCCTTCCCAACAACTATTTTAGACAAGTTGAAGATGCATAGAGGATCGAATCTCACTCCTTCCCAACAACTATTTTAGACAAGTTGAAGATGCATAGAGGAGAAGGAAGGTGAAGTGAAGATGGAAGCGCAAGGCGCTATCTTCCATATTGATGTAAATGTGTGGTGTTTATGTGTAATTATATACTTGATGTATGCATGGAAATGTATGATTGTTATAAAGCAGAGAATCGCTCTAATGTGAATAAAGAGAACGTCTTTTAGTTATTTAAAATAATCGCTTGCTTACTCTGATATTGTGAAACTAAGAGTCGGTCAGGTATTGAAAGTGAGGTGGAGGTGTCACAGTGATCAATTAGCTTAACAATATTTTTTTTTATATAACTATAAAATGTCATGTATTATTGGGTTATATTGGAACATTTTTTAAGTCTATTTGGAGGGATAATTCCCCCAAAAAGGCTTTTTTCTAATGGCTGTTATTAGTATTATATTATTTTAATGTCTTACCACTGAGGGCTTTATTAAGATAATCAGACATGAATAATTAGAAAATGAAAGATCTGATAATTTCATATGCGTGCATGCATGCACAAATTCAATTATGATGGTTTTCTTAAAGTTTGATAACTTTTTTTTCTAAATCAGTATTTATACTTTATTATCTTACATACAATTAATATGACGTAGCTAACACATAAATCATTAAAAAAAAACAAAACATAGCTAAAGACATAAAATTGAGAAATTAAGAGCCGTTTGTAATGCTCATGGGAATGGGCGGCAGGTGAAAGGTATAATTTTCATTCTATCAAGTAATTCAGCAAGGATCTAGCAATAATTGTTGCCAAAATAATAATATTCTATCAACTCATGTTCACTTTTTAGTTTTTTTGTTTAAAAAACAAGATTTATAATCTTAAATGCATTAAGATAATACAAAAAGGAATTGGATCCAAAAAGAAGGGTAGCGTGCCATCTAATGATAGGAACCGCCGTTAGATTTTAATATGACAGTCTAAATTTTAAGAAAGGGACAATAATATTTTTAGGAGTAGTTTTGATTTTTTTTCCTTTTAAAAATTATTAAAAATGAAAAATTGCATTGTTTCTTGACTGCAAAATACTAAAGGCTCTCATTTTATCTAAGCTAATGATGATTAAAAAAATCATTTGCATTATCCATGGGGTTTCTCAGCCTAATTATGTCAAAAAAAATTATTGCTTAATTTTCATCTAACCTGTGATTATATCGTACCCATCTGTTTTATAAAGTGAAACAATTATATTTTAAAATATAAATCAAATTATATAATATGAGAGCAGATAAAATATCAATTAAAAAAGAAGATCAAGTTAGACTAAGAGTCAAGATCAATTGCACGAAATTCAAATCCAATACAAAAGAGTATTATTGAATGCAATAAGCTAGCCTATACAAAGGGGTTTGTATGAATTGAATTTAGTGTTGTCTATGAAATTTCAACCTAATTCTATTATCAAAAGAGTATTAAGTTATATGAGTACAATTATAGGGAAAACTCATTTTCAAGGAGCTATACTTTTCTTTAATTTTTAATTTGGTACTTGTTGTTTTCTCTCCTAATTAAATACTTTAATTTTACTCTATTAATACTGTTAACTTCTATATAAGGGCTAACAATGTTGATAGAATAAAACTGTAAGAGCTAATGGTGTTAACAGAGTAAAATTAATGATGTAATTAAGAGAAAAAACGCACAGGTGTTCAAATTAAAAATTGAGTGAAAGTATAGGTAGATATACAAATGGGTTTCCCATAATTCTATTTTGAAATTTAAGTATATTCTATATAGCATGATAAGAGATAATAAAAGAAATTTAATATCAAGTAGATATTATAAATAAAAATAGACTAAAAATCAAGAATTGCATAAAATCAAAATCTAATAAAAAAACAATGTAACAACAACAATAACAAAGCCTTATTTCACTAGGTGAGGTCGGCTACATGGATTGTACGATGTCATTGTGCTCTATCAAAAATTAAATCTTTCAAAAAATTATTAACCAATAAATCCCACTCTATAACTTCATTAAGGCTTCACTTTGGTCTTCCTCTACCTCTTTTTAGAGGGCTTAAGACTACTTGATCACCCTCCTCATCGGTGCATCCAATGGCCGTCTTTGGATGTCTTTAGATGTGTCCGAACCACCTCAAATGATTTTTTACCATTTTCTCCTTAATATGTCACTCCAACTCGTTAATGTATATAATCATTGCTAATCTTATCATTTCTTTTATAATCACACATCCATTTCATCATCCTCATCTTGGCTATTCCCATTTTATGTTTATGTTGTCCCTTTAAAGTCCAATATTTACTATCATATAGCATTGCCGGTCTTATAACAATACAATGAAACTTCCCTTTTACCTTATTAGGAACTTTCTGTTTACAAATAACTCTGATAGATTTTTTCCATTTAGTCCACCCAGCCTGAATTATATGATTTACATATTCATCAATTTCACTATATTGTTGTATAATCGATTCCAAATATCTAAATTTTACCACTTGTCAAATGACTTGTTCTCCCAATTTAACCTTCACATCATTTCTCACTTGTTTTTTTATCAAACTTACAATGCATATATTCTATTTTTCTCCTACTTAGACAAAAACCCTTTGACTCCAAAGTCCTTCTCCATATCTCAAGTTTAGAATCAATATCCCCCCTTGATTCAGCTAATAGAACGATATCACACTACTACAGGCAACACTTTCAATGTCCATTTTTTAACCATTTTAACGTCCAAAAATAGGGGGACATCTATGTCAAGAACGTAGTAAAATCAAAATACAACGTCTGTTAAAAAAGGGACGTCATAAATCACTTACAGCGTCCATTTTGAAAAATGGACACCATAAGTTTTCAAATTTAAATTTAAAAAAAGCCTTGCTTTTGTTTCTTCTTTTCGACCTTTTAAGTATGGAATGGAGAAAGACTGGGTAATCAAGCACAAAAGTAAATGTTGGCTTAGCACATAATGAAAAGAACAAAATTTAGTAAGGTTGAACATATTAGCCAAGTTAGTTTATTATACTACTTTAAGGAAGAAGAAACAGAACCCGATTGCCTTCATCGACTGATGATTCTTGTTCACCTACTAAAGTAGGAGGCGATTGCGGTCCAGAACTGATTTAACCTACTAAAAGTTGTTGTTGGAAGTGGCCCACACCTCGGGATCGCCTTCTTCAGTCTTGTCAACCTCGTTATCGGATTCACTAGTGGTAGTGCTAAGGGAGGTGGTGGTGGTGGTGGAGGCATGGTAGTAGTGGTTCTTCTTATGGTGGCGACGGCGGGAGGGGTCTTCCATTTAAATCAACAAGAAGAGGAAGATGAGTGTGAGAGTGTGAAATTGGAAAATAAAGGCCATAAATTTAAATTCAAGGTTGTGCTTTTAGCGTTCCAAATTTAAATTAGGGACGTCAAATAGGGACCCTAAAAGACGTCCCTAAGTGTCCCTAATATTAAGGACGCCAAAAGTATACCTTTGGCGTCTATTTTTGGAATAAGGATGTCTAATCTGTCAAAATTGATGCTGATAATTATAAAAATGGCATCGTCTTTATTTTTTACTTCCCTTTTAGAAAAATGGACGTTCTTTGGAGTAGTAAAATCTATATATTTTAGTAGTGTCATTAGCAAAAAGCATGTAGTTAGGGATCTCTTCTTTTATAAACTCAGTTAGAATGTCGAACAATAATAGGTTAGATAAACAAATAGGGGCTCAAAGTTGATCTTTGATGTAGGTAAATCCTTTTAAGAAAGTCTTTCATCTAACATGCAGGCGCTCTAACACTAGTTGTTACCCCGTTATATATGTCCTAAATAGCTTTGATATATGCAACACACACCTGCTTCTTTTTTAAGACTTTTCAAAGTATATCTCTTAGCACACAATCATACACTTTTTCCAAGTCAATAAAAACCATATGTAAGTCACTTCCTTTACTTTGATACTTTTCCATTAGCCCCTTTAGTAAATATATCGCTTTTATAGTGGACCTTCCCGGCATGAACCCAAATTGGTTCTCAAAAACACTAATCTCCTGCCTTAACCTGTGTTCAATAACATTTTCCCATAGTTTCATTGTGTGAATCATAAGCTTAATTTCTCGGTAGTTTGTACAATTCTGAATATCTCTTTTATTCTTATAAATAAGGACTAAAGTACTTTTTCTCCAAGCATCAAGCATTTTCTTTTATCGTAGAATCTCATTAAATAACTTAGAAAGCTACAACACGCCCACTTCACCCAAACATTTCTAAACTTCAATAGGAATACCATCAAGTTCAACAACTTTACCATGTTTCATTTTTTTAAGAGCCTCCTTAACCTCACCAACTTGAATCCTGCGATAAAATGACAAATTAAGCTCACATTCTCGAGTTGTCAAATCATCTATATCACAACTTGACCCTCTCCCTCCATGATTGAACAGCTTATAAAAGTAGGCTTCCCACTCATTCTTAATATATTTTCATTTGTAACCAAAACTTTGCCTTCTTCGTTTTTTATACACCTCACTTGGTTCAAATCTCTTCATTTTCTCTCCCTATTATTTACTTTCTTATAAATCTAACGCTCTCTAGCTTTTGTCCCTAACCCCTTATAAAACTCCTCATCATATGCTTTGGCACGAGCTTTACTCACTAACTTCTTAGTCTCCTTTTTAGCCAAGCGTTACCTTTCCTAATTTTCAGTATCATTATAGAAGTGTATGGCTTTAAAACAATCTTTCTTATTTTTGACTTTCTCTTGAACAGACTCATCTCACAACTAAGTCTCTTTATCTAGCTGACAAAAACCTTTTGATTCTCCCATAATGGCTTTAGCAACCTTATGAACCTTCTTAGCCAGATTATTCCATATGATATTAGCATTTCCATGTAACTCTCACATCATCTCCTTCAAAAGAGTTCTCTTAAAAATTTCCCGCTTCTCCCCCTTTAACTGCCACCACCTGACCCTTTACTTTAAAACTTGATAGCGCTTTGATTTTATACACTTAATATGCACATCAAGAACCAAAATCCTATGTTGTGCAGTCACGCCATCCTCAAGGATCACTTTGTATTACAAAGTCTTCTATCAGGATTCCTAACCAAAATGAAGTCAATCGATGTCCTTCTTCCTCCTCTCTTATATGTGATTAAATGCTCATCCCGCTTCTTAAAGTAAGTGTTGACAATCTTGATGTTATATGCCAGAGAGAAATCAATAATAAGCTCCCCAAAACTAAAGTCACCATAAGCCCTTGCATGCAATCCTGCTGCCTTACTAACATGTCCTTTAATATCCCTACCAATAAAAACCTTTTCGGTTAGCAAAATGCTCTCAATAAGCTGCTCCATATCTTCCCAAAACTTTTCCTTAAGATGCGCTTCTACCCCTATTTGATGTGTATACACACTGATAATGTTGATAGTATCCTTCCCACCAATCATTCTTAAAGAAATGATTCTATCCCCAATCCTCTAATTTCCACTACATTCTTCCTCCATTTGTTAACAACGATGATACCAACACCATTCCTTGCATTTTCATTTCCTGTGTACCAAAGTTTGAAACCATTAATTTCTCGAAACCCTTCTCTGTTCCATTTAGTTTCCTAGAGGCATAAGATGTTAATCTTATGATCTACCATTACCCCCACCACCTCCATAGACTTTTCATTCAGAGATCAAATGTTCCAAGTGCCAAATTTGATCTTGCTCTTATAAACTAGCTTCTTTAAACGTCTCTATTCAAAATCCAATACAAAACAGTACTAAGATGCAAATATTGAAAAGACGTTATTAAAATAAGGAAAAAAAATACTTTTAAACATATTGTCATATAATCACTTAGCTTGATGTCCCCAAAAAAATCATTATTCTAAGAGAAGATATTTTTTATATTATATATATATATATATATATATATATATTAAAATGAATGAATTTATATCATTCACCTGTTGATTTCACAAGTCAGTGTTTTCATTCATAAAATTCTTCTCGACCTGATTTCCCCGGACACGAAGTATAGCCACACAAAGTAAACACATCAAAGTCTAACTACATCATGTTCTTTTCATATTCTCTCCTTTCATTTTCCATCAAATTAATTTAAATTTGTTGGCTGTTGAGAACAGTAATATAACATGATCGAACACCAAATCAAATTCAAAGAGGATATATATATATATATATATAGACACACCCATTTGCTAATATATTTATTGCTTATAAAATTCTGCACAAAGGTTTATATATATAATGTGCATATGTGATTCTATGAGGAAGCTTCCATTTAAGCATATTAGCACATGCATTTGAATCTATATATATTAATATATATATTCAAAGGGGTAATTAAATTATTGCATTAATTTTAAATTAGTTGAAAAAGAGGAATAGAAGCACATGACTGACCATCAAAAATAAATTGTTTCCCATGAGTTTTTGTGGAGGAGGAGAATTCATTATAAAACTAATTGGAATTAACTAGGCTATATGTCTTTAAAAATTGATATAAAAATCAAATAAGACTGATAAATGTGATATATATTACTTGTTGATGATTCTTTTTTGTAATATGTACTCTGATAACATATGCAGTTAATTATTCTTTAATTTTAGCTATGAGGAATCACAAGGTATTTTTTAAAAGAAATAGCGTCAAGAATAATGTAATGAAGAGTTGAAATATGTTAGTAATGAAAATAATAGAAGAAAAAATTGAGAAAGCTGACTTTTCGTCATAGTAAATTTAATTCATTTTTAACGTAGTTTTTATAATTTAAAATTGAAAAAAGTGAACCTTTGGTCTCTAATTTCTCACAATTTTTATTTTGACTAGAATATTAAAATTTTAAATGTTGACACATTAATTTTATTTTTCTAAAATAATTAATTAGTGCAAAAAATCATTATTTGAGACTAACTGTGCTAAGGTTAGAGGACTGAAATGATCTTTTATAAAATTAAGAGATCAAACTAAAACATTATATAAAGTTAGAAGACAAAAAATACATTTTTACCTTAAACATTTTATTAAAATCCCTATAATTCACAAAATTTTTAATTAAGTTCTTTCTGTTTTTCTCATTTATTAAATTTTATTGACATAATTAATGAGATATTATTTTAATTTTTTAATTTATGTTATTTAAGCATATAATAGTAATACAAATACGGATAATAAAATTAGAATTAATTCATATGTATGACAAAATATTGACGAAACTATAAGAACAAAGACTAATTAATAGAAAAAAATTTAAATCATTAGGACCTAATTATAAATATGAACTATAAAAGAAAATCAAAAAATGAATACAATTATGGGGACTTAAAGTATGTTTCTTCCGAAGTATTTAAATTTGGACATTTTTATTAATTTATTCTATTAAAATAAATATTATACTTTAGTTAAATAAAATATCCAAATCAAAACTTTTTTTTCATTTCATATATCTTGGTTCAACATTCTTGTATGAATCATGCACAATATATGATTTGGGTTAGTTAATACCAACTAATTAAAATATTAAGGAGGTTTATATCTAAGGATAGCTAAGTCCATTAATACCTATGATGAAAATATGCTCCTTTCATTCTTTAATGTGAGAACTGTTGATTTTCTTTAAATACCTCTAATCATGTGTATTGGAACTACCACTTATGAATGCCCTCATAATATGTGCAATCAATGAGAATAATTTAAGAAAAATTATAAATTTGAGATACAAAGTGGATTAAAGTCTTATATTTAAAATCAAAGTAAGCCTCTTATCTAACTCCTACATATAGCACTAGAGGTAGTAGTATTTTAGTAAAACCAGAAAAACAATTTTATTTATAACTAACTTAATAAAGTTTCTTAAAGCATGATTGGTTAGGCGGTGAGAGCTCAAATAAACTCGATTGAGCCCAAAAAAATGCTTATAAATCATGTTTGTCTTATTTGGGTAATTTTTAAAGAATCCCAATCGATCCTGATAAATAGTGATTTTACCCTCCAACCGCACGTTGAACATAAGTGACAGTGGGTTGTTTATACGATTGGAAAATAATCCCGATGAAACTTCCACTACAAAAATTTCTCCAATTTAATCTCTAATCCTTTCTTTAAAATTCTCTCCAAATATTCTCTGCACATATCTTACCTATTATTTCTCAACTAAAGTAGTTTAAATAATATTATTATAAATATTATTTTGCCCATTATTTAACATTAATTTTTAAATTTTTTTATATAATAAAAATAATATTTAAATATTCATGTCATTTATTAAGTCATATTTAATAAATATTTAATAATCATTATTATTAAATAAAATCATGAAAATGTTAACAACTTTATTGAAGAAATAAACTTGATTACATAATCTGGTGCATCCTAGCAAAATAATTAGCTATCTTATATTTATCAATTTATTTTTCTATTTAAATACTATATCCGGTGATAATGAAAGATCCTATGATATGCTCTCTAAAAAATACTCCAACAAGTACAATTTTCTTTTGGTTGCATATGCACCTTGTCATAAAGTTTTACGCCTTTTTTTACTTTTAGTTTCATTTATTTCCTTTATTGAATATAACTTTATAAAATTCATACCATTTTTAGTAATTATACATTCATAAGTTTTTAAATAAATGATCATCCAAACATAATCACAATTCTTAAATTCACTTGTGAAAAAAAGTATCCAAACAGAAACTACTACGATTAACCAATAACACTTTTAATCAATGTCACTTATGCAAATCACGATTATAATTATCCACCGCTAATTCAAACAGGCACTTAATATATGCAAATTGATTAGATCTAGCTTCTACATTAAGGAAAGAGGGAATATTAGATAATTTCTTAAAAAATAGTTGTACCTCCTAAATGTAAGACCTGAATCCACTTTATCTCCCAAAATTCTATTTTTTTCTTAAAATATCCTTATTAATTACATATATTAAGGAGGTTTCTATCAAGAGGTAGGTTTAACATTGCAAATGATTAAAATATAGTATTTTAAGAAAATTAATATACATTTTTTACAAATAATTAACTTAACTAATTTTTTTAATTTCTACAAATAAGTTATTTATAGCTCATACGTTAAGGACTGGAGTGAGCATTGGATAACTAAAAAGAAAATTGTAGGTAGCTAGGCAAGTTTGGTTGGATGAGAAGAAGAATGGGGTCAAAGATATCACATGCGTGCATGAATAAGAAAGTGATATATGGAATGATGTGAACAGTGAGAGGAAGAAAATGGGATAGCAAGAGTGAGTAATAACAAATAGCCTGCAGGGGACACATGAAGACGATAAAATGACCAAAGATATATAAATATATGAATCTGTTTGTTTTCAATAAGAATGGATGATTCAGTATTTAAGGCCTTTTAGGGCATATGGTCCTTACTTAGAGACAGGTCTTTTCAGAAAGAGATGGAAAAACATCCCTAACCCTAGTTGTGCCCACGCCTTGTCAACGTCCCTTTTCTCAAAAAATAAAAAATAAAAAATATATATCATTTGACTCCCAGTGATCTCATACATTAATCCACAAAATTTAAAAATTTAAAAAAAAAATTGATTCTTGTACTGCATTGCGTAGCACTTGTAAATATATAGAAGTCGCATATATTTATATTTATAGAGCTCTAAAAACTGTGATAATTTCCTTCATGTCAAGGTTAAAAGAAATAATCCAATCACAGGGCTGTGCATTGCACAGCACTCAAATATGTGAAAGTAATATTGTTTGCAACGTGACTCTACAAACAATTCAACTTCTACTAATTTATATATATGTGTGTGTATAAATAGATTTGGTCAGTATTCTTTAAATAGAGACTAATTTTTTCCCCTCACTAAGATTAAAATGGAGATCATTCGAGTTCGAATATGTATGAATACAAAAAAAAAAAAAAAAAAGGTCTTTTAGAAAGCTACCCTCAATTGGTCTAAGTTCAACGATACTCAAATCTAACCCAATTAAAAACCATATCAAAAGAGATTTAATTAGATCACTCCGAATAAGTTTACTTAGCTTCATACACAACGATTTAGTATTCGAACTCCCAACTGCTTATTAAGTCTTAGTAATTAATATGAGAATTTTTACTATGCACATCAACTCAAACTAAAAACTCATATATATTGAAAACATTTAATTATTTTAAACACTTTTTGTTATTAATGATGGAACACACACACACCATCCAATTGTTTAATGCAATCAAATTTTTTTATCACTCTTATTTTTGGCTCAATTAACTGATATCAAATATTATTGAATCAAATTTGAACATTATCAAGCTCAAATAAGATACCTTTTAATTAAGAATACATTTTTCCTATGGCAAGATTTGAACTTTTACAGTCTTATTTAAAAGGGTATTGAATCATCCCCTTGATTCAGTTCAACTACCATTGTAGAAATGTTGAATATACCTTTTAACCTAACTTGTTTAAAATTTGAGACATTAATTAGATGTAATTTTCTTCCTCTATGATGAGTATATAATAGGGTATTGAGTGGCTCTTAGCCACAAATTGTGAGGACTATGTCTGTTCAAATAAAACCATGACCTTTTCATCTTCTTGGACCACCACAAGTCATCGTCACATAACAAATACAACAACCCTATTTTTTTGCCTTCACATCCTTGTCTTTGTACAAAATTTGGTCGGCTCCATGACCATGCATTATTATTAGATATTATTACTATTATATACATCTCTCACCAATCATTTTAATTTATTAGGATTGTAATTAACACTAACCCTTTCTCCTTTAGTCGTATTTATAAGGCAAAGAGAGGAGATAAATTTTTTTTTCTATTTATAAAACACGTCATTAAATTTTTTATATAAATGTACAATTTTACCCTTTATTTATTATATTGTGTTGCCTTTGTTCTCATAAAGTATAATATATATTAAATAGAGAAAAATTTGAAAAGTTGTTTTATAAAAAAAAAATTAAAAAGTTGTTGAATTTTACGACAAAATTAATAAATTTTAAGGGTTTTTTTTTATCTATGTGAAATATACCTGAAGTGTGTTATAAAAAGGGTTAGATTGTATATACTAATTGAGGTATAGTTAATGTTGGTCACTATAAAGCTTAATCATATGCCTCCTTCTATCCTAAGTGTAGGAATTAAATACTTACTTTGGAGATATTTAAAAGAATAGTTAAATTAATTATTTATAAAAGATATATGCCGGTCTTCCTAAAGTACCTGTTTTTATATTTATATTGGAAACTACTAGGGTGGAAATAGGCTAGGTTTTACCCAAATAGGTCTGGGTCTACAAAAAATATTCAAGGTCTGAGACTAGCCTTCAAAAGGCTCAAGCATGTCTAAAGGCTAACTTAAAATGTAGGTCTTTAAATAGCATTTAAAGCATATACCTTCAAATTCATATATAACCATTCGCACTTATTTACAATCCTACATTATGTCTTAAAAAACTAATATCCATTCTCGTCAAAATATTAGGACTCAGTAAAGAAAAGAAAAGAATGTCTAATAAGAACAATTGTCCAATCAAATATAAAAAAACTAATTGGTTGTTGGCTAAAGAGATATATTTTCTAAAATCAATCAAGTATAACAAGCAACATGTAAAACTAGATTTTACCTCTTTTACTCTTTCCACATAAATTGGGATAAACACCTACTAAGATTATAATATTTCATTTAACACTAAAATAAACTCATAGCAATTATTGTGCTTTAGTGGATGATGTAAATCAGGGGTGAGGGAGTGAATTAGATTGACATCTCGAGCAATCGAATAGAAGAGATGTAAGGGTGAATGATTTATGCAAAAGTAAGGGTTTAGTTTAATGATGATGGGATGTGAAACTTAGAATTAAGATTAAGTTGGTAAATTTATAAACACTACTATAAAAATATGGAATAATTGCACATTTTTTGTAGCACTTCTTTAAAGAAATGTCACAGCTTCTTCTAAAATTTTATTTTTAATTTTTTTTTTGAAAAAAAATTGGGATATTGTGGTGATTCAGCTGCTTAGAGGCTTTAGGTGGCGCTTCAGCTACTTAGAGGCTTTAGATGGCGCTTGCTCAAGTAAACACTACCTAAAGTTTTTTTTTAAAAAAAAACAAAACTAAAGTAGTAGCTGTGGCATTTGTTCAATGAAGTGTCGCAACTGCTATGCACTTTGTATAGCATTTGGCTTAGTAAGTGCCACACAATTTTATTTTTTTATTTTTTTTTTCAAATTTTTCTCTCTCCCGCAATCTGCTTCCATCACCTTTATCTTCTTAGTCTTCGCTTCTCATCCAACACATGTCATCACTCATTATCCTCTTAATCCCCACATTTTCTCCTTCTCTTTTTGTCACTCATCATCGTCCCCACTTAGATCGGCACTCTTTTCATTCCTTTGTTCTATTACTTCTCACATTTCATCATTCTCCTCTTTTCATTTTCGGCACTTTCTCCACATTTCTTTGGTTCTATTTTTTGCACCAAACCAACCCCACTCCTCCTCCCTTTTGGTCTCATTTCATCCTTGTTATAGTTTCATTTCATTCTATAAATACGTACCCACTCAGTTTTCCTTTTTTTATATATATTTTAAAGTTACTTACAACACATTGCCTTTTTAACCACCTTTTTTAAAAAAATTTTAAGCATACATGCAACTTTGTCTTTGTCTTTTTCCTTTATTAATTTTTTTTTCAGGTGTTGTACTTGAGATTTTAACTCACTCTATTCAAGCTTCATATATACTATAAAATTTGTTTTTATTTTTTAGCTTACAAATCTAATTTTATTAGTAGTTAATAGTTTAATTTGCTCAATATTTTTTATATATATTTCATTTATTATGAAATCTGAAAAAATTATTCTCATTTTTATATGCCGAAAAATAAATAAGATAAAATTAAATGTTGTTATGTATAGGTTGTATATGAAGATATGTAGTAGTTATAATTTTTAGTTATTGAAGTAATTGTTAACATTGATGAGTTGCATAAATAAAATAATTATTTATTTTTAACACTTGTATTTTACTTAGTAGTGATTTTGTTAATTATTGATTTTTTAATTTATATCATTTTGGAGTTATTTGATTGTGGTTTTTTTTTCATTTTTTTGTAGATATGGAAATGTGGTTAAAGTATGTTATCAACTATAATTATAGGGTTTTAAAAAATATATGAATAAAATTATTTTTTTAAAAAAATAATACTTCTTGTGGTACTTCCTTAGAAAAGTGTTATAAGAAGCAAAAATTAAAAAAAAAATTATAGACTTCCTGTGATGCTTCCTTGAAGAAGCATCACTCTGTATGTGTGCGCGCGCACGTGCGTGCATGCGTGCGTGTGTGTATGTAGGGCTTGAAAGCGCCGCACCACAGCTTCTTTTAGTAGCGATGAGATATGTGGCATTTTCTAAGCGCTAAGTTAGTTTAAAAATAAGCGTCATAGCTATCTTTTTTGTACTAGTGAAATAATTTATAAAATTATTCAGATCATATTATATATACTTATATAATAGTATAAATTAAAAAAATTTAAATAGGCCAGACACATAGGCTTATAGGCTAAACCTTATGAAACTAAGTTTGACCTCTTTATTTAAATAGGTCGATCAATAGGCCTAAGCCTGAGCATAGCCTATTTTAGGCTAGGCCATAGTCCCGTGTTGGGGATCTGACTTATTTCCATATCTAGAAACTACCCCCTTTAATGAGTACAGTTAATATGAATAATTTCCAAAATCTCCATTTTTAATTAGTCATTCATGATGCACACTTCATAATTAGGGTGAGGGCCATTTCAACTTCTAGATATTGTGGTATATACGCATATATTAATTTGACCATTTACACATCTCCAATATAAGCAAACACATGTGAGGTTTGATTTTGGAGGCTCCTAATTCAACTCTAACTAACATGTACATAATTTCAGATACTTCTTTGGTATAATAATAATAATAATAATAATTTTTTTATATTTTAATCATATATACCTTCCTCCACTTTATCATATTATATAGTGTCAGATCCGATTTTGATCGTGGTTGATTGTATCATGTAATACACATTAATAATTAATAGGTTAGTTAGTTAATTAATTAATTAAGTAATTGACAAGTTATCATTACTGATCCAGATTATGATGTGTTTTGATAAGTATTGGTCCTACAAAAGAAAATATGTATGGAGGAGAATCTCACCCACAATAATAATATTCCAAATGTTGGTTGAAGTTGAGACAGTCGACACTGTGGTGGGGGCTTAGTGGCTGACCAATGACTTCTTTTCTTGGAATTTTTATTTTGTTATTTGTTTTGTTCTAAAGAAAATGATCTAGTGTATGTTTTAAAATGTTATGTGTTTTTTAGGTAGTTTTATGGCTATTATAATTTTATTGATTTATTGTTTTAATTTTGTAGTCGAGAACAAAACTTGATTTCACTTGAGGACACTCTAATTGTAAATTGTATATGCTTTCACTTTATGTAGCTTCCCCCCCCCCCCCTTATTTTTAAACTAATTTACTTCTTTTTAAAAAAAATCTTAAGTTATAAATTAAAGTTGTTTATCAAGTCTCTTTTTATTTAGAAAAAAAAAAGCTTGCATGGTTTTGATTATCACGGGTGCTTATCAAATCTTAAATTGAATTACTCTATGATTCTTATCATTAGCACCCAATAATAATTTTACATAAAGTGTTGATTTTTTTTATATTATTACCGGTATCCAATTCGGAATTCGTGGCTACTCCTTATAATACAAGTGTTTTAACTAAAACTCGAATTTGAGACCCAGAGAGATCTAACAAGGCTTTACACTGCTAGACTAACTCTAAGAGTATGTTTGGATAGAGAGAAAAGTGAGGATAAAATAGGAGGGGAGGAAATACAAGGAAAAAAAATTTCCCAAAATGGTAAAAAAAATCACTATTTTCAGAAGTTTTCTCTTCTAATTTTCTCTCAATCCAAACATAGATTAAGTTGGTATATAAAGTATTGATACTTATTATAAGAACGTAAAAAAAACTTACATAAAGTAATAAAGTTAGTTAAAATTAATTAATTATTATAAAATATCAAAATCACCTTCAATAAAAGTCATTAGTTAGAGGAATTTGATCAATTAGTTAGGAAGATTTGTAATTAATTAGGGATACTAAGTGGAACAATAATTGACATTTTAGACTAAACATGTTATATTATGAAACATGATGAGGGTACTTATAATAAGGATTAGAGGTAGTGCTATCAATCATAAAAAAAATATGGTATTTGATATTATTGATAATTTGAATTAAAGGTTAAGGTTTATTTGGCAGTACTCTAAAGTATTTTTTCATCCAATAACTTAAAGTATTTTACAGGTGTGCCCAGTATCTTAAATATTTTGTGGTGCATTTTTTATATTATTATTTGGTTTGGGGTTCATGGCTGCCCCTCCTAACATATATGTCTCCTCTAGGATTCGAACTCAAAACCAAGAATAATCTAGCAGGGCCTTATGCCTCTAGACCAATTTTGTATTGGTATTTTGTGGTGCATTTTGCTCTCAAAGTATTTTCTAAGTTATTTCTTTATCACCCTTTTTCATAGTTTCAATACTCATTTTTCATATTTTTAATACTACATCTTTAACACTTTTAATAGTCAGTTTTGCAATTTTTTCAATATCCATTTTAAATATTTTTTAGACTAATCTTCCATGCTTTCAACCCTAATCTTTAATTATTTTTAATATTGAAAACATGGAATATAAGAATATTCACTGGACATACTTTTTGAAGTTAATAGCAAGGTTAAAATTGCTCCAGTAAAAATACATTACAGGAAAATTGCTCATGAAAAGTACCATACGAATAAAATTGAACCACAAAATATTTTATAATACTTGATACAAATCAAAAAAATACTTCAAGTCGGATGCTAAATGAACCACAAAATACCTTAAGATAATGGATTATGTGGAAAAATATTTTAGGGCTACTAGATAAACCTTACTCTCGGCCCATAAAATCAGCTAATATTGATTGCTATTAAGGATTATAATATTTAATTAAGTATAGGTCTTTGGATATGATTTTTTCTATCAACAATGCAAAGTTCAAATTATAAACTGTCAATAGCATTATAGCCTAGTGGCATGAGAGCTCTCCTATAATTGGAAGATGCGGGTTCTATCCTATTTATAATCTCAGGCCATTAGTGTCTTCCCCTTTAATAAAAAAAATAATCATCAACTCTGTTTAAGAAAAATAGATCAGTCTTTTCTTACTTGACCCCACCAATGATATTCTAACAAACCATGTGGATGTGGATTATAATCTTTGAAGTGATTATTGTGATCCTAATTAACTTTTTTTCCGCCAATTATGAACCTAATTAACTGAAATCAAGCAGGATACCAAATCACACTTAAGTAGTGGCTGACAAAAGAATCACTATACTTTACTAAAAGAAGATTAGAGGAATCATATTCTTGGTAAATATATCCAACAAGATTCTATATGTTTTTCTTCTATTTCTTCTCTTTACAACATATAACAAAAGATTGAGAGATTTCAAGTTATATGTGTGTGTGTAGACTAAGGATAGCAAACGATTTACTCATAAATAATAAATATGATAAAAATAGGGTAATTAAATATCACAATATAGTTGGCTAAAAAATATAATATTACTAATCAAAATGTTAGAGTACGAACATTATAACACACATCCCTAGGAAGATTCTAACAGGATATGAAATCTTTCTAATCAATATACACACATGCGTGTATGTGTGTATAGACACATATATGTGTCTACACACACACATATGTGTGTGTAGGAATATGATTTTACTTTAATTTGGTGATTACCATGTGGAATACTTTTTAGGGAAAATAGTTCAAAAATATATTATAAGGAAATTATTTTTTGATTGGTACCACGGGTGCAAACAAACACCCCTTATGTGCAAGCATCATCCACATGTGCAAAATTCATCCCTGTGAATGTGCAAACACCATCCCTCGTGTGCAAAATATCACCCACCCGTATGCAACTTATCACCCACCATGTGCAATGGTAGCAATTAGCAATTAATTTGCTTGCAAGGTAGTTTTTAGCAATTGTCCCTACTTTTTAATTTAATCCTTCACATAAGCAAAATTGGATCACTTCTAAAGTTTCGTAAATTTATATAGACATTTTATTTGATGTGTATGACACCCTTCTAAATATAAAAGATGTTTTTGAAATTTTAAAAAAATGTAACTTTTTCTTTGTATAAGGGAGAGATTTTCGAAAACTTTCCAAATAGAAAGGACATTTATATAATTTAGTAAATGGAAGTTGGTTTAATTTACTTTTGACTTCTAAAAGAGATTTTTGTAAGGTTTGCAAGCAAAGGGAAATTAATATATAATTTTAGTATCACTCCAAAGAAATTAAGGAAATTGATTCATAAAATTATTAATACACTTTTTATAAAATTTAAAAAAATCATATACCATATATGTGAGAGACTACCATAAACAAATATTTATTCATATGATACTCAACTGAAAAACATTTCTTACTTGGGTCCTAAGTGTACTTTACAAAACAATAATAATAATAATAATGTATTGGTTTCCCTAAAATATTTCATTTAATTATTTATATCTATTAACTTCATTGATTGAAAATTTCATTTACGTGCAATTAATAGGTATTGGCTTTAAGAAATTATAAACTTAAAAGATAATATAGATTGAGATTTTATATATAAGAACAAAGTAAACCTTTCAATTAGTTCCTATATTTAGGATTAGAAGAGTTACATGTAAAGCTTCAAATTGGCAAAATAATTTTGTCATAGATTAAATTGTCAATATAAAATTTATAAAAATTTATTTTTTTCATAAATCATAAATAGTGTAACTCCCTCATTAAATCTTGTACAAGACAGAGGACCCACAAATATTCAATATGTTTGATAAAAATTAAGCTGCATCATTCATAAATTTCAATAATAACTATTTATTAATTCAATATATTTAATAAAAGTAAAAAAACTGCATTATTCATGCAATTATGAGTAGCTTGATATGTTTCATACTTTGTATGTATAGAGGTATATAGCCTACATTCTTGTTAAAATTTATGCTATTGATGTTTCAAGTACATGGTCCATTGTTGAAAATTATAGATTTTTAAGAAGTGAGAAAGATGGTTTATTCCATTATTCAAAGTGTGACAAAGAAATTTCAGAAGAATTTGGATAAGAAAGGCATGGTTCATATGAAATAATATCAAAGTTGTGAAACTTGCACCATACCCTATTTGTTTCACCATGCTGACAAGTTCATGAATGATATGTCTAACAAGGTGAAACAAGTGAAAAACATGATTACATTTTCAAGGGATGTTGTCTCCCATATATTGCTTCAACTTTCATTATCCCCCAAAAAAAAAAATACATAATTAAAGAAAGCTTCACTCATAAATTAAAATTGATATTTAAGGTTAAACGTTTTTAAGGGCACGTCATCGACAATTTGGGCATTCATGAAATATTTTATATCCATGCCTTTATTTCTTTTTGACCCAAATAAAGTAACTCATCATCATATAAATCCTTTCTTTTCTAGTTAATTTGTAAATGGTTGAATCAGCAAGAGTTCCCAGAGAGTAAAGGAGTTTCTCTACTTTTCCTATCGTCTACCCCTTTAAATGATTAAGATTTAATATCCTATAAAAAATAAATTTACATATATAGAATTTTTTAATAAAAATATAAATATATGAAATATTTAAATTAAATTTTAATGATTTGAATTTATTTATATATATTTTTATTTGATATTATAATAATAGTTTTATAAGATATTAAATATCAAATGTTCAAAATTTAATTTAATGGTAAGAATAAATAAGTAGAGGGAAGTTGACGATAAGGGAAGTGTCTGTAAGAATAAATAAGTAGAGGGAAGTTGACGATAAGGGAAGTATCTATGTGCTAATGGCTTGATTATTATTACTTCATCCTATCATAATGAAGGGTTAATTTGGTTCTAGAAGTAAAATATCATTATATTTTGTTTTTGAAATTTATAATTTTCTTTTCAAAATATCTCTATTATTGCACATGTTAGAAGGGGATTGTTGTCAATAGGGCAGTTTCTAGTGTAAATGATTGAAGGGGTATTTTAGAAAAATGATAAAAAAATGTTTTTTCAATAATGTTTTGTGCATTTAGCTCCTTAATATATATTTTTATAATAGCCTTTAATGTCTTATGTTTAAGATACTAAATGCAGTTGAGAAAATATTTTAAAGGCAAAATTGCACCAAAAAAACTTTTGGATACTAAATATTATTAAAAAAATATTTTAAGGTGTTAGATAAACTATAAATTAATTTATGATACTAAGTGCTTTTTTAAAAATACTTCAAAAATGTTAGGTTGCATTTTAAACCTGTGAAATTAACCAAGCAACTTATATATCAACTTGCTAGAAATTTAACTTTGAGGGAACTACTGCAAATGAGCCAAGACCTCACATGAATAATTCATAGATCCTCTCAATTAGTGTGTATGATTGTATACGTCTCATTAGCATTATTTTTGTATTTACTTCACAATGACAATGTTGTAATTAATTGGAGAACTTTTTATATGAATATGGTTTGCCACGTTATTTGTAGTATACCCAATTAAAATATAACAACTCATAAGCTAATTTGGCACATTCTAAATATTAGTTGGCATATTAATAAAATTAAAAGATTTTATAAGATTCACTTTTTCATGACTAATGAAATCTTAATCAAGTGATTATTTTTTTAAAAAAATAAAAATATGAAATACATGAGCATGCAACTTGAATTAATATTAACCAATTTGTTATATTTTAATTGGTCAAAGTACAAATAACGCAGTAAAACAAGTTCACACAAGAATTTCTCTAATTAATCGTAGGATAGAACTGTGTCTTTTTAAATTACATTTTACACATCCACATCACATTGCTCCTTAAATTTAAAGATAATGAAAATCAGTCAAGAACTAGAATTTTATCATTAAAAAAAATAATGTTCAGCATTTAAAGAGAACGAATATATTTATAACCATTACGATAACTACTTTTTATATTTTTAGCCCATTATATGATAGCTGGGGTCCACATTATGACTTTTCTAACAGCCCAATGAACTTGACCAAAAGCTACTCTTTTTGGGCCTTAAAATTTTTAGTATAAGCTTATGATCAATATCCATCCGGCTGTTAATTAATGTGATATATGACTTTAAATACTAAAAAGAATAATATAAATTTAAATTTAAGAAGCGCATATGTAAAAAAGGTGAAAACTATTTGTTTCAAACTTGAAAAGAGATTATATCCTTAATTAAATAAAATAAATATTCTTACCAATATTTTAAAATGTCATTAAATTTAAATTTAATAAATACGTTGTTTGAACTTTTCAATTTTCATATACTCTTCCTCTCATTTTTATACGAGATGTCCATTCCTTTTACTTTTAATAATAAAAATATAGCATCTAAAAATGAATAAAATAAAATTTTGAGAAAAATCAACTTAACATGTGAGTTAGGAATTTTTATTTCTATTCTTTTTTTTTCAAATTCTTGAATGTAAAAATTTTTTTAAGGTAACATTATTCTTTAACAAAAATATTTTAAACAAATTTACACTTTAATCCTAAAAAAATACCATTTGTCCTCAATATACTAAGAAAGATTAGCCTTCACTGCGGGTAGAGAACGCCTCTTATCCTAGTAATCATTTTTATATAGCTATCAAAAATAAATTTTATATAATATTGGATTAATGTTTATAAACAATTTCAGCGGAAAATTGGCATAATTTGAACCAACAATTATAAAAATGACAACAGAAAGTTTCAACCGATCAAATCATCACTTGTTTGTCTAATTATTAATTTATGACCAAATTTTGAATTATTTAACATTTTTTTAAAAGTCATCTTGAATCCAATAGCTAAAATACTAATTAATTCGGATTTTCATGTACTCTTCCTGCATGAGCTTTTTCTTACACAAGATTTGAGCTCAAAATGACGTAGAGGCTTTTATCACTCAGCCTTACCAGCAAACATAATTAGTTTATAAAAATTTGTAAAAGTTCTAAATTGCTTCAAACACTTTTTTTTTTAATTGAATTAGCCGATTTAAACGGATTCTACTAATGTTTCTAAGTCTTAAGTGTCTAAAATTTTCTTTGATCCACTTTACTAGGATAAGAAGCATTCTCTACCCGCAGTGAAGACTAAACTTTCTTTATATTGAGGGCAAATGGTATATTTCTATTTTTTTTTAAGGTTAAGATGTAAATTTGTTTTGAAAGTTTTCGCTAACGAGCAATGTTATCCTATAAATTTCTTAGGTTTAATATTACCCTGAAGTGTGAAAATGAAGCAATTTTTCTCCTTACTGTTAAAACTTTAATGGTCAATGTTAGTTTTTTTTTTAACGATGTAGGGTAACATTGTTAAATTTTGAAATTTCCGGAGTGACATTGAATTTAAAAAAAAAACTTTTGAGGTGACATTACTTCTCAGCAAAAACTTTTGAGGTAAATTTACACATTAAACCTCTTTATATATATAACAACAAATAGTATATATATTTCCTCCCTCTAGATTTAAATTACTTCATATATAAATGTTAGAAATGTAATCAAACTTTCAACGGCTTATTTAAAAAACAATAGCTCCAACTAATGATGTTTCATTTTTTTTAAGGGTCAATATCATTGTCAATCCTTATAATTTAAGCAAATTATAATTTTAGTTATTGTAGTTTTAAATTGTTGATTGTAGTCTTTACAGTTTCATAAGAATTTAGTTTGATTAATGACTGGTCCTCATATTTTTTATGATTTAGTTTTGATCCATATACTTAAACTCATACTAAGTCTTTATGAAACTATAGGAATCAAAACCAATGATTTAAAATTATAGAGTTTCAACTAGAATTTGATCAAATTATAAAGATAGAAATTGGTATTAACATTTTTTTAATTTCGAGAGGCATATACTAACAATATGATGTTACCAAAAGAAATTAAACCTGCAACTTCTCACTTACCGTGAAATTTTCATACCCCTAAACTATAAGATCATAGAGCCATTGCTTCAGTGATACTAGTCTAAATTGCTTTGATTCAATTTTGATTAAAAAAAAATTTGAAGGACAAAATGGCCAGTACGAAGAAGCACGGACGTAGGGAAAGAAACAAGAGGATGGTGAGGTTACATTGAATGAATATGTATATGATTATTATGAAGAGAAGAGTTTTGTCATTTGTTTGTGTTTCATTGAACTTGGCAACTCAAAATACACATAAAAATTCCCTCAACCCTATTTTCTCGATTAAGTAATTCATTTTGGCAATCTCATCATTTATGTTTGTCTTGCGCTGCCTTCACAGCATCATAACGTTCTTGACAACTATTCTCTTGAAATTCAATTTTTATTTTCTAAGAGTTATCATTGCTTAAGTTTCTGTTAAATAGTCACGTGACTCAAAGTTATTTCTTAAAATGAAGTAGTAATTGATCCTAAGACTTAAAATTCTACAAGCTTAATTTTAAAAGAGTATAATTGTTGTCATTTCATATAACTAAAGTTATTGATTACTAAAGTGAACCAGTCATTGATTACTAATAGTCAAAATCTTAAAAGCTGAATTTTAAGAGGGTAGTTATCACTGCTTAAGTTGTTATAATCATTCCATACAACTAAGGTTATTAATAAAAAACTAATCATTTCGTGTTATATTAAAAATGGATAGTTATCTTATATAATATTTTTCACTATATTAATGTTAGAAGTATTAGTGAAGCAATGGTCATATGATCTTTTAAACATCAAAAGTTGGTGAGATTAAATCACATCTTAACTCTTGCCCAAAAATCTTGCAGCCATCGACGACGAAGCTCCAATAGTCAACGGAGATGCCAATGGTGGTGAAAGCCAGCGATTGGTGATGGAGGGAGTTCTGGTCAACATGATGGCAATTAATTAAGTTATCTAAAAACCTTAATTTTAGAATTAGTCTTAAAAGGAATACATAGGATAAAGCCGTTTGCAGATGCTACTTCGAGATTATCATATTTCAATGTTCTTTATATTTTTTTTCTTCCATTTATCATAACTCACCGTGGGGGTGGGGCCATTTAAAAATTAGTATCATGTCTCATAAGGACCCTTTTTTATTTTGTCTTTTTCCGGTGATGAGGACCAATAAGATGTTAAATTCTTTTCTATTTTTATATTTTTAATTTAAATTATTTTTACAAATTTGACACGCATAAAATTTGAGTTGTCTTCATGTAACAATATTAAAATTTGACTCAAAAGTATCCAATATCTTATATAATTATATACATATAAGCAAAATTATATACAATTGTTTTTTGAAAAATAAAATAATAAACCATCCAAAATGTGTATAATAATAATAATAATTTAAATAAAAAGTATGCATTGTGCGGGTCTTATGTTTTTTTTTTTCCTTTTAGCGGGATAGGATTATGATGAAATTCATAATTTTTTTTCCTTATAAAATTTTCCATGCTACTCCACAAAAGGTTGAATTATTTGGTTGGTTTGACATTGAAAATATCCATATCAATCAAATCCCAGTTTGGGGGGCACGAGGCTAAGAGGCGTACGTGTGGGTTGGGTGGACTTGTTGGGAGGGTTAGGTCTTAGGTGGTGGGGTTGGGCAGAGCAAGTGCACGAGTGGGCTTTGCCCCCTTTTACACCTCCTACCACTCTATGCATCCTACACTCTACCCCTCTCTCTCTCTAGACCCCTATTACACTGTTTTTTTGTGGTCCCCACTTTTCAATTATTCATTCCTGGTACAAGGGACACCCCTCATGCGCTCTCTCGTCCCTTTCCCTCCTTTCCTTTTCACCTTTTTTGGCCTCTCTCTCAAATTCAAATTCGCCTCATCTTTCATTCAACACTGATCCACAAGTCCTTCTTTTGGTCCTCGCGAGGATAAACTCACACGAACTCAAGCTTTACACCTCTTATTTTTAAATGATCAAAATCTTTTTTACTAAAGTTATGTTTGGGATAGTTTATAAGTGTAATTGAAAAACACTTATTAATATTTACGTAAGTCGAGACAAAATTTTTTTCACATACTTACCTCGTATACCGTAAATCAAGATCGAAATTTTTTCTACTAAAATCATGTTTGGGATAGTTTATAAGTGCGATTGAAAAACATTTATAAATATTTTTATGTAAGTCGAGACAAAATTCATCTCACATATTTACTTTATATACTGGGAGTGTTTGGATGAGCTTTTTCAGCTCCTTAAGCCCAATTCAAAAGCAATAAACTCATCTCACATATTTACTTTATATACTAGTAAGAGTGTTTGGGGAGGCTTTTGACAAAAGAGCTTATGATTAAATAAGCCCATATTGAAATAAGCTAAGAGGTGGAGCTTTTACATGGCTTATTACTATTATATTTTAGGAAAAATTACAATGTGGTCCCAAGTAAACAAAAATACAAAGAAATGGTCCTACGAAATAGCAAAATGAAAAGATGGTGAAAAAATGGTCCCAAATATTTATTAATGGAGCATCCTCAGGTTGTGACAACCTGATGATGCTCCATTAACAACTCCTTAAGACCATTTTTTCATTTTGTGATTTCGTGGGACCATTTCTTCATATTCTTTTTTATTTGGGACCTCATTGTAATTTTTCCTATTTTTTATTCTTCTCTCTCTCTCTCTTCATTCGAGATCTCTGTTTGCTCTTCCATCCATCCATCCATCTCGTCTCATCTCTGCTCTCACTACCAATTTCGGAGCTCTCGCTCCTATTTTTTATTCTTCTCTCTCTCTCTCTCTCCTTCATTCGAGATCTCTGTTTGCTCCTCCATCCATCCATCCATCTCGTCTCATCTCTGCTCTCACTACCAATCTCAGAGCTCTCGTAACCAGGTTCTTGTTTGTGCTTGACTTCTGGAAAAAAGAACCAGAAAAAGCTAAGCACAGAAGTTGCGAAGAAATAGAAGGTAAACGAAGAGAATTGATAGAATCAGACAAATGAGTAATAAAATGATTTTAGAGAAGAAGAAACGAGGAATCATCGCCAAATTTCTAAATATAATTTCTTCAATTTTCATAAATTTTACAATTTTTTCTCTTAAATATCACAAAAGTCACTTATGTAAAAGCCAAACCAAACACCTTTCATTTTCATAAAAAACACTTATCAAATCGTCAATCCAAACATAAATCACTTACACAATCTGACTTTTACCCAAAGCTACTTTTCTATAAGCCACTTTTCAAATAAGCTACTTTTACACCGCTCATCCAAACACACCCACTATAAATCATGATTGAAAAGCACTTTTGAATGTTTTAATCGCTATTTCAAACACCCACTAAAACTAATGCGTATTATCTTTAATTTTAATCATTTATATAAAGATATCTTTTGGGAGAAAAAAAGTTAACGATCTCATATCAAGTTACTTGGTAGGTTACTTATGTAATGATTTATTAAGAGAAAACTTGAAATTTGATAAGAATAGGTGTAAATTTAAAAAAAAAACTATTTCGAAATAAAAGTTAATGAATTAATCACATATTTTTAGTTACAATGATGAGGTGATTAAAGATGAATTATAGTGACGACCAAATTAAAGGAGTATCTGCGCATTAAAAATAAAAACATTATACTTATATTTGGATTTGGGACTAATTTACATATATTTTCATCTTTCAAGTGATGAACTCAGAAGTGGTAAGGCCAGGCTATAAACTTTTAAGTTGTTATATTTTTTTTATTATTATATTTGTTTTTAATCTCTTAATATTTATGTAAACTTTATACTCCCTCCCACCCTAAATGTAAAAGTTAGTAAATGTATATGCTTTGAAATTAAATATAATATCTTAATCTATTTTATTTTTTAAAATTATATTTTTTTCTTTACTCTTCTTATTAATTGTACTCCTTCGACCCATTTTATAAGATGACTTCTAGAAGATATTTTTAACCCTTCCTATACGAAATTTTGATAAGTTGAATGGCCATTAAATATTTTTGAGTCAATATAATATTTTGGTCTTTATAGTTTGATCTTATTTTGATTTTTGGTTTAATATAATGACCTGGACCATTTTATATGTTGAGGGACCGAAATTTATGATTTAAAATTATAAGGACTAAAACTAAAATAAAGGCAAACCATAAGGATCAAACATTGTATTAACCCAACAATTTTGTTCAAATATGTTCATATTTGAATAAGTGTGGTGAGATAATATAAACTAATATGATGTTAGAGTTTAGTGTGATTAATAAAGGTAATATTAGAAATCACTTAAATTTTATAATAAATTTAATATTTTTAACTATTTATATTGATATATGTCAATTAGTTAGAAACATCTTATAAAATAGACATGAGAGAATACATACTAAAGGGATTTTGGTCAAGGGAGTAGTGTTTAATTCAAATGATTAAAAGATAAAATTTTGTAGGAATCAACACATTTTTTTATAAATAATTAATTTAACTAATTTTTAATATTTTTAAATTAATCTAGTTTTTTCTTTATTTAAAACGCAGAGGAGTAATTGATAAACAAAGTTTCCCCTCGACTTTACTGTGAAAAGTAGTAGTGTTGGGAGGGGGGAAATTAGATGAATGATCAGACAAAAGGTTCCAAAAGTGTGGGGATCACTTCTGTTTGGTGTTGTCACAATTCATTCAAATCAGGTCTCTTTCCACAATATTACTATGTTCCCTTGTAATATACTTGTTTCATATTCTTCCCAGATAGACACAAAAATTGGAAATACATTGTATTTGGAGATTATATACACCCAATTGCATTTAATGCTAATTTTTAACAAATTTAATTTAAGGTTTTCATGGGTTATTTTCCTAAATATTCATGTCATTGACGAGTTTTATTTATTTATAAGATTTTAATGTACAATGTCCTAGATTACACAAAACTCATCTAAACTTTAAAATATGTTTATGTAATTCTCTTAACATTAAAAAAAAAAATCATCCTAAAGTCTTAAGTTTGTGCAGATAACCCCCAACCATCAATTATGTACTTTGCCAATTAAATTTTTTTTAATGTACATATAACCATCACAAATTTTGAATTATACGCATATAGCCCCCTTAAACTTTAGCATATGTGTATATAAATACTTAATAAAACTAATAATAAGGCAGTTATCTACATGAATGCAAGAGTTTATGGAAGTTTTTTTAAAGTTTTAAAATGAGGAAGGTTATATGTGCATGATAAAGTTTATAAGAAAAGTTATGCCACATTATTCAATATGATTTTTATCATATACTTATCGTCATATTTGGTCTGGTGGTGGATAATTAGATCACAAAAGAGGCTGACTGAGGTTTGATTCACACTTTGTTAAAAAACACTCCTAAGAAGTGATATTTTAGTTGCAAAGCCTTAATTTAGACTAGTCATTTACTCAAATATATGACAATAGGATCAAAAAAAAGTGTAAGATATAGGGTGGCTCAAAAGGTTATAAAAAAAATTATTTCTATCATATGTTGTACAAATACACGGGACCCATTTTTTTTAATTATGATAGTACATATACTTGGATCAAATGAAAACACGATGTTATCTAACATACCATTCTTCATTCATCATCAAATTATATTTTGGAGAAATTTTGTGGTGCATTCAAATTTCCGAGTCTCACTTGCATATCTATCTAACTACATTTAATATTTCTATCTTCTTGTCTCCGTTAATTATATATATCCTTTTGAAGGGGACTACTTACTATTAAGTCGTCCAACATATTTTACGTTTAATATATATTTATATGGTATACTAAATTATATTATTTATTTCAATAAAAAATTTCAGACTTAATTTTCTCTTTCATTTTTGACAAAAAACGCATTGATGTACAAGAGTAGTGGTTCCTGCCACATATGAAGGAACAAGCTAGAGAGAGGGTTCTTAATTACATGTATACATATCCTATCATCTTTGATGCACATAGATATGCATATTTGATATCATGCAACATAATATACACATTATGTACGTAATTTTCTGATCGTGAATGTGTGAGATAGATAACTAATTTACATAGATGAAGGGAATTAGTTAAATTACTTATTTATAAGAAATGTGTGTTATTTTTCTAAAATAATCTTTTAATAATTTGCATTAAAACTATATACTTAAGGAAAAAACTCTCTAAATAAGCAATTAGTATGGACAATTTGGAGAATAAGTATAAATTTGAGAGAGATCATAAGTGAATTATGATATTACATTTTAGGACTAAAACAAATTCTTCCGCTAGCTCCTATATTTGAAATCTATTACTAAACCAATTAACACTCAAAAAACAAATAACACAAAAAATTTGAGCTTTAATAGTATTTCAAAATGTATCTTAACTTTATTTATTGTAATTTTAGAAAACTTCAAGCAATCATGATTATGATTGGGCTAACTGTTGATTTGTGCAAAGGAGAAAACTTTTTGTCTAGTTTAATGTACTTTATTAGGTGAAGTTGTAATCTTCTATCAATACAACATGCATATGATTATTTCATATCCTTTTTAATTTCAATCCAACATAAAACTTATGTATAGATAAAACTAAATTTAAAACTAAGATGCTGCTAAACTATTTATTGGCCATTGCATGTCAAAAGATGTCATTAAACTGCTTTTATATGTGTTTGTAATGGTGCAAAAGAAACAGCTTTTTAGCAAAAATAATGAAATTTTCACTTTTGTGTTTAGAGAAGTTTTGCAAAAACAATCTAAAAGTTGTGGCTAGATTAACGTTAACTAAATTAAATTTTGGGTAAAATTGATTTACAATCATAATTTTGGTCTAATTAGTTTCTTTTTGTGTAACATGATTTATATTTGGATATTATTTTTTAAAAAGTAATTTTGATTAAATAAAGATATTTGGATGAAGGGTGGGAGTGGTATTTATTGAAGAAAAAATAATAGAAAATCATCTGATGTGGATTGAACATATACAAAGAAGGCCATTGGATACACCAGTGAGGAAAGTAGATCAAGTTATTGTGTGGAGCCCAGTTAAAATGAATGGAGGAAGACTGAAGAGAACACTTAATATTAAGCGAGATCTCTTAATTAACAATTTATATTGAGATTTAGTTTTTTGACAAAATTCAATGGTATCGTTTGATCTATGTAACATTTTGGAATTAAGGCTCTATTTTTATTGTTGGTGTAAAGATATTTGGACGACTTTAATCAAAATTATTTTAAGATACATAAATTACTAAAGGAGATATGAGTTTTAAAATGACTCAAGACTTTGACATTTATAAAAGTACTCATAAATTACTTACCTATAAAGTCTATATAAATTACTTGACATCATGTTTTCGTAAAATATGTTTCATATTCTTACTAGCCAACTACACCAAGCTCTGGTCGAAAAAATAGAGATTGGATTTGGTGTCACGATTAATAGAAGACAGAGAAATATGTATGTAGTCAGATGAATTGAATCCACAAATTAAAAATGAGAAGAAATGTGTGGCACGAGAAAGAAGATGATGAAGGTACGTACTTGAGATTGTGGTGACAATTCATAAGGACTTGGGACTTGGCCTACCAAAACAGCTCAAATAGATGGTGATACTCAACTTCTAATTAATTAATAATGTTTTCATTCATTTCATTTATACATCCAAATTATAAATATGCGTGTCCGTCTGCATGTATATCTTTAGGGGAAAAAAGACATAAAAGAAAAAAATAAATAAAATATCTTTGATATATATCTCTCTTTAGAGTCCTTTGTCCACTTGCTTCAGCTCTAGGGATTGGGCTTGATTTGACTATACATTGTTTGTTTCATCCATTTATAGTAAGAATTAAGATAAACATCACACCTTTTTGTCATCAGCATGGAATTAAAATCCATGGTGGTTCATATAGGCTAGTCGGTGAACTAATATCTTGATCAAGAGTTTTAGACATATCCATCTGATTTGATTTTCCCCCTTTTCTTGCTACGTTGAGATTGAGTTTTTAAAAATAGCAATCACTACCAAAAAAAATTATTATTTAGTAGCAGTTAAAAATATGTATTTGTAGTAGTTTTAACAGCTACGAACAATATTAGTAGCGGTTTCTTATAACCGCTAATCAATTATAACAACTGCTACTGAATTAATAGCGGTTATTACCCACCGCTACAATAGCCGATGAATTTAACACATTATATGACAATGTTGTAGCGGTTAAAAACCCACTACAAATGTTAAGACGTTTATAGCGGTTTAACAACCGCTACTAAGTTGAAATGTGAATTTTAAAAAAATGGTACCAAGACCAATGTAGAATGTTGAGCCGCCAATTTCCCATAGCGGGAAAATGAAAAATGAAAAATTTCCTCCGTCTTGTAGTGGTTAAAAAACCGCTATTAAATTAAAATGTGAATATTTGAAAAATGATGCCAAGAATTTGGTAGTTGTTATTGAACCGCTACTAAATTAATATAAAATTTTAAAAGTGGCACCAAAAATTTAATCAGTTATTCAATTTTACTTTTAACTTTGTAGCAGTTCCATAACCACTACAAATGTTTGGGAAAATAAAAAAAATTATCCAATAATTTAATTCAGTTGTTATAATATCGTTTTAACAAGTTTATTATTTATATAACCTTACTAATAGTGTAGTTATTATTTGAGAAGAATGATTAAATTGAGTTAAATAAATATAAAATTTATATACATTATATTGAGAAATTGTAGGCAATATTATGTATTTATAGGTAATAAATACTTATTTTGTTGTCTCGATGTTGATCATTATGGAAGGAATATTAAAAATGTTGAGGAATAATTTGTTAATTTTTGAAAAAAAATTAGTATGAATATAATGAGTAGGAAAAAAATGTTGAGATGAAAGAATTGAAATATTTTTTACCATATTTGAACACCTTATTTAGATTTTGGGCTCTTGAGAAAAAATTCCTAGGTGAGAAAAAATGAGAGAGAAGAAGGGAGTAAAGAAATTGAGAAGTGTATGAAAAGAGTTGGTGTGAGTGTATTTATAAGGATCTGCGTGACTCTTGTAGCGGTTAATGTAATGGTTTTTGTAGGGTTTATGTTTGTAGTGGTTTAGGTGTCATTGTTTGTAGCGGTTATAAATTTGTAGCGGTTTTGTAACCACTACAAATGTTAGTCAGAATTTTTTAAAAAAAATATAAATTAAAATTTATAACAAAAGCATGGTTCTACTTAATCATTTTTCGTCGCCATCCCTATAAAAATTTTGTAGACGAAAGGTTAGTGTTGTAATACCTTACTTCCAATAGCCTCATATGAGTATAAAAGAGTAGTGAAGTCCATTGTGAAACCAGAATTTGAACCCGGACTACCCAACTTTTGAAATCTTTCACAAGTTCTCACTCTCAACTCATGATTTGAATCTAGGATTGAGAGGGTTGTTTAGAGGGTAGAAACTTTTCAATCATTTCCATGAGTTTCACTACGTCCCCAATGCCTCATCGACTCTTAAATTCATTATATTAGAGTATATGTGAGCATTTTTCTTCAATTAACAATTCTCTGCTTAACCTACATTCATTCATCATGTATACATAAAAATGTATAACCACATACAACTACCAAATTCTTTACATCGAATGCAATAGTAGTGCCTCGCACTACGATCTTCAATCTTTCATCATATCCCTTCCGTGCATATCTCCATGTATTCTTCACTTGTCTAAATGGTTGGTTGGGAGGAGTGAGATTCGAGAGAATCTCAGTAGTAAACAATGCCACTATGCATGTAAGATATATATGAATGCATGACATGTTTGCCTACATAACTTCATGCCAACATAATGTCATATTTGTATGCTCAATGTTATGACATACATAAGGCCATTGCATAATATAACAGAGCTTCAATCAATCAACTATACTTAATACAAATAGGCAAATCAATCACATAAATCAATGCAAAAACATACATATCAAATACATGGAGGCTAGGTAAGTTCACTACCTTGTGGACCACTGTCCTTCCTTTGTTTCCTCTTCTTCCAACCATTGGAGCTTTTTGGAAATTCTTCCATTTCTCTTCTTTCTTAACTTCTCCATGGCCCTAAATACTCAATTACATCATTAAAGCCATGATTGTGAGTCATTAGAAGTGTATATTAAGGCCCAAAAAGCTAGGGAGGGCTAAATATGTCAATTTCCCTCAAAAAATGAAATGCTGGAATTTGGGAGTCTTGGCTGTGGCCAAAAGTGGCTGGCTCCGGCCAAGAGAGGTCAGAAACTTTTTGGCCGCGACCAAGAACCTGGCAGTCCAAATTTCAACTTCCCAATTCTTAGCTGAACTTAAAAAAATCATAACTAAATCCACAAAAATTTAAATTGAGTGGTTCAAAGTTATATTTGACCCTATTTAAGTCTAATTTAAGGAGAAAATATAGCCATAAGCTAAATGCGCTCAAATAAGTATAGAGTTCCCTTTAATTGAACACTACTCCAGAATTGCCCAGTTTTACATGACCAAACTTTGAAAAATCATAACTCCTAGTATACTACTCCAAATCCTTCATATTACATATCATTTTAAAGATAATTATGTATAATTTTAATCTAAAAAATTTCATGGTCATTGGATAACATTTGGACACTCAAAAATACATCACAATGGCACTGCCTCCAGACAGGGCAGATTAACAACATGCATACTCATACTTCAAAATTTCCAAACTCATATACAAGCATCCAAAAATCATGAACACTTATATACCTATACAATTTTTCCCTCTAAAGCTAATGGAAGCATAAAAATAGTCAAATTCCTACTCCTTCTACATGTCACAGTACAGGGCAGAAAAACAGGGATCTTAGGTGCAACATGTTATTTTTTTGTTTTCTCTTGCTTAATCACTTCCTTTCTACTTCTAATCAAATGATTAACTATTTAAACACTAAATGAACATGATTTAGGGAAAATTTTGGCAGCATTTCCTCTAGGTTTTCAACAGCCCAAATTTGAAAAAAAAAAACAAGAGAAAACAAGCTAATATCTAGCAACAACAACACCAACAACATCCAACAAGGCAAGAGAGACAAGTTTCGAAGTTTACCTCTTGATTCCTCCACTTTCTATCTCTAAAACACCATTGTTCACTCTCTCCTATCTCTTGATTTTATCTTAAAAACCATGGATTTCAAGGAGGAGAAGAGGTTAGAAGTGGTTATAGTGTGATTATGAGGCAAAAATCATAAGATTACAAGCCTTTTACCTTGGATTTTGGTAAACCCTAACCCTTTGTGTTCTTCTTGAGCTCTTGGCTGTCCTCAAGCTCCCTCCCTCTCTTTGTGTACATTATTGGTAAAAAATGAGGATGAGGAGATGAAGAAATGAAAACTTAAAGCAATTGTCAAATTGCTTTACACATGGTCACCTCCCATTGGTCCAACATTCTCTTTTATCCAATTATTCCATTTCCCTTTTTCTTTTCCCTTGGTCAGCCGACTTGAACGATAAATGAAAGAGAGAATGTAGCTTTTGAATTATCACTTAATGCTATCTCACAAATCATTGACCAAGGTCTTAAGCTTTTGACATTTGGACTTTTTGACTCTTTGAATTTTTCCCTTGATAATAATATTCCAAAATGGACTTAATAATTACAAAGTGGCAATTTTTCTCTTTTTAATTCCCATTTAATTGAAATTATTAGAAATATTAGGGAAAAATAATCATTTCTTGTCTTATGAAAAAATTACCATTTTGCCCTTACATTTTTTTCATTTTCGCACTCAATATAAAACTTGACAGAATTTTCATCAAACTTTGAAAATTCATATCTAATTGTGTAGATATCCAATTGGGGTGATTTCAAATGATATAAGACCCTTATTGAGTCTAGGTTTTAGGAAAAATATAAAATTTAGCCAATTAGAAAATCACACTTCCCAGAACTATTGTTTTTGGGCGCTGCCACTAAGAATAGCCAGTTTCACTGGGCTAACTTCAAAAATACATATCTCTTTGTGTACAACTCCAAATAACTCATATGACATATCCAATTAAATTTTGATAAGCTTAATTTCATTATGAAAAGTTTCATAGTTTTTGGACATCATTTTCCTCTTGAAAGATGTCACACGACACAACTGCCACACAAGGAAAATTCACCAGTAGCAACACCACTTTGTGTTCTAATTAACCATGTTGTGTGTGACTTCAAATTGCATTGTTTTGTTGTTCCCCAAGCTCTTTAATTTACCATAATATTCTCTTTAATACCCCAAGGGTATAAATGAATTTTGGGGAATACAATCATGTCTTATTGGGATACTTGCTAAATCGGGGCTTAACAGTCCACTTAATTCATGCTTATTCTCTAGCCTTTAGTTCCAAAATTTGGGATATTACAAGTGTGGTATTATTATTTTGTAGAAAAATTAAATTTAAATAATGTGAACTTATAAAAAATCACCAAACTATATGTAAATTGTCATGACCTTCAGGAAAGAAGTTTTTGAAACTGGCGGGATGGAATGGCTCACTCTCATAGGTAATGTTATCACCATCACTTATATTATAAAGGTCTCAAGGCTTTAAGTGAACCACCATGTTCCAATCCATGCACCTTTCGTCCTTGACATAATAAACTTGGTGTGCCTCTAAGGTAAAAATATAGGGCTCATCATCTTTAGACTGACCGGTGTGAATTAGAAGGGATAAATTTACTGATGTGATGCCTACATCGTTAGTTGTGAGTCCCCGAGAAGTTTTCATATTTGCCCACAAACACTTGAATAGCGTAACGGTGAAACGACCTTGATAATTTAGTTGGACGACATTAAGAAACTTTCCATAGTAAGGGACACCTTTGAACTGCATGTTGGCGTCATTGCTACTCGCATAACTCCTTGTCCCAAAGGTGCCAAAAACACCTAAATTTTGAGTTTGCAATCCTTGATCTCGTGATACCATGTAAAACTTGAAACCATTGACATTATATGATGTAAACCTTTTTGCATGGTCAAGAGGGCCCATTGTAAGGGCTCTAAAATCTAGTGAGTATGGCTTGTGGTCATTTAATATTCTACGCGCAACCCAATTTGAGAATTCTCTCTAGACCTTTTTGTCAACTTCAGAGGATGTTTGTGTTCGGATCCTGAGTTGATATTTTACGTGACTTCTAAATTCCCTGCAATTAATCATGGGAAGACGATCATGAAATGTAAATAAAAAATGTAAGCATAGTTGTATAATAATATATGAGTGTACAATTCTTACTAAAGGAAGGGTTCAACTTGAGTGCAATTAATCAAGACATGTCTATGTCTTTGCAACTTCTCAATTGCTGCTAGTTTGAAGTTCTCACTTCCTTCAACTGGTTTACCAACACGAGTGATTAACAACTCTGTTGATGTTGGCTCAGGTTCAAGACAATCGTCTACACAAGGTAATCAGTTAAAAGTCGTCTCAATGTCATCAAAGTACCATGAGCAGAAATACAGGACCTCATCCCCTATATAACCCTTAGCTATAGAACCTTCTGGCCACGCCTTATTCCTTATGTAAGATTTCAATTTTCTTAGAAACCTATAAAGTAAAGAGGGAAAAATGATACTAAATGGTGAAATGAGCGACTAGAAAATTTAGAAAGTAATGATGACACGCATATGTAAGATGAGTACCTTTCAATAGGATACATCCATCGATATTGAACTGGGCCAGCGAGCTTTGTTTCATGAACAAGGTAGACTGTTAGATGAACCATCACAGTGAAAAATGAGGGAGGAAATATCATCTCCAAATGACAAAGCATAAGAATGATTTTAGACTGTAGCTGATTGAGCTCCTCAACTATTAGTACCTTAGAACATAACTTCCGAAAGAAGGAGCACAACTCCACCAAAACGATGGATACATCGAGAGGAAGTGCATTCTTTATTGCCAGCATAAGTAATTATTGCATAAGAACATGTGAGTCATGACCCTTCAAGCCAGCAACTTTCAAGCCTGCATGTCAATACAATGTGAAATATTGCCTAAATAGCCATCAGGAACTTTTATTGTCTTCAAAGTTGCTAGGAAGACTTCCTTGTTTGGTTTGTGAGGGTGAAATTTTCCGGTTGAAATTTGTTATGCTCATCTAGCCACGCGTCTTCACGAACTCCCATAGACCATAAATCTTTCCTTGCTTGAAGATGATCTTTTGACTTGCCGGGTTCATTAAGCAACGTATATAGCACATTGTCGCATACATTTTTTCAATGTGTATGACATCAAGAATGTGTCGAAGTAAATTAGATTTCCAATATAGAAGAGTGAAGAAAATACTTATCTTCCTCCATTTATGAGGTGCAAAAGCTGAAGTAGTCCTCCTACTCTTTCACCTTGCTATTGCTGAATCGTCGCATTTTCCAAACTAGAATTCAACGTCCTGAAGCTGCTATGAGATATCTTTATTAGATAAAGTCTGAAGATGTCCACTTTTTTTGGTTTCCCATTAAAACGATTATATTGCAATCTAAACTTGTTCTTACCATCGAGAAACCTCCAATGACCCATGAAGCACCACTTTCGACTGTAGGAAAGGCGCACTGCGTTAGAGTCAAAATTGCAAATTGAACACGCTATCCCAGTATGCACATTCCTCCTGGATAACGTTCCAAGCCTAGGAAATTCACTTATGGTCTACATCAAGGCTACACACAAGTTGAACAGTGACTTCTCATACGCGTCATATATCTCGATACCGACCTGCCACAAATTCAATAATTCGTTAATAAGCGGTTGGAGACACACATCTATGTCATTACCTGGTGCCTTTTTTCCTGGGATGATCATAGACAAAATGAATGAGCTTTGTTTCATATACATCCAGGGGGAAAGTTGTATGGAACTAAGATTGCTTGCCAAATACTGTAACTTGTACTAAGATTTTCAAAGGGATTAAAACTGTCGGTTGCCAAAGCAAGCTGAACATTTCTAGGGTCAGCCGTGAAAGATGGAGATTTAGAGTTGAACACTTTCTAGGCTTTTGCATCCCGTTGATGTCTTAATTTACCATCTTCATTCTTATCAACATCATGTTACCTCATGTGCTCAGCTGTTTTGGACAACATCAATAATCTTTGTAACTGCGTCTTCAAAGAAAAGTACCTAAGAATCTTTACAGGTTTTTTCTTCTGCTTTTTCTCCTTCTAAATTGTCTTATACCTTGATATGTGACATGCTTGCAATCCTCCCTGCTGGTATCATTTCCCTAATACAGCATATAATCATTGGGGCATGCATCAATCTTCTGATAGTTCAAGCCCAAAATGTTAATAATCTTCTTGGTCTCATAGAACGATACGGGAATCTCCTTGTCGAGGAATATTTCTTGTAATAATTCCAGCAACATCAACATTACCTTATCTGTGATTCTATACAAGCACTTGATATGATACAATTTGATCAAGAAAGATAATTTTGAGTATTTTCGACAACCTTGATATAAAGGACTATCTGTGTCATCCATTAGGCTGAAAAAATCCCGTGCTACTTCATCCTCAAGAACACAAGCTCTGAACCTTGCACTTCTTCATTGAAATTGTCATCCTGAAAACCAAACGCATCATGCACAACATCATTAATAGGATCATCTTCATCTACTTAAACTCCTACTTGTGAACTTCGAGAAAGAGCATTATCGTATCTCATACCGGCCTTCTCACCATGAACTCCCTAGAAAGTATACTCTTCTGGGAAAGGCTTCACAAACAAATATTCCTTAACAACTTCTCGTGTACGCTACTTCTTGAACTTGCATCTCCAACACGGACATACTATATTTCCATTACAATTGGTGTGAGTGTAAACAAAATCCAAGAAGTTGTTCAATCCGTACAAATAAGCTAGAGAATCGCATGACAACTTGATCCATAGCTAGTGGAAAAAATTAAGCAAACAAGATGAGTGAAGAGCGAATGATGCGTTCCTAGAAGCTTAAATTGAAGTTTTCCAACATTCAAACATTTATAGCGGTTACATAACCACTACCTCAACCGATACTAGGTCATACTTTGTAGGGTTTTTGCTTCACACATCGCTACAAAATGTAATGACCATTGGCATTTTGTAGTGGTTATAGTACAAAACCGCCACAAATATTAATGACTATTGGCAGGAATGACATATTCAAAATTTAAAAGATTAACATCTTGTAGCAGTTACACAACTATAACTACTACCAATTTTTTACACGAAGTTTCGTAGCAGTGAGGAGATGTAACTGCTACTAATTTTAATGATTATTGGCAGTAATGACAAATTTAAAATTCAAATGATTAACATATTGTAGCGGTTTGACAATTATAACCGCTACAAACTTTCATGACCGTTGGCGGGATTGTCAACTTGAAAATTCAAATGTGTAACAATTAGTAATGGTTACTGTTCTAGAACAACTACTAATTGTAAAAGCTTTGTAGCGGTGGAGAGACTTAACCGCTACCAATTTTCATGACCGTTAGCGAGAATGAAAAATTTAAAATTTAAATGTGTAACACATTGTAGCAGTTATATATATTAGAACCGCTACAAGGTTCAAATTATGGCGATTATATGTATGAGAACCACTACAAAGTTCAGTTGTTGTTTTTCTCTAAAATTTTTTTTAACACAAAAATAAATAAAATGATTAACATAAAATAAAGAAATTTAACAAAATGAAACAAAATTAAATTAGCTAAACCAAAAAATGTTATAAAATGTAAAAAAGTAATTACAATTGTTAAAAAAATATCCTAAATAAACTAAACTAACTACCAAGAGCCTGATCAGCAGGTCTAGTCTGAGGGGGGCACCATCACCGGGCTGGCCATAAGGTCCTATCATCGGATCGAGGAGGAGACGGCTGCGCAACGAACCTCGAGATAGGGGGACCTCTGGGAACGCCTCATCAGGCGACTCCACGCTCTGTCAAACACGGAGTTCGTGATCTCCCGCCACTGTGTCTGCTACGTATAATAGTAATCAGCTTGCTCCTATATCTGCTGCACCATCATGGTAGATGCCCTCGCAACCTCCGACCGGATCTCTTTAACAGTCTCCTCCCTCGGACGTCTATTCGTGGATGCTCTTGCACAAGAGGTTCCCACCTTAGAGCCGCCGCTCTTCCCATAAACCATGCTGGGTCTGGCGCCTAACACCATCCCCCTTACAAGCCCTAGGTGCTCGACTGTTCCTAGACCAGCTTTTAGTGGCACAATGGGGTCTACAGACCTTTATGACTCATGGGTCTAGGTCTCCCGTAGCTCAGCTTGAGACTGTCGAATCCGCTCTTATAATTTTATGAAACAAGTTTGTATTATGACTGTTATTAATAATAAATTGATTGTTATAAACATTTTATTAACAATAATTGAAATTATTATACTTACAATAGCCTCCTCTACTAGTTGAGATGTCAGAGTCCCATCCCGGTGACTATGTGTCAGCGTGAATAACTCTTTGTAATATGTATGGTTGTTCTCTTCCTAAGCCTTTCTCTTCTAAAACAATGAAAACATTAAATCAATATTGTAAACATTTAATTGAAATTAAATTATTAATATTAAGGTGAAATTAACTGAAATTGTAAAAAAGTACCAATTCGCTGTTAGTCACAGCAAATGTCTTCGATCCAGTTATGTAGTGGATCCTCTGCTGCCCTCGGCTCCTCGTGTTTCTTTAAGAAAGAGCCTAAAATAAAAAAAAATTTTAAGTTACCCAAAAAGTAATAATTATTATAAAAGATCAAAACAATAAAAGTAGTTATTAAAAAAATACCTATACCTCTGGACTCCTCCTAAGCTAGACAAAACTCGCCCAGTCATCGGGTGGGACGCCATCTGGGACATCCTCGATCAGCTGATGCAAAGGAATCATCACATCCTTATTCTTGATGTGGAAGAGACGATTCCTCCTATTCTTCCAACCATCACCCATCTTTATCAGCGTGTACCTCTTCATGTTGTCTCGGATGGTAAACTTAACCTGTAATACAATTAAATAAAAATTTAAGTACGATTATTTCTAAAAACATAAAATTAATAAATAATAATTAAAAAAATTAATTAAAAATTATTTAATATAATTAAATACAATTATCAATTACCTTAACCACCTCATCCCACGTCAGATCCTTCGGCCCCTTCGGAACGTTCTTCCACGTCTTGAAGTAAATGGGAAACTACATCCAATTCAAGCCTAGCTCATTCAGGTAGCGTTTGAACAGGTGACCCCCATGGTCGATGGGCTGTTCTGTGCCTCATTCCATAAAAAACAATTCGTAGTGTCCGGTCCAGACTGTTCATACCGGTCACGTTCAGCCTCCTAGTGGAAATGTTCCCCTGCTCATCTGTACAATTTACCACATATGTTAGATAAATTTAAATTCACATTTAACAAAAAGAATTTAAATATTTAATTTATTAAATAAAAAATTACATTTACCTTGGACCTACACCTCAAACTCGATCGATCGGGAAGATGACCTTCATGGGGGTTCTGCTCCTCCGCGTCCTCCTTATCTAGGAATCGCTCAAACTTGGAATGTTGATGTTCAACTCCTTATCCTCGTTGTAGTCACTCATACTGAGCTCACCTCTCTCTAGCTGAACAGCAGAAGGGACCTATTGTACGGTCCCCTCCTGTGGGGCCGTCTGTTGTGGCTATGGTAGGGCCCCCTCCTGTGGCTATTGTGGAGCCATCTACTGTGGCTTGGTCGCCCTCCCTATGAGTTGCCCCTATCACTGCCCCATGTTCTGCTGCCGCTACCCCACAGAAGCACTCTGGGGGGAAGCTCAGCCTCCTTCCCCTTCCTCTTATCTCCTGAAGCTATATCAAAATCTCAAATTTGAAGGAAATCTCTTAGAGAATCGTTAGAAGTCAAAATGGAAAAATGTGAAAAATGAGGGGGCGCTGGATATATATACCGCTTCACTTTGTAGCAGTTTTTGAAAAAACTGCCACGTTAACTACTACAAAGTACCTCGGGCAACGTAACAATTTATAGTAGTTAAAAATTCCATAGCGGTTATACCTAAAAGCCGCTACAAATGTAAAGACAGTTGACATTCTGTAGCGGTTTCACCCCAAAAACCTCTACCAATATACAACCCCTTGATATTATCGGTTCACAACATTTGTAGTGGTTACAAATAACCGTTACCAACCTATAGACCCTTCACTTTCTATAGCGGTTATAAGCTATAACTGCAATACTACAAAATGTATATTTACCGACACTTATTTACGTCTGTTTTATCAAAATGGACGTTAAAAAAGCGACGGTGGCATTTATGTAATTTTATTTTAACTATTAACGACTATTTTTTTTCAAAACAGTCGTTAAAACATATTTTCAACGACTGTAATAAGAAAACATTCATTGAAAGTTAAGATAAAGAAAAAAAATTAATATTTTCAAGATTCAACGATTGTTTTACAAAAAATAGTCGTTGATTTTTTTAATTATTTTTGAGTTTTAACGATTGTTTTACATAAAGCAGTCGTTAAATCATGTTAATTTAGTGTCATGGTACAGCTGGCTAAGGCATTTTGAATTTATACTGAGGTTCAGTGTTCGAACCTCACTCCTACTTAGTATTATTTTCTATTACAACCACTGTTTTGTATTAAAACAATCATGGAATGCTAGCAAACTTGGCCCTGTGGTGTGTTGGTTAGAGTCTTCAAGTCATCCTCCCTCACATCGCCTGTTTAAGCCTCTGCGCCTCAGTTAGGTTTTTTTTTTGAAAAAAAAAATTCACTAGTTTCAATGACTAATTTTTAAAATCAATCGTTGTATATTGATTCAACGAATGGTTTTTAAAACCAGTCGTTAAAACTGGTTGACCTGTTTCCTTTTATCATCCCGTGAGCCCTCTTCTACCTTTGCCTTCCCGCGAGCCCTCACTGTCGAAACCCTATCTTCTACCACCCCGCCAAATCCTCCTCTGATGATTCCTTTGCTTCATTTTATTCATCTATTTATCTATGTATGACAGATCAACCAGCTATTTCAAGTAATTAAACATGGAGGACGACGGATCCATTACGCGAGAGGTAAATCTGTAACTGTGATTTCAATATCAATTGGCTCATCTGAAACCGACATTATAACCTTTTTTTGTTCATCGTCTCTGCTATTCGTCTTCTCCGTAGCCTTCTTTTTCATCCCACTCTTGCATCCAATACCGTTTATAATACTCCACGGTATTTGTTTCATTCCTTCTTCTTTATTCATTTTTCACATTAACAACTTGGATTCTTTTCTCTTTGTTCGTCACCAACGTTGGGCAGACATGCTTGATGACTGAATGGATCATTTGTTAGAGATTTTCTCTATCCATAACCCTAATTACCATCCATTTAGTTTGTGTAAAAGGAAGAGAATTTATCACATTTGTATTATTATTACTACTCAATACAATATCCTTTCATTTCTGATTTCTAACAGTACATTGTTCAAAGTAAAATAAACCCTCATCGTATTTTTTCAATGGCAGGCATAAATAATGAGTACTCCGGCTATGGAGTTCCAAAATTCGTTGAGAAATTGACTAACTTCTCTGGTGTTGAAGGACATTGCCTGTAATTCTCTAACTTGTCTATTAGTTTCCTTACAATATACAATAACTAACTCTGTTTCATTTATAAGCCAATCTAGTGCTATTAGATTTAAAATAGGTTATATTTTCAAAATGTTTAATGAGGTTGTGTCTTCTTGCTCCAGAGAGGTAGGCAATGGAGTTTCTAATTCGTGGTTGATGCCAATACACAAACAGGTACTAATATACTATTATCAAAAGATCAAATGTTAATCAATATCAATATTAAATCTACAGAACTGAATTTGGTGAAATTAAAAACAGGGCATGCCGGTTATGATGGTTTTGACTCTTTTTTCTTGTAAATTGCAAGTCGAGTTGGTTTGCCAGAAGGTGATAAAGATTCATGAACCATTGTTTAATGTATCTAAACCTCATCTAAACCTGAATTTCTTAGTTAAATTTTTCCTTTTAACTACTTTGTTTACCTCATAATGTGTAGGTTAAGGAAATGAACACATTGTGTGAGGGGTACAACATTGTTGGGCTCTCCCAGGTGAAACATGAGAACTTCCATTTCTTTGTTTGATTGCAAAATGCTTCCATGTTGGTTTCCACTTAAAAGTCAAATCACTAAATTTGATCACATTAATTCACAACTTGTCATTAGTTTGGTCAGTTTATAATGTTTCAACAAGCCGTATGTATTCCTGGATTTCATGCTTATGAATTTCTCACATGTGATTGTTTTTTTATGAAGATAGTCTGTTTGTATTAATTTTCTTAGAGGTTTCTTTGAAGGACAACGAAAAAGAATCATATCTGCCTCAATCAGAACCTGAGACAATTACTGAAGTAATGTTTCTCTGTAGCTATTTGAGAAAGCATTGTCATATTCATAGAGAAAAGCAATTTTTTTGTGATCACGAGGGTTGTGGAATGGTGGACTTCTCTCTTTTCTATCTTTTTATTTTAAGTGCTCCCAAACCTACTCTAAATTTATATGTTGTATTTAACAAACTCTGAATAGACCATTATGTCTCTTAGTTTACTAATCTTTGACAAATTGATAATGAACATTCTAACATAAATAATCATCCAAAATAGTTATCTAGTTTTCCATTATGGTTTAAGCTTTTGTAACTTAATTAAGCCAATTTAATACTATAGGATACTAGAGTTGTGTGTGCAACTTCATATATTATTGATGGGCTTCATTGTTGTTGTTATGGTTTAATTTCAAGTCACTGAAATTCAGAGCTAGAGGTTCGTCTGAAGGTTGGGAGTACCCAATTTGTACTAAATATAATCTAAAACTAAAATTTCACAAAAATAGTTACATAGTTTGGAGTACTTAAAGAGTATTGATAGCCAATATGTACTTGGCATGGTCATGCCTATGCTTTTAAGAGTGAAGTTTTGAGCATATACATAACTTAGCTCATTTTCCTTTGTGAAGATGCCCATTGGATTAAGAGGTTGTTTCTGTGCTCTTGAGTAAGCTGCATAGGTAGATGGGATAACATTTGGCTTACAATATCAGAATCTTCATATTGAAGCTTGCTAGGGGCAAGAGAGATGGAAATAAACTAGAGAAGTTCCTAGATTTTTTTATTCTTTTTTCCAATCTCAAGTTGATTTAGTTCCTTTGGTTTCCCTATTAGACCTAACATTGGAGAAAACTGTCACAGTAAAACTCTACATTATTGTATCATTTATACTTTTGTAAAAAAGGAAAACTTTGGTAATGGTGAAGATCCATTGTTTCAACTCTTACTAGCTTTTGTTAACCTATAATATTCTCCATTTTTCCCTGTTATCATAGATAAAGAAAACAATAATAGGAATGATCAATTGCACAAATAGCCAAAATGTGAAGCAAGGAGTACTGAACACCTATCTAGCCCCTACCTGTATAAGAATTATTTATGTTGTAGTTAAATAGATGAGAAGGAAATTCATAATATAAATTATATTTTCTTGGTTTGATCTATGTATTTTTTTTATAATATGATCTTTGTGATTTTGGTTACATTGGTTCAATGCATATTATAGTAGCTTTTAATCTTAAATGATTTGGGTTGACCTTATGAATCCTCAATTAAAAGTAATCGGGACACTACCATTTGAATTTTCCACCCAATTCTTTCTTGACCTTATTATTGTTGATTGCTTGCTTGACAGGAGCTTACTATGACCAATAAACACTACATATTTATGGCTTCAATCATGATTTGGCCCCCACTATTTTCTCATTTTATGAATTCATGTCAAAGTAATATTTAATTGGAAAAATTGTGAGGCGACATTCAATTTTCTCTAATTTGTTCAGCTACAGCTATTCTTAAATCACTTGGTGATTTGAATCATTTAACGCATTGTTGAACAGAGAATGTTTGGACCTTCATTTTGCATGATATTTTATTCAAGAGTGATGAATGCCAAGAGATTGAGAGTGGATCATACCAATTTAGGGGTGTAGCTGGAATTGCTTCATTAAGATATATATGTTACTCTTCCCTTATTATATATTGACATCATGTTATTTCCCAGATGGAAGGGACTGAAATTGTGGTTGACGGTCCACGATGCAGTCTTCATACTAGAAAGGTTTGTGCTAATATGCAAATCTTTATATCCTTTGAGTTCTGATTGTTAATTTGAGCAAATCATGCTTGTTGATTAAATCAATCATAAAGTACTTATTGAAAAATGTGATATGTGAGATTGAACTTATGATTTTAATATCAGTTAAGTTGCAAGTACTGACAGGTACACAGCCTGAGTTTTATATGTAATTCCTATTTCTTTTACTAGAATTCTGCTATAGGCTTATGTGAAATGGTAACAAAATATTTAGCTCTGCTCTGCTTATTAATCTTTATATAGATCTGCTTTAATTCTTTCGTGCAATATACGGTGTAACATTTTCTTTTTAAATTGATTCTCCATTCCGTCCTTCTGTTTGGAAATTGGTATTTTTTTCAATGCTATAAAGGAGAAAAACAAAAAATATTTTTTTAAAAAAAAACTTACAACGACTGTTTTTAAAAAAACAGTCGTTGTATGTTGAACTTACAACGAATATTTTTGTAAAAACAGTTTTTGTAAGTCTCTTTCAACGACTGTTTTGAAACGGTCATCCATTTTGAAACTTTCTACGACAGTCACATATACGACCCCATGAAAACAGTAGTCTTAAAGGTCAAAAAACAGTCGTTAAAAGTATCTTTTGTAGTAGTTCCGCTACAAAATTGATACAATGGATGCAGCTCTTTGTATTCTATAGCGGTTAACGTCATAATAACAGCTACAAACGTCAGAAGAATTTTCAACATGAAGCTAAACATTGGTTCGAAAGTAGTTACCAACCATATGAAAAAATGTAAATGTTTTGTGCTTGGTATCATGTTATGTATCACGGGCCATATAACCAAGAGAGCTCTAGTTGTTTTAGTTTTTCTTGTTCGGTGATACGTAATATGATACCAATCACATGCCATTTGCATTTTTTCAAGTATTGGCAACTACTTTGAAACTAATGTTTAGCTTCATGCTGCAAATTCTTCACCGAATCCTTCATATCTCTGTACAATCTTTCAGAAGGTGCCTGAGAATGAAATTATTGACCAATGATATAAGTAAGCGACAGAACTGTTAAGATTATTTGAATTCTGTAGCGGTTATAAGATACCGCTACAAATATGCATACTTTGTAGTGGTTAACCATAACCGCTAAAAAGAGGTGGCTCTTTGCATTCTATAGCATTGAACGTAACAATAACTGCTACAATAGGCATGCCAAATTTGTGCCAAGCTGGCACCTCATTTGTAGCAGTTTTATTAACATTAATCGCTGCAAAGTAACCATTATAATAGGCGCGCCAAGCTGGTGCCTTATTTGTAGCGGTTTAATTAACAGTAACCACTACGCCAACTTCGCACCATCCATTGACGCCTCCTTTATAGTAGTTAGTTTATTATAACTGCTACCAATTAACAAATTTTGTAGCGGTTATACCTTGTTAATTGCTACAAAGTCTATTCCCTATACCCCGCCACTTGACGTAAGGCTTTCCATTACAAATATATAGCGGTGTTAGTAAAAACCGCTACAAATACTAAGATTTGTAGCAGTTAAAGAGAACTGCTACAAATGCACCGCTATGAATTGTCATTTTTTTGTAGTGAATATATCATATTTGTACTTTAGTAATTCTTTTTTTTTACGTAAACTTAAAATATATCCAATTCATTTTGCATTTGAGACTAATCTCTATCGAGGCCGAAGCATTAAAGCTAAAATCCTCCTAAAAAAGGTATTTCTCAAGATTGAAACTTGTGTTATCTTGTTTATTGGGTGAAAGCGCTTGCTATCCCAACCAATAATTTGTTCGATGTGCTTTAATAATTCTATTTTATTGGATTAAGCAATATTTATTCATGAATGTTCCATTTACTTGTGAATTAATCCTTTCCATTTAAATAGTATTTTTATATTACTTATATTATTTTAATCATGATTAGGTCAACCCCGGTCCAGTTATAATTAAACTACTGACCTTGAATTGTTGGCACAAGCATATCAATAACACATCGGGTTTTTAATATTTTGATCATATGTTAAATTCATTATCCATGACAACATTCAATATTAATATTCTTAATAAAATTCATAACCAATCATAATAAAATTTTGGATACCGCACCATTTGATGAGGACTTTTATTGTATGAATCAACAATTTAACTAAGGAATATTATACAGTGCACAATACAGGTCTTCTTACTTTGAGGAGCCTTTGTTGATTATCTAAGCTAGCTAAATGATAAACTCATCTAATTAATTGGCAAGGGAAGTTAGGATTTTTATTTTTAATCTATAAATAATTAAGTAGCAAATTGCCTAAACTACCATATTTTGGTGTTTTTATATAAAATGAATGGATATATAGAAATGAATGAAGTGTGATGGAATCACTTGAAATCAATTAGTACAATCATGGTTTACTTAGGAAGTTAGGATAATGGGAGCTCAATTTCACTAAGTCCTTAATTATGCCAAACCCCAAACTATCGTATGAGTCTAGTGAACTTAATTAATGCTTACTTCTATTACTATAGTTAGCACACACCTCTTAAGATACTATTAATTACCACTTAGTGTGTGATTAGGATTAATTAATGCAATTTGTTGCTTTTAATGAATACCCAACATGAACACGCAATGCAACCTCACTTCAAGTAACTATCTTGACACAAACATGCAAGATAATAAATCAATAATGAAATCACAAGGAAACACACACACACATTCATATATTGAAGGGCTAAATTCTAAAATATAATAACCAATCCACATCACAAATGTTCAATTCACAAATATATACAAATAGTACCTTTAGTCTCGACAATGTAAAATGATAAACCTACAACAAGGGAATCAAAATACAAAGCTAACCATAGATTGCACTAAATGAACTTATGCCCTAGCCTCCATCTTCAAGAGTTGGAAGCCCTACCCACACATAATTTCAAGGACAATTCTAATAAGCACACACCTTTTGGCCATAGCAGTTAGAAATAAAGGGAAAGCAAAGGAAGTATGCGGAATGGTGATGAGGGTAGCAAATGGAGTGAAGAGTGAAACTGAAAGGAGATGAAAATGGAGATGCAATAAAGGTAGTTAGCGAGAATCAATGGGTGCTAAGTATTTAGGGTTAGAGTCGGGGTTTTGGGTCAGTTTAGGGTTATAGGATCCAAATCTAGTGCATTCTAGTTGCAAAATGACCTGCTATAGAATTTGTACATTTGCACCAAAGGTCTTGTAACCTAATGGTATGGAAGCTCTCCTATAAGTGAGAAGTTGTAGGTTTGATCTCATCTACAACTAAGGCTGTTAGCACCTACCCTCGTAACTTAAAAATAAAACAAAAGAAAAGAAATCGTACATTTGCTAGGGTGTTAATTTTCTGCCCAAAACACAGAGTTGCACTTAGGTCCTTCTCTTTCATTTTCGTAATTTTGGGTTCTTTTTTTTCATTAATATTTCTGCATTCACCAAGGGTGTCCTATAATGAAATTCAATAATATGTAGTGATTGAACCAAATTTTTATATGTTTTTTCATGATTAATTTGGGTTTTTAATGCATTTTCTAGAACATTATTGAATGATTAAGTACTAATTTTAGTTAGGGACATTTTTATTGAATTAAATATAATTAGGGATAGAATGGTCATAATTTCTTAATTATTTATAGAAATGAATTCTTAGACTTTTGATGCCACCTTATACTTAATCTTACATTGTAGGTGTTTAAAAAGAAAAGTGAAGAATATGGAAAATGTCAATCGGGGTCAGAATTAATTTTTTTAGGATTTGAGAAAATTACAAAAAAGGCCCCAAAAGTTATTGTAAGTTGTAAATTTGTGGAAAAAGGATTAGAGAAAATTACAAAAAAAGACCTAGAAGTTTTGAAAATTACAGTGAGCCTCGTAAATATTTCAATAATTTTCAAGTTAGTCCCTCCATGAACTTTTGAAGCTTTTTATTTTAGTCCCTGCTAGGTCAGATTACAAAAAACATTTTTTTCCTTATTCCATTCGACCTAGAACCCTCTAACCTTTACTCCTTCCATCGTCCCCTTCTTCTGTCTTCTTCGTTGTTGGTGAGCTCCTCCTCTATTGTTTACTAAGCTCGACTGTCATGATTAAGAGAACATAGACACGAGCTTCTCCTTCTTTGTTTTGACAAATAAAGTATCATGAGTAACCATACTCGAGTTTCAGAGAGTTTTAGAGCCTCCAGCACTTCTATCCATACTGAAGCTTGAGTTTTTGATAGAGCCGAGAAAACGGGCCGAACCGCTTGGGCCGGCCTATTTAGGCCTTGAATTTGCAAGAATCGGGTTTAATATTTTTGCCTCAAAAGTGAAAGCGGGCCTAAAAGGGCTAGCCCTGTAGGGCCTAAAAAGGCCGACCCTTTTAGGCCCGTATATATTTTTATTTTTAAAATTATTTATATAATAATATTATTATTGATTTTTTATACTTTATTAATGATGTTGCAAATATTTAGTTGTTATTATCTTTTTTAGAATTAAGTTTTATAAGAATATCTTGTATTAAGAATTCTAAAAATTAAAACCTTATAAAAGATATTTCTTATTTCATAAGTATTCTTACAAATTTTATATTTTTTTGACTTTTTTTCCTAGTGATTGTTTTGTTTATATCTTGTGTTGTTTATTTTATTGACTGCTTACATTTTTTAAGACATATTTATAAGAAATATTTTTAATTTTGTTAAGTCTTCTCATTAATTATTTGTAATTGTGATATGTGGACAATAGTTTACATTTGATTATGACTTAAAGACTATGTTTGTTTGTTGCATAATGCCTACATTTACACCCTAATTTTAGCAACATTTATGTGTTAAATTAGGACTTTTTCATTGTCATAATTTTTAAAAAAAACTGAAAAAAATAAAATTTGATAACATAGGTTTGGCCCTGTCCCTTATACTCACGGGTCGGGTTTCAAAAAATGGTTGTTTTTCTTTGATGAAGGGCCGGCCTTGTAGGGCCTGATTGGCCCTTTTTACCGGCTCTAGTTTTCGATGAGGAAGAGAGAAAGAAAGGGGGTGGGAGAGAATCAACGGTGATGGTGTTGAAGGAGAGACCATCTCCAACCATCACCAGACCAAAGAGCTTCAATCGGAGCTTCCATTATCACCTTCGTTGTCTCTATTCGTCCTCACCACCACATTCATCTTCAGCTTCTCTCTCTAGATCTATAATTCCAAATTTCTGGTAAGTCTTTGTAGCTTTTGGCGGGTTGTTGTGGTTTCCAGCGAGCTTTCCCAGATTTCAGCGAGCTTCTTTAATTTCAGTTTCATAACCTTTCCACTCTTATTTGATGGATTGTTTTGTTTTTGAAGAAGCCTTGACCACTATTAAGCTAATAAGTAGCTAAATCTCTTGAGTTTTGGTGGTAAAGAATGTGGTTAGAGGTTCAATGTGCTACAAATGGGAGTTTATTAGTTTTCCATTAGCTTTTTATCATGTATTTGAATCTGTTGATGATGATTTTATGTTGATACAGGAGTAGAAGACTTAAAAGATTGGTTATTTGTCTATGATGGATTGCTCTTGTATTGAATGGTGTTGTTGATGCACTTGGATTTTGTTTTGAACTTATTTTATTATGTTTTAATCAGATTATGCATTGTATGTGATTACTATGGCATGTAGTTGAGTTAATTCATATTGAGTGTTGCAATTATACTCTTATTTAAGAGGAATAAAATGCTTTAAAATGATTTTTAAATAGACATCAAGTGGTTTTTAACAATTTATTTAAGAGATGACTATGAATGTGATTGTAAGATTAGTCGTTAATTAGATAAATTGGACTCAATGCGATTACTCGTTTTTCAATTTTAATTAATGAAAAATCAACTCCCAAATTATTTTTAAGAAGCTAGGAAAGCCACCAACTTTGCTACCAAGACTTATTTCATCATATAATCCCTTTTCAATTCAAACATTTCTTCATTATTCTCCAAAAACACCAAAAATATTAGAAATAGCTTTATTTTCATGAATTTTAATTTAGAGAAAACCAATTTCTAAACCCCCTTTTTCTAATCATGTTTTTAGCACTTAGTTTAACTTATGGAATTCAAAATAAAAGGCTCCTTGATAAGAGAGATCCCGAGTTGTTTGCACCATATTCTATTTTAATTAGTGGTAAAATTTGTGATTTGACCCCGAGGCGGCTAAGGTTGCGTCAAATCATATAGCATAAATTATCCTAGAAGTTAATTAGTTATAAAGGCTAAGATTTAAATTTACCCTAAATTTTTTTGTTGAGGAGCAATGCTATCTTAGAAGTTTTTTTTTTTGGTTTAATGTTGCCTCGAAAGTGTTAAAATGGACCAATGTTGCTCCTATTGGTAAAAAGTTAATGGTCAACGTTAGCTTTTTAACTGTATGAGGAAATATTGCTACGTTTTGAAACTTTAAAAGTGACATTGAACCTAAAAAAACTTATTGGGCAATATTGATCCTTGGCGAAAAGTTCAAGGACAAATTTGCACATTAACCCTAATTATAATTTATCACCGAGTACAATAATCTCCCCCCTCTTTAAGCTTATTTTTATGGAAGCAATTATAATTCTAAACAATCACAATTCCATGCATTTAAACCCAGTATTTGTGATAAGAATCCCAACACTACTACTAAATCGCTTATATTTGACGGTTATTATCAGCCATAAATTACAGTTCCAAACTATCATATATGCGAACACTATATACACTCAACGCAAGATATATAATGATTCCAAATTGTAATATATTAAAGGCATATATAACGGCTATTTATTAGTAACCGTAATGTATTGGCTTTATTTTTTTCTTATATACAGTTATTTTTTATTTTTTATTTTTATTTAGTTTTATTGTTAATATTTATTATATAAAAAAAGTATAATCATTGAAATAATAAGATAATAATGTTAAATAAAAAATTTACTTATAGTATTCAAAATTCCATACATTATAGATAAATATCATATAATTTAAAAGAAATTAATCACTTAAACACTCTAGAACATTATCTTATAATTTTTTGAATTATAAAGAAAATCTATTAAAAATGATTCTACTATGTTTTTCAATGCCTTTGTTGTAGATTGTCAATCACATATCAATACTCAAGAGTTCCAACAAATGGATAGTATAAATATGAAAATTAGAACACACACACATGTATGTATGTATGTATGTATGTATGTATGTATGTATGTATGTATGTATGTATGTATGTATGTATGTATGTATATAGTAAAAATTGGAAAATATTAAAACTTAGCAAATCTCATATCTCATTTCAACATGCCTGTTAAAGTTTGGAAACGTGAGAAGGTGAACATTCAAGTAGATTATGATTCAAGATACTGCTAAGAGAAAAATTATATTGATTTCAGTCTATATAATCTAGTGCAATCATAATTATTTTCACTGTAACAAAAAAATAATAAAAAATTTGGCATTTTACCTCATTGTTATTTCATACTCTATATTTTTCTCCACTGTTTTTTCTCTATTTTTATTTTCAAACTAACAGCCATCATCAGAAATTAGAGATCAATTTTTGTCTGTGATGATTCTTCTTCCTAAATAATCTGGTGACCATGAACATCTACTAATGAGTTCTTGTTATATAAAAAATAAAATGAAACGAAGAAAATTAATTGAAAAAAATGAAAGCTTGCCCGAGGAAAAAGTGAAGATCCATGTTAGTGGTGGAGGATGGAATCTGCAGCGGCAAAGCAAAACCCATGGAAAGAAAAGTATGAGACCCACTAGGTAGAGCCGGGAAATCAGGCCGAGCCTGTCAAGCCGGCCCTTTTAAGCCCTTTTAAATCACAGGCCGGGCTTGAAAAGTGGAGCTTCAAAAGGAAGTCGGGCCTAAAAGGGCTAGCCCTGGAGGGCCGAGGGCTGGCCCGTTAGGCCCTTTAGCTTTGTTTTTTGTTTGAATTTTACTACCCTTCATACTCATGCCCTTGCTGACTCCTCCTTAAGAACCTTAAAAATTGCTAAATTTACATATGATGGTAATTTACTAATTCTTGATATTTTTACCTCTTAAACAGAGTCTACTACTTAAGGTGAAGTACAATCAAAATTTCTTGAAATTGATGATAGCAGCGAAGAAGATGAAATGATAGTTTTCATAATCATGTTGCTTAGAGTGTTTAGCTTTTTGCCTTCTTATGCTTTGTATGAGACTATGAATTACTTGTACACAATATTTTTTACCTTTGATTATGAATTAATAACTGTATTTATTTTATTACATGATGTGTGTAGACGTATAGTTAAATTTTGTGAAAATGACTTCTGGCACTGCGGGCCGGCCCTGGCCTTGATGCTTTCGGGCCAGGCTTTAAAAAACAGCAATTTTTCTTTCCCCAGGCCCTATAGGGCCGGCCCTGGCCCGTCAAGAGCCGGCCCTGATTCCCAGCTCTACCACTAGGGAAGCTCAAAAACATTTAAAAAATGAGTTAGAAGAGTTATGTCAAATAAATTTTTTTTTTCAGAATTTCGCCTTGTTAGATGAAAGAATATTTAACGTTTTTTTGTGAAGAATCCTAATATATTGTCTATAATATTAATTAATATATCAATAAATAATATATTAATATATTGTTAGATTACTTAACGGTTCTTTGTGAAAAATCATAATATGTTGTCCAATAATTTTTTATTTTACAGGATACTCAATGATTCTTTATAAAGAACCGTAATATATTGTTAAATAATTTTTTTTAAATCCCCACATTTTTATATTTAATACTTAGCAATTTTTTGTGAAGAACCATAATATATTGTCAAATAAATTTTTTATAAAATTCCGCCTCTTTATATTTGACATTTTTTCAGAATCTCGCTATATATAGTAGTTATCAGTTTTAACCGTTAAGTAATCTTAAAGAATATATAACGGTTTTTTCTGAAAAACTATCAAGTATTTTGTGAAATAATTTGTTTTTAGAATCCCTCCTTCTTATATATGATAATTTTCATTAATAATTGTTAAGTATTCTTAAAGAATACATGACGGTTTCAAGTATTGTCAAATAATTTTTTTTTCAAAATCCCTCCTTTCTCACCTGCTTAAAATATTAATAGATATTATATATTAGACTAATATTTTAACATATTATATTTATCTTAAAAGTATAAATATTAGATATTATTAGATATAATTATATATTAACATATTTCATTTATCTTAAAAGTATAAGTCTAATATAATATCTAATAAAATCTTAAATTTATAATTATACTTTGCAGTTAATTATTATGAAAATTATTTATTTGTTTTTAATTTACTGATATAATATTAGAAGATGAATTGTTTGTAAGTGTTATATGATTATTATTATTTTTTGGTAAAAACCGTCATATTTATCACAAATAAATGACGGTTATTAACTACAACCGTTATTTTTATATTTTCATGAATTCCCTTTTCAATACACGACAGGACGCATATTTAACTATTATGTTTTAGTTATATATATTCTTGTGCGACCTATAGCTCGACGACACACATGACATTTATTTATTATAACTGTTATTTATTAACCGTTATAATACAAATTTGACACACAAAAGTACAAAACACCACATAAAATTAGGATTTATCAAGCTCCTACATAAAAACTTTGAAGACAAATTTTAATCTAAACCATTGCTTTTATTTATATAAGACTGAAATTTAAGACCTTAATTAAAAGGCGTTGAGTTCCTTACCTTCAATTCATATATATATGTGTGTGTGGTTGGCAAAAAGAATTCAATCATATATGAACATTGAATATCATTTTCATTTAAACTTGAGTGAAGGAAATTGTGAAGATTTGATCACAAATCACATTATTTTTTTTTTGAAATTTTATTAATTAATTTTCAATAAATATAATAACATCAATTAATTAAAATTCATACAAACTCATTTCACCCAAAAATATGAAATCATTTTTTGTTATTTATTACATGATGTAAGGAGAAACTCTTCACATCCATTAGATAGAGAAATAGGGAATGAGTGTCTGAAATAATGAATTGGGATATCTCATTATTTATTTTGTTTATTTTTCCTGAGAGTGATATATATATATATCAATTAATGTTGATTGAGAAATTAATTTGGAAGGATGCTATAGTAGAGAATTTTTTTTTTTTTTTGGGACCAGCAATGGACAAATATTCAAATGACGATAAGGGATAACAATTAATAGGATTTAATTAAATTTACAGCTTTTGACTAAATACCTCTCAATGACATGAATTTCCAGGCACTTTGTGGTGCACAAAGATTCTAATTTATTATGCATTGTCTGGCAACCAACATACTTGTGGAAATAAATTAAAGAAGCCATATTCTATTCCTACTAAAATATCTACTAATTATTACATGTATATCTAATTCCTTTGTGTTGATATATCATATATCATTTCAGATTGAAAAAAAAAAACAATTTGCAAGTGCATATAATTTATCTCTTTTGTTTCATTTCACAATTCATCACATTATTTTAACACCTTGTATTTTTATAAAATCTATAAATTAAAATTAATGGATTAAACACTAAGGACCTAACTCAAATAAAATAAATAATGGGGGACCTTAACTGCTTAAATATCTTAATTATCAAGCCCAAAATGAAGCTTCATATGAACATATTCAATTAAAAAAATAAATTTAAATCACATGCTTTTGTTTAATCCAACCAAAACAATAAATCCACGGCATTGTGTTCCCAGTACAGCATATCAAAACTTGGATTTCATTGGTCCTTGATTTTTTTTTAAAGGGAAAAAAGCAAAGAAAGAAAAAAAGCAGGTCGGTGATAAAATGTAAGGATCAATACGTTATGCAATATATAAGAATGAAAACCAAATATACATTTTGTTGTAAAATAATTTTTGTCATCCTAGGTTCCGTATTAGAAAAATATATTGTTATATTTAAATGACTAATCTATCTACAAAATACAACTACCCTATATATGATATAAAATTTATAGAAATTCATAATATATCCTTTATTTTTAAATAGTGTATCTTATCTGTGACTCTCTATAAGTGTGGTGCTTACAGTTTATTTAAATAATATTCTTTTAATTTGATAATTTTTATCCCATATATACATAGCATGTTATCTTAAAGGAAAAATTTTCTCCTTACAAATATATCAAAATTTATTTTAAAATTGTGTGCCTTTTCTTTTAGAATTGAAAAATGGGTTACACTAAAGTATTTTATCATAAAATAATTAAAATTATATTTAGTTTTAATTAAATTATTCTTATATGGATCATTAGTCATGTAGTATAATATTTTTTTAATATATGTTTATCAATAGAATGCTTGACATTTTTTTCTAATTTAGAATAGATTATTTTTTATTTTAAACATAAAATAGGGACCTCTAAATGAAAATTTTTAAAATGGATATCATTCTTGGTAGTTTGTCCGTCATTTTTAATTTTTTGAAAACTTGTTTGTGATCTTATGGCACAAAAAAGAAGTCGTATAGTTAAATTTTTAGTCAGGAAGAAAAAGTATTATTTTTGGTCCTTAATATAAGACTTATTTAATTAATTAAATTAAATTAAAATAGTTAGTTAAGTTGGTTAATTGTTATAGATATAACATTTTTTAAAAATACATGTATTTAATATGGTATTTGGCTTTAACTATTGTTGCAAAAGAGAAACCTACCACCTTTTTGAGAGAGTATCAATAAAGGTAGTCCAGGGGAAATGATAAAGTATAAATTTACATAACCCAAATTGAAGGAAAAATATGAATAGATAGAGAAAAGAAATGCATACCGGGTTTGGTCGAATCCAGGTAGTAAAAGCTCACGTAGGTATTAGACTGCTAGAGCTTAATTGATATTGGCACAGTAGTGCACCAGAACAAGCAAGATGGTATGAGAGAAGAGAGATCGCCAGATGGTTCAATGGTAGTGATAGATTATAACTGAGGGAGAAACATACTATTTATAGTGGTTTAGGGTGGCCACTAATTAGGAAGTTAAGTGCACTCCTTCTTGCCTTCTAAATTAGTAATCAGAAAAATTAATTCTCAATTAATTTCCTAAATTATGATGATTTGTTTCTTAATTAACAATCTCATAATCAATACTAACTTATTTCCCAATTCATAATTAAAACCGATTTATTTCTTATTTGATAAGACTACTTGTATCATAATCAAATAGTCCAGCATATCAAGGGTTGACTTAGACCCAAAATCCAACATCTCTCACTCGTACTTGATAGACTTCCCATCGTGTGACTATTACTCCTTCTTGTTTCATACTTGGTGTCCATCATGACCACTTGGGCACAATATCTTCAAAACTTTAATGCTTGTGATACTAAAAACCCCTCATATCAGATCAACATCCAAGGACACCCTTTTGTGAACATATAAATTGTTGCCTCGTATGCCCTAGGTCTGTCCATACACTTAACTTGTGGCATATCTAATCCCTCTCAAGTCAGAATTCCCTTTTGTTTTGTTTTTTGACTCATATTGCCTACCATGCGTATGGTATCCACACTAACTGGTTTTTTCTATAACCTGTAAGGGACATGTCATAGATGCTACCACAATAGTGTACTTCAGGAAAACCTTCCTTTTTAACTAAAACATCAATCCATCTTGACTTGGTCGCTTTCCTAACTTTCACTCATCCCATTATATCGTGTGTGATCATAAAGTTTCAGCTAAAGTAGCTGGCCCCAAACCAAGCTTTAATGATGCTGCCTAAGTCCTGAGGGCACCGTGGAAGGATCTTTCCATTCTAGGACTCGTACTACAATAAATCAGGGATCTTTCACCTACGTCCTATGTTGTAGTCATTCTCTCAAGCACACGAAGTATGCATTGCATGCTACGGTTGTTGTCTAGTGATGTACGTAAATTTTCTTTCTTTGTCTTTAACTGTATAGGCATTAGTTCCAAAAATACTCAACTTTTGAACCAGAACTTCCCTTTACAATCATTCATTTGTGTGATATCATTTGTAAAAGAAAGTCATTTGCCTAGCTACAGGTCTGATAATACTTCCATGTATTCATGCTTTGATCTATCTTGTATATAATGTATACGTATGTGGATCTTATCTCAATTCAGCTGAGGCGACTCAAGAGCAAAGATTCTCCTTATCCATTTTATGATGATCATTTGCTCATCTTACCCTCCTAGGCCTATGTGAATCATGGGAAGACGGTTGTTCGTTTAAGTGAATCCACCTTTCTGACTTGTACGACATACATAATTGCATATCTTATGCCTATGCACACATTTATACTAATATATTCACAATATATTTGAAAACTGAAAAATGCATCATTTTATTTGCTTGAAAATAACGTTCAATTCATTACATTCTATGCATACCCAAAGCATTTACATGCTTGACAAAAAGGTTTCTAGTAATGTGCTTTGTAAGGGGATCGACTAACATCTTATAAGTGTAAAGGTATTGAACAATCACTTCCTTCTTAGTAATCATGTCTCTTACAAAATGATATTTAATAAATATGTGCTTTGTCCTAATATGATCCTTGGGGGTCCTTAGCATAGGCTATTACGGCTTGACTATCGCAATGTATCAGAATAGGACCCTCCTTTTTGCCTTTGATTCCTAGTCGTTCTAGAAATCTCTTAAGCCATACAACTTCTTGAACAACAGCAGAACAAGCTATGTACTCCAATTCCATAAATGACAAAGACACACATGTTTGTTTCTTGCTGCTCCAGAAAATTGCTCTGTTGTTTAGTAGGTACGCTTACCCTAAGGTTGATGTTATTCATCTAGATCTCCCACCCAGTCAGCGTCAGAGTATCCTACAAGATGCATGCCTTGGAAACATAGCTCGTAATCCATGGTTCCCTTTAGGTACCTTATAATTCTCTTCACAGCTACCCAATGCTTGACTTTTGGGTTGGATTGAAAATGGCTCACAAGTCTGACTATGAAGCATATGTTTGGTCTAATGCATAGCATAGCATACATCAAGCTTCCAACTTCACTCGAGTATGGTACTCTTTTCATGCACTTTATTTCGGATTCTTCCACAAGACAGATGTTTGTGCTGATGTAGTGTCCTTTAACAACAAGGTTGTTCATAGGCTTGCGGTCTCTCATATTGAACCGTTCTAAGATCTTTGCTATATATGTCTTTTGGGACAAGGATATCAATATTTTTGAATGGTCGTTCTTTATCTTGACTCCTAAGATATACTCTACTTTGCCCATGTCTTTCATTTCAAAGTTCAAGGACAACCAATCCTTAATCATTTTAACTACCTTAAGGCTTGTTCCAGCTAGAAGTATATAATCTACATAGAGAGACAATATCACAAAATCATCTCCAAACCACTTTATGTAGACACAATTGTCTTCTTCCATCATTTCGAAGTTGAATGAGGTTATTGCTTCTTGAAACGTTAGATACCACTATCTAGATGATTGTTTTAGTCTATAGGTGGACCTTAGGAATTTGCAAACCTTTTGTTCACTTTATTTTTCTATGAAGCCCTCAAGTTGCACCATATATATTTCTTCATCTATTTTTCCATTAAGGAATGTGGTTTTTACATTCATTTGATGTAACTTTAAATCCATACTTGCCACTATGGCGAGTATGAGTCTAATTGAGTTAAAACTCACCACTGGTGAAAATGTGTATTCATAGTATATTCCTTCTCACTGGGTATACCCCTTAGCCATCAAGCGTGCTTTGGGTTTGTCAATTGATCCATGTGCCTTTCATTTGTGTTTGAGAACCCATTTGTCCCAATTGCCTTTCGGCCTGGTGGCAGGTCAACCAATTCCCAAAGTTGGTTAGCCTTCATGGAATTCTTCTCCTCTTCTAAGGCTTTTTGCCATTTTTCCTCAGCAGATCTAGTCAGCACTTCTTTAATGCTTGTTGGATCTTCCTCATTATCTTTTGGATTGACAATGAGTACTTCCCCTTCAATAGAGAAGCGTCTTCTAGGAATTTTATCCCTTTGGCTTCTCCAAGGTGGGATCTCTTCAGGGTTCTCTTCCAACGATTGAGTGAGGTTTTCACATTGTGAAAATAACTCAACTCTCCCACTCGGGTCAGTGATCTGAGGAGTACTTACAAGTTCCTCACTCTCATATAGAGTTTCATTTTGATTAAGACTTCCTTTGCTAGGAAAATTTGCCTCTAAGAATATTGCGTCCCTTGATTCTACCTCAGTAATTGAGACGTCCTCATTTTCATAAATAAAGACATATCATTTTGATTGCTCAAAATATCTTATAAAGATGCATTTCCTGCATCTAGGTCTCAACTTTCCATGTTTGTGAGATGAGTTGTATATGTAGGCTGCTGACCCTATGGTTATAAGATACTTAGATTTGACTTGCGTCTTGTCTACAGCTTATAAGGCGTAGAAGTGACTGATTTGGAAGGCACTCAGTTAAGTATGAATGTCGCAATCAACAATGCGTCACCCCAATATGAAATTGGTAGTTCTTCTTGTGACATCATTAACCTAATTATATTGAGAAGGGTTCTATTCCTTCTCTTGGCTACCCCATTCTGTTAAGGAGTTATATGGATTTTAGTTGTCTAGCAATTCCCTTTTTATCACATAGCGTTTTGAACTATTTTAAGAGATACTCTTGACCCCTATCAATTCTCAAGGCTTTGACCTTACAGTTTAGTTGATTTTCGACCAAATTAAGGTACTTCTTGAAGGATTATAAAGTTTCAGACTTGTAAGAGATCAATTATACATGCTCATATTATGAAAAATCACCGATAAATGCAATGAAGTACCATGCTCCATGTCGTGCCCTCACACTTACAGGTCTGCAGACATCTGAGTGTACTAGTTTAAGAGGATATTCCACTCTAGTTGCTTTTTTGAAGGGTTTCCTTGTACTTTTTTCAGTAAGGCAATGCTTACATAGAGACATTTCTTTTTTGACATTTCTCCTAGCAATCATTCATTTTCTAGTTTGGTCATACATTCTTGGCTAATGTGTCCTAATATGGTGTGCCATGTGTCGTAATTAATATTGGATGAAATTGCATAGCAATAACTAGAATCAAAATCATAATTAATTAAAATAAAGAAACCATCCTAAATACAACCAAATCTAAAAGAAATCGGTCCCATTTGAAATGTCAACAAATTGATCATGAAAGTTAATATTAAAACTAAAATCTACTAAAGAAATAACAAACACAAGGTTTTTTGGATCTCTGGAATGTAGAAGGCATCTTGCAAAATTAGGGTTTGATTGCCTTACAAAGTCAGTTTACATGTGTCGACACCTTTGACTTATACCATCACATTGTTCCCAATGTAAAGCCATCTGCTTCTAGTTGATAGCCTGCAAAACTTAGTAAAGTTCCCATGATCTTTACTCACATAGTCTGTAGCCCCTGAGTCTACAACCCACACAGGATTAGCCTTAGCTATAGAGGCAGTACTAGAAACAAAAGAAAAATGAGAAGAGTTATTACATAGCATCATGTTCTTCTCAGGGCAATCCTTGGCAAAATGACCTTTCTTTTCGCAAGAGTAGTACTTGACCTTTGAAAGGTCTCGCTTCTTTGCAGGTTTCTTGTTCTTCTTGAAGGTATTCTTATACTTATGTGCCCCTAAGTTCCCCTTCTTCTTGTGGCGTCCTTTGCCTTTATAAGGCCTCCGCTTATGGGATGAACCCTATTTTCCTTTAATTAAAAGTGCTTGACTGTTGGTATTTGCACCATCCATACAGTCATCCTCCAGTTGGATGTGACGAGCAACGTCAACAAAAGTCTTGATAGTATTGTTGTGAGTTATGGTATGTTTCATATTATCCTAGCTTACGAGGAGTGACCTCACAACAACTTGCACTTGTTGTGCTTTAGGAAGGGTTCTTCCTACCTCGATAAGTTCCCTTATCATTTTTTTAAGTTTCCTCAAATGCTGCTTGATAGTAGTGTTTGGACCCAACTTATAATTGTCAAGCTTGATTGTAATCCTCCTGAATCTCGCTTCAAAAGTGCCGTCAAACTCCTCTTTCAATGTTGTTCACATGACAGAGGCCGTAACATATCCTTCAAATTGACATATCACATCGTCGATCATAGTTGCAAGAATTGTTATCTGAGAAATGATATCTTTTTTTTCAATTTGCAAAAGCTTCTTGGTCCCTTCGTAATGCATGAGCATCGGGCTGCTGAAGCATAGTCGTCAAGATGTCCATGACATCTTATTCTTCCAAGACATATGAGATTTTATGGTGCCACATGCCAAAGTTCTCACTATTCATCTTATCTCCTCTAATGAGATCATCAATAAAAGTCTTGCTCATCATCTGAGCCATTTTTTTGTCACATAGACAACATACATTTTTCATTAGGTATGCAATTATACTAGAGATACATTCTCTTATTTAAGTAAGAAAAGAGACTGATAAGATGAGGGCTTGCTAGCTTTATGTTTAGGAATCAACTTGGTTGACCCCCTTCCAACTCATTCTAGCTTACCGCTCATGTCTTAATTTCCATTCTTATTCAAACACATCCCCAAAAATTGATTTTTCAAGAAAAAAAATACAATTTCAAAAAAGTCCTACTCAAACAAAACATCATAAGCAAGAAGAACAAATAACTTAAAGATAATTTATTCATTAATCAATATTCCATAAAAGGTTTATATGAATTGCAGTGAAAAGAAAATTCAGAATTAAGCAAATTGCATCATGGATAAGCAAGTTTTAATAACGAGGTATATCAATATCAAAATCTTTAATACATCTCCTAGCCCTGGCTCTATGAGCTCCTACATCAATTCTATTTAAGCCTCTTTTGAAAAATGTCTTTCAAAAAATTCAGGCCATGAAGATGACCCCTTTTAATCACTTGCTCTCGGTATTCCACCATAGCTTTTGCATAAAATTTTGCATCACTTGCATTGGTGACTTGTTCACCATATCCACAGATGATTACATAGACACTCTTGATCTGAACATAACTATCAACATCTCTCTCAGCAAGTAATTTGATAAGAAGACTAGTCCTTGGTCTATCGAGCTCTTCCTCTTCAAATCATTATATATAAATTTCGCTTTCTCTACTTGCTTCACCTCATCAGTTGTGTTGGAATCTTATAGTGATAAAGGGGGTATTTCTTGTTGGTGCTACCAACTACATGATCATTTGAGGTCTTGCCTCCTTTTCATTATCTGAGGCAGGGGAATACTCAGGGAGGATCACATCATTTAAGAAATGTATTTTTTTCCAAATATAAGAATAAATGATTAATTCTTGAAACAATAGATGAATGAGAAAAAGAAATAAGATATAATCTGCCAAAATAAAGAGAATAAATGTTTAACTCTGAACCAATTTGTGATAATTAATTTAAAGACATGTAATTAATTAGAGTAAAAATAAAAAAGAGAATTAAATTTTTAGATAATTTCAAAGTGTAACTTATAAAATTACCTGCCATATTCTCAAAATTGTAACTTATATAGAATTGGAGGGAGTAATATATTTAACTTGGTCTACTTAATTGAAGATAAATTTATTTTAAAATCTTTCATATAAGTGAGGTAATAAATTTTCTTGTATGTCTCTTTTTTCTTCTTTGTTTAATCTTTTGTTATGATAAAGCCAATAATAATTGACTTTGTTAAGGGGGGGGGGAGAGAGTTGAATTTTTTTATTGAGAACAAATTGTCAACCGTCTAAAATTTTATATTACTAAACTAGTTACTTAAAATGAAAATTTTAGAATGTTGACCACGGAAGGTTTCATTATTAATTAATTAAAATTAGCATATACTTAGGCGCACAATTGGGCTTTAATCCAAAAACAAAGTTATCGAACAACTTGAAAATAAAATACTCATGAAATCCCGACATAAGTCATTAAATCAAGGGATCAACGCGTAAGACGAACTTAAAGTAATGTGAACTCCGTGATTTTCAATACCATCTCTTTATATTTACACACACACACATACACATTAGCATATATATATATATATATATATATATATATATATATATATATATATTATAATAACATGTAAATTTAATAGCATTTCTAAACAGTTATATTATTTACAATTATGAATCATACGGCTTACTTATATTATATAAATGAAAACATATGTGCTATAAATATAAATCACCATTATGTTGTTGGCAAAAACAAAAACAAAAAAAATCAGCGTTATTGTTAATATTATTGAAGTCAGATTTGCAAATAAAAATAAAGTGATTAACAATTTAACACAAAGTTAAAATGTAATATTTAGGTCCCGCCAGTAATACAAATGATTTCCTCTTAAGTAACTGAAAACAAAGGTGGGCTCCTTTGGATAGGTGCAAGAGTTGAAATTCAAACCTATAACTACTTGCTTTACGTGGTGAAAATTTCCATGTCAAATTGAGTTGGTATGAACAACACACACACACCCTGCAAACGGTACGGATTAAGTATTCATTTAGTATAAAGAACATTTGGTTCCAAAACAAACAGAATTCTTGCCAACTTTTTTGGCCAACTTGAGTTGATATATATGTAACATTTACAATAACAATAAAAGCCTTTTTCTACTAAGTGGTGTTGACTACATGGATCACACGACGTTATTGTATTCTATCAGAAATTATATTTTTAAATAGAATATTAACCAAAAGATCATACTCTATAACATCATTGAGTGTCATTTTGATCTTTTTCTACCTCTTTTTGGTGGATTTCATATTGCTTGATCGACTTTGCTCACCGGCACACCCAATTCTTTAAACGTGTCCAAATCACTTTAAATGATTTTCTACCATTTTTTCCTCAATAAAAGTCATTCCAACTTATTCGCGTACATAATCATTACAAATATTATCTTTTCTTGTATGACCACACATCTATCACAACACCCTATCTCGATATATGTAACATATATTAAAGAAAAAACTTATACAATTATTAGTTTAATATAATTAATGTGCTTGTTTTCAGTCAAATTGTGATATGTGAAGTTTTTTATATTATTTATTTTATAAAGAAAAATTGCTTATAAATCCCTATTTAAAAGTTTATTTGTGAAATAAGACCTGTGATCATGTAAAAGTATAAGGTCTTTGAGTATGAATAATTGTGATAGGAAAAAAAGACAAAATTGCCCTTAAAAAAACATTCCCTTTGTGCAATCTTTTCCCGTGAAACAAACATTCATCATAAAATAATTCTCCTCCTTCAGTGCTGATTTCATCATAAAGTCCTCAATAAGGTTTAGCTTGAAGAACCATGGAAGCAAATCATCATCTTCAAGCACAACATAATTCAATATAGAAATAATCAATCTCAATATTATCAAACTGATATAACCAATGAAACTATAAACAAAAAAATCATATCATTAATCTATGGAAAACCCACGATACCAAAAGCCACCGTCAAGTTAAATGCCTATTCTTTAGATATGTAAGAAGATATACAAAATAAGACACATCAAGCAAAGTCGTCGTCTTGCTTCTCCCATATAGAAGGTGATGAGGAGTGGGGAGAAGATGAAGAAGATTGAAGAGGACCCATGTCTGTGAAGGTGGAGGTGCATGCTTCAACAAGGAGCCTGATCTCAAAGTGGAGGTGGAGAAGATGGAAGAGATGAAGGTCCCTAAGTGAAGTAAATAGAGGTGATTGTCGATAGTGAAGGCGCCAACGCCGCTCCCGATGATGGGGGCAATGGCATCGATGAATGAGATGGTTGTTTGCAGTCATGCGTCTATTGTTGGTCATGAAAGTAGAAAAACCACAAACTTGAAGATGCCGAGGGTAAAAATGAATTGTGGGTCAAGAAATTGAAATCTTGAATTTTTTTATGAAAGATGAATTTCACATAAGGGAAGATGAATGCATAAAAGGAAGATGTATTGCGTGTAAGGAAAGAGAGATTGCACAAAGGAAGATGGATCACACATAGGAAGATGGATTGCATATAGGAATATCATTTGCATATAAGGGAAGATGGTTTACACGTAATTATACATCAGAAACTAATTTTGCATATATAGAAAATGGATTGCACAAAAGAGAGGATAGTTTACACTTAGGAAGAAGGATTGTATAAAAGAAAGAGTATTGCACATAAGGAAAAATCATTGCACATAAGGTGAGATCGCTTGCATTAATTAAAGATTGTTTACACATAACGTAATTTACACATCAGACTAAGTTTGCAACACAAGGGAAAATGGATTGCACAAAAGAAAGATGAATTGCATACAAAGGAAGACATATTGCATATAAAGGAAAGATATATTGCACAAAGGGAATGTTTTTATTAAGGGTAATTTTATATTTTTCTTACCATAATTATTTACATTCAAAGACCCCACACTTGTACAAGATTATAGGTCCCAATTAACACATAAATTTTCAAATAAGGATTTATAAGCAATTTTCCTTTTTATAAAAAAACCATTGTTATTAATGTTATTAATGCTTCAAGGGGTTAACAAAAATCCCATGGAAGTTTTCATCAATGGGCATAGATATGAGGAAGTTTTTGAGAGGGCAATAATATTTTAAAAGTTTAAAAAACAAGGTAGTTTTGCTTTGCACTAAAGAACGACAACGGCCAACCATTAGTTACGTTAAGGTGACATATCCACTTGGCATCAATGTAACCATTTTTTTAGGTTAAAGGATATTTTTATCTTAAAAATTTTTACAAAAGAGATGTGTATACGATAAATTTTTTGAGGGGGCAATAACATCATGAAGTCACATATTTTTTATTGATTTATTTTATATCTTAGACACCACCATCAAGCACCAACAATCATTCCATTTCCTTCTTTAAATTTACTTCTTTTCATAGTTATTTTTGAAAGTCCGGCTAGTATAATTAACAAATCTGACAGGGATAATGAATAGCTAAATGAACATCTAAATTATACTCTTGTGGTTGTTAATATAAGACATATTCATTAGATTTAGAAAGTTAGTTGAGCTTGTTAATATGACATGTATTTTTTAAAACACCTTAGTCATATTTTTTAATTCTTTCATTTCCTCTCCTACTTGATTATTATTGAAGGAATATCAACATTGGTAAATTAAAAAAATATTGATAAATATAAAAATTATGTTTTACATTTAGAACTAAAATCAACTCTCTAAATATGTCTTATATTAAAGATAGGAAAAAGTATGAAATTAAGGTGGCTATTTGATTTATTATTTTGAAAAAATGAAAAATAAAAGGGAGAATTCTAAAAAAATATCATTTAAACTTCAAAATCATAAATAAGTGATTTAACAATAAAATGATTTGTTAATTGCATTATCATTTTTATTAATCCCATTATCAAACTTGTTAACGGGATTTTGAAGTTTAAATGATATTTTTTTTGATATTCTCCCAAAATAAAACTCACAGACATGAGATAAGTATATATCCTCTGTGTGTGTGTGGTGATATATATCTGTATATATTAGGGTGTGTTTATATATATATATATATATATATATATATATATATGCAAGTTGCTTGTCATGCAAAGTACTTGATCAGATGAGTTAGAAAGGAGGGAAAAATAACTAATAAAATAAAATGATTTGCAAATCCAAAAAGATACAAAATTTCCTTTTGTTGTGTGCAAAAAGACGTATTGGGCCCAGAGCTACCAACAAATGCTTCCCCAACTGACTATTTCATCATGTTGTCCAACCTGTTCTCTCCCAAACTCATCCCCACGTATTCCCACCCTTTCATTAATTAATTATTTTATTTTGTCGCTAAAAAAATATTCCTTCTCATCCTATACATGGGATGGTCCTCCCATCCTATTTATAAACTTTAAAAATCTAACATGTGTAACTAAAAATATTAGTTAAAATTGATTAAAAATAATAAATAAGTAAAATATGTAATTCATTTCTCCAAAACATCCTTATTTATAAAGAGGGTGAGTGAGAGAAATAATAAGTAAAACTAGAGAGTAGAGAATGACACATGATATGTGGACTTGAGGAAAAAAATAAAGAAATATAGGGGAGAGAGAATTAGTTAAAAAAAGAGAGAAACATATAATTAATTAGGCATAACAACAAAAAATGCAATAAATGTTCAAACATTTTTAAAAAGACATTTATAAAAAAAGACTAAGCTCATTTAAAATATTAAAGCTATAAAAAGGACAGAAAAGATTAGTTGTTCTAGTCCTATTTATACAATATTCCTTCTTGTTTAGAAAAACCTTGCTTGTATGTTTAAAAACTTCAAACATGTAAACGGGCTATAATTATATAAATCAATATAAAATTATAATGGCTCAACGTAAATTATCCAAAATAACTCAGTGTTTTGCTAATTTGAATCAATTGAGTTCAGAAATACACCTTTAGTTGAGGCAGGAGCTCAAGGAAACAAGTGGCGGTGACTGGTGAAACGAAGAGGGCAATGTGGAATTGAGGAGACAGCGGAGCTCAAGGAAAACGGATTAGGTTATGTGAACAAGTGAACTAGAAATGACACATTGATAATATATGTTTGAAAATTGTTAAAGTTTAAAATTATAATAATAAGGGAATGCAATGGTGCAGTGGTCAAGTTCTTTTCTTTTCACCCACAGGTATAAGTTCAAACAACTACTTTCAACTCAGGTCAAAAAAAAAAAAAACAACTACTTTCTACTCAATTTTACATAGTATTATAAATTTAAAAATTATTAATCTATAACTCTTTATAGTTTTAACTAATTTTTAATTATGTCTTTCATAACATTTTTTTTAATCAAGTCGTTATAATTTCACTTATTTTTTATCAGGTCCTTATATATTTTTTCCTTTTATCAGGTATTTATAGTTTCACATGGTTTTTAATATGGTATCTATAATTTTTTTGAATTCATTATTTAATAAATTCTAATAATATTCTTCTACAAATATAAAATATATATTTATTATGTATAATATTATTAAATATTATTCTATAAATACTAAAATTATATAAATAATAATAATTATAATAATTTTATTTTAACATTACTTTTACTTTAATATTCTTCTTTATTTTATTTTAAAATTATTTTTATGAATAATTAATTATTTTTATAATTATTAATTATTAATTTAAATTTATTTTTATTAAATTATATTTTAATATTATTTATTTAAATTTTAAATTAAATTAATAAATTAAAATAAAAAACCTACAATGATCTGATTAAAAATCAAGTGAAACAATGAGAATTTGATTAAAAAAAAGTTATAAGGACTTGATTAAAAGCAAATAAAAATATAAGAAATTCATAAAGAAAAGTTATAGAAACCTAATTAAAAAATTAGTTAAAATTATAAAGTCTTATTTCGTCAACTATACTCTTATATATAAAACGATAAAGCGAGAGAAATAATAAATAAAATAAATATAATTAAAAAAAAAGGTAATAAGTACTTTGAGAAATCAAACTTATATTTTAGTACGGAGTTATTACCACATTTAAAGCTTATCCTACGGTATATGTAGAGACTAGAGGCGAGGTAATTACTCCTTTCATTTTTATTTATGAGTAATTTTTTTTATTGTATAAAATAAATTTATAATTGAAAATAATAAATGTGTCAAAAATGCTATATTGTTTTCATATATACCTCTATTTATAAACAGAGAAAGAATATATAAAAATAAAAGATATAGTAAAATATATTTTTTCAATATTTTGTTAATTTTATTCACTTAATGAGTTCTCTCTTGAATATAACTCTTGGTGTATGTGATAATTAATTATAAATAATATGCATTTAATAAGAATAAAATAAAAAAATGAATTTATATTTTTAGACATAAAGTAAAAATTGCTTATAAAAAGAATCAACTATAGGCTTGTTTGGTTTGAATTGTTTTTATGCATAAGCCGATTTATATAAATCGAGATAAACCTCCTCTATATATTTATTTCGTAGATTGTAAAGTTATCTTATAAATCATAAAAGTTACATTATATTTCATAAATCACGATTAAAAAATACTTATAAAAATTATCTAAACATACTGTATATATATAAAAAAAAAAGATAGTTAAGAGTAAGGTGGTGAAAAATGTGGGAGAACACGTGGGCGTCCGAAGCAATGAAGAGAGAGGGCCCCACATGGGGATGCCATTCCCATAACAAACACTCACGTGGGACCCACTCTTCTCCCAACCACATGGGCTCTGTGAATCCAACGGTTCAGATCTTTCACTCACAATTCCCCACATCGAATCTTCACCGTCCCTCTGAATCCTCCCACTCTGTCCCAACCTTGTCCTACATTTTCAGCGACATCTCGCTTTAAAGCTGCTCCTTTTGCAACCGACACCTTTACCTTGTCTTTGTCCACAATTTATGCCCTTTCATACCCAATATTTCCCTTCTTCATCTTTAGCCCTTTCCCTATAAAACACAATCCTCCATTTTCATTTCTTCCCACAGTTTCTTCTCAAAAGCTTCAAGCTTCTCCTTCTTCTTCAGCCTGTTCTTGTACACCATCAAGGATCCAAAAAGGTTTAGGCTTTGGTTGATTTCTCAGGTTTTTGGTTGATTCTATTCACTGGAATTTCTGGGTTTAAGTCGAAGAGATGGAGAACAAAGTGGCTTTTGAGAATGATCTGAATCTCAATGATACAGAGCTCAGATTAGGGTTGCCAGGAAGGGAAGAAAAAGAACAAAAATCCCTGGTTAGCTCCAAGAATAACAAGAGGGTTTTATCTGAAGCTTCTGAGGATTGTGGAACAAAGGGTTCAAAAGAATCAGCTCCTCCTCCAGCCAAGTAGGTTAAACTTAAAACCTTGTTTATATTGATTATATTTCTATTTTCATGTGGTGGATCTTGTGGGTCTGAAGCTGAAACTGATGATTTTTGGTTCATTCTTTGACAGGGCAAAGATTGTGGGGTGGCCACCAATCAGATCTTACAGGAAGAGCAGCTTGCAGGAGGCTGATGCTTCTGGGATTTATGTGAAAGTGAGTATGGATGGAGCTCCATACCTCAGGAAGATTGATTTGAAGGTTTACAATGGTTATCCAGAACTCCTCAAGGCTTTAGAAAACATGTTCAAGTTAACCATAGGTAAGAGAGAGAGGGGTTTGAGATTTTCACAGGACATATTTTTTTCTCTGATACAACTTGGAAATAAAATTTCTGAAGTTGAAAATGACATGGGTTGTGTTTTTTCTTTCTCCCTTCAGGTCAGTACAATGAAAGAGAGGGTTACAAAGGGTCAGAATTTGCACCTACATATGAGGACAAGGATGGTGACTGGATGCTCGTTGGAGATGTTCCATGGGAGTAAGATCTCTCCCCCCCTCTCTATTTCTATATATGTATATATATCCTTTTGTTTGTACCTACTGGCTTAACCATTGGCTGTGGCACTCAATCTTACTGATGTATTTCTTGTTTTTCTGCAGCATGTTTATGACTTCCTGCAAAAGATTGAGAATCATGAAAGGATCTGGAGCTAGAGGATTGGGTTGTGGAGTATGAGAGACAATCATAGAGGTTTTCAATGATCTGAGATCATTGATCAGTCTGTATGCAAGAGAGAGAGATTAAAGAAGTGTTTTTGGTGTAGAAGAAAAGCAGATTTCTTCAAGCCTGGGTTCTCGGAACAAAAAACTGGGAATTTTGAGTCATGCATCATGGCCATTTCTGGGGTTGGCCTGATATTATCTTTGTAAGGAGATGGTGGAAGATATATATAAAGTGCAGTTTCTTTCATGAATTTTTCTGGCTCTATTAGGGAAAAAAGAATAGATCTCTGTGGTGGTTGGATGATTTTCTTTTGTTTTCTCTGATTCTTTTCAAAAGGGGCAACTTCATTGAAATATGTTTCAATTGAAGAAAGATGGACAGAGTTTGATGTGTTCAATCATCCATGTTTGTTTTTTCCTTCTGTTGTTCTTTTGGTTATTGTATCAATACGATATTACAGTGTAATACACCAATTATTATTCCTATGTAAATTCTGATTTTTGATTTGTATCAGCATATATATTAAGCTATATATTTGTGCCATATCCAGATCTTTTCTTAATTTTCATAAATCTTTCCCATAATCCTACTTACAAGTCCAAATTGTAAGAACACTAAACAGAAAATAAAAAAAGGCCATATGCAGCATATGACCAGGCACAGTCTGAGGTTGAAGGTGGTCCATATTAGAAAACCTAGATCAGATCTCTTTTCTTCTATCTCCAGTGAAAAGAACAATTCTGATCCTGAGGTTGATGAAGCTGGTCCAACCTGGAAAACATGTTCATGTCTCTTTCTTGTCTCTAGTGAAAAACATACAAGTGATTCTATGGACATCTATATGTGTATATGTATAGTGTTTACATACAATATGCAGCTATTGGCCATGGAAGGTCTGAGGTTGAAGCTGGTCCATCCAAAAATAAACATGTTCAGGTGTCTTTCTTTAGTTTCCGGTGAAAATATTATTGTTTCTTTCTGGCCTTGTTTGGATTAAATTGGACAAGGAGTTACTTTTATTCCAACCGATTTTTTTAAACTAAAGTTAGGATAAAAATTAATTAATGTAATATAATTTATATTTAGATATGTTTTTTTAAAGATGTCACTTTTGTAAAAACTTGACATGAAAAGTCAGTTTTACTTGAATTCAAAAGCTAAGAAAATGTGATTTCAACTTTAAACTGGCTTCTAGCCAAAATGTCAATTGCATTCAAAACAATATCAAACTCGTTGTTTTATTTAACTCGAGGCTGAAGTGGTTGTTTTATTTAATTCGAGGCTGAAGTGCTTTTTATGCTTAGAATTTGGTCACCATTCCAAACAAGTCATTTATATGATTTTATCCTCAACCTTGGCCAAATAAAGAGAGAAAAGGAAAAAAAAAAAAAAAAACGTCAGACCTCTCAATGCCATTGGTTAACTTCCTCAACTTCTATTTATAGGATAGAGAGAGTTTTTTTTTTAGTTTTATTTATAAAATACCTCATTAAAGTTTTAAGGTAAATATATAATTTAACCATTTATTTATTATTTTATTAATTTTATTTTTATGTAGTATTATATATATTAAATAGTAGGATTGAAAAATTGTTGAATTTTATAGTTGAGTTATAGAGGTTTGATGTTTTCTTTAATTCGGTGAAAAATGTTGGAAGTGTCTTATAAATAGGATTAAATGAGTGTATAATATATGTTTGTACCACTCTAGTCCATATTAACATAAATCTAGTTTTACTTTGATCAACCCCCACCTCTTAGTTTGGAGGTGGAGAGTGATGAAGGAGTTTAAGCTTTTGTTTATTCTTGTAACCTTATTTAGGTTTGTATTCAATACTTATAAAAAAATATCGAATTTTATCAAATCTCATATACTAAGAAATGAAAGTTAAGTTAGGACGTGTTTGTTTGAAATAGCGATTGGAGCCTTCAAAAACATATTTTCAATTGTGATTTACAGTTTATCAAATAAGTATGTGAGAGGAGATTTATCTCGATTTACGTAAATAATCACTTTTGAGATATCTAGAAGTGATCCCAAACAAGCACTAAGTGCTTATTTAATAATGAGTATGGAAAAAGATTCTATACATTTTCTCTTCTTTACATTTTTAATAAAGGTAAAATTGGAAAACAATTATTAATGACTTTTAAAGTGGACTTACCTTTAGGGCAAATTTTTTTTTTTAACAAACTGAACTCATAATAAGGATGAGAGTGATATATCCTTTGGTCCCTTTTTAATTTTTTTTTGGAATAAAAGGGATAGGCACCATCGTTCATATATTACAAGTGGGATCGAACCCGTGACCTCCCACTTATAGAAGAGTTCTTATGCCACTGGGTTATAAAGTCATTGGCTCCTCTAGTCCTATTTATAAGCAGAGCTGGGAATCAGGGCCGGCCCTTGACGGGCCAGGGCTGGTCCTACAGGGCCCGGGGAAAAAAAAATTGCTGTTTTTCCAAGCTCGGCCCGAAAGCATCAGGGCGAGTTTCACAAAATTTAACTATACGTCTACACATCTCATGCAATAAAATAAATACAGTTATTAATTCATAATCAAAGGTAAAAAATATTGTGTACAAGTAATTCATAGTCTCATATAAAGCATAAGAAGGCAAAAAGCTAAACACTCTGAGTAAAATGATTATGAAAACTATCGTTTTCATCTTCTTCGCTACTATCATCAATTTCAAGGAATTCTGATTGTACTTCACTTTAAGTAGTAGACTCTGTTTAAGGGGTAAAAATATCAAGAATTAATAAATTACCATCATATGTAAATTTAGCAATTTTTAAGGTTCTTAGGGAGGAGTCAGCAAGGGCATGAGTAGGAAGGGTAGTAAAATTAAAACAAAAAAAAAAGCTAAAGGGCCTAACGGGCCGGCCCTATAGGGCCTTTGGCTCTCCAAGGCTGTCCCTTTTAGGCCCGACTTCCTTTTGAAGCTCCATTTTTTAAACCTGACCCATGATTTAAAAGGGCTTAAAAGAACCAGCCTGACGGGCTCAGCCTGATTTCCCGACTCTATTTATAAGGCAGAGAGAGAGAGTGTGTGCTTTTTTTTTTGGTTCTATTTATAGGGCACATCAATAATTTTTTTATATAATTATACAATTTTACCCTTTATTTGTTATTGTGTAGATTGTTATTTTTTTAGAAAGTGTGTAATCAAATAGGGGTAAAGTTGGAAAGTAGTTGACTTTTAAAATAGAGTTTATAAATTTCAAGGTTTCTCTTAATGTATGTGAAATATGTTAAATTGAACTACCTTGTAAATAAGAGTAGAGGAGATCCTTTATGTTTTGTTGAATCATATTATAGTCAGAGATGACCTATGAGAAATTTCTTGCGGTTTGTGTAAGCGTAGCTTTTTTCTTTTGAATGTGTTCACCAAACTCCACCAGGAAGTTATAAGTGATAACCACTTATTTGGGCTAATGAATTAAAAGGTCAATCAAATGTGTCCCTGAATTGGTTTGAATTGTAGACAAAGGCATTTAGATATGATGCAGTCAGTTAGGTTAGAGAAGAAAATGATACCTAACTAGCTGCTTGCCATTCTAGTAATATGACTAGGAAATTAGGAATATGCCTAAGACCTAAGACTTTTCTTCCCCTTTTGATTTGTTTCAGAAAATTACTAAAAATTACCCAATAAATGAGTAGCATACAACTTATTGTGATTTCCTACACCAAATCTTATCATTACATATTCCTTACTTATTATTGGAATTTTTTAATAATTAAATTGTTTAGAAAGGATTGCACGTTAATTCTCTTCCCCCCTTAAATTTAATTACTCTTTATTCTTAATGTATGATATAATTAATTAATTTAATTAGATTAAATAAATTAGTCAATATGACATTTTTTTAAAACATTCTAATCAACTTTCATAATTCTCTCACTCTCTCTTTATTTTTTACTTGATTATTGTTATGAGAATATTAATATGTCTAATTTGAGAAAAAATGATAAATATGTAAAGCAAATATTACATTTAGGGATAATATTAACTCCCGAATTAGGTCATACGTTGAGGACAAAAAGAGTATTATTTTTTAATATTCAAACTTTATTTTTGATTTATCAGTTAAGCAACAGGCTTTTAGAAATGAACTAGATCCTGGACCTCTTGCAAACTTGACAGTTGTATTGTTCAAGACTTTGTGAACAGTGTGGTGTTTGAAAGAGCATTTTTTATATAAATATAAAATAAATATAAATATGTATAATTTAATATTTTGATAGTGATGATTTGATGGAGATGGTGTTTGGTGAGGAATAATGAGAAACCGTGTTTTGTGAGTTTTATTAGGGCAATGGATATATATATATATATATATATATATATATATATATATATATATATATATATGATTGAATGAAGGAAAGGGAAGAAAAAATGATGGTTGGTTGGTATAATGAGAAAGAATCTTTCATCATTTTTCTCTTCTTTTCCAGGAATCTTCATTGTATTTGGATCACTGACCTGACTTGGAACAAACCCATAAACCAAGAGCCTCTATGCCAAACTCTATCCCTATAGAGGGATATATATATATATATATTCCCCTTTGGATATACAGAGAGATATTGCTTGTTCAAGATGCTAACATGATTAAGATTAATGGAGGGGGATAGTCTCTTGTAACATGATACACAAAAGTATAAATTTCTATAGATAGAGGGGCCTAATGTCTAACAATTTTTCTAATAGAAAAATATTTGTACTTATAAAAAGAAACCATGTTAGAATTAACAATAATCTTCATTTTTTCTTCTTTCCTAGGAATATATCTTCATTGTATTTAGATGACAAACTTGGCTTGGAACAAACTAAAAATTTGGATTTAGCTTCTCTTATCTACCTCCCTCTCATTTACCTTCCTTTCTCCTTCGTTACGATTGGATTATAATTTTCATGGTTTAAATTTAATATTTTATAAAAATCATGTTATAATTTTAATTAAAACATATATAGAAAATCTAAAGGGAAAAAATTTCATCTAAAGAGCTCACAACTGTATATTATTATTATAAAATAGTTTATGTAGAAGTATTATATACCCATAACCTAGTTTAATGAATTTTAAATTATGTTATCTAATAGCATCTAGAACCAAGTCTCCTCTTTTTGTCTACTGTATTAATAGATGTTTCTTGCAATTTCATGCTAATTCTTCGCATCTGACTAGCATCACATGACAAGAAGTACTCTCACTGTTATATGACTTTAACTTTCTTAGAGGCTGTTTGGAATAGCTTATGAAAATTTTATAAGTGTTTATGAATTGTAATTTACGGTCTACGAGGTAACTTTTACGGTCTACGAGGTGCTTTTACGGTCTACGAGGTGCTTTTACGGTCTACGAAGTGCTTTCACGGTCTACGAGATAAATATGTGAAAGAGATTTATCTCAATTTACGTAAATCGGGCTTATATAATAAGCCCGATTCAAAAAAACTATCACAAACACCCCCTTAGTGTTCAGACTATTTTCCTATAAACGCTTTCATCTTTCTTTTACTTCTTCACCAAGATCTCATACTGTATGCAATATATAAAACATTTCTTACATAATATCATTTTGTCTTGCATTAAAAAAGGAATTATTTATTAGTAATCCAATTAAAAAAAAGTTATTGTTAGATGAGTTTTAATTCATTTAATTTAATCCAACTTGATTATTTAAATTAATCATGTTCTTATCATAATGAGAATATATTTTTAAAAAATCAAGATGGCATTAAAAATATATATCTAGTGGCTATGATGCCATCTTGGTAAAATATTTTTTTATACAAGTAATAATAGGCTTTATTTTAATATGAGGAATTCTGTATAACTTATTTTTATACATTTTTTTCTTTTATTTATATAAATATTTGTAAATAGAATTTTCTCATACTAAAAAGATTATGAATTTATGATCCGTTGGATAAATTTTAAGGAAAGTAAGAAACACAGTTTTTATGGTAAGTGCATTGTGAAGGACAGGCATGAATAACAGTGAAATGAAACATAAAGTTAAATTAATCTATTAAATTTAAATTGACAGAGCTACCGAACAAGAAGAGAGTTTTTTTTTTTAAAGAAGAAAGAAATAAAAAGAGTTAATATCATTTTTAGTCTCTTTACGTCTATTCTTATTTTAGTTTTAGTTTTTATAGGAACAAATTTTAGTTTTTATAGGAACAAATTGTCTAAGTTTTTATTGACTTATATAATGACTATTGCTTTAAACAAAATAAAATTTGATAGACTAAACCTTGTAGTTTGAAAATTGAAGAACTAAAAAAAAAATTTAAAACTAAAAATTATGTTAATCTAAAAAAAAGGGAGAATTTTAAAAAAATATCATTTAAACTTTAAAATTTTAAATAGGTGATTTAATAATAAAATAATTTTTTAATTACATTACCATTCTTGTTAATCCCATTAACGAATTAACCAACGAGATTTTAAAGTTTAAAAAGTATTTTTTTAATATTCTCAACAAAAAAAAAAGTACCCTTTACTAAAAATTATATTAGTCCAAAGAAAAAAAAATTCTTTCACTTGTGGAAATGCCTTTCCTCTGTTTTATGTCTCTCTGTCGTTTTGCTCTCAGAATTTGTCTCCACCAACAGTACCATATGCTGTACACATTTGCTTAATTTAATTACTTCTTTTTCCTCAGATAATCTTATCGAGCAATGAGAAAATCTTCTTATTAAATATTTTACTCAAAAGTTTACATCTTAAAATACATAAATTATTAGTTAATTAGAAAGCTTGGCCTTTTGTTTTGCTTTTCTCAGTTCAAATTTCAGAAGCTGCACATAAAGGTGTGTGCACCAGTGTCAGCATGTACTTCTTTTCAGAAAAAAAGTGAACAAACAAGTTACTGTTATACCAAAGGGTCGTTATATTTAATTAATTTAATTAATAAATATTAATCGTCACTCACACGACATAACCTCGAGACATGATTCTAAAATGATAGCCCTACATGGATCAATCTAATTATCACACACACATATATATTAACAAACTAACTTGGTCCCATCCAATAAAAAGTTAATTACAGTTTGCGGAAGTTTTCTTACTATAAATAAATATATAAATTTGGAAAGATAGTTGAAGAATTTCCATTATAAAATTAAGTTTATTGTCTAAAGAAACATAAAGACCCACCTCCTTGACCACGTCCAGTTTATCTTCAACGGGTTTTCTATGTCTGTGTGCACATATCTTCCATTTTATATATAATTAAAGATAAGTTGCACCTAATTGAAGATATGTCGCACTTAATTCTTAAACAAATTTTAAATACTAAAAGTAATAAATTTTGCAGTAGGGGATTTTTTTCAGTAAATTTTCCTATAAAGGGGTTAGTATCTCCCAACAATAGTTCAAATCTCTCTACCTGAAAAAGTGCATACCTTTAAAACTTAACATTGTTTTAAATATAATTATCTTTAATAAAAAGGTATATGGGTCTTTTAAAACGAAAGAGTCCAAATTCACTGAACTGTTATAAATAAGGAGAGGAGCTGAAAGAAAAAAAGAATTAAAAAAACAAAATATAATAATTGAGGAAAACAGAGATGGTGTGGACAAAACAACGTGTGTTCTGCAAAAGAACCACATGACAACTTTCATATTCACAGACCAAAAACCATAAGACACAGACAGACATTGAAGCAGCAGACTTATGTTGGAATTGGATCTATCCCTAAGCCAAGTTCTTATCACCTTCACATCATTGCTCTTATTCCCAGTTTATTTTTTAGAAAAAAAATTTTTATACAACAAAATGGCTCATTTCAGTTTAATTTTAATTATCCAATCAACACGTTTGATGGTTCAAATTTAATATTCTTTAAAAAAAATCTTTACTTTAAATGTTGTGGACTTAGAAATTATTTTTGGGAGACTAACTCCAGTCCATAATTAAATTTTAATTATATTTAGTACTACCGAATATTATATACTACCTTTCGTCTGTAATATAAGAGTTAATTAGGTGATTTAATCCTAAATATAAGATTTCAATCAGCTTTGTCATTTTTATTTATAATTTTTTTCTAAATTTCTGAAGTGTTTTAAAAAGAAACAGAACTGTCCTAATAGTTTAAAATTAGTATTGATGGTTAAAAAAATTAACACTAATCATTAATATTTTTAACAGATAAAGCACTTCTAAGATAATATTAATCCAACAAAAACTTTTAAATACCTACAACTCATATACACATGAAAATATTTCAAACAAAGTTTGACCTTAGCCTTGAGGAAAATAAAATAACCAAAAGAGAGTAACGGTACCCATACAATTAGTCGTTGCACCGGGGGGGCATAAACTTTATTGGCATTCATTTGATACACTGTACAAAATAGCATAAATTGGCAGGCATTTGTAATGGGAAAAAAAGGACAGGCATTTGTAGCTGCTGTAAATATACTCGGGCATGTACGGTGACAGAATTAGTACTAACTGTGTGTGGCTAATATATATATATATAGCCTCTGCTTGCAATAAATAGCTAGAGGTGTGTGCTTTTATTTATGTGTGCAAAGAAATTAAAGAAAAAATTGAAGGGAGATTTGTGAGAAATTTATTTAAGAAAAGAACAATGGTTAAGTTAAATGAATTAATCTGAATAATCATTTTATCATAATAGAAGCAAGATTTTCTAAATTATCAATTTTATTCTGTGAATGAATATGATGAATTATGTAAGATTCTGAAAACCGGACGGGTCACTGAACCGGTCGGGGTACTGGGTCAATGGTTGATGGGTCAGATCGGAGTCAAACCGGAGCTAACCGATGAAAAATTGAATATTTTAAACTTATAAATATGAAATTCTAAAAAAAATTTAAAAAAACTGATTTTTTAAAAATAAAAAAAAATACTGAATCATTCCAGTCACCCCGGACAGGACCGGTTCAGCTACCGGGTTATTGGTTCCCGGGCAGGGCCGGACTGGACCGTCCGGTCCAATCTGAGTTCAGAACTCTGAAATTATGTTAGGTTTCAAGAATATATATTAAATGATGTATATGACGTTTTATGTAGGTTTAAAGTGAGTCATGTGGACTATATATATATGGGATAAATTTAGATTTTAATTTGGGATGAACAGCCTGTAGCTAGCCCAGGGTCAAGTTCGTCCTTGGCGTCACATGAACGTTTGAAAACGTTCCCGTCCAGGTCAAAACAAAAAAATTTAGATTTTAAAATTTATTGAAATTAATTGAAAAAGTTGTGTGGGTTGACAAATTGGCCTATTTAGCCCACTAACTCACACGGGTTTGGGTTGAGCCAGGAAAATCCTAATATGAAAATAGGCTAGCCGAATCCGAATTTTCCCCTCAACCAATGACCCAACTTATATATGTCAACCAATGACTTTGTGGTATAAAAACTCTTTTGCAAGTGAGAGGTCCAAGCTTGATTTGACTTGTAATCTTTGCTTGTTAGTGCTTGACCCTCTAATTCAACTTATTTAGCTTAAACTAACCCGTATTCCATTTTTTAAAGTGTTAAGTACAATTTTACTTCAGGAGTTTTTGCCTAAGAGTGGTGGGTATTCATAAGTTTTTTTGAGAAACAATGTCGTTTCAGAAATTTTAAAATAAGAGCAATATCGCCCTTTTCTAACAACCAAATTACTAAAAACTAAGGTCTAATTTTGCCCCCAAAAAATTGTCATACATGATGTTGCTTCGGAAGTTTCTTTTAGAAGCAATATCGCTCTAGAAGTTCCCAAATTGTAGCAATTCAACTATAATTGTTATCCTAGTTAAGTTTAACCATTAGTTAATCAGATATGTTAAGTTGACAGATCCACGTGTCTTCCACATTATTTTTATTAAGGTGCAAATTTATTCTAAAAGTTTTTACTTATGAGCAATGTTGTTTTGAAAGTTTTTTTAGTTCAGTTTTGCCCCAGAAGTTTTTAAATTGTAGCAATGTTGCCTTGTCCATTATCCATATGAAGTTTCACCATTAATTGATCAAATATATTAAGTTAACAATGTGCAAAATAGTGAAGAAGAATAAGCCACAGATGAAGGAGGAGTTCATGTTCGCCAAAGGGTATTGAAGAAAAAGATTCAATTACTTGATGCAGAACACATAGGGAGATGGATGAGAATAAAGCTACTGAAAACCCTCTGCCATCGTACCCAAGTGATATCAAGTACTCTCCGATTTTCTCTAATCTTTCATATGTGATGCATTTTTTTAATTTTTTTTGCCTTGTCTATAAATCTATCTTGAAAAAAAAGAAGAGTGGATGACACATGGACCTACCACATTAGTATATTTTATCAACTAATAGTCAAACTTAACTTGGATAACAGTTGGGGTGTAATTGCTACAATTTAGAAACTTTTCAAGATAACATTGCTCCTGAGTGAAAACTTTTGGGATAAATTTACATTTTAACACAAAAAAATGGCATGGATAATACATGGATTCGTCAGCTCAACATATTTGGTCAACTAACGATCAAATTTAACTTATATAACAGCTGTGGTAAAATTACTAAGATTTGGAAACTTCTAGGGTGACATTGCTCCTCAAAACCCTAAACCCTTTTTTAGTAACCAACTTGTGACAACTTTCGGAAAAAAATTGAATCTTAACACTTTTTTAATAATAATAACCAACTTGTATTCCCAGCTCTAGTTAATATAGAATATAACAGCAGCCATTCTTAAAAGAGTTGTGTTCAAGAAACTAAAGTATCAATAATTTGATACAAGAGATCCAAATGTTACTCTTCAAATTAAACCATTAATGATAATTAGGTCTAGGGGAGTTCACCAGGATGGGACGGGGCTAGAATAGGCCCATCCAGGGTCTCGTCTCGAAAAAGGACAAGTAACAACATTTATATCTTATGTCCCATCCTATCATGCCTATTTAATGTTTTTTCAAAAGGACTTGGAGTTGTTGATATTTTTTTAAAGTTTTTTTTTCTCATTTCTTGATTTACAATAACTAAAATGTATGAGTATTGGTTGGACGTTAGACCTAAATGATTAAAAATATATCATACAAATCTTATTTTATAATTTTTTATAGACATAGGGACCAAAGAGGCGGACGAAGAACGGGAGGATGGACTCGGGAATTAGGTTGTGTTGGGATTTAGACAACTCACAAAATATAAAATAAAGTAATAATTTAATAAACTAGATAATTTTTTCTTTAAAAATATAGACATGCCAGGATAGGACAAAGTCAATCTCAATAGTAATTATGTCACGGCTCGAAATGACCAAAATTAGAATAGGACAGTTGAGACAGGACAAAAGTGAAATGCCCTAATTAGATCAAATAATATAAATAAAATATCTCTAAAACAAATTCGTAATTTCAAACCTAATGCATGTAAATATCACATTAATAAAAAGCGTTATCTCTATTCAAGCCCAAATACTTAAAATTTGAATTAGTTACAAGATCATTTGATTAAAAAAAGATAATAATATCATTAAATTGAAGAGTCAAGAAAATCACTAATTACCAACGGCTTGAATAGAGATATAGTTATGTCCTTATTGGGGAAGATTACAAGTTGGAAGCTGTCTTGAGTGTATGGAGGTATAGTTATGTCCTCAATTGTTAAGACTGAAAAAAAAAAAAAATAATAATAATAATAACACAACTAATTCTAGAAATTGGAGTCCCATGCCATCCTTCATCCACAAAAGTTTCCAACTTTCAACATAAAGAAACCAAGTCTCTTCTCATACCCTGCAATTGAGTCAAACGTCACAAATATTTGAAGGTGGGGGCCACTGGCTACTACATTTTCTAGGTCTTGGATTCATACAAGTTAACAAAATGGACAAATGAGAGAATGGCTTTCCCTACTCTAGCACTTGAAAACTGTGGTCCACCTTCAAAAGTAACTGCTGCCTATAAATATCTGTGGACAAATGAGATTTCTACAACAGGTTACAGAAATGTATTGGAAATAACACAACAAAAAAGAAAAAAAATTTAAAATTACATTCTGTTAGACGAGCCCAGTGCACAGGTCATAAGGCAATAAATTATGTCTCAGCCTCTGGCAGCAGTCTGAGAAGCCGCATCTAACAGACCAGTTCATGATCCATAGTGTCAGGCCTGTAGCTTCATATCCACAGTATCAAAAATATGCTTTTGGCTCATGAACAAACTAATGAAAATGAGAGAGATATGTTTCAGGTAGCAATCCCAAAAGGCACAAATGCTCTCACCACCCATCCACTTGCTTTAGCTCACAGATCATATGATCTTTCATGCTGCATGGAGTCTCTATCATCTTGGGTTCTACCAGCACTATAAGTCCCCCATATTGACACTTCAGGTAGATCCATCTGAATCATGAGTTTGGTTATCGTTTTGATCACTATTATGGTCAGATGGCGAATGGTCGTGACTTTCGCTTGGGATAACCAAAACCGCATGGCTTTGTGCAACAGTTGGTTCTTTCTGTTGGACGGTCTGATCATCACGAGGTGGATCAGGTGGATCCACATATGATATACCAAACTTCTGCCCATGAGTTAATCCTGGGCAAAAGCCCTGTGAAGTTACAATAAGATGTTCAATATTAAAGAACTGATCCAAAGCGCAGTGAAAAATCCAAAAGGACAAAAAAAGCTTTTAAACATCACTTTCTGCTATTTATGGGTGGTCAGTTGTCCATTATATGGTCATATCACTTTAAACCATTGAAGCAAGGAGATGGTGATGAGAAATGGGGACATGATATAGAAGGAAAGAATGATGATATGACGAGGTTCAAATACTAGGACGTTATATTTATGTGAATAAATTCCAGGAATGATGACAAAGGAAGACACAAAGATGAGGCTTATAAAAGTAGGGTTAAGAAAATATGTCCTTTCCTTCATTTTGGAAGGCTAGGAATACAGAAGAAACCAGGTTACATTTTGCATCACCAAGCAATGCAACTACATGTCTGACAAGTCTTTATAAAGAATAGGGTCAAGGTGCAATTTTAATAACGTAGTTTTTCACCATGAGCATCTAATACAATTAAGTTTTGAAAGGTACAAAAGTAAACATAATCATTTAAAATGGTGCAATTTTAATAATTCCGTTAAATTGACCCAAACGCCCGTTATAAAGTTTGAAGGAGCACAAGTGAGCTCACATCAAAATAGTAACAGATGTTTAGACCAATTTAATAGAATTGCTAAAATTGCAATATTTTTAAATGGTTGTCTATTTTTACAACCTTCAAAACTTAATTGTGTTAAATGCTAATAGCAAAAACCTTTGTTTGTAAAATTGTACCTTAACTCTGAAAAATAAAATATGTCTTGTTTATGACATGCCACTTAAAAGCATCTAAAACACTATTGAATCCTTATTTTTAAAATCCAGGGAAAGATAAGTTACTGATTCTAGCACTATCAAACTGCTTCAACTGTCTCATAATATGCAGAATCAGTAGAATTGTAGAAAGGGAAATTTTGCAGCAGATACCAAATATGAAGTAGATAACTTGATTTCTGAACTTCCAATTATTTAATGAAAACAGAAAAATTATAAGAATTATATGAAATAATATTCAGTGAATTACCATAAAACTTGCAAAAAGGAGAAAGGAAGAATTCTACAGGGATGGTAGGAAAGAGTACCAAGCACTCACCTTGATCAAACCTGAAATAGAAGTTGATTCAAAAGTATTATAATCTGACATATACTCGGTATGAGCCCCACTTCCGTGGATTGTACTGTCATTGGATTCTTGTACATCATTTTCAACCTCAGATCTAAAAGATCTTTGTCTTATATCATTCATTCTACAATAAGACCCATAATATAAACAATGTTCCTTGACAAGAGAGATTTGAGGAGTAGCTGGCAGTAAATGGCCTTCAGTGCTGAAGATGTATCTGCTCCAAAGCATAACAGAGAAAACACGCAACTCAGTTTTATTCAAAGAAGAAATCTGCAAGTCAATCCTAATACATGAATTAGTGTGCTTACTTGTATGGCCCGTTTTCCACAATGTTATCAGGACCCACAGCCAAATCAAATAGAAGCCACAGATACTTGACCTGATTGTAATCAGAGATCATATCAGCATGTCCCTCCAAAAATATAAATAGAAAAAGGTGAAAACCAAAATAACTACAGAAATGTTTGGGATGAAAAGAATATACTTTAACAAAAGACGTTATCTTATCAAGGAATGAAGGGCCAGCATGTGTAGCATTGGCTCAGTTTTGGAATCTTAACTATTCAACAAATGAAAAAAGTTCTCATAATTGCCTCAAAGTCAGAGGGATGATTGAAAACTATTAGATTAGAGGAGGCATTATACATACTCATTTCATTGATATATCAACATGGGACGATTACGGTATATATATATAGGAAAAACAGAGCGAGAGAGACGCAGAGATTGATGGAGAAATAGATAGAAAGATTGACAGAGAAATAGGCGCAGATGAGGGAGTTAAACAATCACATGCTAAAGTCAATCAATTAAGAGAGATTAGAGGTATTTGTCTGTGACTTTTAACACTCCTCTTCAAGCTGGAGAGTATATGTCAATATTCCCCAGCTTACACCGAAATCTTTCAAATTTAGTTCTGCTTAGTGGTTTTGTCATTACATCTGCAATCTGGTTTATAGATATGATATAGGATACACTCATGATGCCTGCTTCAACTTTCTCTTTAATAAAGTGCCTATCTATCTCAACATGTTTTGTTCGATCATGATAAACAGGATTCTTTGTTATTTCAATGCTGGCCTTGTTGTCGCACCAGAGTTGTATGGGTCCTTTATATGGGATTCACAATTCTGTCAATAACTTGATAACGCAGAGTCCCTCACACACTCCTTCATTAATAGCTCTTAGCTCTGCTTCTTGAAACCACGGTTTGTTTCTTGCTTCTCTATGTAAATAGGTTTTTCCCACACATATGTGCAGTATCCTGAGGTTGTTCCTAGTTTCCCTATCTCTTGTATGGTCTGCATCAGTGTAGATTTCAATATTCCGGGCAATGCCTTTCTTAAAGATGATTCCTCTTTCAGGATTAAGTTTCAAATAGCTTAGGATTCTGTACATAGCCGCCATGTGCTCTTCCTATGGCGCATGAATTGACTTAGTGTTTGTTTGGAATAGCAATTGGATTCTTCAAAAGAAACTTTTCAATCATAATTTACGGTATACGAGGTAAGTATGTGAGAGGAGTATTGTCTCGACTTATGTACATAAGCACTTTTGGGGGCTCGAAAAGTCATCCAAAACACAGCTTTACTTATGTCTGGGCATGTGTGGGTTAAGTATATGAGTTTCTCGACAAGTCTTTTGTACCGTTCTGAGTTGATTGGGACACCATTTGGTTTGATCTCCAGGTGATGACCTTCTTCCATAGGTGTTCCTTCAGGTTGTGCTCCTAAAATACCTGTTTCATGTAGTAGATCTAGGGTATACTTTTATTGGGACATGTTGATGCCATGTTTGGATCTTGCCACTTCCATACCCAAGCAGTATCTCATTTGGCAGAAATCTTTCACTTGGAACTCATGTGACAGGTCTTTCTTAAGTCAGGTAATAGAATTTTCATTATTCCCTGTAATGACTATGTCATCTACATAGACAATTAGGATGGTGATTTTTTCATTATCTCGTTTGATAAACAGTGTGTCATCTGCTTACCCATGTGTAAACCCAAGTTTCTTTATTGCTTAAGAGAACTATCCGAACCATGCCCTTGGAGATTGTTTTAATCCATACAAAGACTTGTTAAGTTTGCATACAAAGTCAGTCACTTGGAGCTAGGACCCCATCGGGGACCTCCATGTAGACCTCTGCTTCCAAGTCACCATTCAGGAATGCGTTCTTGACATCTAACTGGTGTAGTGACCAATCTAAGTTGGTTGCAATCGACAACGACACTTGGATTGTATTGAATTTAGCTACTAGAGCAAATGTCTCTTGGTAATTGATCCCATAAGTTTGAGTATACCTTTTTGCAACCAGTCTTGCTTTGTATTTGTTGATACTTCCATCCGGATTGAATTTTGGGGTGAAGATCCATTTTCATCCTACTGGTTTCTTTCCTATGGAATGAGTTATGATTTCCCAAGTTCTACTTTCCTCAAGTGCATTTAACTCTTCTTCTACAGCTTGTTTCCAATTTTGATCAGCCATAGCTTGTTGGAAGGTAGTTGGAATCGTAAGTTGTGCACTATTTACAACAAAGTCTCTGCATCTTTGCAGATAGAATACCATATGAGACAAACTGTTGAATTGGATACTGAGTGTAAGATCTTACCCTTTATCTTAGTGCACAATAGGCCATCTCATCTCTTGAGGATGTAATCTTGGGTCAGAGTCATGGTCATTCCTTTGAGTGGAAGGGATGTTTCTATCGTTATTTTCTTCTTGCCTGGTCTCTCCCTCTAATCCGCCTCTTCTATCCACCCTAAAATTGATTTCAACCTGTGTTTCCAGTTCATTAGGTGTAGGTTCAGGTTGGTTGGTCTCATTGGTTGTAGTTCATGTTGATTGATTGGAAAAGTAGGTTGATCAGATAGGGATGAGGATAATGTATTAGGGACTGGTAAGGTGTTGGAACTTGGAAGTAGGAGAAGGAGAAGTGGGTAATGGTTCATGTGAAATTAGCCATTGAATATTGGAGTGCTCCCTCTGAATGGGTAATTTGGGATAATAGGCATCCTGCTCATAAAATACGGTATCTTTGGAGAAAAACAATTTCTTTGAAGTAGGACAATAGCACCTGTATCCTTTATGGGTGGAGGAGTAGCTGAAAATAATACACTTTTGGGCACGGGCATCAAATTTGCTTCCATCATGTGTATAGACAAAGACAATGCATCCAAACACTCTCTGAGGTAATGGATTGATGAGAGGACAATTAGGAAAGGTGTCAAGGAGTATTTGGATGGGAGTGGCATATTTGAAGACTTTGGAGGACATTCGGTTGATGAGATAGGTGGTAGTTAGGACTGCATCGGCCCAGAACATCATGGGCACATTTTGTTCTATTAGTAATGTTCTGGATACCTCCAATGAGTGGAGATCTTTCTTTCAACAACCCCATTCTGTTGAGGTGTGAAAGGACAAGAGGTTTGATGATAAATTCCTTGATCACAAAATTCTTTAAAGGTGCCACTTAGATATTCTCTAGCATTGTCACCTCAGAGGACTTTGGTGGAAGTTTGAAATTGGTTTTTCACAAAGGTATAGAAACGTTGAAAAACTTGGGCTACTTTAGATTGATCCTTCATTAAGTAAACCCATGTGATTCTGGTATGATCATTGATGAAGGTGACAAACCATTTCTCGTTGGTTAGGGTTTTTTGTCTGTGTTGGACCCAAATGTCACTGTGTGAGTTGGAAAGGAGCAGAAGGTTTGTATGGTTGTTTTGAGTAGGAGGATTGGGTTTGTTCAGCGTATTGACATGTTTCACATTGAAAATGAACAGATTTTTATTGAATAAACTTGGAAACACGTTTCATATAATCAAAACTAGGATAGCCTGACCGACAATGCCGTAAAAGTACATCTTTTTCTTGAAAACTTGAGCTAATCAATGCCTTACATGCATTCCAAGTGTCTTTATTTTGCAACTCCAATCTTTCCAGGTAGAAAAGTCCATCCCACTCTCTAGAAGTCCCAATCGTCTTCTTCGAGTTTAAATCCTGAAATAGACAACAAAAATCACCAAATAACACTTGGCATAGACGACCTTTGGTTAATTTACTCATAGATATTAGATTGCAAGTGCAGACACAAATAGAACATTGTGAATTTTCAAGGAATTGGATAGTATGACTGTGCCAATTTCTTCAAATTTGGTGTACACACCATTAGCAACTTTGACTCGAAGGTTCTCAGGGCACAATTTGAGAGTTGTAAATAATGTGCGATTACCCGTCATGTGATCTGTCGCTCCTGAATCAATAATCCATGTGTTCTTACTCGCCCGTACAGCATTGATAGCTATAATAAAATTACCTAATTGCACCAGGTTGACACTGGACATAGAGTTAGATTTATTTTGTTCATCGAGTATCCTGCAGAGCAATTGTAGTTCTTCTTGGCTTATGGAATCAGTATTTTCAGTCTTTGGCCCAGTGGCAGTAAGATGGCTTTGTTTGTTAGTTGATGGTTTTCCATGTAGTTTCTAGCATTCCTCTTTAGTGTTGCCCTTCTTCATGCAATAATTGCACCATTTATTTCTTCGTTCATCTTGTTATCCTTTTGTTGTGAGAGCTGATCTCTCAATTGAACTTGGGCTACTCTGATTTAAGAGTTTCCTTCTTTCCTTGAACTGCACATGGTTGACGACTTCAAACAGGTGTGGCAGGGGTTTTAATCCCATCATTCGGCCTCTTATTTCCTTAAAAGAATCAATGAGTCCAAGAAGGAAGTCATAGACTCTTCCTTCATCTACTATCATAGACTCTTCCTACGTCTACTATCTTCCTACATAACTGAGTATCTTTGATAGCCTCCCATGGATGTACTTCGAAGAGGTCTTGTTGTTGCCGGAGTTTCAGCAAGGCATTATAATAGTTAGTTATTGTTAAGTTACCTTGCCTTAAATCTTGAAGTTTTCGTTTCAAGTGGATTAAAGCAGCAGTGTTATTGAGGGAAGAGTACGTTTGTCTTGCTGCATCCCAGATTTCTTTTGCAGTAGTTGCAAGGAGATAACCTTCATTGATGTCATCAATCATAGAATTGCACAACCAAGTCATAACTTGATTGTTTTCAGCAAACCATGTGTTGAAATTTGGGTCTTTGGGGCAGGTTGAGGTGCTGCTTCATTGATATATTCTCCTTTCGCTTGCCAAGGATATACCTCAATACGGTTTGGGACCACTGAAGATAGTTTCTTCTATTGAACCTATGGTTAATAGCCAAGATCTGACTATCGGAAAATTCTGGTGCCGTCATTTTATTGCTGGTAGTGGAGGATTTGAGGAGGATGAGTCTTAAGTTTCCGGATTTGTACTAGTCATTAGTGCCGTTGGAGTGGCCTTGGTTGGTGTTGAGTTTGTAGGAATAGAGTTGAAAATAGGAGGAAATTCGAAGGGATTCATTTTCTGGAAGATTGGTCGCCGGAAACCACAGTGAGTGGCGGCGCATGTAGGTCACGTGCCGATCAGAAGTGGTGGCGCGTGTAGCTCATGTGCTTCATACAACCGCACGTGCTAGATAGAATGACGATGCTCCTTTGGGATTTGCCGGTCGGCACTATTCGACTCCTTCTGGGTGGGCGGTGTGCTTTAACACACCTGCTAGAAGGAGATTGGAGTACACCGTGACTCCCTTGTTTTCTTCCTCTCTCTCGTTTTTCTCTCTCTCCTAGCCGCCTCTTTGGCCACTGGATACTTTAAGGCAAGCTTTGATACCATATTAGATCAGAGGAGCCATTATACATACTCATTTCATTGATATATCAAAATGGGAAGATTACAGTGCATATATATAAAGGAAAAATAGAGTGAGAGAGACGTAAAGATTGACGGAGAGATAGACGTAGATGAGGGAGTCAAACAATCACATGCTAAAGTCAATCAATCAAGAGTGATTAAAGGGATTTATCTCTGACTTTTAACAAAAACACAACAAACTATTCCCATTGTTATGCGCACAACGCATTCAAAATAAAACTAATGATCTTCCCATCTATGGCACATATCACCGCAGCAAGTCTCTGTGAGATTCCAAATCCTAATCCCAATAGAGATATTAAATTGGAACCCAGGCCAAAGATCAATCTACCTACCCAAGCAACTATCGTCAGTGAAGCATAATTAAAAGGAGAGATGCATAAACTCATGTAGAATTGATTCTTACCGTCTCAGATAGGAAGAAGCTCTCCATGTGATCTTCCTGATTGTGAGACTCAACATCTGAAATGTGACAGTATCCACAAGGGCATCGGGCCCCATACTGCAAACTAGCAACTATGTCCCGTCCAACATCAAGATATCTTCAAAGATACACAGACAAAAATTGAATTTATATGAATAAAGCAAAATTGTAGGCAATATTATCAGCAAATAAAACAGTTCATATAAGATGATGTAGAATAAGTAAATCCCACTTCTCCATAGTAAAAAAATATTATTTTATTTCATTTACTCCCCTCCCAAAAACATCCTTGCCCTCAAGGATGGTTGACAACAAAAGATAAACATGAAATCAACAAAAACCTGGGCTTGAAAAGTCTGAAATCTTCTGCTGGTTTTTGAAGAAATCTTGTACTTGGAATCTTGTACCCATAAGCTTATCCTTTAGATTGACCTTCAGTACAGGCGCACACTATTCCTTCTTTTCTCTTCCTACTCAGAGAACAAATTCTCCCATAAAGCATTTCAATCAATCTGCCCCTAAACCAAACTTGAAGTAGAATGTGTAGGATAAAATGAAAGAAATGAGAGCCATTTTTGTAGCAGCTCGTCACTGACACACTCAGACTTTTTAAAACCCAATTGGAAAGGTCTTGGGCTTGCCTCCTTATTGTCATCTTCAAAGCCCGTTTGTTCAACTAGCATTTAAAAACCCAATGTGCATCCAAAATATCTCTGAAACCTTGAGAAGATGTAGGACAATTGTGCCCTTGACTTTTCAAAATGGAGGTTTAGTAGCCACATACACTCTAAATTGATAAATTCTTGTTCAGAGTCAGAGCACTCCTTATCTCCCCACTTATAGAAAATGCAAGACAACTGTACCCCTTTATTTGTATAAAAGGAATAGTGCCAAAAACAGTAAATGCTAGCCAACAATTTTGTTGACTTTTCAAACTCACCCCTTTGCAGCCACATAACCTTCTGTACCTACCACATACTCTGGTGTATACTTCCTAAAGCAAGTGCATAATCAACGCTTTGCAAACTCCTTGGGCCAAACGACTGAAACAGAGACAGCAATGAAGGGAAGGAACCAAACAGCATAATGCAAACAGAAACAACGACCTTTGATATAGCAGAAATAGTCAGTGACAAAGGGAGATGACTCGACGGCAAAGAGTAAGCAATAATTGTTGACGATGAGAAAGGAAGAGTAGATAACAGTGGCGACGAGCATGAAGACGTCTTGTGCGACTCCTCTTGAAAACGTTCATGGAAGTCGAGTTTCTTGGGTTCACCCACTTCAACTCTAAATTTTGATGCTTCTCTTCTGCCCATTGCTACCGAAGTTGCACGCAAAGCGTCAACAGGGTCAAAACTCAAAGATCCATTTACCCCAAGCTTTCCATCCGTTGATAGTGAAACTTGGGGGTTTAAAATAAAGACGTTGCTCGATGACATTGGAGGAATCGACGCCAGACTCGCCGAAACAGAGCCTAAAATATCGCTTATGGGGTTCAAAGACGCATCATCATCATGAATGATAGAAATTGTGATCGTCGTCATTTGTTTCTTGCGCAACGGAAGCTTCTTGTTCCTTTTGATCATGTTCGTTAGAAGCTTCTTGGGTCTCGTTCTTGACAAAGAGTCTTGCTTTGATATTCCAAATCTTTTCTTGCCTTCGCTGTTTGCATTTCAATCATGATTACTAGAATCTTGGCTTCATGCATGGTTCTTGGGTGAAATAAACGAACGGAATCAGCTATGTCCTTCTCTAGGCCAGCCACATATGTGATGACAAGATACTTTTCTGGGAGCTCTAATTTACTCGTGGCATCATCAAAGAAAGCATTAAATTCCTTGACATTGCCTTTTTGCCAAAGCCACATTTTATTTTCATCTGAATTTTAATCGAGACAAAAGCAGAAAAGGTGGGAGAGACAGCCAAGGAAGGGCCGCTTTGATACCACTGTTATAGAATTAACATTCTATGTAGAGAAAGAGAGGAAGAAAGGAAAGAAGCTAGAAATAGAGGTGTAGAAGAAGAAGACAGAGAGATCAAGAGAGAAACAGAACCAAGAAAGAAAGAGACACAAAGAAATCTATTATTCCATCATTAATCATAATCTCCATTACAATAGGGATTAGCCTCTTTATTTATAGGCTAGACTGACTTAATAAACAAGCTAAGGCTAAAATTAACTAACCCTTCTAATTCCTTAACTAATTGATTTTTCAGCTGTAATTAGCCTAACGGCTATATTTTTAATTATTTATTATGCTTACATATCAATACACCCTTCCCAAAAACATCCTTGACACTGCCTTTTTATCGTAGCCACACCTAATTTTCATCGAAGTCTTGGGAAGAAGGGGGAGACATGGTTCTTTTTCTGGGTTTTAACTTTTAATTGTGAAAGAAGCGAACAGGGTGGGAGAGACAGCCAAGGAAGGACTGCTCTGATACCAGTGTTACAGAACTGTAATTCTGTATAAGAAGAAAGAGAAAAAGAGAGGAACAACAACTATTCATTCATATCAACATAAGTCTGAATTACATCAGGGACTGGACTCTTTTTTATAGGCAAATCTGACTTAATGATCAAGCTAAATATTAACTAACTAACTAACTCTTCTAACTAACTCTAACGGCTACCTCTAACTAACTGACATTAACTAACTTTTAAGTCTTTATTACATTTATAAATCAAACACAAGAAATTTTAACACCATCCATTTATTTCCCTTTATAGACTAGCACTAAGTATTAAGCAATGACAATCATTCAATATCAGCTAAAAGGTGTTTATTGAATTATATTTTCCTGGCAAAGGTCTTTCAACAAAGCCATAGGAAATAATCTTGATGCTACTATTCAAAACTTTCATTCTCACTATTTCCCCCATCAAAATCTATGTCCAGCTAATCATTATGGACCAAAAATTTATAATTTCATAAATTTTAATTACACATGACTTCAAATGTAAAAAGATGACAAATTTTAATTTTCATAGAAGACAAATTACTTCACAGGGGTCTCCCTATTGTCAATAATCCATTATGAAATCTTCATTTTTTGTTATGTTCAAAGCAACATGAAGAATGGCTGCAAGGGTCTCATTCTTCATAATTTTTATTTTTCTGAACGACTAGAAATGATTGCAGAGAATAGTATGGAACCAGTAACAGATCCACTTACTCTAACAAGAATAAATTTAGAGAGAAAAGTAAAGCCCAAATTTCATCATTAAACTACAAACTAAAAGCGGTGACCAGAAAAGAAAATTAAGAAACTAAAACTCGAAACAGTTATGAGAATACCTAGGATCTCTGGTAGCTTTGTACAGCCAATATGTGCTCTCTATTAACTCTGGCCGCAGAGGGTAGCTTTTCTGCCCATGCTGAAAATAAGGGGATAAAATAGAACGATTCATAAGTACTGTAAGAAATATCTGAAATGCTTTTCTATCCAGCACACAAAAAAAAGATACGTCTCTATTAGCAGGAAGATGTAAGCCTCAGGCTAAGCCAAATTTAAATGGTGATAAAGGACTACTGACATCAGGGAGACAACAGATTGAAAGACAATTTTATAATCTTGTGTATGTGAGAGAGAGAGAGAGAGAGAGAAAGGCTGTACCCATTAACTATTGGACCAAGACTAACTCACATTGGGTGTTGTGTGCGCACCTCAAATACCCAATGTGAGTTATAGTATTGGTCCATGACGTGTCAATCAACATCAAGCAGACTTTATCAAAACCATCCATAGCATCAAGCAACCATATATTTAGATTGCCATATCACTTTGAAAAATCCAACTTATCAAGCTTATGTACTAGATCATAAATAAGTATTGCACAAATTTCAGCATAGAAATTCGTTTACCACCAACTGATTTAAGCGCAGCTCACCAATATACAAGAATGCTCCTACTTGTATAAATGGAAATTGATGCCAACACTAAAAACCCCCACATTGACCGTCAGGTAAATAGTATGTGTAGAAAGAATATGCACTCTAATATTTTTTTCCTTTCATTCATATGCACAAGGTATATACACACAAGTGAGAGAATCCTTACAATTAATACAATTAATGATAATTGATCTTAATATCCTAATCTCTGATTTCTTGCTATTATAATTTCCTAATCCCTGATTTATTTCTATCATAATATTTCCTAACACTCCCCCTCAAGTTGGAGCGTAGATGTTAATCAAGCCCAACTTGTTACAAAGGTAGTCAACCCGAGTCTCATTTAGAGCCTTAGTTAAAAAATCACTCAATTGGTCGTTGGACCTCACATGTCCCGTAGAAATGAAGTTCTCCTTGATTTTATGACGTACAAAATGACAGTCGATCTCAATGTGTTTCGTTCGTTCATGAAACACAGAATTGGAAGCTATATGCAAAGCAACTTTGTTATCACACCACAATTTCGCAGGTAATGATGTAGTAAGGCCAACCTCCTTTATTAACTGGTAGATCCACACAATCTCATGTACCGACTGAGCCATGGCTCTATACTCAACTTCTGCACTAGAGTTCGAAACCACGTTATGCTTCTTGCTTCTCCAGGACACTGGATTTCCTCCCACAAGCACACAGTATCCTGTAGTGGATTTCCTGGTAGACTTTGACCCAGCATGATCCGCATCACAAAAACATTCAATCTCAGTGTGACCATGATCTATATAGAGTATACCACGGCCAGGTGACCCCTTCAAGTAATATAAGACATGCTCCAAAGCTTCCCACTAAGCCACAATCGGTACTGTCATGAATCGACTAAGCATACTTACTGGGAATGTAACATCAGGACGAGTCACCGTGAGATAGTTTAACTTCTCAATCAATCTACGGTATCTCTCAGGGTAGGCAAACGGCCTAATCTTCTCAGTGTCAACCTTGTTTCTTACATTTTCTGGTAGTTCATCAAATGGTATGCTATCATCAATTTCCAAAAAAGGATTAGGAATCATGAGAAAGCTGCTCGGGGATGCCCCAAGTTTTCCAGTCTCCTTTAGCAGATCCAGAACATATTTCCGCTGCGTCAGAAGAATACCTTTCTTGCTTCTCAAAACTTCAATCCCAAGAAAGTATTTTAACTAACCCAAATCTTTCGTTTGGAAATGAGAATTCAGCAAGGCTTTTAGTGATGAGATTCCAGATGCATTGCTTCCCGTAATAACAATGTTATCAACATATACCACTAATAGGATCAAGCCAGCTTCTGTTTGCTGATAAAACACAGAATGGTCACACTTACTCTGATTCAGACCAAAGTCCTTAAACTACCGTGCTAAATTTGTCAAACCATGCACGAGGACTCTGTTTCAGGCCATATAACGATTTGTTAAGTGACATACCTTCCTACACTCCCCCTGAGCAACAAAGCCAGGTGGTTGCTCCATGTAAACCTCTTCAAGTAGATCACCATTCAAGAAGGCATTTTTGACATCCAACTGATGAAGGTCCCAACCGTAAGTGGCTGCCAGTGAGATAAATAGACGGACAAAGGACAATTTAGCCATAGGGGAGAAGGTTTCAGAATAGTCAACACCGTAGGTCTGAGCATAGCCCTTGGCAACGAGCCGTGCTTTCAAGCGTTCTAAGGTACCATCGGCCTTGGTTTTGATGGAGAAGACCCACTTGCAACCAATAGCCTTCTTGCCCGGAGGTAGATCAACAAGATTCCAAGTACTTGCTTTATCAAGGGCCATCATTTCGTCCTCCATAGCAGCACGCCAACCCGGATGGGCTAAGGCTTGGTGGAGAGTAGTGGGGATGGTAATTGAGTCAACAGAAGCTATGAACGAGCAAGATGGAGGAGAAAGATGATTATAGGAAACAAAAGAGGAAATAGGATAGGCACAGGAGCGTTTACTTTTGCGGAGAGCAATAGGCAAGTCATTATCAGAGGTGTCGGGGTCGGTGGATTGATCTGGCTCAGAGGCAGGAGTGGACTGGATTGAATCGAGATTAGACGCCAAAGCGGGCACCACTGGTGGGTCATGAACAGGAGCGGCAACATTACTTTCCTTGAGACGCTTCCGATAAACATGATGGATGAGAGGTTTTCCCGGAACCGGCACAGTTGCCTGCACCGGTGGTAAACAGACCTCATAGATCAATACGTCATCAAGGTCGTTAGGGGTGGCCAAGGAAGGGGGCGTAGTAGACACAGGGAAGAACGGAGTGGACTCATGGAAGGTAACATCTGTAGAGACAAGATAGCGTCAAGACTGGGGGAGTAGCATCTATAACAATTTTGAACTTTAGAGTAGCTAAGGAAGACACACTTGAGAGATTTTGGATCAAGTTTGGTAACTGTAGGACGGACATCTCGAACAAAACAAACGTAGCCAAATATTTTTGCGTCAATAGGAAACAGGGGTTTAGAAGGAAACAGAGTAGTGTATGGAATGTCACCACGAAGGATAGGAGTTGGCATACGATTGATAAGGAAGCAGACCGTAGACACAACATCAACCCAAAAAGGTTTTGGAATGTGCATTTGAAACATCAAGGTCCGAACAACTTCTAATAAGTGTTGGTTCTTTCTTTCGGCAACACCATTTTGTGCGATGTTATCGGCACAGGAGGACTGATGAATCATGCCATGGGTAAGCATATAGTCATGAAGCTGGGCGGAAAAAATACTGTTTAGCGTTATCACTCCGCAATGTTTTCACAGAGACACCAAACTGATTTTTGATCTCAGCACAAAAATTTTAAAAGTGAGAAAACAACTTAGAACGACTTTTCATTAGGTATAGCCAGGTAGTTTGAGAGAAATCATCAACAAACGTAACGAAATACTTCAAAACCAGACATGGATACGACAGGACAAGGACCCCAAACATCATAATGAACCAAATCAAAAGGGGACGCAACCCGTTTATTGATGCGAGGTGTCAGATGAATACGGTGGTGTTTGGCAAACTGACACGACTCACACTCTAAGGACAACACATGATGAAACTAAGGATACAATTATTTTAATGAAGACAATGACATATGACCAAGGCGACAGTGAACATCAAAAGGGGACAAACCACCAGAACAAGCAACAGAACGCGGCACTGTATCAGCAAGAAAGTAATAACCGCCTGCTTCATAGCCCTTACCAATAATCCGCTTCGTCGTAAGATCCTGAATCAAACAGTGGTTAGGGAAAAGTGAGATAAAACAGTTCATTTAGCGAGTAAGTTTGCTAGGAGACAAAAGATTAAAGGCAAGATCAGACACATTAAAGACGGATGACAAGGAAACGGAGGGTGTAGGGTTAACAGTGCCAGATCCAAGAACACGAGAGGAGGAACCGTTGGCAATCATTATTGAAGTGGGGTTGGCGTAGGGTATATATGTAGAAAACAAATGATGGTTTCCTGTCATGTGATCAGTAGCACTGGAGTCGATGATTCATTTAGAGGAAGCAGTAGCAAGGCACGAATCACAGTTACCTGTAGCAAGCGCAGCTAGTGTTAACGGGGCATCAGAGAATTGACAAGGATCAAAAGATTGAGCCATATGAGCAGCACCACTACACTGCAGCTTATTCTGCAACTTGCGACAGTAGCGTTTGGTTTGCCTTGGTTCCTTACAATAGAAGCAGACAATAGGACCAGGATTCAAAGGTTGGTTGCCTTGTCGTGGGAGGCTTTGAGGTCGGGCATCAACAAAAGATGGTGTACTGTACCCGGGTTTCGAGGAGCTCTGGGACCAATTATCAACAGGACCACGCCCAACTAATGCACTAACGGTAGGAATAGAGGTTGGATGGGAGAGACTATTTGCACGGAGGACACGAGAATACACATCCTGAAGTGAAGGAAGTTCAGAACTTGACAGGATCTGAGAACGAACTGTCTCATAGGCCGGGTCGAGGGCAGTGAGGAAACTGATAATTGTCTGTTTTTCCATATTGTCAACCTGGACCTGAAGGTCAGTCGTGGGTGGCATCAACATTTTTAACTCTTCATACATTTTCTTAAAGTCCATATAAAATTTTTTTTAAGGGAAGGCCCTGCTGCTCAGCAGGATAAAAACCCTTGCAGACATTGTGAATACGGGTAATATTGCCCTTCCTAGAATATAGGAATTCCAGGTAGCCCATGAGCTCTTTAACAGTATTACAGTGGCTCACAGAGGGAAGTATATCACTCTCAATAGAGTTCTGGATTTGAAGAAATAAGCGGGCATCAGCCCGAGCCCAAGCCATCTTAGGATCATCCGTAGGAGGTGCATTAGTTAGATGGCTCTCATTCTCAATGCTACGCAAGTACATTCGGACGGTTTTACTCCAATCCATATAATTCGTCCAATTTAACTTGTGATCAGTGATTTTGTTGTTCACAGGAACAATTTCGGCAGTAATATTAGCCTTAGAATCAACCATAGATGAATACAATCAAAAAGGACGAACCCAAACAGCCAACTAACCGAAGCTAGAACAAGCAGAAGCACACAGAAGCAGAAAACCAGAGGCAAAACCGGAGCAGCCACACAGAAACAAAGATAACAGATCACTCAGATGCAGAAAACGCAAGCAAAAAGAGGCAAGATCAACAACCACAACATAGGCGAGGAAGACCCACGACACGAAACCACCAGGGGAAGAAACAGGCTCCTGAGTCGATCCTGACGCAGTGAACGGCGGCGAAAAACTCACCGGAAAATGGCCACACGCGCCGGCGTGTGTGATCGGCGACGGACAGCGGGGTGGCGGGTGAGGAGTGACGCGCAGTCGAAATAGGACACCTCCGATGGGGTTCCGCCAATCGGGACCTCCTGAGCACGGTGGGAGGGCACGTATTCCAAGGGGCGGCCGGAAATACTGTTCACGTGGCAACCTCTCTCTCCCTCTCTCCCATACAATGTTCACGCCGGTAACACTGTTCACGCCGGAAAAACACACAAACACACAGGGAGCTCTAATACCATGTAAAGAGAATATGCACTCTAATATTTTTTTCCTTTCATTCATATGCACAAGGGTATATATACATAAGTGAGAGAATTAATACAATTAATGATAATTGATCTTAATATCCTAATCTCTGATTTCTTGCTATCATAATTTCCTAATCCTGATTTATTTCTATCATAATATTTCCTAATAGTATGGAATATACCTGAACACTTAGGGTAGCAAGATTAAAACCCTCTGGTGTAAAGCCATATCTTCTCCATACACTAAAGAAGGCAGCATGGGTTCGAATTGCAGGACCAACGTCTCCAGCTAAAACCTTGTGAACATGAGCATTCTTCACTAACCATTTATGATTTTCATATTAACAATCTAGGATCCATTGTTTATACTTTATACTATTAGAAATTAATAAAGAAAAACCTGGAGGCCAGGCCAGAATGCCTGCAAACTATTAAATAATGGCCAGACAATAGCAGCAGAGTCCATGTTCACTTCTACATACCTGCAAAAATAAACCAAAATCCAGGAATCATAATTGGGATATGTAAGAGGTACTAAGGAGATAGTCACAATCAAAGATCTTTCTGAATCCTTTTAGACAATGAAAATCTAGTTGCCTAGACAGGCCCAACTGAAGATCTTGGTTCAATCCAAGAACCAATCATGGGGAGCTTGTTGGAAATGCCAGGAGCTGTTCAAATGAAGTGGTTGTCATTAACAAGAATTTAAATAGCTCAAATTCTTACATTGACAGTTGAATACTTTTGAGTTATGTACACACAATTGTTTAGCCTTGTGGCAATTTATGTCCTTTGGTCTTTTCCATTTTCTCCCTAACTTTGCCAGAATTTTTAGAAGGTTACATTACAAACAAGCATAATAGAGTTTCAAAGAATTACAGGAGACAAGTCAACTGTAATTACAGGGAGGCATGTAAAGCCGCAAACAATACCAAGGGTCATTGTAAAGATAATGCATGGCGGCAGCATAAGCTTCTTGAAATATATACAAGTATTCCTCATCACCAAATAATAAATAAGCCTGAAAAATTCATGAAGGAAGAATTAGAGAACGTTATTTCCTGCAAACTAATGCTAAAAATGAAATTATAGGATAACATAAGATATTTACATACTTATGAGTTGGTACCATAAAGAACATCAGCAAAAAAAAAACAGCTAGTATGATTCAACAGATTGGCACAACAAATATACTAACTTTATGTGCTTTAAATAAGTACATAATCCTTCACGAATACAATGAAACCAAAATTGAGTAGTTAGATTTATTTGTTTATCTTTTGACAGAGGGGGAAAAAGATTTTTTTCGTTTGTTTGGATGGAAGGATTCATTTATTGAAGAAGAAACCACATAATCAGAAGATAAGATTCCCACCCTGCCTTCTAAACAGCCAACAACAGAAATGAAAAGAAGGGAATAACATTATCAGAAAAGGAGCCATCTGATCCCTGGAGGTCTAATTATGAAACCCATTCAAAAGAACCATGACCCATGCACCAATGACGTCAATAATAGATATCAATACTCTATTACCCAAAAAATCCCCAATCACATTGTAGCCACAAATGATTAAAGGGAATCAAAATGGTGACTACGTAGAACAGTGAACTAGCATGCACAGAAACGAACAATGAGAAATAGAAATCAACTTCAGTGATCCTTTCAATATTTAACTTACAATGAAGTTATTACTAAAATGTTTCTGAAGAATTGTCAGATGTTGGAGGGCAAAATATTTTTCACCTTTTTTAATCATCCCCAAATTATAATCCTTTTTCATTTCCCCCCTTATCTTTGCTAAGTCTCGTCTTTTATCATGAAATAAACAATAAAAATAATCATTCCAGTCATGGCCACTGACCTTTAACAGGTACTCGTAGAAAGAATCAATACTAGTTCCTATCCCAGCATCCTGCAAAAATCATAGAGATAGCTGTAGTTTCTGATACAAATAGAAGGAATAATCAATGCCACTGAGGTTGGGTTTATTAAGGCAGGAAAAAGATCTTTAGAGCAATGACAAGATAGAAGGTGTTAGAATATTAGGAAATAAAATTAGGATCCCATGATTCTAGTATCCTATCATATCCCTTGATTATAGCCTCTCTAGTTTAGGAAGGATTCTAGCTTTATGGTGATTGATTGTAATCCTCCCTCTTAATTTCTCTTAATTTCTCTCTTTATGAGGGCTCTCCTTTGGAGCCTATATATTATACCCCATTCACATTAGAACAATAAGAGTGTGAGAGCATTATGTCTCTGATTTTAAACATGGTATCAAAGCGTAACAATCAGAATCAGAGAATGCTACGGTGAGGCAAAGAGACAGACACGAGAAGAGAGAGAGAGAGAGAGAAGGGCTCATACAAACCCAGACCAGGTGAAGGGCGACGCGTGTTACCACACTGCCAGCATAGGAAGAACCGGAAGGGGCCGACCGGCGCATCTCAGAGAGACGGGCGTGATCGGAGTGGCGTGTGACCCCCACGCGTCACTACAGCACCAGTGCGTGAACCCCACACGCCATTGTCCACGGTTTTTTCTGCAACCTTTTTTTCCAGAAACACGAATCCCTCAGAATTCCCTCCTCTTTTCGGCTTTGTCCCTGGAAATTTGTCTAAAACCGGAATACATCCCGCTGCACTCATATCCGATACAAATTCCATCAATTCCTCCTCAAACCAGCAACTCATCTTCATTTTCTTCACTTACAAGCAGCACCTTGATGCCATCAGAATTTCCAGAACCTCAAAGTATGGTCATTAACCATAGGTTTAATGGAAGAAATTATCTCTAATGGTCCCAAAGCGTGCTGAGGTATATCCGTGGAAAACGAAAGGAGAAGTACATCAATGGGGCAGCACCACAACCAACCCTAGATGATCCAAACTTTGATATGTGGTTTGTTGAAAACAACCAAGTTATGACTTGGCTCTGTAACTCTATAACTGTTGATATTAGTGAATGCTATCTCTTGGCAAACACTGCAAAAAAGATTTGGGATGCAGCCAGAAGAACCTATTCCTCTCTTGATAATATTGCTGCCTTGATCCATTTGAAGCAACAACTTCGAGATTTGAGACAAGGTAATTTGACAGTAACTGAGTACTATAATGTGTTGTTAAAGCTCTGGCAACAACATGACTTGTTTGAAGTGCATCCATGGAAAAATGTGGAAGATGCACAGTTATACAAGACGATAGTGGAAGAAGGGAGAGTCTATGATTTTCTCCTTGGCCTTAATGATTCGTTTGAGATATGCGGGAGAATAATGGGAATCAAACCCCTACCACACCTCTTTGATGTCGTCAATCATGTGCAGTTCGAATAAAGTAGGAAACTCTTAAACCGAAGCAGCACAAGTCCGATTGAGAGTTCAGCACTTGCAGTACGAGGACCGCAAGAGGAACGGAAAAACAAGTGGTACAATTATTGTAAGAAGAAGGGTCACATCAAGGAGGAATGCGGGAAACTGCACGGCAAGCCATCACCTAGCAAAACACAGGGCCATCTTACCTCAACTGAACAGAAGGTTGAGGATACTCTTTCATTAAGTCAAGAGGAACTGGAGATGCTTCGTCAAATACTTGAGAAACAGAATAAGTCCAACTCTTTGCCTAGTATTAACCTGGTACAATTAGGTAATTCTATTGTAGCCCTCAATACTGTACGGACTAGCAACGATACATGGATAGTCGATTCAAGAGCCACAGATCATATGACTGGTAATCAAACCTTATTTACAACTCTCAAACTGTGTCCTGAGACCCTTTGAGTCAAATTTGCTAATTCACTAAAGTTGAAGGAATTGGCACAGTCACACTATCTAATTCACTAAAAATTCACAATGTTCTATTTGTTCCAGCATTTACCTGCAATTTAATATCTGTGAGCAAGTTAACGAAAGGACATGTATGCCGTGTGATATTTGATGATGATGTGTGTCTGTTTCAGGATTTAAACTCAGGAAGGGTGATTGGGACTTCTAAAGAGTGGGATGGACTTTTCTATCTGGAGAAATCGGAAAAGGAGAATAAAGCGATTTGGAATGTACGACAAGCTCTAATCAGCTCAAGTTTTCAAGACAAAGATGTACTTTTATGGCATTGTCGCTCAGAACATCCTAGTTTTGATTATATGAGACATGTGTTTCCAAACTTATTCAGTAAAGATTATGTTCCTTTTCATTGTGAAACTTGCCAATTTGCTAAACAAACACGATCCTCCTATCCAAAACAATCCTACCGTCCCACTACTCCTTTCCAACTAATCCATAGTGACATATGGGGCCCAACAAGAACAAAAACCCGGACAAATGAGAAACGGTTCATTACGTTCATTGATGATCACACCAGAATCACGTGGGTTTACTTGATGAAAGAAAAATCCAAGGTGGCTCAAGTTTTCCAAAGCTTTCATAACTTTGTGAAAAACCAATTTCAATCCTCCATCGAAGTCCTCCAAAGTGACAATGGTAGGAAATACCTAAGTAGTACTTTTAAAGAATTTCTTGATTAGCAAGGAATTCACCATCAAACCCCTGTCCTTACACACCTCAGCAAAATGGGGTCGCGGAACGAAAGAACCGCCACCTACTAGAGGTAACTAGAACTCTACTGATGGAAAGAAATGTGCCCACGACCTTTTGGGGAGATGCAGTCCTAAATACGGTCTGCCTCATCAACGAATGCCCTTTAAAGTCCTCAATTATGCTACTCCTGTCCAAACACTCCTCATCACCTTTCCCAATTGCCCTCTTATAAACTCACTACCTCAGAAAGTGTTCGGGTGTGTTGTCTTTGTCCATACCCTTGATGGAAGTAAGTTTGATGCCCGTTCCTAGAAATGCATCTTCCTTGGATACTCCTCTACACAAAAAGGGTACAAATGTTATTGTCCAACTTCAAAGAAGCTATATGTCTCCAAAGATACGTGTTCTACAAGGAAGATGCTTACTATCACAAATTACCCATTCAGGGGGAGTACTCATACATGGAATGGCTAATTTCACATGAACCAACTTCTAAAACCACCGATACCCTACATGTTACCCCGGAAACCACTGATACATTACCTAACTTTCTTGATGCCAATGATACCATGCCACCAACTCTTGATTCCTTACCTTCTACATCTCCTAATACCCACCCTAATGAATTGGAAACACAGGTTGAGATCATGACTAGGATGAATGTAGAAGATGGATCAGAAGGAGGTGCCAGGCAACAATCTCAGGAGGCAGAGAGAAATGTCAATCCCACTCAGAGGAACGACCATGAATCTAACTCAAGAATAGATCCTGAAGAGATAGGCTGGCCTATTGCACTGAGAAAAGGGGTAAAGTCTTGTACTCAACATCCAATTCAATGGTTTGTTTCATATGGTAACCTATCTGCCAAGATGCAGAGTTTTGTTGTAAACAGTGCACAAATTGAAATCCTAAACACCTTCCAACAAGCTATGGCTGATCCAAAGTGGAAACAAGCTGTGAAAGAAGAGTTAAAGGCACTAGAGGAAAGTAAAACATGGGAAATCGTATCTTGCCCTCCAGGAAAGAACCCTGTGGGATGTAAGTGGATCTTTATCCTAAAGTTCAATCCTGATGGTAGCATCAACAAGTACAAAGCAAGACTAGTTGTGAAAGGATATACACAGACCTATGGAATTGATTATCAGGAGACCTTTGCCCCAGTAGCCAAATTCAACACAATCCAAGTACTGTTGTCAATTGCAGCTAACTTGGACTGGTCATTACATCAACTAGACATAAAAAACGCATTTTTGAATGGTGACTTGGAAGAAGAGGTCTATATGGAGGTTCCAGATAGGGTCATAGCTCCTAATGGCTCAGTCTGCAAACTTAACAAGTCATTGTATAGACTAAAACAATCCCCAAGGACATGGTTTGGCCGATTCAACAAAGCAATAAAGAAACTTGGGTACAACCAGGGCCAAGCAAACGACACATTGTTTATCAAACATAATGATGGAACAATTACTATCCTTATCGTCTATGTGGATGATATAGTCATTACTGGAAATGATGAAGACTCCATTGCCCAACTAAAGAAGGATTTGTCCACTGAATTCCAGGTTAAGGATCTCGGTCAAATGAGATACTTCTTGGGTATGGAAGTGGCAAGAACAAAGAGGGGCATCAATGTGTCATAGCAGAAGTATACCCTAAACCTGTTGCATGAGATAGGAATGTTAGGGGCACAACCCGAAGGAACACCGATGGAAGAAAGGTGTCATCTAGAGATTAAAGAGAATGGTGTCCCGGTTGGCTTAGAACAATACAGATGACTTGTAGGGAAGCTGATATACCTAACCCACACATGTCCATATATCAGCTATGCAATTGGAATAGTAAGTCAGTTCATGCACCAACCACAGGAAGAGCATATGACAGCTGTGTATAGAATCTTGAGTTATCTGAAACTCAATCCAGGAAGAGGAATCTTCTTCAAGAAAGGCATGGCCAGAAACTTAGAGATCTACACAGATGCAGACCATGTAAGAGAAAGAGAAACTAGAAGGTCAACCTCAGGATATTGTACATATGTGTGGGGATATCTAGTGACATGGAGAAGCAAGAAGCAAACTGTAGTGTCAAAAAGCAGTGCAGAAGCAAACCGAGAGCTGTGAACGATGGAACATGTGAAGGACTCTGGGTTATTAGGTTACTGAAAGAATTAGGAATTCCATACAAGGGCCCCATGCAAGTCTGGTGTGACAACAAATCCAGCATTGAGATGACGAGAAATCCTATTTATCGTTATCGAACAAAGCATGTTGAAATAGATCGGCACTTTATTAAAGAGAAAGTTGAAGCGGGCATTATGACCTTGTCCTACATACGATCTGCAGATCAGATTGCAGATGTAATGACTAAACCCCTGGGTAGAGCTAAATTTGAAGGTTTTCAATGCAAGCTGGGAATGATTGACATATATTCTCCAGCTTAAGGGGGGTGTTAGAATATTAGGAAATAAAATTAGGATCCCATGATTCTAGTATCCTATCATATCCCTTGATTATAGCATCTCTAGTTTAGGAAGGATTCTAGCTTTATGGTGATTGATTGTAATCCTTCCTCTTAATTTCTCTCTTTATGAGAGCTCTCCTTTAGAGCCTATATATTGTACCCCATTCTCATTAGAACAATAAGAGTGTGAGAGCATTATGCCTCTGATTTTAAACAGAAGGTAATATCAAGCAACTGATAAGCAATATGTAATTAAAATTAACATGATCATCACCTGAACTTCAGAGTTGTGGTACATAAATATAATTTTTGTCAAGTGAAATCTATGCAGTACCTTCTGGGTCCATTCACCAGAAAAAACATTAATATGAGCACCAACTAGATTAAGCCTAGAACGTTGTGTCCAAAGCCCGAGCACTGCATTCTTAGTCACTTGTTCAAAAACTGCAAGTCAACAAATGTACATGTGAAGAACTGTCAAGAATTATCCGACCCCTTCCTTTCCCTAAACGATACAGAAATTAACATTAAAAGTGATGATTTTCGAATTGACCAAACTGGCTGGTTAAACCGGTTGAATTGGGAACTAGTCAAGTGTCCAGTCTGATGATAGAGGGAAACCAGATAAAGTGAATTAAATATTGACAATAGTCCAAACAAAAGTTACTTTATGAAAATAGTCAAAACTATGCATACAAAAAGAAATCCCTAATCCCAATCCAATTTTGTGAAAAAGATCATAAAACTTTAAATATGGTAAATCTACAGCACAAATTTCATTCCTCCAAAACGCAGGCGTATAGGAGATTGCCAGAGATAACTGTCCATCAATCTCAATAAATAGCAAAGAAGGTAAGGCCGATATAGCCAAGATTTAGATACCTTAGGACGTAAATGATTAATAAAAAGTTGACTAATGACGGAATAACTACACTGATTGCTCTATAGCAGAATTCATGATATTAAAGGACAATCTAAAATAAAGGAATTAAATGATAATTCTCCACAGGGTATCCTTGAAAGAAACCACAAGCTCAGTACCACCAAAATGGTAGAAAGACGATCCTATTCTAGGGCAAATCTCAGGACTGAGGAATCTCAACGTTTTGATTATTTCATAGTATCCAAATGCACTACAATAACATGGCACACTGCCACATGGATGAATCAATATTAATTCTAAATAAATACTTAATTAATGATATTTCAAGGAGATTCAAGACCCTTGGGTGCAGAATGAGATACAAATGTTTTACCCAATTATTAATGATATTTCATGGATCACAATTTATCATTGGTAAATTTATTTTCCTAGTGAATACTAGGTCATATGCTAAAATAATACCTCGTTCCAACTTTGTGATTAAACACCGCGTTCAAGCCCTTCCTAGAGACTACTTCAGAGGTAAATATGATCTGAGAAAAAGAAAGAAATGTAAACTTACTGGGATCATTTGTCAAACGGCTCAGAACTCCAAATTCAAGAGTCAATGTCCCACCTCCAGCTGTTGAAGTTATCTAAGCACATATGTAATTATTATTAACTCGTTACAAAGTACAGAAAATAGATTGAATGCATAGAATACCTATGCTAAAGAAAGTAGCAAACTAAGAAGTTTTAGCTTACAATCAAATTCTAGTACTGTGGAAATCGTATATATTTAGATATGCAAATATTTGTATTTATTGTAGATAGGATTTAGTAGGAATTATTCTTATTCCCTGTATCCTCATAATTTCAACCCATATCAATTTTGTCATCTCTGTATTTATTTCCCCAATTTCGTGCAATGAGAAGCATGAAGAAGTATTCTGACTCCCTTCTACATAAACAACGCTCCACAAATGATTGCCTTTATTTTTTCTACACCCTTTTTCCAAGTTAAATACAATTTAATCATTGGCAACTTAATCAGAACAGTGAGTAGCAAATATTTTGGACATACAGATTACTACACAAGTGGATGAGGCATAGGTAAAGACTTTACCTTGCTTTCCTGTTTATCAACTCCATGTAACAAATTTACAGAACCAAATGGGATTCCTGCAATACAACATTGCATGACATGGTAGGCATGTGATGGACTGAAAAGCTAGACAATGTTATCTATAAAGATATGGTGAAAACTATTAGCAAGTAAGTTTTCATCCATCTAATCAAATAAATACTGGAGATAACATAAGGACTGATAAGAACAGTTGAACAATACAGTTCGACTTCAAAGGTATAAGAATCCTATTTGAACTGTACAGTTATGACTTATGACATGTACCTAAAATAAAAATAAACTCTAACTTAAAGGGAAAAAGGAAGCCTAACTTAAACTTCAGGTAAAAGAAAACATCAAATGGCAAACAATCCAAGAAAGCCGAACAAGAAACCAAATAAAGCCATAATATAAATTACTAAAACTGTAAATAAATCCTTCCTAACGTCACATCAACAATTTAGCAACATTGTTCAACAACTGGGGAGATCACAAGTGAAACAGATCACTCAGTATTCAATGTGCGAGAATTTGGCCTTTACATATTTCTAGTTGTCTATGTAAATGATATTGTTATAACAGGAAATTTTTCAGATTCAACTTATAACTTAAACAAACTTCAAACTTGATTAAAGCTGATTATCAATTTGTCAAAGAAAAATTAGTATTTGGGGGTTCTGCTCTTTTTCAAACAAGAATTGGTCTTGGAAACGACAACTAGCAATGAAACAAGAGATCTAAACAAAAATATCCAGCTTGAGAAGGAGTGTTAGAAATCACTTTGTCTAGATACAATTTTTATCTTTTTTATTTAATTTTTTTATATTGTCAATTTCAATCCTTATATTTCAGCCAGTTTGTTTAGGCTCTAAGGAAAAGATTAGTTGAGTGTTTTGGTTAAGATAGGCATCCAAGATAATGAGGATCTTCAAATATTTTATCATTAGCAATTGCAAGGATTTGAATGGCAAAGTTTGTTACATCTTTTTCTAGACAAGTTTGATTATTTTAAAGTCCAAAGGATGAATAGACCCTGAATTTTTAGAGATTCCTATTGTTTGCCTAAGTGATTGGGTCCCTATACTTTTAGAAACTTTTAATTTGATCCACGATAAATTATGTAAATGTACTATCATCAAGCTACATTAACAGTTGCACAGCCAATAATGTGCTATCTTAACCGGATGTGTGGTAGCAAGAAAGCCCAAAGGCTTTTCCCGTCCTTGTTAGGAAAGATGCCAACCATCTCCCCTTTCTAAGAACACATAATGTGATATCTATGTACTCTTAATTTGTGTTGGCCATGCTAATAACATCAGTAAAAGTAGGTTATGAAGAGAAATCCTCTTGCATGTCTAGCATATGATCCACCTAGGTAGGTTGAATGGCTCCAATGAGTAGGCACGAGTCACATATATAAGGAGTGTCTAATTTTAACAGCATACTAACATAGGTTTAACAACAGGGATCAAATTTTAAACCATAGGGACCCAGTCGCAGACATTTGAACTTTAGAGATCAAGTTGAAAATCTAGTAACAATGTCCAACCAAACAATTTAACCTATTTAAAATCAAGTATTCTTTTATTTCGTATTCATATGTCGTGTTCTCTGTTAAGGGGTTGTCTTATCCTCCTTTCTCATTATTCTCATTCACTTTAATTAAATTTTTCTATTAAAAAAATGAGAAACAATACCTGTAGGAGTGTCAAATGCAGGTAACAACCTCCTGCCAAGATCTTCAGCTAAGTTCAGTAACTGATTGTCATATGATGGAACTCTCATACCCTGCAGCAAATGCGTGTATAGATGATTCACTCACCAACTTCAAATGTTGATAGAAATTCACTATATATATATTGGAACTCGATAATTACAGTGTAAGCACCTAGAGAATAAAAACCATAAACAACTAGCAAGAGAAGCACAACTTTCACCAGCACAAACCCGCTAAATGATATAAAAACAGAAGAACAAAAAAGGTAAGAAGATAAGACTTCATATTTGCACCAATTGCTAGACTAATACAATCAAACTTTGGAAACCCTCAGCAGCAAATTTAGATTGGCAACTTTCAACAATTTGATGTACAGAATGCTTTCTTGAATAAGGATCGTGAAGAAGTTTCAAAAGAAATCCCTCCAGGTTTTGGCACTCATAACATCAAGGTTAAGGCATGCAAGCTAAAATGACCTTGTACAAGCTCAAGTAGTCTCCAAGGACCTACTTCACATATCACTAAAGCAACAGAGAGTTATGGCTTTGAGTTAGGGAAAGCTGATCATACAATCTTGTTAAATTAGACAGAAACACACACGTACATGATTATTTATGCTATGCTAGTAATTTTGTGATAAATCAAGTATAAAATGAAGAATTCCATCTAGTTGCCAGAAGCTAAACCTGCAATGATATATTTCCTTTATCATATAAGATTATGAGAGAATAAACATGTATGGATGCCATAACTGATACCGTAGCATAATCACTGGCAATTAGATGACCAGAAAGTAAGCCTCCAAGCACTCTAATAGTGGTTTCAAAAACAGAAACTGTTTTATTCTGCAAAAGTGTCACCAAACAGGTTCAGATACCCATATATAAAGTATTCATAAGCAAAGATATAAGAGACGTGGCAGCGAAAATTGTAAAATATAATCAATAATTTTATTATATAAAATGAAAACAAGCTAATATGGATAATGTCGAAGGAATATGTCATGAAATATTGACTTAGAAATGCATCATATTCTTAAATGCATCATCAAGGAATGCAAGGACCTATAAGAAATTGCACCATCAGGAATCAATTGCTTAACTACATTAAAAGAAATAGAGATCACGCCAGGTATAGCCTCCTTTGATATAATTCTTACTGTGACCCAGAATTATTTATTTGCTATCTGCCATGTGTCATATTTTTACATGAGAGGCAACCCCCTCTAGGAAGCAGAATTAGAGCTTGCTTCCAACAAGTATCTTTCTTCACCCGCATGAATGAACCGATTCTGAAAAGAAATTTATAGATTTCTAGGTAAAAAAACAACATGATATCAGATCAAGTGCTCCCGAGTCTGCATGGCAAAAGGCAGCCCATAGTAATTTTAATCCGAACGAACAGGTTACTTAACCAAGAATACAAAAAAGAATATGCACATATAAAATGCATCCTATTGATCAAAGGGCAATGGGGCAAAAATACCCTTATGTTTTTCAGAAAAGTGCACCCAACACCAAATGTTTTCACTGGGAGCATAAATGCCCATCAACATTTCAAAATGGAGCTAAAATGCCTATCCATCTGCCACATCATCATTTTTCTGGGGGAAAATAACAATTTTGCCCTACAATTTTGTAATTTTATCCTTAGTAATTGTGTGATACTTTTAAATTAGTAAATGACCTCCAAAAATTCTGAAATTTTTCAGAATAAAAGTAGACATGATAAGCTTTAATTTGATAGGTCAAATGGAATTTTATTTGGTCAAAATGACCATTTTACCCTTACAATTTTCGCAATACTTGAAAATTGGCAGATTTGTCACCAAACTTTAAAAATTCATATCTAATTGTATAGATATCCAATTGGGGTGGTTCCAAAGCCTATGTGACCCTTATTACGTCTAGTTTTATGGAAAAATATAAATTTTAGCCAATAAGAACCTCAAAATTCCCAGAATTTTTATTTTTGAAGTCTGCTCCAGAAAAATGTTAAATTCGCTGGGCCAAATTCAAAAATTCATTTCTCCTTGTTAAATTTGTTGGCACAAGTTGAAGTTGTTGTTAATGTGATTTCCTGTTGAGTCAGTCAGATTGTGTGAAACTTTTAAATTAGTAAATGACCTCCAAAAATTCTGAAATTTTTCAGAATAAAAGTAGACATGATAAGCTTTAATTTGATAGGTCGAATGGAATTTTTGGAGTTGTATACAAGGAGAAATGAATTTTTGAATTTTGCCCAGCGAATTTAACATTTTTCTGGAGCAGACTTCAAAAATAAAAATTCTGGGAATTTTGAGGTTCTTATTGGCTAAAATTTATATTTTTCCATAAAACTAGACTTAATAAGGGTCACATAGGCTTTAGAACCACCCCAATTGGATATCTATACAATTAGATATGAATAATTTTCAAATATTGCGAAAATTGTAAGGGCAAAATGGTCATTTTGACCAAATAAAATTCCATTTGACCTATCAATTAAAGCTTATCATGTCTACTTTTATTCTGAAAAATTTCAGAATTTTTTAATGTCATTTACTAATTTAAAAGTATCACACAATTACTAAGGGTAAAATTACAAAATTTCACAAAATTGTAGGGCAAAATGGTTATTTCCCCCAAAAAAAAATGATGATGTGGCAGATGGATAGGCATTTTAGCTCCATTTTGAAATATTGATGGGCATTTATGCTCCCAATGAAAACATTTGGTGCTGGATGCACTTTTATGAAAAACATAAGGGTATTTTTGCCCCTTTGCCCTTGATCAAATAATAGAACTTTTCCCTTAAATAAAGAAATAGCATTTAAAAGAAAATAAATATAAAGCTCCATGTACATGTGTTAAAAGAAGAACGAAAAACCAGATAATGCCCTTTACTCACTATATCAAACCGAAGATTTTTACCAATCCATTCAATTGAACTTGCGAAGCGTTCATGGTCACCAAGTAAAGCCAATGTGTCTAACGAATCAATCTGTTTTGGACACATTACAGACATCAGTATTGCATACATATCTTAATCTCTTATTATAACTCAATACATATGAATTTTTCTTACCAAAGTTAAGGCATAACCACCAAGCGAATCTTCTCCCCCACATGAAAGAGGTCTCAATTCATCGAGTGGAAAAGCATGCTCCATATATCCATTAAAAGCGTGATAAAACATCCCACGAACCTACATTTTCACAAGAAAGAAAAACTCATCGGCCAACGGAAAGTCATAGCTTCAGCAGCAAATTTAATACCACTAGCCACACTACGTGACACAGTTTGAAGTAGTGAAATTCAGCCCGAAAGACACTATGGATTATTTTGGTCCAAATTCTCAACAGTACAAGAGATTGGAACAGCATGTTCACTGTTCAGTATGCAAAATCAAATCTTGCCCAATGGTTGGAACGCCAAGGAACTTATTCAAACCAGAGCTGCTTCATAAGAACCAATTATGCGAGCATTGAATCAGTGTCCTCCCCTCGATATATATCACCCAATAAAAAGTCCTGTCAAATGTCAATTTTACAAACTACTATGGAAATTGACAGATATATCTAAAATGGAATTCCCACTCTGAATTTCGTTGCATTCCAATAGCCAAGGATCGTAAAACTATTAGATAGTGCAGTTTCAATGAATTAGCGCATCAAATCGATGTGTAGCGACAGAAAGATCAGCAGGGACTGTAAGCAAGATTCCAATTACCAATCACCAACCCAAAAAAAAAAATGAACTTTATACGATGTATATAATAATTGAAAAGATGAAAATCACAGGAAGAGCCACCTCATCTCGAAGTTCTTTCGCTTCCTCAGGGGTAACGCCATCGGCGAGTGTTGTTTGTTTGAAACAAACAGATGCTAATGCAAAATATGAGAAGATCTGAATCAATAGTTGAGCTTTCATGGGTTCCAGTGTCTTAGCTTTCACTCTCTCCGACTCAGCGGAGTCGCAATTTCAAGAAGATAGCACCATTTTCAGATTTCCTTGCCCCACCTATGTTCTACCGGCTCGCTTCACCAGACGATGGGTGGTAAAGGGGGAAAAATAATGCAAATCCAAAATTCTTTTTTATAAATTTAGTTATAAAAGCAAAAATCCTCACAAAGTTTTTTTTAAAAGTGAATCAATCACCCTAAATGGTTTTTGGTACAAAAATAATCATAAACTTTTAAAAAGGGGATAAAAGTGACACTTCCGTTCAAACTAACTAACAACTGTTTACTTCAGTGCAAAAGTATCAAAATACCCATCAGAAGGCACATCATATGAAGGCAAACAATGTTCTATAGACGATGTGTAGTAACCCATCGGGTTTGACATTTTTTAAGATGGACGTCGCCGGAGCTCTACGTTTGCTATATTGGCTGCCAAACAAGAATCCCAATACGAGAATCTATGTGTGACTAAAGGAAGAAAACAACAATGGTGGTGAGGAAAATGATTATGGTAGTGCTCGACAAAGGAAGTGAGATAAAGGTCGATGGCGGTAAAATCGATGAACACCGATTGTGGTAGTTGATGGTGAAGCTTCGATTTCTTCCTCCTCCTCCCTATTCCAAAGTCTCAATCTCTCCTCCCTGCTAAGAAGCATCGACTGCTATGATAGTGATGCTTGACGGAGGGAGTGAACTCACAATCCACGGTAGTGGTGGCAAGAACGGAGAGGGAGACATTTTTTGAGAGAGGGGTATTTTGTTACTTTTACACGGGAGTAAACGACTATTAGTTAGTTTTAATGGAAGTGACACTTTTTCCCCCTTTTTGAAAGTTCATCGTCACTTTTGCATCCAAAAAAAAATTTATGGTTGTGGACGCACTTTTAAAAAAAGTTTATGGGTATTTTTGGCTCTTAACATTTTTCTTAGATAGGGGTGTTTTGATACTTTTATATTGAAGTTAACGGCCGTTAGTTAGTTCTAACGGAAGTGTCACTTTTGCTCCATTTTTAAAAGTTTATAGTTATTTTTGCACCCAAAAAAAGTTTATAGTGGTGAATACACTTTTAAGAAAAGTTTATGAATATTTTTGCCCCTTAACCTTAAAACTTTTACATGGTTATTTAATTTAATGCAGGGAAAAAGACAAATAAATCCCTTTTAAACATATAAAACCCTAAAAGATGACTCAAATTTGACAAAGGAAAAATGAGGGGGAGAGGGTGTGATCTAGAATATGAAAATGTTTTGAAAGGACTATCATATCCCCCATCTATTCAAAAGAGGACAGAGGTGAAAGAGGGAATCAGTCTCATGCGCTAGTGGAGAAAAGCACTCTTTACGTTCTCATTCTTGGCTGGAGTGGAGAAAGTGAGCTTTGGTGATAAATCGATCGTCTTTTATTATTGATTACAGAGGTATAAACCAATTTCCCAATCTTTTTTTTTTTGCTTGCCCTAGCATTGTTTATGTGGCCGACATCAACAAGAAAGAAATCCCTTTTGATAGCGTAAGGGAGGACAAAATCGACTAGTAATCTAGTAAGTTATTTGATCAATTTCTTATTTCCTTTGTCATCCGGTTTGCTCCAAATACCGATTACCCCTTTTGTTTGGTGAATCCACCCTCAACTTGAAATCTATGTATCTCCAATGTATTGATATTACATAACATTCTATTAGGCTGACTTTTATTGACATTGCATTAATATATTCCTTTGAGAATTTTCTTAGCAATTAGATATTCCTTTGAGAATGTCCTCTGAGTTGAGTGCTCAGGCAGGATGTAGGGCCCATATAAGCTTAAGAGATGAGAACCTTTTGATGTAATTTTTGTAGCTTCTTCTAATATAGCATTTTGACACATTTGATTACAACATTATTTAATGTGATCAATTTTCACACAAGCAATAAGAAGCTTAGAAGTATCCATAATGTCATGAAACTCATTGGCGTCTTTAATGATTAGTTGCTTCAACTGTTGTGTCACATTATAGTTATGAAGGACGTGATGGATGGAACCAATTCTAAAACTATGAAATCTGACCCTATGCATTATGGAGTTATCCAAAATTCAGCAAAGAAAGGGTACAGTGCCTTAGACTTTGAAAACAATTGATGTACTTTATTTATTAAATCTTGAGCTTAGAAGTAATATTGTTGGATTTCAATCTGTCGCGTGGCACCAAAAGATATCTTCAATAGGAACTTAAATAATTGGTTGTTTTTGCAGGAAAACAAAAAAGCCGGAGGAAAAAGGTTCATCAAAACTTAGTAGGAATGGCATGGATTTGTTTAGAAATGAGTTTGTGAAGAATTCTAAAAAGAAATATAAGAACATGAGGAATCAAATAAGGAGGTACTGGAGGCTTGGAATGTATTGCTTGATTTAGAGGGGGGAAATATATCGAAGAGGCAAGGAAATCTAGGCCGAGAAGGGTGAAAAGGAAACATGAGGTTGCCTTTCATACCAGTAGCTCTCTACAGTAGTTCAAGTTGTTGGTAGAACATGTAAAGAAGGATGAAAGTTTGGGAAAAATGTTGAAAAAATTGGTTTCTCTATGTTGCTTGATATGGGATTTAGGAGATTCCCTCGTGATGTATGTGTAAGTGTGATATGATCATATGATCCTCCAACACAACAATTTCAAATTAAGGGGAAGACAAAATAGCTGAAGGCTAACGAAGTGGAAAAGGTCCTTGGCATACCCCATATAGAGAGAAAGATTGTGACAACAGAAGTTGGTGATAAGGATCCAACTTTTGTATAATTGAAGAAAAATTATTTTCAAAAGCCTTATAAGGATATATTGGAGTTGCTATTACCTGGAGAGGAGGAATATAACTTTGAATTTTTGTTTATCATTTACACTTTAGAAATTCTTTTATTCCCAACTACATGTTCAACCGTAAGTGAGATGTTGTTAAAGTTAATGTGCTGCATAATGGATGCATTCAAGCAGTATGATTGGTCTACATATGTGATGAATGAGCTGTGCAAATAAATGGAAGATTATGTCACAGTATTAAGGAAGAAGAAGGAAGCCAGCTACAGTGTTGCTGGATGCTTATACTTCTTAGTAGTATGTATTTTAATTTTCATTACTTTTATTGCTTGGATGTATCTGCTTTGGTTTAATGTAAGTGGTCATACAGATATATTTTCTTGAGAATTTTCCATTGACTAAGACTGATGAGCTGGACTCCACCAATCCTATTAAGTTTTTGACTGTGAAGAGGATAAAGGATACGATTGATAAAGAGAGGAAACATCGTATGGGCATTCTCTATTTAGGAAGTGGTGTTGAAGTAAGGATTAGTAAATATATGGGCCAAATATTAGCTAATTGATATGTGATATGTTTCCTATTATTTTGTTTAATTATTTAATTGTTTTGGTTGAATTTTTGTCTGGTGTCATGCATGACTTGGAGGAATTGCATTCAAGATTGATGAGATGGCTTAGTGCGGTTGTTTGGGAGAAGCTTATAAAAGTGCAGATAAAGAGAGAGAATAAGAAACAATCTACGAAAATGATGCATGTATAGTAAAATAACAATACAAAAGGTCATGGAAAGGAAGAGGTTTGCAAGGGAAAAGATGATGGAAAGGAAGAGGTTGGGGAGATGATGATGAGGTAGGTAATGTTGAGAAGGATTTTGATGGTGGAGAATAAGAAATATTATCATTCCTTGCATCTCCCATAAATGCATATGACATTGATGAAGAAAGAGGACATGAGGAAGAGGAAGAAGTTGATAAGGGAGATCAACTGAGGAGATCAACGAGGCACAAGAAACTAGCACTTGACTCTCCCTAGATTGTGACTAAGGAAGTGAAGAGAACAAAAAGGAAATTGGATGATAAGGATCATTAGTTCGACTTGGCCTCCTATATGTGCCCTTGTGTCGAGGGTGACGAGTAAGTATGTTATTGCTGGTAATTAACTGTAAATCATTCATTTATAATCAAAGAGTAAATTTGTTATTGTTCTAGGAAATTCATTCAAATGCATGGTGACTGTGTAACTCGTAATGAGCTTAGGTCTTCGGGTGAAATGCATAAAATAAGTAACCAAGTTAGGATAACAAAACTAATAATTTATCATTTATGAAAATATAATTGTCACTTATAACCATTTTCCTCCCTCAAATGTAGGTGATGTCAGTGGTGTGCAAGACATTGATGGCGGAAATAGTAGTTGAATGAAAAATGAGATGACTTTATGGTAAGGTTGTTGTAAATTCACATTCATTGAGCAATAGTTTGTGTTAATATTGCTTTAATGTGATAGTTTGTAGAGCAAAATCGTTTTCAATGTAACATCCCAAATTTTCATTCATAAGACAGATAATTTTATTAAGGAAACATTTAGTGAAAAATATAATTTAGTGAATAATGGTTTAAATAAGAAAGATAGATATAAAATAAATTAAAACATTAAAGTTAAATGAAGTCTAATAAAAATATAATTAAGCAATTATTATTCTTGAATTTCTTTAGAAAACTTTTAACCAAAAAAAATTCTTTAGAAAAGATAAAATAATAAAATTAGTAGAGGTTAAATGAGAGTATTTAATATTAATTTTAATTATGTGTGTATAAAATAAACAAAACTAAGAAGTCTCACATCAACTAAATAAGGAGAAGAGGGAGTTCTTAGAGCCTATATATAGGAGTAGTGAGGCGGACTTAAGGTACAACTTTTCTACTTTCGCAAATAACCGGGACAGCCTTGGTAAAATATCTTTATTTTTGTTAATCATTGGATTGAGATGAAATTTGGATAGTCCATCCAAGACATCCAATCCGTCAATTTCAACATAATGTCGTGGGTTATGAGTTACAAAGCCTAGAAGACGAATGAATTTTTGAAATGTAGAGAACAAACTCTAGAGGAAAGAATCAATGTTTCCAACTAAGTCCACCATTGGATTTCATGAAATTTTGTGAGCTTGTTCAAGACATCCTATCAGGAAAAACCAACGATGGGATCTTTGATTTGATACCTCAGGTAAGAGTAATTTATCACGCATTGAATCTATTATTTGAAAAATAGGAATTGTCATAGATTTAAGTTTTTTTATAAAGGTTTTAAAGGTTAAAATCCCAAATGGAGATCATAAAAATGTTAGACAAGGCTAGTCTAACGCTCTAATGATCCCAATTCTCAAATCTAATATAGTTATAATATAACGCTTTCTATTCGTAGGAAATTCTAAGCAACTCAATAGAGGAGAAATTATAAACATCTAATGTTGTTAAAAGACTTTTCATTAATTAAGTTTATTGTTACTCTAAGCTTTGAGATAAGGATTTTCATTGGTTGGAACTTAAAGAATACCAGGCAACGTGGTCCTATCTATCTTAATTATCAGTGCTGCTTGTCGGTTTTTATGAAAAACTCCACAAGCCTAGAATGGGTAGAATTGATATGAACCTTGATATTTTATGCCTAATAATGCCTTGTGGAACCTTTGTATGAATAATATGATTTGATAGATTGATTTATAGAATCATTTGAGACAACTATAGGTTTGAATGTGTAAACTGAACTATTTTTAGTATCTTTGTGATTCATGTCTTGTAAGTGACCCTATATGCAATTGAACTACTAGTGCAGTGTGTTTTTAAGTATGCATTGTTCATATATTGCTAATTAACTGGATAAATGATGTATGCATGTGCTAGAACATGTTGATTCTATGTTATGAATTGGAATGTATGAGCATGAGAATATGAAAACCCCTTGAGAATAATGTGATATAAATGGTAGAGTTAGTGAATGGATTGTAATTGATAAAAATTGAATACTAAATAGCAGGCCGCTAGTTTGATTATTATGCACCACTAGCTAGCATAAATTTTATAGGGCAGTATTCCTTAATATGACACTCCAAGGGCTTCTGGGCAGTATTCTTGGGGCCTGAGCAGTATTCCCGAGGGCAATAACCATACTAGAGGGATGGTCTCTTATGTGCTCTATAGTACTTTGGCCAGTCTACATCACACTTGTGAAGAGCTTGTGAGAGTAAACTAGTAATATGGAAAGTACTTAACCCATGGGTTCATTCAGAAGAAATAAGGAGGATATAAGGATGGTTAGGGGTTAATGAAAGATAAAGAGTAATCATGCATAATGACATTTTGTAAAACTGTGTTATGTTGTGAGTAAATGTTCTTTAAGAATATGAATGGATATGATCATACTCTTGATTAGTATATCTACTTGACATCTTGCTAATTATTTATGCTTGCCTTTCTACCTAATATATCTTCTTGACATGTTTGTATATTAGTCCCACCTAGCACCCTACGGCTGGTGCCGGTAGGTAAGGTGGGTAATAATTGCGTTACTGAGACAGTGATCTCATCTTGTTACTTTTCACATTTGTTCAGGTGAGAGCTCGAGGGCAAGAGCAATTGGGAATGTATTTGATGATGTGGCTACCTTAAAGAGTAGCTAGCGGTTACTGCTTATTTCATTTTTATTGCCACATTTAGGAAATTTTTCCTATTACATCATGCTGCATGTAAATTTACTTAAAATATATAATTACACTCTTTTGATAGACGATTGAGGACCTAGAATGTTTATTTACTTAATTTGGATTGTTGATTTGAAGAACTCATTTCGGGTCTTCTTTAAAGAAAATTTTTAAAATCACGTTATGCTTAGGGTTAATTAGAGATAGTGTTACATTCAACCCCTTTTATTGGAAAGCTTTTGTGACTCCTTTATTCTTAACATGATCTGATGAGTCTTTACCTAATGAGTTTAAACTACTAAACCGGGTTATGATCCTGAGACTAATACATATTTAGTAAATAAGCGTAAGTTCCAGTTTCAACATAGGAATTAAATTTATATTGGATCAGGCTTTTAAAAATTTCAAACTTTTAAAATATTCCTATTGTGGTTCACAACTGTATTACAACTCATCAATCTCTATTCTCATTAATTAATATCATAGCGCTTCTCAGCTTATAAACTCACGGACTGTTTAATAGCTAATGGGCCCTTATCATATAATTGCCTAATCTTAATTCATTTATCGAATTAGGAAAATATCAGTTCATTATGCACGCTTACTACTATCTCTATCACAATTTACTAATTCTTACGGTTATGTCATTATATTTACATATAAGATATGTAGTCATAGCAAAACTTATGTACAAATAACTTATCCCTCCATCAGCAACCTTTACTCATCCATGACTACATTTTTGCCCTTTGAACCGCTTGCCTTCGCTGTATGTTAATTATGGGAAATGATGAAATTCACAAGAATCTCAGTAGTAACCATAATCAATCACATAAAATGAAAGTTCACAAAGCATGCTAAAGAAATCATCACATCAGTAGCAAACATCACAAATAACATTCAGTAAATAGTATGCAACATATACATAAATACAAGACCCACTGGTCCAACACTACAACGCTTGATGACATAAGTATTACGACCCAGGGCCTCTACCTCGTACAAGTATGCACATCGAGTCTTACTGTCATCATAGTCTAACAGCTCAAGGTCACCAACCCATGCAAACTTGCACACTGAGTCTTACCGCCTCAGCCTCAACCTATCACAATCTAAATATTCATCAGGTTTTACTTCCTATGGTTACTACCCTATGCTTCTTGCACATCGGGTCTTATTGCCTCTGGCCTCTTCCCCTTACGTTTTACTGCCTACCATATATTCATGAAACGAATATACTTTAATGGTAAAAACAGACATGCAAAACAATACATAATATATGAGAGAAAAAGTTACTACATGTTAGCCTTTATGCTATCTTATCCTTATCTACCAATCTCTTGGTCAGCCTGGGCAAAGGCCAAATCCTATAAATTAGAATTCATGAGCAGATGAGTTAATACTTACTCTACATTCTTATCCTTTATTGATTCTTTGTTGGTTATCTCTTACGACTCTTATGGTATATCAAATGAGCATCTAATCTAAGACACACCATATGTTCTCCTTTCTTGTATTTCAGTTACTTGATGTGGTTACATTAATCTCTCAAACATGCTTCTAATCCTTATGTTTCCATTAACCACAATTTACTCTGAAAGTTGGAAATTCGAAGGTCAACCCTAATCTGCCAAATTCATCGGGCTACTTCAAAAATTCATAAATTAATCTAAAAAACTTCAAATAAGATGGTTTAAGTTCCTATACGAAGATCTTTAAGCGTTATACGAAGAAAAAATATCATCCAATACCAATCATAGCCACAAAATTCTAGGGACCTCGACCAATGTTATTGGTCTAAAATTCATTCCAGATTTAATACTGTAACTTTAACAAATCATAACCTACAAACTACAACTCCAAATAATGAATTTTATACCTCATTTTAAAGATTAAGATGTCTACTAATACTCTGTAAAATATCATAGTTATTGGACAAGGTTTGACCATTTAAAATTGAACTACAAGCAATCTAACTCTTTGGAAAACAAATATAGCGGCACTAACTTTAAACAACCTTCAACTCTAAATTTAAGGTTTTTACTCCAATTCATCCAAAATCACAACCACAAGCTATTCCCACATAATTTTGCATTCAGAATTCATTTATAACCTCAAATTTGACAAAATCTAGTTCCTACCCTAAAATCTGTTATGACTGAAAATTAGGGTTTTAGGTCAGAAATCCTGTTTTCGATTTCGATACTTCCGAAATCACTTTCTTACCTTTATCTCACACAAGTTTTCATTTTAAACCTATTGGAAACCTCAAAAGCATCAAAATCACATTTCTTACCTAGTGTCTTGCTATTGGTTGATGATAAGTAAAATATTTACATATTTATTTTCCCTTATATGATGATTTTGTAGACTATATTTGAGCTGAGTATAATCAATTTGGGTGTAATTAATAAATAAATAATAATTTTCTTGCAGTCATGGACAGTACCGGATTAAGAAGAATTAAAGAAGGCATTTAAAGGGAAGTACTATTCATGCTGTACTATTCACTGTGCACTGTTCATGCAGTACTGTTTACTGTAGCAGGGGTACTGTAGCGGACCATTGCGTTTCACTGTAGCAGACTATTGCGTTGTACTGTAGCGGTCGGTGTGTGTAGAAGTGGGGCGGTTCAGTGCGGTTGCTGTAGCAGTCGGTGCACTGTAGCAAGTGGGTAGTCGGTTCACTGTAGTAAATCACTGTAGCAAAATACTGTAGCAGTCCAAAAATGAAGCCTATAAATAGAGCTTCTTGGCACCCTAAAATGAAGAGGAAGGAGAGAAAATAAGAGGAAGGAAGAGAGAGAGAGAGAGAGTTTCTATTTTAAAGAGAGAGTTCTTATTTTTAGAATTTATTTCTTGCATTTTTTTACTTCTTGCATGCCTCCTACATGGATGGTTTTACCTCCTATATGGAAGGCCTAGGTAGTCCTCCTTTATGGATGGTATAGGTTGCCACCTACATGGATGGTTTTACCTCCTATATGGTAGGCTAGATTTTCCATTTTCATGCATCTTGTAGTAGTATTTTTATGTTTTTGTAATTAATTTTTATGCAATATTTATGATGTTTGGAATATATTTTGGTTTTGTTTTTAATTTTATCATGAGCTAAATTTTCCTTTTCCTAGGGTGATGACGTAGCTTACTAATGACGGATTGAATCTTAACTTATTAAATCTAGTTTTAATTTTTCCTTCATGATTGAGTTTTAATTATTGCTCTTAATACTTACAATTGATTGGCCACCTTTTGGAAGATTTTAATAGGCATGTTGAGACCAGAAGGAGATACATGTGTGTGGATCCTATAATTAAAACCATAATTTGCATATGAAATAGGAATATATTCATATGGGTTATGTAGTCTTAATTGATTTCCATAAATCTTAATGCATGATTGATTGCTTAAATTCATATAGGAATATATTGGGTTAGCAATTAATTATAGAATTACTTGACCTTGGAAGAGGCTAGTAATTAAAATAGGGAAACTCGACTATCAATCATGTGGAATAAATTGGACTAGAATAGATAAGTGATTCAATCCGGAATTTATTAAGTGAAATCTAATCCCTATGGCGTTTTCTCATATTTGTCTTTATATCACTTGTATTCATATTTCATCATTTCTATCTTGCAATCTCAATCACAACTGATCAACCGACTAAATAGAATTAAAATTACCAATTTTGGTACTTAGTGATCAATCCTCGTGGGAACGATACTCTACTCACTTCTATATTACTTGATTACGACAGTGTACACTTGCACTTCTAAATACACCATCCTACACTCGTAACAGTTGAAATCCACTATTAGTTCAAAAAAGGTGATTTTGCAAATTTAAACCACAAAACTTGTAAGATTCCATTCCTATTGTACTTGAGCCTTATTTAGCATCATGTTCATGTTTATAAGATAAAAAAACCCTTAAATTTTACTGTTGGACAAAAATTTGGGGTAGTACAACAACCTCATGAAAACTTAGCTCAAGGTACTATACTCAAAGCAGAGCTCATACTTACCTCTATTCGATGCTATAACCCATTCTTGATTTTGCCAACACTTACACCTTAGAGGTAGTATGAAATCCCTCTGTTGAGGAATCTAAAACCATAGAAATATTGCTCTCATTGAGAGAAACAAGATTTGTGAAGACCCTATGAGCTAGAAACGTGAATTCGGAGGTGAAAGTCACTCGGAAACACTTTCTCTTTCTATGTTATTCAAGAACTCACCACATTCTCTCTTCTTTCTTTTTCTTGCTATTTTCTTTCTTATGTTTCTCCCTTTGGCTGAAATTTTAAAGAGCTTAAGAGATATTAGGAATATTTAATCACATTTGTTTAAGTGTTAATTCTTAGGGTACTAGGTACCCCTCTTAATTCGGCCTCCCCCTTTGTCATACACCCTTGGCCAACTTAATAGTCAGGGAAAAGGAAGTCCGATGATTTCCTCTAAATTTCATGTGCAGTGTTCGGGAAGATCAGACATGTGGTTGAACTAGAGATCAATGAGTTGTCTCGACTAATTTAAACATGTGATACATGAAGGCTAGGTAGCACTTTATCATTGAACCAACACAAAAGCAAAAAGTTATAAGGACTTAGGTGGTGCCATGAAATTGTTCCAACCCAAAAGTTAATATATAAAGCTACTTTATTAAAGTCACTTTATGTAAAGCTACTTTAGGTGTGTATAGGCCAAGAAGGCGCCATATGTCTGTATAGCTTCAGGATTGCGCCAAGTGTGTTCTAAAAATGCCAAGTGTCCTTGTAAGTGTCAATAAATGGCGTCATATAGGTTTGAGGGTCATAAAGATGGCGCCAAGTGTACATGTGCACCAGTATACTTTATCTAACTACTTGCACACACGAGGTAACATTGATTACTAAATTTCAGTATGTTACAGCTTTCGCCAATAGGAAACAAATATTGGAGGGACATTTAGGTTAAAATATAGGAGAATGTGACTTGATATTGGGTTCAGCACTTGTGAATCAATACTAGTTCTATTATGTGCTTGAGCCATAGACCATGAAGTTTTACATCCTATATTCATTGATGCAAAATGTAGAGGATCAGAATAAAAAGAAGAAGAAAAACAAGGGTCTGAAGGATGACAACAGACCAAAGTCTGTAATGAATGTGTATGTACTTGCAGTGTGCTATAGCAAGTATCATAAGTTGTGTTTTAGTAAATTGCGGTTAAAAGGTGTTGTTTATTTTTTGCAACAAGACTGGTTTCATGACATAGTAGAATTGGTTAAGCCTGAGCTCATTGGAAAGAATCCAAAGGATGATATCATTTATCCTATTGTTGCACAACCAAAAAACATGTAAGTTTGATTAAATATATTGTTATCATGCATGTTGGTGATGTTGTTGCAAGTAATAATAACAATTATTCACTTCATATGTGCACGAGAGATTGTGGAGTCTATGTGATGTTGTGGTTAAGATCTTGGCATCCGAATGCTACACTATAGTGAAGTATATTACTTTACTAGAGTATTTTATAACAATTTTCCACTTATATCTACAATATGTTTGATTAAGTGTATTTGGACACTTTTATGCAGGGACAAGTGGCTCAATTTAGGCGTGACTTGCTCTGGTGGCTAGTCAATCATCCTAACAATATATGGTGCACTACAAAAAAATAGCAAATTAGCGATTAAATTTAGGGATAGAATTTCATTCCATCGCTAATTCGTCCCTAATCCTTCACAAATTCCGTCGCTAAAATTAGCGACGAAATTTAGAGACGAAATTTTTCCGTCACTAAATTAGCGACGGAATTACATTTCGTCACTAATTTCTGTCACTAAAAATTAGCTACGGAATTTAGAGACAAAATTTTGCCGTCACTAAATTAGAGACGGATTTTCGTCACTAAATATTAGCGACGGAATTTAGAGAAAGAATTTTTATGTCGCTAATGAGAGATGGATTAGCAACGGAATTACATTCTGTCGCTAATTTCCGTCACTAAAATTTAGCGACGAAATTTAGAGACGAAAATTTTCCATCGCTAATTAGAGACGGAATTTCTGTCGCTAATTCCGTCTCTAATAGCTAATTTTGTTTGTTTCCAAAATTATAATTTTTTAAATAATTTAAATTATAAATTTATAATATAATATTAAAATAAGTAAAATAAAATTATTAATTCATATTTATTTTTGAAATTAAAATTAGAATATAATATATTTGAATTTTTAATAATATATTATATACAAATAAAATGCAAATTTTATAAATACAAACAAAAAGATAAAATATAAAATAAAATAAATAAAAATATATATTAATAATAAAAATTTAGGTAGAATATTTACGTAAAATAAAATAAGAAAACTAAATTAAAATATTCAATAATATATAAAATTTTGTATTTCTATTTTTGTTTGCAAGCGATATGTATGTATGTATTTATGTATGTATGTATGTACGTATATTTGTACATATGTGTGAAAATATGTGTATGTGTGTGTGTGTGTCTATATATATATATATATATATATATATATGATTTTACATTTAAATTTCATAGATTTTTCTTAACTCAACTAGCAAAGGCACTAGCACACGCGTGATAGGTCATGGCTTCAAATCCTAACTTGGTCATAAAATGCAATCAATTTGACTTGTAACATGTGGCGTGTGGTGGAGGGTGACACGTGGCGCGCAATGGAGGGTGACACGTGGCGGCCGGAGGCAAGGTGGCTGACTAATACACGTGGCGGCCGCTAGCGAGGGACATGTGGAGGCTCGTGTTGTAGACATGTGGAAATTTAAATTATATATAAAAAAATATTTAGTGACGGATTAGGGATGGAAAATTCTGTCCCGAATTAGAGACGGAATTTTCCGTCGCTAATTAGTCAATTCCGTCTCTAATTAGAGACAAAATTTAGGGACGGAATTTTCCGTTGTTAATTAGAGATGGAATTTAGGAACAGAATTTCCGTCGCTAATTAGATACGGAAAAATTCTGTCTCTAATTCAAAATTCCGTCACTAATCAAATAGTAACAGCCTTTTTATGACGGAACAAATTTCATCGCTAATATGGTTCCGTCTCTAATCCATCGCTAAGTTGATTAGGGACAAAAATTCCATCTCTAATCCGCTATTTTTTTGTAGTGATGCCAGAATGTTAAGAGAGTGTTGGAAGAACAAGACAAGCAGAGAGCAAACAAATAAAGGGCGCTCGACACAGTAAAAAGTAGTAGATACCAATTATAAAAAGAACATGACAATGTAATACTAACATTTTGTTGATGTTGAAATGCTTAATTTCAATGTCGAACTCTACATCTATTGATATTGCTTACAATGAATTTGGTATTGGAAAATTGAATCATGGATACTGATTTTACAGCTACATTGAGGTAACCAAAGATAAACCATTAGGTCTCTATGCGATGTATGGATACAAACCATGTCATTTTCATAAGGTTTAGGCTTTATAAATTCTAATTGACACACACTTTCCTTTAGTTTGGCATCAACGTTTAGGCTTACACCATTTCTTTACTTGGTCATTGCCTGACTTACTGCATATGTCTTCCTTGCTACCTTGTCATGATGCTCATGGATGGTTGGGCAACAATGTTTTCTCTTTTGTCTTTACCATCCAAGAATCATGACTTGGCAAGGTTTGTTGTAATATTGCCCCATCATGTAAATGGAAACTTACTCAGAGCCTACTTATCAACATCCCTATGATTGATAAGCCATGCATATAGTTATAGGTCAACATTTTGTGTATATCCCATTACCTTGTCAAATTCAAAATAAAGCCTTGAATAAGCAACATCATCAAGCAACTTCAATATATCATCCTTTATCTGGGAACTTGTCTTCCTCTTCCCTCTATTTAATTTCATCAACTCTGAGCTGAGGTTCTCTTTCATATGCCTATAGCAGAATGCATGCATGTCACATCTAAATATTGCTTGAACACCTCCTATTATGGCATTGTGACAATTGTTAGATATGATTAGTTTTGATGATGTCAAATACAGATATCAAATATTAAGAGAGTAAAAAGTTTGCATCATATACTTATCCAGTATATTGACTAACTATTATATATAATATTGCATATATTATAGATTAGTCAAGCAATGAAGGAAAGAAATTGAGGAATGAAGAACTTGCAAGAATTAATGAAAAAATATGAAGATTCAAGTTCTATGGGTACTGTAGCAGTTGACACTGTAGCATACGGGTACTGTAGCATATGGCACTGTAGCGCACTGTATCAAACTGTAGCATCGAGTGATTTTCAAAATTACTCAAGTAATTTTTAGAATCACTCGAGTGATTCTGAAAACAGTGAAAATCACTTGCAGTGATTCACTATTCACTCGAGTGATGTTCATATTTTCAGGCTCTATTTTCAGTCCAGCTGAGTGAGGTCTGGTAATTCAATCATATCTCTCAAAATAAAACTCCAATTGAGACCAAACCAGTTGTATATGAAAATAGACTTCCAATGCATCATTTTGAAACCTGAATCAACATCAAAGGAGCTCAGATGAATCAAATATTAATGTTTGAAGTTGAAGTTGAAATCAGTGTTACCTTCCATAACAGCTTCGGTATTTTTGCTATAACTCTCAAACCACTGATCCTATTGAGCTGAAACTAGTGCCATATGAAACTAGACATAAACAGCTTTCTATAGATATATAATATTGCAATTTTGGAGTTATATTCAAAGAGTTATGTCATCTGGAAGTTGACCCTTGTTTGCTGTCAAATTGGAAGTGGAGCTACGAGTTCAAGTGGTTGAACAAAGAGCACCCGAGTGATTTACATAATCACTCGAGTGATCAGGAAGATCACTCAAGTGATCATTAATAATCACTTGAGTGAAATGCGTAAGATGGAAGATCACTCGAGTGGCACAAAAATCACCGGAAGAATTTCTCACTGTTCTCAAAATCACTCCCAATGATATCGAAATCACTCGAGTGATTCTGTTTATTTTGCAAATCACTTCCAGTGCAAGCCAAATCACTGCAAGAAAAATTCACTATTTTCAATTTCACTTCTAGTGATATGGAATTCACTCGAGTGATATGAGATTTTCTAGAATCACTTTCAGTGCGTCTGAAATCACCGGAAGAAAAATACACTGTTTTTAAAATCACTTCTAGTGATAGTCAGATCACTTGAGTGATATTTAAAATTCCCATATTCACTTCCAGTGGATTGAAAATCACTGTAAGAAAAATTCACTGTTTGTAAAATCACTTCCAGTAATACCAAATTCACTCGAGTGATATATGAAGTTTGCCATATCACTTCCAGTGGATGCTGAATCACTTCCGGTGAATATTAAAATTCCTCAGATCACCTCCAGTACCGTAACTGATCATTTCCAGATTATACCAATATGCACCAGATCACTTCCAATGAACTGATATCCATTCAAGTGATCTTCTGTTTTTGAGATATCAGTGAATGAACTGATAGCTCAAGTGATATGATGATTTTGACAGAACACTTTCAAGTAAAGCCTAAACGCACTACCAGTGAATTACAACAGAATTAGAATTGCTTTAACTAAACCAGAATCACTTCCAATGATATCCAACATCACTGCCAGTAAATCTAGCTCAAGTGATTTGTTGGTTCCTTGAAATCACTTTCTGTCAGATAATATTTTTATATGCTTATTTTGGTTCATCATCGACAGTGGATTACAATGCACTCAAGTGATATGCTTACTCTTACAAAGCCACTGCCAGTGAAATGCTTCTGCAAATCACTTCTAGAAATATGACACAAACAAGGAAACAACTTAAATGATTTCATGGTACACTCGAGGGATGCTGATCATTGCCAATGGAATATTGCTTTGTTAAGATCACTGCCAATGGAATATTATTTTCTGAGAATCACCTCCAGTGAAATCTAAATCACTTCTAGTGATTATTCAGTTTTCAGAAATCACTGCTAGTGAAGTTTGTAATCACCCGAGTGATGTTTTCTAATGGCTATTTGTCTGAGTGCTTTTTACAGGTGTTATGCACTACCGATCACATGGCATACACGAATCAATATTCAGCGACAACTAATCATGGGCACTAGTAATATTCAACGAATAATTAACAAACTGTCTAACGCTGAAGCATCTGTCGAACCAACGGGAAAAACTGTAAGAAACGCTGAAGCATATGTCAGAGCACGATCAACGGGAAAATATTTAAATACACTCAACGACCATACAAAGCAATGGGACTCCAACCGAAAATAAAGTAGTATTTGTCTGAGCATCAAATGTTTACAACGATCATTTTCCACAACTCAGCTATAAATAGGAGAGGATTCAAACACAGAACTACGGACAATACGATGAGAACATGAACATGCTGATATCCTAAGTCTTCAGCCTCCGACCACTCTTTGCTCTACTTCGTCTTCTATATTATGTATATTTGAGAGAGTGAGAATATTTTGTATTGTACTTCAGTGAGCATTTATACACTATGTGAGAGAGCTTGTAAACACTTTAATTATATTTCAGAAGTGTTCTCAAGGTAGAGGGACCTTGAGAGGATTGATCACCTTACAGGGGAGTTGTAGAGCGAATTGTCAGTAAGACTTTCTGCTCATAATACTTACAAGGTGCAAGAAGTAGAGAACGTTGCTGCTCGTAAGACTTACAGTGGTGTAAGTAGGAGAGAACATTGCTGCTCATAAGACTTGCACGGTTAAGCAGAAGAGAAAGGTCTTTGGGATTGCTTTACTCGACTTGATGTAAGAGGGAGTAAACCTTACAGTGTGTAAGGGGGAGTAACTCTTGTGAGTTTGTAGAGGCTTGTCTTATGCCCAGTTAAACAAGAACATAGTAGATTGGAAATCTCAGGAGGAGCCTGGGGATTGGACATAGGTCATCATGGATTGGATCGAACCAGGATAAAACACAGTTTGCATCTTCTCTTCCTAAGCTTTTATATTTCTAGCATATATGATTTACATAATTGCTACTTCCATATATACTAAGTGAACAATCTGTGAAAAGATTTTAAAGACCAGACTTTCTTTTCATACACCCAATTCACACCCCCTCTTGGGTGTCAGCCAGTTCTAACAATAATCTGAGACAATGGTCAATTCTAATGAACCAACCATCTGTTTAATCATATGTAGGAACCATGTCCACTCTTATAATGTCTCTCCTTTCATAATGGCATATGCAAATGGAAGCAGTTCATTGTCTGCATCGCCAAAGCTGCCAACATTATTCCTTTATATGGTCCACTTAAATGAGTGCCTTCGATGAAAAGAATTGGTCTAGCACCTACTAAGAAGCCTTCTATACAACACCCATACATAATGAATACACACTTAAATTTGTTCCTATTATCCACCCATTCAGCTACAATCTTGTAATCAGTTTCCTTAAGTCGTTGATAGATTCCATAAAAGTTTACTTAGGTCTGCCATGTATATCCTCCATAGCTTTTTCCTTGGCTTCATAAGCTTGCTTATATGTCAACTTGAAACTGTAATCCTGTTGCAACGTCTTCCTTATTTCATGTAGACATTTGTCAACATGATTCTTGACCTCATCAATTATAATTATTGATGTCAAGCTAGATCTTCTAGTGTGTGTTGACTTAGAGAGTGTTTTAAGTATTGTGAATATGTTTATTTGTGAATTTTATCACACGTAGAAAAGGAGTGCTCTTCCCCACTGCACTTGTAATTGCCCTTTATGGACATCCTTCAACCTTACATTTCACTGACATCTTGTCTTTACTATTCTTCACATACTTAAACTCAAATTGGTGTGCAATACTGAACTTGTACCCTACATCTTTGAAACCATGAGCATGTGGAAACCTTTACATTACTCTTAAGAGTAATCCCTTCTATTTTGCAGAGAACTTAGGCATTAGTGTTGGTGCATTCTCTAATCATATGGTAGGCTTAAATTATGTCATTCACTAACTTTATAGGTTATTCGTTCATTCACATTTTTATAAGACACGATCTCATAAATGTTATCCTAATTCATAGGTAGACACCTTTGCTCTAACAGTCATAGTAAGTTCTCAAAGTTGAAACCACAATTACACCTCCTATTACCACATTATTACCACATTAACAATAATGATGTAGCAAATAACAACTTACATTCACAATGAAATTGTCACTTACATGTATAGATCATCCATTACTTCTCATGCGTTGTCATTCTCTTTACAAGCAATATACACATGCACATTGTTGTCATTATACTGAAACATATTTTCAACTTCCCCTTATCAACAAGGTCTATTAATGTCTTCTCATCAAAAATTATGATATACTTTATATCACAATTTTTATCATCAACCCTAATCTAACATGATATTATTTATCTTAAATCTTCAAGTGTTATCCCCTCTTTTATTGTTTTCACCATCACACGGAATCTATTATATTTAAATCCACCTTCAGCATTGTCTATAAATTTTTCAACTACATGAAAGAAACAAAAAAGCTCCTTTGAACATGTTGACCCAATATTGCTTGTCATTTGCATGCTAACCTGAAACAAATAAGAGAGCAATGACCATAATTTTAGTTCCTCGACAATGATAATTCATCACTTTCATAATAAATAATAGACACACAAACAATTCATCCATTAACAACTTTAAGTTAGGCTTTCACACTTTTGGTTTTGGTATTGACAATAAACTTCACCCTATTGTTCCTCTTCATCCATATACTTCGCACACACTTTATCACCAGACAGAGCCCTCAATCGCTAACAAATAATCACTTCAAACCTTCGATAAGCAACAAACACACCCATATAAACTTCTAAAAATACAAACACAAAAATAAATAAAGAACCAGTGCAATAAGTTGAAGGCGGTCTGTTAAACATCATGCTGTATGATTAATACCCTCTCTGACTACACAACCTACTTACCTACAAAAGAAACACATAAAGAAGAAAAATGAAACCCCTGGGGTGATGTTTGCCAGATTAAGAAAGGGAAGAAAGTGACATTTGTATTTAAAAGTTACTTATAGTTGTGCTGATTTGCTGCTAGCCCCTTCCAAGCTATCCCTCTGCTTTAACATCTTTTCTATGCGTGAATAAGCTCCTTCTGCCTTGTCATTTAACTTTTATATTAGCCAAGGGAAATTTAGTTATTAGGCATAAATATTCATATTCCAAATTGATGTTCTACCCCTCATTTATCCTTTATCAAATTTAAGTAATCTTTCAGGTTTTTATAAGTTTTAAAGGTATTTATTTGTCTCTTTCCCTTTAATGTAATGTGGTACATAGGATAGGAAGAATACTGATAAATTTTGTAATAATTTTATTATATGATCTTTATTTTTTTTCATTTCATGTTCCAATTAAGTAATGTTTATCTAAATTTAAAAGGGTTTCATTTTTCTATTATTATTCCCATCAAATTTTGTTGCATGAGTACTATATAAATATTTTCATAAAAGTTATTTTATTGTTGGCTTTAGAGTTCGTCTCCCCTCAAGATTCGAAAATGCATCAAGAGATATACAAACCTTATAACAGGCCTTTTTTCCCTCCCAACAAATATGAGACATTATAGTTCATACTTCAATGCCTTGTCTGGTACACTAAAACTGACCATATGGAATTGGAATTAGAAGTGGAATCTAATCATTAGGCTATTTGGTATGCTGGAGTCCACTTCCATATGGAACTCACTTGAGACACTTCCACCAAAAAAGATGGAAGTGGGTTCCTTGGGTAAACCCATATAACTGAGATGGGTTCCATGGAAGTGAGGCTTCATGACTATTATACCCTTATACTTTTCCTCACCCTACTTTGTCTCTTATCATGCTCTAATTTAGCCTCCTCCTTTTTCTCTTATGGTGGAAGAAAAGGATGACGATTTCATCGACTTCCATCATTATCTCATCACCGGCCATAGCTTATCATGCAGGTTATCGGCTACAACTTGTCAATCCTTCTCCTCCAACCATAGCTCGTGTGTGCAAGTCATTGGTAGCTCCCATCATTGAATCAAATCCAGAAACTCCTTAGATTTGTAATTTTATCGATCTACCAAGTAATCCTAACTGTAATTAAGGGTAGAAACAGGCCAGGCCGGGTTTTTGCCTTAATAGGCCAAGCTTGTTTTGTAACAAGATTTCCTGTAGCCTGTTAGAGGCCTTTTTTTAGGCCTATGCTAGGCTTGTGGTCTATTAAGGAGGCCTGTAGTTTTAAAAGATTTTAAGCAGGCTAACAAGCCATAGGCCTACTTTAAAAGGGCTGAAAACAGGCCTACTTCAAACAGGTTGAAAACATGCCCAATTACAGAAATTAATATTAATGATCCAACATGTAACATCCTTGAATTTATGGGGCTTATAGTTAATTGTAGCTTAAGTTTTATTTAGTCAAAAAGAATATAATAAATTAACAAGTTAAAAGAAACATCAAGTTTTTAAATATTATTAAATAAACACACACACAAATGAAATATCTCCTTAAAATAATTATTTAAATTTATGTGTATATATTATCTTAATATTAGAATAGATAATATAAAACAAAAAAATTTCAGAATATTACTAACATTATTATTTTATTAGAAGTAACCCTAGATCTACACTTATATAAGATCTCTTTCTTCTCACCCTCACTCCTCACTTCCGGCGCCGCATGACTCTCAATACGGACTCAAAGGTTTTTTTTTATCTTTCATTTCTCTATTGATCTTCTCCTTCCTACTACTGTTCCTTCAACATATTGAGACTGCTGTTCCTTTAATATATTGAGAAAATGTCTTTTCCAGCTTTTATTTTCTTGCTCTCCTTCATCAAATCCCTCAATATTCTATATTGTGCTATGTCTTGTCATATCAACTCCTTTATTCTCTTTTACTGTGCATGGGTACATTTCCAATTTTTTTATATACCAACTCTTCCCTTCTCCCTACTTTTCTTACACACACGCACATGTGTATATATTTTCCTTAAGCTTTTTCTTGTTTTTTCCTCTTCTCTTTCGTCATTTGCTGGATTGGGTTGGTGTTTGAATTTGATTTTTTTAATTATTTCTCCTCCATCTGCTTTTTTTTAAATGAATAGATGCGTGGGTATATGAACATACATACATACATACATACATACATACATATATGTATATATGTACATATATACGTACATATATTTTATGTATGCATGTATTTAAAACTTAAATCTCCCACAACTCTCATGTGAGTTGAGTGTACAGGTGTTGGTGATTTTCCACATAAACCTTGCCTTACCGTTGAATCCTATCCTCTCCTTTTTTTATATTATTTTAAATTGTTTGGGTGGCTGTTAAAGGACTGACATATTCATGTTTTTTTTAAAAAAATTACGCATGTGGGATCCCCAACCAACCAAGATCTTGTTCCTCTTTGCATCCTGTGTCACCCTATATCTGTAAAAATATATATGTCACTTACATATGTAAAGTCTGTTTCCTTCTATAAAAATAAAATTATTTTTTCAAATAATACTGTATCTAAATAAATTTTTGGAAACTTGGGTGTGCGTATAATATTATTCATACAGGGTAGTTTTAAGTGCTTAGAGTATTTTAATGCAATTCTAGAGTAGATTTGAGAAATGCATTAATAGATTTTTATATTTGTGATTTTGTAGACTCTCATTGAGAGCTTTGAAGTAACTCTTGTGTGATTGCTTGTGTGCTAGGGAGTAGCAGGTAACTCTGAATATTCTCCCATATACTTGTAAATCGTGTATGATTATGAATAAATATTTTTTATTAAAAATAGACTGAATTATATGTATATGTATATGTATTAAAAATTCTCAAATAAATAATGTTACAATCAAATTTCTTTATAACTCATTTTTATTTACATAGTTAATAATTTTAATTATAATTAATTTATTGTTGGATTATTGGTTCCTTTTAGGCATGTTTAAATATTGATGATATTTGATATGAATGGAAGTATGATTTATTGTACCTTGTCTTTTATTTATATTTATTGATGATTAAATATAATTTTCATGGCGGTTGCATTTATGATGGGCTGGAGTGAGGAGGAATTTGTATGTTGAGATCTTTTACCACGTGGTATGCCATCACTCGGTGCACAGTAGATGGCACTTGTCAGGGCCCCTTCTTCCATGTTTACCTTTAGCCGAGATTGCATTAGAGCTGTGGGGCATGTGACATCTCCTTAGTTGTGTTCTTTTAAGGAGGGGAGCCATAGTCTAGACTTAAGCTCTACACCTTTGGCCGGGTGCATTTTAAGAACTAGTGAGATTGGGACAATCCAGTCAAATGGATGAGTTTCTGTTGGACTATGTGTTAGCCTATTGCTCCAGTCAGCGAAATAAGGATGACATTGATATAAGGGAGGTTGCAACTTGCATATTACATAATTATATATTACTTGTTGTGATGAAGATACATATTGACATAATGATGATTAAATTAGTAATTGTCTTGCATAAAGATTATGGTACATACAAATACATACATATATATACATACATACATACATATATATATATATAGTCACCTCATTCTTTTTATCATATGTGATTTGCTTATGTATGATAGAAATTTTCAGTAGTTACTGAGACGTGGAATCTCATCCCTTTCATGAACATTTTTCAGGTGATTGTTCTAAAAGGGAGCAAGGAAAGGACCTATAGAGTGAGCCTTGAAGGCTCTCTTGTGCTCTTAGAGCACATGTTATGTAGTTACTATTTGCTATAACCCTAAACTTCCGCATTTTATTTTGTCTTGCTGAAATATTTTGAGAACTTAATTTAACATTGTGATATGGGTTTCATTTGAACTGATTTTGTATTTTGATGGTTTAGATATTGAACATCCCTATTGACGATATGTCACATACTTTGGCTAAGTATTTTGTTATTTGGTTCGAGGTGTTACACAACCTATGTCATAAAATATGAAACCAAATACAACAACATAATAATTTTCATTACAAGTTCACCAATTTAGACCAAATCAATGTAAAGCCACTGGACCTTCTTACCTTCACATTAAATCTTTAATATAATTCTTCTTCTCCTTCGAAGACCTTGAAAAAAAATTAATCAACTGTATAATATTAGAGCATACCACAATTTAACAAGTAGTATGTATAAGAAATGATATTATTTTAACAATGCAAAATTTATACCTTTTGTTTCTTTTTTAAACCATACTTCTTGTGAAGTTAATCCCCACCACAAATAAGTGATTTAGTTGATTCTTCATTCAATTTAGAACGATATTCATCAATAACTCTACCTCTAGTACTAAATATGGACTCTAATGCCATAGTTGAGATTGGAATAGCTAGTATATCAGCAACAATCTTAGGTAAAATCTCATACTTCAGACTATTATTTTTCCACCATTCTAGGGCACTAAAGGAGTTAGAACTGCCCTCAGGAATATAAACACCCTCCTTAAGATAAGCTTCCAATTTTGGTTTTATAAGGGGAATTGCTTGCTTTTCATGAACAATGTTAATGATTTGATCAAATCCAGTAATTACAAAAGAACTAGGCACATTAGGAGAAGAGTTGTTACCAAACCTTCATTACTTGTCTCTCCCTTATATATATATAGTATAAAGCTTTTACCACTTTATCTATATTCTCAGAAGTAGTATAATCAGGCTTATAAATCAAAGGAAAGCAATAATTAATAACATATAATTTGCACATGGATATAGAATACTTGCAAGAGCCATTACCATGTTGCATTCCCCCCAATATTTGTCAAACTTCTCTTTCATTGAGGCTACCATTTTTACTATAAAGAAATCACCATCTTTTAAGGCATTGTCAATTACTTTTTTCACTCTCCAAACTTCAGGAAGGTACAAATTTACAGTAGGATACTCATTACTAATATGACATGAGTGGCTAGATTGAATACTTTTAGAAGTTTAGAAATCTTCTCAACCTTCTTCCAGTCCTCTTCTGTTGGTGCATAATTGTAATGTGATTCTCTTTCCTTATAATTGGGAAAGACAACCTTAAACTTCAAAGCAGCAGATAACATCCTATATATGTTGAATTTCACCTTGTTGGACAATCAAGAATGAGCTTTTTTTTCCTTCAAATATTTCTGTTCAACAATATCACAGAATGCTTTTAGCCTTGAATCATTGTAGTTGATATATTTCACACTCTCACTGGCATTATTTTGAAAATTCACATCTAATTGTATTGATATTACCTAAAGGCTATCTTATACCAACAAGTTTAATACTTGAGCTCAATATCTAATATGAAACAAGTTACTACCCAAAGGAAATGAACTACTAAGTGATAAGGTGTCCCAAAGAGCCTTTAAACAAGAATCATTATAATAAGCATTTTCAACTGACACAAAAAAAAAACACTTTGTTGTCAATTCCCCAGGCCTTGAAACACTTGAAAATAGCATCAGTCACGTCAATTCCTTATCTAGGGGCAGGAACTTTAACAAAACTTAAAACCCTCTTTTAAAGATTCCACCCTGCATTAATGAAATGCCTGGTAATAACCATGTATTCAATCACTTGATGAATTGATTTCCATATATCTATAGTCAAACTCATCTTGTTCACTCCTTGTAATAAGGCCTTCAATTGTTTATTCTCTGCTTCATATATGGCCAAACAATCACTTCTTGTTGTCTTGCGAGAAAATTTCTAAAATTCAGAATTAGCATATTGGAAGCCTCATATCCAAACTTCATCCTCAACAATGCTAAATGGATGCTTATGCACCATGATTGTAGTAGCAATTATTTCCCTCATATCCTCATTAGAATATATGGCATCCGATGTTAGAAATGGATTAATGCTTAAATTGGAAGGTTGAAATGGAATGGTTGATTGCTTATATTTTGCAGCAACGTGTAGCCTTCTTGAATCAGAAGATTTGATATGTCTCCATATATGAGAAGTACTAGCTCCCTTCCCTGAGTATGAAAATAAATTTTTGCAATACTTGCATTTAGCTTTGAGCCTATCATTGCTTTCAAATTGATCAAAATCATCCCAAATAGCTTAGATTTTTTGCCTCTTCTTCTTAATGATATCATTATCACCATCATTTTTGTCATTGGTTTGTTGACTAGTTTGTTGACTTGAATCTATTGGTGCTTGTTGATAGACCTCAATAGCATTAGGAGGGACTGAACTAGATGACATTGCTTCACTCTAAAATGAAGATGACATTAACTAGAACTGAAACATAAAAAGTAATGTAGTGTTAGTTTAAGTGAAAAGAGTAACATAAAATCAATAAGAGAAATAAATAAATCCAATTTGAATGCCCCATTCCCTTATTAATGGCCACTAAATCGTGCAAGACCATGTTTTATTTCATAATTCATACTAACTAAAACTCACTTCACAACAAGCATATTTTCTAAGCCATTGAATGCATTGATGCAAGTGAAATCAGATGGGAAAAAATAGAGAGCAAAATGTAGAATGAATTAACTCTCTCTCAATGAAGATGAAGCCACCACATAAAATTGACTCAGAATGAATTAACCTTATCGGCTAGAGGACATGCTCTTTATAGTTTCTAGTACTAATGATATCCAAAGTTCTTATTTCAACCTTACACCTAAACAGTTGGACTTGTCACAGTAGTAAAAGGGAGGCATAGACGCATAGTAAAAGGGACAAACCAAAAACTTGACATCACGCTAGCAAAAAGGGGATTTGATGCTTTTGTTTGAAGTGGATTAAGACAGAGAAGTGAATATTTAATATCATACATATGTCCTTGTAAAGTTGTAAGGACCTCATTGTTCAAAGCTTATCTTATTGGTCCACTATATGCTGTGAACAAACGCAGATATAAGAAATGAATTTGTCAACAATCTTCCATTCATACAAAATCTGCTTCTTAATGTCTTTGCCGGCTTATTTATGATTTTATTTTTAAAAATTAAACCACTTAGTGAAGTTAACTTAAAATAAAACCAAGCAGCAAAAAAAGAATATCAAAAGGAATTAGGCCAATAAAGTTTATGGTCACATCTCTGAATTGCTTGTTAGTAATGGGAGATATATTTTTGACAAATCGAAACCAAGAATTAGAGAAAAATCAAGAATTAGAGAAATAATAAATCCAACCAGGTGAAATAACCAAAGAAGCAAATTGAACCAGAAGAGAAGTAAAGACGGCCGACGATCCGTTGAAGAGTGGAGATCTGCTTGCTGTTGCTTCCTTATTGAGGAAGAGAGAGTTCAAGTCGCAGAGAAAGGACAGTCGACGGTTCAATAGAGAGTAGAGAGGACGGTGACTCTCGGAGGTCCATGTTAGGAAGGAGAGGACGGAGAGAGGAGCGGTGATTCGGCTCGGAGAAGGCTTAGGGCTTTGATGAGATAAGGCTAGCTACTGAATGAGGTACGAAAGCCTTTGAAGAATGGAGACGAGCGATTGGGACTCAGGAGACAAGGGAGACTGGAGAGTGACTGAGTGACTTGTGAGTTGTGAGGGATTGAGGGCATAGCATAAGGGTAATTATAGTTTTACCCTCACAATTTTTCTTAATCTTAACAGGCTTGTCTGATAGGCCTAAAAGGCTTAATAATAGGCATATGTGTGGTCTGTTAAGAAAAACAAACTTTGAAATAGGCCTTGGTTTGGCTTTTTATATTGATAGGTCAGGCCTGAATAAGCCAACCGTAAACCCCTGACAAGCCATTTAACTTGTTTGCATCCCTAATTGTAATTCCTTATTCATCATCTCAACACCTAGGCCATTGTGGGTCCTTTGCCACTATGATCCTCCATCTTTGCTATTCTTGAAGCTCTTCACACAATCTTAACCCTGGTCGCTTGTCTTCAATCTGCTTTATTTTTGCTTTTTGTTGCTCCATCTTTGCAACATATTGGGATTGAAGAGATTTTTTTAGTAGTATCATGGTTTTTTGTTCAATGATAATTTTAATATCAAAGGGAGGTGTTCATGGTGTTTATTTGTTTCAATGAGATTTATTTGAGGAGTTTTTTTTCCTAGTTGCTTATTATTATAGGTTGATTTTTTTTCAGATTCGTTTGACTGTGCTTCTCTGGGTGTTCTTGCCGGCAGTGGTTGTTTATGGGAAGGATAAGAGATTTTTTTTGTTGGAGGGTAGTTTGGTATTTTCATATTATACATACATATTTCAATTAAAAATTATATCTCACTTCCATTATCCTACCAAACATGTTTTAAAAATCACTTTCACTTCCTTCAAAAACGGGGCACAAGTATTAGATCTTTGACTGCTCCTCATGGAAATTGGGTGAAAGTTAACTCTGATGGGTCATTTTAACCCAATTCTAAAGATGCTAATGTTACCACAGGAATTCTAAAGATGCTACCCTAGAAGTACTGCGTAGGAATTATCTTGAGGAATTTATGTGGGGTTTAGGTGAGAAAATAAATGCTAAATCTGCCTTTATGTTGAAGTTATTGCATTAAGGAAAGCTTTGATGATATTAGATGAGTTTCAAGTACCATGGGTTGTAGTAGAAATGGATAATAAGGAGTTATTTGAATGTGTGCAGGGAAGTTTTTTGTGCGGAATTGGAATGTTGCTTGATGTTATAGGATTTACGAGATTGTCTTTCATCCAAGGTGAATTGGTCTATTTCATTCTCCTAGAAAAGATAATTCAGTAGTAGAGTTCACTGTCATGAAGGTTAGAAAGCGGTTATTCCCGGTCGGATGACTAGATGTACCAATACCCCCTCTTGCCCTCATTATTGCCAAGGATGTGGATGATGCTGCCAAATTCAAATCAGTTTTAGATTGATGTGCGTGTCCACATGATGGAATTTGTGGATGTCTTAGAACAGTTGTATTGATTTCAGTTTTTTTTTTTCGTTTTCTACTTTAAACATTGGGCAGCTGTGTTATATTGTAATTCTTATATTTTGTGATAATAAAATTCAAATTTTAGTAAAAAAAATAATAAACATTAGAAAAGAATGAAACTTCATTTAAAATGATTGGAATGGAAGAGACTTGGCATAGATTAAGTATTACAACTTGACGAATCCTTAAAAAAAATTACTCTCGATTATAATCAATAATGCTAATACTGATCAATACAAATAATTGTATAAAAAGGAAAAAAACTGAAAATTATTTGCCAAAAAAGGTTAAGATCATATTATATACTTATTTTCTTTGTTATCATTAAAACTGTGTACACCAAACTAAGCCTCATAACCTCTATCCACAGTCCAAAATCGCAACAAGGTGTCAAATGAATTTTTTTTTTTCTGTTGCCCTTTTTTGTTTTTTGCATGAACAAATGAATTAATTGGGGGTCGGAACCATGATTATCCATTGGCGTAGCAAGGCGAAAATCATTTTAAAATTGACTTGGTTATTAAATTAAATAGAAGTACTAATTAATTTAACAATAGTGAAATTCATATTTATTTTTTTTCATATAAAAATCTTCTACAAAGGTAGCATCCAATTTTTTTTAGGGACTTTTTACGACTTTTAAATTAGCTCCATTGATTCTTAATTAGTTTGCAGAGATTTGATTGATTCTTCGTAATAACAATCAAGATGTAAAAATGTTCATGTTGACACCAATGGTTGGGGGTAACTTCAATGTAATAATAGAAATAATACCCCCCAAATCAGGCAGTAGAGTATTAATTATATCTTTTTTTAAAGAATGCCCTTAAATATCAAATAATTTGAAAATTTATATCAATTTTAGACAATGTTAAGACCAATGTTATTAAACCGGACTGACCAATTTAGCTCAGAAACCAGTAAGCCCCAACACGAGATTGCTTCTGACTTTACGCTGACTAGGCTAACTTGTGATGGCTCGGGATTAACTCAAGTGAGTCACCCAAATTGGTTTTTTTAAAACACTAGATCAACAGATTCCGATCAAAGGTCGAAGAAGAAAAGAAAGAGCAGATCCAAATCAAAGGTTGAAAATGAAAGGGAGGAGTAGATTTAAATCGAGAGCTGATAACCCAAAAACGATGGAGGTTGAAGAAGAAAAGGAGCAGATCCACTCTCCGGAGTTGATTTTTTAAGAAATCACCATGGTTCTCGTGCGGTAGCCCTAGTCAAGCATGTGAAGAAGAAGATAGTGGATAAAAGCAAACCTAAAGAAGAAGATAGTCCAAGCAAAGAAAGGAGAAAAGCGTGCTTGAAGATGGAAGGAATAAATGAGAGTACATCAACTACCTACCACATCAATGACTAAGGAGAGGATACAAAGCAAGCTGCAGCTTCTCTTTCAATTACTCACCAAGTTTAAACTAATGCTAATATTAAAAAGTACAATAATAAAATTACCCTTTTATTCCCCAATTCATATTTACACAAATTTATTCAAGTAAAATAAAAATTAATTCACTTATACCAAAATTTTCTCCTTTTTCATCATCAATATTTAATTAAACTTTAAAAGTATGTTTAAAAATAAAATAATATTTAATAACCACTTGTATAAAAATATTAAATGAAACATTTAATAAAAAATATCCATAAAAGGAAAAAAGTTGCATTTAGGTTCCAAACAAGAGAAAATATGAAAAAATGACCCATTAAAATCTCAAGATTGCATTTAAGTCTGTAGGATTTTTGTGTAATAAATTCCAATTCCGCTGACAAGTTCATAGGCGTTACACTGACAAGTCCATGGGCATTTGACAATTAAAATTTATTACAAAAAAGTCCTATGAGATTTAAATATAATTTTAAGATTTCAAAAGACCATTTTTTTTTTATATTTTCTCTTGCCTAGGATCTAAACGTAATTTTCCCTAAAAATAATAATGTTGCTATCAGGATGAAGAGACAAAAACTAACAGTGTTAAAGTTATAATTGTAACCGCAGTTGTATGAAAACTGCTATCAGGTTCAGGTAGTACAAAACTGAAGAAGTGTAGAGTGCCTTCCAGGGGTAAACTAATCAGCATTGAATTTGATTTACAGAGGACAAAGAAAACTACCATGAAAGCAGGCAGCCATAAGTGAACCTACACAGTCACGAATTCTCAATCTAAAACCCTAACAAATCACTACATATATGATCATAATGACCAGTAAGTAAAACTGAATCTCAGCTCTTACATTGAAAAATATAACCCCACCCTGGAGGGCATCTTGTATGTCTTAAGAATCTTTAGAATGAGCAGGAAGCTAAAATGGATCATGGAATGCTCAGTTACATCATCATGCCTGCAACACGAAAATGCATGAAGCATTACAATTTCAGTTAGAGAGAGAGAGTATCATAAAGTAAAATATCAAATCCAATTCAAGGAAAAAGGTAATCAATTTACACAGAATTCATCAGAAGACGTTTAATTCTTCACTCGTGGAGGGCTTGATACATGCATGACAGATTAACGAGTATCTTAATTGGGCTGTGAATTTTAGCAATTAATTAATGACGAAAAACTAAAGAAGATAGCCTTGTGTGATCCAAAGAAGGACATGCCTTTGGAAGCAAAGCTATCATAAACCCATAATTTTAATGATCCACTCTGCAACCTCTTGGTTCAAGTGCTAAGTGCACCAATGTTGAACCCTTTGTAAAACACTTCAATTGCAACAGCGTCAAGAAAGCCAAAATCACATCTATGTGCATTTCAGAGGATTATACTATTTATTGTGGAGCCGTGAAATCCTGTCTGTCCTAGAACCTTGTCATTAAAGAACTTCTCAAAAGATTTTTCCGACCTGCCCCAATTAACCGAAATAACCAGCTAAGTATAAATGATAATTTAGACAAGAAATCATCTCAGCCTTCTCCTTTCAACAAACATACAACAAAAATTATCCATCCCAGCATTCCACAGAAACCAAGACCCAAACCTTTCCAACTCAAGCTTATTATTTATCCCAAAATATCAAGAACCTTTTCAACTCAAAAGCGCAAGTTGTAAGTGAAAATCAGGTTTTATGAGAAGAATACAGCATAAGATGCAGAATGAAACGTTGGCAGACAGCAGACAGCAGACAGCAGACAAGAGCATAAGAAAAAGCCAAGGAATGGAATGGCACAATCAACAATGTTAAAATTTTCTTTTCCTTGACTGAATTAGAGGTCCTAGAATGTTTACTAAACCATTAATTGACCTTAAATAGGGTAATTTCTCCCAAACATCCAAGGCAATGTATGTACAATGAGGAAAAAGAAACTAATAAATAAACCAAGAAATATTGCAAGTGATGAACCTGCTTCTTCTTTTTCCTATGTCTTCTTTTCCTTCGAGGTTTGTGAGCATCAGAGTTGGAGCTTAGATTACTACCAAGACCTGTCCCTGATTTTGATGATCCCCTTGCTTTAAAGTCTGAGCTACTTCTGCTATTTGAGGTGTTACTTGAAGTGGAAATCTCATGTCGGTGTATCAATGAATTTTGGCCAGAAGATGACCCAAACCTAGTTTGAGCAGAAAGTGAACCAGACAACTTGTTTGAAGTGCGAGGAGGGGGCATCAAAGCTCTAGCAGAAATCTGCTTCTATAAAAAACGGGTGAACACGATTAAAAAAACCATATATAAAACCCCGTCGATAGTAACTTCCTATAGCAGTAAAACTCTCTTAACACATACCTGGTTCTTTTCATCGCTAGACATGCCAGACACTGCCTTGCCAGAAGCACTAGAAGCCTGCTCCCTGCAAGAAAACAAAATCTTAGGTTGCAAAATTTATGATTGAATGACAAAATTACTACTGGATATTTTTCTTTATGCCAACAACCAGATGATAAAAGTTTTATGAAAAGGAATAGTACTCTTATTTCAGTAACATTACATATCATAATCAGAGGCTAATTCCATTACTATTCTCAACCATGTTTCCATATCTCACCTAGTGCTTTTATCCGTCCATTCATCATCAGCTTCTGCTTCATCACTAGAACTTCCGCCAAGAAAAAAATCATCTTCACTCAGATCCAAGAGGCCATCATCCTCACTTCCTGTCTCTGTTATTGAAGTAAAAAAGAAATGTCATCAATGTGAAGTCCCATCAACATGACAATGCAATTTAAATGCTGCAACATTTTCAACTCATTTTTCTGTATTATATTGACAAATAGTTCTCCCTTTCCAACAAATATTTTAAATGAGCAGAATATTAATCAATCCACAGAGGAAAAAAGCACATCTTTGATGTCATTGAACAATATAATAATAAAACCTTCCAAGTCCTTCCCACTTTCTGCTGCTGCAATCAATCTGGCTTCAATCTGTTTACGCAACCTATTTCTATTATCAACTGTTTCTGAATCATCGCCACCACTAAATAAAGGAACATATTTTTCGGTCTTGGGAAAGTACTGCAGTTTGAATGACAAGAATTTGTTAGATATCATGGTCAAACATAATATAAGAAACAGAACAAAGTCAGGCATTAATCTCTAGTAAGCATCAAACATAAATCAGCTCTGACTCGTGGAAAATCCACAAAGGTAAAATCACGTTCTATATTTTGTATAAATCATATGGTTAGTAGAGATCATATTGATATTGATGAAATCAATTAATATATAGCTACTGAGATCTTGATCTTATATATATAACTGTCTCAATTTAGTTTGAACAGTACAAATTTATAACTTTTTATTTTAACTTTTATATTTAAAACTTCTTTTTTTTGGTAAATTGGTAGGAAGAAGACTATATTTATTATACATTCTGCTTTCTCTGATCCTTAATATAAAACATATTTGAGTAGTTGATCTAAACATAAGATATAGTTTTCATATTTATCAATGTTTTCCTAATTTACTCTTATTGATGCTCCCTCAACCATGATCAAGCAAGAGAGAGAAGGAGGGAATTAAGGGAGATGACTAGGATGTTTTAAAAAATACATATCAACCATGATCAAGCAAGAGAGGGAAGGAAAGAATTAAGGAAGATAACTAGAGTGTTTTAAAAAATATATGTCATACTAACTAATTTAACCAACTTCCTTAATCTAATCAAATTACTAAATACGTCTTATATCAAGAACCGGAGGGAGTATTTTTATAAAAAGAAAGAATTTTGAAATTTTAAAAATAAAATAAAATCTGAAATGTCTAATTTTATTTTGAACGAATATTCCCTACTCATCTCATTACTCATCTTTGAGAAGAATAGACAATGGAACTGCCAACTTGACTATACCACTAGTTACCAAACAAAATTATATCTCAATTTAATTATTTACACAACTTTCCTTGCTCTTGAATTAGTGTGCGCTTCCTTACTAGAAGTATACAAAGAAGTGAACAAGCAGTGCTCTCCAACCCTAGCATATTGTAATCAACAATAAGGGATAGATACACATTAAAACTTAAATACACACATACCATAACATATTTAAGATCTTCTTTGAGCTTGGAAAGCTGCTCAGCTATCTCTGCACTTTCTGCCTGGGCAGATGAGGTACGCTGCAGTTTCTCTAGACGTCGGATTCTCCTTTCTACTTTCCTTCTCTCTACACAATGAAAAGTGAAAAACAACTTCCGTAAGGCAGCATGAAGATTGTACCCTAACCCAAGGTAGATTGGGCAAAGTAAAAAAAAATTATCATGAGATATGACAAGGAAGAAGATTCACCAAAGAATTTAATCTTTCTGCCACGCAGGAAAATTTTGCGTTCAGCAGCAAGCCGTGTGTGAATCTCCTGCTGCTTTTTAAGCCCTGCTAACTTCTCTTCTTGCGCCTGTCTCACCTCAGGCGGCAAATTCTTCAGAACCAAAAAAAATGTAGTTAGGAGATCGGAATGAAGCAGACAGCACAAAATTAGGGAGCTAAGATGCACCTATAATGAACAAGTTCATCCTACATTTAAAGATACAGAGAGAGAGAGAGAAACACACACACTTCCCATTCAAAAGATAAGAGATAAGCTTATATGATCATGAGCGTAGATCATCCATCTAATTTACATTTAAACTTGAAATCTGTAAGACAAATACTTTCATTGGACTCAAATTATAGCTTTTGAATTCCTAGTTTCAAAATGAACCGAATCATCCGTTTGAACACATCCTTTCCCGGGAAAAAAATATTAAACGAAATGCTTTCAAACCTCACAAACCTTCACCGTTGAGGAAGAACAGATTAAAAACAGGCTAAACCAATAATCTAATAAACTATTATTACCTTTCTGAGCATGCGCTCAGTGGATCGAATCTGGTTCTTGAGAGAAACGGCCTTGGGTTTCTTCGCCATGCCCAATCCCTTGGATCGCCGATTGGCGGGCTTGACCCGGCGTTTGCTGTAGCCACCATGAGCCATGTTGGTTCTTCAATTGACAAGAGCTCCTGAGGAAAATTCGTATTACTTGAGCTTGGGAAGGAGGAGAGAAGAGAAAGGGTTTGCGCCTGAGCGAATGATTAGGAGCTTCAAGCAAAATGGATTCTTCCTCCTTCTATCTCATCTCATGCGACTTGGACGCATTGCAAATTTGCAGTTCATGCCGTTGATTCTAGGTTTTCTGATTTTCTTTCATCTTTCTTACGTTTTTTCTACTTTCTCAGTTTCTTCACTGCACCCCGAATAATTTTAAAAAAGGTGGTTAAATATTATTCTAAAATATTTGAGAGCTTTTTTTACCATAAAGTATTTGAGCGATGTGACATTATGATCCATAAAAAGTAAAAACAGACCCAGTTACTTTTTTTTTTTTTTTTTTATGAAAAGGAGAGAAAAGAAAGAAAAAGGATTTAAGTTCTTAAAGGGTTAACTCATGCTCCGACAAAAAAAAAAAAAAAAAGTTAACTCATATTCAAGCTTGTATAATATATCTTCGTTGTTTATTTACTTATTAAAAATAAATTGTACTTAGATTTTTAAAAAAATTTCAAGTACCTTTAGATAATAAATATTGCAATGGAAGATTTTTCAACAAAAAAATTTGGTTAATTTTATAAAAAATTATCATCAATGTTATGAAAGCCCTAATTTTTATTAATTTTTAAAAGAAGGATTATCATCAATATTAGAAATATTAGCAAAAAAAGGTCATAGCCTTTTAATGGCTTTTTTACAAAACTACTTTAAACTGCAAAAGAAAACATTAACTTTATGTTTGGAGAGAAAAGTGAAGAAAAATAAGGGGAAGGGAATACTAAAAATGAAAATTTCTTAAAATAGTAAATAAAATTATTATTATTGGGAATTTTCCCTCATAGTATTATTTTTCCTCTAATTTCCTCTCTATCCAAACATAAAGTAAGATTTTGCATTGTGGAGAGCGTGTGTCAAAATTCTCTTATAAAAATTGTTTAGGGCGTCAATAGCTTTATAATCCAATGGCATGAATGATCACTTATAGGTTTATAAGTGAGTGGTCGCGAGTTCAATTCTGACAACAAATTCAATTTCAGGTGATGGAATGATTTAACATAACATAAAAGGAGCACAATAGACTATTAAATTCCAGCCATTAAAAACGGGTTAAACGGTAGACATAATAATAGAGGAGAAAGCAAAGAGGAAGAGACGTGCAGACATTCCTCCTTATTTTAAGTTTCAAGTATGCGAAATTGAACCATTGGTCTTTTTCAATTTTCGGGTTGCTTGTAATTATTTAGAGCAAAAGGGAGGAAGAACCTGATTTGCAGAATATGATTAAGAAACCCAATTTGAGATTTTTCACATATCTTAACCCTTTGCTTTAGTTGTTCTATCCTTTATGGTGTGTTTGGAAACTCTCTAAACCATGGTTTACATAAATCAAGACAAAACTCTTCTCACAAACTTATTTCGTAAATTGTAAGTATGCTGGGAAATTTCAATGGCTTTAATTTGCTATTGGTTTTTCTTTAGCCTTTTGTTATATGCTTCTTCTAGTGTTAATCATATGTGCCTTCATTAAGTTTGGTATTCGCCTCCTCCAATCAAATCATTATATGGTTTTAGAATATGGATTCCATCCCGTCATTGTGGTCAAGTATGTTTGAATATTTTAAAATGAAGGGATCTATTTGTTATAAAGTTATATTCTTATCAATTAAGGAATTTATGTGAAGAGTTGTATCTATAACTTATAACTAAATGTGTAGTAACCATCACTTGGTGAAATATTGTGTTATATCTATAAGAAAACTCTACATGATAGAGAGGTATAACTCTTCATATATATGTTTATTAATCAACATATGAGATTCATGAATCTAAAAAATTATCATGACTTTTAATTGAACAGATGTTGCTTCAAGAGACATCATTTCAAGAAGGTACCACTTCAAGGCATCACTTCATGATCTATTGTAGCGCCCGAAATTTAGAAAATATGGAGCCGCCAACAAAATTTTAGAAAAGGATACTTTTGGAAACATTTTTTTGAAAAAAGAAAACCTGATAGGATTCAGAAGTCGATTGCGGTGAGAAATGTGTTAGACACCCCACAACACCCATTCATAAGAATGGTTACCCAAAGTTAATTATTTAAAAATGAACATGACCTTTAATTTTATCATAATTACCCAAAGAAGAAAAGAAATCAAGAAAACATTTACAAAAAAAATAAGAAATTAATAAAGAGAAAATTATTTATTTACAAAGTTAGACTTGACCTAGGATAAAAGTCTAGGGCCTACGTACCCTTTAGAGGGATCAAAGCCCACGTAGTTCGGGGTAGAAATGTATGTCACTTTGTTTATGTTTTTTAAGGAAAATGTTCCTTTAATTTATTCAAGAAAATGACTTTTTCTTTATTTGGTATTTTTTATTTCATGAAAACAACTCTTCTATTTTTTTTTATTGAATAAAAGAAAGGTTTTTGGACTAAACTTCCTGAGGAGATTCCCATAATCTCACACGGATGAATAATCGATTTTTACCTGAGGAGACTCTAAAAACCTCACACGGTAGAAATCCCTTTAAAATCAATTTCATTTATTTTGATAAAAAAAGAAACTTTCTTCTTTATTATTTTCATTTATGAAAATGGGTCACAATCCTTTTTCTTTTTCCTTTTTATAAAGAAAGCTTAGGTTATAGGGAGAGATGAAAATAACATAGGTAATACACACCCAAATAGTGAATGAAGGATACGTACCTTATTCTGGCCCAAGTAACACACAAATATCATTGGATATATCCTCGCAATATTAACAAGAAGAGAGCAGCATAAATATTGTTGAGGTGGTAGAGTAAAAGAAATAAAAAGAAAGAGGAATGAGTTATACAATCACATGAGACAAAAGATTAAATTTAAAAAACAAGGAAAAGGAAAAAAAGAATAGAGAGGAAAGATATAAGGAGAAAAAGAAGGGAAAAGAAAAACAAAATAAAATAATCCAAATCATATTGGATTCACCCTCTAGCCATTGATGCTTAAACTTGCATATGTGATCATCATCAAAAGAGTATAGGTTTTCCTTGGGTTTTTAAAAAAGAGATAAGAAAAAAAAAATAAAAGAGAGAAGAAAAATGAAAAACAATAAGAAAATGAATTAATCCTCATTATATTGGATTCCTCCCTCTAGCCATTGGTGTTAAAGCATCACATATATGACAATAACCATAGGAGCATGGGCTTTCCTTGGATGTATGAGGAAAAACAAGATAAACAAAAGATGAATAATAGACTTCACTCTCCTCATTTCTTTTTGTCTGTGCTCTCTCTATTTTCTTTTTGTCTTTACTCCGTTCCTTTTTTTCTCTCTACTTCAACCCTTGCTCCCCTATTTATAGTCTCAAAGTAGAGTTTTCTTCACAAATGCTCTTTCTTTTTTGAAATTTTATTTTTTTTATTTTTTTGTATTTTATGTTAATAAAACTATCTAACTTTACCCAATCACCATCAATGGGAGATTTTTTTTAATTTTTTGTATTTTCTATTAATAAAACTTCCAAGTTTGACCTATTCACCATCAATGAGTATTTTTTAAAATTTTTCTATTATTTTTCCCACAAGTAATTTTCTAATTTAAACTTATCAACATAAATGAGAGATATTTTTGTTATTTTCAATTAATTAATTAATTAATTAATTTTATATTTTCCCTACAAGTAATTTCCTAATTTTAACCTATTAACATCAATGAGAGATATTGTTTTTATATTTTTTTATTTACCCTTAATGAATGACAATACCAATTTGGACACCGATCATCATCAATAAGAGGACCTTTTTCTATTTTCATTTTTCTATTTATTTTATTTTATTTTTATTTTCCCTTTAATGATGATTGCCAATTTAGACACCGATCGTCATTAATGAGAGGATTTTCATTTATTTTTGCTTTTTTTTTTATTTTTGAGTTGGGCCCGGACAAAATAGGGTGTTTACACCTATTAATACCCATCACTATTAGTCCATTCAATCATATCACACCATACAACAACGTTGTTTTTGTTATTATGGTTAGGGGTATTTCTGTCAATATGTAATTATACAATTGTTGTAATGGTTTATATTTGTATACGTGTGTTGTGGTTATTGATCAGGACTGTTTATATATTAGGTATATAAATAAGTGGTCATGTGTTGTGATGACCTTAGAATCTATAAATACATTTTCTTATTAATTAACAATAATTTACAATTTTCTCCCAAAGGGTTTGTGTGTTGTTTAAAATCTAGAGTTTTACATGGCATTAGAGCCTTTCAAGATTCTTTGATCCCACAATATCATGTTTTCCTTCTCTTTCAAGATAAGCCCAAGAACACGGCCTAAGCCTTGCTTTCATTGTATCGGTTTTTTCAAGATTCCTATTCGGTTCAGAGGCAAATCAAGCAAGATGACTCGAACCCGCTCCGTTTCACTGCCTGAAATGTCAAGATCGTGACCCATTCTCACCGTCAGCCCTTACATGTCTCTCTCTCACGACATACTCGATCAATTCTTTGCCTTTCTTGTTTCTTTGCGATCACTTTTATCATGCATTCTCAACCAGTCTTTGATCAATCGTGCTTGTTTCTTCCACCCAATCTCACACCAAGGAAGTTGATTATGGCTGATGACAAGCTCACTGTCGAGTCTTTTTCATTCACTCATCCTCTTTACTTGCATCCTTCAGACACGCAGGGGTCTACCATCATCTACCATGTGCTTACCGATGTTGATAACTATACGATGTGGAGCCATGCTATGTAAATCACTCTCAGGGGTAAGCATAAACTGGGTTTTGTCAATGGGATGTGTTGCAAGGAATCTCAAGAATCTGGATTGCAAGAATAATGGGAGAGGTGTAATGTGGTGGTTCTTTCTTGGCTTCTCAACTTGATTTCGAAGGAGTTGGCAAATGAAGTTAGTTTCTTTCACAATGCTCACCATGCCTAGAACAATCTCAAGGAGCACTTCGATAAGAAGACTAGTTTGCATGTATTTGCTCTCTATCGGGAAATATGTTCCCACAGGTAAGGCTCATCTTCTATTACTAGTTATTTTTATAAGCTCAAGGAGCTTTAGGAGGAGCAATCTACTCTAATAGCCATTCCTACATATGGCTGAGACTCCTCAAAGGCTCATATAGAAGTTTCTTAGTAGCAAAAACTTTTTCAATTTTTGATAGGCTTGAATGAGTTTTATGCTCATGCATGAAGTTAGATTCTTCTCACAGTCCCTCTTCCCTCTGTTAATGAAGCTTATGGTATGATTATTCAAGATGAAGCCTAGAAAAAAATGTTATTAATGATCACAATCTTGGTTTTGAAGGAATTGTAATGGCTGTCAAGGGTAGGGAACGAGGCAAGGGCAGGGGTTATGGAGAGAATGGCCCATATTGTACTCACTGCCATAAAAAGGGTCATACCCGAGATACTTGCTATCAACTCATTGGATATCCTTCTAATTTCAAAGGAAGTAAACCAAGGCAGAATAAGGACCCCAACTATGAAGCTGGGGATTCTTCTCAAGACGGAAGGCTTTAGCAATAATGTGACTATAGTTGCCCACACTTTTACATAATCACAGTATGAATAGCTCTTAGAACTGCTCAAGAAAGACACAAAACCTACTGTCCATGCACTCACTGGTTCAGGTTTAGTTGTTCCTAATTCCTATTCTAATATTTTTGCCCACTGGATTTTAGATTCTAGAGCTACTACTCATATGGTTGGTAATTTAAAATTACTTAGCAATTGCAGTGCCTATCATGGTTCTATTAAATCAATTAGGATCCCAAATAGACAAAGCATCCCAGTAACACATGTAGGAATTATTAGGTTAACTAAGGAAATAACCATTACTAATGTTCTATATGCCTATATGTTACAATTTAACTTGATCTTTGTAGCTAGATTGATGAAGGAGCATTGATGTCTAGCATCCTTTTTTCTTGATTTTTTCTTATTGTTGGACCTTCAGGATGGGAGGACACTACTGATTGGTAAACTAATTGGAGGGTTATACATGTTAAAGATTTTTCCTTAATGTAATACTACTTGTGTTGTTAATGATCACTATAAAGGACTTTTAGCTACCACTGCATCTTTGTGGCATAGACGTTTAAGGCATGCACTTATATATGTTATGAGACATATAAATGATGTAACCATTGATAGCATAATTATGAATAAACCATGTGACTTTTATGTTCAAGCTAAGAAAACAAAATTCCCTTTTAATTCCAATTGTATTAAAACTCGTGGCTGTTTTGAATTAATATATGCCAATGTTTGGGGGCCTTATAAAACTACTACACATTATGGTTTTCAGTATTTTCTTACCTTGGTTGATGATTATTCTCGAGCCACTTGGATCTTTTTTATGTGGCCTAAGTCTGAAACTGTAATGTATCTTAAACATTTCATTGCACACATTTTACTCAATTTTCAGTAGTTGTTAAAAAAAATTAGGAGTGATAATGGGCTAGAGTTTGTGAATAATGACTCTACGGATTTCTTCCTTAAAAGAGGCATAATTCATGAGACTTGTTGCCCCTGTACTCCAGAGCAAAACTGGGTTGTTGAATGTAAGCATAGAACAATTATTCAAATTACTCAGTCTAATATTGCAATCTGGTATGCCTATTGAATTTTTGTGGGAGAGTATTAAGATGGTAGTTTACCCTATCAATAGGCTTCCTTCCAAGATCTTAGGGTACAAGAGTCCATATGAGATCGTTTATGGTACTGTATCTGACCTGAATAATTTAGGAACTTTTAGGTATATGGCATATACCATGGATTTGAGAATCAATGATAAGTTCCAGTCTAAGTCTATCCCTAGCATTTTCTTAGGATATCCTAATAACCAAAAGGAATTTTTGTTGCTTAACTTTAGGGATAAAACCCTTTTTGTAATAGACATATACATTTTATGGAAGATAATTTCCCTTTCAAACATGCAATATCTTGTCCAGGGGGAGTTAATAAGGACCTCATAGACATGTTTCGGTATGATTTGGTTGATATTGTTATAACTAACAAAAAAAAAAGCTTATGAGTAGAACTGTTAATTTAAGGGTTAAGGGGTGCCTTGGAAGTTTTTACCGAGGAGCAATTTTGTTGCGGAAGTTTTTTGGGGGCAATTTTGCCTTAGCCATTATCTCAGTTAATTTTAATCGTTAGTTGACCAAATATGTTGAGCTGGTTATCTACATGCCATCTACATTATGTTTGTTAAGGTACAAATTTGATTCGAAAGCTTTAAATCTAACTTTGAAAAAAGATGAAGTAAATGACATATGGACTTCCAGCACAAATTAACACCTTAACAAAAAAAACATAAATGGAATGTGGATTATCAGCTCAGCATATTTGATCAACTAATGGTCAAAATTAACTGAGATGATGGTCAAGGTAAAATTGTTCTCCTTTTTACACTTCCGGGGTAAAATTGCCCTTTAACCCTTAATTTAAGTAATGATATGCATGCGACAACAGATCTTATAATGCATTATGATGGAACAAAATCACAAAGTAAACAACCAAGAGTAAGATCTACAAGAGAATGAAGGCCGCCAATATGGTCTAATGATTATGTATGCTCTATGCTATTATCTGAACATGAATAAAGAAAAAATGAGAAGTACCTATACCCTATTGCAAATTATTTAGACTATACACATGTTTCTGCATAGCATATATGTTTTCTTTGTTCTATTGCACAATTACAGAACCTGCATCTTATGAAGAAGGAATGAAGAGCCCATAATGGATTGAAGCCATGGAGGCCGAAATGCATGCCTTAAAAGCCAACAAAATATGGGACCTAGTTCTCCTACCTAAAGGTAAAGACCTATAGGATTTAAGTGGATTTACAAGGTAAAGTTCAAATTTGATGGTAGCATAGATACATATAAAAGCACATTTAGTTGCTAAGGGATATAACCAGTAAAAGGGGATAGATTACTATGAAATATTCTCCCTTGTGGTAAAAATGATCACTGTTAGGACTATTTTAAAGTTGGCAACCTAACTAATGGGACCCGATATCAAATGGATGTATACAATGGTTTCTTACAGAGTGACCTTGATGAGGAAGTGTATATGTAGATTCCTCAAGGGTTCAATGGTAAGGGGGTACTTGGTATGCCAACTCAATAAGTCCTTCTATGGTTTGAAACAAACATCAAGGTAATGGAATTAAAAGCTAACTAAGGCACTATTAAAAGGGGGGTTTTAAGCAAAGTAAACATGATTACTCATTATTTATTTTGAATAGACTTAGCGGTATTGTGCTTATCTTAGTGTATGTTGATAATTTTCTTGTCACAGATAGCCCAAAACAAGGAATTGCGGAAATAAAGCAATTCCTGCACAATAATTTTAAAATTAAAGATCTTGGTATAATGAAGTATTTCCTAGGAATAGAAGTTGCAAAGTCTAATAAAGGCATGATATTGTCCCAAAGGAAATGTACACTAGTACAAAATATTGATTTTACACCTGACAAAACATGACACATGTAGAAAATATGACTGGTGGCATTTTCATAAATATATGAAGATGAATGAACTTTCTACACGTGTTGAAAAGACAACACGTGTAGAAAGTAAATTTAAAATATTTTTCCTTTAATATTAATGCCTTTAATTTTATTTTAATTTTTTTTTATTTTTTTAAAAAATAAATGACCACTTTCTAACCCGTGTAGAAAACAGACTTTCTACACCGGTTGGGGTCCCAACCAGTGTATAAAGTGATAAATTTTTTTAAAAAAAGTTAAAACTCGTGCCTTTCTTTTCCCCTTAAACCCGCTAGAAAAAAAATGTCATTCTCATCTATCAATCTCTCTATCTCTCTCCCTCCCGCAACTTATTCCTAGAAAATTCATATCATTCCATTCAATCGCTGATCTTTTAATCTCTGGCCTTCTCTCATTATAATGTTTCAAATTTTCAAGGTATGACTTTACAATTTAATCTTCGCACTAGTTTAGAACTTGTTCCTTTGTTCCATAATCTTTCCATAATCTTTACTTCCTTGCACTTTTATTTCCTTAATCTACGTTTTCTTCAAATGCATAAATGTTGTGGATAGATAGTGAAGTTGTTGCCCTTCTCGCTCGTAGAAAACATAGGATTTCCTATGGGTGAAAAGAAAAGAATCATCGTAAGGGCATGCAGGTGAAACAACACCGAACAAGTGCGAGTGTAAGGTTTAATTTGTTTATGCCCGAGTAAGTGTTTACCTATTTTCCTGCCAATTTGTTTCATATCCATCACAATTTCACATGGGTTTTATGTTTTTTTCTTTCTTCTTCACATAATTACCCTTAATTCCCTCTTACCGATGTAAACAAGAAATTTATACTGCCATTTCCCATTATTGTGGCCACCATCAACCTTAATAACTGCTACCATTATTTGCCTACCACTTGACACTATATGTGGAATTCTTAAAATATGATCTTTGTTTTTCCTTTCAATGCCACAACCAAAGCACACACACATATTCCATTATGCTTTAATATTGATTAATCTGGGAATTCTTTATTGATGATTTGCTCAACAAATTAGCTTTCTACTATTGCAAATTTATAGAGTTGATCAATATCTTAGGTTGAAACAAATCAGTAGCTATCAACGTGTTCAATATCCATTTGGTCTCCAGGTCTTTGGTTTGAATGATTGTTGAAATAACTAAGCGATTTTAACATTTCCTGGTTAAGCAAACATGTTACTTCATTCAAAAGATGAATTGTGCTTATCAACTATATGTACCTTTCAGTTCTGAATGGTGCTGATTTGAACATGTTTTGGCTAGTTAGACACTTTAGCTTTTGTCCTAGTTCCATTTGCATGCAGGATTCAACTGTAGAGTAAGATAAATTACCTTGTGTCAAACACTTATTCTTTACATCGTGGATAGGAAGAATGCTTAAATCCTTGAAGTTGCTATTTGAAAATAAGAAATATTAAAAAAATTTGTTTCTTAAAAGTTTCCTCGCAATCCCTTCATAGAGTCATATTCCCACTGTAACTGGGCCTTGCTTTAAAGTGGTTCTTGCAAGCATTTATTGATTTATGAAGATATGGGGTCACCAAAATAAAGAACTTGGAAGGAAATTGTTGGAAGCTTATCTGTTGTTCTGATATTATTATTTTGAAAAAGAATAAGAAGTAACTTTTTTTCATGTATTGCTGGTTGTTCTTCTCTCTTCCTGTCCAGATTTAAGTGTGAATTGACTCTATGAATGCATTGCCAGGAAACTTTTAACAAACACAATTTTTCATTATTTCCTACTTTCAAATAGGGTATAAGTGATAATATGAATGCGTAAAATGTGTGCATTTTTTATTCTGCCATGGAAAAAATGGTATATCATCGTTTCTCTTTGTTTTCTTCAACTTCATTGTGAGCTCCTAATGCAACTATAGTAAAAGTTCCATCATATAGGTTTAGGATTTTGTGACACATGGCTCTTGACAGCATTAACCTTATGGTCTTTGATCATGTGACTTAATAGGAAAAAAATTTGTTGCTACTCACTTATGGGTCTCTAAGGTTGCACTTTATGAATTTAAAGAATTTTGTTATTTCAGCTGGTCAGTATGTGATTGCTTGATTGCTTTCATTCCTCTAGATATCCCCAAGAAAAGGCTAAAGCTTATGTTGCTTTAAGGAAGTAAGCTTGCAACCTTGTATTGTATTGTTTACAGTTTATCTGTCACTACTATTCTGTTCTTTCATAGTTTGTGCTTTTCTAAGTGTAGGGCCATGCAAGTTTAGGTTGTTGGCCTTACTTTTTAGACCACAGACAATTATTCGTATGGTCATAAAGTGCTAATATGATTTGACATGCTTATTTATATTCTATCTGCTTGACAAATAACCTTCTACAGGAAACTTTTCCAAAAATGTGGCATTAAGTTTAGCATGTGTAAAAGGAATTTAGGACAACAACCTTGAGCTATGAGCAGGTGCTTAATAGTTAAAACCTTCTTATTTTAAGAGGGAAAGGAATAAAGTGGACCTTAGCTTGTCTTTATTAGTCGAATTAGATGCCAGGATGGTTGCATCCTTTAAGTAGTTTGGTTGGTGAGGAAAATAATAGAACCATGTCAATGGCACAATTGATATGCAAGTCATATTCTTACCCTTTTTTAGCTTTATACGATATTTAGTACTAATAGATTACGATGTTGTGCACTGCTCAACAGAGAGACAATTTTTCAACGATGAATGGAAAGTTAACGGGAAAGTTATATCGCAAACTGATTTTAAAATACTCATACTTGGTGTTGTGTTTGATTCAGTAGATATTCATGCAATATCATATTCATTTGTATGGCATAAAATCACCTATGGGTATAGGTACTATTCTTTGAAGAATTAATTATTTTGTTCTCTGTAATTCTGATATCCTACCTTTGTTCATGATCTTATCTCAATAGAGGAATACTCATAAGAATCTATATGACACTTAGAATAACGACTTAGTGGTAACAAGGATAGCATTACTTGAAGAATGAAGATGAAAGTTAGAAAAGCAATGACGGCATACTTCACAGGGCCATTGTTGCTGCCACAATATTTTAGATTAGTTTTGTTGTAATTGTTTTTTTATCAGGTGTTTGGTTGTTTATTATTATGTAAACGAGTTTGTAGCAGAATAAAAAAATATTTTTTTCAAAAAATGAGTTTCTACACCTAACGTGAGAAGTCATGTGTAGAAAGTAGGACTTTCTACACGTGTTGTGAGACGTCAGGTGTAGAAAGTCTCACTTTCCACACTTTCTACACCTGACATGAGAAGTCAGGTGTAGAAAGTGGGACTTTCTACTCGTGTTGTGAGACGTCAGGTGTAGAAAGTCCCACTTTCCACACTTTCTACACTTGACTTCTCACATCAGGTGTAGAAAGTGGGACTTTCTATACCTGTTGTTTCTACACCTGTTTTATGTCAAGTGTAAAAAGTCCTTTCCGTCATATGTAAAAAGTCTTTTTTGCACTAGTGGTACTCTTGATCTCATGCCTGAAACAAGTTTAAGTAGGTGTAAACCTTTGAGTGTGCATATGGCACAAAATTTAAAGTTGTTGCCCTACTAAGAAGGGAAGGATAAACCTGATATATTGCTTAAAACCCTAGACATATATAGAAGGCTTGCGGGCAAGTTGCTATATTTAACAATGACGAAGGCTGATATATGTTTTTATGTGTAGAACTTGTCTCACTTATGCAATTACCTACTAAAGTGCACATGGCAGCGATGCTTAATATGGTGCATTACCTCAAAGGGACTCTAGGCTTGGGGATATTGATAAGCTCATAGGGCTTACTTTGCTTAGAATGTTTTTTTGATTTCGACTGGGCGTCTTGTCCTATAAAAAGGAGGTATGTAACTTGTTATCTTCTTAAGCTTGGTGGATCCCCAATAATGTGAAAGAGTAAGAAGCAAAGTACTGTATCAAAGTCATCTACAAAAGTTGAATATAGTGCATTTAGCATGGCTATGTCAGAAATAGTATGGGCATATAGTTTGTTAAGAGATTTGGGGGTTGAACATAGTGCTTTGTAGATGTGTTTTGTGATAGTAAGGCAGCAAAGCATAATGTTGCTAACTCGGTATTTCATGAATGTACAAAGCATATTAAGATAGATTGCTACTTTGTGAGAGAAAAGTGATAGGTAAAGGTGATTGGTTTAAAGCATATACGTTTATAGAACCAACAAGCAGACATGTTCACAAAAGCTGTGGGAGGAGACATATAACGAAGGTTCCTGTGCAAGTTGGACACTATAGATTTGTTTAGTTCTCAACTTGAGGAGGAGTACTATAGGTAGGTGGTATCTCTGTCATTATAATTGTATAATGGTTGTAATGGTTTATGTTGTATATGTCTATTGTGGTTATCATTTAAGATTGTTTACATATTAGGTATATAAATAAGAGATCATGTATTGTGATGACCTTAAAATCTATAAATACCTTTTCTTATTAGTTAATAATAATTTACAATTTTCTCCCAAAGGGTTTGTATGTTGTTTAAGATCTGGAGTTTTACATTTGTCTTTGAGTGCACACAAAGATATAGTCAAATTATCATTGTAAAAGCCATTGTTGCCTTGACTCGAACTTTAAGAGTGTAGCTCATACTCAAAGGTCTTCATTGTATTTACAGGAAATTCACCAATCAATCCAAATTATACTTAATAAGATAGGTATAGATAAGGAGGATAAAACCTAAAGGAAAGTGCTACCTACGCTTTAAAAACATCGTACACTACTTTCTTTTAAATATATATATATATATATATATATATATATATATACTGTACTCCTCATAGAACTAGTCCCACCAACAAAGTATACTAGAATTTCTAAATATTACAAGAGTTCGTACTATTTACAAGAATTTTTGTACTCATTTCATTCTAACCCAATTTGATGGATGTCCATTATTCCTCTCTTTTAAGAGTAAAGTTAATGGCATAATTTTTTTTCAACAACTTCTTGTTGATAAACTCTTCGTTATGGGGCACTACGATACAAAGATTCTTCAAAAGATGCATTATTTGCTCATGTCCTGCTAATGGATCACCAACTTCTAGTTTGTGGCTTGACGTGATTTTCATCTTGTAGTCGATCATAAGCTATTTTGTCCTTTTACTTCTTAAGGTGTTAGAGGTTTTAATTTGGTTGTTGGTTATAGTGGTTGTAGTAATCATGTACGTATCTTTTATGTTTAGTATTGTGGACTTCCTTAGATGTTTGTGTCTAGTATGTGTTATTATCTTATGTATGTTATACTCCCTCTTGTCCTTTTCAACTACCAAAATACTCAAATCAAGCTTGAAGTTAAAATTAGTTTAAAGTAATAAATTGTCATATTTTTTAAATACCCCTATTTATAAGGACAGTAAATGAGAGAGAATAATTGGTGGTGTATGTGTGATAATTAATGTAAAGGTATGTATTTAATGGAGTAAAACTAATAAGAGCAATTTCAATTTTCATACATAAAAAAATGTTACTTATATTAAAGACCAACCTATGAGAGAAATTGTTACTTATAAAATGATTAAAGGAGTACTTCTGTACTCCTATTATATTGTACTAACATTGTATAAGTATATAAATATATTTGACATTTTATATAAAAGAAGGGAAAATTGTAACATTGATGGAGAGTTGATGAGAATTTGAAATTGTTCTTGGTGTTTTCTCCCTTGAATGATTTTTAATAGAGTAATTTGATAAATACTTTCCACAAGGTCGCATCTTGGTGTTTTCTTTTAATGTTTAAAGTACCTCGGTCAAAAAACCCCTTTAAATCCAATGACACATCCACTTTCCTCAAAAGAAGAAACTTACAAGCTTAACTCATAGCGGTGTGTGATAGGTAGAGTCGGGAAATCGGGACGGCTATTTTAATCCATTTTAAATCACGGGTCGGGTTTGAAAAATAGAGCCTCAAAAGGAAGTCGTGCCTAAAAGGGCTAGCACTGTAGGGCCGCCCGTTAGGCTCTTTAGCTTTTTTTTAATTCCCCTACCTCTTCTACCTGTGTCCTTGTTGAATCCTCCCTAAGAACCTTAAAATTACCAAATTTATATATGATGGTAATTTACTAATTCTTGATATTTTTACCCCTTAAGCAGAGTCTACTACTTAAAGTGAAACACAATCAAAATATCTTGAAATTGATGATAGTAGCAAAAAAGATGAAAATAATAGTCGTCATAATCATATTACTTAAAATATTTAGTTTTTTGCCTTCTTATACTTTGTATGAGACTATGAGTTACTTGTGGACAATATTTTTTACCTTTGATTCTGAATTAGTAATTGTATTAATTTTATTGCATGAGACGTGTAAACGTATAGTTAAATCTTATGAAAATGGCTTCCAGCCTTACGGGTCAGCCCTGGCCCTCATGCTCTCTGGCCGGGCTTTGAAAAACAACAATTTTCTTTCCCTGGGCCCTGTAGAGCTGGCCCTTTTAGGCCCTGGCCTGTCAAGGCCGACCCTGATTCCCACCTCTAGATAGGCAACCAATTTAAATGATAATCATAATGATAAGTATCATGGAGCTAATTATTTTAGTGAAATCTAAACCATTCAAATATAATTTTAAACTGTCTAAATTTAAAACGTTTAAAGAAAAAGATAAGAAAATACCACTTGAACTTTAAAATTACAAATCAGTCTTGTTACTTACAAGAATATAGGTATTAACTATAAGAGTACAACAATTGATGACTTATCTTAATAGAAAAGCACTGATGTGAGATTTTGAAATTCAAGTGATATTTTCTTATCTTTTTTTCAAACTTTTAACCAATATTTATTAAATATATTTTTTTTTGAAAACTGATGGTTAAGTCATTATTTTTATTTTCAATTCTATACACATTAAAATATTTTGGGTTAAATGTCATTTTTGCCCCGGAAGTATTCATTGGGGGCCAATTTTGCCCCGGAAGGGTCATTTTTAGAGTACTTTTGACCTGACCGTTATTCTTGTTAAGTTTGACCATTAGTTGACCAAATTCGGAGTAAATTTGCTTCTAAATGAAAACTTTCAGGGTAAATTTGTACCTTATTCGGTCAATATGGACGACAAAAATGCCCTTAAATTTTTAACTTAGGAACAAATTTGCCCCGAATTAGGTCAACTAATAGTTAAACTTAACGGGGATAACAGTCAAGGTAAAATTGCTCCAAAATTGACACTTTCAAGGAAAAATTGGTCCTAAAAAAACTTCCAAGGCAAAATTGACCCCTAGTGAATATTTCCGGAGCAAAAATGACCTTTAACCCAAATATTTTTTATAAGACTAACACCCATTCAAATTTAAGACCTTGTCCTTAAGTGGCTAAATCCCTTCTATTATCACTAACCACTGTTGTCAAACTCATTAAGTTTATGTTTTCGGATATGGAAATTAAGTCAACTCGCTTGCAAACTCGCTCAAGGAGTAAACTCAGTCAAACTCGGTCAAACTCGACAAACTCGCCGCTTCAAGATGGAGTTGAGTGAGTTATAGATCTAAGAAGCAAAACACTACAAACTCGTCTAGAAGAGAAGAAGAAGATTAAAATCACAAAATATAAAGTTAACAAGATAAATATTACTCATATAAATTGTCCTTTATGCTGCCACCATCTTTCTCAGGCTCACACCTTTTGTTTTTTCTTGGAATAATTACATTTAGGTCTTAGACAAGAGAAAAAAAATGGTCTATTGAAATCTCAAAATTGTCTTTTGCAATAAATTTCAATTATGGACTTGTTAATGGACACTCATGGACTTGTCAATGGACGCCTTTAAACTCGCTAATGGAAGCCTCTAGACATGTCAATGACATGCCCCTGAACTTGTCAATGACGCGCCCACAGATTTTTCAATGGAATTGAAATTTATTACAAAAAAGTCCTACGGGATTTTTTTTGGAAATTTTGAGATTTCAAGGGACCTTTTTTTATTTTTTTCTCTTATCTGAGACCTAAATGTAATTTTTCCTTTTTTCTTCTTCATTTGTAGCCTTTTGCCTCTACTGCTAGTTTTTCTTCAACCAGACGAACCCATAAAGAGGAAGAAGAGTAAAAAGATGAAGAAGAGATAAAATGAAAAGAAGGTGAGAGTTGCAGTTGAAGGCATATCTTGGTGAGTAAAAGCCTTGTGCCTATGCCGCTAGTTTTTCTTCAACCAGACGAACCTAGACAGAGGAAGAAGAGTAAAAAGATGAAGAGAGAAAATAAAAAGAAGGTGAGAGGTGCAATTGAAGGCATGTCTTAGTGAGTAAAGTCTTTTCTTCCTTTTTTTTTTATTTTTCTCTATAACCTTGTGCCTCTATCAACTATTTCACTAAGGTGCTTTTTTAAACTATTGATTTATTATTTTATATAAAATTTGAATTTTGAAGACAAAAAATGAGCTATTCAAAGATGAAGATGTGGGAGATACATTGAGGTAATTTTTTGGGGTATTTTTCACTAACATTTTCATCATTTTCTATGACTTTTTTTAAGATATTTTGGTTGGGGAAAATATTGGAAAGTTTGTTTTTTAGATTACATTATATTGAGTAACTATATCTATCAACTGAATAGAAATTTTTAGGGAAAATTGTATTTAGGTCCTGAGTAAGAGAAAATATGAAAAAATGATCCTTAAAATTTCAAAATTGCATTTAAGTCCCATAAGACTTTTTTGTAATAGATTCCAATTTTGGCGACAAGGTCATGGCCGTTCACTGACAAGTCTAAGGGCATCATATGAACAAGTCCATGAGCGTTACATTGATAAGTTGATGGGCGTGTATTAATAAGTCTATGGCCATTCATTGACAAGTAAGTACATGGGCATTGACAATTGAAATTTATTATAAAAAAGTCTCACGAGACTTAAGTGTAATTTTGAGATTTCAAGGGATCATTTTTCATATTTTCTCTTGTCCAGGACCTATATGTAATTTTTCCAAATTTTTATGTTGATTATGAAAAAATTATGAATCTGAATAAATTTAACTTCAATAGTTTGAATTTAAAATATATTTAAATCAAATTATTATTTTTTCTATTTTAATAATTTAATTATATACTTCTAATAGTTATTTATTAATAGAGATAAACTCTTATGAGTTTATGATACAAGTTTACCTTCCTCTCACGAGTTTATTTAAACTTGCGGGTTGGACAATCTTAGCATTAACATTTATTGGTATATAGATGATAAAACAAATTACAGGGTGAAAATATGGTTACAATTTTTCAAATAAAATTCATACCATGCACTATATTATTCTTTCTTGAGAGATGTCACTATTAGTTTATAATGTAGAATGAAAAAAAAAGATGTCATTATCATTATGGAAATTAATTTATAAATAAACATTAAGGGAAAACATCATAATACATTCTAATTCACCCATCTTATATTAACTCTCAAACAATATTCTAATAGGACCGTTTATTTTTACTCTTCTTATTTAAATATTTATTTGGCCTAATTTCACCATAATTCAAAGAGAAAAATATAAAACAAAAAAACTATAAAATTCTAAATCAGGGATCCCTTTAAAATAATAAATATGTATGCACCAGGAGCCGAGCCAAGGTACTTCCTACTGGGGCTTCTCTCCCATTTTACTATTCATATGAACAGTGTGGCCTGCATATGGCTTCGTGTCAAAAATCCTGGCTTTCTTAAATGCCTCCCCCTCTGCTCCCTAGGTTGTAACTAGTGCTATAACAAATTATGCGCCTTCTATTTGATTTACAATTACAATTACAAAGCATGAGAGAGAAAGTTACCAGCAGCTATTTTGAAGTTTGAATTATTTCTATTTAGGGGTTCAGGTCTTCAGCTGCCCCAACTGAATGGTTGGTTTAAGGGCACATTTTCCTATAATTAGCTATCTTTCGGTTTTTTTTCCCAGGAAGCCTGCACATCCATTCAATTGGCTTCCCTTCAGTACCACATAATAGCAATAACAACATTAAATGCACTACCCAATATACAAACAATATTATACATATAATACAGACCTTGGGTCTCACTTTAAATACATGGCATTCTGACTCGCCTTGGGTCTCACTTTTTTCTGTGTGTTTTTCATATTGTTTCTGTCTACACTCTTTGTCTACATGCACAAAATGGCCAGATGATACTATCACCTTGACTGCATCTCCCCTGGGTCAACAGCTTGGAGAATAATGGTGAAGGTGGATCATTCATTCCATAGGACTAACTATGACTTGTGAGTTGGAGTTATGCTTCCCGAAGGTGGTTTTGTCTGTTGATCTTATTGTATTCAATGAGAAGGTTTGTTCTTTTAACATGGTTGTTTTGTTATCATCTGGTCAGTTGTTATATTAGTCTTTCCAAGTGGGTTGTTTTTGTATTTATGTTCTTCGTGATTCATCGTTCGGCTGGAAAAAATACAGGGGTCATGCATAATCATTCGTCTGGGTACTGATGAGGTGATTGATCGATTTGCTAATGTTCTGAAGCTAGGGAAGGTTTTTTACATGAAAAACTTCATCATTGCGGACGGTGGTCAAGGGATTCATGACAAGTACCATATCGTTTTCCTCCCAAACACGACAATTCAGGAGTACATTGTCGATATACCTGAGCATGGTTTCAAGATGGTGGATGTTGTAGACATCCGGAAGGGTCTGATCCAGTTATCATGTGTTTCAGGTCAATCATAGTTTCTACCATCAGAATGTGTTGTTTGTTTTGGAGTTTTTTTGTTTGTATTGTTATTGTCATCCTTTACTAATAAGAAAATGTTATTGGAAAAAAATAGATTTTTGTGGTCTTCTTTCTTCTTCTTTTCTGTTTCGTTGGGTGAGAATCCAGGGACTCATTACCCATGAGATAAGTTTCCAGTTGGAGGACAAGTAGTTGAGTACTTGTGGTGTAAGTCTTGTATACGTATGTGAATGTTGTTAATGTGATCCTAACTATTACTACTACTTCTCAGTGGAAATAGGTGCTATATGTGTTTGCAAAGTGACATTACTATTTTTTCATGGCTGGAATATCAACGTTTTAAGTTAATGCAGCACTTGGTGTTGATTGTTCAGTATGGGCTTATCAAGCAACAAGGAGGTACCCCTATTACACAATATTGTGACATGTAGTTTTTATTGGAAACTAAAATTTGATCAAATTTGGTCATCTATTTGATTTTACAATTACAATTACAAAGCATGAGAGAGAAAGTTACCACCAGCTATTTTGACGTCCGAATTATTTCTATTTGATTTTACAGATGAGGTTTCTATTACAAACTACAACTATGCAATTAGGATTTTCTGGAACCCCACATTTATTGAGTTCCTTCCTTTAAGGAGAAAATTACTTACAAGAGAAGCGAGGGTATAAAGAAGTAGGGTAGCAGCCACCTAGTGTTTAGTAGACTATTTGAAACTTTCTTGGCTGGAAAATGGGAAGTTTCGTTATTTGTTGATTTATTACATGTTGTATTTTGTCATTTTTATGTTGGGTTGATCATATTTGGAGTATGTCATATGGTCATTTCTATAGTATTTCTTTGTGGTGGTTTATGTATTAGATTTATGCTACGCATCTGATTAAGTTATACTATGGAGTGTATCTTGTAGTAGTATGGCTGGGTGGCTGGTGAAAGCGTCATGTTATGATGTAATTTTAATGAAGTACCTCTATTGACATATTGACAATATATATGGCTAATTTATAGCATAAGGGACGATAGGTGCATATAGGGTATATAGCATAAGCATTGTTTTTGAAATATGGAGTAGCGGAAACATGTTCCATGTATTCCCCATGCATAAACAAAGTGAACTTTAAGTTGGTCAAGTTTTCCGATAGGTAAACTCTAATTCCGAGTATGCAGGGTCAACTTAACCATGCATTTCATGAGAAATGTCAATTCTAATTGAAAAAAAGGTAATCATGTAGAACCATTGTATGCAATATACACAAAGTAAACTTTAAATTGGTCAACATAGCATAAGAATTGTTTTTGAAATGGGGTATACTTTAATTTTAGGTATGCAGGGTCAACTTAACCATGTAACCTGTGAGAAATGTCAATTCTAAGGTTACTTTGTGTATGAGCCCAAAGAAATTGTTTTATGTATGACATTCCTCTCCCACATAAACCATGTAGAACCATTGTCTGCAATATACACAAAGAAACCAAAGCAGACTGTTTCTTTTTAGATGTGACTAAAGACCACTGCTTGGACTAATGTTACAGGAGAGTTTTGATTATGAAGACAAACCAAAGCATATGCATATCAAAAAGAGTTTAAATCTGACTAGAAGATATTGTGAACCGAGTTTTAAATTAATTATTCTCAAAAAAATAAGTTACAGACCATATATAGGATAAGTGAGGAATGTATTGGTGACAAATTAATTGGTCTTATACACTAAAATGGGATATTATCCCAAATACAAGAAGATCATGTCGGAGATTAATGTTAGGTCTTATACACTAAAATGGGATATTTCTTAAAGTTCATATCTTCCACCATGTTTTTCAATTTTAATGGGTTTTCAACCTTGACTACATTTTAGATTTAGTGGCTAAGTGTTCCAATGTTGTTGATACAAATTCCATTGAGATTAAAACATGACCATATACAGTGTACAACTAATTTATACAGCAATTATTTTAATGGAAGAATGGATTAATTTGTACCTGGTACTCCCATTGAGTTTATGCTTTGCACTTCAAATATTGGTATTGTATCAACATTATTAATTAAGATATGGTATCGTATTGTCTATTGGTAAAGCTACAAGATTTAAGAATTAAAGATATTAATTAATGATGCATATATATAAAGATACTACTTACGATTTAAAAAAAACACACTCTAATTGCTACTTTAAATGAGTAAGGTTAATACAAGACTAACATGCCAAGTAAGTTGCATCATTATGAGTAGTGTGACTTTGAGTTGCAAATTGGCTAAAAAGCATTTGAACAAAGAGTAAATAAGCATTGCAGTGAGGTGACAAAATTATATTATTAGCCACTAACCAGTACAAAGAGTAATGAATCATTCATTACTTGGTTAACATTCTTATGTGTAGACATACTTCAACCAATAAATATACATTGGTCATATCACAACCAACTAATGAGTGGTTTATACAAGAAGATCATGTGGGAAAGGAATGCCATACATATAACAATAACTTTTTGAGGTCTGGAGGTGGTTAGGTTTTGAGTACATAGATTAATAATTGGAGTTCACGTCAACAAACACTATTTGCCGGATATGGAGGCTGTTAGGTTTTGAGTAAGTAGCTGTAAAGTTTGTCAGAGCAGCAAGATCTTAAGTTATATCACAACATCATTTTGAGTTCTGAATTTGGTCTTAGGATTTCAAAACCCAATGGACTCAGAAGGGCATTATTGGAAAAAAATTGAATTCCTACACGACAAATTAGTTCATATTTTGTACTTAAATGGAATATTATCCCACATGTCTAACCAAAATATTAGAGCTATGTATTTGACAGTAAGATAGCTGAAAACAACTATTTAAATAAAGAGTTCCGTGAAAAAGTATCATCCTTTAATTCAAATATGAAAACAACCCCTATCATTATTAGAAGTGTGTAACTGAGTTGCACGGTGGTTAAAAAGCACTGGGTACTGGTGAAGTTGACCTTAGATGTGACATCATGAGCAGAAAGAAACCAAAGCATTTTTTTTCCAGATGTGACTAAAGTCAACTGACACGCATTAATACATTGGATTTTGATCTTAAAGTTTGTAAGCCTTTTTACTGTTGGTTTTATGCTTTGGTTTTCGTGTAAATTTAAATGTCAGCCTCCTATTCCTTGGGCTCATGTTACCACCTTTTGTTGACCAGATACACCTTTGTGAGAAGCCACAACATTCTTTGGGCTCATGTTACAGGTGAGTTTCGATTATGAAGAAAAATCAAAGCATAAAACCAATAGTTAAAACAATATATTTTACAAGGAAGAAATCTTATTGTACTCCAAATATGATCAACAAGAGTTTAAATCTAACCAGAAGATATTGTGAACCAAGTTTTAAATTTATTATTCTCAATAAATTGGTTTACACGTGAGTTTAGTGTAGGAAGACAATCTATAATTATTAAACTTGTACATGGCCCGGGGCTCAATTGAAGTTAAGATTTCAGACCTTAAGTTAAAGATTGATGAGTGTTTTCTCAGAGTTATGATTTGATATTTCCACTAGATATCACACAAGAAGAGCATTTGGGAGATTTGGTGTTACTTTTTTTGATTGATAATGTCTTCCAGCTTTTTCAAGCAGTCACAAGATTTTCTAATCGATTCACCCCTTATGTAGTAAAAGACAAGACGTGTTCTTGAAGAAAAAGTTAAATTTACATCTTACATGAGTGACAATTGTTAATGTTTTAACTTATAGACCCCTTTTATAGTAAAAAAAAATGTTGTAATGAAGATAATATTTTCATTTGCACAAACATATTAAATGGTTGTTAAATGAACATGTCTTTTTAAGTGTAGAGAAATGAAAAAGACAAACCAACTATATTAATTTCGAAACTACTTCCTAATCGATATTAATTAAAGATATTAAATATATTAATTAATGATGCATATATAAATTTAACAAAACTACTTCCTATATAAAGAAAATACACTTTACACGCTACTTCAAATGAGTAAGGTTAATACAAGACTAACATGCCAAGTAAGTTGCATCATTATGAGCAATGTGATTTAGACTTGTAAAGGGCTCGGGGCTCAATTCAAGTTAAGATTTCAGACCTTAAGTTATAGATTGATGAGTGTTTTTAGAGTTATGATTTGATATTTCCACTACATATCACATAAGAAGATCATTTGGGAGATTTGGTGCTGATTTTTTCGATTGAGGATGTCTTTCAGCATTTTCAAGCAGTCATAAGATTTTCTAATCGATTCACCCCTTCTATAGTAAAAAAAACATTAACTTGAAGAAAAAGTTAGACTTACATCCTAAAAAAGAATGTTATGTTGATTTGAGAGTCAGCATCTATGACAACATGATTTTGATAGATGGACCCCTTTTATAGTAAAAAAGAAAATGTTGTAATGAAGAAAATATTTTCAAGTGTACTAACAGATGAAATGGTTGTTAAATGAATATGTCTTTTTAAGTGTAAAGGAGCAGTATTTATGGACATGTTATTTCTTAAAGTTCAGATCTTCTACCATGTTTTTCAATTTTAATGAGTTTTCAACCTTAACTACATTTTAGATTTAGTGGCTGAGTATTCCAATGTTGTTAACACCAATTCCATTGAGATTAAAATATGACCATAGATAGTGTACAACTAATTTAGACAACAATTATTTTAATAGAAGAATGAATTAATTTGTACCTGGTACTCCCATTGAGTTTATGCTTTGCACTTCAAATATTGGTATTGTATCAACATTATTAATTAAGATATGGTATCGTATTGTCTATTGGTAAAGCTACAAGATTTAAGAATTAAAGATATTAATTAATGATGCATATATATAAAGATACTACTTCCGATTTAAAAAAAACACTCTAATTGCTACTTTAAATGAGTAAGGTTAATACAATACTAACATGCCAAGTAAGTTGCATCATTATGAGCTGTGTGACTTTGAGTTGTAAATTGGCTAAAAAGCATTTAGACAAAGAGTAAATAAGTACTGCAGTGAGGTGACAAAATTATATTATTAGCCACTAACTAGTATAAAGAGTAATGAATAATTCATTACTTGGTTAATATTCTCATGAGTAGACATACTTCAGCCAATAAATATACATTAGTCATATCATAACCAACTAATGAGTGGTTTATACACAGATTATTATGGAAATATATGAAGTAAATGTACCCTAAACCTATGACCCTGCTATGGAAACCATCTTCCAGGCCATTATAATGGGGGCGTTGCAGATACATGACGAAGTGTATATTTTTTCGAGACTTGTGTGGTTTTGACACACTGCATAAGTAAATTGTCTGAAGATTCTATCAATGGCCTATAATAGAGTTATAGTAGTCTCGAGGCTCAATGGTTTTTAAGTTTTCTGGCCTGAACCTTACTCAACAATCAATAATGTGTCTGATTCAGAAGGCATGCATCAACCCACCAATTATTTTGCATTATCTTATGTTTTTCAAATTGCAAGTTTAAATTTAAATTTCAATACTGCATACACGTGGGACCTTGGATGGCCATATGTGGGTTTAGAAAGTGTTTGTTATCACGCTATACATACCATTTGGCCTAAACATGCTGTTGTAGCTTATAAATAGCTAACCATATGTTGTTGCAAGAACTTACTACAGTTCCCTCATCATAGCATACTTATTTTCTCTTTGTGTTTTAGTCTCTTTGCTATGGCCCTATGCAAGATGTCAATACTGAAAGACAGATAACTTAACAGATAGGTGGAAGGTTATAGTTAGGGTCATAAGGAAGTGGAATATGTTCCAAAAGGACTCCCAAAATGACCTTTTTTGCATATCAATGATGCTAGTAGACGCTGAGGGCAGTAGAATTCAGGCTTCCATCAACAATAAGGGTTTGTTCCTTATGTTTGATGACAAGTTGTGTGAAGGATGCATTTATTTTATGGCAAATTTTGTTGTCTCTGAGAACAACAAGGAGTGTAGGGCTACTAACCACCTGTTCAAAATAACAGTGGGTCCTCAGACATATGTTATAAGGTCAAATGCAAACATCCTTGAGTACTCATACATGTTTTTCCCCATTGCTTCCATAGTTGAAGTTGAAGACAAGAACACTGTTGATTATCTGATTAGTAATGTTTACTCAAGCTTAACTGGTCCATTTTTTTTATAAGTTGTGGCATAATATTTGTCGTTATTCCAAATTCCAAATATCATTTAAATCTGATAATGATTATATTGCATATGTGATTGGATTTGTGACTTCTGTTAGTCTACTTGAAGAGTATCATGTCAACAATGAGATTAAGAACAAGATGTGGTTGACTATTGCTGATGAGATGTGTGTCTCATATTTGTTGTCTGAATTTGTTATAAACTGTTAAGCTAAAGCTAGAATAATTTTTTTTATACTATAGTAATGTACTCTATGATTTTTTTTTCTACTTTAATATAGGGGGATCAGCGTGGCATGTGTTTTGTTTGATGAATGTGCTTTTAATGTATGCATGCATGACTTTATTAGGATGGAGGCACCTGTCATGATTCTGATACAGCTATGTAGGATTGGTTTTGGTGAAAGGGTGAGTCAGTAGTGTTTACTTAGATTAGTTACAGATGAACATTAAATGAATTTCATGTAATGTTTTTCAGGTAGAGCTAAAGTTTGTAGTTCCTACAATGCAACTAAAGTATCGTTCAACATGAAGTTCCCTGAAGTTAAGAACTTCATTGAGAGGTGTTTTTTTTGTTTTTTTTATGACTAGATTTTGGTTTGTAGTAGTACTCATGTCTAGTTGTATGGATTTTTTTAATAATCTGGCTGCTTTGTTCTTTCTAACAGTGTTAAAACCCTCCCATCACCCACTATTAGCACTATATCAGTAAGTGTTCCTAGCCAGTATTCAAACGTGTCAGCAAGTAGCATGATTCACACCCACCTTGTGATCAACATTGCTAAGATAGTTGATAAAGCCGGGGTTAGTGACTGTACAAAATAATCATATGTGCATAATACAACAACAAATATGTAACTAATTCTGAAGTGTTGTGTTTCCATGTTGCAGGAGGAATACTTCCTAATTAAGTGTTTAATAGTTAAAGTTGACACAAGGCATGGCTGGTACTATGAAAGCTATGATAGGTGTGGTAGCAAGCCAAAAGTTGTAGGGGGAAGGTTTCTTGCAGTAGCAATATATGTAAGGGGAGAAAGATTGTTGTGGAACCAAAGTTTGTTCAGCATATTTTGTTTTAAATATAGCGTGATTTTAAATTCAATAAATTTATTAATTATTAATTAACTAATTAATTAATAATTAATTATGACTACAGTATATAAGATGTAATCATTATGTTCCCTGTAGGATGAAAGTGCATTACACGGTTAAAGATGTAACCGGTAGGGCTACTGTAGTTTTTTTTTGACAAACTTGCTGTGCAATTCATTGGGAAGAAGGGTGTTGAGCTTAAACTGCAGCTTGAAAAGGTTGGGACTTGATGGTAGTGTGTTATGTCTATATTATCACGCTAAGTTTTGACATTGACTATTTTCATATATGTTGTAGGAGGGTCGTGGTTATGATTTCCCTGATGAGCTTGAGATTTTGGTTGGGAAGAGGCTGATACTGAAATTAAAGCTTAACAAGTACAATAAGGACTATCCTAACTCTAGCATATCAGTTTTAGCATATACTGAGATGGCTGATCTGATGAATGAATTTGATGAGGTAAGCAGTTTATTAGTGTTATTAAGTTATAGTAACTAAGTAAAGGAATGTTTTTTTTCTAAGTAAGCTGAGTCTCTGACCATTAATTACTATTACATGAAGGATGCTGCTGTGGATGATGATGTGGTGGAGGAGGTACTTTTCTAAAAGCACATGTTTATATAATTGTTAAATAGCATCTATTTAAATATATTCATGACTATATTTCTTTCTAAACGAATGATGGTACTACACTAACAGGTCCCTATAGACAACCAAATTCATCATGAGGATGTTGAGAACACTACCCAAATTAATTCGCCTGCTATAATTTCAGATGATATTCAGCAGGAAACCAGTGGATTAGATGATCTGCCTATATCTTCCATTGTCATCAATGTTCCTTCTAAAGGGAAAAGGAAGGGTTTGGGGAAGAAGCATGCCATACAGAAGGAGAAATTGGTGATTGATGTTAGCTCATCACCAGTGAAGACTTATGTGAAGCCACTGAAGTTCATTAAGCAGGAGAAGAATTGAGGGGGTTTTTGGGGTATTAGTCAGTGTCTTTATTTTGTAGTAGATGTAGTTTGTGTGTTGACTATGGTATGATGTATTTGTGATCCTTATGACAGGGCTACTTAGATGCTACATTGTTGTTGTTTCCGCATTTGCTTTCTGTCTACGTATGTTATCCTAGATGCTGGGTCTATATGGTGTGTGCCTTTTTGTGTTAGATCATGTGGCAGGCAGAACCATATAATGTTATGTGTATGTTAAGTATTTGGGGGGAAATTACTTGGATCCATCCAGGTAATTTTCCATCCTTTTAATTAAAATCTGTATATTTATAATTATTATTACCAATGCTTTAAAATCTATTATTAATGATACAGACAAAGACTTAACAAGTATGTAAATTCATTACTGATACTTAATTCTACAAGTAATGATACACATGTTATATTTCATGGCAAGATATATAGTAGTTAGTAAATAATTATGATGTGTATGAGTAAAACTAATTTCAAACACTTATATAAATTTAACCAAGTTTTCGAAGTTAGTGAATTTTTTTTCGAAGGATGGAAGGATAGCAACTAACCTTTTTGATGCAATATTAAGTGGTAAGGTAGGTACCCCATGACAACTAATCTGCCAATGAACCCTGAAAACAACAATTCATGCTATGACTAATAATTTACATGTAATTATATATATAATTTTAAATTAAAATTTTAATTTATAAGAGACATTGGAATTCTCAGTTTGTTTTTTTCATAAAGTATGATTTGATGGAATACATAGTGAAAACACATACTAATGTGGAGGAGGGAAGGGGATTCTAATTGTATGTGTAGTCAGATATCTGGATTCAATTGGTAATTTAAAGTTTAAGAGGTTAAATATCTAATAATAACCAATAAACTAATGCCATATAGTCAGTCATGTTACATAAGTTGGTATGGTTACAACATGTTGGGGTTTTCTTCACTTGTATTATTTATTTATTCCACTTTGTTGTTTTCAAGATTGTATCCTCATCATTGTTTGTTAGTGAGGAAATATTGCTTAATCTAACATTTTTAACACATTTTTGGTAGCAAACCAGAGTTGGTGTAAATAAAAGCTGTTACATATATGCTTCATTTTATTAAAGATTAACTGTGACACTAATTGTGGAGGAAACGTTTAGGGTTGCATGTGTAATCAAATTGATGGAAGGATGTGAATAAAAAAAAGGTTCACCAATATGAATATATAATCATAACTAAAAAATCTGATATATTGTTCAGGGTTACATATTATCTAATGTAACCTTATTTGGTTGCATTACAATATAGGTCTACTATCAGTATATAACTGATATTGGTAGCTTGCAATCCAAAGGTTGGTATCGATAGAACTGTTTACAGAGAAATCATTTTTAGGGTAAAGCCTTAATAATCTCATTTTGAGCATGTTGCTAAAGAAGGTGTGTAATGAGACCTAGTGTTAACAAAGTTGTGACCTTAATGAGATTATTCTGTCTATGAAGAAGGGAGTCGAATGGGAAGATTGTTGTTTAATGATATTTTTTTACAAAATTTATGTCATATTATGTGGTTAGTTCAGCATTACCTTAAATGTCAAATCAAGGTATCTTGGAAGATACATTTAGTTTGCTATCATGTAGGTATATGATTTGACTTTTTTTGTGTACATGAATTTTCTGTTGTGTAATTTTATGCTTTTAAAGGTTGCGCGATTACCTAGAAGTTAAGGGGTCCACATAATTATTTTGTACAGGTTCAGGTTTTTATGGACTTTAGCGTTGAAGTTTGATAATTAGTTCAGTATGGGAAGAGTGTTGATGGTTAGAGTTCTTTCTTTGTGAGGTTGTGAACTCAATATCAGTTGTGAAATATGATGTTAAGGCATCACTCTTTCTTTACTAATAGCATTAATGAGATGAAGAGGAAATCTGTTTACCCCTTTCTGTCCCTCAACCAAGTCATAATGGACCTAGATCAGTTAATGAAGTTATATTGTCATCTAGTGAGTTGTTAGGTAAGTTTGTTTATTGTATTTATGAACTTTGGCTGATGATTATAGTGAGTCAAAAGTTTATCATTGATTTTTATCATTGTGGTCAAAGGTATTAGAGTTAATGAGGCATATGTATATTGTTTACATTGATGTCCTAGGTGAAGGAAGTTGTCATGATGAAGCATTGAATGAAGGTATTAGTGATGTATCTATCTTATCCTCCAACTGTCACAAAGGTAGGATGCATTCTGTTGCAACATCCTTTATGACAGATGCTCTTAGTTCACAGCATAAGCGCAGAGGGAAACGTTATGTTTTAAAGGACATAAGTTGTTAGATATGATTAGTTTTGATGATGACAAATATAGATGTCAAATATTAAGCATAAGATGTTTGCATAGTATACTTTTCTAATACATTGACTAACTATTTGATGTTGCATATATTGTAGATTAGTCAAGCAATGGAAGAAAGAAATTGAGGAATAAAGAACTTGCAAGAATTAATGAAAAATATGAAGATTCAAGTTTTATGGGTACTGTAGCAGTGGGCACTGTAGCAATACGGTTACTATAGCAATTGGCACTGTTTGGCACTATAGCATCGAGTGATTTATTAAATCACTCGAGTGATTTTTAAAATCACTCGAGTGATTCTGGAAAAAATGAATCACTCGAGTGATTCTCTAATTCACTCGAGTGATGTTCAGTGGTTCATATTCTGTTCTTCATCTAGCTGAGCGAGGCCTGGTTAATTGATCATATCTCCCTAAATACAACTCCAATTGAGACCAAACCAGTTGCATATGAAAGTAAACTCCCAATGCGTCATTTTTACATTAGAAACAACATTAAAGAAGCTCATATGAGAGAGATATAAGTATTAGAATTTGGCCTTCATGTCAGCATCACTTTCTGGAACAGGTTTGGTAGTTTGGCTATAACTCTCAAACCACAGATCCAATTGAGCTGAAACCAGCTCTATATGAAATTAGACTTCAAGATATTTCCATTGATATATAATACAGTAATTTTGGAGTAATATTTGAAGAGTTATGGTATCTAGAAGTTTACCCCTATTTGCTGAAGAACTGGAAACGCACAACGAAGAGATCACTCGAGTGATTTCAGAATTCACTCGAGTGATATGGAGAATCACTTCCAGTGGTGCTAGAATCACTACAAGAATTTTTCACTGTTTCAGATTTCACTTCCAGTGATGCCTAAATCACTCGAGTGATTTGAGATTTTTCAGAATCACTTCCAGTGCGAGCCAAATCACTGCAAGAAAAATTCACTGTTTGCAAAATCACTTCCAGTGATGCCAAATTCACTCGAGTGATATATGAAATTTGCCATATCACTTCCAGTGATTGATGAATCACTTCCAGTGAATTTCACTCTTTCTCAAATCACTTCCAGTGAACTAGAATGTACCTCCAGTGAAAGCCAGTATGCCTCAGATCACTACTGATGAACCAATATTTACTCAAGTGATATGAAGATCTTTCACTTCCAGTCACTTCCAGTAATCATGTAATGCACTGCCAGAAAAATACAGTGTTTGTGAAAATCACTACCAGAGAATCTGAATCACCTCCGATGATCACTCCCACTGGATATCAATTGCATTAGTTCACTGTCTGTCAGATAATATCCAAGCAAGTGATTATGATGATTTTGTAGATCACTTCCAGAGACATGCCAAGATCAACTTATATGAAGTTTTATCAGTCTCACTTCTTGTCAGCATCTATGATCACTCAGTGCACTCTTCACTAAATCGAAATCAGTTCCAATGACAGTCACATCCAGAAATCAAGATTACTGCCGGTGAAATGCTTATGCAGTCAAGTGTTAATTGTTTTATCAAAATCACCTCCAGTGAAGTTACACCGTACTCAAATGATTCTCATATTTCAGAATATCACTGCCAGTAAATTAGATGTTAAAGTGATTCACTGTTCTCATCAGAATTACTTCCAGAAACTTGACAAAAACAAGGAAAACAACTCAAAAGATTTCATGGTACACTCGAGGGATGCTGATCATTGCCAATGGAATATTGCTTTGTCAAGATCACTGCCAATGGAATATTATTTTATCAAAATCACCTTCAGAAGATGTCTGAACATTCCAAGTGACGTACATCAAGTTGAAGAATTTACTCGAAGGATTTCATGGTGTACTCAGCTGATGTAGATCACTCCCAGTGAAGTCTGTAATCACCCGAGTGATATTTTCTAACGGTAATATTCTCAAGTGTATTACAGTTGTACTCCACCATCACGCACATGACAAGTAATTGAACTCTCCATTCAAATGACAACTATTCATGGGCAGCAGCAAAATTCATAAGTAACGGAAGATAAATACTATTGCATCTGTCAGACCAATGGGCAAACTGTAAGAAACGCTGAAGCATATGTCAGAGCACGATCAACGGAAAAATATTTGAATGCTCCAATGGCTCTCAACCTATTTTATATAAACCGAAGCATTCAAGAAGAAGATAGAGAGATTTACAGAGAAATACTACAGCGAACAGAAATAATGAAGTAACGAGAACCCAACTGCCAACATGCTGCTGTCATGAATCTTCATCTCTCATTCTCTCCGTTAATATATGTTTTCATTGTCATATACATTTGAGAGTTAATATTTGTATTGTACTTTAGTGAGTATCCTATCTACTCTGTGAGAGAGTCTGTGAATCCTTGCAAATATACTTCTGTATTGAACTCAAGGTAGAGGGACCTTGAGGGGGTTGATTACCTTACGGGAAAGTTGTAGAGAGAATTGCTGGTAGTACTTTCTGCTGGTAAGACTTACAAGGTGCAAGCAGTAGAGAACGTTGCTACTCGTAAGACTTACAATGGTGTAGGCAAGAGAGAACGTTGCTGCTCGTAAGACTTGCACGGGTAAGCAAGAGAGAAAGGACTTTGGGATTGCTTTGCTCAACTTACCGTAAGAGGGTGTAAACCTTACAGTGAGTAAGGGGGAGTGGTAAGAGATTTGTAGAGGCTTTTCTTGTGCCCGGTTAAACAAGAAGATAGTGTATTGGAAATCTCAGGAGGAGCTTGGGGACTAGACGTAGGTCATCGTGGATTGGACCGAACCAGGATAAATCACAATTTTCATATTCTCTTCCCTAAGCTTTTACATTTCCAGCATATATGATTTACATATCAGCTTATGTTTCTATACTTCCGCATGTATTGATTTGATAAGTTGCGAAAAGATTTAAAAGATCATACTTTCTTATCACACACCCAATTCACCCCCCTCTTGGGTGTCAACCAGTTCTAACATAAGTAACCTTGCAACTAATTTGGAGTCAAAGTTCTCTTCTTACACGTCATCTGGTTAGTTGCAGTATTAATTTCTGTATATTTTTTTACAAAGTCTATGTTATTAATCATGTTGTTACGGATGCAGCGGAGCTGGACTTTAGAAATAGTGTTATTAAGCGTTGGAGTGCCCGATATTGTGCCTTTGAGAATTATGATGAAAACATAGTAAGCATGTCAAGTCATTCTCAAGTTGGTTCATATTATGGCAATATTGATATAGCATGTTCCATGGTAACAAAGGATTACTGCTCTAGGGGTTTGGAAGATATTTACGCACAAGGTAGAATTTTCATTTCTGATATGTATTGTAACAATTTTTGATTTTAGGTTAAAACATTTTTAAGGGTGATGTTATGGTATTACATTTTTTATCTCCTTCAGTTGTTATATGAATTATAATTATAATCCGTTATGACTTTGTTTTTCTTTTTGTCACTCCATGCCTAATTGGTGGGGCAAAATCCATGGTCTGAAGCATTACAAGGTGTAAGTATGGACGTAAGTAGTGCAGGTGATAATGTACTTAGAGATGTATGTTCTCTTAGTCAAATGGATCAGTCACGATCAGCGTAAGGACGAGAAGACTTTAATGGTAATATTTTCTCTTTTTTTCTATAATGGGAATTTTTGTTCTATGTTTGTTGTGGAGATACATTCATGTCAAAATCTAACCTTATATCAGTGTCTGAATTCTTGTAACAAAGCATTTTTAAATCAAACCAGAAGCCAATAGTACTATCATTCATGACAATGTTTTCGTTATAGTTGCAAACATTTTAAAGAGACCAAGATACAAATACACACACACACACACACATTTTGGATATTCAATCTATATAGACCCACTTGAAAGTGTTTTAAACCTCAACTAGGCAGTAAAATTATTTTTAGTTGGGCTTTTAGGATACATGAAAAGCCAAAGTTACTGTCATACATAATATGTAGGTTAAACTTATATCTATGTGTTTGTTATTGGAAATATATTCACGTCATAATGATGCAACTTATATCAGTTTCTGAATTCTTGCATAAAAGCACTTTTACTAAGAAAAGCCAAAAACAGTGTCATACATGAAATTTTTGTGTGTAAACTAAGAGTAGCTAAAATGAAACCTAAGTAAAGGAAGTCTTTCACACTGTAGTTAAAGCTATGCTTCACCGTTCTGAAGTTCTACTACCACAGATTAAAGAACTTTGAGATCAGAAAAGTGTTTTGGGATATCAATGTATTTTTATTCATCTCAATATTGAAATACAATTAGTTAGTTATATGTTAGAGAAAAGAAGATAATAAAACCTACTAAACCCCAATAAGAAGTAATTTAGGATCTAAAATAATAATATTATTCTCCTAACCAACCCGTTAAGTATTATTCTCTGTTAACATATGAAAACTGTGACAAATAGAGGTAGATGAACTGGCCAGTAAGTTCTATCAGTTAATTACCAAGTACATGTTATCGTACTATATATGTCATATAACATTTTCCATGATTATGTTGTCCGTTTGTTGTTGCTTGCTAATTTTGTGTAAAATGATTACTACTTAATTCATTATGACCTTGTAATTATGTTATAATTATATCAAGAAAAAAGAGGGGGTGTGAGAAGTGAAGGTTGACCAAGACAAAGTGGGGTAAACAGTGCGTGTAGGGAAAGCAAAAGCAATTAGTCTCTCCCCTCCCCCTTTGTGATAATCAATCCTCTCTTAATTAGGATTAAATGGGAAAGGAGTGGGCTTCATTTCAAACCTAACCAAACCATCTTTATCTGTAGAAAAGAACAAACACATATAATTATGATCACAGTACTCTATTTTGAATTGCACCTCTTTCATCCTTCCTCTAAACTTTTTAAGTTCATTGTAAAGACAAGCACGGGTATTAATTAATAGAAATTTCCTATTATCGGGAACATTAGTCAACCTCCTTTCCATTTTTTATAATATACAAATAATGGAATTACATAGTTTAATATATTGGGAAGTAGCCTACAATGCTTCACTAATATACAAATATGGTGCTATTAGAGCGCAGCGCAATAGCCTACAATGCTTCACTAATTGTTTTAATATATTGGGAAGTAATAGCTTTTCTGAATGGTCCTACACGCATAAATATTCCTTTAGACTTAAAAGCATATAAGTGATCTGCTTCACTGTTATCATGAAAAAGCAAGCCAAAAAGTCACAAAAACAAACTACAAACTCCATTATTTAATAGTAGTATATTATAAATTAATATATAAAAATATGATAAAGTGTTCAATTTTAAATTTGTTCAGGAAAAACCACGTTCTCATTTAAATTACCTCTCAATAACCTTTACATTATACTTGACTCCTAGTGTCACGTAGTGGACTCACACGCACTCACACTTCTGCCTATGTTTTGATGCTTTTAAGTGTTCATTCATTTTTATAATAATATTAATGAATAGATTTTGAGGGTTCTGGTTTTAATGTTTTAGGTTAGTTCACAAACAGTTCACTTCTCAAACAATTTGTTTTTAACGGCAACTTTACGAAATACTTAGTTATCTAACACTTCCTCCTCAAAACAAAAATCATGCTACTGGGTTATATAATACACACACACACACTAAAAATTGTAGCTTATATTTGCGTATGACATATATTCTCATTCATCGTAAGACAAAAAACTAAAAAAGGTTGCCCTTACCGAATATATGTTTGTAGAATGCTTGTGCTTTTTGGCCATTCTTTAACACCTAATAATTCTATTGTACAACATGTTTACCAACTAACATATTGTAGGAAAGGAAAATACATGGAACATATCTTGGTTTAAAACAAAATATAATAAATCTCTTCTTATTCATGTAAAAAGAGAACAATCGCAGGAGTTAGTTGCCTTGTCTGCTATGCTTATGTGGCCTTGTCATGGCAGGAGTTACGCTACTCCCTAATATAACAAATCTCTTCTTATTCTATAAACCCAAAATCAGGTCGAGGATCAGGCTAAGCAATGAACCAAAAATTTTTAATCGCTTATTTCATGTTCAGTTGTATTCCCTTTGTATTTCCCATATTGACTGAATTTATGCTAAGAAATTGCCATATCTGTTATCGATTGAGAATATTAACTCTCGAATGTCAGAAAAAATGCATAAAAAATAGAGTAAGGTGACATCTGCCAAGAAAGAGGAACTAACCTTGGTTCACTTCTTGTGCAATGTCGTTGTCCATGGTTAGATTCGTCCTCTTCTTTGCTTCCCTTCCGCAAGGTGGTTTTCTACTGAGTTGTCGACATGGTGGTAGTGTCTGGATTGTACAAGTGTAGTAAGGTGCATTAAGGTCTATTTGGAAACTGCGCACATTTTGGAAAAAACACAAACTCATCCAATCTCCTACGGTGTGTTTCGAATGATCAATCACAAAAGCCCATGTTGTGTGTAATTATTTTTATTTATTGGGCTTTAGGAAAAAAAACATGTCACGCCATATACATATATGGTTATGACCATAAGAAAAGAAAAACACATTTTGTCCCTTAACTTTATACTAATTTGAATTTTGTTCTCGTAACATTCTTTGATTATTTTCCACCTTGGAGAGAAGAAATTAGCTAAAGTATTTTTGGTCTCTAGATATATTTCTCGTGGGATAAGATAAAGTTAAAGTTTCTTGCCTTTCGATTTTCAACCACAGAGAGAGAAATTGAGGTTATAAAAGAAGAATGTTGGCTCCTACTTTTTTCGTCCTTATTATTAATCTTTATAATTGAAATTTTTGTCCTAAATATACATTAATTTAGAAGTTAGTAACCAAAACATTACTTTGATCTGGGTCTATTTTAAATTTAATCAGTGTCAATTACTTGACAATTTTTAATCTAAAAATCATTGCAATACTATGATTCAGGTAATTATTAGTAATTAAACATAATGTAGACATGTCCACAATTTTTCGAAGAAATTTAGTATGTTTAGTATTGTGTCATTTTCCAAATAATACATTACTTTTTTTTTACAAATTATTTGTCGTTTTTAGTATTGGGCAAGAAAGACTTACCTTTCCATTAAGGACTCAAACAAGTTTCTGAATTTTTCAGGAAAAAAATATACACACGTAGATATAACATATATGCATTATTTATTATGTTATGCTTCACTTTTAGTCATTTCTCTTCTGGTACTTTTTTGTAGTACATATATTACCTTTGTGATGATATATTCTATATATGCGGTGTTGTTGTAGAAGTTTATTGTGTTTTTTTTGTTTTACTTTAATGCTTTGTAATTGACTACTCTTAATTTATGATATGATTGTAGTACTAGTTGAGGTTCGTTACAAGGATATATATTTCGAATATAATAATGATCCAAATGTTGAGAATGAAGATAGTTGCACTGAGTTTGAATTTGCCAAAGGTAGGTGTGGTCAATAAACTTTTGTAGTACTTATGTTGTCATCAGTGTTTGACATAGTTTTGTTTATAGGCATGTGTAATGGTAACTTGGATTTATTGGATGATAACGATGAGGTTATGTTGCAGTCAATGCCTATTAAGAGCAACGAAGTATGAGGTTAGTGTTAAGTTTACAGGAAAAGAATTTTTTATAAGGTTGTGATATGTTTTTCATTAGTTTATTTTGGTTATTTTTTTAAGGCTACATTGACAAAGGAAATGCGACACATCGATGCCTATCATATGGTGCTAGGGTGTGGTTCAATGAAAAAGTTAGAAATTCAAGTATAGTGAAAGCTCCTTTATTTTCAATATATTGTCTTAAAGGGAAGGTTTAGTTACCATTGATGATAGGTCTGCCAAATGAGCTACATAGCTTATTCTTTGACAAAGGAAAACCTGAATCGAAGAACTTCCATGCGAACATAAGGTCATATAACAATATGTTCTCATTTACTTCTATAGGTGGGAAGATTGATTATTCGAAGAATAGTGGTGGTAGTCTATACACCTTTATTCTTTCTGGGATGAATTACCATAAGATTGGGAGTCTTCTACCACCTGAAGGTCAGAAACCAATTTATTCTCAACTATACATATATGACCCAGATAATGAAGTTCCCAATCAGATAGAAGCTGTAAGGTATGTTTTTGTCCATAAAGGTGTATTGTCTTCATTTATACTTCGTCACGTGTGAGTCATAAGTATTTATACTAACTAAAGTTATGTGTATTTCTGTGTTATTTTTTGTTTGATAGAAAGCATATAAAGGAATCAAGTATTAATAATGAGATTGTTGCCAAGATAAAAAATATTCTTGATGAAGTTAATCCATTTTTCAAACAGTTTTGTGTGGCATCATCGATTATACGAGAGGCTCAATACCCTGACGTTAAATTACACCTTATAAGTAGTAGGCAGCAAGACAGTCGTGTGTGTAACTTACCAATTGTTTCTGAAGTTGCAGCACTTATTGTAGGAGATATTAACATGAATTTCAGCAGATGAGATGTCATCGTATATGAGTTGTCAGGGTCACTACAACGTATTGATGAACTCCACCCATCTTATCTACCCCTTTAATACCCAATTTTGTTCCCTAAAGGTGAAGATGGGTATAGAGGGACATTGAGCACCGTGAAGAGACGCTAAGTTACACGAAAAAGAAGAGGCTTAGTTTAAGGGAATATTTTGCTTATAGGTTGATGTCAAGAGATGACGAGGTATCTACCATCTTAAAGGCTAGGAAGTTGTTGCAGCAGTTTATTGTTGACGGGTATACAATGCTTGAATCTCAAAGGCTTTTATGGGTTAGGACGCACCAGAAGGAATTGAGGGCAGACTTGTATCAAGGTTTAATTGATGCTTTCATGAGTGGGGAAAGGAATGCCTCTTCGGTGGGGAGCGAATTGTATTGCCATCTTCTTTCATTGGCGGGGCCCGTTACATGATGCAAAATTATAGATGCTATGGCTATTTGTGGTCATTTTGGGTACCCAAGTATCTTTGTCACCTTCACATGTAATCCTGCGTAGTCTGAAATTGTCCGTGAGTGTCAAGCAGATGCATCTTTTGCAGCTAATAGGCCAGAGGTGTTGTCTATGGTATTTCATATGAAACTCAAGTATTTAATGGCTACGATAAAGAAGAAATGTATTTCTGGCAAGGTTCTAGCAGGTATGTTGCGATTTAAACTCTTAAGATTTTTGAATAAATTTACTTTCTATTCATTATGTGTCTAACTTTGATTTTACCTGTCTTGTAAAAGCAGATGTTTACACTATAGAGTTTCAAAAAAGGGGCCTTCCACATGCACACATTCTTTTGTAGGTTGATGGTCGTGAGCGTTTCAAAGATCCGTCTAAGATTGATAAGATCATTTATGCTGAAATACCTTATGAGATGTCTTGTCCTAGATTGCATGATTTGGTATAGAGATTTATGATGCATGGTCCGTATGGTCACTTGAAACCTAAGGCGCCTTGCATGAAAGATAGGATGTGAAATAAGCATTTTCCTAAGAAATTTTTTGGGCATACAACTGTTGATAAGGATGGTTACCCAACGTATAAAAGAAGGGACGATGGTAGAACAATCAAGGTTAAAGGTGTCCTATTGGATAATAGATTTGTTGTGCCATATAACACTGTGTTGTTGTCAATGTTTGAAGCCCATATCAATGTTGAAAAATGCAATCAATCATCTGCGATTAAATACCTATTCAAGTAGATAAGCAAGGGGAATGATATGATTGTTGCTTCATTGTTTGATAATGCTAACAATGGGAGTCATGGAAATCCAGTTGATGAGATCCTACACTATTACAACTTTAGGTATATTTCTGCATGTGAAGCTGCATGGCGTATATTTTCATTTGACATACATTATCGGTACCCTGCTGTTGAACGTTTGAGCTTCCATTTACCCAATCAACAATATGTTGTTTACACTAACAATGAAGATGTTGGAGATCTTCTTGATAAGCCTAAGGTATGTGAGTCAATGTTTTTTGCATGGATGAAGATGAATGGTAGTGATGATGAGTTTGCAAGGACACTTACGTATAATGAGTTCTCACAGCACTATGTTTACCAGCGTAGTAAAAGAGAATGGAAGCGCAGGCAAAAGGGGTTGATGATTGGGAGGATTACTCATATAGCACCTTCGTCTGGGGAGTTGTGTTTCCTTCGTATTCTTCTTAATAAATGTAGAGGACCCAAATCGTTTGAGGATATTAGAACTGTCAATAGTGTTATCTACACAACTTTCATGGAAGCATGTTATGTAATAGGATTACTAGATGATGATAATAAGTATATTTCTGCCATCAAGGAGGCTTCTGTTTGGGCGTCCGAGGTGGCATTACGAAGGATGTTTGTCAGCATGCTTTTGTGTTATTGCTTGAGCAGTCCGGACTTAGTTTGGGAGAAGACATCCAAAAATTTGTGTGAAGATATGCTATATATTCCTCGATCTGATCCTTTGTAATTGATTTGGATTAGTTGCATTTCTTAGATGATATGTTGACCATTATATATTGTGTAGGTGTATTAATAACTGATAAGGAAAGGGAACACGCTGCCTTAAGGGAGATTGAAATTTTTCTTCAAGACAATGGAAAGAGTTTACAAGACTATCCATTTCTTCCGAGTCCACCTTTGTCCTCTTCAATTGATGTATCGAACAATCTAATTCTTCAAGAGTTAAGTTATGACTGTTGTTCTTTGCTTGCTGAGTCAAAGAAGCTTGTGTATGCACTTAATGATGAGCATAAGCACATTTTTGATGTGGTTATGGCTACATTGTTGTCTGGATTAGGAGGTTTTTTCTTCGTATATGGGTATGGAGGCACAGGGAAGATGATCCTATGGAATGCATTGATTACTACCAGTGTTCTCAGACCCAGACCGGCCGGTCCGGACCAGGAACTGGCGAACCGGCCGGTATACCGGTCTGGGTTACCTTTTTTATTTTTTAAAAAAAAATTGATTTTTTTTCTTTAGAATTCATGTTAATAAGTCTAAAATATTCAACTTCTTACCAGTTTAGCTTCGGGTTAGTTTTGGTTTGACCCATTGACCCTTAACCCAATACTCTGACCGGTTCAGTGACCAGTCCGGGTTTAATAACCTTGATTACTACTATTCGTGCAAGTGGGCAAATCGTTCTCCTAGTTACGTCCAGTGGGATTGTTGCTACGTTGTTGCCTTCTGGGCAAACTGCTTACTTGAGGTTTGCAATCCTAATTCAGGTTACGGAAGAATCTATCTGCAATATAAAGCAAAATTCTCCGTTAGCAAATTTTTTACAATAGACCAAATTGATCATTTGGGATGAAGCACCTATGGTCTAATGGTATTGTATTGAGGCGTTCGATCGCACTTTAAGGGATGTTATGAAATGTAACCTGCCTTTTGGTGGAAAGTGCATTTTGTTTGGCAGTGATTTCCGACAAAACCTTCCTATTATACCCAAAGGTTCTTGGGCAGACATTGTCAATGCATGTATTAGTTCATCATTTCTATAGGACCATTGTAAAATATTCTACTTGATAAAAAATATGCATTTGACTACATCATCAAATGAAGAGCAGTCTGATGAATTAAGGAGTTTTTCTCAATGGTTATTAGATGTCGGTGATGACAAGTTGGGTTTGCCGCATGATGGTGTTGCAGAAATTGAAATACCTGAGAATTTATTGATCCTTCGGTACGTAGATCCCATTCAAGCTATTGCATTTGCAACTTATCCAGATTTGTTGGAAAATGTAGGAAAAATTGATTATTTCAATGATAAGGCCATACTAGCTTCCACAATTGAGGTTGTGAATCAGGTGAATAAGTACATATGTTCATTATTTCCTGGTGAGTCGGTTGACTATATTAGCTGTGATTCTATTTGCAAAACATGTCAAGATCGTGAAGGAGTCGAAGATCTATATACTCCTGAGTTGTTGAACAACATCAATTGCTTAGGTTTACCATTGCACAAGATCTCTTTAAAAGTTGGGACACCTATAATGCTGTTGAGGAATATTGATCAAGCAACTGGATTATACAATGACATATGTTTACGTGTGACACAACTTGGCCAATTTGTTATAGAGGCAGTGACATTGAATGGGTCGAAACCCAATCAAAAGGTTTTGATTCAGACATGAACCCTTCAGATAGCCAGATGCCGGTTCGAATGAGGAGGAGACAATTCCCTATATCGGTTTCATTTGCCATGACAATTAACAAAAGCCAGGGGAAATCATTACGTTCTATGGGTATATATTTACCGAAGCCTATTTTTACACATGGCCAATTGTATGTTGCACTTTCAAGGGTTAAGAGTATAGGGGCCTGAAGATTTTAATACATGGCGATGGAATCATATCTGGAAGTGCAACCACTAATGTGGTGTATAAGGAGGTGTTTAGGAATCTAACATATCACAATTAATTCGCTTGTATGTAATAAATTAGTTGTTTTTTTGGAACTTTTTTATAATGGAGTGACCATTTTATGTAATATGTTTTTGTTACCATTATTGCAATTTTTTAGTGTACAATTTTGTTTCTTTTTCTGATATGACAATTCTTTTTTTCCCATTACAAAATTTGAAAGTCATTGTTTCTCGTGCATCGTGTGGGGAGTAAATACTCGTTTTTTAAAAAATAAGTTATGAATTATTTATCAAATTTTGTTATTCTCTTATTAACTATTAGTAATAAATCTAATTTAAGATTTTACAATTTTAAAGTTTTTTTTCCCATTTTTTATCTTAATTCAAAATTGTTATGAATATCAATTATGTGGATGTCCATTAGTTCATATCCAGGATAATTTACTCTCCCAATCAGCATGATCTATAAGATGAAAATACTGTATATCACTGTAGCAAAATATTGTACGGTAATGTTCATCACTGTAGCAAAATACTGTATGTTACTGTTCATCACTGTAGCTTCACGGGATTCACTGTAACACACGAGGACAGTTACTATAGCAGCACGGATTTTACTGTAGCATGGGTACTGTAGCATTGAAATTTTTCTATAAATATGGACCTTGGATGTTGTATTCAGTTGTACAAGTGAATGAGAATATCTCTCTAATTTATCTCTCTAGAATTTCTCTCTTCTACTCTCTTATTATCAACATTTTTATAACACGTTATCAGCACGAAGCTCTGCCGAAGGTATGATCTTCTCATAGTTTATTTGACAATCTCAATACCTTGTTTTACAGTATCTTTATTTCATAGATCTGGGATAATCTAAGCCATTATATGGAATTAAGGAATATATCTTTACCGATTGTTATAAACATCGGGTTTCATGGCTAAGATTAGAGATCGCTATTGGTTATATATATATATATATATATATATATATATATATATTATTCACAAGTTCATTTACATTATTATTATTATTATGGCCAGAAGCCATATACATCCAATTCCTGTAAGTTTATGACCAGAAGTCATATTATTTAGATTTTTATGATATGGCCAGAAGCTATATCTCTATGATCTCTTATTATATGGCCAGAAGCCATATCTATATGATTTCTTATTATAAGGCTAGAAGCCATATATATACCTTTTTATCTTTTAATTTATTGTATGGCCGGAAGCCATATTCAACTTTTATTTATCCTGAAGATAAATAGAAAGATGCTGTATATATTTAATTCCTTATCATGAGATTAATTGGCCTGAAGCCATGAGAAATAAATGGCCTGAAGCCATAAAAGTTTTAATTTTCTTATCTTGCCTTATTAATTTATTTCTTGTTTTTACATATTTACTGTTATTTTAGTTCATGATATTATATTTTTTTATATATATATTTCATATTTTTAATTATTCTTATTTATTTCTTTAATTAGTCTAAACTATGTCAAACCTTACAAAACTGGAATTTGTGGCTTTGGATATTACTGGAAAAAATTATTTATCTTGGATGCTGGATGCGGAAATCCACCTAAATGCTCATGGTCTAGAAGACATAATTAAAGAAGAGAATCAGGCATCCAATCAGGAAAAGGCCAAATCCATGATTTTTCTACGCCACCATTTACATGAGAGTTTAAAAATTGAATATTTAACAGTGAAAGACCCACTTGTTCTTTGGAATAATCTGAAAGATAGGTATGACCACCTGAAGATGGTTATCCTCCCAAAAGCTCGTTATGACTGGATACATTTGAGGTTGCAAGATTTTAAATATGTAAGTGAATATAACTCGGCCATGTTCAAAATAACTTATCAATTAAAATTATGTGGAGAAAATGTTACTGATAATGATATGCTTGAAAAAACATTCTCCACATTTCATGCATCAAATTTGCTTCTGCAGCAGCAATATCGAGAAAAAGGATTCAAGAAATATACAGAATTAATTTCTTGCCTCCTTGTGGCTGAACAGAATAATGAGCTTTTATTAAAAAACCATGAATCTCGTCCAACTGGCTCGACTCCATTCCCAGAAGCGAATGTAGTAACCAATGAATCTGTTTGTGGCCGTGGACGTGGACATGGACGTGGACATGGATATGGACGTGGACGTGGACGTGGACGCGGCTACATCCGTGGTCGTGGTGGTTCAAGTTCCTACCAGAAGTGGGGAAATAATAATAAGAACCACAAAAGGGAAAATAGTGGGCAAAATAAAAATACTGAAAATCCATGTTATCGTTGTGGTGGCAAGGGTCATTAGTCTCGTACCTGTCGTACACCAAGACACCTAGTTGAACTTTACCAAGAATCAATAAAAAATAATGGTAAAGGATCAACAACTGAAGTAAATCATATGGATCGAGCTGAGAATTCTGAGCATGGAGACATGGATTTTACTTATTTGGATGTTGCTGATTTCTTAGCATAATTATTTATCTATTTGAACTTTTATGTTACTTTTATCGAATGTATTTATCTTAATTATGTTTTTATATTTCTTTTAATGAAGAATGAATCTTACTGGCATCAATCCTGAAGATTTATGTCTCGTTGATAGCGCAACAACCAACACCATACTCAGAAATGATAAATATTTTTTTCCTTGGTAATGCAAAAAGCCAACGTTCAGACTATATCTGGTAGTATAAATTTGATCGAAGGCTCCAGAAGAGCTAATATTTTATTACCTGAAGGAAAAAAATTATGTATTGATAATGTAATTTATTCTACCAAGTCTGGAAGAAACTTGTTGAGTTTCAAAGATATCCGTAGAAATGGATATCATATAGAAACAACAACTAAAAGTAATGAAGAATATCTTGTTGTTACAAAAATAGTTGCTGGTAGAAAATGCATATTAGAAAAGTGTCCTGCTTTTTCTTTTGGTTTATATTATACATTTATAAATACAATTGAAACACATGTTATTGAGAACTAAAAGTTCACCAATATAGACCATAAGTCTACTAATGTAAACCAAAAGTTTACTAATGAATTTAATGTTTGGCATGACCGGTTAGGCCATTCCGGTTCAATTATGATGCGACAAATAATTGAGAATTCATGTGGACATACCCTGAAGTGTAAACAAATACCACAATCCCATGATTTCTCATGTGCTGCATGTTCCAAGGGAAAATTAATTATTCACCCCTCACCAAGCAAAGTAGAAAGTGAGTCTCTCACATTTCTAAAACAGATACAGGGAGATATTTGTGGGCCAATACACCCATCATGTGGACCATTTAGATATTATATGGTTTTAATTGATGCATCAACTAAATGGTTACATGTGTGTTTATTATCTTCTCGCAACCTGGCGTTTGCGAGATTACTTGCTCAATTGATTAGATTAAGAGCACATTACCCTGATTATCCTATCAAGAAAATACGTCTTGATAATGCTGGTGAATTTACTTCAAAAGCTTTTAATGAATATTGTATGTCCCTTGGAATTGATGTTGAACATCTTGTAGCTCATGTTCATACACAAAATGGACTTGCAGAATCATTGATTAAAAGGTTGCAACTAATTGCAAGACCTTTACTTATGAAATCTAATCTCCCAATTTCTGCTTGGGGCCATGCCATTTTGCATGCATCAATGTTAATTCGCATCAGGCCAACAAGTTACTTAAAGGTTTCCCCCTTACAAATGGTTTTTGGTCAAGAACCTAATATTTCTCATATAAGGACTTTTGGGTGTGCGGTATATGTGCCAGTAGCACCACCACAACGCACTAAAATGGGTCCTCAAAGAAGGATGAGAATATATGTTGGGTATGAATCTCCTTCAATCATAAAATATTTAGAACCATCTACGGGAGATTTATTTACGGCACGATTTGCCGATTGTCATTTTGATGAATCACTTTTCCCAACATTAGGGGGAGAAAACAAGCAGTTGGATAAAGAAATTAGCTGGAATGAATTATCATTGGCTCATTTTGATCCTCGTACAAATCAGTGTGAACTGGAAGTTCAAAAGATAATTCATTTACAAAATTTAGCTAATCAAATGCCAGAAGCACTTACTGACCTAAAGAAAGTGACAAAGTCACATATACCAGCTGTTAATGCTCCTGTTAAAATTGATGTCCCTGAAGGACAATCTACTATGAATGAATCTAAAGCACGCCTGAAGTGTGGCAGACCCATCGGTTCCAAAGATAGAAATCCTCGAAAAAGAAAAGGAGCAAAGAATATAGATGGTCAAATTAAGGATAATCAAGAAAAGTTAATAGCTCCAGAAGAGCCATCTCCTGAAGAGTTATTATCTCCAGTAGAGATATCTCTAGAAGAGAATGTTATAGTCCCAGGAGAGACCCAGGTACCTGATATATGTGAAAATAATGAGATCTCAATAAATTATGTTGTGAATGGAATCTGATGGGATCGAAATGATGTCAACGTTGACGACACATTTGCTTATCATGTAGCAAATGATGTTATAAATAATAATGAGGATCACGAGCCAAAATCCATTAGCGAGTGCCAACAAAGAAAAGATTGGCTCCTATGGAAAGATGCCATTAATGAAGAATTAAAATCATTGGAAAAACGAAAAGTATTAGGACCTGTAGTCCTTACACCTGAAGATGTAAAACCAGTTGGATGCAAATGGGTCTTTGTACGAAAAAGAAATGAAAAGGGTGAAATAACAAGATATAAGGCACGTCTTGTAGCCCAATGCTTTACACAAAGACCTGGCATTGATTTTGAAGAAACGTATTCACCTGTAGTGGATGCGACTACTTTTCGTTATTTAATTAGCCTAGTAGTAAAAGAAGGGCTTGATTTGCATCTAATGGATGTCGTGACTGCCTATTTATATGGGTCACTTGATAATGATATTTATATGAAAGTCCCTGAAGGACTTAAGGTGCCAGAAGTATCTAATTCAAGTTTTCGAGAACAATATTCAATTAAGTTAAATAAGTCCTTGTATGGCGTGAAGCAATCAGGACGCATGTGGTATAATCGTCTTAATAAATATATGTTGAAAGAAGGATTAAAAAATGATCCAATATGCCCATGCATTTTTATAAAAAGATCTAATAGTGAATTTGCTATAATTGCTGTTTATGTTGATGATATAAACATTATTGGAACTCCTGAAGAGCTCCAAAAGGCAATTCATTGTTTGAAGAAAGAATTTGAGATGAAGGATTTGGGAAGAACAAAATTCTGTCTTGGATTACAGATTGAGTATCTTAAAAATGAGATCTTTATATATCAAGAAACTTATACAAGAAATGTTCTAAAGAGATTTTATATGGATAAATATCACCCATTATGTACCCCAATGATTGTAAGATTTTTGGAACCGGATAAAGATCCATTTCGACCTCAGATAATGAGTGAAGAAGGTAATGAAGAACTAATTGGTCCAGAAGTACCATACCTTAGTGCTATTGGAGCACTAATGTATCTTGCTAATCATACATGTCCTGATATATCATTTACTGTTAATTTATTAGCAAGATCTAGTTCTTCACCAACACGAAGACATTGGAATGGAGTAAAACATATTTTTCGTTATCTAAGAGGTACTATGGATATGGGGTTATACTACTCAAACGTATCTAAGCATGAACTGGTAGGTTATACAGATGCTGGATTTTTATTCGATCCACATGATGGTAAATCACAAACAGGCTATCTGTTCACATGTGGAGGTACAACTATTTCATGGCGATCAATGAAACAGACTATATCAGCCACATCATCAAACCATGCAGAAATTCTAGCAATACATGAAGCAAGTCGAGAATGTGTGTGGTTGAGATCAGTAATACATCATATACGAACAAATTGTTATTTATCTTTAGGCAAAATGGCACCAACAGTTCTATATGAAGATAATATTGCATGCATTACTCAACTTAAAGAAGGCTATATCAAGGGAGACAGAACGAAGCATATTTCACCAAATTCTTCTTTACTCGTGACCTTCAAAAGAATGGTGAAATAGATGTCCAGCAAATTTGTTCAAGTGAAAATCTAGCAGATTTATTCACAAAGTCACTTCCAGGTACAATCTTTGAAAAACTTGTCTATGATATTGGCCTTCGGAGATTAAGAGATATCAACTGATGTTGTCAAGAGGGGGAGTTGATACACGCTGTACTCTTTTTCCCTTATCTAGATTTTGTCCCACTGGGTTTTCCTAGAAAGGTTTTTAATGAGGCAGCACTGGACAGTGTATCAATGAATGATGTACTCTTTTATTTGGCTAGGTTTTTATCCCACTGGGTTTTTCCTAGTTAAAGTTTTTAACGAGGCACATTCAAAATGGACATCCAAGGGGTAGTGTTATGAATATCAATTATGTGGATGTCCATTAGTTCATATCTAGGATAATTTACTCTCCCAATCAGCATGATCTATAAGATGAAAATACTATATATCACTGTAGCAAAATATTGTACGGTACTGTTCATCACTGTAGCAAAAAACTGTATGTTATTGTTCATCACTGTAGCTTCACGGGATTCACTGTAGCACACGAGGACAGTTACTGTAGCAGCACGGATTTTACTATAGCATGGGTACTGTAGCATTGAAATTTTTCTATAAATATGGACCCTGGATGCTGTATTCAGTTGTACAAGTGAATGAGAATATCTCTCCAATTTATCTCTCTAGAATTTCTCTCTTCTACTCTCTTATTATCAACATTTTTATAACAAAAATATTTTTTTAATTTATTTTTTATTTTTTAAATAACGAAGGGAGCTTGGGTCGCTGACCCTAGGGTCTCTCACTCCTTTGAGTCCTTTCTTCTGTTTCTGCGCCATCGTTCCAATGGGAGGAGTAGGGCTGATCCTCTAATCCTCTCGTTTTCCTTGTATCGCAGCAAAGTCTCCATTCTCTTCTTCGGAGGAAAAAAATGTCTCATCTCATCTTAAAACCCACTTCCAGATCACTACTTCTTAAGCTTATATACCTCAATCCGCTTCCTCGTTTTCTCTGCACATCCACTCAAGAGAGTCAAACCCAGAAGCTCGAACGAATCGCCGATCAGCTTTTTGACCTCACCAAGTTGGAAAGGTACAATTTTACGATTCTTTGGAGGCTCAAGATGGGTCTCGACAGGTACGGGCCAGCCGTGACTGGGGTCAGTTCATCAGGTTCTGCGTCAGCCGGAGTTGGGTCTGGCTCGGCGGATGCAAAGGCGGCGGCGGCGGAGAAGACGATGTTTGATATAATGTTGGAGAAGTATGATGTTGCGGCAAAGATCAAGATTATCAAGGAGGTAAGAGGTTTTACTGATTTAGGATTGAAGGAAGCTAAGGATTTAGTGGAAAAAGTTCCTTGTGTTTTAAAGAAAGGAGTGACAAAGGAGGAGGGTGAATCTATTATTGAGAAGCTCAAGGGGGTGGGTGCTTCTGTTGTACTGGAATAATCTCACTTTTGCTTCTGTAATGTAGCCCTTGTTTCAATTTTTTTAATAGAATTATGATTATGATTTGTTTTGGTCAATAATCAGTGAGAAATATATCTTGTTTCCTCAGTTTAGTTGATGGTTTTGTTCAATAAGATTATCCATGCTAATTGATCTCAAATATTGGACATTTTATTAAATCCCTTCTGACAAGTTCAGTTACTTCTTGAGAGATTATAAATTTGATTGCATCTTCGAAGTTAAAAATCTACTCTACGGATCTTTAAGTAATTAACTGCTTTGTTATTAATCCAAAAATGGACAGTGTAATTTCTGTCTAAGGTGACTAGCGGGCTTCTTTTCAAAGACATAGTTTAGGTTGATGGTTCCCTTTCTAGTTTGTGGGGTATTTGATCAAAATAGGACGCAAGAGTTCTTTACCAGAGGCTTCTTCTGCCACATGATTTGTTTGCACCCTTTGTGGGTTTTTAGCCAATGGTTTCTACATGGTATCTTGTGCTATTGGTAAAGACAAATTTATCCCTTGGAAGATGCTGACTACTTAATATTAGAGGAAAGCTCTACGAATATGTAGTTCTGCATATGCCTTATACCGCATATTGTGTGAGCTCTACATGTTAGTGTTGTCTATCGCCATAAAATTTGGATTTAGTTTTTAATGAACTGAAGATAAGTGAGGTATGTAGATTATGAGAAATCTCTATTTGCACATTGCTTCTGTTTTATTGTATAAATTGTTAAAGTCAATGTGAGTAGATGAAATGATATAGAGCTAATCAAATTTGCTTGAAGACAAATATGGTAGATTGTGGGCCGTTTATATCATAAGGATACTTCAGATAATGAAATATTGATATCAAGTGAACAGGAATAAGTTATTTGGCTAAGTAGCTCAACGATTGTTGAGGATGTTATTCAATCCAAATAATCTTGGTTAGAATAATGAAGTGAGTGTATTTCCCTGTGGCTTAGCTGCCTAGGGCTGCTTGGCCCAGGCAGCGTGCTTGAAGGGAGGCATTTAAAAAAGGGTTGTGTTAGGGAATGAAAATGGTTTTGATATCTTGTTGGGAATCCTTCAATACCTGGCTACCTAATCTCAAGTTGTAATCTTCTGCTTTCCATGCTGGGCTTACTGCCAGAAGTGTCTGATTTATTGATAGCTAATGGATGAGATTGTTAAAAGTCAGAGTAACTTTCGGTGCAAGCCTGAGATTATTGACTTGCATCGAAATCCCCTTCAATCTCCTTCAATCACTCCTCACTGTCTCCGGTTTCTCTTCCAGCATTCTCTATTCGGTTTTTCTATATATATGCATAATGTAATCTCTGTTAAATTAAATCAATGAAATCTGGGCTCTATGAGCCAATATGGTATTAGAGACAGGTGCAAGATTTGAGGCAAGGTAACTTGACAGTTACTAACTATTATATTGCCTTGATGAAACTATGGCAACAACAAGACCTCTTCGAAGTACATCCACGGGAGACTGTCAAAGATGCCCAGTTATATAAAAAAATTACAAAAAAAAGGAAAAGTATATGACTTCCTTCTTGGACTCAATGATTCTTTTAAGGAGATAAGAGGTCGAATCATGGGATTAAAACCTCTGCCTCACCTATTTGAAGTTGTCAACCATGTACAGTTTAAGGAAAGCCGGAAACTCTTGAATTGAAGCAACCACAATCTAATTGAAAGTTCAGGTCTTGTAGTAAAAGGACCAAAAGACGAATGACGAAATAATAAATGGTGTAATTACTGTAAGAAAAAGGGCCACATCAAAGAGGAATGTTGGGAGCTACATGGCAAGCCATCAACTAGCAAACAACACCTACCTCCTAATGTCAACCTCACTACAGCTGAGCAAAGAGCAGAAGATACTGATTACCTAAGCCAAGAAGTATAGATGCTTCGCTAGATACTTGACAAGCATAATAAGTGCAACTCTATTCCTAGTGTGAATCAAGTACCATTAGGTAATTTTGTTGTAGCTCTTAACGCTGTGATGACTAGTAAAGATACTTGGATTGTTGACTCCGGAGCTACAGATCACATGACTGGTAACAAAACTTTAGTCCACAACCTTAAATTCTGTCATGAACACCTTAAAGTAAAAGTTGCTAATGGTATTCTTACAAGGATTGAAGGAATTAGCACAGTCACATTATCTAATAATTTAGAAATACAAAATGTTCTATTTGTATCTGCACTCACTTGTAATTTAATATCTGTGAGCAAGTTAACTAGAGGTCAAACATGCCAATTAAGTTTGGATGATGATCTTTGTGTTTTTCAGGATTTAAAATCGAGGAGGACGATTGGGACTTCTAGAGAATGAGATGGACTGGTCTACCTTGAAGGTTCAAACTTAGAAACTAAAAATGCAAGGAAGGCAAGAAGGGTATTGGTTAGCTCCAACTCTCAAAATCATGATGTACACTTGTGGCACTATCGCTCAGGTCACTTTAGTCTTGATTACATGAAGTATGTATTTCCAAATTTATTCAATAAAAATTTCATTCCTTTTTATTGTAAAACTTGCCAACTTGCAAAGTAAACTAGATCTTCATATCCCAAACAACCCTATACACCCTCGTCACCATTCACACTAATCCATAGTGACATTTGGGGTTCTGCACGAATAAAAATCCTCACCAATGCTAGGTGGTTCATTACTTTCATAAATGATCACACTAGAACCACTTGGGTTTATTTAATGAAAGACAAATCCGTAGCCAAAGTATTTCAAAACTTCTATACCTTTGTGCGAACCCAATTTAACACTTTCATTAAGGTACTACGAAGTGATAATGCCAAGGAATACATGAGCAATGCCTTTAAAGAATTTCTTGATCAGCAAGGAATTCATCACCAAGCTTCCTGCCCTTACACCCCTCAAAAAAATGGAGTGGCCAAGCGAAAGAATCGTCACCTATTAGAAGTAATCCAAACCTTACTAATGGAACGACATGTTCCTACCATATTTTGGGTTGATGTTGTACTCACTGCAGCTTATCTCATTAATTGCATACTATCTAAAGTTCTTGATTATGACACTCCTATCCAAAAACTCATTAAAAACTTTTCAAATTGCCCACTGATCAATTCATTACCTCCAAATGTGTTTGGTTGTGTTGTCTAAATTCACAAAAATGATGGCAATAAATTTGTTGCTTGAGCTGACAAATGTATATTTCTTGGCTACTCCTCTACTCAAAAAGGGTACAAATGCTATTGTCCTACTTCCAAGAAGATTATTATCTCCCAGGATACTATACTGTCTTCTCAGAAAAAGAAGCATATTATCCTAAATTACTCATTCAAAGGGAGTATACCAACATCGAATGGCTAATCCTAGAAGAATCTAACTCCAAAGGCTTACCACACACATAATCATTGTCACCACCACAACCTAACCTTATACCCACCATTGACTCATTTGCTCCCACAAGCCAACGTAGTCCTACTCAACTTGATCATGAATCTGGACATATTCCATCTCAACCTGAACCCACACCTAATGAACTAGAAACAAATGTTGAGATCAATTCAGGTATGGACACTGAACCATAACAAGAGGAAGAGTCCAGGCTACAAGTTCGGGATGAACCAAACATTGGTAGTACTATCTCTCACATTCAAAGGAACGACCATGACTCCAATCCTGGATTAAATCCTAAAGAACTGGGTTGGCTTATTGCATTGAGAAAAGGGGTAAGATCTTGTACTCAGCATCCAATTCAACGTTTTGTCTCATACAATAACTTGTTTGCAACAATGCAAAGCTTTGTTGTAAACATTGCACAGATAAAAGTTCCAGACATTTCAACAAGCTACGGCTAATCCGAATTGAAAACAAGCTGTAGAAGAAGAGTTGAGGACAATCAAGGAAAATAAAACGTCGGAGATTACAAATCTTCCCGAAGGAAATAAACCAGTAGAATGTAGGTAGATCTTCACCCTAAAATTCAATCCTAATGGTATCATCAACAAATACAAGGCAAGAGTTGTTGCAAAAGGATATACTTAGACATATTGAATTGATTATCAGGAGACATTTGCTCCAGTAGCCAAGCTTAATACCATCCAAGTACTACTATCAATCGCAACTAACATGGATTGGTCGTTGCACCAACTGGATGTGAAGAATGCATTTCTAACTGGAAACTTGGAAGAAGTATACATGGAGATTCCAGATGGAATTTTAGCTTCTAACAACTTTGTATGTAAACTCAATAAGTCGTTGTACGGACTTAGGAAATCTCTTAGGGCATGGTTTGAGAGATTCACCAAAGCAATGAAAGAACTTAGGTATACTCAGGGACAAGCAGATGACACATTGTTCATCAAACCTGTTAATGGAAAAGTCGCCATCTTAATCGTCTATGTTGATGACATAGTCATTATAGGAAACGATGGAGAATCCATTACTCAACTAAAACAGGACTTGTCAACTGAGTTTCAAGTAAAAGATTTTGGATAAATGAGATATTTCCTAAGCATGGAATTGGCGAAGACTAAAAAGGGCATCAGCACATCTCAGCTAAAGTATACCCAGACCTGCTACATGAGATGGGAATGTTGGGTGTCCAACCAGAGGGGACATTAATGGAAGAAGGGTGTCATTTAGAGATCAAGCCACAAGACGTGCCAGTTAACTCAGAAAGATACAGAAGACTTGTGGGAAAATTGATATACTTAACTCACACACGTCCTGATAGTAGCTATGCAATTGGAATAGTAAGTCAATTTATGCATCAGCCACAGGAAGAGCACATAGAAGCAGTATACAGAATTCTGAGCTATTTGAAACTTAACCCTGGAAGATTAATCTTCTTTAAGAAAGGCACTACCAGAAATATCGAAATCTACATTGATGCAGACCATGCAAGGGATAGTGAGACTAGAAGGTCAATTTCACGGTATTGCACATATGAGTAGGGAGATCTAGTTACGTGGAGAAGCAATAAATAGATTGTGGTATCAAGAAGTAGTGCAGAAGCAGAACTAAGAGCTGTTAACAATGGAGTTTGTGAAGGAATTTGGGTCATCAAATTACTAAAGGAGTTGGGAATTCCACATGAGGGGCCAATGCAAGTTTGGTGTGACAACAAGGCCAGCATTGAAATTGTTAAGAACCCAATTTATCATGATAGGACAACACATGTTGAGATAGACAGGTACTTTATCAAATAAAAAGTTGAAGCAGGCATCATGAGTCTTTCTTATATCAGATCTGTAGACCAGATTGCAGATATAATGACAAAACCACTAAACAGAACTAAGTTTGAAGGATTTTGGTGAAAGCTGGGAATAATCGACAAATACTCTCCAACTTGAGGGGGAGTGTTAAAAGTCAGAGGAACTTTTAGTGCAAGCCTGAGATTATTGACTTGCATCGAAAGCCCCTTCAATCTCCTTCAATCACTCCTCACTATCTCCAGTTTCTCTTCCCGCGTTCTCTATTCTGTTTTTCTATATATGTGCATAATGTAATCTCTGTTAAATAAAATCAAAGAAATTTGGGCTTTATGAGCCAATAGAGATCAAGGAAGTTGAGAAGGAGCATATTTTTCATATGAATAGTGTCAAATAGGGACTTTAGTGGGGTGGTACTAGGGATGGATGTTATATGGTCAAGTCTGAATACCATCTGACATGAGGTTTGAATGGAAAAATATTAGAAAAAAAGAAAAAAATACCTAATGACAGTCAAGTTCCTCTTGGTGAGTTCGGCTTGCTTTTTTGTCAATCATAGAGAATATGTTTTGAAGAAAACTCACTTGTCCTATTTGTTTAGAAGGTGTTGAAGCTGTAGATTACATGTTACTGGTTTAAGACTGTACGCACTATGGTTTGGAAGATATGCTTGATTTTAAAGGCTAGATTCTTCAAGTGTTTTTAATGTTTGAAAAATAGATGGCTGTGTTGCTATAAATATTCTTCAGCCTCGGGAGAGTTTGAAATGGCTATGGTTGCTATTACCTGCTGGCAAATCCAGGCTGTATTTCACTGCTTACAATTGAACAACACAAAACTAATCAAGTGGTTAATGATGCATTTAAGGATTACTAGAAGACAAACTTTGAGGATAACTGTTATGTTGGCAAGGAAGTGCACTGAGAATGAGAGAGTAATTTCAGATGAGTTAGGTAGAAAGAGCAGTATAAAACCAACATGGATGGGTTCTCTTATAAGGTCTATGTATGGGCCTGTGGATTGCATAGAGTTGGAGAAAGGAATTGCGCTATCTGTGGCTTATAAACAGTGTTATTTGCAAAGTTATTATACCTGTTGGCTACTGAACTAGTTTGGGAAGTGGGTTAAGGGTCAATGGGTCAGATCGGAGTCAAACCAGAGTTAATCCGACTTTAGACTGGTGAGTGAGTGGTGAGAAGTGAACTTGAAGGATAATATTTTTTTAGAATAGTTTTGGAATTTGATAATTTTTTATGATCAAATGATGTTATTTTTGAATGATTCTTTTTGCATCAGAACATAGATATCTCAAGCTTTTCATTGAGTCTTAATTTGTAATTTTTTAAAAATATGTAGAATTATATATAAATTTTTTAAGTTAGAAAATTTTGAATAAATAGTGAATTGATCAAGCCGACTGGATCGAACCGGTTAGGTGACCGATTCGCCGGTTTTGCTTATTATGTGGGGAATTGATTCTCTCCACTATCCTCCTTATGCACTCCCTTCACTCATCTTGTTTCAACCATTAGATTAAATTTCAATGTTTAGATTTAATATTTCACAAAATTATTATTAAACTAGTGAATAATAAAAATAATGAAATACATTTATTTTATTAAGGTTTGATCTAAACCGTTCAAAATTATAATGGTGAAAATTAAAGAAATTTAGTTCATAAAATATTTTTTATGGTAATTACGAATTGTTCTGGTTAAATTTTAATATGTTAAATTAATTAATTTATTCTTTATTAACTATTTTGATATTTGATAACAGGTTTATAAAATGTTAAATTTAAACTGTTTAATTTTATAAAATCAAACAGTATAAAGTGAGTAGTAATAGCTTGAGCCTTAGTGCAATAACTTATGCACCAAAATCTTAAAAGAGGGAATTAAATTAAAATGTAATAGAATCTTCCTTTGTTTTCTTCTAAGCATATATATCCTCTTATTAAAGACAATTATATTTAAGGTATTGTCGGATACTAAATGTGGACACTTCTCTCAATAGGGATTCAAATCTTGATTCATCATGTTGTGATTAGAGGACTTATAAACAAGTCATGATAAAAAAAAATATAACTTAATTAGCCCATAAATATAATGAACGTTATTGAACTCCTATAGATCTTAAGCCTTTGAATGATCCTGAACTACAAGATCAAAAAACAACTGATTCATCCTCTATTCTTTTAGGGCTTGATCAATTGAGAGATTCCTAAGATAATCTCTGTTAGATTTATACAAGGTGGTGCAAAACTAGAAACAACCAACAATGAAACAACATGAAGTGATGAATTTTGGGAGAAAAACGTATCTTATTCACTTAAATGGAAATATTCATCCAAGTATATACACCAAGGGAAAGATAAGAAGTAAAGGCTAATACATGCTAAATGATTATACAATTAGAAAAGTATTTACAATTAAAAAAAAAAGATATTTCCACACTCCTCCCAAGTAGGATCTTGAATATTGATCATATCCAACTTGCCTATGTATTCATTGCAAATCTTCCCAAGTCTGTTGGTGAGGAAATCAGCAACTTGGTTCTTTGGTAAGACATATATTAGGCACACGACTCCACTTTCAATCCTTTTTTTTTCCCCATGGAGTGTCAAGCCACTTCCACATGTTTTGCTCTATCATGTGAAGCTGGATTATGAGATATGCTTATGCTTGCCTTGCTATTAGAATAGAGCTTAATTGGCAATTCCACATCAATTTGCAATCCTTTTAGAAGTATTTGCAACCACAAATCCTCACAGATTCCATGCGCTATAGCTCTAAATTTAGCTTCTGCCACACTCTTAGACACCACATTTTGTTTCTTACTCCTTCATGTTACTAGGTTGCCCCATAAGAGGGTACAATACCCAGATGTAGAGTTTTTATCCTTCATGGCGCCCTCCCAATTAGCATTAGTAAATATCTCTACATTAGGTTGTTTACCTCTTTGGAAGAATAAGCCCTTTCTAGGGTACCTTTTAAGTACTTCAAAACTCTATAATAGCTTGTAGGTGAATTTCCTTTGATGATTGCGTATGCTAATTTACAAAGCTCATAGCAAAGGAATATCTCATGTATGTGACAAGTATAACAGTTTTCCCACCAAACTCTAATATCTCCCCTTGTCAACCAATTTGCCCTCCTCCTTCTTGCCTTTCTCCCTTATTCTTTTTCTTCCTTTTTACTGTAATGGGAGTGTCACTTGGCTTACATTTGAGCATTCAAGTTTCTTTAAGAGATCAATGGCATACTTCCTTATGAGATGGATATTCCTTTCTTTGACCTAGCAACTTCCATACCATGAAAATAATGTACCTAGCCTAGATCTTTTACTTCAAATAATTCATAGGCTAAAACTTTCTTCAATCTCTCCATCTTTTATGTCATCTCCAGTGAGGACAATATCACCCACATAAACAATCAATATGACCCCTTTTCCTTCCTTGTGTCTAACAAAGAGTGTATGATCATATTGGACCTACTAATAGATTAATAGTGATCCTTTTTAAGCACCTTTGAGAATCCATCAAACCATACTCTAGATGATTGCTTCAACCCATAAAGGAAATTCTTTAACTAGCAAACTTTATTGCTTTTCCCTGTTTTTCATATCCAGGAGGGAGGGTTTATAAACTTCTTCTGCTATGTCATCATTGCGGAAAGCATTCTTGATGTTCACTTGTTGAAGTGGCCAATCAAGATTTATAGCTAATGATAATAGGACTCTGACTGTGTTAAGCTTTACAATTGGGGAAAATTTTTCCATATAGCCAATGCCATATGTATGGGTGAATCCTTTAGCAACAAGATGAGTTTTGTATTTCTCCAGTGAACCATCAACATTATACTTTGGTGTAAAAATCCATTTGCCTCCTACAAGTTTCTTTTCTTGTGATAAATCAACCTCTTCTTAGGTATCATTCTTTTACAGAGCTTTCATCTGTTCCATAACAGGCTTCCTCCATTTTGGTATTTCAAGAGCTTCATAGATGTAGCTAAAAATTTTTATACTGTCAAGATTAGCGGTGAAGAAGCACAGAATCTCATAGCAGTAGCCTTATAAGACACAAATCTCTCTATAGGGTGATGAGTGCATGATCGAGGTTCTTCCTAAGGGAAATAGGAAGATCAAAATTAGTGGATTTACTTATTGGAACATCTAGCTTATTAGATAGATCAGCATCCGGGAGTCCAAGAGTTGCCATAGGTTCTAATCTTCTTGGCACTTCTTCTTTAAGAGCTACCTCTAGTCCTAACTCTTGGTATTTCAAGTGCAAGTTGCTAACACAACCCCACCCCCCCCCCCCAAAAAAAAAAATCTTCTTTCACAAGTAAGTCAACTGCTCTCCCTTTTGTGGGTTTTCTCATTGTTGTATTTGGATTAGTAGTGGTAAAAGTGGTTTTTTTTTCAATAAGACTTTTGCAAACTTAGGATATGATAAATGTTAGATTGTGTTATATGATTTATGTTTGGATTAATTTTTATACCAAAAATCATTTTGACAAAATGAAACTTTTTTGTATGAGTCATGGAAAAGCAAGTATAAATTTAAAATGATAAAAAAGGATGAGTTATATATATATATATATATATATATATATATATATATATTCCAACTTACAATATATAGAATTTGATAACTTTAAGCAAAATAATAAATTCAAATGAAAATTATAAAAATAAGAGTTAATATCAAGGTATTAAAACCAGACCAGACACTGAACTGGTCAAGGTATTGGGTCAAGGGTCAGTGGGTCATATCGGAGCTAACCTGAAGTGAAGCCAATGGGAAAGTGAAGATTCCAAGATTATTAATATGAAATTCTGAAGAAATATAAATTAAAAAAAGTGAATTAAATTATTTTTTAAATAAAAATAATAATTGAACCGGTTATGTGGCCGAACCAGATCGGTTATGTGACTAGTTTACCGATTTTCGGCTTGAACCGACTAGTCCGATTCAGTTTTAATAACATTGGTTAATATATTATTAGAAAATTTTTTTAGTAAGCATTAAAAGCCAATTAGTTGGATTTGAATAAATATAAATATAAATATATGTAAACATACATTTAAAAAAAATATTTTAAAAATTTTAAAAATTGTGAAAAATGTTAAAAGATTATTTTTCCAATAGAAGAAATGTAAGTACAAAGGATACAGAATAACGGGAAAATAAATTTCTGGTGGAGAGAGGCAAGTAAGGACAGAAGTGTAAAAGCAAAAAAGATAAGGATGAAGCAAGAGAAACGTAACGCCATAAGCCAAAAAAAATTGGCTTTAGATTCAATCTAGCTTTTGATGGATTTTTTGGTTGAAGTGCTTATTTAAAAAAGCCAATCCAAACAGAGATAAAATTAGCCTACCATGCTTTTACCCTAAAAAGCTACTTTTGGTATGATTAAACGCCATCCCAAACATACACAATTCTTCTTGTTTTCCTTCGTCTCTGGCATAAGAGAGTAGTGATGGTGGAGTGGGATTAGGCACCAGTGATGGTGGATCAGGTGCAATGGAATATGATTCAAGTGGTTTAAGGAATGAAGGTGAACATGCGGGCTCTTGTGACCACATACTTTTGTGGATGATGCCATGTTCCTAAAGAAACATATCAAGTGAGTGATTGAAGTATTTAGTGTCATTATGTGTAAAATTTGAATACTAGAATGGAATTCACAATATGGACATTTGGGAATACAAATGAAACCTCAAACTTGTCATTTAAAAAGGTATACCCAACTGAGACGAGTATGGTCATATATGAAAGTAATTAACCAATTATTATTTGTGAGATTGAGAACACGGGATGCTCCCCACAAGTCACTATGTATGGTTGTGAAATGTTTGATGGGTATATATTTGGCTCTAGGAATGGTACTAGTTTGTAAGTTCACACACCTCTCAATAGATTTCGCTGACATTTTGGTTCGGACAAAGATTGGAAACAACCGTTAAGGTAATGAAAATTAGGAACAAGCACACTTTTACTCCCTCTCGTAGTTCTCTCATTATTTCCTGGAGAAATAACCATGGCATTACTTTTATGACTCAGAAAAAAGGGAATCCCTCATAATAGATGTGCCACAACCACCGCAGTGACCAAAATCATAGCTGGCTTGGTGGTATCACTCATGGTGCTTCCTTTTTGAAACCCTACGACACCCTTAAATGTTTTTTTGGTTTTTGTAGACAATCAAAAAACACAAACCACTTTGAATCTCCAGTCCTGGCTCTGATAACATGATGAATTTTGGGAGAAAAATGTATTTCTTATTCATTATAATGGAAATATACATCCAAATATAGACACCAAGGGAAAGGCAAGAGGGTAAAGGCTAATAAATGTTAAAAAGACTATATAACCAGAAAAATATTTACAATAGAAACAGGATATACCCACAAATTAAGATTATAAGGCAGCTTCAGCATTACAAAACCACAGGCTATTCTCCTTCAAGCTCAGAAATAACTATTAGTGAGTCTGTCAATTCAAGAGACAAGGGTTCTGACTTTGGAAGTGGGTTAATAACCTGCAAAGATGAAAAATTCTATTTAACACCCTCTTGTGGATGGTTCAAAATATATATATATATATATATATATATATATATATATATATATATATATATTTTCAAGGGTAAGTGAGTTTTATCATATTTTAACAGCATACCAGCCTGTTATTTTTCACATAACCTATGGCTACTTCTCTCCGTAGATATGCTCTCTCAGAGAGCTCTGCAAATGATGGATTCTCTCCTTCTTTCATATAAAGTTTGATATCCTGTCACTCATGAAAACATGGCAAGAAACAGCTAAAGTGCATACTTAATACAGAAAAATTTTCACTGTTGGCCCTTGGCATCAAAATACAGATTAAATGTCATGTTCAAATCAATATTAATATCAACATAACAACATAAAATTTATAGAAAGTAGCACAATTTGCAAATCATAACTAGTAGAGTTCATTCTTTATATTCTTTATACTTTCAACAAAATATAATCCTGTAACTGTATTGTGTTAGGAAGACAAGGTTAAAAAGATGCTGATAAAATTGGACCAATTTAAAAGAACAAGAATGAAGGAAGGAATTTCTCTGCGAAACGGGACAATATCAAATAAAATTTGCACAAAAAGAAATGTTTGTAGGACAGCACCAAGACTAACAAGGCTCAGCAGTCATAATGATTCATGGATATTAAGGTATTGCAAAAGGAGTATATTATTACCTTCACATATATTTCATCACCCTCTGCATTTAGTACGTCTTTCCAAACTTCGTTAAGTTCGCTGTTCTCAGCTACTGCTTTGCAAGTATAGAAAATAACTTTCTGAGAACAATGACTTAGCAAATAGACCACATACAGTAAACAAGAGAACAAAGGTTGACCTTGAGCTGTTACAAGGCTCATTAATTCCTCTGCTGCAATATTGGTCAGTGATGGATTTATTCTTGCTATCTGCACCATTTTATACAGAAGCACCATCAACTCAACATAGTCCAATCTAAATTTTGAAAATTTGAGCAAACTAAGATATTTAGAGTATTACTTGTTCCCCCAAATTCGTATCAACAATCTCTGCAACTAGATTATTCACCTACAAAATAGCAATTTAAAGAACCAAATTATTCCTTCTGAACTCATTATAACTACTAACTAATATTAAATATAGAATGTTTCCGAATATATGGTCTACAAACTGATATCACCCAGATTTTAGTTAAGTCCAATATTGTAAAATGTATCACCTTAACTCCAAGTTGTTTGCAGATATTTTCTGCTAGTAGGAGGGTATAGGCAGAATTCTTGTCTGCCTTGGATGAATCTGTAGAGAGAATAGCCAATAATCAATAGCAGGCTATTGTCTTCCACAAAATCTGACAAGCATCATTACCTCCAAGAAGCCATCCTCTGTCAGATATGACAGCAACCGACAAAGGAGTATATTCATTAACAAGAGATTTCTGGATATTCAGAAGGGTCTGCTTTAAGGTGTCATAGTCCAAAGGATTTCCAATCTACAGAATATGAATGAAGTGAATAATTATAAAAATAGAAAAACCACAAGGAAAATTCTAATGCAACAGCCAACAGTGACTGAATACCCTGTGAAAAATTCGAACATTCTTGAGATTACTTTGATCAGTAAGGTTGCAGGCCCTAATCCTGTCATCTATTGGAACATCTGATAATATCTCCTGCGTATTGTTTAAGAAATGAATTCTGAACTTAGAATGAGTGCATAGACAGTCCAGAAAGTAGAAGTTGGGTTAACATGCACAATAAAAAACCCTCAACCATTTACTTCGATATAATTTTTCTGGGGCTCACATTTAGTATTCTTTCAGACCATCAAGAGATTGCATTTTAGGTTAATGCTTCTATAAAAAATAAATTTCATTTCCTTACCATTTAAGTTTCAATTCATTGACAGTGTCAAAAAGCATTATAGACACTTGGATTCACAGATGTGACCATGATGGAAGTAGCAACAAAATTAAGAGCCAGCCAATTGTCAATTTTTCAAGATGTGTGAATAATCAATCATCAGTTTTTCATTAAATATCTTAATCCTTAAACTTTATTCACTGGTACGTTAGTGAGTAGTATATACTATAAAGTATATTTGTATTAGCAATTAGGAATTAAAGCTTCTATGCCCGTCAGCCATAAGTTTATATAAAACTTATATTAAACAAACTGTACATTAAAGTTCAAGCTTCAATACTAGCATTGAAGATTGCATATGAGATCATACCACAACACTTCCTGGACCAAGATAGTTATCATACTCTTGAATCATTTCTACAAAATCAGGGCGCCACCCAAGCAAAAGAATGCACTCTTTTGGTCCCAGATTTTCATCTGAAGCCTACATGATGATCAGTAATAAATGTGAAGATCTTGAATAAATGGCATTCAACGTTAATCATAACATTTTTCCAAAGTAGTTGTCTTACCTTGGAACCTGATCTTTTAGGACGCTTTACAATATTAGCTAGTCTCATTTTACTCAATTCTATAGTATGCTCCACATCTTGTTCTTGAATTACTTGGTCATGAATTCCATGAATTCCTTCTCCCTTGTGTGGGTATGCAAGTGCCTCCTTTGTACCGTGAAAGGATCTGATCGTTAATACCTAAATGTGGGAGGCTTAGCATCAAGGAATATTCTAGCAAACCTTATGAAATTAATTGATTTCAAAACGTTAAAGGAAAAAAATTAAGAGCATATCATTTTAATATCAAAGTTATAACTGAAAATTACCAGAGAAACTTCAAATCCAAATCGAATATAAATTATATTTGGTTATGAGCTAGTCTACATACTTTATCAGTTTGCCTCAGGATTTCAGTATCATTTGGATGGAAGTTTATCCTTCCATTCTGATAAAGACCGCAGACAACTGCCTGAAATAATATGAACGGAAAGATAATTTATGTAAGCAAATTTATGTAAGCAACAAATGGTGGACTCCGCAAACAAATTACATTAATTACCTCTTGAAATGCATGTCTTACTTTCCTATAGGTCAATCCTTCTAGGTGAGTTAAGCTGCAAAGATTAAATACATTTTCTGAAACAAGCAAAAGCAAAACTAGTTAAATTTCAGGGATATATAAAATTCATATGGTAGGTTAATAATAAAAAAATAATAAGCAAGTTTCCAAATCTAGGGTCATCAAATAGAAAAATGTTCCATTTACCTCACCTTACACTAGCCATAACAAAACAATAACAAAATCCAAGCGAAATGGAAAGATTGGAAAGGAATGTTTATTCTAAGAATTTACATATAAAATGACTATACTTTAATGAAATGGCACAATTGAGTGATTTAGCAGATATAGTTAACCTCATAAGACAACTCGATCCACTTTGAGTATTATTCTCAATTTAGATGTTAGAACCTATAAAATGGAAGTAGAAATAGGGGAAAGGGGAAGAGAAGGAAGAGTAGAGGGAAGACAAACTCTAGGACCAGAATCTGTAATCCTAGAAAGGAAAGAAGAGAGAAGAGAAGAAGGAGGAGAGAAGAAGGGAGAGGCTAGAAACAGAATCTAGTTCTAGCGGAAAAGAGGAGAGAATTATCTCAACAATAACTTCATTCATTCATCCATATCATTGACAAAGTACATAACATGATATTTATAGTTTTGATAGCATAACTGAAAGTAACTACCAACCCCTATATACATAGAATTGCCAGTAACTTGCAATAACCAACAATGGACACTTGTCACTATTAACCTAAGACACATAATGAAACATAAAACACAAATAACTTCCTAGAATACACTAGAAAAGGTCACTGGTTTCCTATCAGGTGCAGAATAAAATACCTTGATAATTTAGCAAGTGTCTGTAGATCTTTATAAGCTCCTTCTGCCGAGAGCATTGAACAAATAATTTGGATGCAACATTTTCTACTGGCTCTACTTTCAATCCTGAGATAGATTTTAAGAGTTCACATGTCTTGGAACATGAAACCTGCATTCATTAAATAGGACAAATTCTTACTTTAGTGCACAGCATTTGAATTTTATTTTCTTTATTTCACTTCAAGCTGAATGTATGCAACATACTTCAACTATGGTGGGGACAGAATCCATTTTTGGAATTGGCTGAAGGGCTAAAACAGATAGAAAAGCATCTGTGTCAACTTCATACCTATGAATAAATAAACTTCATTAAAGTGAAATTCAGAATATTGCCGAAAGGCAATAAAGATAGAAGTGATTACTTTGCTAAAATAACTCAAGCTGCCGTGCGATCATTCTGAAAGCAGTCATTGAGTAATGTTTTACATTTAATAGATAGAAATTAAGCCACTACTTGCTGATACAAGGGATTTTAGCAGTAAACCCTTGATTTTAATAACTGTTCATTCTGAATCATTTTCTTATAGATTCAAGTCAGGTCCTTGCACTTATTACACAGGTATTTGGAAGATCATTTCTATAGTACATTTTTCTTCATACACGAATAGAGTGGACCCAGTTTTTGTTCTTGGGATGTTCAGTAAGGGAATTCCTCTTTCATGGGCCTTTCCTAACATTTCCTGTGTATTCCTTCTACTGTATCTTAATTATCTTCAGCTCAAGGTTCCCACTTCATTTATTTCAGAATCTTAACAACTGCCAGACTTAGAACTTGTTTTATTCACTGGGCATCTTTCTTTTAGAAGAAAATTGAAAAACTTGAGGCCCCAATGACTCAACAAACACAAGGCCAAACAATTTTAATGGACAAAAATGATAACTAGACAAACAAAAAGTATTCCAAGTCTACTTATATTTAAAAGGGAGCACTGGAGAATACAATACAACTCCTTCATCTAAAAGTGATGAGAAATGTAAAGCGTATATAAACTTGTGGCAACCTAAACAAGAAGCTTAAGCTACTTTGGCAAGCCGGACAAGCTCAAGTACAAGCCCATATGAAAGATAACATAACCGAAATGGGATAACTTGTTTGGCACTTTCAAAGACCAACTTTGACCACCCAACTGGGGCTTTGGTTTATGTAATCTGTCTAAAATGTCTTGGAAGTAAGGAGGGTGAATGTGTGGTTTAGTTGAGGTTTTTCCGCTGCTTTTGATTTATTTAAGCATAGCATGAGTGTTACAATCTGAGATTTGTGCCTACCTGTTTTATGTGGGACTTATTTTTGAAGTTTTTGTCAGTTATAGTTTACCAGTATTTTAGTAGGTGTTTTATCACATATTCAAACAGACTGGCAAACTACACTGGGCAGATGTTTCTTATCATAACTCTAGTTCCTTTTTTGGGCTTTTCCTTTCTTTAAGAGGACTCTTGGATCCTCCTGTTCTTTGATTATTTCCTTAACGTATATAGTCTTCTATTCAAAAGAAAAAAGAAACCACAAGTAGTATTTGTCAATTATAATATGAAAATAAATTCTAACTAAAACCTCCATAACACATATAATATATAAACAAACCACAAGGGCGGCCTAGTGCACAAGGCTCCCACCAGTTGGCGAGGGATAGATGTATGCAACTTTACCCCCACAATTGGAGTGGTTATTTCTAGGATTTGAACATGTATAATATATATTACTAAATTAAAATCCTGGCCACTATGCCTAAAAGAATTAGCAACTACAATTAATATCATTGACGCTTTCAATGCATTTTCATTAAAAACTATCATACCTCCTTAACCACCTTATGAATTTGCATTTTAAGCAGATAAACTATTACCTATCCCCTTTTGTTGGCAGTATAATTATTGCACGAGCCTTGCTGGCTGCTGCTCTTTCATATGATTCAGTCAAACTAAGACTGCAACTGCAAAGCCATAAAATTTAGATATCAGCCATAATAGACCTTGAATTGAAAATCATGGTTCACATTCAATTCTTGTTTTTACCAGGATTTTTCATGTAATACAGTAAAATAACTAACCTGTTAACAGTCAGTGACTCTTAAAAAATGCAAAATTATACACTAAATGAAAATTAATGGTGCAATCGTCTTGAAGCTTTATTTACACTGGAGGAAGGATGTTCTAATTGTTGGTTGAAATTGGTGAGAACCAATAGTTCCAATGTGCAAACTAAAGGAACTTAAATTGCCATTATGCTTAAAAAAATGTAGATAAAAAAAAAAAAAAAAAAAACTTCCTCTGGTCCTTAATACAAGACATATTTACCTAATTTAATTAGATGAAGTGATAAAGGTTTGTAATATGAATGTTTATAGAATTGGGAATTAGGGTAGAATAGAAGAGGATTGAAAAAGAGAGTAGAGAGATAGAGAGAGAGCAGAGTGATCTGAATAGTACGAAGTCTTATTAGCAATGTAAATATGTCCAATATAATGGGATTAGCCCTTATTTATAGACTAGAATGACTTAATGACCAATCCAAGCTAAAACTAACTAACTAACTAATTCTAATAGCTAGCTCTAACTAATTGACATTACCTAACTTTTAAGTCTTTATTACATTTATATATCAATACCCCCTCCCAAAACATCCTTGCCCTCAAGGATGGAAAACAACAAAAATACAACTCTAAACAAGCTTTTCAATTTGGAAAAAACTCTTGCTAATTGTAGAAAATGAGTCCCAGCTATGAACTGTCTTCTGAGCTTGTTGTGGGTCCCACCATGTGCAGAACGGATGTTACTTGCTGTTTTTTTCATAAGTGGCAGAACCCCGTTTATACTGTATATTGTACAAAACCAGAGCCAAGAAGTATCTTGACTAACTCCCCTTTGAACCAAACGAGCAGTAGACTTTGTGTAGGACAAAATCGAAAAATTAAAACCCCTATTTGCAGCAACGAATTTGGGCCATTTTTTTCATACACACAGCCCATATACTGATCTGATAGTGTCAAACTTGGCGAGTCGTCAAAATACCCCTGACACTTGAGGAAAATGTTATCCAGCTATGACCCATCAAGAGAAACAGCGCTAGAACCAAAATAAATGCAAACCAGCTGTTCCTTTGACTTTTCAAACAGAACCTCTTGCATCCACATACACTCTAAATCGATTCTTTGCAAGCTCTTTTGGCCACTATCCATAAGAATTTGCAAAGATTGCTTCCCAAGAGTGCCCAAAACACGATAGATTCAGAGTGGTCAGTGCCTTCAATTGCATGGAGAGAGATGCAGGGATGTTCTGTTTTTATATCATCCTCTGCTTCCTGTTCTTGAATTATCGGTTCTAGGTCTTCATCATCACCCTCAAGAAGAACCAGGTGCAATTGCATCTTTTGTTGCTGCTCACACTTGTGATCATGAGAGAAATGTTCATGGCAGAAGAAGCATAATTTTTTTTGACAATGCTCTGCTTCTTCCTCTGCCGTGAATGCTTTTACCAACCGAACAATGTTTCTTTGCTGAAATAACGATTCTTTACAGTCTTGAGGGGTATATCGGACTGTTTGTACATACCCATTAGAAAAAGATCCGTTCTTGGTATTCGACGTGGACGATGAGGGAAGAGCCAATGAACTGACCGAATATTGTCATTGCGATCCGTCGCTATTACTCCAGGATTGTTTGTGATTCACAGCAATCTCTTGAACGTGTGCTAGGCGTCACGCCTCTAACATCGTCTGGGGGTTGAACAAAAGCACCGAGTCTGCAATCTCATCTTTTAGGGCACCGATATAAGCATCAACTAGATATTGCTTCGGGAGGTCAAGTTTGGTAGAAATAGCATTGAATGTCACGTTAAACTCTGCTAAAGAATCGTTTTGCCTAAGGTGAGTAAATTGAGTTGGGCGATGGTAACCCAATCTACCATTCCCTCGTTCTTGAATTTCTAGATCTCTGGTTTGTCTATGTTGATTGTTTCTTTGCGCTGCCAGTGTTAAGGCTTGCATTTCTTGCATTTCTGGGTGCGCTTCTCATGTCTCGGTCTTGATGAATAGAGGCATCTGTTGCTGCCTTTGATCTTCCCAAGCCTTTCTTGCCTTCTCGGCTTGCCTCTGCAAGAATATTTCTTCTGCTCTAGCGATAGAACGAGCCTCACGCGTGGTTCTTGGTTGAAAGAGTCCGACTGAGTCAAGGATTTTGTCTTTCAATCCACCCACATATGCTACAACAAGGTACTCCTCTGGCATCTGGAGCCAGAATCTTGTCACAGCATCATCAAAGAATTCATTATACTCCTTCACACTGCCACGCTGCCGAAGCCACCTCTGACTACCACTGGAAGTTGAGAATGAAGAGGAAGCCATGGTTCTTAAAACTAATGTAGAACTATAAGAATAAGGAAATGCAGTGGAAGGGCCGAGAATCATCCGCTCTAATACCACTGTTAAAGGTTTGTAATATGAATATTTATAGAATTGGGAATTAGAGTAGAATAGAAGAGGATTGAAGAAGAAGTAGAAGAGAGTAGAGAGATAGCAGAGTGATCTGAATAGTACGAAGTCTTATTAGCAATGTAAATCTGTCCAATACAATGGGATTAGCCCTTATTTAGAGGCTAGAATGACTAATGACCAAGCCAAGCTAAAACTAACTAACTAACTAATTCTAACGGCTAGCTCTAACTACCTGACATTACCTAACTTTTAAGTCTTTATTACATTTATATATCATTAAGAAAGTTAGTGAGGTTAGTTAATATGATATGTATTTTCTAAACCACCTTAGTCATCTTCTTTAATTCCTTCATTCCCTCTCCTCCTTTATTAGTGTTGAGGGAACATCAATAGCGGTAAATTAGAAAAATATTGACAAATATGAAAAATATTTCTTATATTAAAGTACAAGATCAACTCTCCAAATATGTCTTATATTAAGGACCGGAGGGAGTATTAAAAGATTTTACCTCATTAAACGGAAAGCGAAAGTTGCATGAACATTTCCTTATTAAACATGACATAGGAACGTATCCAAGCATTCATACCTCTTTGTAATGATGTCAATGTGATTTAAATCTTTCACCATTGGCTCAGATTGTTTATCAATCTGTCGTCTAGGAAGATCAGACATAAGAAGGATCCTCTGCTTTCTGAGTAGGAGTCAATCATAGTATTAAAAAGCCAGCATTTTGAAAAAAATTTAGCGCGAAAAACTTATGTAGACTGCTTACCTAGCTTTAGCAGTGCCTAGGTGGACCGCAAATTCATGATACTTGTTTATCTGCTTTAATATGGAAGGCAGATGACTATTCAAACCACAAATGATGATATGATCAGTCTCGAAAACTTGCATGTGGGCCCCCTCTTTGAGTCTTTGCATATGATTCTGCTCTAAATACTGATAATTAAAGACGTGTACAGAAAAATAATTCCTATTGAATGCTTACTGCTTTAGACCTTACCCTAAATTGTTCGGTCGTTGTACTTTGAAGGCGAGAGTAAAACAATATACCCCATATGGCAATAATAAATCCAAGAACACGCTCAACACGTGTTGACTCCTGCAGTCCAGTAAGAAAATCTGTTCTTCAGTAATAGTCAATGTTTTTATTAAAGGCATAGGGGCAACGAATCAAACAAATAAAAGAGTATGAAATTCCATCATACTCTTAAATAGGTTGCTGGTGTACAAAGGCATGCCCAGGCTTCCCAGAAGCAGTCCTCTAATGAATATTTATGACCCCTGAATGAATCAACATGGGCCCAGGATAGGAAACATGGTTAAGCACACTTGCAGTGAAACTAAACACTAGTCTACTATAATTTAAGATTGTCGAATCTAAAATCTGGCACAAAACAAAAAATGAAAAAAGTTGCCAAGCATTGTAAAGGTGATCGATCAGATATGTCCTGACATATCAGAGCAGTAGAAAGGTACACTGAATTTTGTATCGGATAAAGAGGATGGGGAATGTGGACATTATGCCACTTATGCTGCTAAAGATGAAAATCATAAACAATAAACACACTTCAGAAAGTGCATCAATGATTACCTGAATTTGAAAAACAGGAGACCACCAATAAAAACAAATGATGAACATGCTACAAGAAGCGCCACAAACATCCTGAAACAGTCCATATATTATAAAGCATATTAGAAGTATGGTCCAGTCAACACAATTAATCAACATTGCTCAGATAAACTCAGTTCAATCATCAATATAAGATCAGAATTACCCAGCCACTGCCTCCCGAAAAAACAGAAAATGAGTAAGGAAAAAAGTTTCATATTTTCCTACTTAGAACCCGTGTAATAAAACATTTTTCTTAGCCTATGCATCGTAAGTATCTTTGAATAAATCAGTCAAGGAAATATGTGTTCTTCAGGGGTTGTTTGGCAATTTGGAGAGGAGTGGGATATGTGGGGTTTGAATTACCGCAAATCTCTCTGTTGTTTGGAAGTTCAATGAAAAAGGAATAGCAAATCACTTCCCTGACTTTAAAAGTTACAATGCAATGGGATGGGATGGATTTGAAAAGTTAAATTTCCAACATGACCCTAAAGTATATAGTACTTTAATATCAATAAGAAGAGACAAGTGAGAGGGTAATAGTTAAATGTAAGAAAGAAAAGGATTTAAATCATTCCAAACCCTCAAATGGGAGAGATAGGAGTCCCATTACATCCCTCGAATCAAATCCTTACTTTTTAGGGCTACCAAGGAAATATATTTTGCTCAGAAATAGTTGAGTTTTCTGATACACCTGAAAATGCAAAAATGCATAACCATAGAACCGAAACATTACCTTTCTTTTGCGGGGGAAAAAAAAAGTTGGTTTTCCACATACTGCTTATTATAGATTAAGCATAATCAATTTAACATTTTCAATTGAAATTTACTATAAAACTATAGATAAACATGTGATCAAGTAACTGAATGATGAAGTGACTATAGGCTTACGTGGCAACATTTCTCTCAAGTTGGACGTTGAACAAGTATTTCAATCGTTCTAAGCTCCATCTAATATCATTAAAAGAAGGAAAGGATGCATTTAAGCGGAGAGGGCTGGGTTTATTCAAGGTATTAGAGATGCAAGCAAGTGGCAAGCTTGTTGCAGTAAGAGCTTGAAGCATATCTGGAAGTATTGCTGGGATGACTTTCAAAGTCCGGTGAAAAAACATTTGATGTGTCACCGTATGCATGAAATACAATGACAAAGATTGTATCATGCTTTTAGTACATGGCCCCTGCACATATGGCAGACTGAGAGAATCAGCAAACGCTATAACTATCACAGGCAGAAGATAATCCAATAAGCCAATTCTATTGTCATATATACTCATGAATGCAAGAGACTGTGCTGTGAACAATTTTATCAAAGTGATCAATAGTATAATATATTGTTAAGAGACAAATGAATTATGGTGAGTAATTAAAGAATTTCTTGTGGGAATAAATAAAGAAACAGATAAACAAAGTATACAGAATCTGAAATAGCATTGCTCCAAGGACCACAAGTTTTAGGAAAGACAGTTTGTTAGGTAAGTCAAACTTATCACATATTGAAGCTGGGTGAAAGAGATATTTATAATGTTAGTTTTTTGTTTTAGTCTCCAACATCAATCCAGCATCCAAAATGGGCATGTGCACGGGTTTGTCCATTTCACTAAAATAGCTCAAATAACTTGGTTCAGATTATAACAATCTTATATACCCTCCATTTTTAACATTTTTGAATGTGGGATCTCTTTCAAGGCTTATCTTCAACACTCCCCCTAATATGTAACTAGCCTTGGCCCAAAGGCCAGTTATCACTCTCTCTCTCTCTCTCTCTCTCTCTGTGAGTTCAGTTATAACTTTCCTAAACATTTGGGTTTTGTTCTTCATTTCCCAATCTTGGATTTGTAACTTTCATTTACCATCCCACATTCATTTAGTTGATCCAGCCTTCAAATCTCTATCTGAATTCTTCCCGAGCTTGAGTCCATTGAGTCTCAAAGACCTTAGGCCACAATTTGTCTATCTTGTACTCTTGAACCTCAAAGACCTCAAGCCCAACAATTTCTCTTTAATTACCTGATTATTGCTTCAATTTCTTACATGTAATGTGATTCAAATCATAATTGGAACCTTTTTTTTTCCCCTATATACTTTTCTCATCGTGCATCAGATTACACAAAAAAATGACACTCTGTACTTCAGTGAATCAAAAGGGAAAAAAAGAATGCATGTAAGATTTTTCATACAGTAGATCTTACCTGAGGAAACCAGAATTATCAATGCTAATGATGAGCAAACATAAATGGCCATTCAATGATTATTTAGTACAGGCTCATGAGATCACTTTGCTTCCGCCTTAGGGATATGCCAAGATCAGCATAAAAATGTTATGTAATAATTTTATTCAAGAGTTGGCGTTACATATGGCTTTTAACTGCATATTTAGAAAAGACACTACAAAATTTTGATTCTGGCATGAAGTACAAGTTTAGATAGTATTTTCTCATAAGATTATGTGCACATAATCTCACAAAAACAATATCCATTTTTCAGGATCTTCTATTCATTGCTGACCTGATTGATATTATTATTTATGTTCTCCATCATAGTGAACCTGCTGTCCATACTCTCTGGAACACTAACATTTGTGTTTGAATCTGATTTATTTTCTGATTGGTCAGGATGAGCATCCCACCTACCTACAAGGATTCATCATAGATAGCTTGCAAATTAATGATGTATGAATATCATTTATGTCAGTTTATCAAAGAAATCCAAAATCATAAAATGATCTAGTTTACTACAAATCTGTATAGAAGAGATGCTTCATGAAGTTCAGGGCCAAAATAAACGCTTCATGAAGAATGTAGTGACCAAGAGACCATCTCTTTAAAGCGCCCTAGTAGAGAACTAAATCATGAAAACTAAGGAAACAGAGACCTATTTGTCAATTGCAAGAGATCGCAAAATATTTAAGGCACCACAAAGATAAAGAAGACATAACAGACTGTACTCCAATTATTGGAAATAATTATGGCAGTGGAATAAGAACAGTATTAACAATGATGCAAGCAATTGTAGTAACAAAATCAATTTTTTTACTCAGTTTAATACTTTCAATCATGGATTACTGAGCGAGAATAAATATTCATGAAGAAGCTTAACAGTTGATTAAGTTCAAGGCCTGCAAACTCAATAGTTTTTAGATGAAAACTGAAAAGGAAAAATCAAGCTTCTTTTTTGTTCTTTTCCTTTTCCCTTTGGCACAAGGAGCTCACCTTTACTGATTCCTTTATGTAATGTTGAAGATTTGAACAAGCCATATCTGTTGGGCATGAATGTCCTGTAAAGGTCGCATTAATATCAATCTGCTACAGCACCCGAAAAATAAACAAACAGTCTTTTAATCCAAAAAATTTGTAACATGTCCAACCCCACCTAAATTACAACCAGCCTATTCATTTAACATATCAGTAATAAGTAAATCAAAGATAACTCTATCATTTAGTGAACTTGTGGCCTTAAGGTTTTAGTTCTTCCACCATGAAGTGATGAATATCCATAAAGAGAACCTGAGCCTATCATACTCAACATAAATCATTCCACATAAACAAATTAACTATCTGCACCAGATTTACATCATTGGTGTATACAAACATCTTCAATAAACCATAGTTCATTTTCATTATTGCTTTAGTGTAGAACACTTGATACAACTGCTATTTATATATTGCAATGCGAACTAATTTATATTTTGCTCAACCAACTGTATAATTTAGTTAAGTCATGGTTTCTATGGATCAATGGATTCTAAATTTTAGACGAAAATTATTCATCAATTTGTAAATGGCAACAGTACTCTCCTTTCTATTACACTTACGAAAAGACATTTCAGGCTTTGACTGTGTTTGGAATTACGTCGGAGTGGTTGCAAAAACACATCTTGTTGGCGCTGTCAAAACCACGTTTTAAAACCACTCCAAGTGGTTCCAAACACAGTCTTTATGGTTGAGTAGAACTGGTTTCCTCTACGGTTAAAAGTTAAAACTAGTTTGAATTTCTCTATAACGAGAGAGTAACCTTTCTAATTTGAGGCTGTGAAATTAAGTTACAAGGTATTCCTCACCCTCAATACAGGTCATGAATCTAGAGGCTATTAACATTGTTGATCAAAGTAGTCAACATGCAACAGCAAAAACCTCTTAATATCTTAATCCCACATGTATGCTCCTCCCAAAAAAAGGCCATATACCAATGATAGCTGGAAGTTTAAACTTTGAGAGAGTACCTATTGCTATAAATTGATGGTGAGAATTGGTGACTGAGTCTTGGAACTCGAGAAGGAGGAGACCATGGCTGTGCACTGTGCAAATGAGCAAGAGTCATAACGTCTTCTTCTTCCTTAGTTCCCCACAATGTGTGTGAGTGTGTGAGAGGGAGTGGGTGAGTGGGTGAGAGAGAGATTGAAACCAGAGCAGAAGAAGCGATCATTGACGAAAATGGACGAGAGAGAGGAGATAGTGACGATGGTGGAGATTATTTTTTTTTTTTTAATGAGTGGAAGGGAAGTTTCATTTCAATAAGAGCTATACAAATACAATAGTCACTTTTGAAGTGTGACCATCTACATAGCACGAATGTGTGTCAAGACAGTCTCTGTAGTACAAGTGTCATCAGCAAAAAGGCAGTGATTTCTAACTACCCAAAGTTTCCAACAAGTAATGCAGAATCCGATTTTCCAGAGTTTTTTTTTTCTTTTTTGGGGGGGGGGGGGAGTTATCCAGAGTAGGGTTTCTCAGTTGATTGGTTTAACCAAAAAGCAACCTCCTCTCCGAAAAGGTCTATACACATGTCATTTGGGAGAAAATTTTCTCCCACACTATTGAGGCTAAGGGACAATAATTGAAGACATTATTAATATATTCTATATCCCCCATTACAAGGTCAAGCGAAAGCGTGGAAGACACAGACAGATAACAACGCAGAAGAAGCCATCAACATCTTGAGAGGTCCCTACCAGGTGATTATGCGCTTTTGCTGTGAACAATAATAGACTCGATCCTCCTGGACCACCAGTCCATCATCGCACCTGGAGTGTAGGGCCTCTATGATTCTGTGAATACACCCGACATCACTGGGAAGTTGGTCAGATAAAAGAGAGAATTAAAAAGTGATTTATACAACTTTACTACTTTACGCTGGCCAAAAAAAACCTTTACTCTTTGCAATGTACGAAATATTCCTTCCATTTTTAATATTTCCAACTGTCTTATTTATAAGTAATTTTTTTTATGGAGTTGATCCCTTTTATAAGCAATTTTCACTCTGTGTCTAAAAATATAAGTTCATTTTTTCTATTTTACCCTTATTAAATACATATTATTTATAATTAATTATCACACAAACCAAGAGTTAGATTCAAGAGAAAGAAAAAGAACTCATTAGGTGAATGAAATCAACAAAATATTAGGAAAACATATTTTATTATTTCTCATACATTTTATACATTCTCTCTCTGTTTTCATAAATAGGGGCATATATAGAAAAAAAACATGACATTTTTAACACACTTATTACTTTTAACTACCAGTTCGTTTTACGCAATCAAGGAGAAAGTTGCTTATAAATAGGACCGGAGGGAGTATAAAATATATTTATCTAATTTAATTAGATTAAATAAGTTAGTTGAATTAGTTAATATTATCTAAATCAGTTAATATGATACTCCTTACGGTCCTTAATATAAGATAGAGTTGACTTTTTTATAGATTAAGAAAGTTAAATAAATTACTTAATCATAATATATATTGTGTATCACTAAGTTATTTATTAGTTTATAAGTCACACAAATTAGTTTGAAGAAAAATGATAAATATAAATACTCTCAAGCAATTTATTTAGCTTCCTTAATCTTTAAAAAAAAGTTAACTATGTCTTATATTTAAGACCGGATGTAGTATGTATTTTCTAAAACACCATATAACCATCTTCCTTAATTCTATCATTCCCTCTTCTTATTGATTATTGTTGAAGGAGCATCAATAAAGGTACATTAGGAGAATATTGATAAATATATAAAAACTATGTTTTATATTTACGACCAAAAACAACTCCTTAAATATGTCTTATATTAAGCACCGGAGGGAGTATATTCTATAAAATACCATAATCATCTTCTTTAATTTTCTTATTCTGTCACCTCGTTAGTTATTGATGAAGGAGCACATAAATTAAAAAATATATTAAAAATTATAAATATTATGTCTTATATTTAGAACCAATGTCTTATATTAAAAATTAGAGGAAGTAATATTTTAACATTTTAGGGTATAAAACTATTCTTATATATTTATTTCAGCACAAAATTACTTAAAATAATTGAAATCAAGCTAACACATATTTGATGGGAAGAATTATAATTTCAGTTAAATATTTATATTGAGTAAAATAATCCATACAATTTAACTTATAACAAGAGTAACCCGAAACAATATATCAATGTCCTAATTTCTTTTGGCACCTTCATCTCCTGATACAGAAGATGTGCATTGCTCAAAGACACAATAATTACTATCTAGTATACCAAAGACTTATCATCTCTAGTGCCCCGTTTGGTATGATGGAAGAGTTTTTGATGGAATTAGAAGTGGAAGTAGAGGTGGAAGTGGATTTTAAAGTGTGTTTGGTATAGTCATAGAAGTGAAATATAAATTATAATTAAAATTTATATTGATAATAGGAAAGTACCAAAATACCCTTAATAAAAAAACAACTCCCCTGCCCCAAACCAACAGAAATCACAGCCATTACGGCATCTCACCAGAAATTGACCACTACTAGATAAATCATATACAAACTCAACCATAAATCAAAGGGATAAAATGAAAACAAACCAAAATCGAAATCGAAATAAATATTCAAAATCTAAATCGAAACCAAAAATTGTTCAACTTGGCTGAGTTGCATTTGCTGCCAGAGGAAGAAGATGATGTTCGCAGTGGAATCGCGTCGCTGGTGGGGGGAGACAAGGATGGAGGTGCATTTGTTTTTGGAGGTTGAAGTTGTGTTTGATGCTATATCGCTGGAGAAGGGCTATCGATGCTGTCACAGGAGGAGAAGAGAGGCAGTCGTCGCAAGTTGATGAGGAAGGAGGAGGAGATGCCGCCATTGCCAAATCGATGAGGGAGAAGGAGAAAAAGCCGCCATCGTAAATCCAAGAGGGAGAAGATATGCTCAGCCAACACAATCGAACCATCATTGCTCAGCCAGAGATCAAACCAAACAACAAAATCGAGGGTAAAATCAAGTATGTGTTCAAAAACGAGAAACAAGAACCTGAAATTGAAGGAAGAGGCTCAGCCAGAGATCGAACCATCCTTGGATTTGATGTCGAAGAAGATCTACGAGTTTTAGCCGTCATCGCTGCCTCCCATGTCAACCAAAGGTTCGTCGTCGTCGTTGCTGGTGGAGGAACGTTGCCGTCGGTGATGGTGGAGGTCCGCCATCGCCACTTCTATAAAGGACCATCATTACCGGCAGAGGGGAAGAGGAAGAATATAAGGGCAAGGGAGGAAATAATTAATGGAAGTGGAGATGGAGCTCACATCCACAGGAAAAAGGCAAAGAACTCACTTCCATCGATTTTGATGGAAGTGAGTTCCACAAGGAACTGACTTCATGCATACCAAACAGACTAGATCATGAGTTCCATTTCCACTTCCACCTCCCAGCCCCCAATTCCTTCATACCAAACGAGGCGTATGTTTTTCTATCTGGAAAGTAATCATCTCTAGATTTGTTGCTAACCTCAACTTTTCATTATCTGCAAATAAGTAATCTAACTTGGCCAATCATATCGCTAAATGGGTGAGTGATCTCACACCATTGATATAACATATTAATCGCTTTAATATAACCCAAAAAAAAATATGTTTTCCTTAAACTTCTAGACCAACACAAATAGAGGGTCATGTATGTTTACAACTATATCCACCTAAAAAATGGTCTCTGGTGTCCAATATGACTCCACCATATCCACTTCAACCATCTTCCAACCCACATCTGTCAGCCCCTACTTTGACAGAATCTTCAAGAATATGTTTGTGACACCTCACAAGTAGGAAAATTGTTAGATTTCATGTTTTGATGATAACAAATCATGCTTTGGATATTCTTGGATTTGATTAAAACAAATATATCAGCAAAGAAAGTGAGAAAAGTGATCTGAGTAAGATCACTCGAGTGATTTGTGTAATCACTCGAGTGATCATTAAAAATCACTCAAGTGATTGAGGCAATTTCGCAGATCACTCCCAGTGCAAGCCAGAAACACTTCAGGAAAAATTCACTGTTCTAAATTTCACTGCCAGTGATCTTGAATCACTCGAGTGATATGTGATTCTTGCTGAATCACTTCCAGTGTGTCTAAAATCACTTTAAGAAAATCACTATTTTGGAAATCACTTCCAGTGATAAACAGATCACTCGAGTGATGTTTGAAAATTCCAGATTCACTTCCAGTGGATTGAAAATCACTGCAAGAAAAATTCACTGTTGGCAAAATCACTTCCAGTGATGCTAAATTCACTCAAGTGACACATGAAATCTCAAGATCACTTCCAGTGGATCTGTAATCACTTGCAGAAAATTTCACTGTTTTCCAAATCACTTCCAATGATATCAAATTTACTCCAGTGATATGACATTTTACAAGTTTCATTTCTAGACAGTTACTGTGATCCACTTGCGACGGATATCAACAAAATTTTTCATTAAGATATTGGTATTGATAATCATTACTAGTTAATCCAAATTACTTTCAAAATGATGTGATATATTATTTCGTTAAAATCACTCCCAGTAAATCACAATAATTCCAGTGATATTCAAAGTATTTTCTAACGATCATTTTCCTAAGTGTATTACAGGTGTACTCCACTACCACGCATATGACAAGTAACTGAACAACAGTCAACGACAATTAATCGTAGGTAGCAGCAATATTAAAAAATAACTATCAACGTGCAAAAAGAAAAACAATATTGTTGCATCTGTCAGAAGCACAATCGATCAACGGGCAAATTTACAACGGTCTTCAAAACTTCTGAAATATAAGCCCAGACATTTGAAAATTAAGACATGGACAACGCTTGAACACACTAAAAACAATATACTCATAAGTGCTTTGTCTCTGATTATTTTCTTCATCTGTACTTCAGTTTTCATCTATATACTCTGTGAGAGAGGTTTGACAGTCATAAACGCTTTATTTCTGATAGTGATAACTTAAGGTTGAGGAACCTTAAATTGGGATTTGAGATTACCTTGTGTAAGGAGGAGCGAGTGTCTAAAGAGGAACTTGCTGTTGTACTGAGGTGCCAAGAACCCACTGAATCTTAGAAGATATAGTGAAAGGCTCAGAAGGATTTCTGAGGACTGGACGTAGGTCAAGTGAGTGTGACCGAACCAGTATAAACTCCTGTGTCCACTTCGGTGATATCTCTTCTTACTTATAACTGTGCTTTAAAGTTTCATAATTTTTATTAAGTATCTGGTTATTCTCTAATCACCCAATTCACCCCCTCTTGGGTGAAAAGCTTGCTCTAACATTTGGTCTCAGAGCGCAGGTCTTCTTGTTCAAGTATAACAACCTTAGAAAGATCTGATGGCAAGCATGGATGAAGGAATTCTTCCTGACGGAGCCTCTATCATTAGACCACCAGGTTTCAATGGTGATCATTTTTCCTTCTGGAATGCTAAGTTTCGTGTATTCGTGGCTACAGAATATGGGCTATGGGATGTAATTGAAATTGGAAAATATGTGCCTACAAAGACTGAAGAATCTCAAAAAGTTCCTAAGTTACAAGCAGAATTTGACGACAATGACAAAAAGCTTGTGACCCTCAACAGTAAAGCAATTCTGATGATTCGGAGTGCGCTGAGTAAAAAAGAATACTTCAGAATCTGTACACTTCAAACTGCTAAAGAGATGTGGCAAGCTTTAGAAGTAGCTCATGAAGGAATATTAGGGATAAAAGAAAATCGAATCAATACTCTAGTTACAGAGTTTGATCTACTTCATATGAAGGAAGGTGAGTCAATAGCTGAATTTGAACTTAGATATACTCATCTTGTGAATCAACTTGCAGGACTTGGAAAAATCTTTGATCAGAATATCCAAGTACGAAAAATATTAAACATACTCTCCAAAGAATGGGAGGCAAAAGTCACAGCGATAGAGGAGGCCAAAGGAGAATCAATGCAATCTGTAGCTTCTTTGTTTAGAAGTCTTTCTGAATATGAAAGCAAACTAAAATTCAAGCAAGAGCTAGAGGAAGTTGGTGATAAGAGAAAGAAGAGTCTTGCACTAAATGTGACAAAAATAAAGGCAGAAAGCCAAGAAGAAGACGATGAGGTTGACGATGATGAGATAGGCCTGATGATAAGAAGATTCAAGAAATTTTATAAAGGCTAAGGTTTTAGAAATTCACAAAAAGAAGGAACTAGTGGCAGAAGAGAAACCAAGGAGATCATCTGCTACGAATATGGTAAACCTGGACATATCAAATCAGAATGTCCATAACTATTACAGATAAACAAAGAAATGAGAAATGTCAAATCTTTCAACAGGAAGAAGGCATTTGTTTCTACAATATGGGGAGATAGCTCCTCAGATGAAGAAAGCGATAATGAAGAAATAGCCAATATATGCTTGGTTGCTCAAGAGGAAGTAGACAAAGAGGTAAATGATCATGATCCTACTTATGATGAATTACAAGATGAATATAATGCTTTACATTCTAAATTTGTTAAGATAATTAAAGAACTAATTGCTTATAAAAAGAAAAACAAATCTCTTGAAGAAAGAATTAAAGAGTCTTTAGATAAAAGTTGCGAAAATTGTTTCTCTCTTGAAAAGAAAAATATTGACCTTATCAAAACTCTTGAAAAGTTTACAAAAGGAAGTGAGATGTTAAATGTTATTTTAAAAGTACAACGTTTTATGAATGATAAGTCTGATATTGGCTATGATCCAAATTTAGACAAAAGAAAAGGTAAGAAGAAAACAAGAGGTAAAACGTATTTAAGTTATTTCACACATTTTGTGCATACATCTAATCCTTTTGCTTATTGTAATTATTGTAATAGAAAAGGACATTACACTTCTTCATGTTTTCATAAAAAGAAAGGAATTATAGGAACCTATAAATGGGTACCTAAGAAGTCTCATGATCAGAAAGTTTTCTGTACTAACCCAAAAGAACCCAAAAAGATATGGGTACCTAAAACTTAATTATCTTTAACTGCAGGTTTGCTTCAGGGCATCCAAGTCCAACAAATGGTATATAGATAGTAGATGTTCTAGACATATGACCGGTGATCCTGAGAATTTTACCACATTAGTACCAAAGGAAGGTGGCAAGGTAAAATTTGGAGAAAATCAAACTGGAAGGATAGCAGGACTTGGGGAAGTCAAGAGTAATAAAGGAATACAAGTCAAAGACGTATATTATGTTAAAGGCTTGTGTCACAATCTGTTAAGTGTGAGCCAAAGCACGGATAAAGACAACTGGATAATATTTGACTCAGAAGAATGTCTAATAGTTAGCAAGAATGATCTACAAATTGAAAAGAAGAATTTGAAATCAAAACTTAAGGTAAAAAGGGAAGGTAACTGCTATACTTTGATATGAATGAAATTTTTTCTGAAAACTGCCTTTTGAGTAACACTGATGAGAGTTGGTTATGGCATAAGCGACTTGCTCATGTCAATATGCATCAACTAGGTAAATTACTCAGAAAAGATTTAGTAATTGGTTTACCTAATGTAAATTTCAAAAATTATTTAATTTTTTATGCTTGCCAAAGAGGTAAGCAAACGAAATCTTCCTTTAAATCGAAAAATGAAATTACCACCAACAGACCACTTCAATTATTGTATGTGGATTTGATTGGTCCAGCAAGAGTTAAAAGTCTCGGTGGAAATTTATATGCATTTTTTATTGTTGATGATTTCTCCATATTTACCTGGAATATATTCTTGTCTTCCAAAGATGAAACTTTTAGTAAATTTATTTCCTTTGCCAAGAAAGTACAAAATGAGAATGGTATGTTATTGCAGGCATCCGGACAGATCATGGTGGAGAATTTGATAATCAAGCCTTCGCAGAATGTTGTGATACAAATGGCATTAATCACATTTTTTTCAACACCAAGAACTCCACAACAGAATGGAGTCGTGGAAAGGAAGAATAGAGTTCTTACAAAAATGGCTAGAGCAATGTTCAACGAAAAGAATGTGTCTCAAGTCTTCTGGGCAGACGCTATGAGCACCGCATGCTATATATCAAATAGAGCGTATGTCAGAACCAAACTTGGAAAGACACCATACAAACTCTACAAGGGACAAAAGCCAAACATCGCTCATCTACACATATTTGGTTGTAAGTGTTTTATTCATAACAACGGTAAAGATAATCTTGGAAATTTTGATTCTAAGGCTAATGAGGGACTTTTCTTAGGCTATTCAAATCAAAGTAAAGAATATAGAGTTTTTAATAAACGAACATGTGTAATAGAATAATCAATTTATGTTGTATTCGATGAATATGTGTCCTCTAGTAAAAGCCTTGACGATGAGATAATTAATAACCAAGCTTCTTTTAACTCTCCCAATCTAGAGGTGGATAATATTGAAAAAGAAGTTAAATCAAGTCAACCAGAACAACCTAGAGCCTGGAAATATATCAAGAGTCATCCTCTAGATCAATTCATAGGAAAAGTGAATAAAGGAGTTAAAACTAGAAACAAAGTTTTGAATGAAGTTAGCTTTTCTGCATTCATTTCTCAATTGGAACCTTCTAACATTGACGAAGCTCTAACAGATAATGATTGTGTGTTAGCAATGCAAGAAGAATTAAATCAGTTTGAAAGAAATCAAGTTTGGGATTTGGTACCCCGGCCTAAAGATCATTCAGTTATTGACACTAAATGGGTATTCAAAAACAAACTTGATGAATCCGCAGCTATTGTCATAAATAAGGTAAGATTGGTCGCCAAAGGCTATAATCAGGAAGAAGGTATTGATTATGAGGAAACGTATGCTCCTGTAGCAAGATTGGAAGCTATACGAGTACTCTTAGCCTTTGTGTACATCAAATGATTCAAATTATATCAAATGGATGTGAAAAGTGTCTTTTTTAAACGAGTACATCACGAAGGAAGTCTGTGTAGAACAACCTCCAGGATTTGAAGACGTATCCAAACCAAATCATGTTTTCAAATTAAAAAAGGTCTTATATGGTTTTAAGCAAGCTCCTAGAGCTTGGTACGAAAGGTTGAGCAAATTTTTCATCGAACTTGGTTTTACACGAGGAAAAGTCGATACAATATTGTTTATAAAACGAAAACTAAATGATATTTTAGTAGTTCAAATTTATGTTGATGATATTATATTCAGTGCTACTAATGATTCCATGTGCAAAGAATTCTCTGAGATAATGCAGGGATAATTTGAAATGTCTATGATGGGAGAATTAACATTCTTTCTGGGTTTACAAATTAAACAAAGAAAGAATAGAATATTCATATCACAGACTAAATACTTAAAAGAATTGCTCAAAAAGTTTGGATTGGATGAAGCTAATAGTGCAGATACACCTATGAGTTCAACGGTCCTTATGGATGCTAATGAAAATGGAGTTGATTTCAATATAACTCAATATCGAGGAATGGTTGGATCATTACTCTACCTCACAGCTAGCAGACCTGATATTCAGTTCAGTGTTGGTTTATGTGCGAGATTTCAATTGTGCCCCAAAGTATCACATACTGAAGTAGTAAAAAGAATTTTCAGATATCTGGAAGACACAAAAGAATTGGGTATATAGTATCCCAAAAGAGGTAACGAATATCTAGTTGCCTATTCTGATTATGATCATGGTGGTTATAAAACAGATAGGAAGAGCACAAGTGGGCAATGCCAATTCCTTGGAGGTGCAGTTGTTTCTTGGTTCAGTAAGAAACAAACTACAGTATTCTTATCTTCAACGGAAGCAGAATATATAGCAGCCTTAAGCTGTTGTGTATAAGTATTGTGACTAAAACAACAATTGCAGGACCCTGTCATTTATCTTAAGGAAATTCCCATCTACTGTGACAACACCAGTACAATAAGTTTGGCGAAAAATCATGTACAGCACTCAAGAACCAAGCATATTGATGTGAGACATCATTTCATTAGAGATCATATTCAAAAGAAAGATGTCAAGGTGTTATTCATACCAACACATTTGCATTTAACAGATATTTTCACCAAACCTCGCCCCCGAGAACAATTCATGTACATACGAAGGGAATTGTGAATGGTAAATCCCAATGAATTGTAAGTTGTTTAGTCTTTATAAATATTGATTTCATAATGTTTTGATGATTCTATAACTGACTTAAGCATAGGAGTATCTATAAAAATGCTTTGCAGGATGCTCTGTGCTCTCTTCAAATAACAGAGATAAACAGAGAGGAAAACACTCGGGTGATGATAAAGGCTAACTCGAGTGAGTGAACAGTAAAAATACTGCAACCAAGTGATCAGACTGATAATGTCACTACAAGTAGGTCACTCAAGTATTTTTGATCAAAATACTCGAGTGAGGTAAGAAGTTACAGCATTTTTGAGTATCTGTGAAGTAATTTTGGACTTCACTTGAGTGATTTTTAAAATTCACTTGAGTGAAAACCAAAATCACTTGAGTGAATATCAAAATCACTCGAGTGAATGTTAAAATTCTGATTATATCAGGTTTTCTCCCGTAACTGTTCAATTCACTCTCTCAGTCACTCACACTCGCTCAATCACTCTCAAACCCACTACAACCTCTCAAACCCAGAAACCCAAGAAATCAAAGTTCAAATTTCACTCTCTATTTAACTGATAAATCACTCTCTGTCATACCCTTTTAATCTGTTCCCTTTCTGATTCAGAAACCTCCGACAGAACCCTAACTCGTCTAAAATGGCCAGAACTAAAAGACTCGGTCAATCTCCTTCGTCTTCCCCTCCATCTAAAAAGCCGAGAACAATGCCTCCATAAGAACCCAAAGATCAGGCTGTTCCAAAACCTAAAGGAACTGGTATCGAAGAACCTACTGGCATGGTTACATGATCTCAAGCAAGTCCTAAAGGAAAAGGGAAAGAGAAACAACAAGAAGCATACATCCAAGACTCTACATTGAAAACAAAAATTGCTCGTGCTGTGAATATCCTTGCTGCTTCTGTTCCCTAGAAGTCTCAGTATAAATCTCAAGCCTCTGGTAATCGGATTCATTCTGGGTCCATGGTTGAAGAAACTCTTGAACTTCTTGATCCTCCTCCTAGTTTTAATACGGGTAATCTTAGGATTTTAAACTCTATTGTATTTACTTCCTAATTTTCCAAGAGGGATTTATGTCCTGTTGTTTGGGTATATTTGGCTGAGCTCAAAAAGGAATTTCATATTGATTTGTCTCTATATTTGAAGCAATATGAACCACGGTTAAAACTGAGAATGTCTTACAATCCCTTGGTTGTTAAGCATTTCTACTGTAATATGAAAATTGCCTATGTGAAGGATAGCTATGGGAACATTATTGTAGAAAGAATTGAGACAAATGTGAGAGACCAAAAAGTTCTGTTGTCTGGAGATCTAATAAACACTTACCTAGGCATAGAGGAAGTTCCTATGAATCCTCCCTGAGTCTTTCATATTCATGAGTTAGTTGATATCTTTAGACCAGGACAGCCTGGTGTGCCTTTACCTACTTCTCCAGTAGCCCTAACCAATGATCAGAGAGCCTTGTTTTACATTTACTCCCGTAGCATGGTTAACAAGGCAAAGAACTTTACTCACATCACGGGGAAGGATCTTCAAATGAGGGCATCTCTCATGACCAGAGAAAGGAGAAATGTGGGTGAACTTATTTTTCAAGAAATGAAGAGGTTCATATTTCACTCCTCCAAGTCTACTACGATTCCCTATCCTCAGCTTGTGTCTTACATCCTCTCTATGCACAACATTTGGCACTTGACACCTGAGGGGGACATAGTAAGGATTCATAAGTTTGGGAAGATTCACCTGACACGGATGGGAATCACTATTCCAGCTGGAGCTTCCTCACAAACTCAGAGATCTCATTCACCACCTCCTGAGGCAAGCCAAAGAGATCCTCATACTAAGAAGATGGACCCTTCACCTTCCAAGATGGATGAGGCTCAGTCATCCAGAGCAGTGTCTCCCTGGTCCTTTCTTCACTCAGGCTGCTCTTCAGACGTATATTCAGGATGTCATCCAGTCTGCTGTATCTCAGTTGAAGAAGTCTAACGCTGAATTGATTGACCAAGTCAACTATCAATTTAAAGTGTTAGTAGAGGCAATGAACCTTAACTTTAATATTCTTTTTTATCGCTAGGCAGATCAAACACAGAGGATCCAGAGGATTGAGGATACACTCAGGTCTCACCTTCACATTCCCTTTACTGACCTTCCACCAGCCACCACATCTATACCTTTTACCTCAGACCCTCTACTTCCAGATCCTTCACTTTCTAACCCTCCTATCATTCCTTCAGACACTCCTCTTGTACCTTCCACATCCTTCATCTCTGACCATATCCCTGCTGGTGATCTTCCACAAGTGATTTGAGGACTGGACGTAGGTCAAGTGATTGTGACCGAACTAGTATAAACTCATGTGTCCACTTCGGTGATATCTCTTCTTACTTATAACTGTGCTTTAAAGTTTCATAATTTTTATTAAGTATCTAGTTATTCTCTAATCACCCAATTCACCCCCTCTTGGGTGAAAAGCTTGCTCTAACAAAAATGATGGTACATGTTGCTCCTACTATAGGTTGTGTTTATATTAGCTTTTAGAAAATATGTTCTACTATGGGATTAATAGAAATAAAATGACTAAATTGCCTTTAATATTTAAAAATTAATTTGTAAATTTTTACCATGTCACTTGTTTCTTAATCTAGTCTCTATTAGGTCTTCATAATTTCACATGATTTTTAATCACATTCATGGAGTTTTACATTATTAATAAAAGTAAAAATAAAATATAAGGACTTGATTAAAAATTAGGTTATAAAAACTTGATAGAAAGAAAAAGATATAGAGACCTGATTAAAAATTAGGTAAAACTATAAGAATTTGATTAAAGCTACAATTAATATTTGAGTGCCATGTTGGTTGGTTAAGAGGAACATGATTCTTCCCACATGAGAGTTAAGAGAGAGCAAAAAAAGGAAAAAAATTACAAAAAAATGATTAAAAAGAAAGTGAAACTATATGGGCCATTTGATTCGAAGAATTTGAGGGAATGGAAATGAATGGAAAGGAAAAGAGTGGAAAAGAAGGGAGAATATTTTGCCTCCGACGCGTTTGGTTTGCACTAGAAAAGAAAATGGGTTTATGGAAGAATTTTCATTTGGTTGAAAGAAAATGAGACAAATGACTACTTTGCCCCTATATTAAATAATTAAAATAATGATGGTTATAATGAAGTTAGACAGAACAAGAAGAGCATAAATAGGTTGATTATACTCAAGGGGTAACCACTGGGTGAAGGTCTTTGTTCACATGACACATTGACCTCGTTATGCATGTAGGCAATCTATGTTTAAGACATTTCAAATTTAATTTTGAATAGAAATCGAAAAGAGCATGAATGACATTGTTTAACGAGTGAGTGAGTATGTCGTTGTGGGAGTAGCTTATACTCACGGGGTAACCACTAGGCAAATGACTACATACACATGACGCGTTGACCACGTTATGCCCTTAGGCAAAAGTATGGTTACGATATTTGAAAGCATGGGAAAAGTGCTATGTTTGCCTTTGTTTTATATGGCTAAAAAAGAGCAATTTTCTAAACACTCCTCCATAACACAAATAAGTTGCAACTCCCAAAGGGGACTTAACTTACGTAAAACATTTTTACTTTAATACATCAGACTACCTTACATACATTACATATTCAAAATATGGTTCAAGTCAATGCAATCAAACTTTGAGATTGCCTTTACAGAGCATGTATTGGGGAACAAAAATAACAAAAATAAGTGTAGAGAAACTTTCTAAAATACCATGGGGATCCAAACTTTATGCCATGTTCATCTGCTATGAATCAACTTCCCTGAGCAATGGCCTACTTACTTAGCTCTGTGGGAAACCAAGGACCTTGGGTGCATCAAATAAAACAAAAAAAAACAACACACAAGCGACTTTGACGGAGAAGAAGGAACCCACCTGTTCGTTGTCGGGAAATGTTCAAAAGCTGCGTTGTTGCTGGAAAATTGCCACTCGCCACCTGAGTAGTCCCCTCCTTGCCTCTATTCTTCAGCTCCCTCACTTTTATGAAGCTCCCACACTCCTCATCCACATCTAAAAGCCCTCACCTTTATATACTCTCACCTTCACATTAGAGGCATAATAGACTTTCGCCAAATTTCCTGGGGGCCAGAAAATGAGTTCCCACCATTTTTTGTGGAAACCCATTTTCATTTAAACTATTGAAAATGGGGTAGGGGGAAAATGATTTCCATAAGGTTTTTTGAATCAAAAGCCCGCCACCAGAAGGAAAATGGCCATTTTCCTTTTCCTTCCCTCTATTTGCGTCAAACCAAACAAGCCCTAAAAATGAATAGATTAATTTTCTCCACTCCTTGAAAGGAAAAAGATTTTTAAAAAATACTGTTAAAGTGGTAAAAGACAAATAAATATGTTGACTTTCAATAATTTTAAAGTGGCTGATTTGAAATTTTAAAATGTTGCAAAATTTAAAAAATTACCTGACTACCCTTAGTTTTTCAAATAAAAAATCCTCAACCCGGTTGGCAAGGGGTTGAGTACTTTTTATTAAAAAAAAAACTAATGATACTTAGGTAATTTTTTAAATTTTACAACATTTCAAAATTATAAATCAATCATTTTAACATTAATAAAATTCAACATATTTATTTATCACTTATCAATTTTTATAGTATTTTCTATCTTTTTTTCTAAAAGAAAAACGGTAACAAAGCAGAAGTGTTTGGCCCAAGTTTATCTTATTTTTTCCTCCTCTATTTACGCCACTTTTCATTGATCATCAGTTGGTTCTCTATTCTACCATGTTTGTCCATGAAGGCTGTGGAAATCTATAACACATAGCTATTGTTCTTCGGTGTGACCTTTTTGTTTTTTTGTTTTTGGTTTTTTGTTTTTCCATCAAGGTGTGATTTAGCTTTTGGATCGTTGATTATTCCATTCACTTTTGGCTTCCCATTCCTGTGTTTGTTTTCCTCTTTACCACTTTTTCACATCCTCAATATGTCTATTACCTTTTCCTTTTGGGGGAAAAAAAAGAGGAATTCTACTAAAGAATGAAGTTACAAAAGAGCAATGTGAACGAAAAAAGATCTTGTGCATCACCCGCTTGTTACAACAAAAGTAAATATGAACAAGCCGGTAGAAGCATCAATAGATGCTCAATATGTTAACTGCAAATCTAATGTGGTCAGATAATCCAATATGTCCATCACCTTTAAACATACACAAACATAAACGTGAAGTCCCATATCAGTTAGGGCAAGTAATGAAAGGGCACCTTATAAAGATCTAGATACATTTCCTTCTCTATGCATTTAAAGACCAAGTATTTAGATTTTCATAAGATATCATTTGTTCCCTCCTTAGGGAATGTCGGGCTTTAGAATGATACCACCTGTTCACATCCAACAAATAAAAATTTGGAGTCATACCTTTCTGTCTTGCTTATCTCAACTAAGCTCTTTAAATTGTGATTCACACTAAGTGCCTATTTGGGATGACGCTTTGCCATCTTAAATGTTTTTTTTTAAAAAATCACGATGGCTTTTAGCTTTTTGAAAATTGGGGTATTTGTGTCGGCGTTTTGGTAACTGGGCTTTTTTTTTCAAAAGAAACTTTTAAGAAAAAGCTCAAATGTATGGTTTTTCCAAAATAAAAAAAAATCACTTTTGCCACAGTTAATTCAAATACAAATCACATTTACAATCTAACTTTTATCCTATCTAAATTTTATAAAAATCAGATTAAAAAAAAGTCACTTCTGTTACCGCTAACCCAAACAGTCCTAACATAATCTAAACTCATTTTCCCATTCAGGTTACCATCATGAATAGACCATACTGCAAATCAAGTTAACTTATGAAGCTTTGCACATTAAGTTTCTCACAAAAACTAGATTCTATTAACCACTTGCCTGTTTGGTACGAGGGGAGGGAGATAAAATTTTTTAGATTCAAATTTAAAAAAATTAGAGAAGTGGGGTTAAAAGTTTTTAATTAATTTTTCTTACTATTTTATCATACATTATCTCTTAATTAAAATTTTATAACCCCACTTTTCTAATTTTTTTAAATCCAACTTATAAAAATTTTTCCTCCCCTCCCCTCCAAATCCCTCATACTAAACAGGCCCTAAGTGTTTGTATGACATTCAAAGTAAGTATTTGAGATGAGTTTTATTCCGACTTGTAAAATTTTTTTTAAAAAAGCTCGTCTTAGAAGTTCCCTGTGGAGCAAATCAAGTGCTTTCATTAATTAAAAAACTGACTTTCCTTTTTTTTTTCTTTTTCAAGTTTTGATTTCGTGCCTCTTTCAACCATGGCACACTATAAATTCAAGTTCTCATAGGCATTGAACTCAGCTCTTATGTTAAACAAACAACAACCCCCCCCCCCCAAAAAAAAAGGTTCAGTCACAACTCAAGTTTTCAAGGAAACTCAACTCATACATTGTTCAGCCTCATGTTTTTGCTCTGATTTCATACGCAATCATTTTTTCCAAGCTTATATTAATTTATCATGCCAAGAAAATCACATTTTAAGCTATTTAAGAGTCATTAATCCTTGAATAACATTTTCCCAATTCAAGGTATTTACTTGATCATTTTGGATTTAGTGAGCATAGATATTTAGCCACACATCAACTGTAATATCCTGAATTTTGGGACAAAAGGCTTGAGATTAAGCCTGAATTAAATGGACTGCTAAGCCCCGATTTAGCAAATGTTCTAGTAAGGCATACTTGTATTCCCCAAAATTCCTTCATACCCTTGGGGTATTAAAGAAAATATTATGGTGAATCAAAGAGCTTGGGGGAATGGCAAAACAATGCAATGATGAGTCACACACAACATAGTTAATTGGAACACAAAGTAGTGTGACTACCGGTGAATTTCCCAGTGTGTCAGTTATGTTTGTGTGACATCTTTCAAGGGGCAAATGATGTCCAAAAATTCTGAAACTTTCCAGAATGAAAGTAGACTTGTCAAGTTGTAATTTGATAGGTCATACGAGTTATTTAGAGCTGTACACAAATAGTTACGTAATTTTGAAGTTAACTTAGTGAAACTAACATTTTTCAGTGTCAGCTTCCAAAAATGAGAATTCTGGAAATTGTGAGCTTCTATTTGGCCAAAGGTTATTTTTTTTTCTTAAAACTAGACTTAATAAGAGTCGCATAGTCTTTGGAACCACCCCAATTGAACATCTACACAATTAGATATGAATTGTCAAAGTTTGATGAAAATTCTGCTCAGTTTTGTATTAAGTGCGAAAATAGAATAAAATGTAAAGGCAAAATGATAATTTTTCCATAATACAAGAAATGATTGTTTTTCCTAATATTACCTGTAATTTCAATTGAATGGGAATTAAAAAGAGGAAAATGACTACTTGGTAATTAATAAGCCTATTTGGGTGAATTATTATCAAGAAAATTCAAGGAGTCAAGAAGTATAAGGCTTTGGTCAGCAACTTATAAGGTGGCACAATGAGATAATTTGAGAGTAATTTATACTCCCGCATTTCTCATTACATTTTCAGTGAACAAAGGGATGAAATATTATGTAAAGAGTTAAAAGTTGGACCTAGGAAATGCTACTACTTACAGAGCCTTTAGATTATTCTATTAAATCATCATCTTTTCCCATCTCTTTCTCATTCTTTCGTGTGAATTAGAGACAGAAGACATGGAGAGAACAGACGAGAGAACGAGAACGGGAGAGAGAGAGAGAGAAGTGAATAGTGTTTTTGGAACTTCAATTCTCCAAAACACTGCCAAATCGGCGTCTTCTCTTAAAGTACCCTTCACAAACCTTCTTCTACTCATCCCGAGCTTCATTTCTACGATTTCAAATTTTTATTTGGAGGTGGTTAGTGCCGTCTCACTGATTAGAGTGTTGCCGGATTTTCGAACCGAGTACGGAAACGTGTAGAGGTAAGCGTAAGCTTCCTTTTGAATCTATTGGGTTGTTGTTTGGATGAGTCTTATGGGAGTTGGGTACTGTTCATGTCTCTTATAAATGGTGTTTTTAAGGTCTAAAAAATATCCAATGGATGTCTAAATAGCTAATCATATGATTAAAAATATAAAAGAAGTTGTTAAGCAAGAAAAAGCAAGAAACCGACACAACTCTTTTGAGAATTCTAATTTGCTGCCCTATGTTGGCTTGAGCAAAGAGCTGGAATTTCATCAATTTGATGGTTCCATTGAGTTTAGAGGGGAAAATTTTGTAGGGTTCATGTTGATGGTGAAGTGAGAGAAGGCCTAGAGTGTGAAATGACCAAACTACCCTTAAAACTCCAAGTAGGGGGCTGCCAAGGGTATTTTCATCATTTGGCCCTGAAATTGATCAATCCGAGGTCAGAAATGGATTCTACAAGCGAAATTGTGTAGGATTAGTCCGGGTCATAATTTCTGATATGGTACAGTTGGACCGGGTACGGAGGGCCGTAGGCCGAGTCTCTGGGGAGCATTTTGGTAATTTAGCATTGTTACGCTAAGTTAACCAATATTATGAGTATGAAATGATACATGGATGAGTAGTGACTCATTTATGGTATATTTGGGAATTTAGGATCCGACGGATTGTGCCGAGCTAGAGTAAGGACGATGGTTCGAGGAAGGACACAAAGTCCAAGAGGTAGTGAACTTACCTAGCCTGTATGTATATGATATGTATATTTTTGCATTTTTTATGGGACTGCTTTGCCTAAATGTGTTGAATGGATTTGATTGATTGAAGGTTTGTTATGTTTATACGTTGGCCATGAGTATGTTGTAACATTGAGCATGTAGATGTCATTATATTGGCATGATTTTATGAATGACAAGCATGTCATGCATTAAATATATATCTTGCATGCATAGTAGTAATGTTTACTACTGAGATTCTTTGAATCTCACTCTTCCTCACCCAACCATATAGGTAAATTAAGTATAAGTGAAGAATACATGGAGATATGCAAGAGGACTTGCTAAGGTGAATTGAAGATTGTCGTGCGAGGCACTATTTTTGCATTTGATGTAAATGTTTGATAGTTTATGTGAAATTATACATGTATATATAAAAAAAATGAATGATTTATGAGCAGAGAATAACTTAAATTGTATTAAAGAAAAAGGCAAGTATAATGCTCGCATATTCTAATATAATAAATTTAAGAGCCGATGAGACATTGGTGACGTAGTAAAACTTGTGAGAATGATTGAAAAGATTTTCTACCCTTTGAAAAACCCTCTCAACCCTTGGTTCAAATCCTGAGTTGAGAATGTGAATTTGTGAACGTTTTGAAAAAGTTGAGTAGTCTGGATTCAAATCCTGGTTCCACAATGGATTTCACAAGTCATTTATACTCATTTGAGGTTAGAGGAAATAGGGTATCACATCAACCAACTAAAACAGTGCATAAAAGATTTCCAAATTCTCTGTAACCAAGCCTTGACATACTAGATTCTGCCACATCATGATAATCTACATTAAATTGAGGCATATAATAATGTAAAACACGAGTACACCTTACTTGTACGAGTAATTTATTTAGTTTTCACATGAATATAACTTAGTGTTATATAAAAAGTACAGTTGATCTTAAATTTCATGCAAATATCTACAGCCTCCTCCTCCATTTTGTGTCCATTATCTTTTAAGTGAGTAGTATAGCTTAAACCTTCAGGCAATAACTCATGTACCAAAATCATAAAAAGAGGTATTAAAATGTACTCAACCGAATCTAACATTGCCTAGTAGCAAAATATATGTAACAGAATTTATTAACAAGCCTTGGTATGGGGAAAAAACCAACTTATTAAGCCCCTAAATATACAAGAATTTCTTAGCCAAAATGAGTTTCAGTTATTTATAATGTGATCATTATTGAACTCCTCTAAATCTTGAGCCTTTGAATGATCCTGAACTACAAGATTAAAAACCAATGATTCACCCTCTATTCTTCTTGGGCTTGATCAACTGAGAGATTCCTTAGATAATCTCTGCTAGGTTTATACAAGGTGATGGAAACAATGCCCCTGCAGCAACAATGAAGCAGCATGAAGATAAAGATTATATTGAAGCTTCTTAAGCCTTTAGACAATAATTCATGGCGCCAAAATCTTAAAACAGGGGAATTAAAATGTACTCAAAACTGAATATAGAATTGTCTAATAGCAAAATCTCTGCATCAAATACCTTATAAACAAGCCTAGGTCCAAAAGAAAAAATATACAACTTATTAAGCTCCTAATTATAATGTGACCATTATTGAACTCCTCTAAATCTTGAGCCTTCGAATGATCCTGGGCTGCAAGATTAAAAAACAACTGATTCACCCTCTATTCTTCTAAGTCTTGATCAACTGAGAGATTCCTGAGATAATCTCTGCTAGGGCTTATACAAGGTGGTGGAATAATGCCCCTGCGGCAACAATGAACAAGCAGGAAGATAAGAATATATTGAAGCTTTAACATTACAAAACCACAGGCTGTTCTCCTTCAAGCTCAGAAATAACAATCAGTGAGTCTGATAATTCAAGAGAGAGGGGTTCTGACTTTGGAACTGGGTTAATAACCTGCAAAGATGAATGCTCTTATGGATGGTTCAACATAAATTTTTTTTTTTTTAAGGGTAGGGACGTTTTATCATTATTTTAAAAGCATACCTTCCTGTTGTTTTTCACATAGCCTATGGCTACTTCTCTCCGTAGATATGCTCTCTCAGAGAGCTCCGCAAATGACGGATTCTCTTCTCTTTTCATGTAAAGCTTGATATCCTGTCATATGAAACAGTGGCAGGTAACAGCTAAAGTGCATAATCATTACAGAAAATTATTCACTGTTGGCCCTTGTCTTCACACTACAGATTAAATGTCATGTTTGAGACAATATTAATATCAATATATAATATATTTTTTTTTGTAAGTTGCACAGTATACAAATCATAAATAACATGTTTATTCTTTAAATACTGTAAAATGTATAGGAGACCCATCCAGTTTAAACAAAATATGATCTTGCACATGTCCTGTGGCACGAAGATGAGGCTACAAAAAATGATAAGGTCGGACTAATTTAAAAGAATAGGAATGAAGGAAGGATATTAAGGTATTGCAAAAGGAGCATATTATTACCTTCACATATATTTCATCACCCTCTGCATTTAGGACGTCTTTCCAAACTTCATTAAGTTCGCTGTTCTCCGCAACTGCTTTGCAAGTACAGAGAATAACTTTCTAAGCACACTGACTTGGCAAATTGACCACATAAAGTAGAGCAAAATAAAGAGAACAAAGGTTATGACCATGAGCTGTCACAAGGCTCATTAATTCCTCTGTTGGAATATAGGTCAGTGATGGATTGATTCTAGCAATCTGCAGCATTTTATACAGAAGCACCATCAACTCAAAATTGTCCAATCTAAGTTTTGAAAATTGTACCAAACTAAAAAATTTAGAGTATTACTTGTTTCCCCAATTTCGAATCAACAATCTCTGCTGCTAGATTATTCACCTGCAAAATAGCAATTTAAACAACCAAGTTGTTCCTTCCGAGCTCATTATTATAACTAGTTAACTACTGACAAATATTAATTACAAAACGTTTCCAAGTATATGGTCTAGAAATTGATGTCATTCAGATTTTAGTTATGCGCTATAATGTAAAATACCTTAACACCAAGTTTTTTGCAGATATTTTCTGTTAGAATGAGAGAATAAGCAGAATTCTTGTCTGCCTTAGATGGATCTGCAGAGAAAATAGCCAATAATCAATAACAGTTTATTATCTGCCACAAAAAGAACTAACATGTATCATTACCTCCAACAAGCCATCCTCTTTCAGATATGACAGCAATCGACAAAGGAATATCTTCATTACCAAGAGATTTCTGGATATTCAGAAGGGCCTGCTTTAAGGTGTCATAGTCCAAAGGATTTCCAGTCTACAGAATATGAATGAAGTAAATAATCATAACACTAGGGAAACCACAAAAGGAAAATTCTAATACAACAGTGACTCAATACCCTGTGAGAAATTCTAACATTCTTGAGATTACATTGACCAGTAATGTTGCAGGCCCTAATCCTGTCATCTACTGGTGCATCTGATAATATTTCCTGCATATTGTTTAAACAATGAATTTTGAGTTAGAATGAGTGCATAGACAGTCCAGAAAGTAGAAGTCAGGGTTGGCATGCACAATCAGAAAACCTTTTCCATTTCCTTTTATATAAATTTTCTGGGTATCCTTTCAGACCTTCATAAGAGTGCATTTTAGGTTAATGCTTCTATGAAAAATAAATATTATTTCCTTACCGTTCAATTTTCAACTCATTGACACTGTCAAAAAACATTATAGACGCTTGGATTTATCGATGTGGCCATGATGGCAGTACCAACGAAATTAAAAGCTAGTCCATCATCATTTTTTCAAGTTGCGTGAACAATCCATCGATTATCAGTTTTTTCATAAAATATCTTGGCCAAACATTTCACTGGTATATTAGTTAGTAGTTCAAAAATAATTTGTATTGGCACTCAGGAATTAAAGCTTCCATGCCCGTCAGCCATAATTTCTTAAAGCTCTAGCTTCAATATTGGAATTGAAGATTGCATATGTTTTTAAATCAAGAAATCATCCAACACATGAAGTAAACACCAATGGAAGTAATCAGTTCATCGTATATACAAGATCATACCACAACGCTTCCTGGACCAAGATAGTTATCATACTCTTGAATAATTTCTACAACATCAGGGCGCCACCCAAGCAAAAGAATGCACTCTTTTGGTCCCAGATTTTCATCTGATGCCTACATGATGATCAGTAATAAAAGCAAAGATCTTCAATAAATGGCATTCGACGTTACTCAGAACATTTTTCCAATGTAGTTGTCCTACCTTGGAACCTGATCTTTTAGGACGCTTTTCAATATTAGCTAGTCTCATTTTACTCAATTCGATGGCATGCTCAACATCTTGTTCTTGAATCTCTTGGTCATGAATTCCTTCTTTCTTGTGTGGGTATGCATGTGCTGCCTTTGTATCACGAAGGGATCCTATCATTAATACCTAAATTATGCGGGCTTAGTGACATCAGAGAGTATTCTAGCAAACCTTCCGAAATTAATTGATTTCAAAAGCCTAAAGAAACAGGGGAAAAATCAAAGAGCATATCTTTTTGATATTGAAGTAATAAGTTAAAATTTCCAGAAAAACTTCCAATCCAAATGGAATATAACTTAGATTTAGTTATGAGCTAGTTTACATACTTTATCAGTTTGCTGCAAGATTTCATTATCATTTGGATGGAAGTTTATCCTTCCATTCTGGTATAGACCGCAGACAACTGCCTGAAATAATATGAATGGAGAGATAATTTATGTGAGCAATAAATGGTGGACTCAGCCAAAAAATTACATTAATTACCTCTTGAAATGCATGTCTTACTGTCCTATAAGTCATTCCTTCAAGATTAGGTAAGCTGCAAAGATTAAATACATTTTCTGAAGGAAAAAAAAAAAAAACCAAACGTAATAATAGTTAAATTTCAGGGACATAAGATTTGTATGTTACGTTAATAAAGAAAATAATAAACCAGTTGGTATAAAATAACGATAACAAGAAGCTAGTTTCCAAATCTACGGACATCAAATAGGGAAATGTTTCATTTACCTCACCTTACACTAGCCGTAACAGAACAATAACACAATTAAAGCCAAATGGAAAGATAGGAAAGGAAAGTTTATTCCGAGAATTTGAAAAAAGAAAAAAAAAACGACTAAACTTTAATGAAATGGCATTGCCCACATTATCAGAAGACAATTTGATTCTGAGTATTATACTCAATTCTGGTGGAGAATAAACCATATATAAAACGTTACTACAGAAAAGTTACTTCGATAATTTAGCAAGTGTCTGTAGATCTTTATTAGCTCCTTCTGCCGAGAGCATTGAACAAACAATTTAGACGCAACATTTTCTACCGGCTCTACTTTCAATCCTGAGATTGATTTTAAGAGTTCACATGTCTTGGAACTTGAAACCTGCATTCATTAAAGAAGAGAAGTTCTTACTTTTGTGCACAGAATGAGTTTTATATTCTTTATTTCATTTCAAGCTGAATGTATCCAACATACTTCAACTATGGTGGGGACGGAATCCATTTTTGGAATTTGTTGAAGGGCTAAAACAGATAGAAAAGCATCTGAGTCAACTTCATACCTAAGAAATTAAGAATCTGAAATCAATAAACTTCATTAAAGTGAAATTCAGACATGATTTGTATCTCAAAATAAAAAATAAAAAAAGGGAAATTCAGACGTTGAAGGACAATGAAGATAGAACTACTTCGCTAAAATAGCCCAAGCTGCCATGTGATCATCCTGAAGCCACTCATTGGGTAATGTTTTAGATTTAACACATAGAAAATAAGCCACTTCTTGCCGTACAAGGGACTTTAGCAGTAATCCCTTGATTTTGAAAAATGTTCATTCTGAATGATTTCCACACAGATTCAACTCAGGTCCTTGCATTCATTACTCATACAAGAACTTGGAAGATCATTTGTGTGGTGGATTTTTCCCATGATTCATACATATATAGAGATGGACCCAGTTTTTGTTCTTGGGAGGATGTAAGGGGAGGAAATTCCTCTTTCATGGACGTCCCTCCTAACTTTTACGGGGTATGCCTTCTACTGCATTTTAATTCTCTTCAGCTAAAGGTTCCCACTTGATTTGTTTCAAAATCTTGAGGACTGTCAGACTTTGAACTTGTTTGATTCGTTGGGCATCTTGGTCTTTTAGCAGTAAATAAATGAGATTTTTGTTTTAATCCTTTTAACTCTCCCTCATGACACAGCTCTTACAGCTTTTATTTAGAAAGTAAAAGCGCCTTCTAAGATTAGCACTGTTTCTTGGAATATGACATTGTGATACTTGAACTGTTTTCAAGTGTATAGATCTCATAAGGTCTTCTATTTGATATTTGTGACATAAGCTACAAAAACCTGAAATGTAGTTGGGTATTATGCAATTACTCAACATATTAGATGTTGTACATATTGGATTATTAGTCGACTATTTGTTGATTATGTAATTGTTAGCTGGTCCTAGGAAACAGGCATAAGATCAAGGATCCAATCCCTTAGTCTAGTAATTTGTCTCCTGACATTTATTTTCACTTTAGTATAAATATCTCATGTAAGCTCTCTGTGAAGTCATTAGAGACAAATCCTGACCACTGTACCTAATATAATAAGTAACTACAATTAACATCATTGACACTTTCAATCCATTTTCATGTAAAACTATTATACTAGGATGGATTTATAAAAGGAGGGGCCAAGTAAATTCAATTGAAATTTCCCTGGAACCACCTAATCAATTTGCATTGTAAGCAGATCAGCAATTACCTATCCGCTTTTGTTGGCAGTATAATTATTGCACGAGCCTTGTTGGCTGCTGCTCTTTCATATGATTTTGTCAAATTAAGGCTGCCACTGCAGAGCCAATTGAAAATCACGGTTCACTTTCAATTTTGTTTTTACCAGGATTTTTCATGTAGTACATAAAAAAATAACCAAAGGAACGATCAGTAATTCTTAAAAAAAGTAAAACTATATTGTGTTAATGAAAAATTAATGGAGCAATTGCCTTGATTGCTTTATTTACAATGAAGGAACGGTGCTCTGATTGATAGATGAAATCAGCGGAAAAAACTAATTGTAATGTGCAAACTAAGGAAACTAAAGTGCCAATATGCTAAAAAAATGCAAATTTAAAAACAATGCCAGACCAGAAGCATACATATTACAAGATTTTACCTCAAGATAAAGGAAGAAATCCAAGCATTTACCTCTTTGTAAGGACGTCAATGTGATTTAAATCTTTCACCATTGGTTCAGCTATTTTATCAATCTGTTTTCTAGGAAGATCAGACATAAGAAGGATTCTCTGCTTCCTGAATAGGATTCAGTCAGAGAATTACAAAGCCAGCATTTTGAACACTAATTAGTGCAACAACCCTATGTGAACTGCTTACCTAGCTGTAGCAGTACCTAGCCGGACTGCAAATTCATGATACTTGTTTAGCTGCTTTAATATGAAAGGCAGATGACTATTCATACCACAAATGATGATATGATCAGTCTCCAAAACTTGCATTTGGGCCCCCTCTCTGAGTCTTTGCATATTATTCTGTTCTAAAGACTGATAGTTAAAGACATACCAAAAGTAATTCTTATTTGACACTTACTGCTTGGGACCTTACCCTAAATTGTTCGGTCATTGTACTCAGAAGGCGAGTGTAAAACAATATACCCCATATGGCAAGAACAAATCCAAGAGCACGCTCAACACGTGTTGATTGCTGCAGTCCAGCAAGAAAATCTATTCTTCAGTAATAGTCAATGCATACAATCAGCATAGGGGGCAACGAGTCAAATAAAAAAACATACTCTTAAATGAGTTGATGATGAAATAAGGCATGCCCAGGCTTCCCAGAAGCAGTTCTCTAATGACTTTTTTTGACCCCTGAATGATTCAACATGGGCCAAGGTTAAGAGATATGGTTAACAACACTAGCAGTGAAACAAAACACTTGTCTACCACAATATGAGGTCATCAAATCTAAAATTTGGCCCAAAGAAATGAAAAAAGTTCCAAGGTTTGTAAGGATGATCAGATATGTCCTGACATATTGGAGTGATAGAAAGATACACTAATTTTTATAGCATAAAGATGGCAGGAAAATGTGGACAATATGCCACTTACACTGCCAAATATGAAATCATGAAAAATAAACACACTTTAGAAAGTGCATATCAATGATTACCTGAATTTGAAAAACAGGAGACCACCAATAAAAACAAATGATGCACATGCTACAAGGAGCGCTATAAAGATCCTGAAAGAGTCCACATGGTATAAAGCATATTAGATATATGGTCCAGTCAACACCATTTATCAAAATTGTTCAGATAAACTCAGTTCAATTAGCAATATAAGATCAGAACTACGCGACCACCCATTAAAACACAGAAAACGAGTAAGGGAAAAATGTAAAACCATAGATCCCAAACACTGCCTTTCTTCCCAAAAAGTTGGTTTTCCACCTAATGCTTATTGCAATAGTGATTTAACAGAAAACTATAGATAAACATGTGATCAAGTAACTGAATGCTGTAGTGACTATAGGCTTACGTGGCAACATTTCTCTCAAGTTGGACATCGAACAAGTATATCAATCGTGCTAAGCTCCAACTAAAATCGTTAAAAGAAGGAAAGGACACATTTAATCGGAGAGGGCTGGGTTTATTCATGGTATTAGAGATGCAGGCAAGAGGCAAGCTTGTTGCAGCAAGAGTTTGAAGCATATATGGAAGTGTTGCTTGAACGACTTTCATCATCCGATGAGAAAACATTTGATGTGCCGCTCTATGTATAAAGTACAATGGAAAAGATTGTATCATGCTTTTAGCCCATGGACCCTGCACGTATGGCAGACAGAGAGAATCAGAAAACACTAACTATCACAAGCATAAGATAATTCAATAAGCCAATTCTGATTCTGGCATGAAATGAAGGACAAGTTTAGACTGTAAAAGCACATAGTCACACAAAACTATATACATATTCAAGGATCTACTATCCATGGCTGACCTGATAGATATTATTTTTTATGTTCTCCATCATAGTGAACTTGGAATCCATACTTTCTGGAACACAAACATTTGGGTTTAAATCTGATTTATTTTCTGATCGGTAAGAATGAGCCTCCCGTCTACCTACAAGGATTCATCATAGAAAGTTCAACCCTCAACTTTAGCAGAAAAACTAGTAGAGACAGTTTAACTTTTAGGTGCCAAGAGCAGTTTAATTTTTCCCCATAATTTATTTCAAAGTGAACAGGAACAAGCCTATCATGGGGACAAAGAGATAGACCAGAAAGGTCGATTCAATTCCAACCAAAAGATAAGGAAGAGAATAAAATACAAGAGATGATTAGACAATAAAATTAAGAATTCCAAGAGAACAAAGTTAAAACCAAGGTAGTTATGGCAGTGGAATAAGAACAGTATTAACAACGATGCAAGCCATTGCAGTAGCGAAATTAACTTTTTGGCTCATTTTAAAACAGCCAATCATAGATGACTGAGTGAGAATAGAGATTCATCGAGGGACTTAACAATTGATTAAGTTCAAGGTTTTCAAGCTCAAAAGCTTTGAGATAAAAACTTAAAAGGAAAACTCAAGCTTCTTTTTTGTTCTTTTCCTTTCCCCTTTGGCACAAGGAGCTCACCTTCACTGTTTTCTTTAAGACAATGTACATGTAATGTTGAAGACTTGAACAAGCCATATCTGTAGTGCATGAATGTCCTGTACAGGTCGCATTAATGTCAATCTCCTATAGCACCCAAAAAATTATAATAAAAAGTTCTAATAAAAAGAAGTTGTAATATCCTGTTCAACCCCACCTAAATGACAACGAGCATATTCATTTAGCATATCATCAATAAATAAATTAAAGATAACTCTACCTGTTGTACTACTGTAATTAAGACGAAGTATATAGAAGAAGAAGAAGAATAGAGATTAGGGAAGAAGGACAGAGAAGGTTAAAGGGAGGGGGGACGGAGAGAAAAGACAGAGGGACAGAACAATTCTGCATAATACTCTATTCATTCACAATCTGATCATCCCAGAAGTACAATAGGGATGCCTATTTATAATAAGGCAGGGGTAGGGGTAATAAGGCGCTGATCATGTAAGCGCCTATCCTCCAACAACCAGTACCCTAACTAACTATAACCAACATTTAATTCCAAATTATAATGACACATCAATACCACTTCGCAAACTTGTGGCCAAAAGGTTTTAGTTCTTCTACCATGCAGTAATGAATATCCATAAAGAGAACCTGAGACTATCATGGTCAATATAAGTTATCCCATATAAACAAATGAACTGCACCAAATTTACATTACTGGATTATACCAACATCTTCAACAAACCTCATTAAGAGAAACCATTTTCATTACTCCTTTAGTGTAGAGTACTCTATACCAGTGCTATTTATATATTGCAATGCAATCTAATTTTTATTGTGTTCAACCAACTGTATAATTTAGTTAAATCATGGTCTCTATTGATCAATGGATTCAAATTTAGGAAGAGATTCTTCATCTATCAATATGTAAATGGAAACAGTACTCTCCTTTCAATTACAGCTACAAAAAGATATTTCAGGCTTTGACTGTGTTTGGAACCACATTGGAGTGGTTGCAAAACCACATCTTGTTGCTGCTGTCAAAATTAGAACCACTCCAAGTGGTTCCAAAAACACTCTTGATGGGTGAGTAGAAATGGTTTCCTTTCCAGTTAAAAGTTGAAACTAGCTTGAATTTCCCGATAATGAAAGTAACCATTCGAATTTGAGGCTGAGATCAAGTTACAAGGTATTCCTCAGTCCTCACCCTCAACTCAGGCCCTAAAGCTTGAGGCTATCAACAATGTTGATCAAAGTAGTCAACGATGCACTACCAAAAACCTCTTAATCTCTTAATCCTATATGTATGCTCCACCCAAATAAAAAGGCCACATCCCAATGATCTAAGCCTGGAAGTTTAAACATTGAGAAAGTACCTGTTGCCATGAATTGATGATGAGAATTGATGACGGGGTCTTGGAACTCGAGAAGGAGAGCTACAAAGCTGTGCATTGTGCAATTGAGCGAGAGTCATAACGCCTTCTACTTCTTCTTCCTCCTTAGTTCCCCACAATGAGAGAGATTGAAACCAGAGCAGCACAGGCGATCAGTGACAAAAATGAATGAGTGAGTGAAGATAGTGACGATGGTGGAGGTGAATCTGTATTGGAATTACGACTTAGAGGAAGAAGACAAAAGGGAAGTGCGAGTAGCACGTGAAAGTGAAAGCGTGGAAGGTGGAAGACAGAGAACAATGCAGAAGACATCAACATTTTGAGAAAGTCCCTACCAGGTATTTATGCGCTGTGCTGTGAACAACAAGTCAACAAAAAACTCGATCCTCCGATCTCTCTGTACCTGGACCACCACTCCACCATCGTACATTGAGAGTGCGGGGCTCTGAGAATACGACATACGAACCTACGAGGTCATCAACCATTAATTAATTACCGTTGACAAATTCTGAAAACTTTTTGATCATTCCTTCTCAAGAAATATTCCATTACATCGGTTCCAACGAACTTCAGAGTCATCGGTTATGGCAACTTATTTCACCGGCTTCTTCCTCCCCAGTTTTTTCGGCCAGAACAGCTTATATATATATATATAATATTTCATTTCTTTTTAGCTGGAGATTTTTTTTTTTTTTAAAACAACGAAGCAAGTAAAGAGAGAGAGAGAGAGAGAAGAGAGAGAAGAATGATGGCCTAATCTGATATGTGGAGCCCACCATAGAACAGACTTTAGGCTCTATTTGATAAGAGGGATTTGAAGAAGATGAAATGGGAGGTAAAATTTTTAGGATTTAGATTTAAAATAATTAAAAAAGTGGATTGAAAGTATTTAATTAATTTTTTTATTTTTTATTTTATATCTTATTTTTATTAAAATGTTATAATAAATTTCTTTAATTTTTTAAAATCTAACTTATAATAATTTTCTCTTCTCTCCTTTTTCTTCCTACCAAATCGACCCTTAGGGCCCATTTGATATAGGGAACTTATGATGAAGGAAAGTGAATGGAAATGAAGGGAACATTGGGAGGGAACTTAAAGAAATGTGTTGTTTGGTAAACATAGGAAGATAACATAGGTTGAGGGAAAATAGGATTTTGGCGAGAAGAAAAAGGAGTGGTGGAAGTGGAAATAATTTATTAAATACCCATTTCCCTTTGAATAAAGTAATGTGAAAAAATGTGGAAAAATTTTTTTTTATTAATTCAAAAAGAAAACCATGGGCATTGAATCCCATACCCAAAAGTCGCTTGTATCAGGAAAGAAGGGAAATTAAAGGAGTTGTGGATGAGATCTTCAATAGAGATGAGCAATATGGCGGAAGGACTTGGGAAGGATGAAGGAGATGGCACAAATGATGGCTGCATAATCACCTTTTTTAGTTCCAAATGTGAGTTTCAAGAGGAGCAGGGAGGCAAAATAAATATAGGTGTGTGTGAATATTGCTAATGTTGGGTATGGTTTTTTTGTGGTAAGAAAGAAGGAATGTGTGTGGACAACCAAAGAGGAGAGTGTGCTTATGGAATTGCTTGTTGACATGCAAAATGCAGGACATAACATAAGGAAATCAGTGTGGTTTATATCTGATGTAATGCATTTAGAGAGAAAGAAGGAGGAGAGGTTGCCTGGTTGTGGGCTGAAGGGCAAGTGATATCCATACTCAAATTAAGAGGTTAAAGGATAATTGGATAAAATTTGTGACATGTTAAATGGGGAAAATGTGAATGGTTTTAGTTGGGATAGTGTGACTAATTATGTGATGGCAGATGAACATGTGTGGGATGCATACATGCAAGTAAGACATTACTTTTATGACATAGAAGAATAATAAAAAAAGAAATTAAGATTGATTTTTCTGTTATTCTTTTTTGCAGGTTGATAGGAAGGCGGCTAAGTTTAAGGGCAAAGCTTTTCCACACTTTGGAAATCTATGCTATACTTGGGGAGATTAAGAAGACAGGATGGTTATGAAGATGTTGGAAGTTTTATGCAAGTTGGGGGATGATTACGTCTTGAAGCAAGATGTGGTTTTAGTTTGTGTTGGAACACAATGATAGTGAATTTCATGTTGTTATGTTTAAGTTGGTAAACAAGTGGTTGTATTCTGGTTAGTTTTAATTTCTTGTAAGGATATGAAACATGGCTTATGTAATCTAAAGAATGGAGCAATAAAATAAGCAGTGTTTATGTTAATTTCCCAAAATTTTTATACAATTTTGCACACACAATATGCAAATCCCATTTATCTCAAGTTGAATTGGTGGCAATTAAAGTCCCTGTATAATTTAAAGAGCAATAATTTATATGAAGCAATAACTATATAACTAAGCAACAAGAGGCAAGTACATTATTTCACTTCAAAAGGAACAGAAGTTTGAGTAAACTGAGATAATTACATCCAAAAGCTTGAAGAAGATTAATGCACATACATTTAAAAGCTTTAGTCATACCAATAATGTGCAAAATCAAAATAGTAAGAAAATGGAGGTTAATTCATGTCATTCCTCTTTAATTGCAAGTTCAATGACAAAATATATAATAATTTATCCATAATTCTTCTTCATCCTCTTTAATGGGGACTTCTTGGGAGCAGACCTCCTTCGCCATGCTATGTCTAAACCAGGGAGATTGACAAGGAGAAACATAGTGTCTCTAGATGTTTGAGCTACATTAAAAAAAGGATATGGCATCTAATAATAAATGCTACAAATTCTTAGTAGCGAGGATGGACATGAAAATATCAGTTGGTATGAATCGCAATGGTTGAGGCTCCAATGTTTGTCGAGAAGGCACATGAGGAGGGTTTGTTGATTGAGGGAGAGGTACAATTGAGAGTGGAGTAATTGGATCAAAAGTCTATGTATGAGCAGGTGTGTTTGATTGAGGGACATGGTATGGTATAGGATTATCATGAGTGGGGGAATGTGGGGAGGTGAGTTGAGAAAAGTAAGGAATGTCATCACGCAATTCACCTTCAACAATAAGGGTCAGAGTAGTTGGAGGAGGGATTCTCATGTTGAGGGGCATGAAATTCACTTTCAATATTGGTGGATGGCCCTTGGAAGTCATGGTGTAAGGCTTTAAATGCAGCAAATCCCTTGAACTCAATAGAATAGAGATGAATGAAATCTCTTAGGTCTTTGAAATCAATTCCAAGCTCTTTCATGCGTGATTCCATCTCTCTAATATGGCCACCCAAAACCTCATACTTCTCTTTGACAACAGTGTCAAGGTTAGATACTTGTTTTTCAAGATGATTAATTATTGAATTCACATGTGATTGAAACATCTTCAGTTTTTCCTCAACAATTTTTACAAACGTTTCTACCATTTCTATGGTTGCTGGTACTTGAGTTGATGTCCGTGGAGGGGAAGAAGTAGCAGCTGCATTTGCCCATCCTGGTTCTGATGAGGAGCTTGTGCCTCCTTTGATGTTTTTGAAGCCTCTTTTCCTCCAATAGGAATTTCCATTATGTGCAAGGCTTTTTCAGCAAATTCCTCAATCCACATAAGTGGTTCCTCGTCTTCTAAGTATCATACTTTATTCTTTTATATGATCAGTGAGATAAGGGATGGATATGGTAACTCTGTGTTCTTTTTTCCTAGTGCAGCCATCAACATAGTGTCCACAATCTTCTCACCCATATTAAAAGGCTTCCCCTTTATCATACAAGTTAGGATTTGTTTGTCTTCAGAGTTCAGAGCAATATAGTGCCTTCTTTTATTCACAAAATTCCTACTGTACAAATAATGTAACACCTTATACATATCAGGAAGCTGGTTTTGTCTAAACAGAGCAGTATCATACAACTGGCCACCCTCAAGAAGTGTCTTGTCCATTTCTTGTGTAGCAAATTTTGTGTTAGTGGAGTCTTAATATCTAACCAAGTTGGAATTTTTCCTCATTGATTTCAATTTTTTAGTCTCTAACAGATGTTTTGACAATTCCATTACGAGCCATTTTTATATGAGAATAAAAAACTTTAACAACTGATTCAAAATAAAGTAAAGACAACTCTAGAAATCCCTTGAAAAGCTTCAATATTTCAACCAACCCAATTCAAAAATCATTGTCAAATTCATCCAATTTAATCCTGCTCATTTTACACAATTTTCTCCCAAATAACCTGATATCATATTCTTCCACAGAAGACTTGTTGAAATCTACCTTTGCATGTGGAAGAACATTAGTCCTCTATTTCATTCGTAGCTTCTAGTATAACTTAGCCCACATCCCATTAAGCACGACAATTTCAACTCCATCATTCTTAGGTGGTAATGATTTCTCTTCTGACTCATCAATGAAATCCTTGTCACTCCCTGTCGAACTCTCCCTATACACCACAGGGCTTTTCCCCTTTTTAATTTCCTCTGCCTTTTGCCTCTTTGAAAGTCTAGAAGATTCACCAAATAACGCGTCCTCATTGTCAGACTATGATTTTCTCTTAGTTAAAACTTGCTCCTTCTCTTTTATCTTCTTCTTTTCCCTTTGTTCCTTATTCGCTTCTTTAGCTATAAGATCGTGCTTCAGCTTCGCCACTACCCTGAAATCATCATACCAATTGCTCTCTTTTGTTTTGTACTTTGATCCCCCTTTTCAATTACAACGGTAAAGCTTTTCCCCGTTCTTTCTAAAATTTAGGGTTGTACATGAAACCCGATAACCCAGTGAACTCAGTCTAGCCCAAATCTACCTGGTCTAACTCGAAAAAGGAGAAAATGAGTCTGATAAAATTCAGGCCAGACCGGGTCTGACCCAAATGCTGAGCAGGACTGGGTTTTAGGTAAGTACTCTAAACTGGTTAGCCCGGTCCTACTCGATGAAATATATATTATTTTTTAATCTATATTATAAATCATATTAAAAAGAAGAAGAAAAGCAGCTAGAAGACGTCACCATTTAGGTGCTCACTACTCCCCATCTCTAAACCCCAACCTAATGATTTGAAGCTTATAGGCAAACCCTAAGTCCTTAGTTTTTTGGCACCTCCTCCTCCTCCTCCTACTTCTCTTCTCTACTTCAATATACTACTCCAATGCTTCATGCCTACCATCACTATTGCAGTCCCCTTATCCAGCGCCTTCCTTATCTTCAAGCTTAAGGCTTCAAACTTGTCAATGTCTTGCTCTATTTCACTCTCAATGATGCAATATAAGACAGTAGTAGTGATAAATCCAAATATGGTACAGTCTCCTCCTCTATTTCTATATCTCAATATCTTCTTAAGACAATGTGGCTTGGGTGATTTTTCCTATGCGTTAAGTTTTTCATTTGCTAGGATTGTATCAGCGACATTGGGGAAGGTTACCGGATTTATCTCTAACACCTTTGTTTGAAGGTAGCCATGTTCTCATAGATTTGGCTTCAGAACATCAAAGATAAATTTTGTTGCCTCGCGGATTAAATTCCTCTATAGAAACAGATTTGTTATGGTATTGCAAAATAAATGTCTCACGGATTAAATCAATGAACAAGGAGGATTTATCATTGTAATCAATTACTATTGATGATATAGTTACTGTATTTCTTTTCCAATTCTTTACTTATGTTGTGCGTTTTTTTTGTCTTCCTAGTTCCTACTTCATCTTATTCACATTTATTTCTCTAACTCAACTAGACCAATAACCCAGTCTAGTCTAGTCCAGCTTGCCCAACCACATGAACACCAAGTTTTTTACTAGGCTAGACCGGGCTTCGAGCTAGGATGACCAGCTCGAAGACTAAACCAGACTAAACCACGGGTTAATACCCTACCCGGCCCGGTCTGGTCTATGTTCAGCCTTACTGAAATTACGGACATCTTCCATGGCAATCCCCATTTCCTTTAACCAATCCTTCGTCATTTTAACCCTCACTATTAGGGTTCGATTGAGGTTGCACCTAAAGAAGGATTTAGAAAAGAAATTAGTTTTGGGACTTGTGAAGAGAACATATAAGGGAAAGTTGCATATGAATATTTGTCCTAAAGTTTGAACTTATGAATGAATAAGAAGGAAATGAGTAAAAAAAATATTGCAATAATTAAATAATTATGTCATAACCTACAAATATAGTTAAGTGAAAAATTCAAATTGAAAGGACAAATTCGAATTTCAGAATCACATGTCAGGGACACCAGTAAAGGGAGGACAAAGTTGCAATTCAAATTAAAAGCCTAATTTGAATGAGATGGCTTTTTCAATACATAAATTTAAACCATGAGTCTGACAGTACTAACTATGTGAAGTTCAAAGTGAGGAATAACACAATGTTAAACATGATAACTCCATTTCCATATCAGTAACCATTAGATTTGCACGTCATATCACCTATGTAGTTCAAAAATATACAAGTCTTCATTAATGACCCCCTTTTCCTACCCTATATACAGCTTGGAGATTGACAGCATATATACCAAAATATACACGCACATGGCATGGACACAAACTTTATCCCATATTCAATTTTGCATTCCCATATCATGAACATGGTTCAGAGTTTGCAGCCCTTTTCCAAAAGCGCTAAGATATTATAGACATTCCCAAAACATAACCTTTAGGCTATCACCATAGGTGGTCTACCATAAATAACATATGTGTTCAAAATAGGTTGACACATGTGTCTATTTCCCCCTTCATGTGTTAAAACCTGCTGACACCCAAGAGGGGGTGAATTGGGTGTATGATAAGAAAGACTGATATTTTAAAATATTTTTACAACTTATCAAATCAATACATATGGAACTATAAAATCATATGCAAATATATAGATCATATATGCTGGAAATATAAAAGCTTAGGGAAGAGAAGATGCAAATTGTGATTTATCCTAGTTCGGTCCAATCCAAGATGACCTACGTCCAGTCCCCAGGCTCCTCCTGAGATTCTCAATCTACTATCTTGTTTAACCGGCACAAGAAAAGCCTCTACAAACTTACAAGAGTTACTCCCCCTTACACACTGTAAGGTTCACTCCCTCTTACAACAAGTCGAGCAAAGCAATCTCGGAGACCTTTCTCTCTTACTTACCCATGCAAGTCTTATGAGTAGCAACGTTCTCTCCTGCTTACATCCATGTAAGTCTTACGAGCAACAACGTTCTCTACTGCTTGTACCTTGTAAGTCTAAGGAGCAGAAAGTCCAACCGACAATTCTCTCTACAACTTCCCGGTAAGGAATTTAACCCTCTCAAGGTCCCTCTACCTTGAGATCAATACAAAAGTATATATGATGTGTTTACAGACTCTCTTTTCAGAGTAGATAAAATACTCACTGAGGTACAATACAAATATTCTCTCTCTCAATTATACATGACAAGGAAAACAGACATTAACAAAGAGTGTGAGAGACGAAGATTCATGATAGCAGCATGTTAGCAGTTGGGTTCTCATTACTTCATCATATTTCCTTCATTGAATGCACTGATATATATAGCTGAGTTAAGAGAGTTGTTGGTAGCATTTCAATATGGCCATTGTAGACGCATTGCTTCTTCTGACAGTTTTTCACGTTTGAAAAACTAGTTGTTATTAGTGGACGCTTACTTCCGTGAAATAGTCGTTTGTCTCTTCCCATGAATTCTTCATTGTTAATCTAGAGAAACACTTCAGCCACTGATACAATGGAGTATTAGTCATGAATAAATTTGATCAATAATCAGAGACAAGATTTCTGCCCTCTAGGACTTCATCATTTTCAATGACAATATTCTCTGTGAGAAACCTTTGTATATGAAGATGTAATTCGAATGTTTGATCTCCTATTTCATACTTGAAATAAATGTTAAATGATGTTTAAGTATAGCAACAAGTGTAACCATAATGATTAGATAATGTTTAAGCATATTCGGATTCATCCCGTTATTTGTCTTTACTTCAGCGTCTACCAAACTTGAGTTCTCTCTCTTAAACTCGAGTGCATATAGCTGCTTCAATATCTCCAGGTAGTCTTGGCCATGAGAGTGCAATCTTCAAACTCGAGTGTACAATCCATAAGAACTCAAGTGCTGATGAATGGACTCAAGTGCATCTGTTATTTTCTGGTTTTTGCAAGGTTTTCTGATTCTGGAAGCATTCTGATTCTATTGGATTTCAATGGTAGTGCGTTTAAGCTTCACTGGATGTGATTTGAGAAAGTGTGGTATTTACTGAAAGTGATTCTGATTCATACTGATATAGTGGTAGTGATTTCAACCAGAAGTGATACTGAGAAAATACCTAATCATTCAAGTGATTTCCAATCCACTGGAAGTGATTTTAACAATAGTAAAATATTCCGCCATTGATTTCAGAGCCATTGGGAGTGATTTTGTAAAACAGTAAATTTTTCTTCCGGTGATTTTTAATGAACTGGAAAAGATTCTGAAAGTTTTAGAGATCACTCAAGTGAAATGACCATCACTGGAAGTGATTTTCGAAATAGTGAATTTTTCTTGCAGTAATTTGGCTTGTACTGGAAGTGATTCTAAAAAATCTCATATCACTCGAGTGAATTTCACATCACTGGAAGTGATTTTTGAAACAGTAAAATTTTCTTGCAGTGATTTTGGCTTGCACTGGAAGTGAACTGCAAAATCAACAAAATCACTCGAGTGAATTGGATACACTGGAAGTGATTTTCAGCATAGTGAAAATTCCGGGAGTGATCTAATAGGCCACTGGAAGTGATCTGCGGAATAAGCCATATCACTCGAGTGAATTCTGGAATCACTCAAGTGATCTACAATTTCTGGCATATCACTCGAGTGATTACTAAAAATCACTCGAGTGATCTGTTGTTCAGATCAATTTAACTCGTTGCGTTTCCAATTCTTCAGCAAACAGGGGTCAACTTCCAAATGACATAAATCTTTGAATATAACTCCACAATTGTCATATTATATATCAATTAAAAGCTCTTTATGTCTAGTTTCAAATGGCACCAGTTACAGCTTAATAGGATCAGTGGTTTGAGAGTTATAGCCAAAATATCGAAGTTGTTCTGGAAGGTGACGCTGATTTGAGTTTCAACTTGCAACATTTATATCTCATTTATCTGAGCTTCTTTAATGTTGCTTCTAGTTCTCAAATGACTCATTGGAAGTCTATTTTAATATGCAACTAGTTTCATCTCAATCGAAGTTGTATTTTGAGAGATATGATTGAATGACCAGACCTTACTCAGCTGGAAGAAAAACATAGACTTGCCGCTATAATGCATCACTTGCTGAAACAGTGAATCACTCCAAGTGATTTTCACTGTTTGCAGAATCACTCGAGTGATGGTTAAAGTCACTCCGATGCTACAGTACTACAGTTCCAAATATGCTACAGTAACCATATGCTACAGTACCCAAAGAACTTTAATCTTTATATTCTTTATTAATTCTTACAAGTTCTTCATTTCTCAATCTCTTTCTTTCATTACTTAACGAATCTACAAGATATGCAACATTAAATATAGTAGTTAGTCAATATAAGAGATAAGTATATTGTGCAAACTTCTTGCTCTTAATATTTGACATCTACATTTGTCATCATCAAAGCTAATCATATATAAGATCATAGACCAAAACACCATGTACATAACATTAACTGCCTAAAATAAACTACTGCTACAGTAGGCTTCGTATCCATGAGGGTTTAAAAGCAAGAGGAATCTTCACAAAGGCATTCAACAGTTTCTCAAATCCTAGTATCTTGATATGAGACGCATTCTACTCATTAACTGTCAAACCTTCAACATCCAGAAGTTCCATGAGCAGGTTAGACCCCTTGGTATCAAGTGTAGCTTGTCTTTCTTAAGATGGAATTTGCTTCCCTAGTTTTTCAAAGACAATAACAATGCTTTTGTACAAAGAGGTTACAGTCTCTCGTAAAAACTCAGCAAGAAACTTAGAGTTATTCAAGCAGTGCTTCTTCCTTGAAGAGAATGAGCCATCATTCATGTGAATTGTGGTAGGTATAGTTTAAAACAATGTCTGTGAGAATTCCACATCAGTAGCAACATTATGTGGAGATTCTGGAAGGTTGTTATCTTCTAGATTCACTTCATCTTCCATTCCATCAAGGGATTTTTCCTTCATCACCCCTAACCCTGTCCTTACCTACACAATGCTCAAATTCTTAAAGTTAGGAAATGACTTGGTGCGAAACTATCATGCCTTAAGATGCGCCTATATATGCAACAAGTAATATATTTTCAACTGATTAAAATAGATCCCACATGACACATTAACTTAATTAACCAAAACCTTATACTCCTCCATATACCTTGACATATTCATCTACACATCTTTATCTGCAGTGACAAATTTTGTCTCAGGATCCCAACCAAAGCTAGAGGTGTTGCTGCTATAAACCATGTCATAAGCCACTTACCATAGACATTTCAAGGTCTTGATTCAGGAGGTAATGTGAGGACATGTTTTAATCCCACATGCAGGAAGCTTTTCTTCTATCATAACCTGCAAAGCATTAGCAAATCTAGGCATAAACCATTGTCTGCCATGAACTTTTGCTCCATTATAAGAGTAATAAGGCATTCAACCAGCACCTTGTCCTCCTCTGAAGACCATATTTTTATCTTTGACTTATTTCCCTCTTGATTCTGATCCATTTAAAGAAAAACTCACGTATATAAAAAAACTTGTTAAATTAAATTAACTATAATATTAAACAAAATAATACATAATCATACTACACAGAAATTGTCACTTTGATTTAATTGAAATGCATTTAACATAAACATGTTCCATACACATAACATAAGGGAAGCCATTATTCTTAAACATATAACATCAGTCTGTATTATCATCAACGATCTCTATAAGCCACATAGGCATCAAACATGTCATTTGCTAAATGCTCCCTAAACTTAGTCCATAAATCGGTAGTTTTCATAGTCATCATAGGGGTGTTTTTAGTTGTTGCAGATGCTGTTTTAAAGGACTTAATTTGTGTATTAATAGGGATCTTTAATATTCTCGTGACAAATGAGATTATGTATCAAACAACATGCATGATGTATCTATTTTGAATCTTCACCGGGTAAAATGATACACTCCTCATGATGGCCAAAGCACCTTTATATGACATTACGGACAGCAGAATGGAGCATATTGAAGCACTCTTGAGGATTTTAGGGTTAGTGTCTTTGTCTCCACTCATTAAGATGGTACCTTTAACCTTGATAAGGCACTAAAAAAATTTGGCAATTCATATTCCCCGCATCAACCAAGTAGTAGTTTCCTGCCCAAATAAAATATTCCAATCAAATCAATTGCTCATGACTTGTACACTTAATACACACATACTAATATTAATACACATGTAATACCTAAAACATGTGGTACTCTAAGCCCATATTGTCTCCTTATAACATTTCTCAACACCCTTCCATTCGCAGCTAACCCTTCCCACTCGGTCAACACATAGATGAATTGTGCATCTGGTAAGCATAAACCTAGCACATTTATTGTTACCTCTCCTTTTCTATTTTGGCACCAGCCCTTGTGTTTTGTAGGGACTTGTACACATATGTGCGTACCATCTAATACATCAAGACAGCCTTAAAAAATAATTGAATCCACATTTAACTCAAAATCTCATATTTTAATCCTTACTAATTCAAAATTCAGGAAAAATTATAAAATTTATATACCTTGAACCACTTCATACGATGACCATTTGAGTCCTCTGAAATTAGCTCTATTTTTTTTAAAAGCAATTATTATAGTCTAATAGTACCATTCAATACAAGTTTAAATTATCTACTAAATGTTTCACCCAACCTACCAAACTCAAACTGAATCACTCTATGATGGCCCAATATGTGAAGAAACTTTGTCATTTGCTCATCAACTAACATATGTTTTGTAAGTCTCAATCTACCAATTGTGTCTAACACATGACACAATTTATCAAAATTTTTCTGATACATCATAATTTGGTTGAAGCAAGTAGTATCACTATTATATATCATAGCCCTTAAGTTTGATCGCTTGGCATAAAAATCTAATCTAAATGACCTATCTAGTATGTGCCTCGATCTACCTATTCCTACAGCAACTATCATAGTCATAATCAACCTCCTTACCACTAGAAACAAAGCTAACCACCTAGCCAACATTGCAAACATTTCATTCGATTCTTGTTCCATACCTACACAATTTTTTCCACACCCATTTCCCTTACATTATAATCAACTATGTCCTTTTTCCAAACCACCGCTTAATACATTTAAACAAATCTTATTTAAATCCCAAAAAATTAAAATAAAGCGCCACTTGTCAAACAAAAAATATAAGACACTGTCATCTTAGTCAAAAACAATCAAACTCATTCTATCTTTCAAGTGTGTTTCTTTCTCTATCATTGGTTCTCCATACGATTGTTCAATCAAGAATACCCACAGCACAAAACATATAACTACATTCACAGTTAAACATTTCTCATTTAAATAAAAAGCCACTTGTAAGACGAGAAACATAGCGCACTCTAATCTAAGTCAAAAAGAAGCAAACTCATTGGACCTTTCAAGTGTGTTTATATGTCTGTCACTCAGTGTCTTTATGATTGTTAACTCAAGAATACCCACAGCATAATGAAAACAATTTAACGTACTATACTTTTAATTAAATAACACACAAAACTAGTCTCCCATGGCATTATGTGCGTGTGTATGTGCAGGTCGAACAAAGAGTAGACACAAATAAAAAAAACATGTACAGTTAACCAGCACACCGGAACATAGACACCCATCGCCAATTACCTTGTTTCCAACTTCAATTTCCCTAGTCGTTCCATACTTTCCTTGTAATATACCGAACTTAGTAAACGTGAGAACTTGTATATATAACCAGTCAAATGAAATTAATACCGGTGTTTATGTATATAAATATGGAGCTATTTTCGAGATTCCAAGGCACCCTATTCCCAGACACCTAGGGTGTCTTTTGCTAAAGTTAAGAAATCAGGGTTACTAATTACACGTATAAGTGGTCGGACGAAATTTATCAGTGTCTATAAGACACCAGGCGCTATTCTGGGGACTTACAATATCATTTAGTAAGCCTCGGGGTACGTGCCGTAATCCTGAGTAAAAACCCAAGTAGAATCTCAAGTAAAAATGATCAATTAACTTTATTATAATAGCTTTAATAAAGTAAGTCATGATAGCTAATGATGACACAACTTTTCTGGTGGCTCCATAAGAAATTGACAAGTGTCATCTCATCATGACAAAGTACAAGATCACTTTTGTATTGGCATGCTAAGAAGATAACAAGTGTCCCTCATGATGACACTTACTTTTTCCTTTTAAGTTGGCACCTTCAGAATACGCCACCTAGCATCTGAGTTAGGGGAATCCACTGATTTTTAGCCCAGTCACATACTTGACTTTCCTGAATACCGAACCCAGGAATCATGGAAATTCATCAGCCCTCCCTTCCCCTGACATAAAGTGACGCCTAATAAGAGAGAGAAAAGGGGAAAAGGATGCTTCAAGGACACTTGACATCATGAGTTTTAATCACCTAGACACATGTTAACATAAGATCTAATTACATGAGATTAAAGCTTATTTAACCCTCCCAATACCCCTAATTCAGACTGCTTGAAAGAGAGAGAGAAAATTTGAGAAAAATCAAGGAAAAAAGGAAGAGGAGAGAAAGAAGGTGAATAGTAAAAATCTCCAAAATTCCAGAGTCGATTATGACCTCATAACACCATTTTCGTCCAGTAAGTCCTTTACAAACAATGAGAGCTTTATTTCTATGGTCTCAGTTTTCTAATCAAAGGTGTTTTGTGCCATTTAGTTAGCCAAAGTGTTGCTGGAATTCCAAACCAGTTGTAGAATCACGAAGAGGTAAGCCTAGGCTTCGTTTTGAACCAATTGTCTTGAAGTTTGTTCAGTTTTAAACACTTCTTGGGCTGCCAAAAGGTTTTGGCCAAGCTGGATTTTGAGGTCATATGAGCTTAATCATGAATATATGATGATATATGGTGTTTGATGATAACATAAAACTAGTTTAGTAGTCAAAATGAAAAATTGGTTTTTCCTAGTTTGGGGTTGCGTTTCAGTCAGAACCTAACACAAGAAGGAAGTGTGATTTTGGCATCTTTGAGGTTTTCATTGGATTATATATATATATATATATATATATATATATATATATATATATATATATATATATATAAAGGTGTGGAAATAGCCCCTGGTAATGATCTTGAATGAATAGGAATGAAAAATCAAAAGTTGAAATATTTGCATAAGTGCTGCCAGATTTGAGTTATATGAGGCAGTCTGCTTTTGGCGTGTTTTTGACTAACCAAATGATATCCAATGGCTATAAAAATTTCTAAATTTAAAGTATATATCATAAAATTTAATCTGATATGTCACTTATGCCATTTGGATTAACATATTAAGAGATATGAATTTTTGAAGTTAGACCTTTAAAACTAGAGAAAATCTTGCCAGTGTGAGTTTATTGATGATTCTGGATTTATGTGCATTGGGATGGTTGAAGGATGTATTTTTTCTTCAAAATATACTTAAAGAGTGATACATAGGACTTTGAATCATCCCAATTGGAGTTCCTTAAACAAAGTTATGAATCTTCAAAGTTCATTAAAATTCTGGCAGTTTTTGGTAAATAGGCAAAAATGAAATAATTAAGGTCAAATGTAATAACTTAAAACTTTAAGGGTTAAGCTAAGCCTATAAAGCTTGTGTAGGCCCATTAACTATACATTGGGCTTAATGCATTTACTTTAAAGGTAGCTAATATAAAAGTTATAAGTTATCAAGTATTAGAACAAGTATTAACTTATTGTCCGTAAACTATAATTTATAGGATTTGACATTTACCCGGAACGCCCATGAGATTAGGAACAAGAACCAAATTTGGAAAGCCTGTGAGGTAGTACCCTATCCCTTATATCATATGTGCTGCTCTGTATGTATTCTCTGTCATCTGCTTATGTGTGAGACAGTTAGTCCTTAGGCAGTAAGACCCGTAAGTACAAGTTACACTGGGAGTTACCCGAGACGTCTTGAACCAGGTTCACTCAAGGCAGAAAGCCCATAAGTATACCTTGCATGGGACAGAAGCCCTGGGCTACCAGATTGAGATTGCCATGTGCTATGGTTTTATGATAAGGGATCGATTAAGTCCTTTGTTTGCTGCATTCTGTAAGTACTTTGTCTAATGATTTGTTTTACATGCTTAATATTCTGTATATCATATGAGTGATCTGTATACTATTGGGATTCTTTTGAATCTCACCCCTTTCCAACCAATTATCTACAGCAAAGGCGTCCAGCTCCAAGGGCAAAAAGGTAACCACGGACAGGTGAAGTAAATGCCAATTATTTAAAGACTCTTATAGTTATATTTTATTTTGGATGACTATAAATTATGTAAATGTAATTAAGTTGAAGTAGTGGTAGCAATACCAGTAAAAATAGCATTAACCGTATTAGTTGTAACCAGTACGTTAAATTATCAATAACCGCACTATTATCCAAACACGATAAGTGAATTAGAATCGTGCATCCAAACACTAAAAGCCCATAGGTTAACCACCATTATGCGGGCTATTGTCAAGAGAACTCTCTGCACTTTAAATAAATGATTTTAAAACTGATGATGGTAATGAATTTGCAAACCGGTTTAAGGCCATACTTAAATTATTTTCAAATGTTTTTGAAAAACACATTTAAGTACAGGATCAAACCCTGTATTGAAGTTAGGATTTCAATAATCTACAATTAGGAAATGTCTCAGGTTTGTAAGCATTACGTGAATATAACTCATCTGAAGGCTTTATAAAATACGGTGTTACATTCCTTTTCCAAATAGCTTTCGTCACAAACCCGTTACTCTTCACCAATGCCTTCAATTCATCCCAGCTTTATTTTTTATCACGTTTTTAAGGGCTATTTTTGTCCCATCATTTTGCTATCCTGGTAAGCTACTTGAGTTCACGCAACTTTTGGTAGGAACTCAATTTCTCATGTTTAAAGGAATATTGGCACTTGCAGGATTTTGATTTCAAGGAACTTTTGTGTTCCAAATGCTTTTTTACATTATGAACATCCTAATCTTCCCTTTCCCTCACTAGCTTTTTGCGTAACAAATAGGCCCTTAGGGTTTGATCATGCAGCTCGTAATGGGAAGGGTAAGAAAACACTAAAATGATTAATATTGCCTATTTTTGCATATTGTCTTGTTTCATAGAGATATGATTAAAAATTATATAATGATTAATTGACCCATTTACCCCTTAATATTAAAATATGAATTACAATTTTTTTTATAAAAATTATCAATTATATAAAATGAGAAATTATATAGGAAAGTTGGTACAATAGGAAATATGGCATGGGGGATTAGTAGTACATTAGTTATATAAATAGAGTGACTGACAAAAAAAATTGAAATAGCAGTTTTATATCCTTTTTCATGGTGCCTTTGGAATCAAAATGGAAAAGGAGACCATTAAGCATATTCTTTGTGTCGGTGATGATTGTAATGTGGCTCAAGGATGCATTAATTAGTGAGGTAACATGAGTCTTAAACATGACAAGAAAAATAGATAAGCAATTGTTGACTGTAATTTCACACATTTAAAAGTCCAAACTTCATCATGACAAAAAAAAGATTATCACAATACAAGAGGTATGTTTTTTTTAAATTCAACATTTCTCATTAATATTGTCTAGCCCTACGTGAACATGAGTATGTTGCGAATATCACATCTGGGTAAAATAAAGATAGGAGGTGGATTAAGAGCATTAGAATTAACTGCAAGGTTTTGCTAATTACATATTTTTGTGAGAGATTTCAAAGAGTGACGAAAATCTTGAATTAGCTGTTCTTTTTTTTCCCAAAAAAAATTTACCTGTTCTTTTAGAAATAAGTTTCTTTTAACTTGACTTTTAGAAATAAGTTGAAGTTGAAGTTAACAATGAATATAATCTTATGATTTCCATTATTTTTATGATTCATGTTTTATGGACTAATAGAAATGCATCACTTCACCAAGGAAAAGGCCAACACTAGAAATGATCATTAGAGAAGTCAAATGGCAAGGCTCAATTGTCAACTTAGTAGATTAAGTTCATCAAAACTTGACGCCCAAAGCTCATGCAAGAGTTGTGGCCAACACAGATTACTTTGTTGTAGCTTATCAATGGAATATTATCTTGCATCACTCTAAAAAGCTGAGGGGACATTTTTGTGAATGTTACATTTATTACCAAAGGTCTCCTCTTATCCACTTCATCTAGAAAAATGCAGGTATTTCTAGTACTTCATTCCATGTCAAATGTCTAAGACTCATTATTCTTTGGATTACAAATTCATATCTTCGTGAATTCGTGAACCATCTTAACCAATAGCAACTAAGCATAACTTGTGTGAACAAATATTTCTTGAGAATTCCCATACAACTTACTCTTTCAAATGGCATCTCTTGGAGGAAATTCTTACTTTACTGAAGGGATTTTCGTTGAAGCCTATTCAAGTTATTCCTTCCTTTATTTATAGTCATTTTATTAATCAATATATATGTAGTGTTTGCTTTGGTTCCTTGTAAGACATTAAAACTTTTTTCGTAATATCATTTTGTCCTTTATAAAAAATTTTAAAATGCAAAAAAGAAAAAAAAAAGATTATTGAATCTAGTGAATCAAGCCCTCCATTTGAGAGCGAGATGACATGTTCAAATATATGCTTATCTGTGTGGGATTATGTATTGAATATTTGTGTTTAATTTGGCATACCCCTATAAAAAGATATACTCATTTCATTCTTAATGTAACATCTATTTATTTAATTTGAGGAGATTAAAAAATTATTTCATTATAAAATATAGATGATATGATATCTCTAAAATATCTATGTATAATATTAAATTATATATTAGTTTGTAATTTAGGAAAATTAATTTAAGAAATGATAAATATAAGAGATGAAATGAAAAAAAAAGTATTACATTTAAGTCAAAATTTACTTTCAAACTAGGTAGATCCTTCATTTACGATCACAAAAGTACTACTCCCTCCAATTCTATATAAGATACAAATTATTAAGTTGTGTAAATTAAAAAATTGTCTAAAATTAATTAAAGGCAATAAACATATAATAGAGGGTGGATGAGAGAGAATGATTGCAAAAAAAGTGTAAGAATTTTAGATAATTAATGAGGACTACAATGATACAAAATACAATTAATGAAAATAAAAATGAGTGCATAAAAAATGAAAATGAAAAAATTTGATTTGTTATGAAAATAAGGAAAATATAAGATATTGAGATGAGAGAGATGAAGAGAGACAAGAGGGAATTGGAGAGAAAGAGAGAGCAATATCTTATTCAATCATATGCTTACAATGTGTATTACGAAGTCTCTATTTATAGGCCTCCAACCTCAATTAAGAGTTACATAGAATGAATACAATATGAATTTAAAAATTCCTAAAAACTATTAATTAAAGAGGTTATATGTAATACCCCGAATTTTAGGACTAGAGGTCAGTGAATAAGCCTGAATAAAGTAGATTACAAAGTCTAGTTTAACAAGTTTCTTAAGAATGAATAAGAACTGGAATGACTATTAGAAACTGCACAAGGAATAAAGTATGAAATTCGGTGCGAATTAGTCAAAAGAAAATACCTAATTCCTTTTGGATATGTCAGTATGACATAAAGCCTAACTCTGATCCAAAGGAAAAGAGAAATAGTGTATAGAAAGAAGTAGTAAGGAGAAAGAAAAGAACTAATGGCACAAGAAATAATATTGTCATGATCAAGGGTAAAGAAGTCAATTGCCACTTGATTTCGAGGTTAGAATTGGAAACCTAAAATGAAGGGTCAAGATTAGCTTTTGAAAAGTAAGAGAAATAATGAAGATGAAGAAGCAATTAATTCCTTTCCCTTATGTCAAATTTTTGTCCAAGAAGAGGAAGAATGAAAGGGAATTTAATTAATACACTTCACTTTTTCCATTTCAAAAGACAACAATTGTGGTTAAGACATAAGGGAAGCAAGAAGAGAGAATTAGTCAACATAATTCCCTCCTTTCTTAATGTTGATTTCGGTCTAGTTAAGAGGAGAAAGGGAAAGAATGAAGCTTGACTCAACTAAACCGTTACCTAGTTAATTAACCACATAGCTTTTTCAAGACACCATAATATGGTGACACATCACCTCTTCTTGGCCCCTTAGATTGATTTTCGGCCAAGTGAATATAAGGGCTGAAGATTAATTAATTCAAACATATTTCACACTCCCAAACATCTCAAAAGTTGGCCAAGTAAAGAAAAAGAAGAGAGGGAAAGGTTGGAAAAAGAAAAAGCAAAGAGAAAGAGCAAGGTTGAAGAACAAGAAGCAAGACGAGTAATCTTACGCCATTTTCACCTTCTAGGTAACCTTTCTAACTCTTGAGGTCTTAATGAAAGTTTTTTCTCTCACTAAGAGCTTCATTTATGTAGTTTTATTTTCTTGAAAGAAGGTGTTTTGTGCTGTCTACAAAGTTTCAAAGTTGGAGAACCCAAGAACAAGCTCTAGAAAGGGCAAGAGGTAAGTATGAGATTTGATTTGAACAAAGTATCTTATTGATTGGTTGATTGTGGTGAATTTTAGTGGCTGCCCTAATTTTTTTTACTCTAGGTTTTTAGGGGTTTCATGTTGATTTGGTCTTGGAAATGGTAATATATGATGTTAAATGATGATTTTAGCATAGTTTGGTAGAGAAATTTACAAACTTGTGGATTTTGGTTTAAGAAGAGAATTTTGACTAGAACAGGGCATGAAGAAAGAGTAGGATTTTGGTGAATTTGAGGTCTCCAATGGATTCCTTGGGTAAACTTGTGTAGGAATAGGTTGTTGGTATAATTTTAGAAATAATGGATTTGCAATCTAAAAATTGGAATAATGTTATCAATTAGGGTTTCCTACGTGGCAGTCTAAATGTGCTAGCATTTTAAGCAATATAATATTGTCCAATAGCCATGATATTTTTCATAATAAAAGTAAGCTTGTCAAGCTTGAATTTGATAGGTCATTTGTGCCATTTGGATTAGTACATTAAAAATTATGAATTTTTGAAGTTAGCCAAGTAAAACTGGAATGTTTATGTGACAATGTCTAATGATGCTAATTTTGGAATTACGGGTCCAACTGGCTAAGTTCAATATTTTTTATTGAAAATAGACTTAATAAAAGTCACCTAGCCTTTAGAATCACTGCAATTGGACATTTGTACAAAAATATATGAATTTTCAAAGTTAGTAAAATTCTGCCAGCTTTTAGTACATATGTGAAAATAAAAAGGTAATGACACAATGTAATTACCTAGGACTCTAAGGATAGAAATAATAAATTTGGGTTAGTTTGACCTTAATGGTTCTTCATTTGACTTAGTGTATTAACCTTAATGATATGATTATATATATAGGGTCATGAGAAGTCAAGAAAGAAGAAGAATATAAAAATTTCCAAGAAGCTATAATAGTTTGAAGAAAATGGGACAAGAAGAATGACATTAGTCCATAAGGTAGTGAACTTACTTAACTTGCATGTATTTGATGTGTGGTATTGCTTTACTTGATATGTGAAGCATGTATGAATAAATGAAGTTTTGTTTCTGTTATGAGGATGTTTGGTTGGGCTTATGCTTATGCATAAGCCCAATTCACGTAAATCGAGATAAAACTTCTCCACATATTTACTTCGTAGACCGTAAAAGCTACCTCGTATACCGTAAATCACGATTGAAAAGCATAATTGGAAGTTTCAAACGCTATTCCAAACATTCTCACTATGGCTATAAGTATGTTGCACAATGCATTGAATATACAGAAATGTCATTTTGTGAACATTAGCCTATGTAACGCAAGCATATTATGCACTAGCATTCATCTTACATGCATTGTTAGTATTATTTGCTACTGAGATTCTCCCGAATCTCACTCTCCCCCACCAACAATATAGGTCTGTGAGCAGGACAGAGAAGAATGCTTGAAGATGATTCAGAAGAAAAGAAAATGAAGAATTGAAGACTGAATTGTATTTAGGTTGCTGTGTTTATCATTATTTGCACACGGAGAATATTTATTTGTAAGAATATACATATTTGGATTAAGCCATATTGGGATCATTGAGAATAAGAATTAACTCTGATATTCGGTAAGAATAACGGCTAAATAAGTCGTGAATGAGTAATTAACCCATAAAGAATTAAAGAATAGCACTTCCGTATACGTAATAAAGGGGGCATGTGAGACATGTCTTACATTATGGAGTAGGATATGAAATGCCAAGAGTTTTGAGTTTATGGATATCCACATCATCTAGTATTTTTACAACACTGCACCTTAAATATCTATAAACAAATATTATGTCTTATTAAAATATTATTAGGAAAAACCCAATGGAACATAAATCTAGTGAAGAAAAAAGAGTACACAATACAAATTGAAGTTACCTCATTATAAACCTTACTAGGAAAACCTCATGAGACAAAACATTGGTTAAGGAAAAGAGTACATCATAATCCCTAATCCCCTTATGATAATTATTGTATTTACTCCCGCTGATAATTAGTTTTACTCCCCCTGATGACGACATCACTTCTAATGTAATTTCAAGCATACCTTTCTTTTAGCTTCCAAATTATGAATGATGCATTGTTAGTAAAAGTTTTAATGAAAAATATTATTCTAACATATCTTCTAGATATGTTAAAATATTAGTATATTCTGCCTTTATCTTATACATTGTGATAACAATAAAGTAAAATTATTATGAAAATTACCAAAATATATATTCTCATAAAATATAAGGTATTAGTCGACTATTTAATTCAATATATCTTTGCAAGAAAAATGACCGTAGCAAAAATATGTGATTTTGAAATCATTGAGGCATTCAATAACTCGATTTATAAGTCAAGTAAAACGTAAAATTACTCATTTTTCAATATATTTTTTAATCAATTATATAGGCTCAAATTATTTACAAACTCATATAACATTTTATATATAGAATGATTTTCTTATATATGCTTCTAGAATTTTAGATCCTTCAAGGATTCCCATATAAATTTCACTATTTAATTATCCATGTGTATAGGTTGTATATAACAGCATCTAACAAACGCATAATTTGCAAAATTGATGTATCCACCACAAAATAATTTGCCTTATCATAGTCTTCATTTCATTAGCATTAGTGAAAATTTTTATTTTCACTTAAATATTTATATATTTCATATTTCAGCTGGGACTACATGTCTATAATTTTTATATATCAAAATAATGTAATTCTATTTTAATTGCTTCTTTTCCCTTTTACTTTTCCTTTTGGCCAATCATCATTCTATCTACTTGCAAGATAGATTTATACATAATATCCTCACTTGATCAGGTGAAATCTATTTCTCTATTAATAAATAAAAGCAAGGCCGAAAACAAGACTATTGTGAGGCAGCCAAGTGACATCTTAGCTGAACAGTATTTAGTGAGGCACTACCTTGCTTTTGTTTTTTTTTTTAAAAATGCGAATTTAATTTTTTTTTATTAATTATCATTGGATTTGCTTGTAACTTCCCGGCCACTCTTCCCTGATTCATAATTGCATTTAATGTAATTAAAATAATAATATTCACTTAAATTTAAAAAACACATTACAAAAAATCTCAAATCTAAAATATCTAACAAATTTTGTCAAAATCGCAACTTTTGAGTTTGTATATTTTATATTTCTCATTACAAACGCTATGTGGAATGTAATATTAGAAAAATACATATTGTTATGGTATTTAGTTATGCAATATTATTTATGGTTATATTTAAGTTTTTTTATGTTTATATAATTCAAATCCTATTATTTATTTATTCTATATTTTGTTGTTATTTTACCTTATATTTTATTATTATTATTATTATTATTATTATTATTATTATTTAATTTTATTATAAATTCCCCTTATTTTTATTTTGTTTTGGTTATTTTTAAAAATCATCGAGCTAGCAGTTGAATTCGTGCATTTCATATTTGTATTCAAATGAGCGTGGGCCGTTTGTGCAATACAGTCGGATCGTGCCAATTACTTCTTCAAACTGCTGTTGTTAAAAATTTAAAAACCCTCCACTCCCCCACTGTGGCCCTTTTGTTGTCATCTCATTTAATTTTTTTAAATGTTTAATTTAAATATAAACATATCTGCCTATTATAAATATATGGATATAACCATTGATCCCACCATTATTTTAAACCGTTATTAATCTGGCGACCCACAACTAACTCAGTGGTTTCTAGTGTGTAAAAGCCTCCTCCTTTATGCTTACTAAGGTTCATGGCAGTTGCTCAATATTGTTTTAACCTCCAATATTGTTTAACAACTAATTTTTTGACCTCCAATATTATTTTAAAACCGTTATTTAACCTCAATTTTTTAATTATATTTTGAATCAAATATTTTAATGATGATGGATTATTTCTACTTATATTTTAACTTCTACGTTGCATAAAGGATCATTTATTTGTAAATACACAGGCATTGTATCAGATAATAGAAGGGTTAAAAGTAGGCATTGCAAAAGGCCACGTTGGCAGTATGGGCGTAGGCCAACAAAAAGAGAATGTGTTAGTCTAAGAATTTTTTTTTAAAAAAAAAAAGAGCCAACATTTTCAATTTTTCATTGGTATCCATCATCTCTATTTTTGCCTCCTATGTAGCGTTTTTTTGGGAGTTATCACAATGAAAAACATAAAAAGGCTTAAATTTTATGAGAATCTGATTTAGATTTGAGACTTGAGCTTATTTTATTTCAATATTTTATATCTAAGATTTTGAACTATCTTTTAACTTCCTTCTTTTATGCCTATTTTTCCCTCACGTAATAATAATGTTTCATTTATATTATGAAAAATCATTTCTATACTCGTTATTATTAAGACCGTTGTCGACAACTTAATATTTTTTCTTCTATTTTTCCTGTGATATAATTCATTGAGGTATCTTTGTTGTTTTCAGGTACATGTACCTCTTTAGAACTTTTTACAATTAGTTATGTCTTAACCTTTTCTAGAGTATATGCCTCAATCATCTTGATTATTTGTTCATTTCTCTTTTCTTTTGGAACCAATTATTCCCTCATGCCTTAGGTATGTCTCACTTTCATTTATACTGATTAAAGCATTTTCAACTGGAATATGAGATTTAGTAATTCTCATTTAGATTAATAATTGCATCTAACATATATTATGCAATAATATTTCATGGATGCAAAACTTGATGACCTTCTGATTCATACTTCTATATTCGAGGATCTATACTTAATAGTAATGTTGCATTCTATGTGTTCTCTTTTCCAACTATTCAATTTCTCCTCCTCATGTTGTTAAGAAAGCTTTGTCAAATAATAATCAATTAATCATATAGTATAAGTCTTCTAAATCTATTTATTTCCTTTATAAACATTCTTTTATTTCATTTCGAGACAAATAAGAGGAAGGATGTTCTTATCCAACATTTATCTCAATTTTCCTTCAATATTAGTCATATATGTGTATTGTGGTGGATCAATAGGAATGCACATTCAAACTTTTAAGATGGAATATGCATGGCTCCTTACCAAAAGTCAATTTTATCAGGAGAATTTTGTTAGCTAGAATAAGTGCCATAATATATAAAATCAAATATGTCAACACTGAAATAAAAATTTTGTTCTTCTAAGAATTGATCTAGTTATTTATGGAGACTTCAATGAATAAATCGTATAATATGAAAATTGAGCGCTTAACATAATAATTTATTCAAACATTCTTGCAAACTTCAGGTTGCAAACTAATAGTAATCTCACATATAACCATCTTATAGATGCATCTATATAATTTATTGAACACTCGTATGATTTAGATACTATTTGAATGGCCCATATATGAGTTTGATATATTTCCAGAAATATATAAATCCATTCTAAATTATAACTAGTGATACTCTCATAATCAATTTTCTTTGAGAACAAGCATCATATGATAATTCTTGAATTATATAATATGTTGGTTATTCATAAAGATCTTCTGGTTCTTCAAGGGATGTCAATACATAATCTTTCATAATTTGTTTAATCATACATATGACTCGGATGATCAAACAAGTCATGCTAATAATAAATTTGTTTGAATCAGTAAACTTTTAGTTTACTATGACATGTTGCATAACCAGCAACAAACTTTTCAATTTCCATAAGATATTGATTTAAAATATCAATATGACATCCATTTTTGGGAGATTAATAGGCTTTGTGAGGAAGTATATGAATAGACCCTTTTAATATTAACTCACACTTATATTCTAACAATCTCTTTTCAATATTTACTCATACTTGTATTCTAACAACCTCTCCCTCAAGTGTGAGTCATCCGGACAAATTTCCCCTGTTCCTACATTTCAAGGATGATAATAATAGGCTAATAACCTATATTTTATTTGGAAGCCCAAATGCTTCATAATTTACATACAATTGTGGATTTTAATCCAATTGGGTTATCACTATAAATCTAATTGATTCTACAGGTCATAATTTTCATGATCAGTTCTTCTTCGACCAATAAAAAAAACTATATTAATTCCTTAGGAACTATATCAATTTAGTGACGTATAAGTTTTTCAAAAACTAATATATATTATTGCATTTCTATGCATATTCAAAGTACATCTTTCACCACTTAGAGAAATGTGAAGAGATCACATTTTAATGATTTGTGATGTTTAGGGCTAAAATTAATTTGAGAGGAGTGTAAATACAAATGCATTATAATACAAAATAATAAATAATTATGATATTTATAGTCTTCTTTCAGATTTTTCCAATTATTTAAGCATTCACAAATTTTACTTGCACTATATGTGTGTGTATGTGTGTGTGTAAAATTTTTTTTCCAACAAATCAAAATTAACGCCATCTATTCATAATGAATTTTCTTAAAAAATTAAATAAATTCTCATTTTCTCAATTTAATTGTGGCATAAATATATGATTTTTCTTTTTCTCACAAATGGCATATAAAACTAATTTGATCTCATTACCAAAATAAAATCAATAATTGCAAATTATTTATATGCCTTCCAATCATAAAACGTTTGGGAATTAAGTGCCTTCCAATCATAAAACGTTTAGGAATTAAGAAAGGAGAAAATAGGTGGAAGATAAAACCAAAATGAAAAATAGGACTAGTAATGAAAGAAAGTACTTTGGGAAAAAGACATATAAATACCATCTGATTTTTAAAACCCACAAAAGTCTATTAACACTTGCAAATGACATAGAGGTCCTCTGATAGGAATCTGGAATATAAAAGTTTGAGTGAGAAAACAGAAATGTCCTCCTCTTTCTTCTTCCTATTCCTCACTTTTCTCTCTCTCCTCTTCCTCTTCATCCTTATCTCCTCTTCATCTTTGAAACTGAACACTGGAGGCAACAGCCCCTTTGGACGGCGAAAGTTGGCAATCCAATTCCATTTCCTAGCGCCAGACCTCAAACCTGATTCTTCCCAACTCCAACAGCATCGGCCGTCGACGGAGGTTCGGTTCTCTCGGTAGAACAATGACAACACCGAGAGATTTAGCATTCACCGCCGAATACAACAACAAATTGAAGATAATATCTGCCACGAGCTTCGCTTCGACTCTGCTAACAAGATTTCCAATATGAATGAAGATTCTTCTCCCTTTTCCTCCTTTTTAGAAACATTTAGGTCCATCGGTACACTTATGTCAATTGATAAAAAACTATGGGTTTTTAAATACAATAAGCAAAAGGATTCATTATTCTTTTGTAATATCGTGAATTTTGGGACAAAAGGCTTGAGATTAAGCCTATATTAAGGGGACTGCTAGACCCTAATTTATCAAATGTCCTAGTGGAACATGGTATTATTTTCCAAAATTCCTTTATATCTTTGGATATTAAAGGGAATATTATAGTGAGCTGGAGAGCTCGGAGAAATATTAAAGGTAAGGGCAAAATGGTCATTTGACCAATGAATGGCTAACATCCATTATTTCCCTATCATGGATGCCCAAGTTAGTCAAGTGTGAAGGGAAATAATGAGAAATGATAAGAAATGATTTATTATGATAAATCGTAATACGTAAGGGCAAAATGGTAATTTTTCCATAAGATGAGAAATTATGGTTTTTCCCTAATATTCCCTATGATTTGAGTTAAATGGGAATTAAAAGGAGGGAAATGGCTACTTGGTAATTAATAAGCTTAAGTGGGTGAATTAATATCAAGCAAAGTCAAACAGCCAGAAGCTTAAGACTTCAGTCAACCGCTTATGTGGTGACATAATGAGATAATATGAGAGTAGTACTTCTCTCTTATGATCTCATTATTATTAATGGATGAAGAAGCATGAAAAGAGATGGAATGTCATGCAAGAAAGTTAAAGAAGCTGACTAATGAAGTATGGCCACTTGGTTAAATGAATTAACCATTATCTTCATCCATTCCTTTCTCATTCTCGTTTAAATCAGAAAATGGAAAGAGAATTAGATAGAATGAGAAAGAGAGAGAGAGAGAACGAGAATGAGAGAACAGAGAAGAGAGAGAAAGCTGTCATTCGCCGAAACTATATCGAAACGGCGTCTTCTCTCAAAGTACCCAGTACAAACGTTCTTCTACTCATCCCGAGCTTCGATTATGTGGTTTTGGATTCTTGTTTGGAGATGGTTGGTTCCATCTCACCGGCCAGAGCGTTACCAAAATTTCGAACCAAATTCAGAAAAGTGTAAAGATAAGCGTAAGCTTCCTTTTGACCATTTCAGTTAGTCGTTTGGATGCGTATTTTGGGAGTTGGGTATTGTTCATCTCTCATTGTTTTGGAGGCCGAAACAATGTTTAATGGATGTCTAAACGGCTAATCATGTGATTAGAAGTAGAAAGGAATGTATTAAGTCAAGGAAAGGAAGGAACTGACACAACTCTTCTGAGAACTCTAAAATGGCTGCCTTAGGTGTGGCATGAGTAAGGAGCTGAAATTTCATCAATTGGATGATTCCATTGAGTTCAGAAGGGCAAATTGTGTAGAATTCATGTTGATGATGAGGTGAGAAAAGGCCTAGAGGGTGAAATGACCAAATTACCCTTATAGCTCTAAATAGGGGCTGGTAAGGGGTATTTCTATCATTTGTGTCTGAATTTGACTAATATGAAGTCATAAGTGGATTCTACACATAAAATTGTATAGGATTGGCCCATGGTATAATTTCTGTAAAAGTACAATTGGGTCAGGCTTCCGGGGGCATTTTGATAATTTATCGTAATTGGGTTAAGTTATCAACTAATACGAGTCTAGAATGTTATATGGATGAGTAGTGACTCATTAAATGTATTTGGAATTCTAAGACTCGACGAATGGACGTGCCTAAACCGGAGCAAAGACGAAGGATTGAGGATAGACGTGAAGTTCGATAGGTAGTGAACTTACATTTCTTGCATGTGTATGATATGTATGTCTTGCATTGATTATGTGATTGCTTTACCTATTTGTGTTGAACATATTTGATTGATTGAAGCTCTGTTATATTTATGCAATGGCCATACGTATGTCATAACATCGAGCACGCATCATGTCATTATGTTGGCATGAAATAGTGTAGGCAAGCATGTCATGCATCCATATATATTTACATGCATAGTAGTATTGTTCGCTACTGAAATTCTCTCAAATCTCACTCCTCCCAAACAACCATTTTAGATAGGTTGAATGATGCATGAAGTTATGCTCAGAGGAGTTATGGAGATGTGAAGTGAAGAGAAGATCGTAGTGCGAAGCACTACGTTGTGTTAAATGTAATTGATTTACATTTTCTCATGTATATGATGTGTGTATGTATGAAAATGAATGAACGATTGTTGTTAAAGCAGATAATCGTTCTAATGTAATAAGAGAATCACTCTAGCATAAATAAGAAAATGGCTTTTAGTTTATTCAAATAATCGCTCGCTTACTCTGATTTGTGGAAACTAAGAGCCGGTGAGGTATTAAAAATAAGGTCTCACATTTGTATGTAACGGCCCACTCCCACTAGGCCCCGGCCCCAGGCTCACCTAGACTGATCGCGCACAGGAGCAGCATCCTGACCAACCTCACCCCACTAGGCTCGGAAGGCAAGCTTCCGGAGCAGCCCAACTCCCTATCCCCAGAAGGAGACCTCCCTAGGACTCGAACACGCGACCATATGACTTAACAACTGCGAAAGAGTAACCCTGGTACCATTGAGAATGGTACCAGGGTTGCTCTCTCGTGGCTTATAAGTCATATGGTCGCATGTTCAACCCTAGTACCATTGAGAATGGTACCAGGGTTGCTCTCTCACGGCTTATAAGTCCTATAGTCACGTGTTCGAGTCCTGGGAGGTCTCCTTCTGGGGATAGGGAGTTGGGCTGCTCCTGAAGCTTGCCTTCCGAGCCCAGTGGGGTGAGGTTGGGCCGGATAATACTCCCGTGCGTGGTCAGTTCAAGTGAGCCTAGGGCCGGAGCCTAGTAGGAGTAGGCCGTTACATCTTTCCCTCTCTACTGCTTTTGGTATTTAGTTCTCTGGAATTTTTGTCGATGGTTTTGGTATTTGGTTCCCTGGAAGTAAAAAAATATCTTTTTGATATTTGGTTTTGAAATTGAATTGTTTTTTACAGGATTGACTAAAAGGGTAATGATTTTGACAAAATCTGTAATTATTTTGACAAAGTACTGACAATATGTGTAAAATGATTGACCAAGAGTTTTGAGTTGTGACCAATAGAGTAATGTGATTGACGAAATGAATTGTGCTGTTGACGAACATTGTAATGATTTTGACAAAATCAATAATTTTGGATTGTGACCAATTGAGTAATGAGATTGACTAAAAGAATAATGGTTTTGACAAAATCCGTAAGTATTGACAATATGTATAGAAGGATTCATAGAGTTTTAGATTGTGACTAATTGAATAATAGGATTAACGAAATGAATAGTGGTGTTGATAAAATCTATCATGATTCTTACAAAATCAATAATTTTGGCTTATGACCAATTGAGTAATGAGATTGACTAAAAGAGTAATGATTTTGACAAAATCTGTAATGGTTTTTAACAAAATTAATAAGTATTGACAATATGTGTAAAATGATTGAGTAATAGGGTTTTTTTGGTCTTTTCTTCCAAACATAAAAAACCTAGATTCTCACCTCATCCCCTCTATGTCATATGCACATGTTAAGGGACTTTTCTGGGTTTTAGAAGTTGAAGTGGTATTTATTTATCTTTTTTCTAAGTACTTTTATGTTGGGTATTTGAGTTACGCGTTTGATGAGAAATCTGTGAAAAAAATAGAGAAGTATGAATCCCAAGAACAAAATAAGGGCACTTTTGGAGCTCAACATGGGAAAACTACTAATTACGAGGTATGCAAGCTCTTGTTTAATTCACACACACACACACACATATATATATATATGTATGTATGTAACAATTAATGTATGAATAATATTCCCACATACCATAAATTTAAATTTACAAATAAATTATAGAACTATACATAAAGAATTGAATTAAAACATTTAATTAGAGGTTATATAAATAAATACTAGAAACCTTTCAATTTTAAAAGTTATAATGTACAATGAGATTAACCATGAGTTAGAATTCAAAAGACCATGTAGTTATGAATATCCACACACCATAATATTTAAATTTGAAAATAAATTGGCACGATACAATAAAATTTCAAAATGATCAATATTTACTTGGTCTAATTGATTTCATATATCACTCATAAACACTTACCAATATCACAATATTAAAAATTTACAATAATTTCTCTCACACAAGTTAACCACAATAAATTTAAACAACAATACAAATTAAACATCAAACACAACCTTCTAGGCTTACTATTATTTCTCTTGACTTTTCACTAAAATTGGGGATTTTTCTTTGTAACTCATTGCCTCTTTTAACTTTTTTGATAATATATCTTGATCTTTTTAGCTTTATAACCATTTTGACATTTATTTGTAATAAACTGATATATATTTATCTATGACTTTTGCCATATTGTAACAATTGCTCTTGATGTAAATCTAAATATAATTTAATACCTGTAAGCATTGTTTCCTCTAATTATCAATTTGGGCATCGGGTATATGTGATCATGGCAAATATATGTTAATTAGTCTTCATGAATATTAGCCTTTAGAACTAGTACTTGAGTGGCATAATTCTCTACAATTTATTTGTCTTTAGGACAATATATATAGTAAAATACTTTTTCAAAGCTATAAAGCCCTTTTGTATCATTTGATATTTGAACCATAATCTATTAGGGCTTTAATATTTATGGCAATCTAGTCATCAAAGTGACATAAAATTTTTCTTATCATGTCATTTGCTGAAATGGATGGTGTTCTTTTACAAAAGAGCCATTACAAAAGTGATATGATTTATGGTTACCCAATCACAAAATTAAGAATATTATAACTTTTGGTCATTCAATAAAATTAAAATATTGTAAAATAAATTAAGTAAATTTAAATTTATAATTAAATATAAACAATAGATAAGACCATAATCATATAGATCACATTATATAATCATATATAATACTATTAAGTATTAATGTAATAATAAACAAATGAAAATAAAATATTGATATAATGAAATAAAAATAATATAACAATATAAATAAATGAAATGTAAATAAAATAATAATAAAACGAGATGAAATAAATAATATTAAATAAAAAATATAAACAATAGAATATAACATAAAATGTAAAGAATATAAAAAATATATGAATATTAAATAAGTAAATAAATAAATGAAACGTAAACAAAATGAAATAACACAGTATAGCAACATAAAATATAAATAATATCATAATATAAAATTAAGAAATATAAATGTTGTATGAATAAGAGATTCCCGGAAAATGATAAATAAAAGTGAAAAAAAAAACCTTGCAAAGGAGAATAAAGCGACAATAATCTTCAATTTAAGTCATGAAACCCAATGTATAAAACAATCAGTAAAAGGGTCTTCTTAATTCCATATAATAGCTTAAATCATCCCAAATAAATAAAAAATATATACGGTAAAAGAAAGTAGAGGAAATTGTTAAGCCAACGATAAGAAAAATATACCTTCGTTAGAGTTTCATACTGAACATGTGATGAAAATAAGAAAAAATATAAGAGATTGGAATGAAAGAGATGAAGAGATACAAAAGGGGATTGGAGAAAAAGAAAGAGCAATATCTTATTTATTGATATGTTTACAATGTGCATCACAAAACTTATAGGCCTCCAACTTTAACTAAGAGTTATATAGAATAGATACAATATGAATTCTCATTATAATATATAACCTTTGACTTATAAGAATAAAAATTCTTAAAGACTATTCATTAAAGAGGATATAAAGTAGGATATAAAAGATCAAAAATTAGAAATTTATGAACATCAACATCAACATCATATTTTACAACATGATTAAAATTCTAGACATCTTTTAATTTTGTTTCAACCGTCGTTTTGCCTTTAAACAAAAGTTAGCTGTTTTTGTTTTTGGGTCCAAAAAACAGTTGGCTGTTTGGACATTTGTCAAATGAAAAAGTGACATGTTATGACGCCCATCCAATCATTGACACAACTTTGCTACCTTATGGCCTGTTGTTCTCATAAGACGACACCGTCTCGTGGTCCACGTGCCCATCTAATCCACACCAGCTCAACAATACATATATCCACCAGACCACCACTATTTTTGTAGTGCAATGAATCATTAGCCCCACCAACACCAAAGAAACTATATACCCCTTGATTTTTTATGAAAATAAAAATAAAAATGAGGTTGTAGCAAAAACATCATCTCTTAGTCCGATGATATCAACCCCGTCCTTTGATTCTTTTTTAAGTATAGTAGTATAAGTTTAAACTCGCTATAAATAAAATGAGTACGTGAATTATAGGGAAAAAAAATAAAAATACATGCAAGAGAAAATTAGAAATATGGACAAAATAAAAACTTTTTGATAGCTACTGCAAAGAAAATAAGTGAAAAGTTAAATAACCAACTATTTAATGTGTTTGAACTTTGAAGGCATATATGTTTCTCACCACTTTCTCCGACCACGCGTGGGGTATGGACACTAAAATAGGTAGGTGAAGAGTGTAGTAACTTCATCAATGAATGAATGTAAAGAGACTGAGAGTTACCTAAGTAGCAATGCTATCTGTAATGTTTGAATGAGGTTCTAAATTTGAGCCTAATATTGATATGTTTGTAAATGTGTGGGTGTTTAAATCTTATTTTATCCTATTTATAAGTTTCCCCAATATGTTTTATATAGACTAATTAAAGCCTTAAATTTTATTAACTTTGTTTTAATATACTTCCTCCAATCATTAATATAAAACATATTTTTTTAATTTGATTAGATTAATAAATTTATAGTTAAATTAGTAAATAGTAAATATGACATGTACTTTCTAAAATACTTTAGTCATTTTCTTTAAGCCACTTTTTCCCTCTCCTTCTTAATTATTATTGAATGAGCATTAATAAGGGTAAATTAAGAAAAATATTGAAAAATATACCTTACATTTAAGACCAAAATTAACTCTCTAAATATACCTTATATTAAGGACATGAGAGAGTATCATATGGTGACAAAGTTAATACAATAATAAATGAAGGATAAAATTGTATATTCATATGAAAAATTTCAAAAATGCCTAATAAATGAGAGTAGAGGATTATTAAATTAAAAAATAATGTGAAGACGTCTTAAAATAGTAGGGCATTTAATACATTTCGTTATGGGAGTAATGATTAAATATTTGGTTTGGTAAAATTATTTTGAAGTGAGTGTTTGTGTAGTACTCCCTCCCGTTACTATTATTACAAGACATAATATTATATCTTTAAAAAGTTTGTAGTAACATTGTGGTTAACGGCATCCATTCGATTTGTCTCTAATTAACAATGTTTAGAAAGCTTGTAGTAACATTGTGTTTAACGGCATCCATTCGATTTGTCTCTAATTAACAATGTTACTTAAGAAATACCATTCACAGAGTTAAACAGCTTTTATCAAAACATGGTAAATGAAATGGCATAATATGAACAATGACAACACACGCATTAATAAAAAAAATTAGAGTTAAATTTTCAATTTAAGCAGTATAGTAAAATTAACAATGTTACTAAAGAAATAATAAAAACAGTATTTAAAAACGGTTTTCTTTCAAGCATGATAAATAAATTAACTAGAAAAATGATAAATTAATATAAGTTATTATTAAAGTTTTAATTGCTTCAATACTACAGAAATCACAATATATAATAATTATTAACTACCATACATAACAGTTCCAAACCATCACACACACACACACACAAACAAAGGCTATAAGCAGAAAGAGTGAGACTAAGACATGTCCTAGTCTTGCATAAGAAAAATCCAAAATCTGTTTCTGCACTTAATCAACGGCTCTTATTAATCACAATGAGCCAATTCTCTATTCTCTCTCAATCCTTGTGTTAATTTTTGTGCCAAAACTGAGCACCTTCCTTTATTTGCAAGTAATGCACCAATTTTCTTTTCTTATAAATTTTTATTTCTTTGATATTTCCATTACTATCGCCATATTTCCTTATTGCAATCAATTTCCTGTTCTTCGTCATACCATTATTGATCTCCTCTAAATCTTGAGCATTTTGAATGATCCTGAACTACAAGATTAAAAAAACAACCCTCTAATCTTTTAGGTCTTGATCAACTGAGAGATTCCAAGTCTCTGCTAGGTTTATACAAGGTCGTGGAAACTATGCCCCTGCAGCAACAATGAAGCAGCATGAAGATAAAGATTATATTGAAGCTTCTTGAGCCTTGAGACAATAACTTATGCACCAAAATCTTAAAACAGGGGAATTTAAATTTACTCAAAACTGAATATAGAATTGTCTAATAGCAAAAATATCTGGGTTAGAGAACTTATAAACAAGCCTTGGTCCAAAAGAAAGAAAAATACGACTTATTAATTAAGCTCCTAAATATAATGTGATCATTATTGAACTCCTAAATCTTGAACCTTTGGATGATCCTGGGCTGCAAGATTAAAAAAACAACTGATTCACCCTCTACTCTTCTAAGGCTTGATCAACTGAGATTCCTAAGATAATCTCTGCTAGGGCTTATACAAGGTGGTGAACACAATGCCCCTATAGCAACAATGAAGCAGCATGAAGATAAAGATCATATTGAAGCTTCAGCATTACAAAACCACAGGCTGTTCTCCTTCAAGCTCAGAAATAACTATCAGTGAGTCTGTCAATTCAAGAGAGAGGGGTTCTGACTTTGGAACCGGGTTAATAACCTGCGAAGATGAAAAATTATATGAAACATGCCCTTATGGATAGTTCAAACTAAACTTTTTAAGAGTATGTGTGTTTAATCATATTTTTAACAGCATACCCTCTTGTTATTTTTCACATAACCTATGGCTACTTCTCTCCGTAGATATGCCCTCTCAGAGAGCTCTGCAAATGATGGATTCTCTCCTTCTTTCATGTAAAGTTTGATATCCTGTCATACGAAACAATGGCAGGCGTATACTCATTAAATGTCATGTCCGAATCAATATTAATATCAATATACAATATAAAATTTATAGCAAGTTGCACAGTTTACAAATCATAAATAATACAGTTCATTCTTTAAATTCTGTACAATGCATAGGAGATTCATCCAGTTTCAACATAATATAATCTTGTAAATGTATTGTGTTAGGAAGATAAGGTTGAAACAAATGCCGATAACGTCAGGCTAATTAAAAAAAAAAATAGAGATGAAGGAAGAATTTCTCTATGAAATGGGACAATATCAAATAAAAATTTGCATAAGCAGACATGTTTAAAGGATGAAGAGCACCGAGATTAACATGGCTCAGCAGTCATAATAATTCATGGATATTAAGGTATTGCAAGAGAAGTATATTATTACCTTCATATATATTTCATCACCCTCAGCATTTAGTACGTCTTTCCAAACTTCATTAAGTTCGCTGTTCTCCACTACTGCTTTGCAAATACAGAGAATAACTTTCTGGGCACAATGACTTAACAAAGACCACATGAAGTAGAGCACAGTAAAGAAGAGAACAAAGGTTATGACCTTGGGCTGTTACAAGGCTCATTAATTCCTCTGCTGCAATATAGGTCAGTGATGGATTGATTCTAGCAATCTGCAGCATTTTATGCAGAAACAACATCAACTCAAAATAGTCCAATCCAAATTTTGAAAATTTGAGCAAACTGAGAAATTTAGAGCATTACTTGTTTCCCCAAATTCGAATCAACAATCTCTGCGACTAGATTATGCACCTGCAACATAGCAATTTAAAGAACAAAGTTTTTCCTTCCAAGCACATAATTATAACTGACTAACATTAAATAAAGAATGTTTCCATGTATATGGTCTAAAAATTGATATCATCAGATCTATTTAAGTCGTATAATGTAAAATACATCACCTTAAGTCCAATATTTTTGCAGATATTGTCTGCTAGCAGGAGAGAATAAGCAGCATTCTTGTCTGCCTTAGATGAATCTGCAGAGAAATAGCCAATAATCAATAGCAGGCTATATCTGCCACAAAAACTGAGATGCACCATTACCTCTAAGAAGCCATCCCTTGTCAGATATGACAGCAACCGACAAAGGAGTAGTATCTTCATTACCAAGAGATTTCTGGATATCCAGAAGTGTCTGCTTTAAGGTGTCATAGTCCAAAGGATTTCCAATCTACAGAATATGAATGAAGTAAATGATCATAAAACTAGAAAAACCAAAAAAGGAAAATTCTAAGACAACAGTGACTAAATACCCTGTGAGAAATTCGAACATTCTTGAGATCACATTGACCAGTAATGGTGCAGGCCTTAATTCTGTCATCTACAGGTGCATCTGATAATATTTCCTGCATATTGTTTAAGAAATGAATTTTGAACTTAGAATGAGTGCATAGGCAGTCCATAATTATAATTCGGGGTTAACATGCACAATCAAAAACCTTCCACCATTTCCTTTGATATAAATTTTCTGGGGTTCACATTTAGTATCCTTTCAGACCATCAAGATAGTGCATTTTAGGTTAATGGTTCTATAAAAAAATCAATCTCATTTCCATACCATTGAAGTTTAAATTCAATTACAGTGTCAAAAAGCAATATAGACACTCGGACTTGCGCACGTGGCCATGAGGTCAGTAGCAATGGAATTAAAAGCTAGTCTATTGTCAATTTTTCAAGATGTGTGAATAATCAATCATCAGTTTTCATAAAATATCCTAGTCATTAAACTTTTCCACTGGTACATTAGTTAGTAGTATAAAGCATATTTGTATTGGCAATCAGGAATTAAAGCTTCTATGCCTGTCAGCCATAAGTTCACATAGAAGTTATATTAAATAAACTGTGTTATAGTTGAAGCCTCAAACCTAGCACCGGATATTGCATATGGTTTTAAATCAAGAAATCTAGCAATGAACGAATTAAACACCAAAAAATAATCAGCTCATGATATATACAAGATCATACCACACCACTTCCTGGACCAAGATAGTTATCATACTCTTGAATCATTTCTACAACATCAGGGCGCCACCCAAGCAAAAGAATGCACTCTTTGGGTCCCAATTTTTCATCTGATGCCTACATGATGGTGAGTAATAAATACAAATTTCTTGAATAAATGGCATTCAACTTTTCCAACGTAGTTATCCTACCTTGGAACCTGATCTTTTAGGACGCTTGACAATATTAGCTAATCTCATTTTACTCAATTCTATGGCATGCTCAACATCTTGTTCTTGAATTTCTTGGTCATGAATTCCTTCTTTCTTGTGTGGGTATTCTTGTGCCTCCTTTATATCCCGAAGGGATCCAATCATTAATACCTAAATGAGGGAGACTAAGTGACATCAGAGACTATTCTAGCAAACCTACTGAAATTTATTGATTTCAAAACCTTAAAGAAACAGAGAAAAAGTTAAGAGCACATCTTTTTTTATATCAAAGTAATAACTGAAAATTGCCAGAGAAACTTCAAATCCAAATGGATTATAAATTAGATTTTGTTATGAGCTAGCCTACATACTTTCTCAGTTTGCTGGAGGATTTCATCATCATTCGGATGGAAATTTATCCTTCCATTACGATAAAGACCACAGACAACTGCCTGAAATAATATGAATGGACAGATAATTTATGTAAGCAAATTTGTGCAAGCAATAGATGGTGGTTTCCACCAAATTACATTAATTACCTCTTGAAATGCATGTCTTACTTTCCTATAGGTCATTCCTTCCAGGTTAGGTAAGCTGCAAAGATTAAATACATTTTCTGAAAAAGGCAATAGTCATAATAGTTAAAATTCAGGGACATGTAAAATTTCAATTTTAGGTCAACAAAGAAAATAACAAGCCAGTTTCCAAATCTAGGGTAATCAAATATGATATGCAGAAAGTATGCAATACTTCGATAATTTAGCAAGTGTCTGTAGATCTTTGCAAGCCCCTTTTGCCGAGAGCATTGAACAAATAATTTGGGTGCAACATTTTCTACCGGCTCTACTTTCAATCCTGAGAAAGATTTTAAGAGCTCACATGTCTTGGAACATGAAACCTGCATTCATTAAATGAGACCAATTCATACTTTTGTGTGCAGCGTTCGAATTTTACATTCTTTATATAATTTCAAGCTGAATGTATGCAACATACTTCAACTATGGTGGGGACAGAATCCATTTTTGGAATTTGTTGAAGGGCTAAAACAGATAGAAAAGCATCTGTGTCAACTTCATACCTAAGAAATTAAGAATCTGAAATCAATAAACTTCATTAAAGTGAAATTCATAATATTGAATTAATGATGAAGAGAATTAAGATAGAAGTAATTACTTTGCTAAAATAACCCAGGCTGCCATGTGATCATCCTGAAGCCAGTTATTGGGTAATGATTTACATTTAACAATGATGGAAAATAAGCCACCCATTGCTGATATAAGGGATTTTAGCGGTGATCCCTTGATTTTGGAAACTGCTCATTGTGAATTGTTTCTTACAGATTCAATTCAGGTCTTTGCATTCATTAATCTTACAAGTACTCGGAAGATCATTTGTATAATAGGTTTTTCCTATGATTCATACATGAATAGGGATGGACCCTTTTTTTTGGGAGGATGTTTGGTAAGGGAACTCCTCTTTCATGGACCTCCTTCCTAACTTTTCCGGTGTATGCCTTGTACTGCGTCTTAATTCTCTTCAGCTAAAGGGTCCCACTTGATTTATTTCAGAATTCAAACAACTGTAAGACTTTGAACTTGTATAATTCGTTATGCATTTTGGTCTTTTAGCTATAAGTGTTTAGTTTTTGTATGTAAATGCAGAACTCTTATTCTCATTATTTCATATGACAATAGATACTGTAGAAGGAATATGCAATCAGAAAGTTGTGATTTTCTTTCATATGCACAAGGGTATATATACACAAGTGAGAGAATCATTATAATTAATACAATTAATGCTAATTGATCCTAATCCCTGATTTCTTGCTATAATATTTCCTAATCCCTGATTTCTTGCTATAATATTTCCTAACAGATACAACGTAGGTAGTATTTATACACAGCGATCACAAACCATAATAAATGCTATTACCAGATGTTTCCTAACTTATTAAATACATTTGACTAACGTTTCCTAATGCATTAATTACACTAGACGTTTCATAACACTCCTCCTCAAGTTGGAGCGTAGATGTTAATCAAGCCCAACTTGTTACAGAAATAGTCAACCCGCATTCCATTCAATGCCTTAGTTAAAAGATCACCCAACTGATCACTAGACTGCACGTGTCCTGTAGAAATAAAATTTTCCTTGATCTTATCACGTATAAAGTGGCAGTCAATCTCAATATGTTTTGTACGTTCATGAAACACTGAGTTGGAGGCTATATGTAGAGCAGCTTTATTATCACACCACAGTTTTGTAGGCAATGTCGTGGCAAGACCGACTTCCTTCATTAACTAATAAATCTACATAATTTCCTATACTGATTGAGCCATGGCTTTATACTCAGCCTCAGCACTGGATTTAGACACCACATCTTGCTTCTTGCTTCTCCAGGACACCAAGTTTTCCCCTACAAACACACAGTATCCTGTAGTAGATCTTCTAGTTGCCTTTGACCCTGCATAATCTGCATCACAGACACATTCAATCTTGGTGTGGCCATGATTCGTATAGAGTATACCACAACCACGTGAGCTCTTCAAATAATGTAAGACATGCTCCAAAGCTTTCCACTGTGCTACAATCGGCTTCGTCATAAATTGGCTAAGCACACTAACTGGAAAGGTCACATCAGGGCGAGTCACCGTGAGATAGTTCAATTTCCCAATCAGTCTACGATATCTCTCAGGATAAGCAAATGGTTTGATTTTCTCTGGGTCAACCCTTTTCCTCACATCCTTAGGTAGCTCGTCATAGGGTACGCTGTCATCAATATCCAAAAAAGGATTAAGAATCATGGGAAAGCTACTTGGTGCTGCTCCAAGTTTCCCAGTTTCTTTTAACAGATCAAGAACATATTTCCTCTGTGTCAAGAGGATGCCTTTCTTGCTTCTCATGACCTCGATCCCAAGAAAGTACTTTAACGGGCCCAAATCCTTCATTTGGAAATGAAAATTAAGAAAGGCCTTAAGCAACGAGATTCCCGAGATATTGCTACCCGTAATAACAATGTCATCAACATATACCACTAAGAAAATTGTGCATGTATCTGTCCGCTGATAAAACACAGAATGGTCACTCTTACTCTAATTCAGACCAAACTTCTTTACCACAGAGCTAAACCTGTCAAACTTAGTATGAGGGCTATGCTTCAAACCATATAAATTGCTCGTTTGGATTAGCTTATAGAAGCTTCATAAGTGCTTATAAATCGTGATTCACGGAATACGAAGTAACTTTTACGGTTTACGAGCTTGCTTTTACGGTCTATGAGGTGCTTTTACGGTCTACGAGGTAAATATGTGGAGGAGATTTATCTGAATTTACGTAAATAAGCCCGATTGTAAATAGAGTTTCCAAACATGCTAAAAGACTTCTGAAGGTGACATATGATAAAACACAGAATGGTCACTCTTACTCTGATTCAGACCAAACTTCTTTACCACAGAGCTAAACCTGTCAAACCAAGCATGAGGGCTCTGCTTCAAACCATATAAAGACTTCTGAAGGTGACATACCTTTCCAAGCTCCCTCTGAGCAACAAAACCAGGTGGTTGCTCCATGTAAACTTCTTCAAGAAGATCACCATTCAAGAAAGCATTTTTAATATCCAACTGATGAAGATCCCAACCATAAGTAGCTGCCATAGAAATGAAGAGACGAACAGAAGACAGTTTTGCCATAGGAGAGAAGGTTTCCAAATAGTCAACACCATAGGTCTGAGCATATCCCAGAGCAACTAGACGAGCTTTCAAACACTCTAGAGTGCCATCAGCTTTTGTTTTAACCGTGAAGGCCCACTTGCACCCAATAGCTTTCTTTCCAGGAGGTAAATCAACAAGAGTCCAGGTACCTGCCTTATCAAGGGCCATCATTTCTTCCTCCATTGCAGCACGCCAACCGGGATAGGCTAAGGCTTGATGGAGAGTAGTGGGAACAATGATAGAATCTAAGGATGCTATAAAAGAACAGGATAGAGGAGATAGGTGGTTAGAGGAAACAAAAGACATAGGATACGTACAAGTACGTTTTCCTTTGCGTAAGACAATGGGCAGGTCATCAGAAGTATTAGGAGTATCAAGAGTATCAGAACGGTTAGGAGTATTAGGCATTGTTTCTGGTTCAGAGGTAGGAGCGGGGTGACCTGATTCCACATCAGACGCCGAAACGGGCATTGGTAGGCCATGAACATGATTGACTACATTACTTTCCCTGGAACGTTTCCGATAAACATGATGGATAGGTGGTTTATCAGGTGCCGGAACAAACACTTGCACTAGTGGTAACTGAACCTCAAAGACCAATATATCATTAAGATCTTCGGCAATGTCAGGTGATGTAGATGGAGTAGAAATGGGGAAGAATGGAGTTGACTCATGGAAGGTGACATCTGTAGACACAAGATAACGACGAAGAGTAGGAGAATAGCACCGATAACCCTTTTGAACTCTAGAATACCCAAGAAAGACACACTTGAGAGACTTAAGATCAAGTTTTGTAACAGTAGGACGAACATCTCGAACGAAACATATGCAACCAAATATTTTTGGATCAATAGGAAACAAGGGGTTGGAAGGAAACAAAGTTGTGTACGGAGTGACACCATTGAGAACAAGAGAAGGCATACAATTAATAAGAAAACACGCAGTAGACATAGCATCAGCCCAAAAAGGTTTGGGAACATTCATTTGAAACATTAAAGCCCGAGCAACTTCTAATAAGTGCTGATTCTTACGTTCTGCAACACTATTTTGAGCCGGTGTATCTGTACAGGAGGACTGATGAAGCATGCCATGTTGCAGCATATAGTTTTGAAATTGGGCAGAGAAATATTCTTTAGCATTGTCACTTCTTAAGGTTTTCACAAAAACACCAAATTGAGTTTGAATTTCAGCACAAAAGTTGCAAAAATGAAAGAACAGCTCAAAACGATTTTTCATTAAATAGAGCCAAGTTGTACAAGAAAAATCATCAACAAAAGTAACAAAGTAATTAAAACCAGATTTTGACTCGACTGGACATGGACCCCAAACATCAGAATGGATTAAATCAAAGGGAGACGTAGCCCGTTTATTGACCCGAGGTGCCAAGTGAACACGATGATGTTTAGCAAACTGACATGACTCATAGTCTAATGATGAAAAATGATGGAACTGAGAATACATCCTCTTTAAAGAGGACAAAGACATGTGACCCAAACGACAATGAATGTCAAAAAGAGACAAACCACCAGAGCAAGCAACAGAACGCGGTATCTGATCATCAAGGAAGTAATGCCCCCAGATTCATAGCCCTTACCAATAACTTGCTTTGTCGTGAGATCTTGAATCAAACAATGGTCAGGAAAGAGTGTGATAAAACAATTTAATTGTCGAGTAAGCTTACTAGGAGACAAAATATTAAATACAAGGTCAGGGACATTAAGGACAAGAGATAAGGGAATAGAGGAAGTAGGCTTCATAGTGCCAGATCCAATAACACAAGAATAAGAACCATTGGCAATGGTTATACTAAAGGGATTGGCATAAGGCGCATACGAGGAGAACAAATGATGGTTACCTGTCATATGATCAGTGGCACCAGAATCAATGATCCATTTTGAGGAAGAAATGGCAAGACTAGAAGTAATGTTACCTGTAACAAAAGCACCAGAAGGACTAGGCTTAGATTCAGCCATCAATGCTCACCAAAAGCAAGTTGAGCTCCACAACAAACTCTCCAAGCAAGAATAGGATAACCATACAAGAGCACTAGCCACCGAGATTACAACAACCAAACAGTATCAAGAAATCTCCGAAATCAACCAACAAAATGCACGGATCACTCAATTACCGAAATAGATCCAAACAAAGGGAACCACTAGAAATTATAAACCTTAGCAACAATATTAAATATCCCAAATGAGGCTTCAAGATCCTCCAACCACAACAATAAACGTCACACAACAATAACCGCCGGATGAACAGTACTCGTTGGATGAACAGTACCAACCAGAACACAAACAGCAAGAACTCAGACAGAAAAGAGGCAACTTGCACAAATAATCAACTAGGCAGCAAAATCCAAAAACACTTCTGTATCAGCAGACAAGCGAGGGGCCCACACCAGGAAATATGGTTTAAAGAAATGCTTCAACAAACAAATGACGGGCCCACAACCAATCAGAAATGATCAATGATGCAGCAAACCAGAAACAAAAAACGTAGAAACACCACTGCCTTAGTCAACAAACGAGGGACCCACAACTTGAAAGATACAAAGATAGCGTCAAAAGAAACTGAATACTGAGAACCCATAATGCTTCTGCTCACAAAGATAGGAAAGACAGAACCTAGAACGCTCCACCGGTGGAAGTTGAAGACAGAAGAACCCAAATATATGAATGTGATCGGATGGACCCAAAAACACCAGGGGTATGCCTGATTCCTCCTACCGACGCTGGCGGAAGAAGACGCCGTGAAAATATCCTCCACACGCGCCGTCACACGCCGGTCAAATGTTCTACCAGTCCGGCGCGTGCAAGCCACGTACTGTCACAGGGGTGTCGGACGGTGACCAAAATTCCAACGAACGCCGGTCTTAAGGTGTAGAATACAGTGGTACGGCACGTGTTCCGAAATTCTTCACTCTACAGAACCCCAACTCCCCTTCTCCCTCACTGTTTCCTGAAGCTATCTGACCGAAAAACAGCAGAAAAAACTCTCAGCTCTCAACGTTCTGCACAACTCTCTGATACCATGTATGTAAATGCATAACTCTTATTCTCATTATTTCATATCACAAAAGATACAACGTAGATAGTATTTATACACAGAGATCACATACCATAATAAATGCTATTACCAGATGTTTCCTAACTTATTAAATACATTTGACTAATGTTTCCTAATGCATTAATTACACTAGACGTTTCATAACAGTTTTGTTTAGAACCTTTTGACTCTTCCTCATGACTCAGCTCTTACAGCTTTTATTTAGAAAGTAAAAGCTCCTTCTAAGATTAGCACTGTTTCTTGGAATATGATATTGTGATACTTGAATTGTTTTCAAATGCATAGAACTCATAAGGTCTTCTATCCCATATTAGTTTCATAAGCTACAAAAACTCAAAATGTAGTAGGCATCTATCCATTATTAAGTTACTCAACATGTTATATATTGAAGATATTGGATTATTAGTTGACTATTTGTTGATTGTGTAATTGTTAGCTGACCCTAGGAAATAGGCATAAGATCAAGGATCCAATCCCTTGTTTTAGCAATTTGTCTCCTAACATTTATTTTCCCTATTGTACAAATATCACAAGTAAGCTCTCCACGAAGTCCTTAGAGACAAGTTCATTACTCTAGTTCCTTTATCTGGTTTCTCCTATCTTTAAGAGGACTCCTGGATCATCCTGTTCTTAATTATTTCCTTAATCAATGTAGTCTTCTGTTGAAAAGAAAAAAGAAACCGCAAGTAGTATTTGTCAACTGTATTATGAAAATAAATTCTAACTAAAACCTCCATAACACCCATAACAGACATTCATAAATTTAAATCATGACCACTGTGTCTAGAATAATTAGCAACTATGATTAACATCGTTGATGCTTCCAATGAATTTTCATGAAAAACTATTATACCTCCTTGAGACACAAGGACGGATTCATAAAAGGAGGCCAGGTGAATTCAATTGAAACTGTCATGGAACCACCTTATCAATTTGCATTTTAAGCAGATCAACTATTACCTATCCCCTTTTGTTGGCAGTATAATTATTGCACGAGCCTTGTTGACTGCAGCTCTTTCATATGATTTTGTCAAACTAAGGCTGCAACTGCAGAGCCATAAAATTTAGATATGAGCTATATTATACCTTGAATTAAAATCAAGGTTCACTTTCAATTTTGTTTTTACCAGGATTTTTCATGCAGTACATAAAAACAGCTAACCAACAGAACAATGAGTGATTCTTAAAAAATGCATTAATACCTCTTTGTAAGGACGTCAATGTGATTTAAATCTTTCACCATGGGTTCAGCCATTTTATCAATCTGTTTTCTAGGAAGATCAGACAGAAGAAGGATTCTCTGCCTCCTGAATAGGATTCAATCAGAGTATTAGAAAGCCAGCATTTTGAACACATGTTAGTTCAACAACCTAATGTGAACTGCTTACCTAGCTGTAGCAGTGCCTAGGCGGACTGCAAATTCATGATACTTGTTTAGCTGCTTTAATATGAAAGGCAGATGACTATTCACACCACAAATGATGATATGGCCAGTCTCCAAAACTTGCACTTGAGCCCCCTCTCTAAGTCTTTGCATATTATTCTGGTCTAAGACTGATAATTAAAGACGTGTAACGAAAGCAAATCTTACTGAATGCCTAGTGTTTGGGACCTTACCCTAAATTGTTCGGTCATTGTACTTAGAAGGCGAGTGTAAAACAATATACCCCATATAGTAAGAATAAATCCAAGAACACGCTCGACACGTGTTTTTTGCTGCAGTTCAGCAAAAAAATCTGTTCTTCAGTAATAATACATGCTTGTAAACAGCATAGGGACAAACAAGTCAAGTAAGAAAACAACAGAGAGAAAGAATGAAAATTATAAGAATTCCAAAATACCGATAAATGAGTTGATGATGAACAAATGCATGCCCAGGCATCCCAGAAGCAGTCCTCTAATGACCGATTTTGACCCCTGAATGATTTAACATGGGCCCAGGTTAGGAACCGTGGTTAAGCACACTTGCAGTGAAACTAAACACTTGTCTACCGCAATTTAAGGTTGTCAAATCTAAAATTCAGCCCCAAAGAAAAAGAAAAAAAAATGCCCAGGGTTTTAAGGATGATCAGATACGTTCTGACATATTGGAATAATAGAAAAGTCCACTGTATTTTCCATAGGATAAAGAGGATGGGGAAATGTGGACATTATGCCACTTAAATTGCTAGATATGAAAATCATGAACAACAAACACACTTCGGACAGTGCTTGTCAATGATTACCTGAAATTGAAAAACAGGAGGCCACCAATAAAAATAAATGATGCACATGCTACAAGAAGCGCCACAATGATCCTGAAAGAATCCATGTAGGACAAAGCATATTATATGTATAGCCCAGTCAAATACAATTTATCAACATTGTTCAGATAAACACAGCAATATAAGATCAGAATCACCCAGCCACCTGAACCCTTGTAATGAAACATTTTTCCTAGCCTATTCCTTTTCTAAGTATCTCTGAATAAATCCATTGATGTAAATTATGTTCTTCACGGGTTGTTTGGCAATTTGGAGGAGTGGGATGTGTGGGTTCGAGTTACCACAAAATCTCTCCACTGTTTGGAAGTTCAATGAAAAAGGAATAGCAAATCACTTCCCTTTCTTTAGAAGTTACAATGGAATGGGATGGGATGGATTTAAAAAGTTAAATTTCCAACATTACCCTTAAGTATACAGTCCTTTAACATAAAGAAGAAATGACAAGTGAGAGGGTAAAAGTTAAATGTAAGAAGGAAAGGATCTCAGCATCCCAAACCCTCAATTGCGATAGATTGGTAGGGGCCCCAATGCATCCTTCCAATAACATCCTTAAAGGGGTCCCAAAGAAACATATTTTGCTCTAAAATAGTTGAGCTTTCCTGTAGACTTAAAAATATGCAAGAAAACTTCTCTAAAGGAATTAAGAGCAAAGAAAAAAAAAATCATACAATAATGTAAATCATCTTCAAAATTGCGAAGGAAATATTCATCCTTGACAAAGTTTAACATTTCTCTTTAACAACATACACTAAATCCCATAAAAGCACCCTGAATCAGAAAACCTACCCTTATTTTCCTTTTGCCAAGAACTTTTGCAACAAATCACAATTTTATTGTGCCCATGCTAAATAAAATAAAGCAAAAGATCATTCCATCTCCATGTCATCTGACAAAACCAACATTGCAAAAATGCATAGCCATAGATCCCAAACACAGTCTCTCTTTCACAAACAAACAAAAAAAACACAAAACAAAACAAAACAAAAAACGAAGAAAATAAAAGTGTTGAGAACATCAAGTTTAGAAATATTAATTAATTAGTAATATTATGATTGATGTTTATTACTTAATATCTATTGGGATTTGATATGAATATTTTATCATTATAATTTGATTTAATTTAATTAAATTTGATTAGATAGTTTCTTAGGTTAGGGTTACTCTATTAGTTTGCCTATATAAGGGCCTCTTTGTATTCTTTTTTATTTTTAAGGATCAATAATATTAGAATTTTTCCCTGCACTTCAATGTGATCCTTCAATATCAACATGATATCAAAACCCTAGTGGTTTCATGCTCGTATCTCAAGCTTCTGGTGGTTTGTGCTTGTATCTCATGCTTCTAGTTGAATTATTTTTATTTTAGGCCCCTGGTGAAGTCACTATAAATTGTTTGGTCTCTTGTGAGACCTTTGGCGTTCACCCCTGGAGAGACGTTTGCAGTGTTGTTTAGTCCCTGGTGAGACCTTTGGTGATGTTTTTTTGGACCCCTTTGTGAGGCGTGTTTCGAGACCGTTTGTTGTTGCTTTGGTCTCTTATGAGACCGTTCGTTGCTGCTTCTACTCTGGTTTGGTGTTCTTTGTTGTTTAGCTCTTAATGAAGCCGGTAGATTATTACCTCAGCCTTTGTTGATCGTGTTCTAGGCTATGGATCTTATGGGCATTATTTTCTTGAAGATCAATTGCTGCTCACGTTCAAGCTGCTTCCAGCTTAAGAGGGAGTGTTGAGAACATTAAGTTTAGAAATATTAATTAATTAGTATTATTATGATTGATATTTATTACTTAATATCTATTGGAATTTGATATGAATATTTTATCATCATGATTTGATGTGATTTAATTAGATTTGATTAGATTAGTTTCCTAGGTTAGGGTTCGTCTATTAGTTTGCCTATATAAAAGCTTCTTTGCATTTTCATTTATTCTTAAGAATCAATAATATTAGTATTTTTTCTTGTACTTCAATGTGATCCTTCAATCTCAACTAAAAAAAAAAAAAAGGTTCCATATACTACTTATTATAGATTAAGCATAATCAATTTAATATTTGCAATTGAGAATTAACAGAAAACTATAAATAAATGTGATCAAGTAACTGAATGATTAAGTGAATATAGGCTTACGTGGCAACATTTCTCTCAAGTTGAACGTTGAACATGTATATCAACCGTGCTAAGTTCCAGCTAATATCATTAAGAGAAGGAAAGGACACATTTAATCCAAAAGGGCTGGGTTTATTCGCGGTATTAGAGATGCAAGCAAGAGGCAAACTTGTTGCAGCAAGAGTTTGAAGCATATATGGAAGTATTGCTTGAACGAATTTCAACATCCGGTGAAAAGACATTTGATGTGTTACTCTTAGTATGAAGTACAATGACAAAGATTGAGTCATGCTTTTAGTCCATGGACCCTGCACATATGGCACACTGAGAGAATCAGCAAACACTATAACCATCACAACCAGTAGATAATCCAATAAGTCAATTCTATTGTCATATATACTCATGAATGCAACATAGTGACAGTGAACAACTTTAAACAAAGTGATCAATAATATGTTAAGAGACAAATGAAATATGGTGAGAAATTAAACACTTGCTAGTAGGAAAAAATAAAGAAATATATCTATGCGGAATCTGTATCAATAAAAAGGTATACAGAATCTGAAATACCACTGCTCCAAGGACCACTAGTTCTAAGAACATTTTGTTAAATAAGTCAAACTTATCACATATTGATTCTGGTTGAAAGAGATATTTAACAATGTTAATTTTTTGCACAAGTCAAAAAGAAGCAAAACTGGGTCCATCACCACCATCAATTCAGTATGTGCATGGGTTTGTCCATTTCACTAATATAGCTTAAATTACTAGGGTAAGATTATCACAAGCTTATTCACTCTCATTTTTTTAACACTTATGAATGTGGGCCCTCTTTCAATTCAAGACTTACCTCCAACACTTCCCCTCATGTAACTAGACTTGGCTCTCTCTCTCTCTGTGAGTCCAGTTATCACTTTCCTAAATATTTGGGTTTTATTCTTCAATTTCAAATCTAGGATTTGTAACTTTCACTTACTATCCCATCATTCATTTAGTTGATCTAGACTTCAAATGTCTAGCTGAATTCTTCCTGAGCTTGAGTTCTTTGAGTCTCAAAGGCCTTAGGCCACAACCTCCATTTTTCTTCATTACTTGGACTTGTACTCTTGAACCTGAGAGACCTCAAGTCCAACAATTTCCTTTTAATTACCTGATAATTCCTAGCTTCAACTTTCTCAAATGTAATGCGATTCAAACAATAATTGCCACCTCTTCCATTTCTACATAATTTTCCTCACCGTGCATCAGATTAAGCAAATGACACAGCACGTCATCATCAAAACTCTCCAGTAAATCAAAAGAGAGAAAAAAAAAAAAAACAATGCATGTAACAAGATATTTTTCATACAGTATTTCTTATCTAAGGAAACTGGCATTACCAAATGCTAATAATGTGAAAATATAAAAGGCCAGTCAGTGATTATACTGTACTGGCTCACAAAGTCATAAGATCACGTTGCTTCAACTTTAGAAATATGCCAAACTCAGCATAAAAAATGTATGTAATAATTTCTTGAGAGTTGGCATTACATATAGCATTTAACGGCACATTTGGAAAAGAGACTATAAAATTTTGATTCTGGCATGAGGTGAGGACAACATTAGATTGTATGTTCTCAAAGATTAAATGCACACAGTCTCACCAAAAATATATACATTTCTCAGGATCTTCTATTCATTGCTGACCTGATTGATATTATTATTTACGTTCTCCATCATAGTGAATTTTGCCTCCACACTTTCTGGAACACTAACATTAGTGTTCGAAGCACATTTATTTTCTGATTGGCAGGAAGGAGCCTCCCATCTACCTACAAGGACTTATCATAGATAGTTCAACCTTCAACTTTAGCAGAAAAATCAGAAAGAGGCAGTTTAACTTTCAGGTGCCAGGAGAAGTTTAATCTTCCCACATACTTCATTTCAAAGTGAACAGGAAAGAGCATATCATAGGGGACAAAATATAGATAAGAAAAGTCAATTCAATTCCCACAAAAAGATAAGGAATAGAATAGAATACAGGAGTTGATTAGACAATAGAATTTAAAAATCCCAAGAGAACAAAGTAAAACCAAGGCAATTTTGACAAAAAGAAAAAGATGACAATTTATAACCATGTTGCGATAGACAACTCCATTGTTACAGATCTAAAGATCTACACACTTAAATTTTTAAATTCAATGATATGCTGGAAAATATGGTTTAATAATTTTGATGGTAAGACACATGCATCAGCGTTGAAATTCAATCAAGCTGCTCAGTATGCGACATCCATATAGTAACAGCCCAAAATGCAAACAAGTGAGGGTGATTTGAAGCCATGTAGTGGAAAGAACAACAAATGGGCATTTGCAGTCGTATTATATACTGGCAAACAGTCATAATTTAAGCAAAGCTTCAAGAAAATCTTAAAATTCCAAACAGCAGGTCTATTTGTCATCAACTGTGAGCCATAAAAACAAGACCGAAACTTTGATATGAAAACAGAAAGAAACTGAAATAGAAAATCAATAAAAAAACAATTATAAGTCATCCATGTTAGTACAACCATACCAATGCTTTTTTAGAAACTGACAGGAGGTGCACCATTCATTTTACATTGTTATAGCAACAACAAGACAGGGAAGAAGATTGTGTTTTTATTGCAAGTAGATAATAGTATAAAAGAAATGGAAACTAACAACAGAAGATCAGTGAACTTTATAAAACAGATGGCATTTGCTTTTTCAATAACAAAATGGAGGAAGCATGAGAAACTTGTATGCAAGACAAGTGATACATGATCTTTTCTGGGGTTTTTCGTGATTTCCCTTTTGCAGGTCATAAACCCGAGTATAAATAGGTAACAATTTTCAGATTTTCTATTGCTTGCGAAGTGATGATGTACGAATATCATTTACATCAGTTTATCAAAGAAATCAAAACTTGTAAATTGAACTATTTTTCTCTACAATCTATATGGAAGAGGTGCATGTTCAGGGCCAAAATAAATGCTTCATGAAGAATGCAGTGACCGAGAGACTATGTCTTTAGAGCATCCAAATAGGTAAATCATGAAAACTAAGGAGACAGAGTGACAGAAACCTATTTGTCAATTGCAAGAGATACCAATATATTTAAGGCACCATAAAGATATAGAAGAAAAAACAGACTGTACTCCAATAATTGGAAAGAATCATGGCAGAGGAATAAGAACAGTATTAACAATGATGAAGCAATTTCAGTAACGAAATTAATTTACTGTTTAAAATTTTCAATCATGGACGACTGTGTGAGAATAGATATTCATGGAGAAGCTTAACAGTTGATTAGGATCAAGGTTTTCAAGCTCAATAGTTTTTAGATAAAAACTAAAAAGAAAAACTGCAGCTTCTTTTTTGTTCTTTTCCTTTTCCGTTTTACAAAAGGAGCTCACCAGCTCACCTTCGCTTTTTTCTTCAAGACAAAGTGCTCGTAATGTTGAAGACTCGAACAAGCCATGTCTGTAGGGCATGAATCTCCTGTAAAGGTCGCATTAATGTCAATCTCCTTCAGCACCCAAAGCATAAATAAAAATTGTTCTAATCTAAAAAGGCTGTATTATCCTGTCCAACCCCACCTAAATGACTACCAGCATATTTGTTTAACATATCAGAAATAAATAAATTTAAGATAACTCTAGCATTTAGTGAATCTATGGCCTTAAGATTTTAGCTCCTCTACCATGAAGAAATAAAGATCCATAAAGAGAACCTGAGATTATCATAGTCAACACAAATTATCCCACACAAACAAATGAACCATCTGCGCCAAATTTACATCCTTGGTTCAAGTCGACATCTTTATGAGAGTCCATTTTCATTACTCCTTTAGTGTAGAGTACTTGATACCACTGCTATTTATGCATTGCAATTAGAGCCGGGAAATCAGGCCGAGCCCATCGGGCCGGCCCTTTTAAACCCTTTTAAAGCACAGACCGGGCTTGAAAAATGGAGCTTTCAAAGGAAGTCGAGCCTAAAAAGGCCAGCCCTGGAGGGCCGAAGGCCTTGTAGGGCCGGCCCGTTAAGCCCTTTAGCTTTGTTTTTTTGTTTAAATTTCATTTCCCCTCCTAACTCATGCCCTTACTGACTCCTCCCTAAGAACCTTAAAATTGCTAAATTTACATATGATGGTAATTTACTAATTCTTTATATTTTTACCCCTTAAGCAGAGTCTACTACTTAAAGTGAAGTACAATCAAAATTCCTTGAAATTGATGATAGTAGCGAAGAAGATGAAAACGATAGTTGTCATAATCATGTTGCTTAGAGTGTTTAGCTTTTTGCCTTCTTATACTTTATATGAGACTATGAATTACTTGTACACAATATTTTTTACTTTTGATTATGAATTAGTAACTGTGTTTATTTTATTGCATGAGGTATGTAAACGTATAGTTAAATCTTGTGAAAATGACTTATGACCCTGCGGGACGGCCCTGGCCCTCTGGGCTTTGAAAAACAGCAATTTTTCTTTCCCCGGGCCTTGTAGGGCCGGGCCGGCCCTGATTCTCACCTGTAATTGCAATGCAGCCTAATTTATATTGGGAAAGTGACACTAAGGTCCCAACCAAGAAAAATAATATCATAAAAGTCACAAAGCTTGCCAATGACAAGTGAAAAAGTAACCATTGATAAGTTATGGAACTTTTCTCATATTATTTCTCTTGGTTGGGACCTTAGTGTCATTTTCCCTTTTTTTATTTTGCTCAACCAACTGTATAATTTAGTCAAGTCATGGATTCCAAATTTTGGACGAAAACTATTCATTTATCAATACGTAAATGGCAACGGTACTTTCCTTTCCATTACAGCTGCAAAAAGATATTTCAGGCTTTGACTGTGTTTGGAACCACTTTGGAATGGTTGCAAAACCACGTTTCAGAACCACTCCAAGTGGTTCCAAAAACACTCTTCATGGTTGAGTAGAACTGGGTTTCTGTTATATGATGATGACGACGACAGTTAGAAAAGTTAGTAAGGAATTAGTTAGTCTAATTAGTTAGCATAAGAAAGCTGTTGGGAGATTATTGGTCATAAATACAGATCTATTAATTGCATTTGTAGGCTATGATCATTTGAAGCAATGCAATGACTCAGTCAGCCGTATATCCTCTGTTCCCCTCTACTTTCTTGTTCTTCTCTCTCATCCTCTAAGCTCTGCCTCTTTTCCTTTCTGTTCATCCCTTCCCCTCGCTTCCTCTCCTCGTTCCCTTTCTTTCTTGTCAGAATTACAAAGATACAACAGTTTTCTTTCCGGTCAAAAGTTCAAACTAGTTTGAATTTCCCTATAATGAGAATAACGTTTCTAATTTGAGGCTGTGAGATTAAGTTACAAGGTATTCCTCACCCTCAATTTAGGCCCTGAAGCTCGAGGCTATTTACAATGTTAATCAAAGTAGTCAACTATGCACAATCAAAAATCTCTTAATCTCTCAATCTCTTAATCCCAGACGTATGCTCCTCCCAAAAAAAAAAAGGCCACATGTCAATGATCTCAGCTTGGAAGTTTAAACTTTGAGAAAGTACCTCTTGCAGTGAATTGATGATGAGAAGTGATGATGGGGTCTTGGAACTCGAGGAGGAGGAGGAGGAGGCCGTGACTGTGCACTGTGCAATGGAGCCAGAGTCATAACGCCTTCTTCTTCTTGTTCCTTAGTTCCCCACAATGAGAGAGAGAGATTGAAACCAGAGCAGCAGAAGGGGTCACGTGAGTGAGTGAAGAGAGTGGCGGTGGTGGAGATGATTTTGTATAGGGAATCATGACGGAGAGGAAGAAAACAAAAGGGAAAAAACTCATCAAAGCGAAAGCGAAAGCGAAAGCGTGGAAGACAAAGAACAACGCAGAAGCCATCAACATTTTGTATTTACGCGCTGAGCTGTGAACAATAACATACTCGATACTCCTATCTCTCTCTACCGGTGAAAAAAAATTCTACCATTGTACCATGAAAGCAGTGTTCGACCGGCCGGCGAAGACAACGGACGTCTCGCAACATCAGACCGTTTCAGTAGTGGAATAGGGTTGAGCCGTTTAGACAGCCGAGAAATAAAATCAGCCCGTAGCAGTAGAAGGAGAGGAAGGAAAATGAAGTTGAAAAGGAAGGCCAGAGATACGAACAAAGGGGGGGTTACAAAACAACCAGCAGATTGAAAACGCAAAAGCCTTCAATTTGTTGACTAAGGGCTTGTTCCGAAAGTATGAGGTTGTTTGGAATAGTTTATGAAAATTTTATAAGTGTTTATGAATTATAATTTATGGTCTATGAGGTAATTTTTACGATCTATGAGGTAGCTTTTACGGTTTACGAGGTGCTTTTACGGTCTACGAAGTGCTTTCACGGTCTACGAAATAAATATGTGGAGGAGATTTATCTCGATTTACGTGAATCAGGCTTATATAATAAACCCGATTCAAATAAGTGATAACAAACAAGCCCTATTAGAAGGGGAAAAAAAAGTTGATTTAGTAAAAGTTCTTTTTTTTCATTTACAGTGTCTGAAACACGGTGAATGCTGGATTTAAAAAACAAACCAAAAAAAAATTGTTTTTTTAATAAATTTATTAAAATAACTTCTAATTTTTTTATTAGATTTAAAAAAAAATTATTTTTCCCACATCAATCTAAATACAAATCATATTTATAATATTATTTTTTTTAATCTAAATTTTATAAAAATCACATTTAAAAATAAAATCATTTCTCCCTCACTAATCCACACACTAACATCGTCGGTTGCAGAGACGTGAGCGGAGACGAAAAGGACATAGCCAGAGTGAGGTTGGAACTTGGAGGCTTGGAGTTGACTGGATAAGGTGAGAGGCCCATGTGGATATTTGTGCCTAGGAGATATTCACCCCACATTTTTTTAGGGAAAATACCCAATTGAAGTCTTATTTGGGGATAAAGTAAGAATCACTATTAAGAGCCCGTTGGTTAAGCAGAAAAGGAGGGAAAGGAATAGAAGATGAGTAAGTTCTTTTAGTAAAAGCATGTTTGGCTATCAAATATTTATGGAAGTCCAAGTTTCCACCAACTCTAAAAAATTTTTAAATATAGGAAGATTAGTTTCGATCAAAATTGGTAATAACATATCTTCCCTCACAGGTAAAAAAATGTAAAAGGAAAATTTGCCTCTTGAAAATTTAAATTGAAGCATCAAAATCAAACAAAATCTAAGCAGCCGAGCAATCGAGGATGGATGGCATCTTAAGCAAGGCGTAGTGCGGCTCAATCTTCTCCATAACGCAGGTCTATGCCTCCTGTATGGAGAAAGTTAAGGGTGTCTTCACCAGTAAGTTAAGGTGTCTTCACCAGCAAAAAGGCCAATTCTGATTCCAACGAAACAAAAATTAGCTCTAATTCGTTCATGCTCCTATAGTTTGCTGATGAAATGAAGAAAGCAAGAAGAGTGGGGACAACCAGTTTATGTATTGGGGAAAAAAAAGTACCTATGTATCAAGAAAAAAGGATGAAAGTACTGTTAAAAAAAGGACATGTTCAGTGTTGAAAGAGATGGAGCAATCTTCTCAGTGAATTCAAAAAGATTAAGAAGTGGGAGATGAATATAAGCATGAGTCTTAGTCATTCTGGATGATGAGATACAATGAACGGAAGGAGAAGAAATTGCCAGGTTTCTTTGATGGGGAGCTATGCAACGTCTTAAACAGAGAAGCATGTACTGCAGCATTTCCGTTGACACTAATTAAGGTGTCAAAGGTAGAGAATGGTGAAAGTTTATGACTTATATGCCCTACTTCGAATTGTTTTGTTTCAGCAACAATAATTAGATTATCAAATTCGAATTTATTGAGAAAATATAAATTTTGTTAACCTTGAAGAGTAAATTCAAATTCAAATTTCATTAGTAAATTCAGATTTTATTAATATATTCAAATTTCACTCCGTAAAAAAATCCCAATTTCATTAATTATTAAAATAAATTTGATTCAATATATCAACAAAAAGTAAAGTGGGTTTTTGAATTTGAAGGATAGAGTTAGGGTAAAAGAATATGCCAGACTTGGGATAAACTCACTTTTAATTGTATAATATCTATAGTTTTTTTTATATTTATATTGAATATTCACATTTATTTAATTATTTTTAATTACTTAAAATCTTTGAAAGTAATTGCAAAGTGGACAAAGAGTTGCTAGAGAGATTTTTAGATACACTCATCATAGTTGAAGATGCAAAACTCGCATGATCAGTTTAGATATTTTTGTTAATTATTTCATTTTATTATTGTTAATTACCACTATAACGCCATGAGTTTTGAAATAAAATATATTTAATTCAATATCTTAACAAAATAATATAGGGCATGTTTGGTTCGATCTCATTACATTCTGCAGTATAGTGCAGTGTGATGCAATGGTAATGCAATACAATATTAATTACATGGGTAGTGTTTTGTTTGATTTTTAACCAAGGTGCAATCAGTTTTTTTTTAATTATTTAAAATTAATATATCACACAAAGTTTATTTTACCCTTAATATAATCTTTGTAAAAAAACATAGTTGAGAGTCATTGCATTGCCTCATAATATCCGTCATGTTATCTCGCCGAGTATTGTCTGATCGAGAAGGAGATAGCGAGGGGTGGTGGTGACAGCGGTAGAGGTAGTGGTGGCAACAACGGTAACGGTGGAGGTGGCGGTGACGGCAATGGAGGAGGTAGTGGTGATGATGGAGGCAATAGTGGAGGTGGATGTGGTGGTAGCGAGGGTAGCGACAACGACGGTGGAGGACGAGGAGGTAGGGGTGGTGGCGATGATAGTGAGGTGACAGCGGTGGAGGAGGAGGATAAGGTAGTGGTGGTAATGAAGGCAACAAAAGTGGCAGCGGCGTCGATGATGGAGGAGGAGGTAGTGTTGATGGGGGTGTCAATGATGGCCATGGAGGAAGAAGTAGTGGCAGTGACAATAATGGTGGGGTGACGGTGGCGACTCAGGAGGAGGAGGTATGGTGGCGACGACAATAATAGTGGAGATGACAACAGCGGCAATGGTGGAGGTGGCAACAGCCATAATGTAGAGTGACGATGGTGGGTGGGGTGGCGGCGATGACAATGGAAGAGAAGGAAGAGGTAGTGGTGGCGGCCACAATGGTAGAGGTGACAGAGGTGGGTGGGGGTGGTAGTGATGACAATAGAGAAGGAGGTAGTGTCGGTGGCCACAATGGTGGAGGTGATGACAATGGCGTTGGGTGGCGATGGTGACAGTGGAGGAGGAGGAGGAGATAGTCGTGGTGACTGTTGTGGCATAATGTGACAGGTGAAATAAGACAAGTGAAACAAAGATAAATGAAATTAAAGGGTAAATTAGACTTTTTGAATCATCCAATGGAGTGGTAATGAGTATTTATAGGGGAGATGTATGAATAAAAATTATTAATTTCTTGGTAATCATCATTACCACGGTAAACCTTATTACCATACTAAAATGTAACAAAACACTCTTATTTTAGTAATACAATCATGATTATCATTACAGGCATGCAATACAGTTGAACCAAACGGGTTCATAATCTTCTGTTGTAATTTATATTATTATTTATTATTTTTATTTAATTTTAAATTACTTAGTTAACATGCCCTATATTTACATGCCCACTGTAAAACATATTATAACTTATATTATTGTTTATTATATATTTATTTAACCCTTTGATTTCCCTATTTCCCCGACACTCGGGCAAGATAGGGTATGCCTATGTGATTACATGCCCCGCGTTGTGTCTTCGAAACTCATATATTAATTTTCCCTCCCTGCTCCTCTCAAAACGCACCTCTGAAACTAATAAAGGTAATGATGATGTCCTCATTATTTGTCCCATCTCCATCGTCCTTCCCACCTCCATCTGCCATACCACTCATCACTGTCGAAGATCCCATCCACCGCTTCTTCGATTTCCATTCTTTCCTAACACAGGTGACTTTCTAGGTATGTGATTCCATGCCCACAGTTTTCTTTTGAAATAAATAAAAAAATGTTTCCCCTTTTTTTACATTACATTATTTAAAGGATAATATGAGTATTTCACAAATTCTTCCCATTTCTACCACTTCCTTTTTTTCCTATCAAACATCTTATTTTCCCTCAACATATGATCTCTTCCCGTGTCTACCAAATTACACACTTATTTAAGTTCCCTCCTAATGTTCCATTTTTTTCCTTTTCTTCATCATAAGTTCCTTATACCAAACGGGCCCTACAGGCTTAAATGAGAGATTTAATCACTTAAAAGTCTGATAATAACTTTGGAACATGCACTGATAAGTTTAAATGATGAAAATGACAATGGGTTTTAATCGCTTACTTGTCATTCTAACTTTTTGTTATTAAATTCCTTTCTTAACAATGTATTTAGATAGATAAAAAATTAGGAGAGGAAAAAAATGGCAGGGGAAATGGATTTTTCCTTGTTTGGATTGGAGGGAAAAAGGGGGAAGAGAAAAGTGGGAGTAAAAAATGGTGTGAATTTCATATGTTTTCTCCCTAAATTTTTTCCAAAATTGGGGAGATTTTGAATAGAGAATTATTTTTCCAAAACTGTCCAGCTTTCACGGGTGCCCGCCCTCACTTGTTATACACAACTCGCCACTACGAAATGCTTTACATCAATCACTCAATTAATCATCATCAACTTTACATTTAAAAACTTGTAATACCCAATTTTCTGAGAAATGGTTGGTTCCATTAATTATTAAATACATAATATTAATCATTATTTTATAATTTATAATAATTTATAATATTTTATTCATGTTTGTTCATATTTTATTGCTCAATCAATTATATTTAGAAATTATTTGATAATTCTTAAATTCCTTAATTTCCTTTATTTCATGATTTCCTCAAAAAGGGAATATAGGCTATAGAAATTATATCTCCATTAATGGTATTACATCCCAAGAATATTGATTCCTTTTTTTTCAAAATTATATCTTAATGATAATTATTTGATTTTGAAATAGCGATTCTATTTTTTTTCATCTTTAGAAATATTCATAGAGTTTATTTCAGTTTTCTTTTACCCATAAATCAATTACATATAACATCCATAGGGCTGAAACGTGCATGGGACATCAGAGTTAGAGGAATTCGGCTGCCAAATGATTCAATGGAAGCATGTATATATCCTCATTATGGGGGTGAGGGTGTGGAGAAAAGCATAAGGATAGAAATTTGATGCTCGAAATTAGCAATATCTTACAGCGGGGTTAATAGATAGAGGTGCATATCATCTAGTCAAAGCACCTCTAAGAGTTTAACTTGATCCCTATCGTCTTTTTTACATTTTTTTTCTATTTCTTATCTATCATAGTATGGATCATATTATTATTCTTCGGTGATAATATGGTATTTTTATATTTTATTTTATTCTTATTAAATTTACTATTACTACTACTATTTATTTTTTATCTCTTATCTCTCACAACATGGATTATATTATTATTCTTTAGTGATAATTTGGTATTTTTATATTATATTTATTCCTGTTAAATTTATTACTACTACTACTACTTCTTTTCTATCTCTTATCTCTCACAGCATGGATCATATTATTATTCTTAGGTGATAATATGGTATTTTTATATTATATTTATTCCTATTAAATTTACTACTACTACTACTTCTTTTCCATCTCTCATCTCTCACAGCATGGATCATATTATTATTTTTCGGTGATAATATGGCAATTTTATATTATATTTATTCTTGTTAAATTTACTACTATACTATTACTACTATTTCTTTTCTATCTCTTATCTCTCACAGCATGGATCATATTATTATTCTTCAATGATAATATGGTATTTTTATATTATATTTATTCATGTTAAATTTACTACCACCACTACCATCACTACCAGTACTGCTGTTGTTGCTGCTATTATTATTATTATTATTATTAAGTTTAAATCAAATAAAGTGTTTGAGTTTTTTAAAGAAATTTTTATTTTAATGAATCAGGATACAAAGATATTATTATCATTAGGACATGTTTATTTTTATTTTATCTCTTTGTCATTGTAGTTTTTAAGAAAATATGTTTAGCCTAATATTATGATTTTAAAATAAAGTAAAAAATAATTTCATTTTAATTTGAATTTAATATTTAGTTTGATGGTGATAATTTTTTATTTGAATTTATTTTTCATGGAAACACTAGAAAGTTACTTGAAAAATGAGTTAAAAATTAAATAAGGGCTTTATTGTCAATGTAAATATCATGTATTTTCTATCCTTCCACTTTTCTCCCCTCTATCCAAACATAAGGTGGGATAATATTATCACTCGACTTATCACCTCCTTTTATTTTCTCTTCCCTCTAATTTTCTCTCCATCCAAATATATAGTGTAAGACTTTATAGAGTAATTCTCCCAAAAAAACATACGAAAATGACCACATTATCCTTAATGGAATCTTCCATTTGTGCCATCCATCTTCTCTATGGGCAATATATCTTACTTTTGTATAACTTAACATCCATTGTATGATATTCAGCTCCCATTTCTGCAACTTAATTTCCTTCGTGCACAATCCATATTGTATATGTGCAAATTACATTTTGTGTAAATTGTTTTCTTTATGTGCAATACTAATTCCCTCGTGCGTAGTCTATCTTCTCTATATGTAATTCGTCTTTCTTACGAGCAATACATTTTTTCATATGTGCAATTCATCTTTCCCTTATTATGTGCAACTAAAACTTTTCATTGTGTACAAATCATCTTCTCTTTTATACTAGGGATGATAGATTTAGAGGGGATGAAAAAAATTTTATGAGTTAAAATTAAAAAAAATTAGAGATATTGGATTAAAAGTTTTTAATTAATTTTTTTATTCTTTTACAATAAATATATATATATATATATATATATATTCTTTATTAAAATTTTATAACTACTCTTCTCCAATTCTTATTAAGTTCAACTTATAAAATTTTTTAATGCAAAAAAAAAAATAGAAATTTTTTTTATCCCCGCCCCTCCAAATCCGTCGTATAGCCTATTGTGTGCAAACTAATCCTTAATATGCAAATTACCTCCCTGATGAACTAACATGTCAATTACCTGTCCCAATATGCTAATTAGCTTTGATGCTATGCAAATGGACTTACCCAAAATGCAGAATATCTTTCCTATTACGCAAATTACATTCCATACACTGCAAACGAACTTCCATATACTATCAAGTAAAATTGCTTTCACTTGTCGCACATATATAAGGGCAATTTGATAAATGGACCGCGTTCTAGCTTTTCTGATGTTCATTCAGACTTTTCGTTATCATTGCACGTGCTCCAATCTACAAGGCGATAAAGGTTATTTATCTAATTTGATTATATTAAAATAGTCAATCAATTAATCATATATTTTTTTCCTCTAACATATTTTAATAATCTTCCTTAATTTTTTACATCTCACTCTTAGTTAATTATTATTGAGGGAGCATTACTAAGGGTAAATTAAAAAAATTGATAAATATGATAAATATATTTTACATTTAGAATTAAAATCAACTTTACAATTAGGTTTTATATTAAAAACCAAGGAGTAAAAAAAACCTTAAGAGAGTTTTGAAAAGTTCTCCCATCTCATCTCAAATTCTTCTGTATACATGACATTATATCTCGAATTCTTCTTCGTTTAAATATAATTTCCCCCGTGAACTAATTTATTGAGATAGTACTCTTTGGTCAATAATACCAAAGTTTAACTTATACCAAACTGTTGTATTCCATCTGGTCAATAATCTAAAAAGTCTATTTAGAAAAAAAATTTGGTCTAAAATATAAAAGATTATCATAATAATTAATGATTGTTTTTCACAAAAAGATACAATAAATATTAAATATATATTTGAAAATCACATTCTTTAATTATAGAAAAATAGACATATTTAATCAATTTAAGACACATTAAATGATTTAACGAACTTTTGTTGATTCTTGTAAATTAATTAACAACATCATAACATTACAATCTACTGATCCGATTTTTTTTATAAATAATTTTCTCTCTTTTAAGGTTGGTCCTTTTTATAAGTAATTTTCTCTTTATGTCTTAAAATTTAAACTATTTTTTTTCTTTTCTACCCCTATTAAATACACATCTTTATATTAATTATCCCCTACTCACCGCTAATTCTCTTTCATTTACTACACATTCTCTTTCATATTTTATACTCATATTCTCTCATATTTGTTACTTATTCTCTCTCATATATTCTTTTCATAAATAGGGGCATATTTGGAAGAAACATGATATTTTGACACATTTATTGTTTTTAACTAATCTTAACAGTCAGTTCGTTTTGCACAATAAAGATAAAAGTTACTCATAAAAATAACCGGAGGAAGTAATTAATAAATTATGAGTATAAGCATGGTGACTAAAATATATATATTGTCTAGTACATAAGAAAATAATCCTTCTGTCTTTATATATAAGAGTCTTTTAATTGAATAGTAAAATTCTTAAAAAAACAGTTAAAAGTAGTTAATTATAATAATTATGTAGGAAATTTAATTTTTTTTTCTAAAAATGGCCCTATTTATGAATTGACGGGAGATAAAATAATAATAAAAAAAGTATAAAATAAAATGTATGCAGTATAGTAATTAATTAAAAATAAAATAAAAAATATATATTTATTATTGAGATAAATTTAAAAATAGGGAGAATTGCTAAAAAAAGCCTTGCAAGTAAATTAATTGCTCATTGCTACCATTGCACACGGTGGGTGGTATGTTGCACACGAGCGGATGATATGTTGCACACAAGGGATGGTGTTTGCACTTTCGTAGGGATGCTTTTTGCACATATGGATGCTGATTGCATATGATGGATGCTTGCTTGCACATTAGTACCATTTAACAATTAATTTACTTAAATGATATTTTTTAACCATTTTCCCTTAAAAATATCTTACATTTAAAGACAAACCTATTAAAACAAAATCTCATATCTAGATGAGGGAGAGAGAATATTGTCAAAAGATAAGGTCTGGAATCCCAAGAGAAAATTGGGTGAAGTGAAATTCTGAAACTAGTGGAATGAGAGTCAGTCATGTGAGCGATGCGGTCCCCCTCTTTCTTTCTTTCTTTTTGTTTTTGTTTAACCTTGTATGATGGCCTTCCAAAAAAGCCAATAAAGCATGCTTCTATGGTCCAGGCATTAAGGATAAGGATTTCGTTTATCGTTTGGTTGCTAGGGAAAGATGACTTTTATTACATATCAGTAGTACAAGTTTTTAATAAATTTTTATTATCTTTATTTAAAATTTTTTGATTAAAATAAAAAATGATCCTTGTTGATTCTCACCATTTTAAAACGGCTGGCACAAAAACTGACTGATAATATGATCTATGTTTCATTAATTGTACTCACCCATCGTTTTTTTCCTTTTGTCTTTTTTATTTTTGGAGACATTTTTTAAAGGGAAAATAGCAACCAAGTCTCAAGTAACAGAATTAATGATATCCAAGTCCCTTAAAATCATCAAATTATAGTGAAGTTTTAAGATACCTGGGTGCTATTAATTCCAAACGGAAAAAAAACAAGTTTGACCCTCTTCATTTAAAATGAAAAAAACCAATTAGAAGAGATTCTGACCCTGTTTTGCATGCGTAATCTGGCTTCAAGAAAAAGAGAAGCATCTCATGATTCTTAGGTTTATAGCTTTGGGACTAGCAATATCTTGATCATCCACCATCTCCATTATCTTGATCGTATGTGCAGATCTTTAAGTTAATAGCTTTCATCCATTTTTTATGTGCAATATGAAAAGTTTTTATTTTAGTATGAAACTAATTAGATTAGGGTTTTTAGGCATAGATGATATCTTGCTATAGAAGGATTGTTAATTGTATACTATCTTTATAATTTATGTTATTGTTTCATTGAGTGTGAGAGAGGGTTAGAATTTATACTCTATTCTTGGAGAGATTATGCTTTGTTTTCCATTGCTTACACATGAGGTGAATGAAAAGGATGAAGCTTTATATGTTTATAATGGGCATGTTTGGAAACTCTGTTTCCAATCGGGCTTATTTTATAAGCCCGATTTACTTAAATCTCCACCACATATTTACCTCGTAGACTGTAAAAGTAACCTCGTAAATCGTAAAAGTTACTTCGTATTCCGTAAATCACGATTTATAAGCACTTATGAAGCTTCCATAAGCTAATCCAAACGAGCTAAATATCTGTTATGTGATTTCAATATGTGTCATCTGTTGGAAATATGGTGTGAGTGTGTCAAAGAAAGAAGTTTCATATAACTCAAGATTGGGAATACCCTAGTATACAATTAAATATGAGCTGGGTTAGTAAAAAGACTGATAAGAAGAGTCTTTGAACTGACCATTAGAGATTACCGTTGGATTTTTAATTAAATGGTTTTAATGACATTTAAAAGGTTTTATTATATTAAATTGTCATTAATACTTATTTTGTAACTGTCGTTTTAATTGTTATTAAACCGTCATTATTGCTGCTCAATGGTCACATAATATCTGCCTATAAAAGGCAATGTATGGAGTAAGTTCTGGAGTACTGAGGTGAGAGCACCGAGGTCTAGTGAGATGGAGGTCCCCGAACTCCTCTCCTCTTTCTCTTCTTCTGAGTTACACTGATATCTTTCTGCAGTTCTAGCATCCTGCTTTTTGGCAGGAAGGGTTCGTTTTATCCTGGGGAGTGCCGCTTCCTAATCTATTGGGAGGGGGTTGCTGAATATCTCCTAAGGACAGCGTCCTTGGACGTGACTCGAACCATTTGTTTATTGTGTTTCAACATGTGCTGCTGCTAACAATCTGTGCGGTGTAACGTGATGACGCCATCATCATCAATACAGGCTCGATAGTTGTTAATGTTGCTCATATGTTGCCAATAACAACTTTGTCCATACATTTTTGTTGGACAATATGAAAAATTTATATTTTGGTATGAAATTGATTACGCTTGAGTCTTTGGGTATAGAGGATATCTTTCTATGCAAAGATTGTGAATTGCATGGTGTCTTTATGATTTATGTTGGGGAGGGTTTGGATTTTTGCTGTGGAGATTGTGCTTTGTTTTCTTATGCTTAGACAGGGATGAACAGAAAAGATGAAGCTTTATGTATTTATAATATCTGTTATGCGATTTCAAAATGTGTTATTAATACAATGCTTGAAAGTTATCAATATTGCTCATGTAGTTGTCAATAATAGCTTTGTTTTGCAGGGCTAAATTGTCTTTTCTTGTTTGAAATTAATAGCACTCCAGTCCTTTGAACTTCACTACAATTTGATGATTTCAAGGGTCTTGAATGTTATTAATTTTATTATTTGGGACCTGATTGTAATTTTCCCATTTTTAAATTAGCCATATTATTTGTAAGGGTGACTAAGAAGAGATCCTCGTACATGAGTGAAACTGCTACTACACTACTCACAAACTTTATTACACTTTTTATACTCTTTTTACAACAACTTCCATGCGCTGTAAATACAACTTCCATTAGTAGTAAATTCTTTTTACAGCGGATGGTAGTTGTTGTAAAAGTGTAGAAGAAAGTGTAACATGGTTGGTTTTTATAGAACATGAACATGATATTTGAAAAGAAAGAAATATTATTAAAAGTATGCAAAAATAAACCCTAAAAAGGAATTTATCAACGTAATAAGATCTTTTGCGATGAGTCTGCGATAATTAGAATAGAAGAGGGAACTACAACTGTTATAACCAAAAACTATTTTTGTTGCATATAACTTTCAACAAATTCCTTGGACATCTATAGTTCATAATCCAAATCAAAACCTTTCTCAGGGATCGGGGGTAAAAATGATTCCTGCATTTTTAATCTGTATGATTCAAATAGTTCATTCATGCAAGAACTCATTAGAAGATGAGATTATATTTGATAAGTAAAATATTTGCATATTTATTTTCCCTTATATCATGATCTCGGGGATGATATTGGAGTTTAATATAATGAATTTGAGTGTAATAGATAAATAAATAATGATTTTCTTTTGACAGGCCATTCAACATCATATTAAAAAAATATTGAGAAGATTTTTTAAGGGATGGTACTGTAGCAAAATAATGTGTATACGGCACTGTAGCGAAAACACTGTAGCAGTACTGTTTGGATTCACTGTAGCGTCGATGCAGAAGTGTTTTTTTCACTGTTCTAGTGCGTTTTTACTGTAGCATTATAGCAAGTTACTGTAGTACCCAAAAATTGAAGCTTATAAATAGAGATTCTTTGCATCCTAAAATGGGGAGGAAGGAAGAGAGAGAGAGCTTTTATTTTAGAGAGAGAATTGTTATTTTAGAATTTATTTCTTACATTTTTTACTTCTTGCATGCATCATATATGGATGGTTTTACCTCCTATATGGAAGGCCTAGGTAGTCCTCCTTTATGGATGGTATAGGTTGCCACCTACATGGAAGGTTTTACCTCCTATATGGTAGGCTAGATTTTCCATTTTCATGCATCTATTAGTTGTATTTTTATCTTTTTGTAATTAATTTTATGCAATATTTATGATATTTTTATTTTATGTTTGTTTTGTTTTTAATTTCATCATGAGTTAATTTTCCTTTTCCTAGGGTGATGATATAGCTTACTAATGACGGATTGAATCTAACTTATTAAATATAGTTCTAATTTTTCCTTCATGATTGAGTTTTAATTATTGTTCTTAATTTTTTCAATTGATTTGCCACCTTTTAAATGATTTCAATATGTATGTTGAGACTGGAAGGAGGTGCATGTGTATGGATCCTATAATTAAAACCATAATTTGCATATGAAATAGGAATATATTCATATGGGTTATGTAATCTTAATGAGTTTCATAAATCTTAATGCATGATTAATTGCTTAAATTCATATAGGAATATAATGGGTTATTAATTAATCATAGAATTGTTTGACCTTGGAAGATGCTAGTAATTAAATTAGGGAAACTCGACTATCAATCATGTGGAATAAATTGGACTAGAATAGATAAGTGATTCAATCCGGAATTTGTTAAGTGAAATCTAATCCCTAGGGCTTTTTCTTATATTTGTTTTCATATTACTTGTATTCACATTTTATCATTTTTATTTTGTATTCTCAACCACCAACTAATCGATCGGCTAAATAGAATTAAAATTACCAATTTTGGTATTTAGTGATCAATCCTTGTAGGAACGATACTCTACTTACTTATATATTACTTGATTATGACAGTGTACACTTGCACTTTTTAAAACACCATCCTATACTCGTAAAAAGTTTTTGGCGCCATTGCCGGGGATTATTGTCATTAATATCAATAGCAAGTAATTTTAATACTAATTTGGTCTTCATATTACATTTGTTTTCTTTTTTGTGTCTTTTCAAGTTTTTGCTTAGTATATGACCAGAAGGAAGAAGACTGAATTACAACCTTGTGATTATCGAGAGAACTTGTCAAAGAAATCGGAGAGATCGAAAGTAATCTACTTCAATCAATTCAATGGAAAATCCGGAAGGAGAAATAGCAGATACCAAAACACTCCGTGACTATGCAACACCAACAGTCATGGAGACAACTTCTGGAATCAGAAACCTACCAGTAGCAGCCAACAATTTTGAAATCAAGCCTGCAATTATCCAGATGGTGCAAGCAAATCAGTTCGGTGGTTTATCAACAGAAGATCCCAACACACATATAGCCAGCTTCTTAGAAATCTGCGACACATTTAAGCATAATGGTGTTACTGATGATGCCATTAGACTTAGAATTTTCCCTTTCTGACTCAGGGATAAGGCTAAGAGCTGGTTACATTTTCTACTAGTGGGAAGCATAACTATATGGGATGCCTTGGCACAAAATTTTTTGGCGAAATACTTTCCATCAGGAAAAACTGCTAAATTGAGGAATTGAATTACCTCATTTTCTCAGCATGAACTAGAATTGAAGCCTGAGAAAGATACAAAGAGTTGTTAAGGAGATGTCATCATCATGGGTTACCAGATTGGTGGACACTGCAAACATTCTATAATGGGATGACGCATACCACCAGAATTCTTGTAGATGCTGCAGTTGGAGGATCTTTAATGGGAAAAACTCTAGATGATGCCTATAATTTACTTGAGGAGATGGCATCCAATGCATACCAATGCCCTTCTGAACGTCACAATTCAAAGAAGGTACTTGGAGTGCACGAGCTGGATATCCTTACAACTTTATCTTCTCAAGTTGTATCTATATCCAAGCAAGTGAGCTCATTGACAAGCTAAGCAAATGCAATCAGTACTCCTCATGAAACCTGTGATCGATATGGAGGACATCATATGAGTACGCAAAGTCAAGATGGACACTCGTCCATGCCTTCTCAGTCGGAGCAAGCTCATTACATCGAAAATCAAAGAAATGACCCATTCTCAAACACTTATAATCCAGGTTAGCGGAATCATCTAAACTTTGGCTGGAGGAATAATAAAAATGTGTTCAAGCCGCAAGGGAACTACCAGCAACAAGTTCTTCAACCACCAAATCCACCACAACAAAAAGTGAATGTGGAAGATGCACTGGCTTAACTAACCATGAATACATCTCAATTCATAGCTAGGACTGACACAACACTTAAAAGCAAGGAAGCCTCAATAAAGAACTTGGAGATCCAAATGGGCCAAATAACAAATATGCTGAATTCCAGACAACTAAGTACTCTTCCAAGTAACACTGAAAAAAAAACCTAAGAGAGCATGTAAAGGCCATTGCATTAAGGAGTGGGAAAGAATTGAAAGATCCTATAATTCTACATAAGAATGACGGAGAAAAGAAAGAAAGTGAAGAAGAATAGAAGGAGGAAGCACAAAAACCTCAAGAGGATGATGTGGTACCATGAAGAATCAGCTTTCCAGATAACCTTCCTCCATATGTACCACCAGTTCCATACCCTCAAAGACTTGTGAAGGCAAAGCTAGACAAGCAGTTTAAAAATTTTTTCGAGGTTTTCAAAAAGTTACATATTAACATCCTTTTTGCAGACGCTCTTGCCCAAATTCCCAATTATGCAAAATTCATGAAGGATATTCTCTCAAATAAGCATAAACTAGAGGAATGAGACAGTTGCACTTACTGAGGAGTGCAGTGCTATTTTGTAAAAGAAATTACCACCAAACTGAAAGATTCAGGAAGCTTTTGCATACCTTACACCATAGGTCAATGTAACTTTGAAAGAGTACTTTGTGACCTAGGAGCAAGTGTAAATCTCATGCCTCTATCTGTACAGAAAACTTGGTCTTGGAGAGGTGAAGCCTACCACTGTTTTATTACTTCTAGTTGACCGATCAATAAAACATCAGAGGGGTGTCTTAGAAGATGTTCTGGTGAAGGTGGATAAACTCATATTTCTAGCTGATTTCATCATACTTGACATGGAAGAAGACCAAGAAATTCCTATCATTCTTGGAAGGTCATTCCTAGTAACTGAGAGAACTTTAATAGATGTGTAACAGGGAAAGTTAACCTTGCGAGCTCAAGATGATCAAGTATCTTTCAACATTTTTAAGGCTTGGTCCTTTTCAAATGAAGGTGACACTAGTTATAGAGTAGATACATTGACTAGCTGCACAAAAGATATGGCGAATGAAAGCTGCATGGATCAACCGTTAGCAATGTGAATGGTAGATGCATCAAAATCTACTAATCCTGAAGTACACAAAGAATATTGGGCAATCAAAGCATTAAATTTTGAGTCAAAGGTAGCTGGTAAGAAGAGATGTCTCCAATTCAATGAGCTTAAAGAATTTCGACAACAAGTTTATAAGAATGCCAAGTTATACAAGAAGAAGACAAAAAGTGGCATGACAGAAGAATTCTGAGGAGAGATTTCACACTGAGACAAAAAGTAATGTTGTATAATTCAAGGTTAAAGCTCTTTCCAAGAAAGCTGAGATCAAGGTGGTCAGGACCTTTTATTGTGATTCAAACATGGCCATATGGAGCTGTGGAGATTCACGATGGTAATTGAAAATTCAAAGTAAATGAGCAAAGGCTGAAAGAGTATAATGACGGTGCACTCAACACTTTGAAAACTGTCATCACATTTGAGGAACCAACATATAAGTCCTAAACTTTAAAAAAAATATAAAAAATTAAAAAAATTTAAAAAAAAGTAAAAAATAAATGTTTTTTTATTGGTTTGGCTTTTGTCTAGCTAAAGACGTTAAAGAATGACGGCTATTTGGGAGGCAACCCAAAACTTATTTTCCTTACTCTTTCATTTTTCTTTCATACTCATTGAAGCATACAACACTGCATCTTTAAACTTTAGTTCTCATTATTGTCATGGAGGAATTTCTTGTAAAGCTTAAGAACATGTTTCCTACTCTTCCCAAAGATGTACTCAGGAAGATCTATAACTGTCGACTTGAAAGAATGAAGACATTCAAGCGTTTGGGCCTTCCTGAGGATGTCCGCTGGATCATCGAAGCTAAGGTACATTTATTAGGTGAGATTCATGAATCATTTATTTAACCTATGCCAAGAATGAGAAGAATCTCTTACTCTAAAAAGAGAAGAGCTAAAAGAATGAAGGTTTGTCCTAAATGTGCAAGGTGGAATTGTGATCAGCGCTGTCGGAGCAAAGGTATGGTTTCTATAAATCGAGAAGATAAAATTCAATTTATAAAGGATGGACTGAGTAAGGAGTCATTGGATCATATCATTCAGACTCTTGAGACGCATCCTAGTAGTGATGTTCATTGTGTTCTTCTTGATTTATTAGATATATTCAATAAAGAAAAGGAGCGTTGTCGTCTTGGGAATCTGACGTTAAAAGACCATGTTTGCCAGTTTATAAGAAAACTGGATGGGAAGCAAATCCTCGATTCATAGAAAGCGTTTAAGCCGTTACTGGACGTAAAACCAGAGGAAGATGTAAGCCACAATTACAATTACTGTATATAATTTTGCTTTTGTCTAATTTGTCTTATCTTTTCAATAACTTTTGACTTTCTTTACTCACTTTATTTAATTTCTTCGCGCAGTGGCCCACTGGTTATTCGTGTCGGAAATTTTTTCAATTTTTTTTTAAAATGTGTGATTTGCATGATTTTGTTGTAGTTGTTTTAGTAATATAAATATGTATTCTTCTACTTGTAAAAACACAAAATGTCTGAGAGAAAAGAAAAGAGGAGTCGTATCACACTAAAATGTAGATTTAAATCTATCTGCATTTTTGGTGAAACTGACTTGGGAAAGGATGGAGAGTTTATACCTGCAGTACAGGAACTGGGACATGCATTAGCTGCTAGAAAGATCAACTTCATCTACGTGGGAGGTATCCAGGGCCTAAGAGCAAGTGTGACCATTTCTACAACCATTAATGGTAGTAAATGTTTGTGTGTAAGGGTGAAAGAGTTAGAAAATCACATTTTCTCCTTACGGTAAGAGTTATAGGTTTCAAGCCTACCTGAATGAATGTGACGTATGTTCTACTGTGCTGATGCTTTTATCGCTCTACCCGGTGGTTTTAAAACATTGGATGGGATCTCTAGCATTGCATATTGGGCTAAACTAAACTTTTATAAAAAAACCATTAGGATTGTTAAATGTTAATGGTTTTTATGATAAACTGTTGTCTTTTCTTGATCATGCTGTAGAAACAGGATTCATACCCCAAGCGACTCGCCATTCCATAATTTCTGCTCCAATTGCAGATCAACTATTGGACCAAATGAAAGTATCATAATGTATTGAGGCTTGATGAGACCATGATTTATGTATTGCTGTGATAATAATTAATGGGCACACCTAAACAAGTATCATAACATACTGCAATTCTTGCATAATACATAACAATCTTATTTTGAAAATCTTTGTTTATTCAATAGTATACATAACATTTTTTATGTAAGAACCATGACTTTTAATAATAAAAAATAACGGTCTCACATAGACAACTATTATTTATTTAGTAACATAAATAACGATTTATATATAAGAACCATGAACGTTTAAAATACATGACAGTTTTTATATAATAACCGTGATGTATGGATGGTAGACTCTTCAAGTGAGAGTTTATGAGGTAGTTGTACTCATCTTTATATAATAGAATAGTACCTCCCACAATAAGTTGCCATGCAATTTGAGATGAATCAAGACATTCCAGGCTTTGTGGAAAGAATCAATGGCAATTGTTGACACACATATGTGATAATGTAACTGTTAACCTATAATTGTGTCTCTTCACAAGAATTAAGCATGTAAAGCAAAGGCTAAGGGGGAAAATATCCATATAAGAAATGGAGCAAGGGGGTACACAAACCCTTGAGCAGCTCAAAGGTTTATATTCCCCTTGCTCTTTCCTATAGGGATAGTCATTTTATTTCACTCAGTCGTTGCTTTCTTGGTTTAATTGCCAAAGAGACACAAAGTATAAGTAAATACTTACATTATTGTTAGATATATAGGTTAGGAGTGTGATTGTTTCTAGCCATAAAGCTTAGAAAATTTTGATTTGTTCCAAATTGCATCACTACTCAATACGGGAAGTACTACTATATTAGATAGAGTCAAAATCAAGTAGCTTAGAAACTCTCACATTGAAAAGTCTATGATTGATCTCACATTGTCGAATTTCATAGCTTTAACTTGGTACAACTTGCTCAATACAAAAATAGGAGAGGAACCTTCAATTGGAGCAATAATGAGTTTTCCAAAAAAAAACCTTCAAAAAAGCAATTTAATGTCACCTTGAATGCTTTATCGTGTCGTCACTTCGCAAAAGATGGTATTCGCTTGATCATGTATGACTCTTGATACAACTAAACTAGTTTATTCATCATATCCGTATTGATCTTTTGGAAGTTACTTCGCAAATATGGATACTTCCAAAAAAAAGGAGAGGCATTCGCTTAGGGATCCATATCTACAAAAGTTACTTCACAAAGAACAATAAAGTAGGAACCATCAATCAAAGAAATAGGTTGAAAACTTCCTGTAAAAAGAAAGGAACATTCGATCAGAGCAATAATAGGTTTTTTGAAAAAGTATAACTTCATAAAACCAATTTAATGTCACTTTGAATACTTTATTGTGTCATGACTTCACAAAGACAATCTAATTGGTCGGGTTGAACACTACAAGTAAAAAGAGAGGAACCTTCGAAGTGAATACAGGAAGAAGGACAATGCGAAATGAATGAGGGAATCATAACTACCTAGCTATGGCTCATGAACGAAAATGCAAGTTAAGGCAAGCGAAAACAACCCGTGCGGCAGTCGCTCAGACAAGGGTCAAGTGTATTCACTAGCACGACTGTCACTGAGAAATCAGATAAAGGGTTTTTATGGTGGGGTTTGACTAAAAACGACTCTCGACGACCGTAAAAGACAACAGTAGTCATACAATTACGATGTTAGTGGGTTTTATTCGAACAGACTAAGGGTCTATTTGAATTAGCGGTAACAGAAGTGACCTTTTTTTTAATCTAACTTTTGCAAACTTAAGATAGGATAAAAGTCAGGTTCTAACTGTGATTTATGTTTAGATTGGTGGTCACAAAAGTGACTTTTTTTCAAATTGAAACTTGTTTGGATTATTATTTGAAAAATAAATTTGTATGGAAAATGACTGAAAATGACATGAGTTTTTATTAAATCTATATAATTTGATAATTGATATATTATTGAGAAAAAATTGTAAATACTAAGTAAAACTTAATTAGATATTTTTTGATAGATAAAATTTTATATAAATTACAAATGATAATAATCTTATGTTTTATTTAACTAAATAATATTATATTACTAAAATTAGAATTACTTTTTTTCTAACATTTTTTTGCCAGCAAATATATTTTAGCAACCTAAAGTTTAACAATATATACTTTGGTAAAAACAAAATAGATATCACTTGCCTTTTTTCACTAAGTCAAAATAAGACAAAAGGTGGGGAAATAGACAAAGGGTACAAACATAATGTGGTGATAAGATAGTGAAGGAGTGATAATGTGGGTCCCATGGTAATTTTCCACCCCACCGTGATGCACTCACCGTGAAAAGCAATTCTAATAAGCTTTTTTTAAATTTTTTTTTTGTTAAAAGCCTAGTTGGAAAAAAGCCAACCCAAACACCCTTCAAACTTTGCTTTTACTTAGACCAATCTTTTTTCCCTCAAACTGGGCTTTTTCAACCCTTACCACCTTCCCAAACAGGCTCTAAGTGTTGAGTGTATTATATTTTAGACATTTAAATATAAGAGAAATGGTAGGGCTTTTTGGGTTATTGTGCCAAAGACTTTATATCATAGTTTGTTCGTAAGAATTGTTATTTATTGGTTTACATTTATCATGGTTCTTTGTTACTGTGGGCTATGTTATTTTTTCTTTAAAATCTTTTTGGGCTAATAGTCCCTGGATAATCACATTTTTATATTTTATAAAAAATAAAATAAAAAAATATCACCCTCTAATAGATGATTTGAGGTCTGTTATGAATTTTGAAACTTTTGTTTCCTTCAGTTTGAATGAATCAAAAGTTCTGAAAGTTCACAGCATACCTCACATCATCATGCTACTCGTCACTAGAGGAGTGACCTAAATCATCTAAGAGTATGTCAGGATCATGGTGACCAATTCCATACTCATCAAGAATGAGATTGGCCTTCGTATTCATACTTGACAAATATTCAGCTAGCCTCCTTACAACATGGTTAATGTATTCTGCTTGAAGCATCATTGCTTCCACGTAACGGAGCAAAGGATGTAGAGGCGAAGGTAGAGGAGGTGGTGGAGGTTGCGGAAGAGGAGCAGAAGGAGGAGAAGGAGGTAAAGGAGGAGGATGATGCTAGGGATTTTCTAGCAAATCTACAACATGGCGTTTCATCTTGAGAGAACAGAGGAGGACGATGAAGAAACAGTACAAAAACATAAGAAAATGAGGAGTTTAAATAGATTGGAACTTATGGGTTTGAACCATCATTGGATATGTTAGAAGTTGAAAAGGAGCAGTTGTGTGTAGTAGTGGATAATAAATGGGTACTTGGTTCTTGTACCTGATCATCAGAGAAGAAAGAAGCATGTACAAAATATTATCATCAGCGTGGGGAAGGGGAAATGTTTTGAGCCATCATGACATTTGTTGTTTCATGATAGTTTTTGCATAACAACTATCATTCTTGCAAGACAAAATATGACATTTACTAATTACACCCGTTATTTATTTGCATGGTATTCTAATAAGTAATGAGTTTTACTTAATAACTGTTATGTATATTACTTTTTAAAAAAAAAAAATTGGTGGTTGATTATGCAACCACCATTTTATAAATAAAATAAAAAAAACAAAAAGTCAATGTATATAAACAAACTAAAAATAAAAAAGTTATAGAGATGATTTAAGAATCTGATGTATCATCAGATTATTCCTTATCCAGTAACTTGTTTACCTTCTCGTTCAAAGAGCGAATGAGAGTGTTTAGTTCCTTAAGCATTGGTCAATGCGTCCTTACTCTCGTAGGTAAACATGGACGATATGATGGAGCTCGTAGGTCGTGTGGATGAGTCATTCAATGCTTGTTGATAAAGGGAGTTCATCTTTTGGTTTGTTCCTAAATGATAAAGTAGACGTTCTCTTACATTTGTCTATGATTTTGGTGAAAAAGAACAAAAGCTTGCAGTTAGCTATGAGAAGATGAAATGGAAGTGGAGAAATGAGGTTCAGTTTTCAGACGTTTATATAGAGTGAATTTCATGGATTATTGAGCCGTTGCATCCTTTAGATTTACATATCATTATATTTTCTAAATGTTCACAGTTGATTTTTAATGACTGTTATTAATTTTTCATTTTTCCCGTGTGAGTTATATGACAGTTGTTACAATAAATCTGTTATTTATTTTTGCATTGATGATGGTTGTTAAGAAAGAATAGTATAAGAACCGTTATTTATTTTATTTCATGATGTTTTTTTATAAGAACTATTGGATATCTTCTTTTTTTATATAAAAAAATTATTTAAAAAGAAAAACAATAAAAAAAAGAACAGTGGTGAGTAGCTTGATGAACTGATGAGACCACCAGGCTACTCGTTATCAGAGGATTGGTTAGGATCATTGTTAGAATTATAGCCAATCGCATACTCATCAAGTATGATATTGACCTTCCTGTTCATACTGAAGATATATCTAGAAAGCCTCCTCACGGCATGGTCAGTTTGTTGTGCATGCCACAACATTTCCTCCAGTTGAGAAAGCATAGGATGTGGAGGTGGAGGAAAAGGTGGCGGAGAAGGCTAATGACTTCCCATTTTTAATAGATTTGAGATATATTTTAATATATTTGGAAAGTCATCAATAATAAATTAAAGGAAATTTTCTTGAGATTTTATGAGATATTAATTGGATGCATCATTTGTTGGATTTTAAATTAAAATAAGAGTACTTAAACTTAGGAAAGAAACAATAATATTCTCAAATAAAATAAATAAGTAAATAAATAAATAAATTTAGATTTATTATCATTATTATTATTTCCTTTTCTTTTCATTGATAGGAACCATACAGTTTGGGAGTTAGGCAATATATGCCAATATATATATGGGGCGTAGAGAGAAGACATTGTGTTCTATTTTTCGGTTAGTAATGGCAAGACAAAAGCTCATAATTTGATAGAGGGAGATTAAAGTTTAGGGATGTAAAAGATCTAAAGTACAGATGAAAATTTGGCATTGAGCTTTTATTTCTCTTTTTCTTTTTCTTCTTTCATTTCTCTTCTTTGTTTTGCCTTTGGTTAGCTCGAAGAGTTCCAAGGCAAGTTTATTAGCTCGAAAGTGGGGTTTTAAGAACCATGATGTGGTGGATACGGTTGGTTTTAATGGAGGTATTTGGTGCTTTTGGGATGAGGAGGTTGCCTTCAAAGTGACTCATAGGCATGCACAGGTCTTACATGGGGATGTTTAATGCCGATAGTGTGGACGAGTGGGAGTTAACGGCAGTGTGTGGTCACCCGAATATTAATAACCAAAAGGAGCTATGGCAGCAACTGAGGTTTACTGCAGATAGAGGTATGGGTCACTGGTGTGTTAGAGGTGATTTTAACGTGATGTTACGAAGTGAGGAAAGAGTTTTAACGGCAAGAACACAGGTTAGTCCAGAAAAATCCTTCATTGATTGGTATAGCATGAGTAGTATGGCGGAAGTGGACTTTCAAGGGCCAAGGTTTACATGGCAGCATGGCTCTTCTTTTAGTCATATTGACATGTATTTGGCTAACTTTCTTACTTTGAGAGGTTCAGGGAAGCATTCGTTCTGAACTTGCTGAGACTTAAATCGGACCATTGCCCATTGCTTCTCTCTTTGTCCAAATATAGTGATACAACAAGAAGAGGGTATCATTTTCAGTTTTTTGCACCTTGGATTGCTTATGAGAGTTTTCCTGAAGTAGTTGGGAAGGCGTGGAATGTTTCTGACGACTGGTTTGTGAATGTGAGTAGGTTTACAGAGGAAGTTCGACAGTGGAATAAACATACTATCGGGAATATTGATAAAAGGAAAGAGGAGTTACTTAATCAATTAGATAAGTTAAAATGCAAGGACCCAAATAGTTCTTTTTGGAATAGGAAGAGAAGTGAGGTGTAAGTGGAGTTGGAGAAGTGTTTGGCTCAAGAAGAATTAATGTAGATCCAACGATCACGTTATAATTGGTCTACTTAAAACTCAAATAAGCTGCTTTGGGGATGGCAGGACACCATCCCAAACACATGTTAACGGCTTGTTTGGATTGATAGTGGCAAAAATAACATTTTTTAATATGACTTTTACAAACTTAAGATATGATAAAAATCATATTGTAAATATGGTTTGCGTTTGGATTGGTAATAACTAAAGTGAATTTTTTTTTGGGAAAATGGTTCAAAAATACCTTATAAGGAAATTATTTGCTGATTGGTACCACAAGTGCAAACAAGCACCCCTTATATGCAAACATCATCCACATCTGCAAAATTCATCCCTGCGAATGTGCAAACATCATCCCTTGTGTGCAAAATATCATCCACCCGTGTGCAACTTATCACCCACAATGTGCAATGGTAGCAATTAGCAATTAATTTGCTTGTAAGGTAGTTTTTAGCAATTCTCCCTTTTTTTTCAAACTTAAACTTATTTGGATTATTATTTAAAAAGCAAGTTGAATGGAAAATGACTGAAAATGATATCAGTCTACTACATATAAAATTTTTTCCCTAATTAATATCATTTAATTTGTATTTCCCCTATTATTACTCAAACAAAACACTGAATTTTGTTTGATCTCATGAATCAAGGAGTTATCATCTCCTTACAAAACAAATTGTGATAAGTCATAATTATATAAATTTTATAATTATATTATAGAAATATAATGTGATAATTCTAAAAGGAGTATTAAAATTATAAAAATAAAAAGAGTTATTGCATCAATAGAAAATTATTTTATATAAAATTATTAATATTTTCTCTTAGCTAGTTTAATCTTGAATTTGAAAATTATGTTAATAACATGTTTTACATAGATTCATCACAATGTTATATTTAACTACTTATATTGATATGTTATTTTATATGTGTGTATGTGTATGCAATTAATTTTTTTGTGAAAGTTATATTTAATTATTAACTATCGGGAGGAAAGCTTCAAATTTTTAAATTTAAATTCAAAAATAGCATTAAAGGATTAACTATCAGGAGGAAATCTTAAAAATTTCGCAATTGTTTATTCTTGAATGAGGAAATATATTAGTTCATCAATTTTCTCTTAGCTAGTTTAATCTTAAATTCGAAAATTACGTTAATAACATGTTTTACATAGATTGATGATATCTTAATTTGATCTATTATATTCTTAAATGAGGAGATCTATTAGTTTAATTTTTATTCTTAAATGAGGAAATCAGTTAGTTCCCCGATTTTCTTTTAGCTACGTTAAATTTAGATTTGGAAATTAAATTAAATTAAAATTCAAAAATAACCTTTACGAATTAACCAATAAAAAAAGTGGGAGATTTTTAGTAGGCAATACTGAAACATGGGTATTGGTATTAGGGTAGTTATTATCTGGAGGAATTTTTAAAATTTTTAGAGAGAGTTGCAGGGATGAGATGACATGCTATGGTACCTGCTGTCAGCTCTACTTTTAAGAATATAATAATAGATTTATAGGAAACATTTTTTCAAACAAATTATATTATTGTTTTTTTATGTTTAAAAACAAAAAAAATGTTTTAGAAAAACAAACAGGCCCTCAGTTTCACTTATCCCTTTTCAGGTACATCCCACATTCTATGGCCGTTATATTTAGAGTAGATGTTAACCTATAGATCCCATAAAACTGGGCAGGAAAAGGGAGACAAAAAGAGAATTTAAAACATTATATATTCCTAATTAAATTAAATTGTCAACCATAAATTGATTTATATATTTATATACTTCAAATATCATTTGCCAACTATCTTTGTAATTAGATTATTTTAACTATTTTAATATATTTTCATATCCTCACACATTAAGTATATCTTATTTCCCAATATTTTTTATTATCTTCTTATACTTCATTATTCATTAAATTAAAAATATCTTTTAAAAGTCCAATTTATCTTTTTTTTTAAAAAAAATTCAAATTTTATATTATCTCATCCATTGAGATAATAGAGAGATTATGATAAATTAAATGACAGATTGTGTGATATATCTTAGGGAAAATGACAGAAAAATATCATTTGAACTTCAAAATCTTGTTGATAAATACGTTAATGGAATTAACAAGAATAATAATATAATTGACAACTCATTTTATTATTAAAACACCTATTTAGAATTTTGAAATTCAAATAATATTTTTTTAAGATTTTCCCTATATTTTAAATGAATAAGATGGATATTTAGTCTTCCCTAAATATCTCGATCCATCTCTTCATATGGGCAGTCACATAATTTGTAACTTATTTGTCTTTCGTTTTCTCTCTATTTCTGCCTTGTGCTAGTTCCCCCTCACACTATAATTAGACTATTTAAATAATAAATAATCAAATTAAAAATATCTTTTAATAGTCCAATTTGTCTTTTAGTTACCCCTGTAATATTATGCGTCTATTATTTCTGTATCCATATCTTTTGAGCTTTTAGATTAAATTAGGATAAGATTAGGTTCCTAGAATATTTTCCATTAGAATCATTCTTTTTCTATAAATAACCCATCTGTCTTTTACCCCAGAAAAACTATTCCCTTGTTGTTCTTTTATCCTAAAGAGCGAAGTCATCAAGGTTAGAGCCTAGAGGTTTGCAAGCCAAAGCGATATGCCTGATCATATACCCCTAGAACTTGTGGAGGAAAGTCTTCAAAAACTACCCGTCAAGTCTCTTGTCAAATTCACGTCTGTTTGCAGAGCTTGGAATTCCCTCATCACAGACCAGAATTTCATGTTTGATCATCTCAATCGTACAATTCAAGCTTCTAATGGCAACGGCTCCTTCTTTTTTCAATTCTGTCTTAGAAAAGACAAAGGGCAGCGTCATCTTCATCAAGAGGATCTTTACTCATTGTACTCACTTAATCATCAAAGCGATCACTTCTCTGTTGAGAGATTCCCACTCTCTCATCTATTTTGGTTGGATCTTCAAACACTGTTTGCTGGCACATGCAATGGCCTCGTTTGTTCTGCTTGACTATTCACCGTTAGAATGATGCCAGGTATCAGCTACATTTTGGGTTTGGTTTCGATTCCAAGAATAACGATTACAAGGTTGTTAGACTCATGATTGTTGGCTTTACACAAGATACTCCTCACGTTGAGGTGTACTGTACTCTCTTGTTTCTCGTTCTTGGAGAATAATTGATGCTAAGGTTCCACCGTTTTACTTTTGTCACATAAACTACTGGTTCACCCCCGTGTTTGCGAATGGGTCAGTACATTGGGTTGTTGGCCGCCACAGACGTACTGGTTCAAACGTGAATGTCTTGTAACGAGATTACTTGCTGTAGAAGGAGGCCATTCTCTTTCTGTGGTGAATCATCTTAGAATAGATGACCGACGGGTGTTCATGTTTGGGTGATGAAAGAATATGGTAATTCTAAGTCATGGATTAAAGTATTCCATTGTGATTCAGAATGTTATGGAGGCATATCAGCCATATTAGCTCTAACTAGCCAGGGAAAAGTGGTCTTGGGAGTTGGTAGCAGAGATATAGTTTTAGTTGATCCGATCAAGGACTTGGTGGAGCCTTTGGGACATCTGGAATATTGTGAAGCTTATATATGTAGGATCTTATGTTGAGAGTTTGTATTTCATAAACAAAGAACCTGATGTTTTGTCTTTATAACATTGAAAGATCATGGTACTGCAAATTTAAGACTAATGCCTCTTTTGCTATGAGGAGAGATTTTGATAGAAATGGAAGTGAAACTAAATGTAGAATTAGAAATGAAAATGAGATTAAAAGTATGTTTTGTATTATCATGGAATTGTGATATAAATTTTAATTAATATGTTAATTTTAATTATAAAATGACCAATGTACCCTTCTTGTTTTTTTTTAATTGAAAATGAGATGGGTAGAATTATCCAAAAAAAATTTAAAAATAGGGATATTTTTATGTTTTAAGTCCACTTTATGTGTGTCTCTTAAATATGTTACTAGTAGTTGGTTCGATGTCTATGTCTGTGTATTAAAAAGATTTGAGAAGAAAAGGTAAAACTCATTTTTGTGATCTTCACATAAAATGGATCAGTCTGTTTAGCTGTAATGTGAGCGTTTGGGCTAAATCAATGGAGCATCAATTCATCTCCTAACAAAGTAAAATTATATTTTTTTTTCATAAAATGATAAAATTAAATTTAACAGCCAATCATTCAAGGCAATTTTTTTTAATTTTAATAATTAAATTTAGAATCTCATCAGAATTATAAAAATCTCAAGTAGAAATTTCAAAGTATTTATTTTTTTATAAAAAATACAATATATATTAAAAAGTGGTTATAGTCTTTTTTTTTTTCATTTTATGAACAATGATAATAAAAAGACATGGAACCAATATGGATATAAACATCGTCAAAGTTAGTTTGACTCCTCTTCCTCCGTTATTTTGATTTCAGGCCCAACCATCTCAAAAATTCTAGAATCAGGATGGTCTATCATTTTCTACAAACAAAAGAAATTACCAAATGTCCTTTGCAATGGCCTTATATGCTTCAATGGAACTCCATTACAATGCTTCAGATGGTAAAGAACTTCATCAGCATTGGAAATTGTTTTTATTATTATTATTATTATTATTATTATTATTATTATTATTATTATCTATCATGCTTAAAGGCTGCGAGTTTGTCTAATTTTGTCACTAATCTATCTGATACTATAAATAACATATATTCACATCTTGAGAAAGTTGAGGAAAAAATGAATAAGAAGAAACCTACTCTGGAACCTTCATCAAAAAAGAAGAATAATAACCAAGAATTACGAATAATTGGGTTATCTACTTAGTCTGGGTCTTCTACCCAGTTAGTACCAAGCCAAGTAATTGGGTCATCAAGATCCAAACCTGCAAGCCCAAAATCAAAAAGCTCGAAAGGAAAAGGAAAAGAAATAGTCCCCTTAGCCGAGATAATAAAAGGACAGAAAGCCCAGCAAGAAAAAGAAAATGATTAATATAACTTTTAGTCTCTAAAGTTTGGTCGGATTTTGGTTTTAGTCCCTCAAGTTTGAAATCGGTGGTTTTGATCCCTCAAGTTTGGCTCGATTTTGGTTTTGGTCCCTCAAGTTTGAAAATGACTTGATATGTAACCCTAAATTTGAGGGACCAAAACCAAAATCAAGCCAAACTTCAGGGACCAAAACCACAAATTTCAAATTTGAGGGACTAAAACCAAAATCAGGCCAAACTTCATGAACCAAAACCACTAATTTCAAACTTTAGAGACTAAAACCAAAATCCGACCAAACTTCAAGGACCAAAAGTTATATTAACCCAAAAGAAAAAGAAGTTCTTAGTCAGTCATATAAAACCTCTATAGCTAATAAGCCTGTTGTAACCACTTCTAAAAAGACCTCTGCCTCAACTTCTAATATTTTTGACTTACCCCAGCAGTATAATTATTATAAACTTATTATCCAGAAATTAAACCAATTAACCTTTTCCCATAAGACAATCAAATATGTTTTTCATTATGCCTTCAATAAAGTCATTATCTACCCAAGAACACCTCCCAGTATTGTAAAGATTTTATATAGTTATAGACTAATTCAAACAATTTATCCCTCAGCAACCATGGAGAAAGTTTTAGAGTTACCAATTCAATTAAGAAAGACTGTAAAGACATATTTCGGGATTATAACTCAGCACCAAGTATTCATCAGATGTTATTCGATTGTAGCTGAAATAACTCCAGACAAGTCTTAATATTTGATAAAATAGCAAAAATGGAACAAAAACGAGGAGAATTAATTAGTCAGACCATAATAAAAGAAAAGAAATCAGAAAGATTAGCATAAGAAGAGAGTAATAAAATTGCAGAAATATCATGTTATATAGGATCAGAAACCGATGAATTATTTGACGTGTTGAAAGCAAGAAGAAAGAAAGATCTAAAAATGATGAATGCTATAAATGAAGAAGAAGATGAAATTGAAAACATAATGGGTCAAGAAGAAGAAAATTTAGAAGAAATTAGAAAAGAATTTCAATATGCTACTACAATAAAATCTGTAGAAGATAAAGCATAATTAAATATGGAAGTAAGTTCAGTCCCTATGGAAGAACTGGAACATAGCAGAAAAAGGGAAGAAGATAGATTAAATCATATAATTGAAGAAGGAAGGAAAAATGAGAAGATTATTATCATAAAGAACCATTAAGGACAAAAAATATTGAATTTGAAGCGAGAATTAGAACACCACATAACACAGGATTTGTACCTCTACTTATAGATCAATATGAAACATGACAAATACCTAATTCAGGAATATTGTTAGATTTAGATTGTAATTTGGATAATGAAAAAAGATTAGAAGAATGGACTCAAGCACAACTAATAGCACTAATAGGAAGAAATCTGGAAGTAGAAGTAATAAGTATGCTAGTAGGAGCAAGTTTTACAAGAAATGTACATATATAATTGGTCGAAAAGTAGAACACATGAATTTAGAGAAGAAGCACACAGAGTAACAGAACCATATAGTAATAGAAGATAATTTTATGTATTAGCAGTAAGAAAATATGAACAATTATTAAGAAATGAATTTTTAGAAAGAAGTATAGGGGCTGAAGAAATTACAAAAATAGAAAGAGCAATACAAAATTTACATCAAATAGAAATATATTCATTGGATCCCAAATATTTAAATTAGTATATTTGTAAATATAAAAAATATTATTATGAAGCAAGAATATAAGAAGATGAAAGACAAAGATTTTATATGGATATGTTTTATAGAAAATTACCGAGATTAATATTAGAACCAATAATAGAAGATTACTATAAAGCTTTTAGAGAAAGACAAGATTTAATACCTTATGTAGATATAATGGGAAGAAGAGAAAATTTTCTAAGAGAATATTTATAAGATAAATGTAAACAGGCTTGGAGTAATATTAAGTATTATAAAACTAATAAAACCATTTTAAAATGTGGAGAACCGGAAACACCTCATAGATGGGGATGTAAACCAAATAAGAAATTAAGAAAATATAGCAAATATAAGAAGAGAGATAAGAGAGACAAGAACTACAAGTTTAAGAAATATCCCAAAAATAAATTTTATAAAAAATATAAACCTAGAAAATATTTTAAAAAGGGAAAAAAGAAAATAAATTATAGTAAAAATCCAAGAAAATGTAGATGTTATAATTGTAGAAAATTAGGACATATATTTACAGAATGTAATGAACCTAAAAATAAAAAGAATTTGAAGAAGTGATATTTTCTTGTATTTATCCCTATATTCTTCAATCATGTTATTATTGCATTATGGACATTATGATTTAATTTTTTCTTAATACATTTACACAATAGTAATATATATACTATTTTCGATCTTAAATATAAGACATAATTAATTTTTTTTAGAGATTAAAGAAGCTAATTAAATAAGTTACTTTAAAATATTTATATCCAACGTTTTTCCTTAGACTAATTTGTCTGACTTATAAACTGATATAAAATTTAATAATACAAACATATGATATGATTAAGTAACTTATTTAGCTTATTTAATTTCTCCAAAAAATTCAATTGAATCTTATATTCATGACTAGAGGGAGTATATATAAAAAATGCATTTTCAATACTCCTTTCTCATAATTCTTTATATATATATATATTATCACCAGTCTAACCAAACGGCTCAACCTGTTCAACCATAATCTATTAACCCTTTCAGTTCGTCTTTTAACCGGGCTTTTAAAACATTGCTTACAACATTTAGTAGTATATATTTTATTGTTACAATGTTTAGTAGTATATACTTGATTTTACAACATCTCCATGTATATCTTTTCTTTAACCGGCCCATCACCGGTATATCTATAACTAGCCTGTGTTCCTGTTATGTTGCACAGGAAGCTTATAAATATGGAGTTTTGATATTTTCATTACAATTAAAAAATTAATTTTCACATAATTACATTTAACTTCCTTTAAAATGAGACCCAACTTTATAATACATAATTAATTAATATACATGTATTAATAGATACCTTTCTTCCCCTACACATATTAATGGAAGGTATGCATATACCTTCGTGGCGGTGTCCTTTCACATATTTAGGAGAAAAAACTAAAATACAAAGTTTATCAAAAATAAAAATACAATAAAAAGTAACATAATGATACTGAAGAAGGTGTATTATTTAGTTTTATTGATATTCAGTAGGGGTAGGTCGATCATAGTTCCAGCGATGAAGGCTGGTGGGGTTAATATTTTTAAAAAATATATATATTTAAAGGTTAATTTGGTCATTTCATTTTAATTTTAAAATAATTTTGAATCTAATATCTCTTTAGGATTATAGATATTCGAAACACCTTTTTAACTTTTAGTATTTTTAAAATTCTTTATAAAATATTTTCCCTTAAACTTTTCATTATCCTTAACCCACCACTTGATTAACTAAATATTGTCCAAATTAAGGGAATGGCATGTAGATTCACTCAATCATTTGACTAATAAGAAAAATGCACCCCACAACTTACAGTTTGAAAAGCAAAACCCAGTTTTGCAAGAGTAACGAAACAAGCAATGGATTGAAAACGTTTGGTAAGCAAAACCCATTTTTGTTGGTGCGGCCTTTTAATTGGTCTAATTAACTCAAAAGTAATTACCCATTGATATGTCTCTATTAATAAGGGAAAAAAAGAATCTGATCTGACAAAAAGAGCTCAAATTAAAATAAAATGTGGTGGATACAAATGCACCTATTCCTCACAGAAAGTTACATGCCTTCATTTATTAATCATTGCGTGAAGTGATCTATACTCTATTGTGATGATCTGACAAAAAGAAGAGCTCAAATTAAAATAAAATGTGATGAATACAAATGCATCAATTCCTCACAGAAAGTTACATGCCTTCATTTATTAATCATTGCGGGAAGTGGTCTATACTCTATTGTGAGTCTACCAAATACATCTAATCAAGCTAGTCCAAACAATTATACATCTACTCAAGCTTGTAGGAATAGTAATATATGTACAGTACACAGACAAAGTTAATAACGGATAGTTGTTTTTACAACATTAAAACTTGGGCTTATCCACGCATATTAAAAAAAAATCATGACAAATTTAAAGTGTACCCAAAAGTTGGGCTTCCCCTCAACCATACGGCCCAAAAAAATTCAATAGCAATAAGCATGTGAGTTATGTATTCATACATCACACTTGAATGTTTGGGAAACAGTTAAATCATGGTATCAGAAATATTTTTTTCATAAACCGAGGTAAAACTTTTCTCACATACTTATCTTGTAATTTGTAAAAACTATTCTAAAAAACTAATCCAAACACATATTTTATATGTGTTTGATGTATATTTGGATTAGCTTTTGAGAATAACTCTGCATAAGTGATTTTTGCAGCAATCACATAATTCTGGAGCATAACTATAAAGGTATATCTTTTTTTACCATCCCATCACAGGTGTATCAATAACAGAAAAAGGAAAACTGAGCATGAAACATTCAATTTTGAGCACCTAAAAGTTTATCTTCACATTTGGCTTTATCCTTTCCTTTGCCACCACTTGTCAGTTGTTTACTCCTACACCTAAACGCATTACACTAAACGATTAGATAAATTTCATACAAATACTGCCATAAATACTAAAAATTATATATTTATTATAAAGATAATTTTTATTTTACCTTCGCTATTTGCTTCTTGCTTGCAAAGACCGCAAGAAATTTCCCTCCTATATATGAGGGTATAAAAGTCCTACCTATCAAGATGTTGGGAAAATGTTGCTTTATTAGGGTGCACCTTCTTTAAGGTAATAGTATCTCACTCTCTAATACTCTTTTCATCAATGAAGGATCCCCACCCTAGTGTGAATTTAATTTTCCATCTATGCGTGAAATCTCGTTGTTCAGACCCTATAATCCACACTTTTGGATGATTATCCAGGTCAAAACCAAGGATACTGAAGCTGGGCTGTGGGGGAACTATTTCCCACATAGTTTTCATGCACAGATCTTTTCTAAGTATCTACAGAAAAATAAAAAAAATGGTTATTTTTAAATCAAAACTTACAAAAATTCAAATTGTCTACTAACTAGATGATTATTTTTTATCATATCCCTATCAGCAATGATAAGGTTATAGACATTAGACTCTTCCTCTTGCATATTCTGGAGTTGCACCTCATTTCTAGCACATCGGTGGCTTCTGGTTACTCCTCTGGAGTCTGAAATTGCAATGGATTAGAAACAAAACACTTAAAAAAACCATTGAAAGCATCAAAACACAATTAAAACATTCAAAGCACCTCAACTATCCAGAAGAATTATAGTTACTTTACCATATTGTTTGACTAGTTTCTTTACCCTGAAATAACAAATTGTTATAGAATTTATGAGAAAGAAAGAGGGAAAGAGTGATTAGAAGAGGATATAGAGGGATTTAGGAGAGAAGAAAGGTAGCGAGGGAAAAGAGAGAGAGAAGGTAAACATCTCTATCTTTTTTTTTTCTTTCTTTCATTTTTGCATATACACAAACATTTTCCATATGTACATGTTTCCATCAATAGCTAGCCAAGAATATTATCCAACATAGAAAAATGTCACAAACTTAATGATAGGGACCAATGTAGTATAGGTTGCCAAAGTCTGACATCGAGTAATATAGGCTGCTTGATGGAGTATTTAAGTGCCTTGGTTCTCCCACCTTAACAACTAGCTTTTGGGGTGTGGTTCTCTAAGGTACTTAGGTGCTTATCATTTGGTATCAAAGTCGGTGGCTGGTGGACTAGAGAAGGCTATCGACGGAGGGTTCTCACCGACCAAGAGGCCGAGTGAAGTACCGCCGAGTAAAGCCGCTGAGACGTTGGCTTTTTGGGGAGGGTGTATTTATAGGGACCGAGGTAGTATAGGCTGCCAAAGTCCCACATTGAATAATATGGGTTGCTTGATAGGGTACTTAAGTGCCTTGGCGCTTCCACCTCAACAGCTAGCTTTTGGGGTGTGGTTCTCCAAGGTAAGGTGCTCTGATACCAAATGATAAGCACCGAAGTATCTTATAGAACCACACCCAAAAAACTAGTTATTAAAATGGGAGGGCCAAGGCACTTAAGCACTCCATCAAGCAGTCCATACTACTCGAAGTGAGACTTTGACAGCCCTTACTACATTGGTCCCTATCAATATACCTTCCCCAGAAAGCCGACGTCTCAGCAACTTCACTCGACGGCACTTTACTCAGCCTCCTATCGGTCAGAACCCTTCTTCGGTAGCCCATAAGTTGCAAGCGGCCTCTAGCAAGACATTACGACTATCCAATTAATATGAGGATCATTTATACGATGCAACCTGTCATACAACCATGTCACGTCCCTTTTGTCACACGATATTTCAGCCAAGGATGAGGCATGGATAGGTCATCTTTCAATTCCTGACCATTACTTTTTCGATTCTTGAGTAGTCTAACTATAGAAATGGAAACTCCTTTCCATTGTAGTATGTTATATATTTCTCTGACTCACTCATCGAGGGGCCAGTAATATCTCTTTACTAATGTAAGGGACAAATTACATCTTGACTATTCACATTCCTCTGCATGAAAACCACTAAGCCTGATTGTAGCCTTTATTATCACCCTATCAAAGGTAACTTTTAACTAGGTCAAAGCTTAGTGACTCTCACGTAGGAATCCATGATGGTCTCAAGTCAAAGGGCATAGTGACGTGGTTATACATGAGATAAGCTTATGATTTAATCCATGCAGCTTTCTCATAGTGGGTTGATCCAACACCTTGTACTCTTACAAGTACCTAAGACTTTGATTCATATCTTCATGCCTTATCAAAGTCATACTGGTCTTATTTCATCTTTACTCCTACATAGATGACCAACCAGGAACATTTAGGACAATCTTTATGATTTATCCAAGGGTAAAGTTATCACAATAAATATGCGAATAATATGACAACAAAATAGAGAAATTCATTAAATAATAATATTCCAAGTATAATGATTGTCCCCTATGGTACAATTTCTAGCACAATGATGCCATTAATGGTAGAGGACGCCGCTACTATAGTCATAGGGAGTTGAGAAGAAATGGGGTAGTCAAAGAAGGGAAGAAGGGGGAGTTTGAAAGAGAGAGAGAGAGAGAGGACGGGCATAGCTAAGTTGATTCTCCATCATCATTGGTGGAAGGAATAGCCACCGCCATCATCGGATTTGAGAAGAAAAGAATAAAGTTAAAAGGAGGAGGAATGGTGAGTATAAGATGGTTTGGAAGGGGTAAGAGGGAAGGATACTGATGAAATTTAAAAGATTTAGGCATTTTTTATTTTTTAATAGCGTGGGGCCCACAAGGAATTATAATAGATGTTATGTGATTTTAAAAGTAATGTCACTTTTACCCTCTTTTTAGAGGTTTATAGTTAGTTTTGCACTAAAAAAATTTATAGTAATGGGTGCACTTTTGAAAAAAAAAACTAGTAGGCATTTTTACACCTTGACCTAAAATAAATATATACATACATAGACACACACCAACAAGAAAGGAGAAAGAGAGTTTGATTGATTTGAAATAACTATATATATGCACACACATAAATATTTTTATAAAATATATGTATATTTCACATTGGGAAAATTCTAGAAAAATATAGCCAAAAATAAGAAAGGACAAAAAGGTGTGGTGAAATCTCAAGTCAATTCAACCGTAGGAATCTAGATTTTGATATCTTCATACAATGACCAAAATGCCCTCATTTTAGTGACAAGAAAAAGAAAATAAAGAGTGCGTAACAGAGAGAGAACGTCACGCCAAAAAGTGACAAAACTAAAGGAAAAGCGACGGAAATCAGAGATAAGCCACGGGTAAGTAAATTTGAGGGAGAAATTATTTTTGTGTTGTGCTACTTCAATGTTAATAGAAAATTGGTTGTGGTTTGTGGTTAGGGTTGATGATATTAGAGCTTTTGTTTTATGAGTAAGGGGAGTGTTAGGTGAAAATGGAGAAAAGGTAGTAGCTTTAAGGTAATGGGACAATGTTGATAGTTGTGTGATCGATTTTATTGTATTTGGTTGCATTATTGATGAAGATTGTGGCTTTTTTGTTGTTCGCGGCTGATTATGGGATAGGTGTTACGTCAGTAGAAAGTTTAGGCAGGCCGTCGATAGTGAGCTTGGGGGAGGGTGTTGTTATTAGTGAATATGGAGATGTGAAAAGTTATTGTCTTGGTGTTAATAGTAGATGAAAGGTCATGATATGGGGGGAGTGTTATTATTTGTAAAGATGGAGATGTTAAAGTAAATTGTGTTGTTGTTAATGTAATACCCCATTTTTCACCAATACACTTATGTGTTTGTTTGATGTATATTTAATGGAATGAAATGGTGAAAAATGATGTGAATGAATTTATGTGAATTTATGGAAAAATATTCAAATCGCCGGTTACGCGTAAATTGGCTGAATAAGGGAATAAGAGACCGGTAAAGGCCCAATATGGTAACCAAAATTCACAAAATTTAATGACATGATTAATGGCCTCATTTAAGTGCTAAAATAGGGTCTATCCGAATAAACGGGCGAAAAATGATTTATTTCGGTAAATCATAAATGCAGGGGCAAAACGGTAATTTTGCCAAAAAGTGGAAAATAACTATTTTTCCTCAAATTCCCAATGATTTGAGCTAAATGGGAATTAAAAAGAGCAAAATGACTAATTTATCATTAATGGACTAATTTTGGTGAATTATGGTAAAAAATTGTCAAATAGTCAAAAAAAAAGTTAATTACTTGGTCAACAAGTTACAAGTTGTCACTATGAGATGGATGAAGAATCAGATTTTCCCTATGTTTCCCATGCATATTTCGGCTGTTATGTGGCATGGAGAAGGGAAATAGAATTAATTGGAGAATTATGTCATTTTGGGCCAATTGTATCATGCCAAGTGTCCAATTAATTAAACCAATGTAATATATATCATTTAATCTCCATCTCTAGCTACTCACTCACGCACGCACGGAATTGAAACAGAAAAGAGAGAGCTTGAGAACAAGAACTCGATAGAAGAGAAGGAGAGGAGTTAGGGTTGATACAAGATTAAGGTATGGGACTTGTGTCTTGTGATTTAAGGCTCCAAATCTCTCCCTAGCTTCTCCTTCTCATCTCTCTATCATTGGTTTGTTTGAATAGCACTGAATCAAACGCTTGAAGGAGGAGTGAGAAATCGACCTAGAGAGAGAAAGTGAAGAAAGTCAAGAGGTAACTTCCAAAACTTGTTCCTCTTGCTTAATTAAGGTTAGTAGAGTTGTTTTGGACTTGATTATGGTTCATTTGATGTGAGATAATTAAGAAAAACCAAAGAGAGCATAATGTGAAAATGCCTCTAAATCAAGTCCAATGAATGCCTAATCAATTAATATTGCGAGGATAAGTAGAAAAAAGGTGATTAGGCCAAAGAAAATGAGAATCTGACACAACTTTTCTGAGAATTTATTTTCCCTTCATTATGTTGGACTGAGAACATGAGTGAGAATTTGACCAATTCGATGCTTCCATTAGATTCAGGAGGCCAAATTGTGTAGGGTCTATGTTAACCCTGAAGTGAGAAGAGGATCAGAGAGTGAAATGACCAATTTGCCCTTTCTAAGCCTTATTCAAGGGCTGTCAAGGGTATTTTCATCATTTGAGCTTGATTTTATCCAATTCGAGGTCGGAAATGAATTCTACACATGAAAATGTGTAGGAATGGCCTAAATCATGATTTTGAGAAAAATACTGATAATAAGGTCATAAGGGGTATTTTGGTAATTTGGCATCAATAGGCTAAATTTACCTATGAAATGAGTTGGAAAGGTATACGGATGAGTAATAACTCATTTGTAATGTTTGGCGATTTCAGGACTTGACAACCGGTTTGGCCTCAGAAGCTGTTGCCCGAGCTTGTATCAAGTAGGAAAGTTGCGTAAAGTAGCAACCAGGTAATAACTGTCTTCATATAACATGACATGCATATGTATTGTTTGTTATCATCTTTAAAATGTCTAACATGTTTAGATTGAGCGGAGTGAACACCCGGGGCCTATTGAAGGTCAGGTTGACACTCAGGCGAAATGTTCATAATTGCACGAGTGGGACCCGGGGCCTATCTTTTCATTGGTACCCCTCGAGACCAAGAGAACTTGTCAAGCACGATGTCAGTCATGAATTTACATTGTATGCATTATACACAAGCGCCCTTCGGGGCTAAAAACCCGTCTAGCGCGAAGTCAGTTTATGAATTGCATGTTTGCACTGAATAATGTTTGATGATTTTATTGATGACTTTATATTAGTGAAGCATGCTTGTGTGTGTTATCTTATATGTTTAATGACGTTACTACTAAGATTCCTGTGAATCTCATTCTTTTCCCAAAATAAATCTCCAGTACAAGGAGGGAGCTCGCGGGGCAAAGAGAAGGTAAATGACGATGAGTCAAGGCCGAGCAGCGGAAGAAATTAGGCTAGGTTGTCAAGCTTTTGTGATGTATTTTAAGAGCCTTATGAGTATTTTGAATTGTATATGAAGTGTATGAGGTGAAGTGGAGAGGATATAAGTATTGTAAAATGAATTATGTATGAATGTGTTTATATGTGAATATTTATATCCAGCAGAGGCATTGTATAAAGTTTCTAGTATTTTTTGCCACTCTGATGTTTATAGTCGGTGAGTATTAGCTAATTAATACTCTACCGTAGTGTTGGAAAATAAGGTATCACATTTAATAGTAGAGACAGGGTGATGATATGAGGGAAGTGTTGTTATTAGTGAAGATAGAGATGTTAAAGTAAATTGGGTTGTTGTTAATAGTAGACGCAAGGTGATGATATGGGAGGAGTGTTGTTATTAGTAAAGATGGAGTTGTTAAAGTAAATTGTATTGTTGTTAATAGGAGATGCATGATGATGATATAGGGGTGTTGTTAACAGTGAAGATGGAGATGTTAAAACATATAGCGTAGTTGTCAATAGTAGGTGGTGGGTGATGATACAGGAAGTTATGTGGTTTAATAAACAATTTGTCACAAGCTTACTGAACTGACCTTATCAAGAGTGGTGTAATTTTTTTTTTCAGGTAAGCATGCAAAATGATATGTAATGAAAGGTCATCATCTTTAAATGAAATATTTTGTTATTTCCATGTTGGAGGGAAATTTGTGTGTAATGATGAAGGTAAAATTTAATATAATGGTGGTTCTATGAAGGCGAAGTGGCTAAAATAACTAATAACATTGACAGATTTGAGGTTTATGATATCATCATAGCTTGGTATTGATTGTAATATGTGTGAGATGAAATATACAGTAAGCTTTGATGAAAATGCACTAATAGATTTAAATGATTATGATGAAGTTTAAAACCATTTTTACTATAATTACAGGAGTAGGCATGTGTATATAGAATAAAAAGGGTATGATAATGTGGTCGAGATATCAATTGACCCAGAAACGTAAGTGAAAATTTTTTAAGTATCATAGTTGCTATTTGTTAGTATTGTTGGTTATTAAGTAACAGAAGTTGTAATTCACTGTAGGGTTGAAAATTTGTTAGGACTCTCACAACAAAGATCCACTCTGTGTCTAAGCATTTTGGGAAATGATTATGAACCAGTAGGTTATGAAAGAGTTACTGCTTATGTGACGGCTGAAATTTATGGAGGATGTAATAGGCTACCATGTGGAGTAGAGAGTACACCTACACCAAGGCCAAAGTTGAACTATACGAAATGGAGGGGATTATTTTTAGGAGTGATGCAGACTTTTCCACATACGGATGCTTTTAAGAAGGAACTGTGCAAGTACAATATAGCACACAAGTTTGAGTTTGAATATGTGAAAAATAGCAAGCACGGAATTTCAGTTAAATGTAAGATTTTAGGGTATCCTTAGAGGGTAACAGCAAATGCTATCGGTAAGACGACCCCATTACTACGTGTGACGACATTCAGAGATGAACATTATCATATCACCTAAGACAATCTTCAGGTTACTCATGGTGGAAGATCTAACTTGACATCTTCAATTATAGTTGATGAGGTGAGAAATTACATTGACAAACGTCCCAATGAAATAAGGAAGACGTTGCAGATAGAATATGGTGTGACTCTTACATACAAGCAAGCATACAGGGGGAAGGAAAAATCAATGGGAAACATATAAGGTAGACCACAAGATTCTTATATGTTGATACCTTGGATTTGTGACCAGTTGAAGGAATCAGATGAGAAAATTGTGGCTGAATAGGAAGCAAGTAGGAATAACATATTTGAGTGAGTATTTATTGCATATGGGTGTTGTACTAAGGGATTCATGGCTAGTGCTAGACATGTGCTATACATTGATAGAACCCACTTGTCCGAACCATACAAGGGAACAATGCTTTCAGCTTCTGGCTATGATGCGAACAATGAAATTCTGCCCTTTACAATCACTATTGTGAAGGGTGAGACATTAGAGGATTCGTCATGGTTTTTACACAAGATAAAACAAATAGTTGGGTCAATTGAATTGACAATCATGTCAGATTGTCACAATACAATTAAAGGGGTCGTGAGGACAATTTTTGGGGGGTGAAAGGCATGCTTATTGTTATAGACATGTAAAGGAGAATTTTAGTTCAGAATTTGTGAAATTAAATACAGGCAAGAGGAAGACTATTGGGTGTTTAAAGTAAGATGCACTACGCTTGTTGAATAATGTTGCGTATACAAGATTGGGTGCATATTTCAATTAGGCAATAGACTACATGCAAAACTCCTATCAAGAGATGTACGAGTGGCTAATTCATCAAGAGGATATCGATAAGTGGGCATTAAGCAAGTTCCGCTTCCGAAGATGGGATAAGATAACTACTAACATTGTTGAATCATTTAATGCGTGGATGGGGAAGGAGAGAAAACAAAATGTTGCCTAACTTATCCATGAACATTGTAAAAAGGTTACCAAGAAGATGTATGCAGCTAGTATGGCAAATGAGTAAGTGGGAAAACGGGGTAGGCCCCAACATTGAGTCCATAGTGAAGGAAAATGTTGCTCATGCTAAACATATGTCCCCTATAAATTATGGTAGGGGCATCCTTTATGTCCATACCAATTATGGATGCTTAAGTGTTGATCTTGGTTTGCATCTTTGCAGCTGTAAAGCATGGCAAATGTCGGGGATCCCTTGTACACATGCATGTGCAGTCATAAAGCATGTCCATGGAAATGTGTATGACTACGTGAAAGAATGCTACATAATCACATCCTAACAAAAGATTTATAGCTATAGCATGGTTCCAATTTTCATAATCAACGAACCAAACCCACACAACTATATGCTGGAAAATTATGTCGGTAAGACCTTTTTGCTCCCACCAAGGACCAGCCAACCTTCAAGAAGGCCAAGAACCAATAGGCGTGAATCACAATTCCAAAACAAGAAGATATACTACTGTGCAAGATGCCATAAAGCAGGTCACACTAGAAGGACATGCAAAAATCCAAACCTAAACTGATATTGGATGTGGCTATCTTTTGAAGTACAAATTTTACAAATAGAAGGACCTATAATATTTTGAACTGACACTTTTAAAACTAATGTTTATGTTATTGTAAAGTTACTATCAATACTCATAATTTTTTGGAAGATGGGTTACTGTCATATGCCTAATCCATTTTGTAGTTAATGTATTCACAATGTCTGATGTAATCCAATGTTAGTGACAAGGAAACATTATGTACCACAACAGTGTTAATCTTTCCTTGTTAATCAATATGAGATTATGCAGACTGTGACCATACAACATTTGATAAATTTGTAATTATACATACTGTGACCATACATCATGAGGTCACACTTTTTTTTTGTTTCAGGTTATTGGTGAATGTAATTATGTCGTTACTATTGAATATTGTATAGTTAATATAGACACCGGTGTTGTTATTGGTCCTGTAACTTCTTATTTTGACACTTTTGAATGGGCATGTCTTTGATTATCTGTCTGATTAAAAGATATGAAAGCTAGGCAGCCATGATGTTAATTTTTAATATTGTATTGTTGATATAGAGCCACGTGTTGTGATTGGGCATGCAACTTGTCACTTTAGCAATTTTTTCCTATAAGCATGAAAAACAAGGAAATAAAGTCGTTAAATAAGAATGTGGTGTTGTTAATAATGGGAGAGGTATTGTTTTTTGGCCCTCAAAATTAATCAAGGAAGTTAATCAAGAAAGTGGAGTCGTTAAAGAAGAATGTGGCATTGTTACTAATAATATAGGTGTTGTTCTTGGCTCTAAACATTACGAATTTTCCATGTGCTTCCTATGAAGATGTTAATGAAGGAACACATGTCGTTAATGAAGAAGAAGGTGTTGTTAATAAAGTGAGAGGTGTTGTTTTCAGGTATCAAACTTGTGAGTTTCCCAATTTGTTCCTAAGAAGATGTTAATGAAGGAAGTCATGTCATTAATGAAGAACCTCGTGTTGTTAATAATTAGATATGTGTTGTTTTTGGCCCTCAACATTAGAATGCCAACTCGAGTTCATCTTGGGACACAGCTCGAGTTCTATCCCAAAACTCGAGTTCTTCTGACAACTTCAATTTTTGGGTCAACTTCTGTATAAAACTTGCAAGAGTTCAAATATCAACTCAAGTTCTCTTCACACCAAAACTCGAGTTTTGACACAAAACTCGAGTTCTCCAAAAAGTTTCATTTTCTGACTAAGCTACTGTATGAAACTTGTAAGAGTTCATTTCCTAACTTGAGTTCACTATTGTCCATAACTTGAGTTTTAAGTACAAACTCGAGTTCGCTGCCTGGTCTTCATAGCTTCATAAGTCTCATGCAGAAACTCTCAAAGTGAACTTCCAGAACTCAAGTTCTCATTCAAAACTCAAGTTCATAGGCTTAAGATCATTTCCTATAAAGTGCACAACTTGAGTGTTAACCAAAACTTGCAAGAGTTATATTAAAATGTTCATGCCAAACTCGAGTTCTTCATCAATTAGAACTAGAGTTCTTCTCCAAGGAGGTGTTGTTTTCGAGTGTCGAACTTATGACTTTCCTAATTTTTTCCTACCAAGGTGCTAATGGAGGAAGTGAAATCGTTAATGAAGAACGTCTTGGTGTTAATAATGAGAGATGTGTTGTTAATGGCCCTCAACATTAGGAATTTCCTAATTTGTTCCTATGAAGATGTTAATAGAGGAAGTGAAGTCGTTAATGAAGAACTTCGTGTTGTTAATAATGAGAAAGGTGTTGTTTTTGGCACTCAACATTAAGAATTTCCTAATTTTTTCCTACCAATATGTTAATTGAGGAAGTGAAGTCGTTAATGAAGAATCTCGTGTTGTTAATAATGAGAAAGGTGTTGTTTTTGGCCCTCAACATTAGGAATTTCCCATGTTGTTCCTACGAAGATGTTAATGAAGGAAGTCAAGTTCTTAATGAAGAACCTCATAGTGTTAATAATGAGAGAGGTATTGTTAATGACCCTCAACATTAGGAATTTCCAAATTTGTTCCTACCAAGATGTTAATGGAGGAAGTCAAGTCGTTAATAAAGAACCTCGTGGTGTTAGTAATGAAAGAGGTATTGTTAGTGGCACTCAACATTAGGAATTTCCCAATTTGTTCCTATGAAGATGTTAATGGAGGAAATGAAGTCGTTAATGAAAAAGATAGTGTTGTTAGTAATGAGAGAGGTATTATTTTTGACACTAAATATTAGGAATTTCAAAATTTGTTCCTACCAATATGTTAATTGAGGAAGTGAAGTGTTAATGAAGAACCTTGTGTTGTTAATAATGAGAAATGTGTTGTTTTTTGCCCTCAACATTAGGAATTTCCCATGTTGTTCCTACAAAGATGTTAATGAAGGAAGTCAAGTTGTTAATGAAGAACCTCATGGTGTTAATAATGAGAGAGGTATTGTTTTTTTCCCTCAACATTAGGAATTTTCCATGTTATTCCTACGAAGATGTTAATGAAGAAAGTCAAGTCGTTAATGAAGAAGACGGTGTTGTTAATAAAGGAAGAGGTATTGTTAATGTCAAGTTTACATATGTGAATTTGGAAACAAAAGGCACAACATGTTCATAGAAGTATGATGATATTGACATTTACAAATTAACGTAGCCCATAACAAAAAGGAAGTACAAAACATGTTACGTTTAGGTAGACAAAAAGGCTATAGACTATTGTGTCGCTTGTTGTCATTTGCTTGGTTGGTTTGCCATAACACTCAGAGCATCAAGTCAGGAGGAATGTTGAGGGTGATTCACCAGCCACCATAAAATATCCTGCTTGTATTGTTTAACTTGATCCTGCAGACATGGCAAACATTTAATTCAGTAGATTGTATAAGCAACACAAAAAGGAGAACATAAATTGACATAAGTTTCATGACAAATACATACATTAGTGTAATCAATTGTCACATTTGGACTCCATTGGAACAACCATATCAAAACGTAGATACCACAATCTTTCCTACAGTTGCAAACAATAGTCACTTCCTTGGTAACACAAGCAAAACCAGTACATATATTGTACACAACAAATAAGTTAGCTCTTACAGATTATTTTGTTAAGGGACAGGAGGGCGAATTATATCACTCTTTAGATTCTTCCTATGTCAATTATGACTGAAAAATTGAACCATATCATGAAACATGTCCAGTTACACACACAAAATACATTAACATTAGTGGAGTTGTGAACATCACTGATTCAACCAAAGGAAACAGTTAATGATAAAGCGTAGTACACATGTTTCCATTGCAAAGAATTAGGGATTTTCTAAGACACTATTTTTCGTGGTCCTCTTAGTAGGGTGACTGTCAGTTTCATAGAGTCTAGAACATAGAAATTCATCGTTTTTGGATCCAAGGCAACACAAAACCAATGATCATGCACAAGTACAAGGCCAAGTATATCTGTTATATTGTAGCCTATTCGCTCTGGCAGCAATTAGCCCTTGTAATCTAAAGGTCTCCAATTCTTACCTTTTCCGACCATGTACATCTAGAAAATAGTAGATATTAGTACCAATAAAACAAAAAATATTAGTCCCTATCATTATTATCAGCTGACCATAAAGTTAGCATAAAAAATGTTCCTCTTAACTACTCCTTACTCTTTCATATTTGCCATCAATGCCTTGTAAACAAGGGACACCACCTGTAATTCACAATGATATAATTAAACCATACCCATTTAGTCAAAGAGATACAACATATTATCAAGCTTTACTTTTACCAATTTGATTGTTAACCTTATCAATTTTACCCAAAGAGTATAGCTCTTCCCGAGTGACATATTCGTCACACATGGTCACCATTCCCTGTCATAGTATTTAATACAAGTCAACAATAAAACAAACGTTACAAAACATTATTCAGTTGCTCTGAAATATAAGTGACAAATAACACAAACATCGAACACTCACTTATCTCCATCTATGCTTGGAGGGAACTGGGAAATTATATTGAAAAACTCTTCCTTGTCATCCACTTCCTTCTTTTTGCGCTTAATTTCCTTAGGCATAACATAAGGGGGTTCAATTTTCTTCTCTTTTCTAACCCTACGTGATTTGCACAACACTTGACCCATATCAACCTCTTTCTCCTCAACAACATCATCTCCTTTTCTTTCACTATCTGAGGCCTTGCCATTAGTATTTGATTCACCCTCTAATTTGTCATCACTTTCTTCTCTTTCTGCAGAGAGCAGTTTAGCATTATTATGCCTATGAGGCTCCATTTTATTTTGGTGAATTTTCTGTTCTTCAACCTTCTGTTGTCCCCCTCTCTTAACTTGGACCTTTATCAATTCCTTAGCAATGACGCTCGTCAATCGTCTATATATGTCCTTCGAGTCCTAATTACGAACAATGAAATTTCAGCCTTATGAATTCTTTACTAATGAACAGCAATGGGAGGAACAAAAAACATACCTAGTCTAAATGGTCAATTCCTATGTTGTCCTTTAGACCAACATCTGCTTGAGATATCGTTCCTCCAAATAATATTCCCATATTGTTGTCCCTCTCTAATTTAACCATTTCTTTTAATCTCTCTTTAGTCCAGTACTTAATAGCATCGCCATATTGATGTTTCTCAGATGTCATCAATGCAAAGTGCTCACCAAAGTATATATGTCAATTCAAGAGAACACCATCAAGTTAAACAGTTGCCAATTCAATCATACAAAATGAAAATTAATTATAAATACATACCAACAAAAAGTACATGCATCCACCGATATTGGAGTTGCCAATCTTCTTCTTCCTAACATCTCTTACATAGTCTTCCATCCCTTTCCACAAGTCTTTTATGATAAAGGTCGCCCAATCAAATTTCTCAAACCCCTTCATGGTCGACCTCATCACCTTCAGTAATCGATCACTAACCTTTGGGCTTGCAGTGGGAGACAGAAACATTCCAAGTGTGTACAACATAAACAAAAAATCAAAATTCTCATTCTCTGTCCCCTCTATAATGACCTTAAAAATGTTGTTATATAAGCGTTTTGAATACTCACTCTTCAGGTGTGTGTACACTGGGTCATCATCATCCACATTACCACTAATCACTTTGCCACCATGTGGGACACCAAGTAAATGCTTCACACCAACCGCAGAAATTTCCCGTGTCTTTCCCCTAATTCGACATTGTCGAGTTGGTGGATATATGAGTGGAGCATTGACACAATAAGATCTTTCGGAAGTTTCTTGCAACCTCCAACCTTAAGTAGCTTGCTGAATCCTAATCTCTTAACCCTATCCTTCAGACTTTCATATTTGTTTATAAACTCGATCAATTGCTTGGATTAGTAGATTGAGGTACATGTGATAAAAGCTACTTTTCTCTTCGTACTGTTTTTCTCTGGTCTTGATTTCTTTGCATTCTGAGTATATTTAGCCTTCTCACAATATTCCTTCCTCTCTTACTCAGTCAATGATGTCCATGCTTTTAGCATATCATCATTATGTACAACACATTTGTTAAATTTCTGTGGCTTAAATCTATTGAAAAAGTCAATTCTAAACAACATCAACCCATTATTCAATGCTTTAGATGTATCCCCTTTTTTCACCTCCTTGTTCCCTTGTTCATCTAACTCTGTTCTTCTTCCACAACCTTTTACCCTTCTTCAACGACCTTATGCCCTTTTTTACCATGTACATTCTACCTTTGTCCACCTACCTCCTGCCCTTCTTCAAGCACCATGTTCTGCTACAAAACAACAGTCATCAGCCAAGGCATTCAACCTTAACAAAATAGACCCTTATACAAGCCTCTATCCAATTTGACACTGCAGTCAACTCTCTATGCATGTTAAGGCACACATGTACAATCTTACACTCAATCAAATAAATCATAATCATAATCATATTGAAGCCTTATGGGCATCAATCTAACTTTCATTTCTGTCACAAAAGGGATAACTATAAAGGCTAGAATTTTGACAGTAATTACATGCATATGACCCCTGTTATTTTCTTTTCTTTTATTTTACTATCATTTGAAAAATATAGAAATAACAGAAAACTTGGTATACTACAAATAACTAACAATAAAGCTACACATATCAACAACGACCAAACACATATCATATATTACTCATTTAAACAAACCAGTATCTTAACTCTTAACATGCAAATGGCAAAATCCATTTCTAAACAACTTGGTGAAATTTCAAAGTAACACTCCCCATTACAGGCTCAAAAAACCCCATTCAGCAGTATTCTCGATGCTTTGCTGGTTCATATCCACACACCTAATAGCAGATGAACAAACACAACAGACATGGGAATAGACAAACAATAAGACACAGGGGAATGTCAATTCAAGGTACAATAGCCTAAATGCATAATCACAAACCACTTGCAGAATGCATACGATTCATCAATTCAAAAATTCAACATGAAAAAGATATAAAATAAAGAAAAAATTTTCTCTCTTCAGCAACATTCTTAACCATTCATGAACTTAAAACTTTATGCTCAACCAAAACAAACCTTACGCACACTCAGCTGGAATATCAAGCTGCATTACATTCTATTCAAGTTTCAACTGTATTTTTCAACCCTGGGAATTGATTTTATGCAAGCAAAACCCTCAAACTTCAAAAAGGGAAGACATGTGAACATACCAAAGCAACGCCGCCAAAGCTCGAACAAGGCACTGTTGGCCAAGTATCAAATTGCCGCGCCAAGCCCTTGGCCCCCTTTCCCTCCAATGTTTGTGTGTCTCAATTTGCCGCAGTATGCCATCAACCTCCGTCAACAGACATCATTCCCGTCAATAGCCCGTCACCCCCTAGGTTTCTCGTTTGTGAGTTGAGATCTCCGCCGACCTCCTTCCAAGACACCGCAGCACGCCATTGACTTCCATCAATAGACCATCGTTCCCATCAACAGCCCGTCGCCCTCGAAGTTTCTTGTTTGTGAGTTGCAGCTAATTCAGTATCGCCCTTCCCTTTATCATTTTGTTTTCCAAACTAAAACGAGGGCATTTTGGTCATTGTATGAAGATATCAAAACCCAGATTCCTACGGTTGAACTGACTTGGGATTTCACAATTTCACCACACATTTTTGTCAATTCCTACTTTTGGCTATATTTATTTGAAATTTTCCCTTTCACATTCTCTTGGACAAAAGCCTCCATGTTGAGAGTATTTTATTTTAATTTCACAAGCATGTGAAACAGTAAACAAATTTTTTTTTAAAAAAACTAATATTAAAAGTAGAATGAACTAAAGGGTTCAACTCTCATGTTTATATCCAAGAAAAAAGGATGAAAGATTGAAAAAATATATGGATATATGCCCTACCATCATAAACGAAGAGAACATAGTGGGTAGGTATGAAAACATATTTTTTAAAAAAACAATAATAAAAAAATACACAATATAGAAAGGATGAAATAGGTTGCATATGACAAGATAAGACAATGGAGAATAAAAAAAGGTGAAAAATAAAGCACTGACATGACATTTATCAATAAAATGGAGGCAGAAGAGAAAATGAAGAAGGAAGAGCATATCTATGAATACTATTCAGTGCCAATGTTGCAAAGTAAAGAAATAGACTATTTGTAAGAGTAAATATTAGGGTTTGTTTGTCTTATTAAAATAATATTATTTTTTAAAATAAAAATAATATATATTTATTCTCTCTCTAGTCTCTTCTTCTTCTTCTTTTTTATATATAGATCTAGATTATTTTATGAAGATATTTCTCCTACATATTTCTTTTATTCTTGTATTATTATCAGTATCATTTATCATTATTAATAAAATTAATCAATTTATAATAAAATAATAATAATAATATTATTATTATTATTATTTAATAAAAAAAGCACTTCATACTCTTTAATTATATAAATCCTAAGCTACAAATGACTTTCTAAATTATATACATCCTAAGCCATAAATGACTTTCTAAGTTTTGAAAATTTAAGGATGTTACAATTGGGCTACCAATGCTTTTCAATATAGGAAAATTGCATTTAGGTCTCAGTAAGAGAAAATACAATAAAATGGTCCTTTAAAATCTCAAAATTACATTTAAGTCGCAAGGGATTTTTTGCTATAAATTCTAATTATCAAATGCCCATTGACTTATCAATGGACGCCTATAGACTTGTTAGTGTAAGCGCTCATTGACTTGTTAGTGGACGGCTATGAACTTGTTAGTGGAATTGAAATTTATTGCAAAAAAAGTCACATGGGACTTAAATGTAATTTTGAGATTTCAAGAGATCATTTTGTCGTATTTTCTCTTTCCTGGGATCTAAATGTAATTTTCCCTTTCAATATATATCATGCAAACAAATATGTATAAGTTAACTCTTTCACCTTGATCCCGCTCATTTCACAAGTTTTGCTAAAGAATTCACAAGATTTCGGTAGGTTTTAACAATTTTTGTTTATCCAATAAAAAAGTTTATACTATCATCTCATTCACAAATTTTGTCAAAAAATTCACAACATTTCATTAGGTTTTAACAACTTTTGTTCACTCAATAAGAAATTCACACAATGAGGTCATTCACAAGTTTTGTTAGGGAATTCATAAAATTTCATTAGGTTTTAATAACTTTCATTTACTAAGTAAAAATTTTACACTATTAGGACATTCACAAGTTTTATTAAAAAATTAACTACATTTTATTAGGTTTTAACAATTTTTGTTTGCCAAATAAAAAAGTTCACACTATCAAGTCATTCATAATTTTTATTAAGGTATTCATGACATTTGATAGTGTGAATTTTTTAACAAAATTTGTTAAAACCTAATGAAATGTTGTAAATTCCTAAACAAAAATTTTGAAATGTTATGGATTCCTAAATAAAACTTGTAAGTAGGCTTGACAAAACTTGTAAATGGGCTTAAGTTAAAGATCAGAAGTAGTCATCATGTGTATGTACCCAATAGTATGAATTTTTTACTTGATAAACAAAAATTGTTAAAACTTAATGAAATGTTGTGAATTCCTAAACAAAACTTGTGAAATGTTGTGAATTCTCAAACAAAACTTGTGAATAGCTTAAGTTAAAGATCAAAAGTCATCATGTGTGTGTGCGCGCGTGCGCACCTTTGTGTAATATATCTTGAAAGCCATGGGCCACCAATTTTTTGGGCAAACCAAGTGATGAGGGTTCAAACCTTGGCTACCCAAAGCTCCAATGACTGGCTGGCCTCTAAAGCTTCAATTGCGCCGTCCTGTGGGGGTAATATTTTTTCTAAAAAACTATAAATAAGGATATTTGTGTCATTTCTTTTAAATTTTAAAAGGACAAATCATATACTAAAATCTCCTTGATATTATGAATATTTCAAACACCATTTTAAAAGATTAAATTCCAATGAGTACTATGTTGCCAGAAGAAAGATTGTTGAGGCAAAAGATTTGATCTCTCCCCACACAAAACATTATTAGATTCATTCTACTGTTGGAATCGACCAATGCAAGCAATTGTCCATGCCTGTGCCATTTGAACTGCCGTTTGAGGAGTAAAACGTTTTCCAAAATGGCAAATGTTATTCCGTGCAAACCACGAAGATTCAAACATTTGAAAATGTAAGTATGTAATAAAATTATCGATGTCATTATGAGCTTGCAACCACATTATTACCCATTGAGTTACGGGTCATGTAGGATAAGAATCAATATATACCAAATTACTATCAAACCAACAAACTCTAGAGAAAATAAAATAAATATTCTAAAGATTCATCACTTAAAGCGCAGAAAGAACATACCTCTAAAGCCGTTAGATGCCTAAGTTTTAATGATTTAGAAGTAGGTAAAATATCTCTGATAATCTTCTCCATTAACTACCTCAATCTCAACTGAAGCTTAGATTTCCATATATTTCATAATTATATTGTCTCTCTCTGAGAAAAATATTTTGCATCTATAATTTTGTTGATGTTTGAATATTTTTTTATTTTAGTCATTTTGTACATTAAAAGAATTCAGGTATCATTGGCCCATGATGACGGTTGCTAGCCATGGGTACATTGAATTTTTTGATTTTGGTTATAAAATACTTCCTCGAATCCTTGTAAAAGTCAAATAATTAAATTGTAGAGATTAAGAAATTTGGTTAAGTTAAATATCTATAAAAAAAAGTGTGTTAGTTTGTTTAAATACTATTTTTAATCATTTACATTGGAATTACTCAATTGATGAAAAATCTTCTTAATATATGTAATTAATGGAGAGAATTTAAGAAAAAAAATTATAAATTTAGAAGACAATGCGGGATAAGATCTTATAATTTTTTTGGTAATAAAATTCAGATCTTATATTTATAATTAAAGCAAATCCCTCCTACTAGCTCTTACATTTATGAATGAAGGGAGATATTATCTTGAACAAAATCTATCATCAATTTGATTTAAACTGTTTAAATTTATCTAACAAATTATTTATAGTTAATAAAATTATTTTTAACTCAATTGGAGACAATTTTCATAATCAATGTATTAAAAACCAGACTGGACTGACCGGTTCAGACCAGAAATCGGTGAATCGGATGCCGGACCGGTCTGGTTGGGGGTCAGAAATTAGGGGTGAATTGACCCGTTCGACCCGAGTACAACCAAGGTGAATCGGCGAGTCACAGTTTACCCCTTTTCTTCACTTTTTTATACCTAAAATGACATTTTTTTAGCTTTTTTAAAATTATTTCCCTAAAATTTTTTGATTTGCAATAAGCTTTAAAAGGATTGTGGAATATTTTTCCTGTTTTGCTTTGATTGGAGAAAAATCCTTATGTACTTAATGATACTTTTGTGGGTATTACGTTTAGGAGGTTATATTAGATTATTGGTTGAAAAAAAAACTCTTATGTAATTTTTTAAATGGTATACATGAATTTTTAAATTATATTTTTTTAATTGACCCCAGTCTGATCCTGGGTTGACCCCGGTCTGAACCACTAATCTTTGACCCAATATCTCGACCGGTTCAATATCCAGTCTGGTTTTCAATACCTTGCTCATAACATAATTTTATCTATTCACAAAATTTGAATTCTCAACCTAATATTTTGTTGAAGCTCTATGGGCTTTCAATTTCAATTTATTTAATTTATAAAAAATTCAAAATTAATAAAAAAATTTAACTATAAATAATAGTACCTTATAAACATAAAAGTAACTTTTATATTATAATGAATAAAACTAATCGATATTCTATCTTATTATTTAATAGTAATCTTCAATCAAAAAACATTATAGGTAATAAAATAGCTATTTCAATTCTTCAAAGGATTGTCTTCTTCACCCCTTGATGATTCTTTTGCAGGCTAAAAGGTAGCATAGTGTATTGAAAATGGGAGATGGAATTTGTCTCCTGATCAACACTTACTAGCATGAAAGGACTTCAATCATTCTCATTATATTATTATGTCAATTTTATAGTGTAATTTTATTTAAAAAATCACTCAAATTTTCATCAAGTTGTTCATTTTTTCAAGTAATACTTAAATTTTTAAAAATTTATTAAAAATATTAAACAGATAACTAATTAAATATTTAACAAGTTGTCAAAAGATAAATTAGATTTACTGACTTAGTAATGATAAGGGGTAAATTAATAAATAACATTATTTTAATATAGTTTGTGATTAAAATATGTTCATTTAAATATTCTTTAATGGTATCAATTGTTTGAATTAAAATATACCCCTCCGTATTCTTATTATAATGTTCTATTTGGTACGCATAATTGATTTTGATAAAAATGGAAATGGATGTGAAAATGGAGTTTAAAAGTATGTTTGGTATGTTTTAAAAATGAGATCTAATTTTTATATGAAAAGACTAATATATCCTTCTCATTAAAAAAATTAAAAAAAAAGCTTCACAATTTTTTAATCGTTAACAAACATATCTCCAAGACTCCAAGCACCCATCTTTATAGGGCTTATTGGAGAATCCACCATTCATGGCAACCTTCACCATCCCCACCGTTCATGGTAGCCATCACTAAAAATCAATAACTCTCCCATGCCTCCGACAACCCACACCCATATCTTAAATAAAGCTTCTCTGTAAGGACATCGATATGTTGATCTGATAAAGAAGACATATCTAGAAAAGAGAGCATGTTGGCGTGGCAAAGAGATTCTGATGAAGTAGAGGACATTGATATGCAAAGTGAGGAAGATGAACATAGATAATAGAGAAAAAGGAGATGAGTTCAAAGACAATGGAAAAAGGAGGAGATGAGTCGGCGGCGTCGCCGACACACCTCGCACCCTCGTCGTTGTCGTCGTCATCTTCATTACCTGCCCTTGACATCGATATGCAAAGTAGGGAAGATGAACATAGACAATGAAGGAAGAGGAGATGTGTTCAAAGACAATGGAGAAGATGAGTCGCCGGCGACAGTAAGGGGTACTAACACACCTCACACCCTCATCATTGCCATGTTTCTTGCTGCCTCTTACCTGAGGGTGAAAATAGATCAGGCGGTCTGTCAAATGCCTGCTGGCTAGCCTAATTAGGGCCTGATCAGGCTTAGCCTATCAGTAAAAAGGCCAAGCCGAGTGCCTATTGAAAAGCTTATTTTTCCTAACAAGCCAGGCCTAGCCCTGCTATTAAGCTTTTTAAGCCTATCAGGCCGACTTGTTAAGATTTTAAAAAAAAATTGTGAGGGTAAAAATGTAATACACCCTCCTCAATCCCTCACATGTCTATCATTCTCCATCTCCAGTCTCCTGTCTCCACTCTCTCGATCGCTCTTCCAAACCCAATAGCTTGTTAAAGCCTTAACCTGAACGCTGAACCTCCGACGTCGTACGTCACTCCTCTCTCCATCCTCTCCTTCCTAAATCCTAACCTAAACCTTCAACGTCGAATCGCCATTTTCCACTCCTATCTCTTTGTTTGCAGCTCCTCTCTCTATCCTCTCCTTCTAAGAGTTAACTCCTCTCCACTCTCCATCAGACCGTTGGCCGTCCTCGATGGGGAAGCAGCGTCAGGCAGAACTCCATCTCTGGTGAGTCTACTCTTTCGATTTAATAGACTCATTTGTTTTTCATAACTTCTGAGAAAACTATGGCAAATATCCTGTTCTAGCAAATCTCCTTCTAAGAAAATTGTGTTTTTCCATTTAATAGATGCATGTGGATGGAAGTTAAATGAGTTCTCATAACTTTAATTAGTTCCTTTTTCAAAGGTTAACTTCACCTTGTATGTATGTCTGTCTTTTCCCACTAATTCCTTTCTCATCAGCTCTAAAAAGTAACCATGTTCTTCCCCTATTCCATTTTAGTTCACACAATTCACCATCTTCATTGGTTACTCAATTTGTCTTATTCAAACTTCTGACCCTCGATTAATTTGGATGATTTTTCTAGGACTTGTGTTAGATATTATTGAGTGATATATAAACTTATTGGAGGAAAATTTTGTTGATGTTTCTCTACCTTTAAATTTGTAACGTTTGTTTGAGATTAGTGTCACATCACTAGTTCATCATATGTATGGCCAAAATAATGTTATGTATATAGTTAGATTGTTAGTTTTCAAACTTAACGAATTTTTAATGCTTTGAGGATGAATAGACTGAAGTGATCTATTCAAGTATCCTTCACTGATCATACAAAACAAAATAGCTTCCAAGCATATTTAATTTCGATACTATTAGGTAACACTTTTGAAAAGAATTTATCATATCATTTTAGACAATTTCAATATAATCATGGTAGATACATAGTGTTAGAGTCCATTTAGCATATTTAAATCAAATTTTAGCATTCAATGAAGATATTTGATGTGTCTTGACAATATAAATTTACTATTGGAAATTTCAAAGTGTATTTTATAATTTTCATACTTATAATTTTGTAGATTACATAAAGCTACTATAGGAAATTTCAAATTTGTTAAGGTAAAATTTCAATGTTGAGTGAAATTAAGCTACTATAGGTATAACTGATATTAGTTGAACATAACTATTTATATTACACAAAGATAACATAGATTAGAAATCAGATCTTAATTAATAAAATGAAAGAATAATCATTGAATGCAGAATAGCAAAGTATCTTTCAATTGATATACAGTAAATTTAAACTGTCAGCTTCTCTACAATTAAAACCACAAGGTTAAGAGAGCTTTTAATCCTCCTTAACAAAGAAATTAGAACATACACAAATACACTGAATACTTTCCAATGACCATGACTTTTAAAATTAGGGGCATTCAAATTGGATTTATTTATTTCCGTTGTTGATTTTATATTTCTCTTTTCACTTAAACTAAACCTACATTACTTTTTATGTTTCAATTCTAGTTAACGTCATCTCCATTTGAGAGTGAAACAATGCCATCTAGTTCAGTTCCTCCAAATGCTATTAAGGTCTATCAACAAGCACCAAAAGATTCAAGTCAACAAACTAGTCAATAAACCAATAGGGAAAATGATGGTGATAATGATATCGGTAAGAAGAAGAGGTGAAAAACCTCAGTTATTTGGGATGATTTTGATCAAGTTGAAAGTAATGATGGGTTCAAAGCTAAATGCAAGTATTGTAAAGGTTTATTTTCATACTCAGGGAAGGGAGCGAGCACTTCCCTTCTATGGAGACAAAGCAAATCTTATTATTCAAGAAAACTGTATGTTATTACAAAAAATAAGCAATCCAACATTCAATTTCAACCTTCTAATTTAATCATTAATCTATTCCTAGCATTGGGTGCCCAATATTCTAATAAGAAGATGAGGGAAATAATTGCTACTATAATTATGGTGCATGAGCATCCGTTTAGCATTGTTGAGGATGAAGTTTGGATGTGGGGCTTCTAATATGCTAATTCTGAATTTTAGAAATTTTCTCACAAGACAGCAAGAAGTGATTGTTTGGTCATATATAAAGCAAAGAAGAAACAACTGAAGACCTTATTACAAGTTGTGAGCAAGATTAACTTGACCATAGATATATGAAAATCAAGTCATCAAGTGATTGAATACATGGTTATCACCAAGCATTTCTTTGAGACGGGGTGAAATCTTCAAAAAAGGATTTTGAGTTTTGTCAAAGTTCTTGCCCCTAGACAAGGAATTGATGTGGTTGATGTTATTTTCAAGTGTTTAAAGGTTTGGGGAATTGAAAACAAAGTGTTTTCTGTGTCAGTTGACAATGTTTCTTATAATGATTCTTGTTTAAGGGCTTTTTGAGACACCTTATCACTTAGTAGTTCATTGCCTCTGGGTGGTGACTTGTTTCATGTTAGATGTTGTGCCTATATATTAAACTTGTTAGTGCAAGATGACCTTGGTAGAATTAAGGACATTATAAATAATGTTCGTGAGAGTGTGAAATATATCAAGTACAATGATTCAAGGCTAAAAGAATTCTGTGATATTGTTAAATAGAAACGTTTGAAGGAAAATAAACTCATTCTTGATTGTCCAATAAGATGGAATTCTACATATAGGATGTTATCTATTGCTTTGAAGTTCAAGGTTGTCTTTCCCGATTATAAGGAAAGAGAACCACATTACAACTATGCACTATTAGAAGAGGATTAGAAGAAGGTTAAGAAGATTTGCAAACTTCTAGAAGTGTTCAATCTAGCCACTCATGTCATATCAGGTAATGAGTATCATACTGCAAATTTGTACTTTCATGAAGTTTGGAGAGTGAAACAAGTAATTGACAATGCCTTAGAAGAATGCAAGAGAAGTTTGACAAATATTGGGGGAAATGCAATATGGTAATAGCTCTTGCAAATATTATGGATCCCAGGAGCAAATTATATGTTATTAATTATTGATTTCCTTTGATTTACAAGCCTAAACTGCTTCTGAAAATATAGATAAAGTGGTGAAAGCTTTATACTCAATATATAATGATTATGTTGCTGTGTATAAGGGAGAGACAAGTAATGAAGGTGATAATGTTGGCAACAACTCTTATCCTAATGTGCCTAGTTCTTCTATAATTATTGGATTTGATCAAATCATGAACATTGTTCATGAAAAGTAAGCAATTCCCCCTATGAAATCAAAATTGGAAGTTAATCTTGAGGAGGGTGTTTATATTCATGAGGGTAGTTCTAACTCCTTTAGTGCCCTGGAATGGTGGAAAAATAATAGTCTGAAGTATAAAATTTTATCTAAAATGGTTGCTGACATACTAGCCATTCCAATCTTAACCATGGCATCATAGTCCACATTCAGTGCTGGAGGTAGAGTTATTGATTAATATCATTCTAAATTGAATGAAGAATCAATTGAAGCACTTATTTGTTATGGGGATTAGCTTCGCAACAAGTACGGTTTACAAAAAGTATAAATTTTGCATTGTTAAAATAATATCATTTCTTATAGATATTACTTGTTAAATTATGTTATGCTCTAATAGTATACATTAGATTAACATTTTTCAAGGTCTTCAAAGGAGAAGAAGAAATTATATTGAAGATTTGATGTGAAGGTAAGAAGGTATAATGGCTTTACATTGATTCGGTCTAAAATGGTGAATTTGTAATGAAAATTGTTATATTGTTGTATTTGGTTTCATATTTTATGATGTATATTGGATCATTAGTATTAATTATGTAATTGGGCTTGTTTTTAGCCTATTTTAAGTATGTCTATTTTTGTCTTATTTGAAGTAGACCTGTTAGCTTGCTTAAAATCTTTTAGAATTTCAGGCCTCCTTAACAGGCCACAGGCCAGGCTAGGCATGTGTACAGGTTAGGATTAGCCCAAAAAATGCCTCTAACAAGCCATAGGCTAGGCTCAAGTCATCCTATTACAAAACAGGTCTGGCCTATTAAGGTAAAAGCCTGGCTTGACCCGACCTATTTTCACCCCTACTTTTACCTTATTTACCATGGTCACTGTTGTTGCTTCCGATTGGGGTTAGAAAATGTGAGATGGAAGAGTGAAGGTTGAAGGAGAGGGTAAAGATGAGAAGGGGCACATAGATAGAAGCCAACTTCCATCAATGTTGGTGGATATAGAATTGAAAAAATTTCCAATTCCATTATACCAAACAGGCCCTAAGGCGTTTCATTAATGGCACATCTCATGGATAAGGTTCTGGGTTCTAAACCGCAAAGTAGCAAAAAATAGGGTGAGTATGTATGTAATAAGTATATGTGGATCCCTCCAGGGAGGAACAATTGGTGAGTAGAAAATAAATATTCCTCCTATCTTTAATATATTACATATTTATCTAATTTGATTAGATTAAGGAAGTTAGTTGATATAACATGTATTTTCTAAAACTTCCTAGTCATCTTCCTTAATTCCTTCCATCCCTCTTCTCCTTGATTGTTGTTAAGACAGTACGAATAGAGGTAAAGTAGGAAAATAATGATAAATATGAAAATTATGTCTTATATTTAAGACTAAGACCAATTCTTCAAATATGTCTTATATTAGGGGCCGGGAGTAGCTTATTGATTATCTTTGGGTTTTCATTTAATACACTACCCTCAATTTGCACGTCAGTTGGACTCATGATTCCTTAATGCTCCATTTGGATTGAAAGAAAAGTTGCCAGGAGGGGGAAAGATGAAGAGAAGATGGATTGTCGGTTTTGGGGTGGTTCTAGTTGACCGTTGATGGGGCTGTCTCAAACTCAAAATAAGGCCAGTTGTGGTAGTGTGATCTAGAATGTGATGCGTACATGGATTTTGGGTTTTACACATTCTTATTGGGCCTTGTGGCGTTCTTGACATGTAGCAATGGGCCGTTTACAATGTCCCAAAGATACGCGGGAGCAAGGATTTTTTTTTTTTTTTTACAAAAAAGTTTAGGTGGGTTCAACATCAGTCATCCCACCAAAGTCAGAGCATTACTACAAGGCTCAAAGAGCACTTACAAGGGATTTATGAGATCGCCTACTAAAGGAATCTTCACAACGGCAGCGGGAATCAAACTTACATTCTTTTGGGATCCAAACCCGTTCCTTACTATCTATGCCAGTATAATATTTGAATCAAATGCAAAAAATCTTGTCGATTTGTTGAAGAATCGAAGCTATAACACAACGTGTAGCTTGTTATAATCCAGATTCAGAAATTTCTGAGCTGTAAATGGGAATTGGAAGTTCTTCACATTTCTAAAGCCCAACTAGCTTTGTGATGCTTTAGGGAGGAAGTGTTTAATAGCGCTTCTTCCTTATTTAAGAATTGTCGACCATTTGAGAACGATAGATGGTTATGATTGTATGGGATTTAATGCCTACTAATTAGTTTCTCTTATCTTATTAGGTTTTGAGCCTTCTCTTGTATTTAAAAAAAAACGAAGAGTTGAGAAAACTGGAGAAATGATTTTATCACCCATCCTATTTGAATAATGAAGAAGAGCAAATATGGATAAAAGAAAATGAACAAATGTCATAAGGATAATATTCTATCTATAATATATATCATTTCTAACTAATTCACATGTACTAATAAAAATAAATTTTTATTGCAAAACCAATAAAAGAGTTAAAAAAAACTAAATATCATAATGTTTAAGTGATTTCTAATATTATTTTTATTAATTACACTAAACTCCAACATTATACTAATTTTTAAAAAATATTTAGGTCAAGTTTCTTATATTTATTATGTCAAGTTCTCTAATCACACGTGGTCATATGTTCTATTTTTAAAATATTATCATTTAACTATAAATCCATATAAGAAATAAGATATATTGTTATGTGTAATTGGATAATTTGACATAATAGATATAAAAAAATTAATATAAACATTTCCTAAAAATTAATATAATATTAGAATTTAGTTTAATTAATAAAAATAATATTAGAAATCACATTCTTAATATTGGTAGTGCCAACATGGTGAAGTATGACTAAGTTGGTTCAAGTGAGATGACAACATGGTGAAGGGCAACAATATAAGAATTCCCCCCCCCCCCAAAAAATATCTCTCTATTCAAAGAAAAAAGCTGGGGCAAATTGGGATGGATCCCGCCCTCATTTTCCATCCTCTTTTTATTTCCTTTCACTTTTCTTCTCACATCAAAACAGGGAAAAACTCCAATCCACCCATATTTACTTTTCTCTCAACTTTTTCACCCATACAAACATAAGTTTAGTCGTGTATGTTACTTGCCAATTGCCATCTTAATCCAATAATGCTCATCAGATTCAGAAACAACTAAATTGGGTGCATAGTGTTGTGTTCGAGGCTAAAATCCAAAGCATATGGATTTAAAATATTTCAGTTGTATACTTTGTGAAGCGAATGTTGTTACCAATTCAAAGCCTCCCAAATCCCAAATGAAAGTCCGAATAGTTCCAATGAGAAGCTGGATTTTTTTAAGGGGGAAAAACAAAAAGCGAAGTTAAATGAATCAACCCATTGGTTACGTAAGTTGGGCCATATATGAATAGTGGTTAAGTTGGGTCCATTATAATAAATCTTTGGGCTTAGCCCTGCTACCTGGGAAAGAATCCCTAACTTTATGTTATGATGGGGAGAAAAGTAGGTGGGAAATAGAGGGATTGAAAATTTCTAAAAATGATAAAAATGTTTACTATAATTGGGAGTTTTCTCTCCTAATTTTCTTTCCTCCATAATTTTTCTCTTCATCTAAATATAGGGTAAGGTTTTAAAAATCAATGGAGGTTGGGTTTAGTAGAAGAGACTAGTCCCTCACGACGTGGCAAACCATGGTTTGAATCCCAATTTGAAAGAGATATCCACATTTAATATTTATAGTATGTTGAACATGATTATCTCTAATAAAAGAATACATTTACAGCAGGACGGTGTGTTTTTTTTGGGGGGGGGGGGATTCACACACGTATAAAGATAAAATCGATGTTCTATTATTTCCTCACTCCCTGAATTACATTACTCCATCTCTGGGAGTATAAGCTTAATCATTTTAATATAATTGATTTTTTACATAAAAAAATATTCCCTCTAGTCTTTTTTATAAGGTACATTCTCTTTTATAGGGGTGGCCCTTAATATAATAAAGAAATTCTATTTGTATGAAATTTTAACCTAGTCATTCTATTTTTATCCTCATTAAATATAAAGAGAATTCTACTTAAATATCACTTGAATTTTAAAATTTGAAATAAGTGATTTTTCAAAAATCTGAATTGTCAATTGTTATACTCTTTTTATCAATCACATTACTCTTAGTGTCAACATAACCAATTTAAGATTTTAAAGTTTAAATGGTGTTTAAATGTCTTTTTTCCTTAAATATATGTCACTGATTATCTCTACAATCAATTTCACTTATTATCTATTTTTATACTCTTTTTAAACAAAGATATAATTAGAAAGAAAAATACATTTATTACTCTTAACTAACATTTTAAACAGCAAGATTTTAAAAATTGTTTCTTATAAACGGAAATGAAGAGAGTATATTTACAAAAGCTTCTAAACAGGAAACAATCAGAGAATTATATATAATAAAAAAAATCATTTTCACCATATTAATGTTAAATTCTCATCTAACGTCTATAAAACAGGGGGAATTCCTGAGATTCCAATACGATGGATTTAATTACATTCATACACATATGCTTCTCATTCTAATATAATCTTGATAGACAGCCCTGAAAAATATTATTGCATTTCCTTCTCTAAACTTATTACAAATCATGATTTAGTTTCAAATAGAATCTTCTAGACTCATCTCTGAGCTTTCACAAAGAGAATGACATAAAAAACAATACTAACATTTAAATCTAAAAGTTGGACATAAAAGGTCGGTCCCATGCATTATCTAAAGTAGGACCTAACGCATGTGATTATCTCTTCCTTCACTTTCAACTTCAAGTGCACTATGACCATTTATACCCTTTTTCCCCCGGCCATATGCACGTTTATTTATATGAAAATGAGGAATCTAGCTGATTCACCTTGCGGATACCAATGGAGAACCTATGGTATCATCCGAGGTATCAAAACTGGAATCTTCACTTTTACTCAAAGCATAAACAATATCCACCATACTTGGCCTCTTTGCTGGATCTTTATGCAAGCAAGCAAGGGCAATATTAAGCACACCCATCAAACTCTCAATTGACAATGTCTCTCTCATAAGAGAACCATCCAACCACTCCCTTAGTCTCTTGCCCTTCTCTTGCTCACTAATACCCACTTCAAAAGCTCTTACCACGCTTGTCCACAGGGGATTACCTCTGTCATCGGCGGCTTCTTTGCCCGTGATCAGTTCAAGAAGAACCACGCCGAAGGAGAACACATCCATCTTGGTGGAGACCACACCGTCAGCTAGATATTCAGGAGCTATGTAACCCTGAGTTCCCACAATGTGCATTGTGATGGCGTTCATTCCAGACTTTGCGAGTCCGAAATTGGCTATCTTGGCTCTCATGTTGGCGTCTAAGAGGATGTTGCTACTCTTGATGTCTTTGTGCACAACCCTTGGCCTTGTGTGCTCGTGGATGTATTGCAAGCCATTGGCTACATCGATGGCCACGTGTAGCCTCATCTTCCAGTTCAACCGTTCGATCCGGTCTTCATGCAGCCACGAGTAGAGGGATCCATTTTCAACATATTCATAGACTAGATAGCAGTTTGCTTCGTCGTCGTCAATGCAAAAGCCCTCTAACTTCACCAAATTCCCATGGTTTACCTTCATTGTATATAAAAGGATTGTGCATTGTTAGTCATTTAATTTACTTGGAAAGTTATTCTAACAAAGAATAACAAGCCATGTACAAAGTAATGCTATTATTTTATTACAAGCCTTCTCGTTTGCTGATATTTTAGCTAAGAGCTGTCATATAGGAACATAAACCAACCAACCAGAGGCGGTTTTTGTCTCTTACGGTGTCTTTTGATCTAACCTAACCCACTGCTTTATCAGAAAAAGTCACAAAATCACGTTAAAAAAGACCTTAATCTAATCGAATAAGACAAAGTTGGAAAGACCTTCTTCATTATGCCATTAAATTAAATACTAAACACTCTTTCCTATAATCATAACTATGAATATATTTAAAAGACCTAACTGGGTTACGTATAACTTTAAATATTCACTAGAACCTAATAAAAGACTAAAAGCATGGATAACAAGTGACAATAATTTTGTCATTTTCTGACCCTGCCCTTGTTCTATATCAATCAGATTAATTTTTGTTTTTGTAACAAGTAACATGGGAATTATTAAAAAATTTGGAATATCAAGGAATCCACAGGTTTATTCCCCTGGTTTGGTGGAGTACACCGAAAGTAAAGGGAAGAGAAGGAGAGTGACATGACTCAAAATGCAATTTGTCGTTTCGCAGATTCTGGCGTACTGATATGTCATCTGAAACATTGTAAATGAAAAACAAACCATTCCGTTGTCCAATTATGAGCCAAGTCACTTCACTTGATCCTTTCTAATTTCTAATATAATTTCCTAATTCTGAGTTACATGAAATTTAAGAAATATTTATAAATAAATTACAGTGTTGGCAAAAAGATAATTAAAAAATTTATGCATCTTTTAAATAAAGTCTTGATTTCAAGCCTTAAGGCTCAACCCAAATTTAATTTAAATCACATCATAACCTTAAATACCTTATGGTTCGTCCGTGTAAAAATATTGATAAATAAAGCCACTTTTTAGATATTTATATTGAAATTGATTTGAAATAGTTAGTTTTAGGAAAGGACCTTCTCTACCTTTTTTTATTTTCACTATGAATTGTATTTGTCTGCCTTAAAAATCTTTAGAAATTTTTTTTAACAATGATGCCTTCATATAAATTTATTAAAAAATAGAACATGTAGTAATTTTGTAAAATTAAAACTTTGATTTTAATTTTCTCCATTATCATAAAGTCCTTGTATGCCATATATGGCCAGCAAAACAAAAACATATAAAGTACTTCAGGGCCTTGTTAGTTTTCATTTTCAAAACAGTTCAGTGCTTTGGAAAAAAATAAAAATAATCTGTTTTGAAAAAGAAAAAGCTAAAATGTATTCTTAAAAAAATCAGAAAAACTTTTAAAATATAAGGTTGTTTGGTTTGAATCGGACTTATGCATAATCCCGATTCACGTAAATCAAGATAAACATCCTTCACATATTTACTTCGTAGACCGTAAAAGTTATCTTATATTCCGTAAATAAAAATTAAAAAACACTTATAGAGGCTATCCAAACATGCTAAATGAGTTCAACAGATATTTTTTTATATTTTGTGTTTTTAAAAGTTGTGCTAAAAAAATTACGCTTTCAAAGATAAAAATGGATAATAGTAGAACCTAATAACTGACACTAAAATGAATCATCTTAAAACCTAATAACGAAAAAATAACCACTGAATGGAACATGAGAGTGAATTGGAAAATTAATTATAGTTACCTTCTGTAAGATCTTGAGCTCCTCATAAGCATTCCACTTCATCTTCTTTATAGCATAGACCTCTCCATCAATGGTTCCTTTATACACAGACCCAAGAATCAAGCAGCTCTGATCAAACCCATTAGTGGCTTCTCTCAGTTCTTCATACCCAAAAACCCTATACTTATCCAAACAATCCGACACATTCGCCATCAATTTCACCTCCTCTTCTTTCGATCCCTTCTTCGTCTCCTTCACAAAGCTCTGCTTTCGCCTCTCTTCATCTCCGACCACCATCGCCAATCTGTCCTTGAACAAACCCTCCCTGTAAACCCACATCACCAAAATCAGAATCAACAGTAACCCCACAATCCCTAGCCCAATCGCCAATCCTCTCACAGTTCCTGTTCTGTCGCCGCCGGAAGTTACAGGTGTTGCAGCAGGAGGCGAAGGCGGCGGCGCCGAAGTGTTGACCGGAAGCTGAGTCAGCACCGGCAATCGCGATACCGGAACAAAGATGGTGTCAAATTCTCGGAAACTTTTACGGTTAGCATCAACTATTGACTGCGATTTCGATCCAAAAAAGGAGGCAATCGACAATACGGTATCCGACGGTTGAACCACGTAGGAAATCAGGGTGTTCTCGCCGTTTCGCAATTGCGTGGTGTTAGGGCACTTGCAGAACACAGGGAACACGGCGCTAACGCCGATCGTCAAATTCTCCGCGATGAGGGTAGGGTTTACGACTTCGACGGATTGGTAGGTCGTGAGGTTCATGTAGCTAAAAGAGGACACTAAGTAGAACGTGTCTCCTTTCTTGATGGTGTAGGAGAGATTGGCGTAAGAGATGGAACCGAAGGTTGAATTGATGAAGTTGCAGGAGCAAGATATGGGAATGAAGAGGGGTTGATTTGCGGCTAAATTTGAATTAGGAGTAGAAATGTTGCTTGTACCTGCAATCATGGGTCGGCTAACGGAGAAGAGGTCACCAATGGAAGCGAGGTCAAGGAAATTAGGGGCTGAAGCTCGGTAGAAGGCGTAGGTCCGGCAGGGGTAGCCGGAGCCGGCGGTCTGGTTGGCGGGGCACTGGTAGCCGGTGGTGTTGGGTTCTATGTCGTTTTGAGCTTGTGAAATATGAGGAAGATGAAGGAGGAGGAAGATGAAGGAGGAGAAGATGAGAAGAGAAACATGGTGGAGTATGGAGTTTCTCATGATTTTTCTGTTTGGATCTTCTTCGTTTTGGGGGTTTTCTGGTTATTGTGATTTGTTGAGCTTTGAATTTGGATGGGTGGTGAGAGGGTTTATAAGGACTGGGAGGAAGTGGAAGTGGAGAGAAAAATGGAGTCACAGAAGAAGCATTGTCAAGATTTTGGTCAACCTGGGTGTCGTTGTCACGTGAAGAAACTTCAATTCTGACTAATCTGGTTCGCTGGTGTGAAACTGGGAATAGAGAGTGGAGAATAGGTGTAGTGTTCGTTTTAGCTTGAGGGCCTGCATTGGATTATACTGAGGTGATTTACATAACACCTAATTTAACAGTTAATATTGGTTTTAGATGAATGAGCTAAGACTTATTTTGCATTTTTTTAAAAAAATATTTTCTTAACTATAATAAAATAAAACAGAGAAAAAGAGACTTAAGAAAAATAAAAGTGTCTGATTATTTTTTTAAAAAAATCATATTATAACTAACAACTTTAATATAATAAAATTAATTAATTATGACATGTTAAGAAAAAGCATAATGAATGTAAAAAATTCTGTTGAGAAAATATATGTGTGTTTAGATTAATTTTTTAAAAAATAATTTTTATAATCTATAAGATAAGTATATGAGAAAAATTTTATTTTAATTTTTAAAAATTAATTTTTAAAACCATGGTTTAGGTCTACCGAGACACATTGCTTAAATAAAATACTCCCTTTCTTAGAGCTGGTAAAACGGCCAACCAGCGGGTTGCAGGTTGGCCCGCACCAACCCGCGGGCTGCACGGTGCGGGCCCGTGCAGCCCGCACTTTTGCGGGCTGGCAAAATGCCAACCCTAACCCGCAGGGTGTGGGTTGCAGGCCAGCCCGCGGGCCCGCATTTTTTTTTTCAATTTTTTTAGAAGATCGAAAATATAAGATACATATATATGAGTTATTAAATTTACTTTCTTACCATCAATCATTTTTCTTATAAAATTTTAAAAATATAATCCATAATTCAAAGAATAAAGTTATCAAATCTGTTAAAGTTTATACAAAAAAAATCAAATTATCCTCAAATAACCAAGATATAATAATTTTGTTTAAAGAAGAAGGAAAAATGCTAAGATTTTTTCTATTTGGATTGAGAGGTACTAAGATCAGAGTAGACAATTTATAGGTTTTATGAGATTATTATATATTTTTTTTTCTTTTTTTTGGGGGCACCCGCGGGCTGGCCCGCATCAACTCGCGGGTTATGCGGTGCGGGCCTGTGCGGGTTGAGATTTTCCCAACCCTAACCCTGTCCTAACCCGTGGGCCCGCGGGTTGGACCCGTATTACCGACTCTACCCTTTCTCTTTAGCCAAAACAAAAAACACGCACACACTCACTCACCGATCCTAAACCTAAAAATATACTTTTATAGTCCTATTTATATAGAAGAATGAGAAAAAAAACATATTTATAAATTTAAAAACAGAAACATATTACAATAGGCACCAGAACCTTTAATTTTTATTTCATGAACGATAAAATTTAAAAAATATATTGAAATGTCATAAAAATACGTTGACGTACTTAAAACAACTGCTAACTAATGTATGGTTAGCGGGGAATTTAATTTTCTAATTATTTTATTTATAAACTTTGATTTGATTCAAAAGGTTTGAACTATGTTACAAGTTTTGCCCTCAATGAAAAGTAAAAATAAAAACCTATTAATATTTAATTTTCTTACGTAATATACCGATCGTCATTCCCCCCCCCCCCAAAAAAAAAAGATGTCATAACTCATAAGTAATACGATGCCGTTTCGTGCGGGGCGCAAGCAAAACAATAGGTGTTGCTTGGAAAGACCGAAGGCTTTGAATGGGTCGCACTGACAGGTGGGGTTCACCCACTGGCTGTCCATAGGTAATTAACTAATTACGCCCCTACTGACTACTCCACGAATCAAGCGGCTTGGATCTTCTCAGAAGGTGGGCCCAGCAAAGTGACGCGTTTAAAAAAAACTATTAAAAATTTAAAATCCAACATTTTAAAATTAAGAAAATTATTCATAAATAGCTCATTAAAAATTTATTTGTTAAATGAGACATGAGGTACACATAATCTTTCAAGTATGTAAAAGATCGTCCATTATGTTCAAATAATATTCTCATGTGTGTAATATATATTCCCTATGTTATATCACCTTATGTTCAAACAATCTTTTTTTATATGTAAAATATTTTTTCTCATATCTTATTTAATAAATAAGTTTATAATTAAGTTTTTATAAACAATTCTCTCTTTAAAATTTTGCTTAGGATGGAAAATCAGAGTCCTAGGGAACTGGACTCATTAATAGATCAATCATATTGTTAAGTTGGGCCATACTATTGAAGAGAATTTTATTTTTCCTGATCAACCACCATTTTTTTTTTCCAAGAGGTGGTTGTTGATAAAGATTGAAGTAGCTATCTTTTAGTAACTTATTTTATGTTAAGTTTAGAAGCTTAATGAAATCCAGTGTTATATTTAAAAAAAAATCACAAAGTTGAAGAGATGATTATATATTATTTTCACCTATCCTAGCTCTCCCCAAAAAACTGACCCTTATCCACGATGCCCCCAACCTCTTTTTTTGGGTGGGGGGGGGGGGGGGGAGATTTGGGATCAATGCTTATTAGCAAGTGCTAGCTCCTTTTTAAATATAGAAAATGTTTGGAATAGCGATTAGAATTTTTATAAATATTTTTTAATCGTGATTTATGGTATATGAAATAATTTTTATGGTCTATGAAGTAGCTTTCACGATTTACGAGGTAAATATATGGAGGAGTTTTATCTCGATTTACGTAAATCGGGTTTATACATAAGTATAAACTAAACTAAACCAAACATCCTCTATAACCTTTTAATATATGTAATCACGTTATTTAGAACTCAAAGAAAGATTTGAATAACTACTTCTTCTGAATCCATATACTCTTACATTAGTTAATAAATCGAAATAACGCTCTTCTTATATATATATATACACACACATACACACCTCAAATGTCGTAAAAGTACTTCTAAAAATTTAAAACAAACCGGTATGCTTTCTTTTCTAATGAAGTTTTAGTTTTTTTTTATTTGTACCTGTAATTAATTATATTTGTCTTTCATATCTTTTTCACTAATTTTTTCTCACTCATTCTAGAGACAGGGATATAGTATTTGAAAAAAAAATTACATATCTTCCACATTTATTACTTTTAAGTGATTTTATCCAACATTTTTATTTACACAACTTGATTAAATGTAACTTATACTATATCGGATGGAGTATTTGTTAAAGGGACAAATTCATTAAATAAATTATCGGTTTGATTCCATTCTGGGTAAACGGTTGGGAAGTCGGATGGTTTGAAATGAAAGCACTTTATTTTTACAAAAAGACAAAAGTAATTTATATTAAAGAAAAAAGTTTGTACGGAGTATAAAAGAAGTTAAAGTACGTAAACATAAATTACATCACATAAAAGATAGGCCTTCGCAAAAGAACCCCGAAAGAAAGTTTATGTCATGTGAAAAATAGGTATATTTTTGTCAACAGCTAGTGATTCTTCAATGGGGATTAGGGAAGACCTTAGAACAGCATGTCCAACACAAAGTGGGAGGTTTGTGTTAGTTTTTATTGAATAATTTTTATGATTTATAATGTAAGTATATGGGAGAAGTTTTGTCATAATTTATGAAAAATGACTTCTGAAACTGCGATTTAGATGTTATCCAAACAGTTCCTTAAGAAACACTCAAACAATGTATTCCATCATACAATTAATACAACAATTAATTTAATTTTGTTCTTAAATATAGGAGCTCAAATTACTTTATTTTTTAAATTTATAATTTTTTAAAATATTTATACTGATTGTATATATTGAGGGGTTTCCATATAAGAATAACAATGCGCCCTAATTTTAGGTAATATTCATTGCATTACAAATTAGGTTCCACTTTTAGGATTGGAGGTAATATTTTGGGAAATCCAACCCATATTTATTACAAATAATTAATATAACTATTTTTTTAAATTTTCTTAAATTAGTTATCTGACTCTTATATTAAAGACACAAGCTATCAACATAGGTGTGGCCTAACAATATAAGGCCCCGCTAAATTCCTCTACGTCTCAAATTCGAATTCTAAAGGAGTCACTTGTGTTAAAAGGGATAATCATGAACTTCAAACTGTATACCAAATAATAATATTAAAAAACAAAAAAAGATAGGAGCTAACATGAAAAAATAGAGCAGTGGGGCAAATTTTTGTTGCCATCTAAAAAAATTGCAGCAGTGTAAAAAATGCAGGCACATGAATAGGATATTTCTTTAAAAATATATTTTTTCTTCTTTTGGCTAGTTTAAAATCACAATTTAAATATAAATATTCAAAAAAATTATAATAAGTTATAGGCAAAAGTACACATTTTTTTCTTTTTTGTCCCTTAATTTTAAAAAGGGAAAATTAGAAAGAATGACCAAGAAAAATAAATATTTATTAATAAAGACATTAAAAACTGTAATTAATTTAAAGGATAAAAAATTTAAATATAAATATTTAATTATGAAACTAACCCTAACCAAATTCCCTACATTTTCTATAACCCCATTTTAACTATTTGATAGCTAATTATCAATTGATGTTTCCTTTGCGTCCTTAAATTGAATTGTCTTTTATTTAGATATTGAGATGCTTATGGTATTGACAATTTATTTAGAAATTGATTGTTTAAGAATTATAAATTTTATTATTTTTATAACATTCTTTTTAGGTGCATCTCGACTTGTTTAATTTTTGTCCCATGAAAAATCACATATTTTTTAAAAAATATATATTATAAGATTTTTTTTATTTTTCAAGTTTTTTAAAATAACCAAAATATATAAAGAGGTAGATTTCTAATTATTTATAGATTTTAGAATCTATTTTAAGTTGGGTAACTTTTAAGATAATCTGATGTATACGATAAAGAATGTGACAAAAAATGGGAGAATCATATGTAAATCCAGTTGAAATACCAAAATCTAAATTTAGACCTCCACCTTTAACAAATCATTGATCAAGCAGAAATGTCTAATTAAGGATTTATGAATGTTGTTAAATGACCATGTTGCCCCCTCAAAGTCATCTTTTCTTCGTCAAATCACATATGTCTGCTAATTCAATTCTCTCATTGTTCTCTTATTTTTAGTTATGATTATTAGTGTATTAATTAAAAATCAATAAAATTTACTCCATTATTTAATATATGATTCAAAAATGGAATAGGCACATCAATATTCATTAATTCCCTTTAAAAGAATGGACGGATAATTTCTTTGTCTTGTATATAGGCTCTCAAAGTTAGAGAAATGAAACAAATGAAATCCCTCAACCACCACATGCGAAAGTTTTTGATAAAATAGAAGAATGAATCCACCCATTATATTCTTATATCTACATGATATATTAGTTGGACAAATATATTTGTTGCAATTATATAGGATATATACATATACACATATATTTGAATAATTTTATATCGACAAATAGTACAATATTTTCTTAAAAAATTATATTATTTCAAAAATAGTACAGATTTTTTTTTAAAAAAATATATATTATATATATAGATAAATATTTGTTTGTTTTATAAAAACAAAATCATAAAACAAACTAAATATTTTTTTATCAAACAAACTAACTAAAAAATTAAAAATAAAAAGAAAATATTAATTAAATACCGTTGAAATGATAAAAAATGGGTTGCATCTAGCTATCTTTAATTTTTCTTTTTAATTATAGGAGGGTGTTATAGTTTTTTAATAACATTCAAAAATTCCTAATTAGACTTCTTGGCCTCATTAATAATTTATTAAATATTTGGGCCTAAATTTAAATTTTGATATTTTAATTAGATTGACACAAGATTCTCCCTAAAAATATTTAGTTACATATGTTTTGTTTTATCAAAATATATATGGAGATATCGTCAAATTTGATAACTAATTGTCAAACAGTAGGAAAGGTTAATTTCATAATTAAAAATTTATATTTAATTTTTGGTCATTGAAAATAATTATAATTTTTAAGATCTTTATTAATAGTGTGGCATATTGCTTGAAATGTAAATTTCTATGCTTTATTTGTTAATTATAAAAATAAAGTGAATATTTAATGAAAAAATTATCCATAAATACCTCATACGAAGCTTATTTACTAAGAACCCGTTTGGTTCAACTACATTGCATGCATGCAATGATAATCATGATTGTATTACCATGAGAAGAGTGTTTGGTTGCTCTTTAGCATGATAATAGGGTTTACCATGGTAATGATGATTACCAAAAAATTGGTAATCCCCATTCATACCTCCCCCCTATAAATCCTCATTACCATCCCATTGCATAGTTAGAAAAGTCTAATTTACCCTTTAGTTTTACTTCTCTTTATTTTACTTATATATTTTTACTTAGCCACATTGCCACAACCGCTACCGCCGGTGCCACCACCTCCTCCTCCTCCACCGCCACCACCTACTGCCACCTCCTCCTCCACCACTGCAACCACGTGCCGCCACCGCCGCCACCTCCTCCTCCTCTGCCGTTGCCGCCACCTGCCGCCGCCACCTCCTCCTCCTCTGCCGTTGCCGCCACCTGCCGCCGCCACCTCCTCCTCCTCTGCCGTTGCCGCCACCTGCACCTGCCGCCACCTCCTCCTCCTCTGCCGTTGCCGCCACCTCCTCCTCCTCTACCGCTGCTATCACCCGGCACCTCCGCTACTACCTCCTCCTCCTCCTCTGCCACTGGCCACCATCGCCACTACCTCCTCATTTTCCATTCTCGCCACCACCACTTCCTTATCTTCTACCGTCGCTACTACCTTCTCCTCCTCTGCCGCCGCAACCACCGCCACCACCTCCTCCTCTTCTGCCGCTGCCACCACCGGGCACCGCAGCTACTACCTCCTCCTCTTCTGCCGCTGCCACCACCGGGCACCGCAGCTACTACCTCCTCCTCATCCGCCGCCGCCCGGCCCCGTTGCTACTACCTCCTCCTCCTCCCTCACCGACACCTGTCGCTGCCACTACTCCTCCTTCTCTGTCGCCACTACCTCTTCCTTCTCCGTTCCCACCACCACTACCTCCTCCTCCTCCTCCTCTTCCGTTGCCGCAGCCGCCCCCTGCCACCACCTCCACTACCTCCTCTTCCTCCTCCTCTACCTCTGCCGCCGCCACTACCTCCTCCTCCTCCTCTTCCGTCGCCACCGCCGCCACTACCTCCTCCTTTGCTACCGCCGCCACTACTACATCCTCCTCCTCCATCGCTGCAGCCACCCACCACTCAGCACCGCCGCCACTACCTCCTCCTCCTCCACCTGACTCTTAACTTTCTTTTTACAAAGATTATAGTAAGGGTAAAATAGACTTTGTGTAATATATTAATTTTAAATAATTGTTAAAATAATAATTCATTGCACCTTACTTAAAAATCAAACCAAACACTAGCCCTGTAATTAATATTGCATTGTATTACCATTGCATCGCATCGCATTGTACTGCATGATGTAATGGGATTGAACCAAACGGGCCCTAAATGAAATCTTTGGGTGCAAATAATCTTCTCCATGTGCAAAAGATCTTTCCTTATATTCAAACAATCTTCATTTGTTCAATATAACTTCCCTATGTGACATTCCTTTGTACTCGAACGATATTCTCTTGTATGTAAAATATCTTCCTTCAGGTCCCATTTGACAAATGAATTCCTAATGAAGTATTTATGGACAATTCTTTCATATTTAATATACTGCATGAAAATTAAGCAATTAAAATATTTGTGTTAATATATAATCTAACAAGAAGAGAAAATCTATGGATGGAAAAAAAAAAAAAGAACAATCAAAATCTAAGACATTACTTATAGGTTATAGCTACATTATCATATAGGAGTACTATGCATGTTAAAAATTTTCTCACTTCATTTATGTAATAATATAGGGCAAATATGGCAACACATTAAATTTCTTTTGGTCCATTTAGGGGGGGGGGAAGGGAATATGCTCCCTACTGTCCAAAAGGTATGAACTAGTTGATGAGTTTACTTTGATGACAAGTATACAATTTCAATCCCCTTATTCTATCAATGAAAGTATCTTCGATGTAAATAATTAAAAAAATTATTTAAAAAAATTAACACATGTTTTTTTAATAAATAACTAACATAGAATTTTTTTTTTAATATTGGTAAACTAATTATCCGGCTTTTGCATTTAGGACGGGGGAGAGTATTATGCCGCGTAGAACGTGGTCCAGGTAACAAGTGACATAATACATTATATGCTACGAGTATAAATTTACCCTTTTTCTCACGGCAAAAAGCCCCCTTTCCATACGCTAGAAGAGAAAAAAACACACATATGAAAGCATGATTTGTGCATGGGAATGAACATTGAAGAACGACTCATCCTATTTTCCCACACATGCTTGTTGATTATTATTGGATAAAATTTGATAAATAAATTATAAGTTAAAATATACTTTTAGTTCTTTAAGTTTACATGAAGTATATTTTTTATCCCTTAACTTTATAAATTATACTCTTGATCATATAATTCTAACATCCTTAATATTGTTGACAGAAAACGCTGACGCAGCAAACAAAAGTGATGATTATATAAACTTAAATGATGACTGTGTAATTAAATGTTATTAATCTTAAATTTAAAAATGTGTATATTAAAAATATTTAAAAATCTAATAAAACAGTTAATATCAAAACCTTGATTATATTAAAAATTTTTGGTGTAATAATATAAATATATTAATTTAATAATCTAAATATCAAAACATCAATTTCATTTATAGTGATTTGTCTATTTATTTTAATTTAATAATATAAATATATTATATTAAAAATTTAAATATGTCTTGTCAAGTGCAAAATTATCGTTTTAGTTTGCTGTATTAACATTTTCTGTTAACAACATTAACAATGTTAGAAATATATAATAAAAAATATATTTTATAAAGTTAAGGGACTAAAAGTGTACCTTATGTAAAACTTAAAAGATTAAAATTATACTTTAACCCTAAATTATAATATTTTTAGTTAATAACATGACTTGCTAAATTTTTTAAATTATTTTTAAATCGCATCTCATTTCCTATTTGTAAAAGACCATATGTTATTAATTGTGGTTTCAAATAGGATTTGCATCTCCCTATCCTATCTATGTCATTAGATTGAAAAATGACCGTTGAGATTTAGTATTTTATAAAAGTATTATTATCTTTTTTATTGTTAGATAGTTTATAATTGTGAAATGTCAAGATAATTCTTAACAGTTTAATTTTTATTTATTGTGTAATATGATAATATTGTTTATAAAATATTAAATATCAACAGTTCAATTTTCAATTTTTAATAAAAGTAAAGGTGTGAGATGAAGGGAAAAAGAGGGGGGAGATGTGGATATGTTCTAAATAAATTCCTTTTTGAAACATGAATTGGGTGAAAAATAATTCAATATCATTTTCTTTTAACTCTGACTGACAATAGTTAAATTGTGATTAAATAAAGAAAAATTATAGTCAGGTTTTAAATAAAAGATAAAATAAAAAAATGGTCATTTAAAATTTCAAAATGAAAAAATAGTCTAAAAAATTTGTCAATAAAACCCCTGGATTTGTCAATAACTTGTTTCTAGAATTGTCAATATGACCATTTTTTTATTTTAAAATTTTAAAAAAATATTTTTTAAATTTTATCTTTTATTTGATATCTGACTATAATTTTACTATTAAACAATAGTAGTACTTAACATCAAATAATTATTAAAAAATAATGCATGTGTCATTAATGACAAGAAAACTTTATTTTATCAACAAGGACGTGGATTTGAAAAGTATATATGAACTATGGTGACAAGATTGCCGTGAAATAAAAGGATGCAGTGTGGCAAAGTCAAGTTGACCAGCTGGCGCTCAAATGTCAAATTTGGCAGCGAAAGATGGCTTGAACAATTGAACGTATTGGAGAGGTCATATATAAAAAGTATTTAAGTGGAGAGAAAAAGAGGGTCATACTGATCTTCTTTTCAACTAAATATCGATTTTATAAATATAAGAATTAAATAATTAATTTATAAATATTATAAAATTAATTATTTGTAATATAAGTATATCGACATTTTTAAAATATCTCATTTAATCATTACTTCTATGTATGAACCTTTTAATAAATGCAATCTATAAGGATAGCTTGGGAAAAATTTATAAACTTAGAAAATAAAATGAATTAAGATATCATATCTAAGACTTTGCTCATTTGGTCGAGCAGTGTTGAATCGGATTTATTATATAAGCTCGATTTACGTAAATTGAGATAAATCCCTTCCACATATTTACCTCGTAGACCGTAAAAGCTACCTCGTAGACCGTAAAAGCTACTTCGTATTCTATGAATTACGATTTATAAGCACTTATGGAGCTTCTATAAGCTAATCCAAATGCTTATAAATATGTGGATTAGCTACCTCGTAGACTAAAACAATCCTCCAAATATATTTTATATTTAGAATCATATGACTAACTTTTTCTTAAAAAAAAAAGAAAGAAAGAAAGCCTCGTCAGGGAGAAATATATTCAGTCATGATAACTTGAGAAGAAAAATTGAACCTTGAGCACTGAATTAGAATATGCACTAAAGACGACCTTGACTATCTCATTCAATTCATATATACCTTAATTACTTAGTGACTCTGTAAGTTGCAATCCATCGTCAGCCATCAATTATTATTAAGATATTTGGGAAAATATTAATTACTAAAAAAATTCATAATTTGTGTTATTGACCAGGTCATAAATAAAAAAGAATAATTTTTTGGAACTTGAAACAGAAGTTCTATGCCATACTTGCTGTTTTGTTTTTTACTAGATGGTAATGAGATGGTTTGAATCTAAGAATTTCTTTGTTTGGAGGAACTACTTAGTACTCCTCAACAATGAATGCACAGATTCAAGATTCTGCTCATTTGCTTCAAACTATCCCTTAGAAAATGCAAGCATTCTCATATACTCTCTAGTTGGTCAATGTCAATTTCTGCAAAATATCAAAGCTGATGACCAGCTTTTCATGGAATACAACCAAAACCAGGTAAAAGCTATAAGAGTTTCCATTACTTGCTTATACTACAAGTCGACATTGACTTTGAAACTTGGGAATTGAGTATATTTTGACGGGGTTTTCTGGGTTACTAAAGAATGAATAATACAACAAAACAAAAACTATACAGATAGAAAACCCCTAGTCAACACAGTAACAGACTCGTGGGAAAAGAGAAGTGAAAACGAAACAACAAATTTAGTATGCCTTTCATACTTATGAATGATCAACTTAAAACAGTTATCTTGTCATTATATCATCTTTCTTAACAGTAAAATCCCACAGGTCCCCATATTTCTCATTGAAATCCCATATGTCCATGGTATTATAGTCATTGATCAACTTGTCTCGAGCTCCCCTTTCCATATTGTATATCTCAGGTTCAAAGTGATGGGGTTTATCAGGTTTATCCATCTCAATGATGCAAAATATTGCAGTGAATAAACCTGTTGCAATGTATAAGTACTCCCCCTGAAAGACACGTGATGAGTATGATTATCTCTAAGCAAAGATAATTGCAAAGTTTCTTGTTATTCCCAGGCAGAGTAGCATTTCATTCCGCTGTATAACACTTTATCAAGTGTCTGATCAAATGTAGAATTTAAAATTACCGGAACATGGAAGAAAATCCCAGCTACAATGGCTGGAGGGAAAAGCCATGACATAAGCCCTGCAAAGAAATGGAAACAGAAGTTCTTAGCTGAAGATGTTGGGATTTTGAAATGAACAAATCTTGAGTGTGGTCCTTAGGTGTTTGTTGTTGATGAGTTGTTTAATAAAGTAGTGATATACTCCCTCAAGTCCTTAATGTAATACCTAATTACCTAATTTGATTAAATTAATTAAGGAATTTAGTTAAGTTAATTAATATGACATGTTTTTTTAAAACACCCTAATCATCTTCATTAATTTCTTTCATCTTTTTCTTATTTGATTATTGTTGAAGGTGCATCAATATGGGTAAATTAGGAAAAGATTGACAAATATGAGAAATATGTCTTATATTTAGGATCAAAATCAATTTCTCAATTTGGTTCTACATTAAGGAATGGTGGAGTACAAATTGTTTTTTTAAGGAAGTTCACCTAAACATTTGTCATATTGCAAATTGTAAATTACTGAAGACGTAGGGGAATCGCACCTTGAAATCCTGTGGGGGGTTCTGCTGCTGCTATCTCTTCAGCAAGTAAACCCCAAAATGTTCCTGAAATGAGCCCCTATTAGTTAGCCATCAAAAGTTGCCTTAAATTAGGAACAAGTCATTCTCCACCCTAAACAATAATGAAAGCTGCTCGTTTCCTTAATTCAGGAGTACTTTTTGAATGATGTGTCATAACTTATAAGCATGTAATGTTCCTCACTAATATTAACCATGCCATTTTCAGCTATCATTAACACTGATTTCTGCTGTACCCCAGAATCAATCAGTCCTCCATGATAAATTTCTAGGAATTGGTCCTGATTCTTGAAACATCAATCTATCTGTAATTGGTACTGATGCATTACAGAAGAAAAAAACACACCACTGAGATTCAGTAATACTCATTTAGACCCAGATCAAAGTCCAACTGGAACCTCAAAGTTTTAGTTGAAGAGAAACTTTATAGAATTGAATAGGTACTATAAACGCTCTGTCTTTCTCGGGGGATGTTAATATGCATAAATAATTATCAATAAGTAGTAAATTTGAATAGATTGTCTGCCTTTATATTTTTGCTTCTCTTTTCCTTTCTTATAAAGTAAATTTGTTCCTTCCATTCAATGGTCGAATTTCTGGCTGTAGTCAACATAGGCCAGTCCCCCAAAATTTTCTATACATAGCATTCATAAGATTAAAGTTTTCCATCAAAATATTACAACTGGAATACCCAAACACTTCAAATATCAAATGTTTAAAATCAACTGTCATAAAGCTAAAGCTTATGATTATCCTCCATCGACCATATTCATCAGTAGGAAGCATCAGGTCACACGAATATGGTGCTAAAGCTCATAAGTGATTTAAAAGGACACAACACTCTAATATGAGTATCACCGTATGAAAGACGTAGGTACATCACTCTTCCCAAATTCTTTATAGCATAAAAAAAAAAAGTGTCAAAACATCGAACCACAGAAATATTTAGAAAATTAGCCAACAATAAAGTAAACATTACGCCAAAAAGACTCTCATGCCTTTTTTCTCTCCTTCGTAAAAAGTGTGGTGCCCATCATACTCTCCGTACTTGAAATCTTCCTGAAATATATCCACAATACAAATCAAAATCAAACCCAAACAAGATAATCCCTAAATCCCCATTAATCACACACAATGTGCTATCCCCAACGTATAAAGAAAAATTTGTGGATTAAAACATACAGGGCTAATGCTATTAGTTTCCCAACGATCTAAGGGATCTTCATTGATATCGGGTTCGATCTCAGCGAAACCTGCAGCATTCAACCTCGTCGACGAGGGGCTGCTCCGAATGCTCAAAACTTGTTGCAATTTGAGTGGTGTAGGAACTGATACAGATCTAGGGTTGAAGTAAGAAGAAGTGAACTTGGGAATTGAATTTGCAGAGAGAACTGAGAGTGAAGAACGGAGCGCCATGCTTTGTTTGTGTTTGTTCATTATCTTCTTTCTGTTATCCGTTATGATGGGCTTTAAATTGCTCGCGGCTCGCTTACTCTTCGTAATAGCAATCCTTTATACAAATGCGGACACGTGGCACCTCATGGTTCATCCCCGCACTTTTTTTTTGAAAAAAATAAAAATATATTGCTTATACTGAGAATTTCATGACTGGTTAGACTCACACAACTCACCTCCTGACCCTCTTCATCCTTATACAGTAAAGTTCTTGAATTGAGTGTGTGTTTGGAATTAATTTTTGAGAATAGTTTTTACGATTTACGAAGTAAGTATATGAAATAAGTTTTATTTCGATTTACACAAACTATGATTTGAAACCAAACCTCACAAACACATGATGAGTAAACGTAAGAAATTATCAATCTATTAGGTATCATTAACTGAGTTTGTACATGTCCTTTCCACCATACTCAAACATATGAGCAGATTGAATCAGAGGGCCTTAGATCAAGCTAAAAAAAATGGCATGGGAATACCAACGCAAGTGTGCCAATAACAAGAAAATGAAAGAAGAAAAAAGGTACTCCAACTTATCTTATGATTAGGAACCCATTTGTAAGTTCAATTGGTAAATTACCTTTCAGGGCAAGCACCCTCATAATTGGGGCAATATGAAACCTCAAGTGTGTAAGGAATCATCATGTTTTGGATCGTTGTGAAACAAAATAATTATTTTGTAACTTACTTGCTATCATTTCGTGTTATATGAATCTTGTATTAATATTAAGAAATTATAAGTACCTAAAAATTTGTTTGCCTTGATGTTGTGAGTGCTTTCAAATTTGGTTTGTAAACTTGTGTGTAAGTCGCCCCTCATGAATCTATATATAAAGGAGGGGTTGTAAGACTTGAAAAAGCAAGTTTGTATAATAGTTTGATAACAAGAATTTGGAGTGTTTTCTCATTATGAGAATACGAGTTCTCTAAAATATTTTCATTATTTTGAAAATTTGAAGTGATATTTTACTTTTATTTCTAGAGATTTAAGTACCACATTTGTCTCTTTTGACGATCTAGTGCATAAAAAAGAATCTAACCATGGATTTATAAATGGTTAAAGAAAGAGTTTAATGCTTACATATTAAAGGCTTAAAGTGGCTCTGAGGCTTTACTTGAATTAAAATCTCCATACATTAAGGATCACTCTTTAGACATTTCTAATTCCCATGGTTTAGAACATAAATTATAGAAAAACCTTCAAGAATTAAATTACCAATAAGTTTAATCTGTGCAAAACATTATTAGTCCATTTAGTTCTATTATATGAAAGAGGATTATATATAATCCTGATGTAATAGCACGATTATAACGTTTGATTAGGCTTATATAATATAAATATGATTACATTGCTATAAGACTGATGAATGAAAATACATGCATCCTGTAATTAAGTGAAAATGACACTATTGCCATTATAATTTTTTAAAATGACCAAAGTGTCCACCCATAAATGCAGTTAAATATTAAATAATTTTAATTACCACCATTAAATATTAAAAAATAATCAATAATATAGAAATTTAAGAAATATTCCCCATTCAAAAATTTAAAAAAATTATATTCCACCGTTAAAAAAATATTAAAATATCTCATTAAATAATATTCCCATAATTAAATATTAAGAAATTAACATGAATCCAATTTATACACTGTATAATATTTTTACCATTAAATATTAAAAAATTACTATGAACCCATCGTGTACACTGCATGGAATTAAAAAAATTATCATGAACCCAACATGTATATTATTATATTTGTAGAAAGGGGTAATTTTGTCACTTGCTATATTATTTTCATATATTCTCATGTTCGATGTACTACAATCAAATATTTTTATGTATACGTATAATCTTTCCCTAATAATGAATCAAAACAAATTATGTAATAATCATTACATTACATTCCATTACATTGCATTACATTCTATTACATTATTTCCAATTCTGTGAACCAAACATGCACTATAAAATGGCAAGTAAATATAATATATTAACGCATAAAAAGAATTTATTAGTAATAAAATATTTATTTTAAAATCCTCAATAATTTTCCCTTTTATATAACAAATAAAAAATAAACAAGAACTTTTAAAGGTACACAATATGGATGCATATATTTCCAAACTAAAAACATTATCTTGGCCTCTAATATAAGCTTAAGGGGTTGAATTTAGTCTAAAATATAAAATTTATGTCGATTTCCCCTAATTTATCATTTTTCTCTAAATTAGTTTATCATAATTGTAAACTGATATAATTTAATTTTGGGTTAAAGGACAAAAATACCTATAAACTTTTCTCAAAAGTGTATCCACCACCCTAAAATTTTTTTGGGTGCAAAAGTAACTATGAACTTTTAAAAATGAGGCAAAAATGATACTTCAATTAAAACTAACTAACAAGCATTAACTCCAGTGCAAAAGTACCAAAATACCGCTATCTAAAAAAAGGGTTAAGGGATAAAAATACCCATAAATTTTTTTCAAAAGTGCATCCACCACCATAAACTTTTTTTGGGTGCAAAAATAACCATGAACTTTCAAAAGGGGGCAAAAGTGATACTTCCACTAAAACTCACTAACAATCATTTACTCCAGTACAAAAGTACCAAAATATCCATCGGGAGACACATCATTAGGAGGCAAACAATGTACTACAGACGGTGCGCAGCAACCCATCGGGTTTGACGTTTCCTAAGATGGACGTCGTTGGAGCTTTGGTGTTTGTTGTGTCGGCTGCCAAACAAGAACCTCAAGATGAGAATCTGTGTGTGACTAAATGAGGAAAACAATGCTGGTGGTGCTCAATAAAGGAAGTGAGAGAAATGTCAATGACGGTAAAGTCGGTGAACACTGATTGTGGTAGTTGATGGTGAAGCTTTAATTTTTTCCTCTTCCTACTTGTTCCAAAGTCTCGATCTCTCCTCTCTGTCAAGAAGTGTTGACTGCTATGATAGTGATGCTTGACGGAGGGAGTGAACTCACAACCCACGATGATTGAGGCAAGAACGGAGAGGGAGACTTTTTTTGAGAGGGGTATTTTGGTACTTTTGCATTGGAGTAAACGGTTGTTAGTTAGTTTTAACGGAAGTGCCATTTCTCCCTATATTTGAAAGTTCATAGTTACTTTTACTGCAAAAAAGTTTATGGTAGTGGACGCGCTTTTGAAAAAAATTTATGAGTGTTTTTGCCCCTTAACCTTTTTTTAGATAGGGGTATTTTGGTACTTTTGCAGTGGAATTAATGATTGTTAGTTAGTTTTAACAGAAGTGCTACTTTTATCCTTTTTTGAAAGTTCATGGTTACTTTTATACCTGAAAAAAGTTTATGATGGTAGATATACTTTTGAGAAAAGTTTATGAGTATTTTTGCCTTTTAACCCTTTAATTTTACATAATATTTTAGGAGATTATGTCACATTCGTTCAAACTAACCAATTTATTTTATTTTCTTAATCTACTTAAATTAGTTAAGTAGTTCTTGAGGATAAATTGCTAAGGTGTATTATTGTTGAGAAAAATGTCTCAATTCATATAGATTTTTATTGATGGATGTCTAGAATTTCTTATTATTCCTTACATTTTAATTTCTTATATAAAAAATAAAATATAAATAATATTTTTTTAGTATCAGATTTATGTAAAACAACAATTTAAATAAAAAAGGTTGCCAAAAAATTAACATAAAAAATCTAAATAATCTTACTTATTTTAAGGGACACACTGTAGATTTATTTATTTATACCTTGCTCGGCGCGTTTAATGCCTCTACTTCAAGCACCAAAGATTCCCTCATTTTCGTTGACCCATCTGGACTCATTTCTGTGTGGGTGTGAGTTCTCTTCCTCCTTCACTCTCTTCCTTACTTGCATACACATCTTACATTATTCATTCCATTCGCCGAAGTCCCCTTCGTGCGAATAAATCGTATATTCATTTTCCTGTAACTCATCATTAGATTGGTGAGGGTTTTTTTTTTTTTTTTTTGGAGGGGGAGGCATTGCCAAACAAAACCTGATTTTTCTTCAATAAAAGCCCCAAAATGAGCTCACAATTTAGTAAGGCTGGCTGGTGAAGAATAAATTTATGAAAGTGGGCAAAATATACTTACAATGAAGCTTTTATAATCGGCTTCAGTAAGTATATATATTCTCAAACTTCTTCTGAATTAAAGTTCAAGTGATTCCTTGCGTTTTCCCTGAAAGATTTAAGGAAGATAGATTAAATGAGGGAAATGTCACAAATTTGGTGTCAAATCAGAATTTAAAACTTGGCTATGGGATTATAGAGTTTGTTAACGCTGCAGCTTCATTTGGGTGTTTGGCCCATGGTTTGTTCAGAGAGATTGCACGGTAGATACGGGAAGGGATTGAGGGATTTGGTATTTGTTTCTCATTCTTCGTAGAAAACTTTTTGTGCCTATTCTTTTCTAAAGCCTGAAGTATGGTTCGCATCATAAATCCATATATGCAACAAAATTTACATTGTACAGGGGGGAAAATATTTTCTTCTGGAAAACGGGTCTAATAGCAGTATTGGAGATTGAATTTATGGAGCTGGAAGATTCTAGCAAGATCAATTAATTTAGATGCTTTGCTCATGGTTAATATGCTTTTGGTAATGTAATTTGCAGTAGAAGCTTCTTAGTTGTGTTAGCCTGAACAATTCAGAACCTGGTCCACTCATGAATATGCAAACAGGGATGGATGCAACAATGGAGGAAGAATATGCTTACCAGTCTAATTTACTTCAAGAATTCACACATATCTCCAACATTGACAATGCATGGATTTTCAAGTCAGATAGCTGTAAGCATTTTTTATCATCTATTTTTTTCTTCCTTCACCCTCTTTGTATTGATCATGATAGTTTGATTGGTGATGATGTTTCTAACATAATTTTTTCCATAGCATTGAGCTCTCAGGGAATGTTTTGTGTTAGCCAGCCAAATCTTTTGGAAAACAAGAGGAGAAATTTCATTCTATCCTTTACCATATTCAAGGAAAGCAACAGTTCTGTAAATTTTCGATGGGCTCCATTTCCCATAGAGATGTCTGGGGTTTCTATAATTGTTCCATCCCCTTCTGGTTCAAAACTTCTAGTGATTCGAAATCCTGAGAATAAAGGACCTTCTCACTTTGAAATTTGGAGTTCATCTCACATGGAAAAGGATTTTCATATCCCCCAATCAGTGCATGGTTCAGTTTATACTGATGGATGGTATGCTGTGATATGTGACTATATTTCCTATTGTAATTCGCTTATGCTATTCATTGTTAAATTGGTAGTCTATTTAATGCACCACTGTTAGTTGTTTGATTAGTTTAGTTTTGAAGTTATAAAGGTCAAGCATAAAAGACCATTTTTCTATGGCATAGGTTTGAGGGAATCTCTTGGAACTTGGATGAAACTTGTATAGCATATATAGCGGAAGAGCCCTCTCCCATAAAGCCCACATTCAATGGTATGGGCTACAAGAAAGCAGCATTTTCGGACAACGATTGTGGCAGCTGGAAAGGTCAAGGGGATTGGGAAGATGGTTGGGGAGAAACTTATGCTGGAAAGCGGCAACCTTCACTTTTTGTCATCAACATCAATAGGTTTTTCATCTTTTATATGAATGTGAAAATAATATTGGATAATTTCTATGAAAATGTCAATTTAATTAGTGTTTTTACAGTGGAGAGGTGCAGACGGTCAAAGGAATTGACAAATCTTTGAGTGTTGGCCAAGTTGTGTGGGCTCCTTCAACTCAAGGCTCAGAGCAATATCTGGTTTTTGTTGGATGGCCAACTACAACAAGAAAACTTGGTATCAAGTATTGTTCTAACAGGGCTTCTTCATTATATGCAGTTAAAGTTCCATATCACGAGTCAAGGACTTTTGAAACAGAGCCCCTGTAAGTTACTTTTCACAAGATCCTCTTGATTCCCTTGTTTAAATATGTGCTAGGAAGTGAATATTTATTGTTGATTTGTTTATTTCTTTGCTAAATCATGAAAGTAATGCTGCAGACATAGCAACACTGGGGAGATGCATGCTCTTAACCTAACTCAAAGCATAAGCAGTGCCCTCTTTCCACGATTCAGGTAAGCTGGTGGAGTCAGATTCTTATATTTAGGATTTGTTGCCCAATACACTCTAGGTTTACTCTGTGCATTTGTTACTTATTGTTCATTTATGTTTTTCTTGTGGATGACAAAGGATCTGTTTTCTTTGAAAATATAAAATTTTTCAGAACTTTTCAGCTTTTGATGTGCACCTATAATGTAAGATAATCAAAGGCAGTTGAACAGATAGCCAAAGTTAAGGATCTTTTACTGGATTGAGGTGGTTGTTCTCCATTGCATGAAGAAAGTCAATATTCTTTTGGTCTTGCCAATAAATCACATGGTGTGTTATTCAAGTAAATGGATGTTCTTTTGGTCTTATGTTCCCAACACTACAATTGTGGACAATTAGCCACATCCTTCCAGGATGTTGACTAGTATTCTTTTAGAATCTTAAAAGTTTGCCTTCTCTACTTTAAATTTCAAATTTTCTCTCCTTGTATTTTAGCATCACGCTGCATTGTAAGAAGCTATACTATTTGTCAAAACAATATGAGTATATCAACTGCATTTCCATGATCCTAACTGGCGTTCATGAATTTCGTACCAGCCCAGATGGAAAGTTCCTTGTGTTTTTATCTGCAAGAAGTTCTGTAGATTCTGGATTCCATCTTGCAACAAATTCACTTCATAGAATTGATTGGCCAACTGATGGGAAAATACACCAATTCTTAAAAATATTTGATGTTGTAAGTTCTTCCTATTTTACCTTTTAAATTTGAATGTGATTAGTTTGCTTGCATGGTGCTTTATCATGTTATATTGCCTTTGAGATTTGAGTTTGTTCATGTAACTTATGTCCATGAGCTTCTTGAGATATCCTTGGAAATATATAAACATTGAATATTTGTTTGTTGCGAAAGTATGCAAGATAGGTACGATTTAATAATCTTAGTGCTAGAACTATATGCATACTCATTTCCTTATATGGTTTGTAATCTGTGGGGGTTTGGGACAAAAATATTATTTATCTTTCCTGAGCAACGTGATTGCTCCGCAAAATTCATTGTAGGTATTATATTCAATAAACTTATCTGTTAACTTGTCCAGTTGCTTCTTTCAGACCCTATTTTATTTGTGGTCAATAGTATCAGTTGCACATTATCTAGTGCTCAATTTGTCATGCTGTTCATTCTGGTCTTAAGATCTCTATCAGTAAGCAACATTTTGAAAGGTAGCCTTTTTAATATACCTACAAAGATTATCAGCTCTTCAGGTCGTGTGTGGTTTACTTAACATTTTCTCTTATTTGATAAAGTATAAGATATATTCTGTTTCCATAACTACATTTAAGATTTAACAGAAAATTTTTGAAACAGTTATAGTCAGTGTAGTTTCTTTGCAATAGTTGTTGCAATCACTTACAGTACCTTTTTAAATCAAATTTGAAGATTCCAGTGGTGAAGTGTGCTGAGGATGGTTGCTTTCCGGGGCTTTACTGTACAACTATCCCTAGTAGCCCATGGCTTTCTGATGGGCACACTATGATCCTATCATCCATCTGGCACAGCAGTCAAGTCTTACTTTCAGTGAATGTGTTGAGGTAACCGTAATGGTAGGAATGCACATTTATTCATTTATGCAAGGTTTGTTTGCTCATACTTTCTTCATATTATAGTGGCACAATATCGCGTATATCTCCTGCAGACTTGGATTTCTCATGGAATCTTCTTATGCTGGATGAGAACAATATAATTGCTGGTAATAACTATTTTAAGTTTCTTGATCTGGCCAACTGCAGAGGAGAAACACCTAATATCCTTTTAATTTGTTCATTTTTTTCAGTTTCCAGTAGTCCAGTAGATGTTCCCCAAATCAAGTATGGAATGTACATTGAGAAGGCAGCTGAAAGTAGTGAATGGAGTTGGTCATCAATACCAAGTCCCATATTTAAATGCTCTGACAAGGTTTCTTTTATTTGCTTTAGGAATACCATTATGGATTATCTTCAGTAACAAAAACTATCCTTAATGTTTGGTAATGAATTATTGGTGTTTGGATTTAGGTCGTATCTTTGCTGTCATCTCTTGAGTTCGGTATTATAAAGATCCCATTCAAGGATGTTGCTGTTAATAGCCTAGCAAAAGGTATTTAAGTTACTTTGGTTTCTTACACTTGGATATCTAATCCAAGTGCCATGAATTAATGAGATTTTTTATTTCTCTTAATGTGATTTGCTTCTCCAAAATGGATAGAACAATCAACTGTTAACGCCATATAAATTAATCAAATGGGGCTAAGTCCATTAGATTTAAGAGCAGCTAAGTCTTGAGGAAAAGTTTTTTAGATTTTCTTCTTCTTTTGGTTTAATTAATCAAATTGGGCTAAGTACAATAACTATTGCAAGATAAAATATTATGATAAAATGACTTAATTGTGACAGCATGATTGTGTTGAATGAAATTGATCGACATTGTCTGCTTGCTTGATGCATTGATTTCTACTAATTTTGGCATCTGAGAACTTCTGGAACAAGTCTAACATATATTTTACTGTTCTATTTACTTATATGGAGCTTACTCAAATTTCAGCCCAAGTATTTGATTTTCATATCTGGCTAATTTCATTTCACTTTCAATTTCAGGAGCTAGTCAACCCTATGAAGCCATATTTGTGTCATCTAAAACCAAGAAAAATGATGCATGTGATTCCTTAATTGTGGTCCTTCATGGAGGACCACATGATGTCTCATTGTCGACCTTTTCAAATTCTTTGGCTTTTCTATCTTCAGTTGGATTCAGCTTACTGATTGTAAATTACAGGTAAGCTCTAAATGTCCTTGAATTTCAAGTATTAATGAGTGCCAGAAAAGGTCGATGTGTTATTTCAACGTCATGTTGGTTGCAGTGGAATATGATCAAGATAGAGGGACTCAACGATGAGCCCCAATAGGGACTTTAATTGTATAAAATATAACTTGGTTAAATTCTTGAAAATTTATCTTATGTTGCTACTTATTAGTAAGGAGCACAGCAAAAGGCTTTCCGTTTTCTCTCTAGGAGAACAGAAATTTTAGCTTGTACCTATGCTAACCTTCAAAAATTTCACCACCTTTGTAAGACATCTCAAAAGGAGATTCCGTAATACTACTCTGGTCCTAAATGTAGGACCTAGTATGGACTACAGTCTAGGTGTTACATTGGTCCTACATTTAGGATCGGAGGTAGTACAATATGTGTTTGCAAAATATCACTTGGTTAAATTCTTTTGTTGAATGTTTCATGTTTGGAATTTTCTTATGTAAGACTAACTTTTCTTTGGAATATCATCTCGTCATCTAAATTTTAATTATATGGTTTGTAAGTTTGTGAACCATAATTTCTTAGAAATGAATATTATTGTCCATGCCTTCAAAAAAAAAAAAAAAATACTCATAGCATAAAATTCTGGAGATGAAGATAAAAGTTGATGCAGAAATGTCTATTACTGATGTTTTTGAAGGCTTCTTACATAATATTATTTCTCAGAGGTTCATTAGGATTTGGCGAGGAAGCATTACAATCTCTGCCAGGCAAAGTTGGGTCTCAGGTAATTAGTTATCTATTTCTATTTATTTCTTTGGTTACGTCATAAGAGTTTGAGCCCTTGACCTATACCCACATTTCACCCCACCAACGCCACCTGAATTAACCCCAAGTGGCTTTATCAATTTCTTTCTAGGGCTAATACAATACTTGATCCTTATAGTTTGTCATCATTTCGGTTTTGATCCCTATAATTTCAATTAATAGGTTATGGTCTCTCAAGGGGTAAAATGGTCCATGTATTTATTAAAATATAAGGACTGGCATTTTAGACAGAAAGAATCTTGAGGGACCAAAACCTATGGTTTGAAGCTATAAGGACCAAAATCAAAATGAGGGCAAATTTTAAGAACTAAATATTGTATTAACCCTTATACTTATTCAAGTCGATAATGCTATCTGAAGGGGCCTATAGTTTTAAGTTGGTTCCATGATTATACTGGTTTTTTTGTGTGGCTTTCTTATCATCATTATTTTTGCTTTACATCTGCAGGATGTCAACGATGTTCTCTCTGCCATAGATCATGTCATCAACTTGGGTCTTGCTAATCCATCTAAGATCACGGTCACAGGTCTTTTCACATGGTGGCTTTCTGACAACTCACTTGATTGGCCAGGTGCAATAATCCTCATACTTTTGAGTTTAAATAATTATAAAAGCTATTCATGAGTCAGTTTAAGCTTTTGAATCGGCCTGGTCCTTGATATAATAGATAGAATGGTTAGACTTCATATCAGTAAGATTCACAAAATAACAAGATTGGCTTTAACAGGGGAAGTTGTTTCAAGTAACAAGAAAAAAAACTCAGGCTTTTTATAACCTTTTGCATTTTTTGTGTTTCAAATTGTTTCAGGCACCGGAAAAGTTTGTCGCAGCGGCAGCTATGAATCCTGTTTGTAACCTCGCTCTGATGATTGGTACGACTGATATCCCAGATTGGTGCTACGTTGAGGCCCAAGGAACCATTGCAAAAAATAAATTTAGTCAAGCACCTTCAGCAGAAGATTTGGCTCTCTTTTATAGCAAGTCTCCTATTTCACACATCTCAAAGGTGTCTTTTGTTAAATTATGCTCTATATTCAATTCCTCTCAAAGAAAATATAAACTCACCAGTCTGTTTCTAAGGTGTGACCTGTTGAATAAGCTACATGGATTGCTTTGTGTATTTAGTTCCTCAATCATTACCAAACTTGGCATGTTGCATTATATGAGAGTAACTAGTGTAGTTCCAGTATGTTGTGTGGAGTCTAAGAAACAAGTTACATGTCTTACAAAAAGTGTGGCTTGTTCAAGTTTTTATACTCCCTTTGGTCCTAATTATAGGACCTAGTAGAGGGGTTTGCTTTGATTCCAAATATAAGACTTCAATCCACTTTACCTTCCAAATTTATCATTTCCCCCCAAACTATCCTAATTGATTGCATATATTAAAATGTTTTCATCAATGTAGATAATATGATTAAATGGCGTATTTTAGGAAAACCAGCCCACATTTGTTACACATAATTAACTTAACGAATTTGCTTAACATCCATAAATTAGTTATGTAGTTCCTATATTTAGGATTGGACGAAATATTATATATAGATAATTTTCACAAAATCAGGCAAAATGTAGCAAGAACTATCTGACTCTGGAAGGAGCTAATAATAGCATTGTGGGAAACTTATTATGAAGTATCCTAGTACATAAAGTGGATTTCTGGCATGTAAACTTGTTTTCTGAACATTTCTGCAGGTTAAAACACCGACGCTTTTCCTATTAGGGGCTGAAGATCTCCGTGTTCCAATTCCTGATGGATTGCAAGTAAGTTTACATAAGAGCTTCGACAATAATTGACTTTCTTGATTTTGATGTAGCTGTAATACGTGGCTTAACTGAACATCAGATTTACTAAATGTACCTTTCTAGTTCCAAAAATCAATTGGGAGCTTTAATGTTTTCATTTTGATCCCACATTTTGGACCTGTTTTATTAAGTTTTATAGATTATGTGCCAATTTTTTATTATGCCTCTGTCTAAAGAAGTACTCCCTCTAGGTCCTAAATCTAAGAGCTAGACAAGGGGTTCACTTTGGTCATAAATATAAAACATCAATACACTTTGTCATCCAAATTTGTAATTTTTCTCCCAAAATATCCTCATTGATCGCACATATAAAGGGAGTTTCCATAAAGGGTAGTTTCAATGCATATGATTAAAGAGGGTATTATAGGGAAACTAATACATATTTGTTACATATAACTAAATTAATTAATTTCATTAATATCCACAAATTAGTTATCTACCTCTTATATCAAGGGTCAAAGATAGTAAAATGTAATTTTCACTAAATGAGGAGGACATTGAATGATTTTCTAATGACATTTTAAACTCATTCTAGTCTTCCCTCCTATATTTTTCAAGTTCCCTTAATTTAGATTTTTGTTTGAAAATATTCTGAAAATTGAAAGAAAAACAACCAGTTGACCATGTTTATCCTTTTCCTTATTATTCTATTTTCGCATAACCCTGGTAGCATCATTGATTGTGCTTATTTAGATTAACTTATTTTAAGTGAATTTGAGCTCTACATGGTAAATATATGAGAGGAGTTTTGAGTTTTATCTTATAAAACGCAAAAGTGCTAAAAACATTTCCTTTTCATTTTTTATGCTCAATTTTTTTTGTCCTTTTGGCAGTATGCTCGAGCTTTGAAGGAGAAAGGAATTGAGGTTAAAATCATTATGTTTCCTAATGATGTTCATGCCCTTAAAAGGTACATTAGATAAATCCAACTTAAACAAAACCTCTGTCATGCTACTGCATTGCATCATGATCATAATTTATTTTCTTTTAACTGGAAATCAAAATCATATTTCTGTTGGTAAAAATAGGAGTAATCAATAAATGGAAACTATGTCTAATGTTTTAAGCTTCTCTTTACAGACCACAATCTGAGTTTGAATGCTTCCTTAACATTGGGGTGTGGTTCAAAAAGTTCTGCAAATGAAAAAAAAGTATTTGAGCATATTCAAGTATTGCAAAGGCTACTGAGGAGGGTGTTGACTATAGCTGTCCACATTTATCCACACTTTGAAACAAGTTTTTACCTTTACAAACTGTTCCTACCATTTTTCAAATAAAATGGGTATATCACATTTTCTCGCCCTTGTTTTTCTTTCTTTGTATGTATGTATGTAAGAAGCATAGTTGGATTCAAAATATAAGTTGCTTGTAAGATAATTAATGCTCATTTTTCAGTTTTTTTCTCTATAATGAATGCTCATTTTCAATTTTACTCACTTATTAAACTTTTAAACACATTTTCCAATAAAAGTGCAAATAAAGAGAAGTGAAATTAAAGGGTAAATTTGAATTTTTCAACTATGGAATGGGATGGTAATGAAGATTCATAGGGGGAGATATAAATGAGAATTACCAATTTTTTGGTAATCATCATTACCATGGTAAACCCTATTACCATGCTAAATAGTAACCAAACACTATTCCCATGATAATGCAATCATGATTATCATTACATGTATGTAATGAGGTTGAACTAAACGGGCTCTAAGTATTCCAAATTTATGGTGCTCATAGCCACTAGAAAAAAACATTTTAGAGGCTTTTTGTTATAAGTAGAAAGATAATTTAGGATATTGAATGTAATAAAAATAAATTTAAGTTATAAAGTATCAATAAAAAAATAGTTCAGACTTCAGACTGCATCTTATCAGACACTGAGTGTTTTTGAAAAATTATTTTATACTACATAATAGATAAAAAATATTTTAGAATATTGTGTACTAATAAAAAAAAATATTTGAGGGCCTTCAATATTATTTGAAAAAAAAAAGGTGAAACACCCTCGCTATTGAACCCAAAACGGTGTAGTTTTAGGACGGGAGGCAGGGAGAGGATCTGATTCCTTAGCTCACAACAATGGAGTCTCAGTCCATCTAGCTGCTCTATCTCCTTATCGTCTTCATCGCACGATTTAAGCTTGGTTATCAGATACAGAAGCTCCGAAACTCCGATTCCGGTCAGCCATCTCAGTGTTTTTCAGCACCGATCAGCGAGAAATTGATTGATAAAAAAACAAAGCTATAAGGATCTAATTGAAAACTCCATGAAAGCATATGGATGGGGACGTGTAAATATCTATCTATGATACATGTCAGCTCCAGGTGCTGGGGTAGAACCGTAGAAGCGTGCCTTTCCTGCAGTTCCCTTCTCGTTTATCTCACCGCTCCCTTCCTTGCAAACGCATCTCTTCGCTCACGTGAGTCTCCTATCTCTTCACTTGTACCGTTCACTTCGTTGACTCTTGCGGATTCTACTTTACGGTCTCCTCATAAGCTGCATGGTATGTGTCATGATGAATAATATTTTCAGTTTCTTTTCAACTTTGAATTGATATATTGATTGCCGATAATAGTGTCATACGCGTATGCCTTTTATTTGTCTTTCTCACTAAGTGGCTGTAGCCTGTAGCTTGTTTGGTATCTGATCATAGGTATTAGCTTTTGAAAGGGTTTTGTTTGTGTGTTTTGGGCGACGCTAAAATCGCTGATTCATCGCAAGTAATAGTTAGCGGAGAACAAATTTGATTATTATAGGAGTGTTATTTCACAGAGCCAAATGCGCTCTGGTCACTGGAATGTTTTATTTTTGGCGACAGGATAAAGCAAAAGAGCATTAGAAATGTAATTTTATAACCACTATCGGCAACAGTGAACTAAACATTGCGATACTTGACGATTAAATTGTAATAACTTTTTTTAGCGCAGTAGATTGAGAAGAAATGTATTATTTTTTGAACTGGATTAGTAGTATAATTTTGATGAAATGACCTCGTTTAGCTTAATCCAAAGATCTAAAAATAGTATTTTTATTTGATTAATGGATCACAAAATTATAAAGAAACTGTGTGTTTACTTTGTGTATTTCATGGAGTTTGAAGAACAAGCCACACTGTTGATAACTCATATAAGCTGCTCCAGTTATCCTTACTTTTGTATTTTTGTTATTTCTTCATTGATAAATTGTTTAGCGCAATATTGCTTCTTTTGTTCATGTTAATTTTCTTGAAAAACAAGAATGTTTTCAAGTTTAACCTATCTTTTTATTACATTTTTTTCAGTTGTTTGATTATTTTGAAATTCATGTTCTTACTTTGTCCTTCCTTCATTATGATATGATAATTTATTGCGTATTGCCTTTTTTCTTTCTGCCAAGGCCTTAAGATGTGGATTGTGGAGTACTCATAATATATACACATAGTTTAAGTGACACGGCATATGACCTTCTTTTATGCTTATTGATATCAAATTTTTAGTCATGTAATTTCAGTAAACGATTTCTGGTAGTTTTAGCAATGGATGGTTCAAAAGCTGATGCACCTAAGGAAATGCCACTGGGTTTAGATTATATGACTGAGGAAGAATATGCTTTTCAGTCTAAGTTACTTCAAGAATTCAGTAGTATTTCCAATATCGACAATGCGTGGATTTTTAATTCTGACAGTGGTAAGTGCACTGCTTTTGACATTTTTGTTTTTCCTTATGTCAGCCTTCTTTGCATCATTCCAGTTAGCTTTATTGCTATTGATGTTTCTTTATACTTATACATCTGCTGCAGCACTGGCCTCTCAGGGAATGTTTTGTATTAGCCAACCGAATCTTCTGGCAAACAAGAGAAAGAAGTTCATACTATCCTCTACAATATTAAAGGAAAGCAACAGCTCTGTAATATTTCATTGGGCTCCATTTCCCATAGAGATGTCTGGAGCATCTAAAGTTGTTCCATCACCTTCTGGCTCAAAACTTCTGGTAGTTCGAAACCCTGAGAATGAAGGTCCTTCTCACCTTGAAATATGGAATTCATCTCACTTGGAAAAGGAATTCCATATCCCCCAGTCAGTGCATGGCTCAGTATATACTGATGGATGGTAAATTATCATATGTGCTTATTTTTATTTTCAGATATTCTACATTGTTAATAGTCAAACAAATAGTTTTTCCCTCAAGTTAGTCTCTGGTATTACTCGTTTGATTTCAAATATTCTGCCATTTTTTAACTGTAGGAGAAAAAAAGCAATAGCCTCCTCACAGAGGCAATAATATAGGAGGTTCTTAACACAATTCAAAAGTTTCATGTCTTCTTCTATGTCATAGGTTTGAGGGAATCTCTTGGAACTTGGATGAAACTTGTATAGCATATGTAGCTGAAGAGCCATCCCCCGCAAAGCCCACATTCAATGATCAGGGCTACAAGAAAGGTGGTTTGACAGATAAGGACAGTGGTAGCTGGAAAGGTCAAGGGGATTGGGAGGAGAGCTGGGGAGAAACATATTCAGGAAAGAGGCAACCTGCACTTTTTGTTATAAGCATCAAAAGGTTATACATCATATATATTGATTCAAATAATAAGGGTTTATGTTTTTTTAATAATAAACCTAACTGAAATAATGTTTGTATAGTGGAGAGGTACAGCCTATCAAAGGAATTGACAAATCTTTGAGTGTTGGACAAGTTGTGTGGGCTCCATCAACTGAAGGCTCAGCACAATATTTAGTATTTGTGGGATGGTCATTTGAGACAAGAAAACTTGGTATGAAGTACTGTTATAACAGACCTTGTGCATTATATGCTGTTAGAGCCCCCCACAAAGAATCAAATGCTACTGAAACAGATATTCAGTGAGTCTCCTTGGTTTAAATTCCGTTTTTAAACTGAATAATTGATGTTACATTTTGTTATGCTACTAAATTGTGAAGTTATGCTGATGCAGCTTAACTGAAGATTTCCAAGCACTAAAACTAACCCAGACTATAAATAGTGCATTCTTTCCACGGTTCAGGTTAGCTTGTAAAATCCAATAATTTGTAGAATTTCTTACCATTCTTTATTTGTTTGACTTGATCTATCTTTGTTTCATATTCTTGATCAAGAAGGGGTTTTTTCTCTGAAAATAGAACATTTTTGTACCCTTTTTCTGTTTTTGTGTTTTATGCAAAATATAAATCAATGACAAGGTGGTATGAAAGATAACTAATGATGACAAGATAGCATAAATGTATTTCAAAATTGGATTTTGATTTTGAGGTGTAACTTATGTTTAAATTTCTTTAAAGGACTTTTAAGGTCTATGACATCAATAAGTGAAGAATATTTATGATATATTCCGGTAGCTACTTTTTTTAAGCAAGCATAGATTCACTCTTCTTCAGTTAGATATCTGATAACCCATAAAAAGGGCTATCTGGAAGCTTCCCCTGTGTAGGGGGTCCAGGGAGGGTTGGACCTACTTTGAATCTATTAACATGCAGCCCTTACCTTGCAATTTAGCAAGAGGCTGTTTACATGGCTTGAACCTGTGGCCACAGGTCAGACAGCAACAACTTCATCAGTGCCAATGTGCTCCCTTTATATCAGATAATTTATGCTGATTAAAATTTTTTTGTATGTCGTAATTAAAACTCTTTCGTGAGTGAGATAAGCGGCCAATACAGTACCTTGTCAGTTTACATCCCCCCCCACTTTACATGGAATTTGATTCTTTTTTTTTATAAGTTAAAGAAATTAATTATCATAATAATTTTTTGTACCAGCCCAGATGGGAAGTTCCTTGTGTTTTTATCTGCAAAATGTTCAGTGGATACTGGAGCCCACTCTGCAACAAATTCACTCCATAGAATTGAGTGGCCCACTGATGTGAAGGAGTACAAGTCTGTAGAAGTTTATGATGTGGTAAGCACTTCATTTGTGATTGGTGTAATCTGAATGTGAATATATCAATTGAAACTTTTATGATATATTGTAGCACATGAGTTGTTAATTTTCTCATATCAATTTCAACATATATCAGTAATGACAGTAAATATAAGTTGTAAAATTTATAGTAAGTCGCAATATTCACAAGTTGTGAATGCCCAGAGAGCACACCTAGTTAGTCATAAAATTTAGCTTCTTGGATTTTAGAAGCCAGAAAAAAACAATTATGAATGCTCATATAAGCTGAAAACTTGGGCATGTTCTATGCTCTACTTTGTTTTGGTTTCATACGTAATATTCTGATGATTGAATGCAAGTTGAATTTAAACAAAATGACAAAGTTTCTTCTCTTTTAAGGGTTGATTTTGGGTTTGGCCTTGATAGAATCTTACGCACTGATATCATCAGTCCTTGACAAGATTTTGGGTTTCTTGTGTCAGTTAGATAAGGTTGTTTTACTGTGTTCTCAACTCTCCAGGAACTGGACCTTTAAGAAATGTTTCAAAACCTAGATTACTAGTTGAAGTGGAAAAAAATTTTCTTCTGCTTGGACATTGTTCACTGTAATAAGGTACCCTTGTTTCAAAGCGAAATTAATTAGACAGGTATTCTTCTGCTTGGATGTTGTTCAATGTAATAAAGCACCCTTCTTTGGAAAATTAGCTAAGAAATGCTACAATGTGTTGATAAAGGATTTTCATAGTTATGTTAGAAACTAAACTATAGGAGGAAATACATTAGTTGAGACTTGAGAGTTTCATGTTCATAATGTAATTTAGATTCTTAGTTTCAAGAACCCAGCTGTATTCCCATAAGAATGAACAAGTTTTTGATCTAGAAAAATGGTTTATACAATTATGAGCTGCACCATATTAGCCCAACTCAGTATCAGTAAAGATCAAGGGCTCAAATCAGGACATGTAATTAGTTCCACCTCTCCTACACAGTACACAGTAAACTTTCAATTATACTTTACTTTTTGAAGAATAATTGTGGTTTTCTTTCATCAATTTTGAAGATTCCTGTGGTGATGTGTGCTGAGCATGATTGCTTCCCTGGGCTTTACTGTTTGACTGTCCTTTCTAATCCATGGCTTTCTGATGGGCGCACCATTATCTTACCATCTTTTTGGCATAGCTGTCAAGTTTTACTTTCAGTGAATGTGTTGAGGTAACTGTGACCACAGAAATGCCTTTTTGCTTCATTTGTGAAAATCTTCCTGCAATTTTTATGATAAACTCCATCTATTTTCATCATATATAGCGGAGAAGTATCACGTATCACCCCTTCTGACTCAAATTTCTCATGGAGTCTTCTTGCATTAGATGGGAACAATATTATTTCGGGTAACATCAAAAGTTTAGCTTTACTTTTATTTTTCATTTTTTTTTAACCTTTCACGTTGAAGTAGAGAAAAAGCATGTCACTTTCTTCTATTCTGTTAATCTTTATCCAGTTTTGAGTAGTCCAGTAGATGTTCCTGAAATCAGTTATGGCACCATTATTGAGAAGGAAAATAATGCTAAAGCATGGAGCTGGTCAAATGTATTAAGTCCCATATTCAGATGCTCTGACAAGGTTTATGTAATTTCTCTTTGGAATTATGTTAATTACTTTTGCAGATAAATAATATATGGTATCCTAAAATGTGTATTTTTTGAGTTTATAGGTGGGATCCTTGCTGTCATCTCTTCAGTTTAGTGTAATGGAAATCCCTGTGAAAGTTGGTTCTGATAATCTAACCAAAGGTGATTGTTGACTTGGTTATGTCGATTAGCATTAAATAGATATAACTCTCTTATCGTTATACTTATGTTTTTGGGGTCGCCACAAATAGATTGAGGAAAGAACTGATTGCATCTTTTGGCATTGAATGCATACACATTTGTGCAATACTGAAAGAAATTCAAGAAAGTTTCTGTTCATTGGGAATGTACAGTTACTTAGTTTGGTTTATAAACTTTATGTTGGTTCACAGAAACACTATGCATAAATGTAACTGCACTTGCAAGAGAAAACAGTTAACATTGAGAAACTTGATGGATAACTTGTTATGTATTCAATGAGGAAATCATTTATAAGTTAGAAGATCTAGCATATTTACAATGAATTTGATGGTTGGTCTGAGTATTTATAGAGCAATCTTATATATAATCTTATTTACTTTCTTTTTTATTATAGAATGTGAGATTACACTAAAATTTTACTGGAAGAATTCTTTTCATATTTGCCTTAATTTTTTACTTCAATTTCAGGTGCTAGGCAGCCTATTGAAGCTATATTTGTGTCATCAAAACACAAGAAAAATGATACATGTGATCCATTGATTGCAATCCTTCATGGGGGACCCCACGCTGTTTCACCGTCAAGTTTTTCAAAGTCATTGGCTTTCTTATCTTCTCTTGGATATAGCTTGTTGATTGTAAATTACAGGTAAATGAAATTCTCTTGGCATTCCAGCATTTATGAGATGCCTGGATGATGCACATAGCATAATGTCTTGGATATCTAATTATAGTTGAAGAAATATCTAGTACCAGTCCTTTCGCAGGCTTCTTACTTAATACTGTTTGTCAGGGGTTCTTTAGGATTTGGCGAGGAAGCTCTACAATCTCTTCCTGGAAAAGCTGGTTCTCAGGTACCTTTTGTTCACTTGTTTCCAGAAACAGGTTGGCAAAGTTATTTGATAGCCATTCTTCTTTCAAAGCTAGTTCTTTGACTAGGAAGCATGGACACACCAAGAGGAACACAGGACATGACACTGATACTAACATCACATTATGACAATCTAAATATGTAATTTAAGTCTTTATGGTGTCATGTATTGTCTAACACAAGTGTTTGATATGTTGGACATGGACATATCTCCCATCTTAAATTGTTCTTGCTTCATAGTTTTATGACTTTTTTGTTGGCCACTGACTTGTTCATCATGTATAGGATGTTGATGATGTAATCACTGCCATCGATCATGTCATTAACTTAGGACTTGCCAGTCCATCAAAGATCGCAGTGCTGGGTGGTTCGCATGGTGGCTTTCTGACAACCCACCTGATTGGCCAGGTGAAATATAATTAATGACCCTACGTACTGTGACTTCTGGTCCATGCATTTTCTATAGAATTTTCCTTCTCATCCTTTTATATTCTTAAAAAAGTTGTAATTCCAGTCCATTACGAATTTGACCCTTGAATTTTATTTTCTAGTATATATTGATCCTTGAATGAGTTTTCATGCTGAAAATTAGACTGCCATGAAAGTGTTAGTTCACAGTGTTTAGTGCTGCTAACTCAATCTTAGTAGCCATGCTATTATTATTGTTATTAGGGCGATGGCTTTGATACTTTTATATGTCCCTTTAGTACAAAAACAGGCAACGTAACTCTCTGATTTTCTGAAAAGATCTAATTTTGGCCCTCTGTCACATCTGTCACATCTCCATTCATACACTCTACTGACTTGAAAGCTAAATCCAAGTGAGTTAATGGTTCCAGATGAATAGTGTCTAAATCAGCAGATTTTGAAATTTGATGTTTGATTTTGGATGAATGATGATGTGGCGCAAGAGGCAAAATTAGGTTGGTTTAAAAAGTTGAGGGGGCGACATTTCCTTTTTTCTCAACAGGGGATAAAAACGAAACTTCTATGATAATTAGGACCAAAAGTGTATTTAACCTTGTAAATTACTAGTTCTGTTGATAATTAAGTGTTGCCCATGGACTAGAGGCAGGGATTTTTTATACTTTGAAGTGATTGGCTGATGTTACAAAAATTATTAATATCAAGAATTACATGACCATTATTAATGATCAAAAAGGATGTAATGAATTCATGTCAGGAATCACACAAATATTAGTACTAACAGTGAACGTAATATAACTAAACGTTGTCTTTAGCTGTCAAAAAAATAGGTCTTCCAATATATTATGTCTAACAGACTATGGCTTTTGATTATTTTGCCCTCGTAATTGCTATAGGCACCAGAGAAGTTTGTTGCAGCAGCTACAAGAAACCCTGTTTGCAACCTTTCGTTGATGGTTGGTGTAACTGATATCCCTGACTGGTGCTACGTGGAGTCCTATGGAATAACTGGGAGAGATAGGTATACAGAAGCACCTTCAGAAGAGGATCTCGCTCTATTTTACAGCAAGTCTCCAATTTCACATCTCTCTAAGGTTTGTTAATCAAAATTAGCATTTTGATTGTTAAATTAACTTAGTAATACTCCAGTTTTGAAGCATATTTCTACGGAAAAGCCAATTGATTGGTGTAGTTCCTTGTGCACTTTTTTTATTCTTCAACACATGTAAAACTTTATTTAATAAGATTTAGGGCCAGTGTTTTAGCTAAACTGTTCGTGAGGGAGTTGGGAGAAGCTTAAGCTCAACATGGGAGATGTGTTGTAATTGCTTATCAAAATAAGCTAGAAATAGAATCCCCCCCCCCCCCCCAAACACATCTCACATCAGCTTAAACTTCTCTCAATTCCCTCATGTTTGGTTTAGTCAAAATCACCCTTTTTCGTAAATTTAAACAAATTGGCTCTTAATCATGTAGTGTTATAAGAAACATTGCTTGTCATGTTTTTATATAAAAATCTGATAACAAACAACAAAAACCTTCTTTTTTTTTTTGGTCTCTGGATAATCATGTCTCAGATAACTTGGTCTTAGTTTTTGAGCAAACTGCGCTGGCTGATATATTTTCTACTTGCAATGAGGCTTCTATAGTTTACTACTTCATCTTCTTTCTTTTCTTCTTCACTCTCTCCTGTCTGGCATGACAGATTGTTTTTTGATTACTCATGCAGGTAAAAACGCCAACGCTTTTCCTATTTGGTGCTCAAGATCTTCGTGTTCCAGTTTCTAATGGATTACAAGTGAGTACTTCTATTCTGCTCTGAATCCATGTGCTTTATAAATTACTTACGCTAACAGTATTTACCTGAAACCTCTCCTCCTCCATACTTCTTGAAGGACTAAATAAGTAACGATTGCTGAACTGTTGAGGCACTAATTCAATACATACGTGCAAGAGTTACAATTATGGACGACTAATTTAAGAATGAATCTAAGGATTGAAGAGTGATGGAGCCTTGGTAGTACCAAGTCTCCACATTAAGTTAAATGAGATGCTCAATATGTATTTAAGTGTACCTCAGCAGCTAGCTTTTAAGCTATGGTTCCACCTACCTAGAGGTACCAATTAATTAGTATTAGAGCCAGGTTGTCGACAATTTTAGGGGGATATCCTGGAGGGTTCTAGTAAGCAGGAGGTTGAGTGAACTGTCATGGAGCGCATATTTGGTTGTATGAGATACCAAGTCTCACATTGAGTAGAATGAGATGCTTAAAGGGGTATTTAAGTGGATAGGTTCTGGTTCTTCCACCTCAACAACTAGGTTTTGGGTGGGATTCCCATCCAACTTAGGTACCAAGGAGTAAAACACATATTTTTGGCACCTACTTTATATCACTGTTGGGGGAAAAAAAAAAAAAGAGGTAGGACTTTGCAAGTTAAATGAAAATTCTTATTATCATTCACTAATTAATTACTTCCATCCAAGGGGAAAAAAATACTTTTAATGAAACATTTTCCCCTTTTCTTGCAACATGCATTGCTCTTCATCAAAACATACCTTGAGCTGATTGCTTTCTTATTCAAATTTTGTGATCATAAAACCTTGTTTTGTATTAATTGCAGTATGCAAGAGCCCTAAAGGCCAAAGGAGTTGACACCAAAATAATAGTGTTTCCCAATGATGTTCATTCAATTGACAGGTAGATATTATACAGCCCTCCATAAACCTATTTCCTTTCATGAAAACAATCATTAAAAAGCAAATTATAATATGATGACAATCTGATGGTTTAACATTTTTGCAGGCCACAATCTGACTTTGAAAGCTTCATTAATATTGGGGTATGGTTCAAGAAGTATTGTAAATGAGCAACCATTTCTAAATGCCTTTAGCTATTGCTTTTTTCTTGATCTTACATCATGAATATTCGAATAATATTTTTGTCATTATTCTAAGGCATTAAACACTGGGCTGTACCAGTCAGCACTTGGATCGTAAAACAAGTTAACTTATTCCTAGTTCCCTATTTTAGGTGGCTTTGAAAGGGTTTTTCTCATCTTGAAAACCTATTACTTATATATATATATATATGATAAAATAGCTTTATATCCATTTTAAACAATGATTTTATTAATTTTAACATACTATCCCATTAGAAGAAACACTAATAAATGGTAACTAGGCAAACAATTTCAACAAATTAGAACAAACAAGAGGGGGAAAAATAGAAATAATAATGAATGACAATTCTTGCCAAACAAACCTACACCTATTTGTTAATGCATGTAAAAGAATGTTAGAAAGCATAAGCTCAAATAAACCAAGGGTTTTAAATGCCACTAATGAAATTGATGAACATCAATAGGTCATGCCTCCTTAAGGGGTGTTCAAAACCTGGGATAAGACCTGGATACCCAAATCCAGGTTCTTGGTCTCAGTTTTTGGCTGGGAAGCAATTTGCATCTCGGTCCACCAGGAAATCCTAGTTATGTTTCTAAAAAAATAATAAACTTAAAAAATATCATTATATTAGTTAAATTCTCCATATTCTATTGTTTAATGTGATTATTTAAAAATTAATAAGGCCATAATAATTACATAAATTGATTTAGGGTTGAAGAATAACATTTTATCATCATTGTTTTCGTTATTATCTGTTGGAAAGCGCCAATCATGCAAAGCCCAAGCCCACATGATTAGTTAGATTTTATCTTAATTAATTAATGTGGTTTATTATTTGAATTATTGTTTCCATGTTATTAGGGTTACATAATTGGATCTTAGGGATTTTAGATCAAATTCGAAATTCAATTTTCTGTTGTGATAGGGTATTAAAACAAAATTCAAAGCCTATATGTATCACCGTATCTCTAACTTACGGAATAAGGGGAAAATATTTATTCTCTATCAAATAATTTCATGGTATCAAAGCCATGGTTGCCAAAAATCTCAAGTTTGGCGATTTTCAGGTCTTAAACACTAAAACCAAGGCTAATGTTCCCTTTGATGCAAATTGTGACACGCTATTTTCAATACTCTAAAATGAGTATAAATGAGTAGTGAAATCAGTTGTGGAACCAGGATTTAAACACTGACTACCCAATGTTTCAAAATGTTCATAAACTCCCACTCTCAACTCAAGACTTGAACCTAGAGTCGAGAGGGTTTTCAAAGGGTAGAAAACTTCTCAATCATTTCTACAAGATTCACGTCATTAATACCTCATCAGTTCTTAAATTCATAAAATCAGAATACACGAGCGTTATACTTTGTAATTATATTAGAGCTATTCTCTGTTTAAACTTCATACATACGTTCATATACATAAAAATGTGTAATCACATAAATCATTAAACAATTACACCAATACAAATAGTAGTGCCTCGCACTACGATTTTCACTTCACCTTTGCAATCCTCCTCGCTTATCTCCAGGGATTCTTCACCTGTACTCAACATACTTATATGTTTGGGGGAGGAGGAGTGAGATTCGAGAGAATCTCAGTAGTAAACAATGCCATTATGCATGTAAGATATATATGATGCATGACATGCTTGCCATTCATAAAATATATCAATCTCATGACATATTCATGCATGCTCAATGTTACAACATATTCATGGCCATCTTATAACATAACAAAGCATCAATCAATCAAGTAGTCACATAAACAATGCAAACAGATACATATCAAATACATGCAGGCTAGGCAAGTTCACTACCTCTCGGACTTTGTGTCCTTCCTCAAACCATCGTCTTTGCTCCGGCTCAAGCACCATCCATCGAGTCATAAGTTCCAAGTATACAATAAATGAGTCACTACTCATTCATATATCATTCTAGACTCATTTTATTGGCTAACTTATCTCAATTATGCTAAATTACCAAAATGCCCCCCGAAAACCCGGCCTACGCCCATTCATACTCGGTCTAATTGTACGTTCTCAGAAATTATGAGCCGAGCTAATCCTATATAATTTTACATGTAGAATCCATTTCTAACCTCAGATTAGTCAAATTCAGGCCCAAATGACGAAAATACCCTTGACAGCCCTTACTTAGAGCTTTAAGGGGTAATTTGGTCATTTCACACTCTAGGCATTTTCTCACTTCATCATCAACATGAACCCTACACAATTTTCCCTTCTAAACTCAATAGAATCATCCAATTGATGAAATTATAACTCATGGCTCATGCCACACATAAGGCAGCCATTTAGAGTTCTCAGAAGAGTTGTGTCGGTTTCTCGTTTTCCCTGGCCTAATCACTTCCTTTTTACTTCTAATCGAATAATTAGCTATTTAGACATCCATTGAACATCGTTTGGACCATTAAAACACTCTTTGAATGAGACATGAACAATACCCAACTCCCATAATACTCATATAATCAACAAACCAATAGGTTCAAAAGGAAGCTTACGCTTACCTTTACATGTTTCTAAATTTGGTTCGGAAATCTGGAAGCACTCTGGCCAGCGAGATGACACCAACCACCTTCAAACGAGAATCTGAAACTGCATAAATGAATCTTGGGATAAGTAGAAGAAGGTTTGTACAGAGCGTTTTGAGAGAAGACGTCGATTCGGCAATGTTTCGGCGGCTGGAAGATTTCTCTCTCTCGTTCATCCTTCTCATTCTCGTTCAGATCTCTCTCTCTCTCTTCTTAGTTCTGATCTTAACAAGAATGTGAAAGAGATGATGAATGATGACTTTTAATGAGTCATCCAAATAGCTCTCAAGCCAACTGGTCCAAACTTTAACTTTTTGACTACTCTTGATAATAATTCACCAAACCAGGCTCATTAATTACCAAGTAGTCATTTCCCTCTTTTTAATTCTCATTCAACTGAAATCTTTGGGAATATTAGGGAAAACCCATCATTTCTTGTCTTATGGAAAAATTACCGTTTTGCCCTTACGTTTTATGATTTATCGTAATAAATCATCTTTTGCTCCTTTCCTTTATTGTCTAACATCAATTGCCCTTTGAAAGATGTCACACAAACATGACTTCCACATTGGAAAATCACCGATAATAACACTACTTTGTGTTCTAATTCACTATGTCGTGTGTGACTCTCAATTGCATGGTTTTGTTATTCCCTGATCTCTTTAGCTCACCATAATATTCCCTTTTTAATATCCAAGGATATAAAGGAATTTTGGGAAATAATTGTGACTCATTATTTTTATAGCCTCATATGAGTGCAAATGAGTAGTGAACTCACTGGTAGGACTAGGATTCGAACCGAGATTACCTAACTTCAGAAAACGTTTACAAATCCTCAATCTCAACTCAGGAGTTGAACCTTGGGTTGAGAGGGTTTTTCAGCAGGTAAAAAAAATATTTCAATTATTTTCACAAGTTTCACTACGTCATAATGTCTCATCGGTTCTTAATCTCATTACATCATGCGAGCGATTCTTTTGCCTTTTTAATGAAATTTGAGCTATTCTCTGCTTATACTGTATTCATATACTCATATACATACATGAAAATCTAAAGCCATACAAGGCTATCAATTGCAAATCAATTACATTAAATACAACTGCAATTCATCTTCATATCTCCTCCGTGCATCCTCCTGCATCTTCACCTGTCTAAATGGTTGGTTGGGAGGAGTGAGATTCGAGAGAATCTCAGTAGAAAATATTACCACTATGCATGCTAGATATATATTAATGCATGACATGCTTGCCCACACTATTTCATGCCAACATAATGACATGTTGCATGCTCGATGTTATGACATACATATGGCCATTGCACAAATATAACAGAGCTTCAACCAATCATACATGTTCCACACAAATAGGCAAAGCAATCACATAATCAATGCAAGACATACATATCACATACATGCAGGCAAGGTAAGTTCACTACCTCTTGGACTTTGTCTCCTCCTCTTGTACCTTGATCTTCCAACCATAGCTTCTTCTTTATCACTTTATTGCCCTAGATAATTAATGACATCATTAGGGCCATGAAAAGTAAATTCCCAATGGGCCATATTAGCCTTAAAGGCTTACTTTCACCCTTGGAGTTCATACCAATTACATTTGTGCCATTGAGTCTTAAAATCACATAAGACATAAAGATGACTGATTTTTCACCTAAATTTGAAAAATCATAACTAATTCCAAAAAATTTCAAATGAGGTGGTTCAAAGCTCTATACAAATATATTTCAATCTAATTTCACATACAAATATTCAGTTTCAAATGCCACAACCACGACATTCCCAGAATTTTTCCAAACACCAACTGTTTCATATGTTCTTCCAGCAGCAAGGCATAACTTTGAAAAATCACATCTTTTAGCACACTTGTCCAAAAATTACAAAATACCTATCAAATTAAATATATATGTCTCTACTTTAATTCTGGAAAGTTTCAGAATTTTTGGACAAGGTTTGCCCTATGAAACATTTCGCACAACATCACAGTTTCATATTCTTTCCATAAAATAGGGCATATCTTCAACAATTTACATCTCCTACTATACTTATCCAAAAATTAAAAACTACCTATAAAATTAAAGCTCCACATGTCTACTTTTATTCTGAAAAGTTTCATAAATTTGTAACATCATTTTCCCCTTGAAATCTGCCACACAAACACAACTGCCACATCGAGAATTTCACCAATAGCAACAATACTTTGTATTCCACTTTAGTATGTTGGGTGTGACCTCCAATCACTTCATTTTGTTATTCCCCGAGCTCTTTAATTCACCATAATATTCCCTTTAATATCCAAGGATGTATAGGAATTTTGGGAAATATTATCATGTCTCACTAGGACACTTGATAAATTGGGGTCTAGCAGTCCTCTAAATATAGGCTTAATCTCAAGCCTCTTGTCCCAAAATTCAGAATATTACAATAATATCATGCCTCGCCAGGACATTTGCTAAACTGGGGACTGTTTAATACAGGCTAAATCTTAAGCCTCTAGTCCCAAAATTCGAGATATTACACAAATAACATGTGATTTCAATCGCATGAATTGGCCAGCCTGATCACTACACACAAGATGGATGGTGAGAATTACCTTCAATGGTCTCTCTCCTTTCTTATGTTCATTTGTGGACGTGGGAAGTAAGCTTATCTTGATGGAAATTCGATGTGCCTTGCTGCAATTGATGCAAAATACACTACCTGGAGAGCCGAAAATAGGCAAGTCATGTCATGTCTTATCAACTCAATGAAGCTAACATCGACAAAAAATTCATGTTGTATAACACTGCACGGGAGATCTGGGAAGCTGCTCATTAATTGTACTCCTCAGCCTCCAACACTGCCATCTTGTTCGAGATCAATGGGAGACTTTATGCTTTGAAACAAAGGAGTAAAACTGTTACAGCTTATTATAATTTCTTGATGCAACTATGGCTGCTGGTTAATCACTATGACACTATTCCATTAGAAAATAATGAAGATATAATTACGTTTTGAAAGTAGATTGAAACATATAGGATTTATAAATTCCTATTTGGCTTAAACTCAGATTTTGAGGAATTCAGTGGCATAATCTTGAGTTTGTCACCCTTACATTCTATTTGAGAAATTTTCTCCATGGTTAGGAGGGAAGAAAGCAGGAAGCAGATGATGGTTAACCATCCAAATTAGAGCTTTGGTGAAACTATAGCAATGGCTGCTAGTTGTGATGGAGAAGGAACGCTTTTCTATGACCACTACAACAAGAAAGGTCATACTCATGAAACCTGTTGGAAAATCCATAGCCGTCCCAATGATAGGTAAAAGGGAAACAGGAATGGCCACAATTATATATCTAAGGGGGAGCAGAAACCAGACCTTAGTGAGTTGAAGGATCAAATTCAACTTAGCAATTTTGAGAAGCCTCCTAAAGTAAGCAGTACTGCTTATGGGTTTAGTAGCTACTAAAATCGGTATGATATCACTTGCATTTCCCTCATAACCCCCGAATACAGCAACTTGGATATTAGACTCTGGGGCCTCTAATCATATGACATGGGATATTTCATTATTTCATGATCTACATCTATGTTCTAAAAAATGGGTTGTTAAAATTGATGATTCATCTCATATGGAGGTTGCTAAGATTGGCACAATCATTTTATCTGATAAATTACTTTATGGAATGTGCTATATGTTCCTAAACCTACCTACAATTTAATTTCAGTTGGTAGACTCGCAATACAAAATAATTGCTATGTTAACTTTAAATCATCTGATTGTGTTCTTTAGGATGTGAGGTTAGGGAAGATGATTGGTTTATGTAGAAAGGTTGATGATCTATACTACTTTCAGAAGGAAGCTGCTGCTAAAGGAAAGGCGTATGCTGCTAGTCATTTAGTTTCTGATTCAATTTTTAATGAAATAAAGTTGTTGCATTGTCGTTCTGGACATCCTAGTATTGAGTATTTCAAGAAATCACATCCTCGTTTTTCTAATAAAGATGTCTCAGTTTACTTCTGACACTTGTTCTTTAGCCAAACATACTAAAATTCCTATCCCTCTCATCCTTATAAACCAACACGACCATTTAACCTCATTCATTGTGACGTATGGGGACCATAAAAAATTCCTAGCATATGCAGGGCACGTTGGTTTATCACTTTTATCAATGATCACACACGATTAATATGGGTATACCTTCAAGAAAAAATCTGAAGTCCCTACCATTTTCAAAAATTTCTATGCCCTCATTGAAACCCAATTTCAAACAAAAATCAAGGTACTTAGAACTTATAATGGCCGATAATATTTTAACTTTACTCTAAACGAATTTTTGACCTCTCATGGCATCAATCATCAAAGTTCTTCTCCTCACGCACCTCAATAGAATGGAGTCTCCAAAAGAAAGAATAGACAAATCCTAAATATGACTCCATCACTCTTACTAGCTTCCAATGCACCAGCCATTTTTTAAGGGGATGTCGTATTAACCTCAATTTACCTTATCAATCACTCACTTTCCAAAACCCTTAAATATCAAACACCACATCAAGTTCTTTGTGAAACTTACCCTTTTAATCACATCTCTCACTCTCTACCACTTAAAGTCTTTGGTTGTATCACCTTTGTTGACAATAACCAAAGGCCCAAACTTGATGCTTGAGCCACCAAATGCGTGTTTATTGGGTACTCTTACTCACAAAAAGGATACAAGTGTTACCACCCTCTTACAAGAAAAACCTTTATTTCTCACGACATATTCTTTGCTGAAACACAACCATACTACTCCAAAATGCTCATTCATGGGGAGGAGAAAGTTATGGATGGCACATTTTTGAAAGTATCGTACCTACAGCCTCCATAAACATGCAACATATACCTACATATATCCAATCCTTATACTTCCAGCCCATAGCCGAAGCTGAAACAGACCCAAATCAGCAAGAAACAAACCCATATCAACCCTTAACCATATCCAAATATGTCCCTGAACCACCTGAATTATTTGAGGAAGAAGTAAGGACTATTGAGAAACATTTTGATGTTGCCCAAAATGTTGAATATGTTGCACAACCAGATCCAGAATAGACAAATCAACAAAAATCTAAGTTGACAGGAGAAGCTAGCTAACTCGCATCTCACCAATCATCTATCCCGACCTTAAATTCATAAGAGGGTGATCTTTGGTGGCTAATAGCACTATGAAAGGGGGTAAGATCCTGTATTAAGCATCCTATTGCTAATTTTGTCTCATGTGAAAGATTGTTTCCTACTATGAAAGCCTTTACAACTAATGTGTCAATGGAAAGAATCCCAAAGGATGTGCATAAAGCATTAAAAATCCCTAATTAGAGAAAGGTTGTTCATGAAGAAATGGATGCATTGAAGAAGAATGGGACTTGGGAACTAGCCAAGCTACCAAGAGGGAAGTCTACTGTTGGATGTAAGTGGGTGTTGACAAACAAATAAAATCTAGATGAGAGCCTAAACAAGCATAAAACAAAGTTAGTAGCAAAAGGGTTCACTCAAACGTATGGGATTAATTATCAGGAGACATTTGTACCAATTGTCAAATTCAAAACCATTAAGGTAATTCTCTCTTTGGCTGCCAACCTAGATTAGTTACTTCATCAACTACATGTAAAAAATGCATTCTTAAATAGAAATCTTGATGAAGAAGTATACATAGAGATTCCTCTTGGCTTCAGGAATGAACAAAACAAAGGAAAAGTGTATAGACTTAGGAAATCCTTGTATGGGTTGAAGCAATCACAAAGAGCCTGGTTTGAGAGATTCACTCAAGTAGTCAAGAAGAGTGGATATTCTCAATGTCAATTTGACCACAAACTCTTAATCAAGAACAGGGATGAGAAAATATCTATTTTGATTGTTTATGTTGATGATATCATACTGACTGGTAATGATACAATTGAAATTGATAGCTAAAGGAGCTATTACCAACCGAATTTGAGATGAAGGACTTAGGATGTAACATCCCAAATTTTGGGAATAGAGGCTTGAGAATAAGCCTGAATCAAGTGGACTGTTAAGCCCCGGTTTAGCAAGTGTCCCAGGAAAGCATAATTGTATTCCCTAAAATTCCTTATACCTTGGTGGCATTAAGGGGAATAAAATGGTGAATTAAAGAGTACAGATATTAGAGAAACAAGGCTATTAGTGGTCACACACAACATGATTATGTTGAGATACAAATTGTAAACATTTGGATTTGCTGCCAGTATGTTTCTCCACGTGGCAGTATGATTGTGTGGCATTTTTAAATAGAAAAATGATGTACAATTCCTATGTAATATTCCATAATGAAAGTAGATTTCTCAAGCTTTAATTTGATAGGTCATATAAGTCATTTGGAGCTGTACACAAAGAGTTATGTATTTTTGAAGTTAGCCAAGTAAAACTGGCAAGTTTCTGTGACAGTGTCCAAAAATAGTAATTTTGGAAATTTTGAGCTTCCATTTGGCTAAAGGCTATATTTTTCCTTGAAAATAGACTTCATAAGGGTCACATAGCCTTTGGAACCACACCAATTAGACATCTATAAATAAATATATAAATTTTCAAAGTTTGATGAAATTATGTTCAGTTTTCTAGCAAGTGCGAAAATGGGAAAAATTGTATGGACAAAATGGTCATTTGACCAATAAAGCAAGAATCAATTTTTTTCTCCCCATTAGGGAGATATTTCGGCCAGCTAGAGAGGAGGCAAAGTAAATTAATACTTGGTCTCAATTAATCAAGAGATGAAGCAATTTAGCCAAATAAAATAAGTTGAAAATCAAAAAGTAGAAAGCACATGTTAATTAGCAAATAAAATAAAATATTTCAAGGAGGTGGAAATGGCTTATTCAAGAAGCCAATTTTGCTCTTTCAAGAGCCATATGTTGTCCAAGTTAAGAAAGAGAGAGAGAGAGAAACTTGAAGAAACACAAGAAGAGAAGAGAGAGCAAGGTCCAAGAGGCAGCCAAGGTGAGTTCTAGGTGATTTTCCACTTGATCTTGCCTTGAAATTCATGACCACTCTCTCTAATCTTCATCTCTTCTTGAACCACACATGAAGCAAGAACAAAATCAAGAGGAAAGAAGAGGAGGTGCCACGGTTTCATGAGGAAGAGAAGGGAATCAAGAGGTAACCCAATAAACTTTGCTCCTCTTGTTGATTCTTGATGGTTGTTATGGTTGTTGTTGATTTATGGCTTTATTTTGGCTTGGTTTGTGATTTGGAATATTGAAACCCTAAGGGGAGGTGCTGCCAAAATTCACACTAATCATGTTTAAAGGGTGTTTAAGTGGTTAATCATGTGATTAAAAGTGAAAAGGAGGTGGTTTATGGATTGAATTCATGAAAACACATTTTCCCCTTTTCTTGCCAATGTTTTGGTCAGACCCAAAACATAGAGCAGGAGCTGAAATTTTGTAATTTTGATGATTCCATTGGATTTAGAAGGGAAAATTATGTGGGAATATAGGTGTTCATGATTTTTGGATGATTGCATGCAAATTTGGAGTTTTTAGAAGTTTAAAGGAAATGTTATTTGATTTGATTCATTGGAGGCAGTGTTGTTGTGAAATGAATTTCGTTAGTCAAACATGGTCCAAAAATTGTAAAACTTTACAGACATAAATTAGACATATAGAGATTTAATTTTATGGGTAGAACATAATTTTTGGACTATTAGATTGAAAGATATGATTTTTCCAAGTTGAGCCCTATTTCTGGAAGGAAATCTGGAACAGCGGAGGTTTGGAGAATTTTTGAGAATAATGTGATGACAATGGTTAGACTTGGGTATTTTTCCTTAAAATAGGACTTAAATAGATTTACACAGAACTAGAACTACTCAATTTGGAATTTTCTATATTTAGTTATGAATTTTTAAAATTTGATCAAAATGTTGGCAGCTTTTAGCTACCATGTGAATTTAAGAAGGAAAAGGGTCAAATGTAATTAGTATGAACTTTAAGGGTGAAAGTAAGCCTTTAAGAAAAATATAGCCCATTGGACATTCATTTTTCATGGCTCTAATAATATCATTACTTATTTAGGGCCATAAAGTGACAAAGAAGAGGCAATAGTTGGAAGACCAAGACACAAGAGAATGACACAGAGTCTAAAAAGTAGTGAAATTGCCCTACTTGCATGTATTTGATATTTATGCTTGTGTAGTGATGTATGCGATTGCTTTACTTGATTGTGTAGATCATATTTGAATGGTGAAGCTCTGCTTTTGTTTATGCCATGGCCATGAGTATGTTACATGAAACATTGAGCACACAAAAATGTCATTATGTGGCATGCATCTAGTTAAAGTTAACATATCATGCACTTAGCATATATTATGCATGCATTATAGTACTTGTTTACTACTAAGATTCCCTTGAATCTCACTCCCCCAACCAACTATTTAGATAGGTGAACACATGAGGTGTGTTGGGAACAGAGAAGGGGACTGCACGCAGAGGAATGCAATTGATCATCTGAAGGGCTTTTATTATTTTAAGATATGTAATTATTATGTCTGAACCCCCTTTTGGGAAATTCCTGTAATATAATCAAACACATTGTATTAATGATATCAGTATATTTATGTTATTCCTGTGTGCCCGCTGATCTACGCATTGCTACTTTGGTTAATATAAATATAAAGGGGTATATTATACGGGTGTGACATAGGAGACCTAAGGTACTTTCTTGGGATGGAAGTGGCAAGATCTAAAGCAAGGATTGTTGTGTCACAGAGGAAGTACGCTCTTGATTTATTATATGAGACAGGGATGCTAGGATGTAGATTATGTGCAACCCTTATGGAGCTTAATCATAAATTGGGTTTAACCAATAAAAGTCCATTAGTTGATAAAGAGAGATACCAACGACTTGTTGGCAAGTTAATCTATCTTTCTTACACTCAATCAGACATTTCTCATGCAGTTAGTGTGGTAAGCTTGGAAGCCTGAAGGTACTGTTAAGGAGACTGCAAAGTAAAAGGAAGAAGACAATAAAAAATTGACTGGGTCATGAAAAGGTATGCTTGTGTTTGGTTCATGAGATGTTTCGTGGAACTATAACATAGGAATTCTAGAAGTCATGAATGGCTGTTTTAACTGAAATAATACATAGTATTATATAACAATCCATATAACAGATTGATTTTCTACTATATATACTCATACTACTATTTTTGTCATACCAATAGATATTTAAAACTATAAATACTAAAATCAGATTCAATTAAATAAAGGGTTGTTCTCTATCCGTTCTCATACCCTACTTTATCTTCAAAGCACCCAATCAAGGCTTCAACAGAAAACCGCTCCAAGCACTACGAGGTATTCTCACGATAATCAACAAATTTAAAAGGTGCCTGTTAAATGCACAAACTTTCATGCTTCGAAAGAGATTATGAGATGTTTTTTAGAATATATAAACTGTTCTATTTTGCATTATATGTCTTGCCTCAAAAGAGATTAGGAGAATGATAGGGAAAAAAAGAAAAAAGAAAAAAAGGATAGTTCAGTGATATGAGAACTTAGTATGGCAGCTTATCATTGTGTACTGGAAGTCTTAAGAGTCGTATGGAGACAGTTGAACTGAGGGTTGCTTGGTTCATGGGACTAAGATCATTAATTTGAGCATTAATGAGAATCATAAAAAAAATTATAATATGATTAGAATCTTGTAGTTTAACATTTTTGCAGGCCACAATCTGACCTTGAAAGCTACATTTATATTGGGGTATGGTTCAAGAAGTATTGTAAACCATTTCTAAATAATGCCTTTAGCTATTGTTTTTTCTTCATCTTACATCATGAATATTGGAATATTTATTTGTCATTATTCTAAGGTATTAAAAACTGGGTTGTACCAGCCAGCACTTGGATCGTAAAACAAGTTAGCTTATCAATATTTTTGTATTTTAGCACTACCACAGATTCAGGCATATAACGCTTAATAAATAACGGTTACAATGAATAAACGTCATGTATGTTGAGGCAGACGTCATGTAAGAATATATAACGCTAAAATATAACAATAAATATGTGCATCATCATGTATTAAGAGGCAGAATTCGTTAAAACACAAAAATAACAGTTGTAATTAAATAATACTATCATTTATTTAGTGACAAATATGACGGTTCTTACGAAACAACCATCATGTAACACTTACAAACGATTAATCTTTCAATATTATATCAGTAAAAACAAATACATAACGGTTATAATAATTAACAGTAAAGTATTATTATAAATTTGAGATATTATTATATATAGTGCCATAACGGCGGCAGTCCACACAGTATAGACAATGAAATCATGAAAGTAAAGAACATAATTACCAGAGTGCCAAAACGGTGATAGTCCACACTATCTAGACGAAGAAGTAAAGTGCAGGAAATTAAAGTGCTGGAAATGTAAACAACAATGTAAAAGATTAATGAAAAATTTATTGAAAGATACAGAGATACAAAGAAACAGAGATAAAGAGCAAGAAAAGAAAGAGGCTTACAAAGAGAAATCTCTCTCTCTAGATTCTTTTAAGCTTTGGATGTCCTTAGGATGGATTTGTTCTTCTATTTTTTTACATTTGTATGGGGATGCTAAAAGTGGATTTCCTTTCTCATTCTAGGTTTTGGGAAGTTCGAACGCCTTAGAAGGAGGGAGCTCTGACTCTAAGACATCACCTCTAGGAGTATGCCACTTGGTTACATTGATTGATTTAGCAAAAGGATATTCCATTTGATTGTCTAAACCATAAACTTCAAACCAATCAAAAAAATGGAACATTAATTTGCACCATTTCAAGGAACTTGTAAAATTTTTCTTGAATTTGTTTTCTTTTTTTTCCTTTGAAATGTTCAAAGAACCAAGATCTGGATAATTCATTTTCTTTTGAATAAAAGTCCTTTTGTAAAGAACTTTTATCAATTTGAAATTCTGTTGAAATGACATTGATTTCATATGGCTCATAAATGACTCTATATGTTAGGGATTGGGTAGATCTTTGATCCTCTTCGTCTCTCTGGTAGGTTGGCCTTGGTATACTAGAGGAAGTATCCAAGCCTTGAAGGTGTATGGTTGACAGTACTGATGAAGTAGAATGTCTTGGTAATTCTAAGGCTACTGTCCTATACTCATTAATGGAGGGTCTAGGTACCTCAGAGGCCTCTGATCTATAATTGTTAATGGTTCTAAAGTCAAATCTAGAAGAGGTTTCACTAAAAGAGCGTCTTCTATCAAATCTTAATCCTACTTGGCCGGTTGTACTACTTTATCTAATGTTTTCAATTTTGGGGGTCCACACTCTCTAATATCCATTGCTATGGAAGGGTGAAATCTGTCCATTTAATGACTTTTGAGATGATGACATTGGCTTTAGATCGTTCTGTTAGGAATAAGGTAGTGAAACCATCATCCTTGGGAATCATGACTCTAAAACATTAAAGAGTTTATGAGTTCATATTGGATTCTATAGATTAATGCAACAAGATTAGATCCAGGTTTCATGTGAAAACCATGAAGTTTAATGTTTAGTTTTAAGATGTTTTAATCTATAAGGCTAACGGTTCTATTAGGTAACTGTTGAAATAGATAGGCCCTACCAAAGTACGACAAAGCCATGAAAATCGTCCAAGTTGAACCTGAATTCTTTGAAACTCGCCCTAATAATGTTGCTAGGAGAATATTCCCACCAAGGTTTCATTACAGACTCATAGCATTAAACAAAACCCAACAATTTTATAAAATTATTCTGATAATTAACGATTTTGTTTCATTAAACCACCATCTGGATAAAGTCAATAGAAAAGTAGACCATTCTACTTGGACCCGTTCTACCCTCCAGATTCTCAAAGTCCTTACCCCTACATATTGGGGCCAAGACCTAAACAAACCAAACTCATTCCAAATCTAGTTTGATCCCATAGGGTACAATTATTGGGATTTTGTTGGTGCATAGTATCATATTTTTTGGTACCAAAACAAAGATGTATGCCACACCTAGTTTATATATTTTGATAAGAAAATAACCTACAACTTCTGATAATGGTTCATTAAATAGTGGGATTACTTTGGTCCCACAAAAGAAATATTTCCTCCTACATTTCAACAAGGACTAGAATCTTTCCAAATTCATGTAAACCTCTTGGGGGTTAAAAAGTCTACTACCATTAACACCCCCTCCCCCAATTATTGCTCCATACTATCCATCTCTTGGATTTTTGCTTGGCATTATAAATACAGCAATATAGCCAATGGATACCCTGTTCTTCTAAGGGTACAATATATGAAATGGTATGCAGATTTTGAAGATCTTCTAGGCAATGTCAATGATATTAGGGGATGGCTCAAAAGAAACCCCCAATAGATGATAACCTAAAAAACCAGCAGATTCTTGAACCAAAAGAGTCATATATTAATCATCTGAAGAATGCACGTCTCCTTCTTGAAAAGGACCAAAGACGATATTCATCAACCTCATCAATTTCAGACATTAACCTAGAAGACTATGCCCAAGAACATGAAGATGATTGTTACGGCATTAACCTAGTAGAAGATTTTTTTAAAAAAAGTAAGCCTCTTTCTTTTCTTGCTCTTTATCTCTTTGTTTCTTTGTATCTTTCAATGAAGTTTCCATTAACCTTTTACATTATTGTTTACATTTCCAAATTTTAATTTTTCTGCATCTTTACTTCTTCGTCTAGACTGTACGGACTACCATCGTTCTGGTAAAGTATGACAAAAAAAATACAATATCTAATAATATTTTATTAGATATAATATATAATAATATCTCATATTTATACTTTCAAGATAAATATAATATGTTAAGATATTAATCTAATATATATTATCTATTAATATCTTAAGGAGGTAGGAAAGATAGGATTTTGGAAAAAAATTATTTGATAATACTTGACGATTTTTCATAAAGAACCGTTATGTATTTTTTAAAAATACTTAATAGTTATCAATGAAAACCGTCATATATAAGAAGGTGAGATTCTAAAAAAATTTATTCCACAATATTTGATAGTTCTTCGTAAAGAATTATTATATATTATTTAAGATTACTTAATGTTTAAAAACAATATTTGTCATATATAAAAAGGCGGGATTCTGAAAAATGTCAAATATAAGGAGGCGTGAGTCTATTAAAAGTTATTTGACAAAATGATCTTCATAAAAGATTGTTAAGTATGATTTAATATAAAAAAGTGGGATTCTAAAAAAAAGTTATTTGACAATATACTACGATTCTTTATAAAGAACCATTAAATATCCAGTAATGTTAAAAAAAATGACAATACATTACTATTATTCATAAAAAAAATTGTTAAGTAATCTAACAATATATTAATATATTCTTTATTGATGTATTAAGTAATATTATAGATAATACATTACGATTCTTCACAGAGAACCTTTAAGTATTCTTTTATCTAAAAAAGCGGGATTCTGAAAAAAAAAGAAAGTTTATTTGACGCAACTCTTCTAATTCCTTCTTAAATGTTTTTTAGCTTCCCTAGTAAGTCTTGTACTCTTTTTTTATGGGTTTTGATCTACCGCTACGGGTTCCGTCCTCCTCTACTAATATGAATCTTCACTCTATAGCTCCTTCCTCTCATGATTATTCCTCATGTAAGCTTTTATTTTTTTTCAACTAACGTTTTTAGTTTCATTTTATTTTTTTTTAATAATGAGAGCTCACTAGCTGAAGCTCAAGGTAACCAGATTATCTAAGATGAAGGATCGCGGGTAAAAAATGATATATAATTTCTAGTGATGGCTGTTAGTTTGAAGATAAAAACAGAAAAAAAAACCCCAGAGAAAACTAGAGAGAAGGAGAAAACGATGAAGTAAAATGCTGAATATTTTATTATTGTTTTATTGCTGTGAAAATAATTCTGATTACACTAGATTATATAGATTAAAATCAATATAATTTTTTTCCTAATTTGTAACAGCTTATTGAATCACGATATACTTGAAGTCTTGAACATTCACCCTCTCACGTTCCTAAACTTCAGCAGGTTTGTTGAAATCAGATTTGATATTTGCTTAAGTTGTAATATTTGTCAATTTTACTATATATATTCTAATTTTCATATTTATATTATTCTTTTACAGTTATGGAAACTATGAAATACTAATATGTGGTCGACAATCTACAACAAACGCATTGGAAAATATTATAGAGTTTTTTAATAGATTTTCTTTTAAAACTCAAAAAATTATAAGATATTGTTCTAGAGTGTTTATGTTTAAGTGATTAATTTCTTTTAAATTGTATGATATTTATCTATAATGTATTGCATTTTGAATACTATAAATAAATATTTATTTAATATTATTATCTTGTTGTTATCAATTATTATATTGTGTTTTATATAATAAATATTAACAATAAAACTAAATAAAAAATAACTATATATATAATAAAAAATGGTTAAGGTGCAAAAATACACATGAACCGTTAAAAGTAAAAGTAACTACATGGTTATAAAAATAGGGAAAAAATATACATTAACCGTTAAATTTAAATTTTTTTTTATTGTTAAGATTGACATGGACAATGACTCAGTTAAGTTTCATCCAAATTGGCAATGAAGGAAAAAGAAAAACTTAAAAAAAATCCATGACTGCTATTTATTTCCTGCTCTCTCTTTGACTCTGTTCCTAATCCTCTGTTCTGTGTTGGGCCCTACCTTTTTTGTTGCATTCTTCTGTAGCGGCCATGTAGAGTCGGGCTGGCCTGTTGGGCTAATGGGCTAAACGAGCCCTAGCCCGTTTATAAACGGCCTGGCATTTCGCCAGCCCGAGCTCGTTTAGACGGGCTAACGGGCCGTCTTTTTTATTTTTTTTTTTAAATTTATTTTTTTAAAAAAATTTACTCCTTTTCTCTTTTATCCATTCATGTCATACTTATTTTCTTTTATATATTCATGCTACAAAACCAATTTTATTCTTACCTTCTTTTTTTTGTCTACTTACATCACAAAAACATATGAATACATTTTTTTAAAATTTAATAATAGTAAAATAAATAGATATAATATGAAAAAAGTGTCAAATAAAAAAAATTAGGAAGTCTTTAAACACAACATCACTAAGAACTGAAAACATTGAGATCTAACTTATTTGAAAAATATATAAAAAATGTTTTTTTTTATTTTTTTAAACGGGTTAAACTGGCCGGCCCGTTTAACCAACGGGCTCAGACTTTCAAGCCTGAGCCCGTTTATTTGGTCGGGCTAATGGGCCGAGCCTGTTAGCCCGACCCAAATTACCACCTCTACGGCCATGGAAGCTTTTCAAACAGTTGCATGCTAAACAGTTTCATAGACAATATCTTGCATTATGTTATTCTTGTACCATACCATGGATGGTTGGTTATTAATTGGAAACTATTTTCTTTTCTTGTTCACTCTGTTTCTTTATCCTATTAAATCTTATATGAGAATATTATCATTTTGGCAGGAGAATTAGTCACAAAACACACCATCAAAACCATGGACATGTTGAGAATAATGAATCTTGAGTTCCCATATGTGTTAATTCGCTTCACCAAAAATAATTGAATAACTTGTTCATGATTAATGTATGTATATGAGCCTTTCTAAGTTTCTATATGTTTTCACAGATGACAAAGAAACTTTATATGAGTTAGAGCTATAAGACAAGATTATTGGGATTCATAGTGCCCTTCCCCATCTTCGCTTTTTCCCATTTATCTGGTGAGACCTTTATCAAAGCCGTTGATGAACGATGAAGGAGGAAGTTTGTTTCCGTGGTTGGTTAGAGGCATTTTAGGTAATTCACATTTTTAGTTTAGTTTTTTATTTTTTAAATTAATCTCAGTGGATATAGTTGGATTTTTTTTCCTCCACTGCCAACTAAGATGAAACTTAGCTAAGTCATTGTCCATGTCAGCCTTAAAAAAAAGTATATATTTTTGCACTACTTTTGTAACCACATAGTTACTTTTGTCCCAAAAAAAATATTTGATGCTGAGTGCACTTTTGGAAAAACCTCATGTGTATTTTTGTATCTTAACCTTAAAAAAAATAAAACCAATACATTATGGTTATTAACAAATAACTGTTATATATGCCTACAACATATATTATGGTTCAAAACTAAGCATATATAATGCCCGCATATATGACAGTTCACAATCGTAATTTATGACCGATAATAACCGTCATATATCAAAAATTTTGTAGTAGTGTAGGTGGCTTTCAATGGGTTTTCCTCATCTTGAATACCCATTACCTCATTTATATACATGATAAAATATTTTTATATGCATTTTAAAGAATGATTTTTATTAATTTTAACATACTATCCCATTAGCAAAAACACAAAAAAAGGTAACAAATTGAAACACACAAGGGGGGAAACCATGATTTGCATTTGGTGTTCATCACAGTGATAAACACCTAATTTCTCATCATTATGATGAGATTTTAACTATTTAAATTTAATCTAAATTGTCTAATTTTAAAATTTTTAATTTATAATTTTTAAAATGATATATTCATTTTTATAAGAGGTAATAGTTATAAGATTATTTTTATTTTTAATTTTATATATATTAAAATTAAAAATTATTTAAAATATAAAGTCAAATTAAATTAAATCTGGACAATTTAAAATCAATCTAACAAAAAAGATGAGTGATGAGCAGAAAATGTGCTCCCGAAAAACCGAGCGTCTCTTCATCTTGCGATGCTGATAATAACGAATGACGTTACCAAACAAACCTACACCTTCTAATTGCTATTGCCTGTATAAAAATGTAAGAAAGCCTAAACTCAATTAAACTAAGGGTTTTAAATGCCACTGATGAAATTGATGAAGGCCATGCCTCCCTTAACACACCCTTATGTTTACAAGCTCAACCCTGAAGCACAAGTAAAGGAAATGGTTCATAGGATCAGTGACGACTATAACATAGAAAAACATAGAAAAAAATGCGCTTAAAAAACACTGGATTCACTTCTAGCTCAAAGCTGACAAAAAGGCAACGGGTTTTAATATCATGGAAAATGACATCAATGGCAACAGTGAGTGCTGACCATTTAAAATCAATTTTTATTAATTCATATATGTTTTCAAATTATAATACTTGTTTACAATTTAAAAAAGGGGTTAAGCTATTTTTTAGATACAATTTCTCCCTTAGCAATGTAGCGAACCCAAAAAATTTTTTTTAGGATGTTAGATAATGGACACGTATAGAAATAATGAATGTGCCATAAATACTTTAATGATACTTGATGCACTTTAACATTTTTAAAAATAATACTTTTTAATAATAGTTTTGAAATAATTTTTTTTCTGCTAAAGTATGCTTTTAATCCTTAAATTTTATATTAGAGATACTTTTGGGGGAAAATGGTTAAAAAATACCATTTAAGTAAATTAATTGCTAAATGGTACTAATATGCAAGCAAGCATCCATAATGTGCAATCAGCATCCATATGTGCAAAAAGCATCCCTGCGAAAGTACAAACAACATCCCTTATGTGCAACATATCATCCGCCCGTGTGCAACATACCACCCACCGTATGCAATGGTAGCAATGAGCAATTAATTTTCTTGCAAGGTTTTTTTTAGCAATTCTCCCTACTTTTGGTCCCTTAATTTTATAAAGTGTACTTTTTGTCCTACATTTCTAACGCCTTAATGTTGCAAACGGAAAATATGGATGCAATAAACTCAAATGATGATTGTTTGATTAATAAAGTATATTTATATTTTAAATTTTTAATATAATATATTTAGATTATTAAAATAAAATAAACCGATAAATCACTACAAATAAAATCGAGGTTTTGTTTTTTAGATTATTAAACTAATATATTTATATTATTGAAATAAATTTTTTTTAGTACGATCAAGGTTTTGATATTGATTATTTCATTAGATTTTTAGATATTTTTCAACTTACACATATTTTAAATTTAAGATTAATTGTATTTAATTACTCAGTCATCACTTGAGTTTGTTGTATCAAGTTTTTCATTAGCAACATTAATAATATTAGAATTAAAAGACTAAAAGTATATTTTACAAAGTTAAGATACCAAAAATATACTTCATGTAAACTTAAAGGACTAAAATTATATTTTATCCAATTTTTTTTTATTTCTGTATGTTATGATTATTATTTCTTTTACATGTTTTTCTCATTTATTTTAAAAAAATCTATTTAGGTTGGGCTTGGTAGAAGAATTGGAAAGGTCATTAGGGCCAAATATCATTGGATCAAGCCCAATAACAGGTCGTGGAATACATGAATGATAGTCCAGCCCAATTGCTAAAAAGGTCCGGCCCAATTACCACAAAGGAAGTGTGGAGGGAGAACAGGGAGTAGTAAGGAATTGGATCCCTCCCCACCTCAAAAAATGGGTTGGGTGACCATCTCATTAGTCATTATAGAAATTGGTCGGATTAAAAGAGGGTTACATAAACTCTAGCCCCTATGAAATATTTTTTTTCAGCCGCACTCAATGTTTTGAGCTAATTTTTAATACGACTGGCAGTGTAAAATATTTTTTTCAGTGATAAGCAATATCTTTAAATAATTTTTGACATATTCAATACCCTAAAATATTTTTTCAATAATACTCATAATCTTAATTTAGGGTGCTTATTACTAGTTGCTATTGAGAAAAATACTTAAGGTTAAAATTATACTAAAAATTATTTTAGGATTTTGAGTGTTATTGAAAAAATAATGTACGATATTAGATGCACAAAAAATTAGCTTAAGATTTTGAGTGCTATAAAAAATATACTTGAGGGTGCTAGAAACAACTTAAGTGATGAAAACATAACAGTTTTGATTTTTCATGTGCAATTTTGATTTCTTTTCCTTTGAAAACTCATTAAAGAGATACCCAAAAAAAATGCACTGTTTCATGGCAGTAAAATATCATAATTTATTTTATTGTATTTACAAGATAGTGATAAAAAAGAATTGTTTATGAAAAATATTTCCATATTCTAAGTTGTTTAAACTGACTCTCAATAAACAAAATAGAAGTTTTTACGAGAATAAAAAAAATAGATTGATATAATATTATTAAAAATATATTCAATATCAACGGCTAAATATATACCATACATATATAATGCATGCATACATTAGTGTGTGTATAACTCTTCACTATTTTCCACTATTGGTTGAAGTCAACTCTCATTTGTATAAAGTGAGAGTTCATGGACTGTGTATCCCATGAAAATGTGAGATTATTATTGGCAATTCCCTTTTGAAATAAAAACTTTCCTATGAAAGGTTATATGTTCGATGTCCCTTACAACTCTAAGGGCTCGTTTGGTTTGATCCAATTACACTGTGCAGTGCAGTATAATGCAATGCAATATTAATTATAAGATAGTGTTTGGTTTGATTTTTAAGTAATGTACAATGAGTTATTATTTTAAAAATTATTTAAAATTAATATATTACACAAAGTCTTTTTTACCCTTATTATAATCTTTATAAAAAGAAAGTTAAGAGTCAGGTAGATGAGGAGGAGGTAGTGGCGGCGGTGCCGGGTGGCGGTAGCCGCGGTGGAGGAGGAGGTAGTGGAGGCGGTGCCAGGTGGCGGGTGGTGGCAGCGGGGGAGGAGGAGAATGAGGTAGTGGCGGAGAAGGTAGTGGTGGGTGGCGGCGGTGGCGGAGGAGGTAGCGGCAACGTTGCCGGGTGGCGACAGCCGCAGCGGAGGAGGAGGTAGTGGAGGCGGTGGTGGAGGAGGAGGAGGTAGTGGAGGAGTTGCCAGGTGGCAGGTGGTGGCAGCGGGGGAGGATGAGGAGGTAGTGGCGGTGTTGGTGTTGATGGCGGCTGCGGCAGCGAAGGAAGAGGTAGTAGAGGCGGTGTCGGGTGCTAGGTGGCGGCCGCAGGGGAGGAGGAGGAGGTAGCGGCGGTAGCGGTTGTGACTATGTGGCTAGGTGAAAAATACAAGTAAAATAAAGAGAAGTGAAACTAAAAGGTAAATTGGACTTTTTTAACTATGCAATGAGATGATAATGAAGATTCATAGGGGGAGGTATGAATGAAGATTATCGATTTTTTGGTAATCATCATTACATACCATGATAAACCATATTATCATGCTAAAGAGCAACCAAACACTCTTCTCATGATAATGAAATCATGATTATCATTACATGCATGCAATGTGGTTGAACCAAATAGGCTCTAAGCCTTTAATACTTAGTCTTGTAATTAAAAAAATAAAAAAAAATGTGAGATTATCAGGACCATTGGTTGGGTTATTATTGTATGAATTTTAGTCATATGAATAAAATTTATTAATTTTATTATGATTGAGCCTTTTGCAATTGGCTAAGTTAAAAGTGGGTTTTGCAGTAAATCAATTTTCTTTCCCATTACATTTGGTCATCACTTACCCACACACATGATTTGTACTTTATACTTCATATGATTACAACGGCTACCAGTTTAGCATTATATGAAATAGTTGTTTATTTGTAGAATTAATTCTAAAGAGCACTATATACTTCTTACTGAAATTTTGTAACACCAAAAATTTTCATTTCAATAAATATGTAAATTAAGATTCATAATCATAACTATATCTTTCCTGCAGGAGCATTATGAAATAACTATGAAAGTTTGCATAAATAATAATGTAAATAAATAGTAGCAAAAAAATAATGTAAATAAAGCTGTGAATAATTGTTATTGACGCTAAAATAAAAATAAAGAAATGAAATGACATGTATACTGTTGCATGTCAACCCACCAGGAATTGTGACAAATAAGCATATCCGATTATCAAAATTTTCAACTTTGAGTTTTGTTAATTTAATTTTATTAATTCTAATAAAGCCTAACTTGTCGGTTAAAAGAGATGTGAAAAAAGCTAAAAGATAAAGGGAAAAAAAGTAGTTATCAATGATAAAAAAAAAGGTATTGATTAAGGATTAGATAAAGCTAGACATCTCTTCCTAATTTATTTCACTTGTCATTTCTTGTTGCCTTAAGGGTTAGATAAAAAGTTGTCACCTGAAAAGTTTTGAATTTATAAAATTAATAATACTTAAAGAAAATTTTAAAAACCAAAATTAAAATTTCTGTTAGAATCATTAAATGAATTACGTTTATTGCTCTTTAAAATATAATGTATACCCCTTGAATCATAATTAATATAATATCTTTCTGTAGTTATAATTATTTAATAAATTATTTCTAATATCATTGATAATTAATTTTATAATGTTAATTTTTTAATTATTATATGTCTCTTAACTCATACTTATTCAACAGTAATAGTCAAAAGTGATAGATATTTTTGTTATCAACGTCTGTTGATTAAATTTTAAAGTTGCATCACATTTCACTTTTTTTATTTTTCCTCTCTCTACAACACTCGCTCCTTCGATCATATGCGGATTATTATCTGTTTTTTCCCCCCGTTCATATGCTTCTTATGACAAGAATACGACAACAACTAATAAATTCATTTGAAATTAAGATAATTAAAATATGAAATAAAGAATTTGGAAAAACCTTTAAGTAAACAACACTTAAAAATTTAAAAATTTAAAAATAAGAAGATATTTTAAATATTTTACAGGCATCAATTATAATTTGTCTCTAGTGAAATCATTACTCACAGCCATTAAAATATCATATATTTATATATATTTGTTCACAAATAAAAATAAAAATAAAAAATATTTATATATAATATTCTGAAAATACCAGTGATAATTTACTTAATCACACACACACACACAAATCTTAATTTTAAAAGCCATTGGTAATCAATTTTATAAATTTGATTGTCTTACGTATCAACCCGTTAACTTTTTTTTACTTGTAATAATTCAATTGGTGGTCAAAGGATATTTTTCTTGTAATAAACATGTCTTCAATAAAGAGATTTCACTTTTCATTTCCCCTTCTTGCACGTTGAGTCTCTTGAAGATGCTTTTTTCTTATCGTTTCTAAATTCTTATATATCTACGAGATTCTGCCACCTCAAGATACTTTTGTCTTCTCCACATGCAGATATTTTCTTCTTCTATCGTCACAAGATACTTTTGTCTTATCACATGCAGATATTTTCTTCTTCTATCGTCACAAGAACACTGATATTTTCCATCCCCAATCAGAATGAGCAGTAACATTCATATGTTGTTTAATTTTTATTGGTCAGTACTTATAATTTCACCTAATTAACTTTCTGTAGTTTTTTTTTTTTTTGGTTAAGTGATTACAGTTTTCACAATTATCCGTTATTAATTCATATGCTTATAATCTATTAACTGGGACCGGTGTTATGTTAACCCTAACTAAGCGACAAAATAGAAAATAAAAATGTTTTACACACGAATCTAAATAAAATTAAAATAAATTAGATAATATGCACATATATCCAGTCTCAAATTGAAATTAAGGTAACAAATAAAAAATATTTATCTCAAATTAACCGATTATTTTTTAAGAAATAAATAGATCATCGTGTTACTTAAATAATGGGCAAAAATAAACAATGTACAATTGTGTTGTCATTTGTTATTAAAACAAGTTTAAGGCCAACCGACTTTATCACTAAACTATCCAAGTGGTGCTTGAGATTAAAGATTAATTTGACACTTTTATATCATAACTTAAGTGTAATTGGTATTTTCACTATTGTAAAAATATTTTTTAGACTGTTTAAAAAATATATTTTAGACCGGTTCTGAAACGGTTTTGATACAGCCGGTTTAAAAAGTCTGTGACTTTTTAGATTAGTTAAAAAACCGTCTAAAAGTCATAACTTTTAAGACCGGTTGTGACCACAACCGGTCTTAAAAGTCTGACAATAAGCCCGTAAACTACAAAAGTCATTAATGTTACGACCTTTAAAACCGGTTTTGTTGACAACCGGTCTTAAAAATATGATTTTTATTATTATTTTTTTGGTTTCAACCTTGCCAAAACCAGTAAGCCATTTTAACGACAATCCCCTTTCCACACAAGCAACAACACATATATATTAATAATCAGAAGAAGTGGCAACAACATTACTACACCCACATTTCACAGAAGTAACATTATCAATAAAAATCATTCAAAATCAATACATTCAATTCCAATGACAACTGATAACACATTATCAACTCATTCAATTTTCAGCAACAATATCAACAATTTATCATCATCAAGCATTTTGAAACACAATAAAGCATAATTTAACAATGATAGAAGGAAAATTTCAACATTGTGCACTTTCAATCCCAAAACTTCTAAGGAAAAGAGGGAGAAGACAAATTTCTCATTATGTGCAAAAAATTCCTAAGCTTTACAGAAAAGTGGAAGAAAATATACAATAGTGATCCCATGATTGTATCAGCAATCGCAACTAGTATCACCAATATCCCAGAAATTGTTCTAAGCAGAGATATAAGTCAAGTTAGATATGAAAACCATAAGCATTATTAGAATAATATTGGATTAAAAAACTTACTAATCTTATAAAAGCTCATAGATGAATTCAGCACAACAGTTGCGAATGAAATCAATATCTTCTTCAAGAAATGGATCAGCAAGATCAAACATTTGTATGTGTAACACAAGCCAAACAAAACATTAACTTACTAACTTAAAAAAAATAAAGTAATACAAAATTTTTGAAATATACATTTATTACCTCTTCGGTAAATCAATCATGCCTAGGCTGATAATATTGTAAATTTGCCTCAAAATATAAAGACCACATAAGTTGGACCCCGGTGATTGCCTACAGCTCTGAAAAAGAACATGATATCATCAAAGCATAGCTTATGGAACACATCTTAAAGAAAAAAAAATGTACTAACCTTTGGCGTGATCCATGTAGGGTCTTTTAAGTCACAAACATGCTTACCATACTTAGCGTGTAGGAATGTCCGTATAACCCTATCATCAAAATCACAAAGATTACTTATCTTGCACACAAACTTTGCACATAAAAGGTGATAAAGTAAGAAAACTTACGAGTTCACGATCTTCTTCAAGTCACTTCCCGGTTTCAAGTGGAGGGAGCATAGGAGAATGACTGTGTTACTAGCCTTACACAGAAGAACCCATTGCCAATGATCCCTTAAAAAAAGATATGAATGTTAAGCAAATATAAAGCATTATAAATTTTTTGGAATATAAATTTTTTTCTTACTCATGCACATAAGGAACCAAGAAATAGTCTGTTTCTGTTTCACTGAGCCTCTCTGATAAGTACCTATGTCTGATGGTAGAAGTGGTCCATTTCTCTTTGGACTTGATGAGGGCACATGAATCCTAATTTATCACTCTTCTTAGAGGAGACCAACCTACGATTCATGTACCTACAATAACGCAAGTACACAAATTAAAGTTAAACAGCGTAATTTTTAAAATATTTACTCCAAATTGAAGAAGATACTTACATTAAAAATAGTTGGACAATCCCAACCATAAGATATTGTCTAGGAGCGACCAGGGACATTAAATCTTCCCTATCAATATAGCATGTTTCCCCTGACTTTCCAACAGCTGAATCCGTAGGCCAACTTCTTGGTAGGAAGGATGTATTGTATGCCATCAGAATCACTTACAGCATGACATTCAATGGAGGCTGTGAAACTTCATGAGGGAAGGGAGTTGGACTTGGGGTTCTGATCAGGGATTCCGCAGCTTGAACAGAAACAAGGTTCTTCGGCCATGATATGAAAGTACCCAAGACATCGCTCGCAATCTTGAACTCCTCAAAAGGGATATGGACAGGTGCGTCTGCGATGATAACCTCTTCAACTAACACCTGACTTGATCATCTGTCATTTTCTGGTGGTGAACAGTTGATCCCAGGTTGTGCACAGTCCCCCGTGCAACTAACCATCTCAGAGGATCCTCGACAAAAATGTTACAAGGCTCAGCAATTTCTTTTTCAGGACCCTCTGATGACTGCCCAATATTGCAACAACTCCCTTTAGTGCTCTGCTTTTTAGGATCGAGCGAATGTGCCTGGGGAGCACTGGTATCATGTCTAATGCTGACTATGGCATACATTTCCTCCTTCGTCTTGCTTAATCGGGCATCCAATAATGAATCAAATGATGCTTCTACCTTGGCCCTTGCTTTTGCCCTCGCAGTGGCCAACATACGCTTCAATTCGCCTCTCGTCACCACGTTTGAGGAATAGCGTGAGGGGGCTCTAAAGTAATCCTTTATGCCCACCCCTCCTCCAACTCCCCTGATACGGCCTGAATGCTCATGTTTTCCAGTAGCAACTGTGAGGATATCATCCCTCCCCTCCGCCTTAAAGGATCCCTCAGCTTGCTTTTTTTGAAGTTCCTCCTGTGAGATATACAGAGAACACACATGAGTAATGAAAATGTTTACTAAATAGTTAATAACAATAACGATACTTACAATTTTTTCACCGACTATACGAGACTGTTCACTCGTATATGACCCACTACTCTTTTGGCGAGCATGCAACCACAATTCTTCGCGTCGTAGCGGAGATAATGGAGAAAGAAGAATATAAGGATCAGATTGAGATGCTTCTTCCAATCTCTTCGGTTTAGCCGCCAACAAGTCCTTTTCGGCCTTTGCGTATCCCCTACGAGACATTGTATGGGGGCAATGATTCTTCCTACCATTCTCTTGTGCTTTTTGCCTTCTTGCCTGCGAATAAGAAATTGGGACAAAAAAAATGTTACAATCAGTATAGACGATTGATAAGAAAATAAAATACAAAATAAGTTAACTCACCAAAGCCTCTGGAGTAGTCCAAAGCCTCAAAAACTCTTACCAGGTGGCTTCATCGATATATGAATACTTGTTGCACGGAGTAGGATGAGGCTTACCAGCTTCCACCTCGATATGCATGTAATTGTTGGCAAGATTCGTCTTGAACTTCCTCCAGCGCTCATAATAATACGTCATAGTCTTGTTGTACAAGACTTCACTCTGAGGGACGTCGTAGGTGAGCTGTTATACATGCATTAATACAATTAGTGACAAATTTGATAATTATAACATGCATAAGAGAACTTTATACCTGAATAGTATCCTAAATATGATGCTTTACTTTTTTGTCGACATTTCTCCACTCCTCTATCAATATACTAGGCTTATTACGTGCTAGGAGGCCGACGAAACTCCTATATCGGCTTGCATTAGGCCCGATTGGTTTCCAATATTGATCAAACTCAATCGGTATCTTTTCTTCGGCACTCCGACTGAGGGTAACGTCTCTCAACCATGTGGCCCTCCTACCCCTACTTACTGACTGGTTACTCGGCTCACTTTGATTCTGGCTCTGATTAATACTCACTGGCTCACTTTGATGAACACTAGATGACTCTTGAGCCTCCTCACTAGGACGCCTCATATCCGTCATTATCCTGCTAAGAAAAATCGTTAAGTTAGTAAGCTATAAAAAAATTGTATATATAATTTGGATATAACTCATAATGATAATTACTTTAGATAGATAGCTAACTTTTAGAGTAGATTTATAAAGAGATATCCTCCCATATCCCTTCACGATGATCATTTCTTGTTCCGTGTTCATTATATGTTTCATCTTCTTCATTCAATTCAAGAAGACCTCTGGAAAAAGAAGGAGTCTCGAGAAGATCATAATTTGAGCGACTTTCCTCATCAATATCAAAGACCCTTTTTCCTTAGAGAGCTACAGACCACATTTTATTTGCCTGCTTGGTAATATAGAACACTTGTTTTGCCTGATCTGTCATAATGAAAGATTCATCTCCAAAACTTTTATTGTTCATATCTACTAATGTAAATCCTAACTGGTTAATCTTCACATCATTATTGACATCAACCCACATGCATTTGAAAATGAGAAATTTAATTTTAACATAGTCAACCACCCAAATCTCCTCAATAACCCCATAATAAGGTATGGCTGCCAATTTAGGGTTCTTATCTTTTGAACTAGAGAAGTGCATAGATTCAGCCACTAACATAACATCATTGTTCTAGACGGTGGTCATATCATCCAGGGACTTCGTGTAAAAGGTATAACCATTGATTACAAATGAAGTCCAACTTATGACATCAACCTTAGGACCACGTGTTATCCATTTAATTGTATTAGAAACAAATTATTCTCCATCAACCTTATGTTTGAACCAATGTGTAAAAGTTCTTATATGCTCTCTAATTAACCTTTTTTTCAGCCATTTGACTGTTTGCTTTCCGTACAATTTCTTTATCAGCATTCATGTAATCTTGAACTGCATCAACATTATTCAAGATGTATAAGTGGACTTGTTGTAATTCATCAAGATCCACACTCTTTACTGTAGCCCGCGTCTACCCCCTTCTTCATTATGGCGTTTAGGAAGGTCGATATGTCCTACATTTGACAAATAATGTTGATAAAATTCCATGGCTTTTTCAGAAACACATTTATGAACAATAGATGCTTTAGGCTGGTTAGGGTTCTTCACATACCCTTTTAGGATTTTCATAGTTCTTTCAATTGGGTACATCCACCGGAAATAGATAGGGTCACACAACTTTATCTCCTTCACTAGATGAACAATTAGATGTATCATGATGTCAAAAAAAGAAGGAAGAAAAAGCTTTTCAAGCTAGCATAAGATTAGGTATCCTTCATTTTCCAATTCATCCAATCTTTCCGTCTCAATGACTCTACTACAAGTTGCATTAAAGAAGAAACAAAGTCTAGTCAATATGTGTTAAAGATCATATTCAATAATGCCTTGAATAGCTACTGGGAGTAGTTGTTGCATTAATACATGACAATCATGAGATTTTAGCGCTCCTAACTTCAAGTCTTTCATCGACACAAGCTTCTTAAAATTTGAGAAATACCCTGACAGAACTTTGATTCCATGTTAACACTCACAAAAACTTCTTTTCTCATCCTTGGACAAAGTATGGCAAGCTAGAGGACAAAAGGTTCTCTTACCATGTGGCCTCGGATGCAAGTCTTCTCGTATTCCCATATCTTACAAATCTAATCTTGCCTTCACGTCATTCTTAGAATTACCTTGTATGTTGAGCAGTGTCCCAACAATATTATCACATACGTTTTTCTCTACATGCATGAAGTCAATACAGTGTCTCACATCAAGATTGCGCCAATATGGAAGATTGAAGAAGACCAACCTTTTTTTCCATATATTTTTCTAATTTCTACTCTTTATAGCCTTACCCAAGATAACATTGATATTTTGTACATTTTCATAAACTTTCTCCCCAATCAATGCCTCTGAAGCATCTTCAAACTCTTAGCCACCAAAAAAGGCTTTCTTTAATCTACGATATGGGTGGCCCCGTCTAAGGAATCTTCTATGGCCAAGATAAACGGTTTTTCTTCCTTGTTGAAGTTGATGGTAGCATGTGCCTTCTTCAAAAATCGGACATGCTTTGTGGCTTTTAACGCTATATATTGACAAGTTTCCATATGCAGGGAAGTCATTTATAGTACAAAAGATCATGGCTCATATTTTAAAAATCTATTTCTTGTTCGGGTCAAAAACATCGACACCTTCATCCCAAAACTCTTTCAAGTCTTCAATCAAGAGTTATAGGTAAACATCTATGTCATTTCCGGGTTGTTTTGGTCCTGAAATCAACATAGATAACATGATGTATTTTCGTTTCATGCATAACAAAGGAGATAAGTTGTAAATTACCAACAAAACAAGCCATGAACTATGTATACTGCTTAGGCTACCATAAGGATTCATGCCATCTGTGTTAAGCTCAAGTCTAAGGTTCCTAGGTTCTTTACCGAAGGTAGGAAATAATTTATCAATTTTCTTCTATTGAGAAGAATTAGCCGGATGTCGAAGCTTTCCATTGGAAATCCTATCATCCGCATGCCATCTCAAATTTTGGCATCAATTTCATTAGCAAACAAGCGTTTGAACCTCGGTATGATTGGAAGATACCAAAACACTTTTGCAGGGGCCTTATTTGATTTTTACCTAGGGGTTTCACATATCAGACACTGCTGCTTCTTTTCATGCTCTTTTTCTGTACAACATGCAATCATTAGGGCATGCATAGATCTTTTTATACTTCATCCCTAGTGGACATAGTATTTTCTTAGCATCATAGTATCGGCAAGGCAACACATTATCATCTGGAAGCATGTCCTTAAAGGCCTCAAGTGTTTCTAAAAAACTCTTATCGCTCCATCTATATCGTGTTTTCAAACTTACCAATTTCAATACTGCTTTCAACAATTGATATTTTGTGCACCCTGGGTACAGCGGCTTCTCAGCATCACTGCACATATTACCGTATGCATATGATTACTCAAAACCCTCTTCTCCTACATCACGAATCATATCCTCTATCTAATCATCCAGATCCGTGTCATTATCATCAAAGGCTACTCCCCCTTGTTGAGCTGCGCTTGGAATTTCTAATTCTTCACCATGCCATACCCATACTGTATAACTCTTACAAAATCCTTCACAAATTAAATAAGTATATATATCTGCAGCACTTAGTCGCTTCTCATTCAAACGTTGTACACAAGGACAATAGAACATCTCACTATCATTACCGAAATTTCTACTAGCAAATTCCAAAAAATCCTTCACCTCATTATCATATTCAACACTAGCCCGTTTAGCCTTTACCCAACTATGATCCATATATTTCAACACATTTTTTTCCTTCTCTTCTGTATATTTTTCCCCCTGGAAAAGGCAGTAGTATGATGAGAGTATGAAATCATTACACTCATCAAGTTACCTAGTTTAATAGAATTCTTCATCAGAATTTCTTATCAAATGTAATTACAGTTTGTTCCATTTTTTCAAGTAATTTTCCCCCTTTCATAGAGTTCTTATTTCTATTCAAGGGACCACTACAATTATATTTGATTTTGTAGACATAAATAACAAAATTGATAGACTCAAGAAAGAAAATGATTCAACAGATTAAACAGGTTCATAACATCTTCAAGGGACCACTTCAACAGATTCAACATAAATAAATTGATAAACAACCCAATTATATCTTCAACAAATTCAACAGAAAAAAATTGATATGCAAAATGCGAAAGGTCAAGCACTTGTGATTGAACAGATTCATAACATCCAAATTCGTAAATCACAAACAACATCATCAAAGAATTAATTGAGATAGAGGAGACATTACTCTTACTTGGAGGTAGTGACCTTCAATTGTGGCTTGAGGAGCAGGAGGAGCGACGGTTGCAACGGCTGGAGAACACGGAGGAGATAATGGTGAAAAGATAGTGCACAGCCGAAGATTCCGTGGCAACGGGTGCAATGACCGAAAGGCGGGAGGATTTGAGGTCGGAAAATAGAGAAGGAGGAGGCAGCGGTGGTGGTGGCTGGAGTTGAGGGCGGAGAAAATGCTGGAATATGATCGGAGAAGAAGGTGCAGAGCTGAGATGAAGTTTTCGAGGCGGTGGAAATGACAAGGAGGGAAACAAAATGGAGGGAGACTAGGTTTGAATTATCAAACTTTTAAGACCGGTTATCCAAATAACCGGTCTTAAAAGTCCAGTACTTAAGACCGGTTATAGACCAGATCTTTTTTATTTTCTTAGTTAATTTTTAGACCGGTTTTTATTTTAACCAGTCTAAAAAATTTAAAAAAATATTTTCTATTTAAATAATTTTTATTTCTGTTATTTTTAAGACCGGTTATTTAAATAACCGGTCTAAATAATTTTTTTAAGACCGGTTTTTTAAAAAATCGGTCTTAGAAGTTTCTCTTAATTACAAAATTGCCACCACGTTTTTCTTTTAGAGATTTCCCACTAAAACCGATCTAAATGTGGCGATCTAAATATCCTTTTTTGTACTAGTGTTTATAATCAGATGAAGCATACTTTAGAGCTGAAATAATCTTCTATTTTATTTTCCCTACATTCTCTTTACACCTCCTCATAGTTTCAATTAAACCATAACCAGAGACAACCTATTTTTTTCTTAAAAAGATTATAGAATGTTATTTTTTGTTAGTGAATATAAAGAAATTAAAGAGCAATAAAATCCTTAGCTTCAAATGCCCAGATATTGAGTTGGAATTAGGATTTTGGACGTATGTGAAATTCAATTGTATGATTGAGTTGCCTGCATGAAACCGAATCACTAATTTGAACTATGATAACGCAACACAACAAATGCACATACACAAGAGAGGAATATTGAAGTCAAGGTTCTGAAATCCGGATCGGTCATTGAACTGGTTGGAGTACTAGAACAAGGGGGTCAGATCGAAGTCAAATTAGAGCTAAATCGAGGCCAAACCGGTGAGAAATTGAATATTTTAAGCTTATTAATATGAAATTCTAAAGAAAAGTTAAAAAAATTATTTTTTTGAAAAATATAAATATACCAAACCAATCCGGTTTATAGGCTGGTTCCCGAACAAGACCGGCCTATCATATTCGGATTTCAAAACCTCAATTGAAGCACCTGATAAAGGAGTAGTTCTTCCCCACGGAAGAGAAGTCTATTGCTTTGAGTTCTTATTCACGTAACCCACTCCCTCTCATTATATATATCTTTAATTTGATCCACGCAACATTCTTTTGGTTATGTAACTCCTTTTTCACATAAAGGGATATATTGCACATGCTTAACTCATACTTTTCTTTATATCCATTTTTACCCCTCTTACATGGTCATAACCCAACTGAACTTTTTTAAGTACAAAGTAGTAAGATGATTAATTTAAAAGCTAACTGAACGTACTGAAACCATGATCGAGGTTAGAGAATACAAAGAGAGTGTAATAGATCAAATTCTCTGATATTGAGTTTTTTCCCCTTAAGCACAAAAGGGTAAGTTGAATAGTTTAAAATTAACAGGGCTGGACTCATAACCTCAATAAGTAAAGAAAGCTTAGTATGATTTGACTAAGGACTATTAACATACTTATAAAATGAGTTAAGTTAACTCGTCCATTTTAACCAACAAGCTAATCGGGAGAATATTAATTATTGAATGATCTTATCTCAAGAGAATCATTTTGTCTTGAGGTTGTTATTTAACGAGAGAGGTGTTTTATTATTCATTTCCTTTGCTTTTTCACATTTTCGTGGTCATCATTTTAAGTACTTTCTCATCCTATTGTTATGCAAAGACATTGAAAGATTACGATAGTTTTCAATCAGATTGAGATAAAACTCATAAATCTAAAGGGAAGGCTTCTTTTCGTGGGAAAATTTCTTGAAAAAAATACTTTCAATAAATTAAAATCTTAAATCAGTTTTGTTTCATACAATACTTTAGATAGTGAATACACTTAATTATCAATTCACAACTCATTTTAATAAAAAATCACTTATTTGATATTTTTAAATTTTGAAAATATTTTTCTGATTTTTTTCCTTTTATCTTTTCACGTTCAATTAGAGATATCATATATTTTTGTTCCTTTGATCGCTTCCAATATTAGACACTATAACGAGAATATATATTTAAAAATTTTAAGTTCAATGCTACTCAAATCTATATTAGCCATTACTCTATCATATTTTAAATAGTTTTGTTTCTGGTCAAACATATATTAAATGGTTTGTTAATAACAAAAATATTAAGCCTAAGTATCCCCAAGCGTATGAAAAGTCAAAACTATTAAAACATGTGAAGCTTATATGAGTTAGCTCATTATTTAATCTACCAATTAGTGATTTTTTCCCATAAGTTAGAAGGAATATTAGCTTATATAATCCATTATAATATTTTTTTTTTTTGAAAAAAATAACCTCATATGAAATTGGGAGGGTATATCCCAAGAATATACTCATATGATTCCATTGTTTCGCTTGTAACCGTCATAACTGGTCAATATGAGTTAAAGCTAATTTGACCTTGATTCATTACTGTACCAAATTAATTACACATAATGCTTGGATACCAAAAAATTTTCACAACAAAGTCCTGATCAATATGAACTCAACTTGTACATTTGAAATTGCCTTTGATCGATGTGAACACTTTCGGGCCAAGTGCGAATGTATAACTCCGGAGCCGTCTTTTTTGTTTTTGTTTTTTGTTTTTTGTTTTTTACATGCAGCCGACTTATTTTGATTATATAAATTAATATTTGATTAAGATTTGAGGAAAAAATATATTTCAAGCGTGGAATGGAGTCCATCTAAAATAACGCTAATCTCTTTTTCGCCTCAATTTGGTCACTATGAATATACAAATTTTTTAATAATACTCGGATTAAGAAAAGAAAATACTTTTTTTTTTAATTTTAAACTCTATTTATTCAAAAACACATCAACCTTCATAGTTTATTAAATTAAAAAATTTATAAGGATTGATTTACTTCAAATTAAAATTTATGAATTGAATCAATAATTGAGAAAAAAATCAATAACTAAATTTATATTTTTTTTCTTAAAAAATAATTATGTAAAACAAAGAATTTAGTTATGTATAATTTTTCATATTTAATATACTCTTCTAATCATATTTGTGGAGAGAAAAGGAATTTTTGAGTCCTATTTATAAGAAACATTTTTAAAATTTTCATATAAATGTATAATTTTATATCTCATTTATTATGGTGTGACCTTTCTTTTCCTAGACAATATTGTATATTAAATAGGGATAAAGTTAAAAAATTATTAAATTTTAGGTTAGAGTTTAATAAGAATTAAGATTTTTATTAATCTATATAAAATATATTGAAATTACCCTATAATATAAAAATAATTAGAATGATATAAGTATATTCTAAAACCAAAAATATGATTCCCTACATTAGATTAATGGTGGGAAACTTACACCACTCTTAACTATATTCATTACTGCAAATTCATGAAGACAACAATTTTGTGCCACAATTCTTATCATTACTTAATTTGAGATAATTAATTAATAGGAGTTAGAAATAAGTATGAAAAAAACTTGTTTTGACAACCATAATAATAGTAGGATTTGCCTTTAAGCTCATGCCGGCTTGGTCACAATACGAAAGGAAGCATCAAAGCAACATGACTCTCAGCAGTGACGTCAATTAAGCTTTACTAAGCACCTTACAAGTGGACTTCTCCATTATTGGTTCACTACCTGCTAGCCAAGTAGCCTGTGACCAATTCTTGGCCCAAGAAAAGAAAAAAATCTCCCATACATTTAACGGCGCAAATTGGAAGCATGCAACTATACCTTACTTTCTTTTCCCTCCATATCTTAATAAAAATTAATCATTAATGATTATGAATATTACTCCTACAGTCCGACCAAAAAAAATAAAAAATAAAAAGTTTTGTCCCATCAATAAGTCTAAACCGTACAGCTAATACTACGTTGTTCATAAATAAATTATATTAGCAGTAGTTATTGTTCCGTGTAAAATTGGAAAAAATGGTCCGCTTTGTAAATAGTATGTATAATATAATAAATAAATATAATAATTAAATTATAATCAATGGTAAATTATTATTCACATAATATAATTATAAATGATTAATAAAAAGATTTAATAAAATTAAAAATATTTATTATAAATATGTCTTGAAAAGTGTAAGTAATCAACAAAATAAATAATACAAGATATAAACAAAATAATAACTAGAAAATAAGTCCAAAAATACAAAATTGATAAGAATACTTATGAAATAAGAAATATCTTTTATAAGTTCTAAATTTTTAATATTTTTAATACAAGATATTTTTATGAAACTTAATTCTAAAAAAGATAATAACAACTAAATATTTGCAACATCATTAACAAAGTATAAAAAATAAATAATAATATTATCATATAAATAATTTTAAAAAATAAAAAATATATATACGGATTTAAAAAGGCCAGCCCTTTTAGGCCATCGGGCATATAGAATACTCTTTAGGGCCACTTTCACTTTTAAGGCAAAAATCTTAAACCCGACTTTTACAAATTTAGGGTCTAAATGAGCCAGCCCGCATGTTCTACTGATCTTCCCGGCTCTAATTATATGACATCTTGTAAAAGTAATTTTTTTCTTAAATATAGATCACCAATAACCTCATTTATTACTTTTTTTTTTCATTTTACCCTTCTTATTAATCAAAGTTTCAAAGTTTGAAAAATTAAATCATATCATTTAAAGAGGGACAAAATTAGAAAAATTTATCAAATTTAAGATAAATTTAACAGCTTCACTGTATTTTTTTTTAATAGATGAGAATTAGTTGAAAGTGCTAAAAAACACACTTTAACTTTGATATACCTCTTTTTTTTAAACTTTCGTATACGCCTCTGTTTTATTTATTTATTTTGGAGGGAGGGGCTCTTTCTGATTAGAGGATTTTATACACGCAATACAATTTTTGACACCTTGATATTCGCTAATTCTGAGATTATTTTTATATTGTTACATATATTTCAGGAGAAATTATGTCGGTATTTATTTTCAAAGAGAAAAGAAAAGAAAATTCAATCTTTGCCACTATAATTTGGTGGTTAGGTACGCTTAACTATAATTTTGTTGTTTCACCACTAAAAATTCAATACAAACAAGTATTTAATATATTTTGCTAAACCATATCAGATCCATTTCCCCTTTTACTCCTCTAGTGCATGAATGATTAAAGGGTCTATGCATGTACCATAACAAAGAATCTAAAGAAGGATCATAAAATAAAGTACCATTAAGGAACGACACACTGAATTTATTTCTTCTCTGGAAAACAAACCAATATCAACTTGAGACATCATTACTGTCATTCTCAATGTACAAAAAAAAACAATAAAATCATTCAAAAACACCAAAAGATCTTAAGCACTGAAACCCCAACACATTTAATACTCCTATTTCCATATATATAATATCTAATAATCAAATTAAAATTACTTCTCTATCTGATTTTTAATTCAGCCTGCAATTCCCAATTTCTTCATCATCTGGATTTTTCCTTCTTCTTGTTAGCCTTTGTTGCAGCAGATCCTTCATTTGAGAAGAAAATTCACAGGCTCACATCAGATCCTTCGCCTCCTTCCTTCATCAGATTGACCAGTTGAAGCATAATTACCTAGCTAATTAAATAGCGCATATATATATATATTAAATATTAAATATTCACAGTGATTCATTGTGCCATGAAAGAACAACATCTTGCAGGCCAGATTTCCAGTCTCCCCAGTGAAGCTCATCAAACTCAAACCCACCATTAGTCACTTTCACAGTCACCATTAACAACTCAGGAACTATCTCGAACACCTCCACCACAAGAACCACCTTCCCTTTCCCTAATCCAATTGCTCCATTTTTACCGATTTCAACTTTGAACCCTAAAATTCCTCCCACTTCCTTCACTTTCTCTTCCACTGCTCCCAGTGAAGCATTCGTCGTGAATCTCTTCTCTCTCCTGTTATCCGACGTCGTTTCGAACAGCCCTGTCAGGTCCAGCCCTGACGACATCGAGATTATATCGAAGGCGTTCACGCCGGACCCCATTCTTTCGAGCTTTTGATACGATTTCGCCGTGGGACCCGACTCGAATAAGCTCTCGTCGGGTTGGGGCTTGAGCGATTTCTTGAACCACGAGTTTTGATAGAGAGATTCGAGGCTCATCCGGTTCTTCGGGTTCGGGTCAAGTAGTCGGTGAATCACGAACCGCGCCGGCTTGGAAATCCAGTCCGGGAACTTGTAATCGCGCCGGCTGATCTTCTTGCACATCTCAGGGATGTTGGCGTCGGAGAACGGGAGGTAGCCGGCGAGCAGTACGTAGAGTATAAGCCCGCACGACCATGCGTCGGCTTTTGAGCCGTCGTATCCGCGCCGGAAGAGTATCTCCGGCGAGGTATAAGCCGGCGTGCCACAAGCCGTGTGGAGCAACCCGTTTTTAAGCTGTTCCGGCAAGGCGGAGAGTCCAAAATCGGAGACCTTCAGATTCCCTTCGTGGTCCAAAAGAAGATTCTGAGGCTTCACATCACGGTGAGCGACGCCGTTTTTGTGGCAAAAACAGAGGGCGGAAACCAATTGCTGGAAATACCGCCTCGCCACCACCTCCGTCATCCTTCCTTTACGCGAGATCTTCGAGAACAACTCCCCGCCGACAGCGAACTCCACTATGAGGTAAATCTTCGTCTTCGTGGCCAAAACCTCATGGATCTTAAGAATATGAGGATGGTCGTGAAGCCGTCGCATTGCATCAACCTCACGAACAATCCTCGGCTCCATGGCGGCGTCCGTTTTGGACTTGTCGATGATCTTCACGGCGACGATGGAGCCGTCGATTAGGGATCGAGCCTGATAGACCTTTGCAAAGCTGCCACGACCTAAAAGACGGATCAATTGATACTTCCCGAGGATGGTGAAGGCGGGGGAGGATGGAGAGGGTGTGGACGGAGGTGATGGCGGCGACGGCGGAGGAGCGCCTGGTTCCATGGCTGAGTGGGTTGACGATAGAGTAGAGAGCGAAAAGGAAGGAGCAACCCACAGTGTCACGGGACAAAGGGTGGGTTTGTGGATGGTTGGGTTTATATAGCAGCGATTTCCCTGTGGGCACAAGTTGGCTTCCACTTAAATTTTGCTAAAAGAGAGTGGTTTTCATTCTGCGGCCAATCTGCCTTACCAAATCCCTCAATTACCCTCGACCTTTTTCTTTATGCCATGTAACTCCTCTCACAGCTAATGATAAATTCATCACTTTGTTCAATTTTTTATATCAAGGAAATTCAACCCCACACTTTTTGTCTTTTGCTTATATTTCGCTATACTGTTACCACTTGAATTAGTCCAGCTATCAAATTACACTTTTTTTGCTAAAAATGGTTACTAACTATTAATTTTTATTTTTTAAATATTTAAAAAAATTATAAAAATAAATAACAACTTGCTTATTTTAAAAAACTTATTAAAATGTGTCTTTTCCCATGCATTACGCTAAAATAATGAGACCTAAAGTTTATAACTTGTAAATTATGAGACTTACCATAAATTTCATATAATAACTTTTGATATTAATTATGAAAATATTTAATTTATTTTTAAGGAATATTTAGGTATATATTTAAATTTCATATAAATATTTAGGAATATTTATGAAATTAGTGATATGAGGGTAATTTAATTGTAAACAAATTTTTAAAAAATTATATAAGTAATTTTTACATAAGAAAAATACAAGAACTGATGCTCTGTATTTGAAATATTTTGTACCTTTTGGGGCTATTTGTTATGAGAAATTTAGAGGGAAGGGGAGATGAGGTAAATTTTTTATGAGTTGAATTTAAAAAAATTAGAAAAATGGGATTGTAAAATTTTAATAAAAAAATATAAAATAAAAAAATGATAAAAAACCATTAAAATTTTTTAACTGTACATCTTTAATTTTTTTTATGTGTAACTCACAAAGAACCCCCCTGCAAATTTCTCATACTAAAGAGACCCTTAAATTAATGTTGTTATTCTATTGGCAAGAAAAATTAATTTTGTTCTTGGGTTTATGAAGGTGGCGAATCTTTTACGAGCATGTTCCTTTTCTAGCGGGCCCCAGCCCTTCTAGTCAAATCACAGTTCATAGATTTTCCATACATCTCAGCCATTAGTCATTTATATTCTTATTAAATTTATTTATTAAAAAATAAAATCTGAAAAATATTTTTGAATTATCAACCACATATGATATAGCATTCGAAAATCAAAAATTTTATTTAAATAAATATATTCAAAATAATAAGATCCAACAGAAAATGCAAGTCTTAATTTTTTTTATTGATTAAAATAAAAAATGCATTATATTGAAGTTTAAGCTGTTACAAAATCTTTAAGAGAACGTTGAGATAAATAGCACCATAAATTATTGGTAAAACTGTCCTCTAATTTTTCTTAAAGACATAATACATAAATAAATATATAATTAGTTATATGGTACATTGATATGGTATTAATTTTTTTTAAGAAATAAGATTACAACTTACAAAGTTTTGTCTTAGAAGTGTAACCTTTTTTTAATTTGAACTAGTTAGTGTGGGAATCTTATAGAAGGGGAAATCACCTGACTGAATTTTTTTTTTTAAAACATGCGATGGTGTAAAATCTAGGAAACATTTCTTGTCAAGGAGTTCGTTAACAACAAGAATCTAAAATCTTTCATTTTTTTCATAGAAAAATGTGTAAATAGCTGTAAGTGTAACCATTGAATTACATTTGGATTAATTTGATCACACACATATATAAATAAAATTAAAAATTATTAAAGGGTTTAGGGTCATTTTTATCTTGAAAATTTTTAATTTAGGAGTAGTAAGTATTCGAACGTTTTTTTAAGAGTAAAATTATACCAAAATTTTATAGAACGTAGCAATTTTGTTTTATCATAAGTTTAATTATTAAATCAGTCAACTATCCCACGTGTCAGGCCATCTCATGATTCATGTCACTAAACTCATTATGACACCCCATCATCTCTTTCTTTCTTTCTTTCTTCCTCATTCCCTCTTTTCTAGTAAAAAGAAGTTCTATCTTCGACCTCGCATAAGAAATTCAAAGCTTTCAAGACAACCACGGCATCCACGAGCATAAAGAAATAGAACATATAGTAGTCAATTGCTTCTTGTATTAGATATTGGGCAAACGAAAAAAAAGCTAAAGATTAAAGAGAACAAAATCTTCCAAATTATAAAAATATAAATTACTAATCTAGCACCTTCTAGATTAAAAATTGCACTTCTAATGAAAACCTAACCATGAGGATAAAACACTTAAAAAAAATACCCTTATCCTAAATTAAAACTTAGTGTTTGATATATTGTTTTATTAAAACTATTCGCTAATTGCAAGAAAGGGAAATAATAGTCCCCGTGTGTGTGCTTGTGCGCGTGAGAGAAGGGGGGGGGAGAGGGACATAGAGAGGGGGAGAGAGAGAGAGAGAATTCTATTCTTTCTTTCACCTTAATATGACAAATTAGAAGCATAGCATAGTTAAGCAAACGATTTTGAAAGGTCTAAACCTTAAACATTATGGTAACATTAAACTAAAGAGATAAAAGGTCGGTCATCATTACGGATCTCAGAGAACCAGATCTCAGCAAGTGAGTAGGAGAAAAGGTTAAGCAAAGTAGTGAGAGGAAGAGGGAGAGAGAAGGCAAGGAGGAAGCCACGAGTGGTTCAGATTTGAAGACCAAAGGTGGCTATACTCAGATATGATCTTCACTCAATTTTGGTCACCACCTCCATGTGGAGCCGCGACAACTAACTCGATAGAAACTATAACTTGATAACATTTATCGTTTCTTTTCACACAGTTTGATGTTAAATTTTTCCTTTTTTTAGAGGGAAAAATCATCCTCATATGAACATATTAGTTTGGGTGGGGGTCAAAGAATTGGGAAGAACTTTTTTTCCAAAACAGAGGGAATGAGGAAGAGAGAGAAAGAGATGATGAGCTATCATAATGAGCTTAGTGACGTGGATGATGAGATGGAGTGAAATGTGAGATATTTGACTGAATTAACAATCAAATTTCATATTAGAGCATGGTGAGGCAAAATTGTTACATTTTATAAATTTTCAGCGCAATTTCACTACTAAAAAAACTTATGAATATCCACTGCTCCTCAATCAAAACCTCCAGGACAAAAATGACCTTAACCCATTATTAAATTTCATATTATAAAAAGATGCAAGGAGACTATTATTGGTATAATATCTTTTTTATTTTTATGTTGATAACTGTTAGAACCAAGTCCCATATTAGTGGGTTGAGAATGTAAAGGGGGCTCTTTAGGCTATAAAAGGAGAGCTCATCCTCCCTTCCAAATTACCCCTTCAAATAGTCTCATTAGACATTTGTATCTTCTCCTCTCTTGTAGTATTTCCTTGTAAATTAATTTTATTATTCTAAGTTTACATGGTATCAGAGCCTGATTCTGTCTGAGTATACTCTGTGGTTGCAGTAGAGTCTGAACTTCCACATCAGAAAAGAATTAGCTAAGACATTTGCATCAGCAGCTACTGTTCATTGGTATTGTTTGGGGTACTGTTAGTAGGTACTTTTTTGTACTGTTAATCAGGGCTGTGTACGGTTTATTAGTACTATTCATCAGTGTTGTTTGTACTGTTCATCAAGGTTGTGTGCTGTGTTATCTGTGGTGCTATTCGTCAGCACTATTTCATCATTGTTCATCTCGATACGTTAATTCTTTCCATGGCTGAATCAAAGAAATATGATATCATCAGTTTGCTTGAAGCTCTTGACTCTTCTTATGAGAATATTTGTTCTCAAATTCTATCTAGTCATGAGCTTCCATCTCTTGAAGATGTGTTCTCACGGGTTCTTCGTGCTAATAATTTGGTTCGCCCGACTGTTGATCACAATGCAAGTACTTTGGCTAGGCGTGGTTCATTTAACAACAATAATTATGGGTCTAAACAAGGCCCTAGTACTCCGAATATGTCTTCTAGCAGTTTTATCTGCAATTATTGCAAGGAGCCTGGTCATAGTAAGAAAAATTGTCGTAAATTACAGAATAAAGAGCAACATAATCAGCAGCGTAATCTTGCTCAGATATCTGATCATTCTGATTCTAGTCCATCATCTACAAAGGGTCTAGCTACAGGTAATTAGTTCTCTGGTCTTGCTACTTCTTCCACGAAGTGGGTCATTGATTCTGGTGCTACCGACCATATGACATGTAACCATCATTTATTTTCATCATATACTCCCTATGCCAACCCATCTTCCATATTCATCGCCAATGGTCCCCGATCAGTATACTTTGATCAGGCATTGTTAAACCAACTAAATCCATTTCATTATCTTATGTTCTTAGTGCTTGTTTGGAATAGCGGTTGAAAATTTCATAAGTGCTTATGAATTATAATTCACGGAATAGGAAGTAACTTTTACAGTCTACGAGGTAGCTTTTACGGTCTACGAGGTGTTTTTACGGTTTATGAAGTGCTTTCACGGTCTACGAGATAAATATGTGGAGGAGATTTATCTCGATTTACGTGAATTGGGCTTATATAATAAGCCCGATTCAAATAAGTGATAACAAACAAGCTCATATGTTCCTAATCTTATGTTTAATCTTTTATCTCCCAGTAAATTGACTCGTCATTTGAATTGCTCTATCACACTATTTCCTGACTACTGTTTAATTCAGGATCTTTCGACAAAGCAGATTATTGGTAGGGGGTATGAATCTGGTGGATATTACATCCTTGATGATCAGGTTCCGCGTTTTGTTGCTTGTTCTGGTGGGTCGTCTCCCTTTGCTGTCCATTGTCGTCTATGTCATATGTCACTTTCCTCCTTAAAAAGGTTATATCCTCAGTTTTCTTCTGTATCTGCTTTAGATTGTGAGTCATGTCAGTTTGCCAAACACTATCGTATTCATTTGGCACCTCGCGTCCATAAACAAGCTGCGTTCCCCTTTGAGTTAATTCATTCTGATGTTTGGGGTCCTTGTTCAGTTTTGTCTTAGACTGGTTATCGATATTTTGTCATTTTTGTTGATGATTTTTCCCACACCACTTGGCTTTACTTAATGAAACATCGTTCTGAATTGTTTACGCATTTTTGCAAACTTTGTGCTGAAATTCAAACTCAGTTTAATACTCCTGTGAAAATTCTTCGAAGTGATAATGCAAAAGAATATTTTTCTGCCCCATTCACTTATTATATGCACAGTTATGTCATTCTTCACCAATTCTCTTGTGTTGATACACCTGCTCAAAATGGTGTTGCAGAAAGAAAGAACCGCCATCTCTTAGAAACTGCCCGAGCTCTCATGTTTCACTCTTATGTCCCTAAATCTTTTTGGACTGATGCTGTGTCTACTGCATGTTTCCTTATTAATCGTATGCCTTCGGTTGTCCTTAGTGGGGACGCTCCATATTCTGTTCTGTTTCCCACCACCACTAAGTTGTTTCCTATTGATCCAAAAAATTTTGGGTGCATTTGCTTCGTTCGTGATGTTCATCCAAATGTCAGTAAAATCGATCACAAGTCCTTGAAGTGTGTCTTTCTTGGTTATTCTCAAATTCAGAAGGGTTATCAGTGTTACTCTCCTGATCTTCGTCGTTATCTTATGTCAACTGATGTGACTTTTCATGAGTCATCTCTTTTCTTTAAGTCTTCGGTATTATCTGAGTCTCCTTCTGTTATTGATGAGCTTGATGATGTCCTGGTTTATAATGTCCCTGTCTCACCAGCACAAGCTACTATTCCAGAACCTGATATCATCGATGGTCCTAATGTTACCAATGCCCTGCCCTCGCCAATGACTGCTTCGCCAATGGATTCTGTTCATGCCTGTCTAGTCCCTGCTCCTGGTTTCCCAGATCTTAACACCCCAGATCCTGACACTCCTGCCCCTGATCCAATTGACCCTGATTCTGCTGCTGATCCATCTGCTAACCTACCTATTGCCCTCCAGAAAGGTACCAATCATCATTGTCCTCCCAAAAGATATGTTGAATGTACCTATCATATATATTCCTTTGTGTCTTACCAGCATTTGTCCCCTGCTTTCACTTCCCTTATGGCTACCATTAAGTCTATCTCTACCCTTACTACCCTTCACCAAGCCATAGCCCACCCTAGTTGGCGTGCTGCGATAGAAGAAGAACTAATGGCCCTTGACAAGGCTAGTACCTGGACTCTTGTTGATCAACCTTCTGGGAAGAAAGCCATTAGATGTAAATAGGTGTTTGTAGTTAAGACTAAGGTTGATGGTTCCTTAGAACGAATGAAAGCTCGGCTTGTTGCAAAAGGTTATGCTCAAACCTATGGTATAGATTATACCGAGACTTTCTCCCCTGTTACTAAGCTCACTTCCGTTCGTCTTCTTGTATCTCTAGCTGCTACCTATGATTGGGATTTGCATCAATTGGATGTTAAGAATTCCTTTTTGAATGGTGATCTTCTTGAGAAAGTTTATATGGAGCAACCTCCTAGTTTTGTTGCTCAGGGGGAGTATGAGAAAGTATGTTATCTTAGAAAGTCGTTATACGGTCTAAAACAGAGTCCGCGTGCCTAGTTTGATAAATTTTATAATGTGGTTCAGAAGTTTGGATTGAGCCAAAGTAAGAGTGATCATTCTGTGTTCTATCAGAAATCCGATGCAGGAATGATTCTTTTAGTAGTGTATGTTGATGATATTGTGATTACGGGGAGTAATACCTCTGGAATCTCAGAACTTAAAGTCTTTCTTAACTCCCACTTTCAAACAAAAGACTTAGGATCATTAAAGTACTTTCTTGGTATTGAGGTTTTGAGAAGCAAGAAGGGCATCATTTTAACTTAGCGGAAATATGTTCTCGATCTCTTAAAGGAGACTGGAAAGCTTGGAGCTACACCAAGCAGCGTTCCCATGATATCGAATCCGTTCCTAGATCTTAATGATAGCATGTTCGATGAGCTTCCTGATGACTTAAAGAAGAAGATTAATCCAGAGAAGCTGAAGCCGTTTGCATTTCTTGAAAGATATAGAAGACTTATTGGAAAAATGAACTATCTGATAGTAACTCATCCTGATATAATATTCTCGGTCAGTGTACTTAGTCAATTCATGGCATCCCCAACAGTGGCACAATAGGAAGTCTTAGAGCATATCTTACATTATTTGAAAAGTTCCCTAGGTCGTGGCCTTCTCTATACGATTATGGGCATACTAAAGTCGAGTGTTTTTGTGATGCAGATCATGCAGGATCTAAGGCTACAAGATGGTCAACTACAGGTTATTGTGTGTTTGTTGGTGGAAACTTGATATCTTGGAGAAGTAAGAAGCAAGGTATTGTGTCAAAATTAAGTACAGAAGCAGAATATAGAGCCATGTCACAATCAGTACAAGAGATTGTATAGGTATTTCAACTCATAAAGGAAGTTGGCGTCACCACGACATTGCCTGCAAAGTTATGGTGTGACAATAAATCAGCACTTCATATAGCATCGAACTCATTGTTCCATGAGCATACAAAGCATATTGAAATCGACTGTCACTTTATTCGTGACAAGATCAAAGAGAATGTTGTATCTGCAGGACACATGCGATCAGACGATCAGTTGGCAGATCTTCTGACAAAAGTCTTAAATGGGACACGAGTTGAGTATCTTTGTAACAAGTTGGGCATGATCAATATATATGCTCCAACTTGAGGGGGAGTGTTAGAACCAAGTTCCACATTGGTGGGTTGAGAATGTAAATGGGGCTCCTTGGGCTATAAAAGGAGAGCTCATCCTCCCTTCCAAATTACCCCTTCAAATAGTCTTATTAGACATTTATATATTCTCATCTCTTGTAGTATTTCTTTGTAAATTAATTTTATTATTCTAAGTTTACAATAACAAATAAATTTTATTTCATCATTTTATTTTTAAAACCCCTCTTTTTATTCTGCATTTTGTGGTAATTTATATGTAGCTTAGTTAGCATCGACATAAGCTCTAATTAACAAATTATGAGCATAAGAAGTAGTAGAAACCAATGCTAAGGACCAAATAAAAAGAAAATAAGTAAAAAAATACCTTCGACTGGATAACAAAAGAAAATCCCACCTTATCTGATTAAAAATTATATGAAACTATGAGAATTGACATATTATTTTTTCCTATTAAATAATAATATGAAAAATCGGTGAAAAATTATTGTTTGAAATTGACCGGAAAGGCTTATACATAGAATGTAACCTAGTTTAATTTAAGTCATTTTCTCCTATAAAATTTCCGATATCATGCTTATTTTCATAAATTAAAAATAAATGTATTGGAGATACTTTTAATGAAATAAGCGCATCAGGTGGACTTTCCCATGCAAGTTGGCCATTTTAAAAAGATTCACAAAGCAAAACTCTAAACAAATAAAAATAAAAAGCACCAAAATTAAAGTGGACAAACAACCAAAAGAGCAAAGACCCTGTATACTTATAATAATATTATAGTTAATATTCAATTTTTATGATTAATTAAAAAAACTAATAATCATATCAAATCATTTGCTTTAATATATATGTCCTAAGACCTGGCAACACCAAACTTAAAACAATAATATCTCATGACACCTTCCTCATTACACTAACCCATTTCTCACCGTTGGACGTTGGTGCCTCGCTTTTTTATTTTTGTTATTTTCTGCGATGTTGGCATGTTGCTTCACTCACCAAATTTTAATAATTTAACATTTAATATCAATATATGTTATTAAAATATAAATTATTTAAAATTTATGCGACTGAATAGCATATTTGAAAGCTTTCAAAATCATAGTTTCAGAAATTTTTTTTATAAATTAAGATAAAAAATTTTTCATGTATTTATCTCATAAATCATAAAAATTATTTTTTAAAAGCTAATTCATTTTCAGTTATATATAAAATTTCTAATTTCTGTGACAGACCTCCAACTTCGACGGACCTGTCTCCAAGCGCGTGACAATCTGGAATCAGAACACACACAATCATGCATTGTTCAAGGCCAGTAATTATTTTTATTAATTAAAAATTAATATAACACTGTTCAAAAATATTAATTCACACAGTACGACGTCATGCTTTCATTATGTATATAACATATGTGACAAAGATAAATTAAAAAAGTAATTTTTACCTCAATATTATGCTAAAATAAGTTGACGTAATATTTCTAATTTCCTATCAGAGTGATCTCTCAATCTCTCTCAAGAAGTACAATTTTTACAAGTAAACGCGGTTAATAAACGTATAGAAATATTTTGGGGCTGTTTGTGATAGCTTTTTTGAATCGGGCTTATCATATAAGCCCGATTCACGTAAATCGAGATAAATCTCCTCCACATATTTATCTCGTAGATCGTGAAAGCACTTCGTAGACCGTAAAAGCACCTCGTAGACCGTAAAAGCTACCTCGTAGACTGTAAAAGTTACCTCGTAGACTGTAAATTACAATTCATAAGCACTTATAAAATTTTCATAAGCTATTACAAACAACCTCTTATGTGAAGTCTTTTCATTTTCATTTTTGTGTTTTTTAAAGAAAAATTGTATTTTGTGTTGCTTCCATTCCAATTTAGAATATATTTATGGGGATAAAATGAGCTGACATCATTTTTTATTATATAATAATTCTTAAAGCCAAATCATCTAATGGTATTTTATTTTTTTATCCCCTATCTAATTCGATGGATATGGCTGTCCCTCCCCATATAAATAATTCTTCTGGAACTCGTACTCAAAACCTAAAGAAATTAGTGGAGCCTTACACCATTAAATCAACTCTATTTATTTTAATTAGTTTACTTTGTTTATATATTTTTACTTTTTTTGGTCCTTTTAAAGGTAAATATTCCCAAAAGTAGAGGAGATTAATTTATCTAGTACTTTTTATATTAGGTGAAAATAATTTTTTTTAGAAAGTTTTGTACTTTTTACATTATAAGGCAGTTTCAGTATTTTCAGTAATAAATATTTGTAAATTTATTAATTTTGTCTGAAAAGGTAAGTTTGCAACTTTGTTCATATTTAAACTCACGCTTCAATGAAAAATGGAGCAGAAAAATTGCAATAAACAATAGAAGGGGTAACATTGAAATTTGAAAAAAAAAATTGGCTAAATATTCTTTTTAAAAATATCATATAAATAGGACTAAAAATGTATATATAATTTTTTTTTAAAAAAAATATCATTTGGACTTCAAAATCTCAAATCAATAATTTTTTTATTAAAATGAGTTGTAAATTGTTATACTTTTGTACTTAATACCTATATTTTTTTAGGAAATAATACTAGTTTAAAATTTTGAATTTTAAGTGGTATTTTTTTATCTTTTTTATAAATTTTTTTTAATAAAAATTGTCCATGAAAAAAATTAATGGCATGAATTTGTTAGGTATTTAGAAATTCCAATTATTTGGATAAATAGAAAGAATTGAAAAAAGGAAAATAAAAACTGAGTATTGTCAATTTAGGTGACCGATATTACCCTATCCTTTAATTAATAAAGGTCGGAGGTCAAACTCACGGGGGTCAAACCTCAAAAGGGCGGACGACGGCGTTGGCAAATCTTTTCCATAAAGGAGGAGGGCATTATGGTAAATGAGTAAGAGCCTAGAGAGATTTGGTATTTTTTTTAAAAAAAAAAAGGTGAAGAAAAAGACAAAAAATGGGTTACGTGGAAGAGGGAAGCCACTAAAAGAAGAGAATGAGAGAAGCGAGCGTGGCTGCGCTAGCTATCCCAAGGTGGGGTTGGTACTTGCTTAGTGGGAGGTTGGTGAAGCCTGGAAGGTGGGAAGGCGTGAACCTCTCACTTTGGGAACCGTGTCCTACGAGGTTTCTCTGCCCAAAACAAAAATAAAAAATATAAATATATAACACATTTATTTAATTTGATTAAATTAAAAAAATTATTATTTTTATATATTTAATTAATTTAATTATATTAAAAAATTATTTAATATGATATGTATTTTCTAAAAGGATAATTTTCTCACGAAGTTTTCATTAAAGGGAAATTTTGCCCCGAAAGTGTAAAAATGTAGCAATTTGACCCTAGCCATTGATTAATTTCAACCATTAGTTGAATAAATATTTTAAGCTGATAGTTCACATGTCATCCTGTTATTTTTTCTAAAATGAAAATTTGCCCTCAAAAATTTTAAATATAATTTTGAAAAAAGATGAAATAGATGACATATAGATTTTCAATGAAAAATTACATTTTAACAAAAATTACATAGATAACATATAAACTGTTAGCTCAACATATTTGATCAACTAAAGATTAAAACTAACAAGGATAACAACTAGAGCAAAATTGCCCCACAGCCCTAGATTTATTAGCTATATGAGAATGTATAATATAAATATAAAATTTTTTATTTTAAATATGGGTAAAATTGGACATTTATGCCATTTTGAGACAAAATTCATGATTTAATCATTAATCTTTGAATCCTATAAGGTAACTAGAGATTCCTTATCGTCGAGACTCAAGGGAGCATACAATTTGATAAAACTCTTATTCAATAATTCAGTATGGGAATCATTGATTTTGTAGCCGAGTTGCATAAAACATTTCTAAAATTTGTTGGTTGCAGGACCAATCTCACGTGTAACTATTTAACTTGGACGTTAACGTTTGCCCCTCTAACTCAAAGGAATAATCAAATGTAGGTAAATTTAGTGTTTTGTTAGTCACTTAAATATGAGGCATTAAATTTAAATTCATATTAGTACAATAATTATTCTTTTTTTTTTTGGAAAGTCTCACTCAGATCCCAATGATTAAAAAAATATCAAAAAAGTCTCAGTGTAAATTATTTTATCAAAAAAGTTCCTATGGAGCTTAGTGACATAAATGAGCTTGTCAATTGTCACACTATGACTTATCAATATAGTCACATATATTTGTCAACGAGAACTGTTTTAGTTAATATAGATGGGCTTATCAGTGGTCACTCTATAATTTATTAATATTGTCACATACACTTGTCAATGGAAGTTGCTTTAATTAACAAATATAAGCTTATCACTGGTCACTATATGATTTGTTAATATAGCTATATACACTTGTCAATGAGTTAATTTTACATTTAGAATTTATATCATTGAGATCCCTGAGGACTTTTTTGATAAAGAAATATACACTTATACTTTTTTAAATTTTTTCTAGTCATTAGGATCTGAGTAAGATTTTCCCTTTTTTTGTCCGAACTTAAGGAAAAATTATTTTCAATCATGCTAATAATACTTAATATAACCCAACAATATTGAAAATCAAGATAGTTATATAAAAAATTTAATGTTATTTGAGTCAAATAAATTTGATTATATAATTAATGAAAAAAATAGAGTAATGTTATAAATATATGGATAATCAGAGAGAGAAGAGAGAAAATCTAGAGAAAGAAATTAGAGAGAGGTTTTCATTCACTTCTGTGTGTCAGAATACATCACACAGAGCCTCTATTTATAGAAAAACAAGTGAATAGTAACCAGTCATCATTACTATTTACTACAGTAACAACTGCTGTTGCTACAGTGCCAACCGTCGTTGCTACAGTAATGAACAGTGCTTCACAGTGATATTTAATCTTACATATCATGTTGACTAGAAAGTAGGTTGGCCTGGATATGAGTTAATGGACATCCACATAATTAATATTCATAACACTCCCCCTTGGATGTCCATTATCAATGTACCTCATTGAAAACTTTAACTAGGAAAAACCCAGTGGGATAACAACCTAGCCAAAGAAAATAGTACATCATTCATTGATACATTGTTCAGTGCTGCCTCATTAAAAACATTTCTAGGAAAACCCAATGGGACAATACAGCGTGTATTGACTCCCTCTCTTGACAACATCAGTTGATATCTCTAAGTCTCCGAAGGCCAATGTCATAGACAAGCTTTTCAAAAATTCTACCAGGAAGTGACTTGGTGAATAAATCTGCTAGATTTTCATATGAACAGATTTGCTGGACATCTATTTCACCATCTTTTTGAAGATCACGAGTAAAGAAGAATTTTGGTGAAATATGTTTTGTTCTATCTCCTTTGATATAGCCTTCTTTAAGTTGGGTAATGCATGTAGTATTATCCTCATATAGAACTGTTGGTACCATTTTTCCTAAAGATAAATGACAAGTTGTTCGTATATGATGTATTACTAACCTCAACCATACACATTCTCTACTTGCTACATGCATTGCTAGAATTTCTGCATGGTTAGATGATGTGGTTGATATAGTCTGTTTCATAGAACGCCATGAAATAGCAATACCTCTACATGTAAACAGATAGCTCGTTTGTGATTTTCCATCGTGTGGATCAGATAAAAATCCAGCATCTGCATATCCTACTAGTTCATGCTTCAATTCATTTGAGTAATATAACCCTATGTTCATAATGCCTCTGAGGTAACAAAAAATATGTTTTACTCTATTCCAATGCCTTCGTGTTGGTGAAGAATTATATCTTGCTAATAAATTAACAACAAATTATATATCAGGACATGTGTGAATAGCAAGATACATTAGTGCTCCGATAGCACTAAGGTATGGTACTTCTGGACCAAGTAGTTCTTCATCACCTTCTTCGCTGATTATTCATGGTCGGAATGGATCTTTATCCGGATACAGAGATCTTACAATCATTGGAGTATATAACGGATGAGATTTATCCATATAAAATCGCTTTAGGACTTCCTTGTATAATTTTCTTGATATACAAAGATCTCATTTTTTACGTACTCGATCTGTAATCCAAGACATGATTTTGTTCTTCCCAAGTCCTTCATCTCGAATTCTTTCTTCAAACAATTAATTACCTTTTGGAGCTCTTCAAGAGTTCCAATAATGTTGATATCATCAATATAAACAACAATTATAGCAAATTCACTTCTAGATCTTTTCAAAAAAATGCATGGGCATATTGGATCATTTTTATATCCTTCTTTCAACAGATATCATTAAGAAGATTATACCACATGCGCCCTGATTGCTTCAAGCCATACAGGGATTTATTTAATTTAATTAAGTATTATTCTCGAGAATTTGAATTAGATGCTTCTGGCACCTTAAGTCCTTCAGGGACTTTCATAGAAATATCATTGTCAAGTGACCAATGTAAATAGGCAGTCATGATTTCCATTAGATGCAGATCAAGACCTTCTTTTATTACTAGGCTAATTAAATAACGAAAAGTAGTCGCATCCACTACTGGTGAATACGTTTCTTCAAAATCAATGCCGGGTGTTTATGTAAAGCCTTGGGCTACAAGACGTGCCTTATATCTTGTTATTTCACCCTTTTCATTTCTCTTTCTTACAAAAAACCATTTGCATCCAACTGGTTTTACATCTTCAGGTGCAAGGACTACAAGTCCTAATACTTTTCGTTTTTCCAATGATTTTAATTCTGCATTAATGACATCTTTCCATAAGGGCCAATCTTTTCTTCGTTTGAACTCGCTAATGGATTTTGGCTCATTATCCTCATAATTATTCATTACATCATATGCTATATGATAAGCAAAGATGTCGTCAATGTTGACTTCATTTCGATCCCATCGGATTCCATTCACAACATGATTTATTGAGATCTCATTATTTTCACATATATCAGGTACATGGGTCTCTTCTGGGACTACAAAATTCTCTTCTGAAGATATCTCTACTGGAGATAATATCTCTTCAGGAGATGGCTCTTCTGGAGCTATTAAATTTTCTTGATTATCCTCCATTTGACCATCTATATTCTTTGCTCCTTTTCTTTTTTGAGGATTTCTATCTTTGGAACCGATAGGTCTACAACACTTCAAGCGTGCTTTAGATTTATTCATAGTAGATTGTCCTTCAGGAACATCAATTTTAAAAGGAGCATTAGCAGCTGGGACATGTGACTTTGTCACTTTCTTTGGGTCAGTAAATGCTTCTGGCATTTGATTAGCTAAATTCTGTAAATGAATTATCTTTTGAACTTCCAGTTCACATTGATTTGTACAAGGATAAAAATAAGCCAATGATAATTCATTCCAACTAATTTCCTTACCCAGCTGCTTATTCTCTCTCCCTAATGTTGGGAAAAGTGATTCATCAAAATGACAATCAGCAAATCGTGCCGTAAATAAATCTCCTGTAGATGGTTCTAAATATTTTATGATTGAAGGAGATTCATACCCAACATATATTCCCATCCTTCTTTGAGGACCCATTTTAGTGCGTTGTGGTGGTGCTACTGGCACATATACTGCACACTCAAAAGTTCTTATATGGGAAAATTAGGTTCCTGGCCAAAAACCATTTGTAAGGTGGAAACATTTAGGTAACTAGTTGGCCTGATGCGAATTAACATTGCTTCATGCAAAATAACATGGCCCCAAGCAGGAATTGGGAGATTAGATTTCATAAGTAAATGTCTTGCAATCAGTTGCAACCTTTTAATCAATGATTCTGCAAGTCCATTTTGCATATGCGCATGAGCTACAGGTTGTTCAACATCAATTCCAAGGGACATACAATATTCATTAAAAGCTTTTGAAGTAAATTCACCAGCATTATTAAGACGTATTTTCTTGATAGGATAATCAGGGTAGTGTGCTCTTAATCTAATCAATTGAGCAAGTAATCTTGCAAACGCCAAGTTGCGAGAAGATAATAAATACACATGTGACCATTTAGTTGATGCATCAATTAAAACCATATAGTACTTAAATGGTCCACATGGTGGGTGTATTGGCTCATAAACATCTCCCTGTATCCGTTCTAGAAATGTGAGAGACTAACTTTCTACTTTGCTTAGTGAGGGGTGAATAATTAATTTTCCCTTGGAACATGTAGCACATGAGAAATCATGGGATTGTGGTATTTGTTTACACTTCAAGGTATGTCCACATGAATTCTCAATTATTTGTCGCGTCATAATTGAATCGGGATGGCCTAACCGGTCATGACAAACATTAAATTCATTTGTAAACTTCTGGTTTATATTAGCAAACTTCTAGTCTGTATTGGTGAACTTCTGGTTCTCAATAACATGTGTTTCAATTATGTTTATAATTGTATAATATAAACCAGAAGAAAAAGAAGGACAATTTTCTAATATACATTTTCCACCATCAACAGTTTTTGTCATAATAAGATATTCTTGATTATTTTTAGTTATTGTTTCTACATGATATCCATTTCTGCGGATATCTTTGAAACTTAACAGGTTTCTTTTAGACTTGGTAGAATAAATTGCATTATCAATACATAATTTTGTTCCTTCAGGTAACAAAATATTAGCTCTTCCGGAGCCTTCGATCAAATTTATACTATCAGATATAGTCTGAACATTAGCTTTTTGCATTACCAAGGAAGAAAAATATTTATCATTTCTAAGTATGGTGTTGGTTGTTGCGCTATCAACGAGACATAAATCTTCAAGATTAATGCTAGTAAGATTCATTCTTCATTTAAGGAAATATAAAAACATAATTAAGATAGATATATTTGATGAAAATAACTGAAACATAAATAGATAAAGATAAATTATGTTAAGAAATCAGCAACATCCAATTGAGTAATATCCATGTTTCCATACTCAAAATTCTTAGCATAATCTACATGATTTACTTCAGTTGTTGATCATTTACCATTATTTTTTATTGATTCTTGGTAAAGATCAACTAGGTGTCTTGGCGTACGACATGTACAAGACCAATGACCCTTACCACCACAACGATAACATGAATTTTTTACATTTTTATTTTGCCCACTGTTTTCCCTTTTATAGTTTTTATCAATCTTTCCTTACTTCTGGTAGGAATTTGAACCACCACAATTTCGACCATAGCCATGCTTATGGCTATAGCCACGTCCACAGCTACAATTAGATTCATTTATTACTACATTCGCTTCTGAGAATGGAGTTAAGCATGTTAGACGGGATTCATGGTTTTTCAATAAAATCTAATTGCTCTACTCATCCATAAGGAGGTAATAAATTAATTTAACATATTTCTTAAACCTCTTTCACAATATTGCTACTGTTGGAGCAAATTGGATGAATTCATTTTATACAAGCTTTTAGAAGGATGACCATCTTCTGGTGATCATATATTTCTTTTAAATTGTTCCAAAGAACAAGTGGGTCTTTCATGGCCAAATATTCAATTTTAAGGCTTTTATACAAATGGTGGTGTAGAAAAATTATGGATAAGTCATTCAAGATAAATAGTTCTTTTTGGTAATAACAAGAGCCATAAATTTATATACCACAAAATTTAACTTAGTTCAGATTAATGTAATCAAATGGGGGCATTCATAAAATATAAAATATAAAAATACAAATATAATAACAGGAAATTCATAAAGACAATAAATAATTCATAAAGTAAGATATTGTAACAAAAATTAAAACTTTATGGCTTCGGGCCATTTAGTTCTTATGGCTTTAGGCCAAATCGTCTCATGGCTTTAGGCCAATTTGTATCATGGCTTGAAGCCAATTAATCTCATGATGAGAAATTAAATCTATAGGGCATCTAGCCATTTATCTTCAGGATAAATAAAAATTGAATATGGCTTCCGGCCATACAATAAGTTAAAAGACGAAAGTTATATGACTTCTGGTCACATAATCTTAAAATATGAATCAAAGAAATATGATTTCTAGTCATATAATTTAGAAATAGGAAAATCAAAGAAATATGGCTTCTGGCCATACAATAAGATGAAAAATGATATAGCGTATGGCCATATAATAAAGAGTTATATAGATATGGCTTCTGGCCATATCATATCAAAATAAGAAATTAAAACAATATGACTTCTAGTCATATAATTTCAAGGATCAGATGTGTATGGCTTCTGGCCATAATAATAATAATATAAATGAACTTGTAAAAAATATATATGAGATATAAGAACAATAGTGATCTCTAACCTTAGCCATGGAACTCGATGTTCATAACAATAGGTAAAGATATATTTCTTAATTTCATATAGTGGCTCAGATTATCCCAGATCTATGAAATAAAAATATTATGAGACAAAGTATAAATTATCAAAGAAACTATAAGAAGATCATACATTTGACAGAGCTTCGTGCTGATAACGTATTATAAATATATGGATAATCAGAGAGAGAAGAGAGAAAATCTAGAGAGAGAAATTAGAGAGAGGTTTTTATTCACTTATGTGTGTCAGAATACATCACCCAGATCCTCTATTTATAGAAAAACAAGTGAATAGTAACCAGCCGTCATTGCTACAGTACATCCGTCGTTGCTACAGTAATGAACAGTGCTGCACATTGCCATTTAATCTTACATAACATGTTGACTGGAAGAGTAGGTTGGCCTGGATATGAGCTAATGGACATCCACATAATTAGTATTCATAACAAGTAAAGTATTTTAAGATGGTTAGGTTTATGATTTTGAACCATTAGTGAAGGGGAAAATTGTACACAGATAATTAGTATCCCCTAGAAGTATTATAAAACATTTTAAAATTGTTTTTGTGATTTTTATCAACATTTATTGCTTTTAAAATCTCAAGTGGATATTGTTGGTCTAGGTCGGGGGAAAGCCCTTTATTAGGAAATCTTCCGGCAAGCAAATGAGGAGTGCCAGGGAGTCATTTGGATGGCCACTTGATTAGCTTAATTGAGGAGGGAAGTATCCTTGCAAGGAAAAATTGCCCATCAAGCAAATTTTGAATAGCTTAACGGCAATTCCAACCCATATCCATCTACAAGAGTTTATTACTAATTAAAAAGTCGTTTCTTACCAACAAAAATATCACACGTACATGGAGTTAGTAGATGGTAGGATCCTTTATTATTTAAATATAATCAATAGAATAATTTAAAAAGTTACTAGATGGTTGGGTCCTTTATTATTATTTAAATATAATAATAAGAATAATTTAAAAATAATGTTCTAAATTTAAGAGATAAAAGGAATTAGGATCTTATATTTAGGATAAAAATAAAGAAGAAAGATAGAAAAAGAACTTTGAAATTGTAAGATTTCAAATAATATATTTCCAAAAAAATGAGTTATGAATTACTTATTAAGTTTCGTCATTCCCTTATCAACTCTTGGTAACAAACCTGATTTGAAATTTTATAATTTTATAATTATTTTTCTATATTTTCCCTCCTAAAACAACCAAAGGGAGTGAATTATATGAGAGATCTTCTCTCCTATTTTTTTTCAAGGGTTAAACCTGAGCTTAAAAAAATTATATTCAAGCTTAGACTTTATGCTCTTATTATTATAGGTTTATACCTATTTAACTAAAGTCTGATATATTTCTATGTGCAGGAACTAATAAGTTTGAAGAATCTAATATTATTTCTTTGATGTGTGGCTAAGGTAATAAAGCTACAAATTATCTTACAGTAACAAGTTTTAAGGGAATTTATCCAGGGATTTATCTTAGGGATGATTGTTAGAATTAAGTAATTCACTGAATGTTTTAAATTTACTAAAATCAGTTAAAAGGGTGGATGTATCCGAATCCTAATGACTGTGTGGTGACTTATGTGAATGAGGCCAGAAGATCTTAAACACAGACACCAACAAAGTCATTGGGACCTAGATCTATCCCATCTGACATTTACGATGAACTGAGAAATAAAGAACTGAACTATGCTAGAGGTATGTTGACCCTGAAATGAGATTCTAGTCCAGGTAAGTCCGAGCCTTCTCATCTCATCTCAGCTCAAGGACATTTTAGGACTCCGAATCCTTTTCAGTTTCACTCATATGTTGGCCTTATCAGTTAACTATTTCTCGGTACTCTCATCACCGAATCATGATCAGATTCTTTCTGATGCACAGGTTCCTCTTGAAGAGGCAAGTGCAGAGCATACTCGAATCTTCATAGAGACGAAAGCACCATACTAAGAACTCAGGCTTTCAGAAGAGAAGAGAGAAATTTAGAAGGAAGACATTTGGAAAAACACACTTATATTCATAGTAGTTTCGATTCAACCTCTGATGATCCTGAAGTGAAGAGGATCACCCTTTATATAGACAAGCTTACAAGGAAAATGACAAAGCATGCTTATAGAGACTAATAATACAGACTTTTGACTCAGCACACATCGATAATACAAAAAGCATAAAAGACAAACAACTTTTAGAAAAGTATGCATAAAAAGACGAACCACTTTTAAAAAGTAACACGCCTTTTCGTAAAGTAAAAGTAATTTTACATAAAGTTAATTTACATAAGGCTGCTTTATGAAAAACTACTTTATGTAAAGTAGATGCCGACACTTTTGTCTTTTTCTTCTGTCTTCATCTTCTGCCGACACCTTATCCTGATGACTCATCACTTGCATATCGATTCGTGGTCATCATTGGGAGACAGATTGTCATTGTCTGTGTCATAAAGCATAGTGCAAACATAATAAAGAGAGTCTGAGTAAGTTTGATAATACTTTGGAGACTCTTAGGCTTCTTGAGCTTCATGGGCTGGATCCTGTGTACAGTAAGGAGGATAACTCTGAGAGGAAGTGGGCTATGACAGATGAAGTCCTTTGGGCTGAGGAGTCTGAGTTGATGTTCCTGATGTGAATAAGCTTAGCTGAGTAAAGTCTTCATAAGGATCTTAGGAGTCCTGGAAAACTGGATCCATGGGGTCTGGTTGAGACGGATCAGAGGAGTACATATAACAGGGAACATAATGAGGCTGTGGGGCATACATATCTTCATAGTCAAATGCTTCAGAAGGAATGGGTCCAAGGATTTTGCACTCCTTTTCTTTCTGTTGATTATATTCTGCCAGGAAATCACCAATTTCTTGTAGTTCTTTGACATCTTGTTTGACCTAGTCGAACAGATAATGCCAGGGGTTGCCATGGCTGTTGAAGTAGACATATTTATCAAGGACGAAGGAATAAGACCTGTTAAGAAAGAAAACACAAGAAAATCTTTTTTGTTTCTTTTTTAGAACTTTCCAGAGATCATATTCTTCTAATTTATTATACAGGGTTCCTCTCCAGTAGGGTAGAGGAGCAAAGAGCTGAAGGAGCTGGTGGAGGTTAGAATTTTCATACTTTTTATCACAAATGTAGTGGTAAACAGGTAGAGGTGGAAGGGCTATGGCATTGGTGTGGAGAATAGATAATGACAAGATATACCAGAGTAATTCTTCAGGGATATGACCTTGGATGAAAGGTAAAGTGGAGTAGGGAGTATCAAGGCTGAAATGTTGGGCTGTTGGAAGGAGGTTGGTTTTTATAAAAAGATGGTAGAGCCAATAAAACATATTGTTTTTGGCATAGTGGATGAAGTCTTCTTTGCTGTGGAGGTTGGTGTTTGGCGGGAGAAGAGAGGCTTTGATGAGATGGGTCATGGTTCTATCAGGAAGGCTGTTTAAGATGGTGAAGATATACAAGGGCTTTGAAGAAAGGATTTTTGGAGGGGCAGAGTCTTTCTGAGGTCTGGATAAGAAATCTGCAATGATGTTGTGGTAACCTTTCAGATAACGAACTATGAATTTATAGCGAGAGAACCAATCTTTCCATCAAAGCAATTGAGTATCAGGAAAGATCTTTTTCTTCGGATCAAGCATATTTGGAAAAGATGTGTTGTCCATTTCCACAATAAAGTGGTAGGGGCTCAGATAGAAGCTGAATTTTCAATTCCCCACTTGACAGCAAGGATTTCTTTGTACGTTGCATGATAATGCTTTTCTGGCTCTCTAAATTGTCCACTGGCATGTCCACAGTAGTATCTCTTACCATATACTTCTTCAAGAAGTATCGCTCCCCAAAATTCATCACTAGTGTCCGTTTGTAGGATCATTTCTCCTTGATCTGGGATCTTTAACGGAGGAGGATTTTGAGTGATTCTTTTGAGGAATCTGACAGCTTCTGTTTGTTCTGTTCCCCATCGTGGATGGTTCTTTTTTAGTAGCTTCGACAGCTAGCTAGTATGATGGGACACATGAGGGATAAAATCCCTGAGATAATTCACAATTCCAAGAAACTGTTGGACTTGTTTGGGAGAGAAATTCTCATCAGGAAAATTCAATAATTCCTGTGCAATGTGAGGGCCTAGACTGTATTGACCATTTTTCAAGTGCATGCCTAAAAACTCAATTTCTTGAACGCCAACTTCACTTTTCTTTGAAGAGAGCATAATGCCATATTGTTCTACAATTTTGGAGAATTAGGCCAAGATGATTTTATGAGATTCTTCTATATCAGAGAATAGAAGAATATCATCAATGCAGATAAGGGCATTATGGAGGATGAGTTCAAAAATTTTGGTCATAGCTTTCTGAAATAAGGACGGGGATACTTTGAGACCAAAAGGCATGACAGTCCATTGGTATTGGGCATTAGGTATGGAAAAATCAGTTTTTGGCCTATCTTCTGGGTGTGTACCCAATTGCCAAAATCCTGCTTTAAGGTTAAATTTGGAAAATATTTAGGCCTTTTTGAGATGGGCAAACAAAGTATTAGGCTTTGGTAATAGAAACTTATCATCTTGAAGGAAATGATTCAAGGGTTTATAATCAATGACAAGTCTTTTTTTCCTGTTTGATCTCTAACCTTTTTTCTACATAGAAAGCTTGACAAGCCCAATCAGATTTAGTAGCCTCAATGAGACCTTGTTTCAGCAAGGATGAACATTCATCTCTGGCTAGCTTCAAATCATTAGGATTCATTCCAGGATGAGAGGCCTTAGTAGGATTGATATCTTCATTCTTTTTTAAAGGCAATCTGATGAAAAACTCTTGGTTTTTCCATAGTGGAAAAGAGTGTGAAAATTGATCATGACTGTCTGCACAATGTTGAAGCAATTGTTCCTTAATGTCTGAATACTGAGGAGGAGCTTGTTGTAGCTCAAACAGACTAGGAATCTCTGTATAAGGACTGAAGTTTCCTTTCCATTTTATCCCTTTAGATAGAATCATGAGGTTTTGAGTGTGGTAGAATGCATCAAAACCTAAGAGGATATCTTTCCCTGGGAGATTAATTCCTAGCACCTTAATTTTCAAAGTGCATCCTAGGAAGAATTTGATTCCAATCTTTCTTCTGGAGATAAGATCTATATTGAATAATTTTGCATCAGAAGTGAATAAATATTGGTCATGAGGTACCCATTCTTCTGGAGGAAGAATATGAGGTTTCATTACTGTATTGCATGATCCTGTATCAAAAAATGCAATAGCAAAGATGGGTTTGGAGTATTTGTCAGAAAGGACTGGGACTTTTATGTTTGGAAGAGGAATGTTGAGGTTCTCCTTTGGATTAGATTTTAAGGATCCAAGAGATCAAATGGAGGGTTTTAATGGGTTTAGGGAGGATAAGTTTTCTAGACTGGGTAAGGATGGGCTGATATGGTTTATGGATCTGAATGGATAGTCTTCTTCTTCTGACTCAGTACTGGATTCAGGAGAGGTATTAGAGGAATTAGAGAAATCTAACTCTTCTTCTTCAGAGAGTGGAATAACATACTGAGTGTCTTCATCTTTAAAAGATTGTTCTTCAAGGAAATTCTCAATATCTGCTTCCTTGGCTGTGATCATCAAGATGTTATAAAGTTGTTGAATCATCTTGATATCTTTCTTGGTATTTTTGGGACAATTTTTTGCAAAATGTCCTTTCATTCTGCAAATAAAGCACCTTGATCCCTTAGTAAAAGATTTTCTAGGCTTAAAAAACCTAGCTTTTCTCCTTGATTTTCTTATGGAAGAGAATCTCTTATCTGGGAATTTTGCATAATGTCGTTGATAATGAGACTTCTTCTTTGTGGAGCAATGACAAGTCTTTTGATCCTTGCATTTGATCTTTAGGTATGGCTTTTTACAGGCATATTTCAGCTTTGTCGTGCCTTTAAGCATATCCTTGAAGTACTTGTGTTATTTACAGAGCTTACCAATAGTTGCAAGGGCTAGCTGATAGATTTCTCCAATAGAGATTTATGAGATATCTCTACGAAGAGCATTGATACTCCTGTGTAGCTCTGGATGGAGTTCTTCAGGAAGGGATGAAATGAATGTGTGCCGGAGATTAACATCATTACCTCCATTCAAGAGATAATATTTGCCAATCATTCTTTAATAATGCTTCTGCAAATCTTTTTTATCAAGAGAGCAGCATTTCATCTCAAAGAATTCTTGCTTTTCTCTTTTCTCAATTATGTTGAAATCCCTGATAAACTCCTTGTGGATTATGCCGAGAAGAATACAAGCATTCTGAACTCGGACTGCTTGCAATTTCTCATATTCACTGAGATGTTGAAACCAATCTCTTAAGGTTCCAGTAAATCTTGAAACAAATTCTTGGAGGATTTGTTGAAGATTTACTCTGTGTCCAGTTTGCTGTAAATCAATCGATGCACTAAATTCATGGAGTCTGTCTCTCCATTTGTATTAGGGAAAATCATCAAAAGTAAACAAGGGGCCAGTAGATTGCTTGTAAGTGAAGTCATGTTGCTGGGGAGGATCAGGTGGATGTTCCACATAAGATTCTCCAAATTCTTCATTATCATTTTCTTGATCAGGTCTGACCATCGCAATTCTAGAGATATCAGTAAAGTTTTCTTCTGAATCATCATCATCATAAGTAGAAACAAAAGAATCAGCTGATTGCGAACTAGATGAGTTTGAGTCCTGAGGTGGTTCAAAAGGACTATGGAGGATTGCCATGGTAGAATCCTGAGGATTGGTTTGTTGGGTTAGTGGTTGAACAGTAGGCTGAGGAATTTGATCTTTAATTTGCTTTTGCTTATCAGAAGAAATGGTTGGTTGTGGGGTATTTTGAGGGTCAACAGGTTCACCTATTTTGATACCTGTGTGAACAGGCTTTCTTGATCCTGAAAAGGTTCTTGCTTCATATGTCAAATGAGAAGGCTAATGGGAGGTAGGTCTCTGTGGTGTTCTAAAGGAAGGTTTGGATATGGGTTTAGGCTAAGGTGGTAGCTGAATTTGTTGGAATAAAGGGTAGTTCATCCAAAACACTTTGCTGTAATAAGTTGTTTCTAGATAAACCGTGGGTGAAGTTGGATAAATGGGTGAGGGAATTGACGGGTATGAGGGTTAGGACTCATATATGACCTAGGATTGCTTTCTGGCCATGTCTAGTTCTATTCTCTGCAAATTTTTTTGTATGGCTGATAATTCTCTTTCTTTCTGCTTGAATTCTGGTCCGACATATCCTGTGGCGATAAATCTTCTTAATTATACATCCAGTTTCTGGGCTTGTTCTGTCTGAAAAGCATAAAGTCTTCGAACTTCTTCAAACATTTGACCCATTTGAAGAGTTAGACCATCTGTCTTGATTGCTAAAGAATCACGCTTAGAATCAATTCTGGTTAAAGTTGTATTTTGACAAACAACATTTTGAGTGTGCCAGTTTAAAACTTCATCAGCTGTAGAGGCTGGTTTGAAATGGCCTTGAGAATCCACTATGTTGGGAGATACAAAAGGTCGAGAAGAGACCTTGGTACTTTTATCTGTTCTTCTCTCTAGTGGAGGAAACTCCTGATCATAAGGATTTCTGATCATCCCTATGGAATCAGTTGAGCAGCTCTTGAAGGAATAGCTGGAATAACAGGTTCAGGTTCTGGAAAGAACTTTTTGACAAAATCTGAATGTCCTGTTTCCATCATCAATTCAACAAGAGACATTTCTTTCGAAGATCTTTCAGGAGGAGGAGGAGGTTGCCATCCTCTTTTCTTAACAGACTACTTTGGGCCATGATCATCATCATCCTTATGGTTGTAATGGTTCTGGAATCTACAAAAGGATCCCTTGAAGGATTTATTTTTTTGGCCTGCTTAATGACATATTTGTATGGATAAAGTCCTTATTCATCATCATCAGACTCGTCCCACCATTCTGGGGTATCACATTCATAATCAGAATCACACATGCCTAAACCAGGTACATCCCACAAGAAATGACAATTTAAGTGAGAAACATAGCACGGTTTCGCATGTTGGTCTACCAAGCTATAGGAGGGTCTTTTCTGGATGGTGTATAGGTTGGTAAAAGGGTGAGAATTCTGCCAAGAGGAACATCTGGTCCTTGTTGGCTTGGTCTGGTGAAGATGGTTTTAATGGTTCTATCTGGAAGTCTCTGGATAATAGGTGGTGTGGTTGTATGAACATCAGGTTGAGTCCCATGAAAAGTTTTTTCATAGTTGTCGATCCATTCGAGGGGTATCAATTGGGAAAGTTCTTCTCTGGGGATCTGGATGATAGAAGTATCATCAAATCTATTGGATATGGAAAATAGGGCATCTTTGGTGGAATTTGGAAGGTGTAAATCAAGAGAATGGTTTTGAAGTCTGTAAATGATTTGGTGGTGCAGGGTAGCCATGATAGCTTTAGGATCCTGATAAGCTCCAACAATATGGATCTGTACCTTGATTCTGTTGGTGAGAGTAGGACCATCTAAGCTGATGTTGAAATATGGCTGGACAATGAGAATAACACTTCCACTGCTTAAAGTGGTAAGGATGGTACCAATAAGAGAATTGGAGTACTGCTTATAGGTAGAGTCAACAAGAGCAACTCTGACAGTAGCTGGAATACATTTTCTTCAATGGAGGGTAAGAATAAGACGAATAGCTCCAAAATGAAGATGAGTATATCCTTCAGATCTCCACTCGTTGATCAAAGACTGTGGTATCTCTATGGTAGAGTACTGCTCTTCTGTGGTTGCAGGAAGGGAACATTGATCCAGATGGGTGGTATGGACAACTTCTTTGACATGAGGTCTCCGAGTAGTTAGAAGGGTCTTAATATTTCTAGTAAGACGGTTGGATTGATGGTAAACACTATAGGGGCTAAAAAGAGGCATATCAGTTTCACTGATCTGAGCATCTTCAGGTAGGTGGTTAATTTCTACAAGGTTTTCTATTTTTCTGGTTAAGGTTCTTTTTACAAAGGTAGGAAGGTTTCTAGGAACAAAAGAAGTAACAAGAGTAGTAGAGAGAGTTTACAGAACGAGAGGCATATGCTTCACTCATATTTGCAGATGCTTCACTCATATTTTCTGGTACTCTTCCTAATCATATTCACTCATAGCATGATGTCACTGTCTCATCAATTGCAATTTTCTATTTTAGGAAAACTTTGTTATCAATTATTGTAATAATTATTAATTGGAATGTTTTTAGGAGTGGGGGTGAGGAAATTGGTAATAGTGAAATGACAATGGGGCCCACGGCGAAGGCAGTAGGAAGTGGCAGGAATGAGCGTAGGGATGTCGTTTGATGCGTTTTGATGTGACTGTTTTTGTCGTTTAAAGGCGACGCGTGGCATTGCTTTTGCCGTTCAACCCCACAAGGTCCTCATATTCATTTCGGCTCTTCGTAACCGCTCCTTAATTATTCGTTAGTACCCGACAAAAACGCTTCTATCTGAAAATGACAGCTTGGATTCTTTTCAGCTTATTTTATTGAGTTATTTTTTTACAAATGGAAAATAACTATGAATTTCCTTTTCTGACCCTTGATTCCTTGACAATAATATCATCCGTACTAATATATAATATGTGCTAGTATAATATAAAAATCCCTAATATTAGAAAAATTGTCTATAAATATTTTATTAAAAATTTATTTGTTAAATAAGACCTTCAGCTGTAAATAATCTTCCCTTTGTGCAAAATTTCTTCCTTGTGTTCAAACAATCTTCCACTATGTTTAATATATCTTCTCTATGTGATTTTTCCTTATGTTCGAACAATCTTCCCTTGTATGCAAAAGATCTTCCCTCAGGTTTCATTTAGCAAATAAGTTTCTAATGAAGTATTTATGGGCAATTCTTCTTATTAGTAATACTATTTTATGAATTGTGAATGATATAAATTATTTTCTCAAATTTTGTGTAATAAAATAAATACTAGTTTAATATTTTTAAATATATAAAAATACAATTCAATACCCCTACAATGATGGAAATCCAAATCAATACCTCAAATTCACAAGACGTCAAAAGGGATTTCAGAATTTGCGAAATCTACTAAGTGATCACTCGCTTAGATGATATGGTTTGTTATAGTCATTTATGATTGAGCCGTTTGTGAAAATAATGGTCATTTGCTTATATGGTATGGTAAACTTGCTAATCAATTGTTAATCGTTAAAGGGGTATATTCTAGTCATTCATATGCACATCCCAACTTGAACTTATCAGTTACAACACAAATAAAAGTTATTGTTGTTACTTCTTAAGCGAAAGTTGTTATTCACTTAGTTATTCTAATCATATCATATATCTCCAAGCCTGATAGTTATCTTCTAGTATATTATTTTTTTGCTATATTATTCCCTCATTCCTTAATATATGATTTAATTGAAAAATTGACCTTAGTTCTAAATATAAATATAAGACATATTTTTCATATTTATCTATTTTTTCTAATTTACCCCTATTGATATTTCATAAAAAATAATCAACTAAGGGAGATATTATATTGTGTGAATTAAGGAGGATAAATAAAGTATTTTAAAAATATATATATTATATTAACTAACTTACTTAATTAAATTAAGTATATAGATCTTATATTAAGGATCGAACGGAGTATTAACAAATTTTTGTGACTCAATGTTTGTATGCTACATTGACCATGTAACCAAAAAAATATCCACATTGACCAACTTTTGCCAAAAATTGTTTAAGGAGCTAGAGTTCAGGGGCAAAGCACGCCACCACCGATCATCTTGGCTATTGTGGAGGTGGGAGTTCTTTTATGTGAAGGGCAATAAAGTCAATTCATCAAATTTTGAAATTTCAAATGAGTTCCTTTGAGTTTATTTAGCATCTTGTAAATTTGGATACTGATTTAATCATTTTAGGGTTATTTAACTGTTCAAGCCATTAAATATATACTCTATTCTCAATTCTTATAAATAGAGCAAACTTGCTGGTACTTTGTCATTTGTTTGTTCTGTGTATTAGTATTTTTTTATTTTTTTTTATTGTTTAACAAACCTGCTTCTTCTGGAATCAGCAAAGAAAAAAGTTGGGAAAATTAGGGAAAAGGGAAAAAAAAAATTATTGTAAAGGACCTTAAAAAATGTAATTATTTAGAAGGACTAAATTTAAAAATACTAAATTACCCTTGATCAAACTTCCTATATTCTCTTGTTCAATCTCGACCGCATTCTATTTTAAAATTAATTTGGACTTTATTTTCCACCAAAACTAAAATAGTCAAAATCATCATGACAAGATTTTTTTTAACTTTTATTTTCTACCAACATCAACATAATATTTTTTTTAACATAGTTAAAATTAGTGAGTTTGAAAAATTTACTTTTATTAAAAAAATAAATTTATGTGAAATTTAAAAATAAAAACATTTCATAAAAGTTAAAAAAGGATCATGTTATTGATGATTTTGACTGTTTTAATTTTAGTGGAAAAATAAAATTCAAATTAGTTTTAAAACAGAATGTGAGAGAGATTAAATGGGAGAATGTGGGAAATTTGACTAAAGGTAATTTAGTATTTTTAAATTTATATTTTAAAATTTGGATATTCTAAATAATTATATTTTTTAAGGTCATTCACAATAAATAATATTTTTTCTTAATCTCTCTCCATAATTTTCCCAAAAAAGTGCTGAGAAGCGAGCGTCTCGTGCTCATTTAATTAATTGATTGAAGAAGTTTATTATTAATAATAGATATTATTTAGTCTGACTAGTAGTAAGTCCGAATTGACAAGGAACTAACGAGTTTGGCTACTCTCAAACGGCATAGACTCAACCCCGTATATAATTAGCATGACAAAACACGCACAAATTGAGAAATGGTCCAAATAATAATAACATATTAAACATGCGTTTTTGTGGAAGCATATAATTACTAGAAAAAAATATAGAGATGATAATAAAGAAAATGATGTAAACACCGTTAAAAGTGATAATAAATTAATAACTAAAGAAAGTGGTAGTACGTACAATGCATGTAGTCTTTTGCTATATATTTGTTTTGCCCAAAAAATATTGGTATATTATAAATATAACTTACAATAAATGAAAACAAAGAGCCATCACTTTTTTTTTCCTGAAACAAAGCTAGAACAAATAAAAGTTTTCACAAGTTATTTATCACCCAGGTCCTTGCATGGACATATTGATCAAATTTTTGTTATTGTAAGATATGATATAAGATTAATTTCCATCAGCCGGAACAATTTTAATTGACTAGTTTTTAAATTTTTATCATAATAATTAGAGTCAAAAGAAAATAGTGTTCAGTATTTACTAATATATTTATATAATAAAACCTATACTAAGTCACATTATCTTTAACTAGTTTCTCAATAAACAAGATTTTTCTGCTGGAGAAAAAAAAAAGGTTTCTCATAATAATCAAGCTTCAAGAGAACAAGGGAAAAACCTTAGCAAAATGAAATGATAATTCTCACGGGTTGAAAAAAAATGCGATTTATGTTTTTCACTGGAAAAAAAATTATCTTATGATCAATATAATTTAATTTATTTATCAATATTTCATACTCAACACAGGAAAAATGTGTATATAAGTTCATTCTATAAATTTATATACTATTCATTAAAGATGAGTGCAAATCTTTAAAGATGAGAACTACATCTAAACTTTTCATTATATATATGAATTTTAATCAATAATAATTAATTTGTTCTTATTGAGAAGAAGACCCGATATATACACAAGCTAATTAATTAATATAATGCTCATCTAACTAAAGATTACGTTTGATATGTACTGCATCTATAAACTGATAAACTCAACTAGAAAAGCATTATCTAGAACAATATGCCTTTGCCAATCGTTGACCTTAGCTTTAGGGTTTATATATATATATATATATAAAGGTTTTCTGCAAGTTACTTCAATCGTTTTTGTGCCTCATAATAAATATAATAATTGGAAAGACCTTCAAGATAAATATTATTGATGAATAGAAAAATATTCATGAGTCCATATATGTATCAATTATCAAACTTTGAACGTAACTGATTATGTGGAGATGAAATAATACTATGATAAATATATAATGCATATGGTAAATGTCTCAAAGCTTGATATTATTAAGCTAGCACGATGATTTTCTTACTATCTTAATTATCAAATTAAATTGGGCAAAAAGATATAAAAAAAACTTTGAATTTGTAAAATTTCAAATCAGGCATTTCACAAAAAAAGAGTTGTAAATTGCTTATCAAGTTTTTGTCATTCTCTTATTAACTTTTGGTAACAAATCTAATTTAAAATTTTGTAATTTCAAAGTTATTTTTCTATTTTTTCTCATTAAATTAAAGTTGTTATAATCATACATCTATGCTTTGAAAAAAAAAGGGGAATAAATATGACTGAAGTTATATATTTTTTATTTTCTTAATTCATCTTCTGCTTTTTATTTCTTTTTTATAACATGGCATGTAAATAAATTCATAACTTTAAAAGATTTATCAAATATTCACCAGTTCATATGAAGTTGCCTTACCAGTATTTGGAATAGCGATTGAAATATTTAAAAGTGTTTTTCAATCATAATTTATGACATACGAAGTAAGTATATAAAAAAAATTTTATCTTAACTTACATAAATCACATTTATAAAATAATGGGAGAATGCAAAAAAAATACCATTTAAACTTCAAAATCCCGTTAACAAGTTCGGTAATGGGATTAACAAGAATGATAATGCAATTAACAAATCATTTTATTATTAAATCACCTATTTGATATTTTAAAGTTTAAATGATATTTTTTTAAAATTCTCCCTAAAATAATCGGCCGCTGTCCCAAAATAATATTTGAAGCAAACGTGATGATGTTTAGTCAGTGCAGGCTCTATTTGAAAACGAAAAATATTAAAATATTACTTTAGTGCTCCAGTACTTTTCGATTATTATTATTCTAATATTCAATAATGATAACAATGAAAGAAAATATAACATTCGAAGAAAGTCTAAAGATGATATATGACCACTAAAAGGACGTAAAATAACATTATCTTTTGAAAATATCACTGTTTTTAAAAGCATTGTCTTATATAGCTATTTTGTTAAAAAATGTAAATTAGTTGAATATTTACTCATACATCCTCGAACGAATATTTTCACAAGAAAATTTAAACTAGTTTTAAATTATTTTGAACAACCAGTTTCGAAAGTCTTACATAATTTCAACTTAATTAAAAAAATGTCACTGTTCATTAAAAAGTCTTACATAGTTTCAGTATGGGCATAATAAAACTTTGGGAAAATTGCTGAAAAAATTTTCTCTTTGCAAAATTTATTACCTAAATGTATTTTAAGAACCCAGATTTTTGAGCCAGTTCAATTCATTTTCAAAGTTACAACATATCTTCAATTACTTACAAATGTCTTCAGTTTTACATTTAATTGAAGAAAAAGTCGTACCTACCAAAGATAAGCTTCCCCTGTGTTCTTAAATAAATCGGGTGCCTTTGATCAATAAATTCTTCAATGAAGGATTTTTAACATTTTTTCCTAAAAATTTCTAGGAATCTTATATATTATGGCATCTGTGTGTGTGCGAAAAAATAGGTTTTTTTTTTTTTGGGGGGGGGATCAAAAACTACAATCAGAAGAAGGTGGAATCTAAACGGAAGACTAATATTTCCACATAATATAGTCTCAAAAACACGCATGGAAACATTAGGTTGAAAAAAGAGTTGATTTTTCTTGAAACTAAATCTTCATCAGTAACTTCTTTTCAAAAAATTCCAAAAAATATTTTTTTAATAATATCTTTTTCCGAATTAATGTAACTTTATGACTTTTTCGATGAAACACAACTAAAGGATAAGCCATAAAATTCGGTCTATAAGATGACTTCAACCTTATCATCGATATATATATATATATATATATATATATCTTATTGCATATATTCATGGAATTAAATTAGTGTACATCGACCTTATCCTCAGAATATAAACTAGCTAGTGTACTTATTGTCGATATTCACATGTATATATGAATTATGATCGTTAAATAGTCCCCAAAAATACATAATACATATGATTTTTCTGTAATGGAATTGACTATTTTAAAATCTATAACACTATAGGTTGTGATGTCAAAATCAGTTGATTTGATTATAAGAAAATCTCACTCATATTTATAATATATCTCACGGGAGCTTTATAAATGTGATAATATATTTTAACATTGTACGTATAAAGTATTGTTTCTTAGTTGGCAAAAAAAGTATTGTTTCTTAATTATTTTGCCCTCGAATATTGTGATATATTCAATGCTCTCTTATTTAATCTCATATTGGTGTGGGTCGTACGTACTCTTAGCTTTGTTTAAATTAAAGAGAGATTTTAAAAGTAGAATTAATTAGAATAATATGCACGAGAGCCTGCATGAACGGTGAAGTGGCTACATATTTAATTAATTTATTAACTCAGCCAAATATTAATCATAAAGTTTCTAACACTGAAATAATTGAGGTAACTCGTGATGCATGGTTTTCGACCGAGAATTCAAACCTTATAGTAGAAGGGCCCAAAAAAAAAAAAAAATCGGAGAGCTATACTCTCATTAAGTTTAACAATACCCAACTTTTATTTATATAGTTATATCACATATTAGGTAATTATATAAAAATATTAAGATATCTTTGGGAAACCAAATAGTGATGGATAGACTTCGGTGTTGGCATGCAGTGGAAATATATGAAACCTAATAAAATTATAAAAATAAGAAATAAAATTTAGAGATGTAAATTAATATATCTCTCATCCAATGGATTCAGGTAAAAATAAAAAATAAAAAAATAAAAAAATACAAGGGTAAATGTCTGGCGCCGGCACACAGCTTTTATTTAATTTGACTGTTTTCAGAAAGGTCAATTTATGAGGTGATAAACATTTACATTATCTTTCTCGCTGAAGGGTTGCTACTGTTTTTTATTTGGAAACTATTGTCCCATTGTTATAAACTCATCTTCTGACTCTCTATTGAAATTATAATAATAAAAAGTATTTGATATTCTTTTTAAAATACAAAATATCTTAAAATATCTTTAGTCATCATTATCAAAGGTAAACACATACTCCTCCGGTCCTTAATATATAATATATTTATCTAATTTGATTAGATGAAGAAAATTAGTTAACTTAGTTAATATTATATGTATTTTCTAAAATACCTTAATCATCTTTTTTAATTCCCTCATTCCTTCTCCTATTTAATTATTATTGAGGGAGCATTAATAAGGATAAATTAGAAAAATATTAAAAAAATATGAAAACTATGATTTATATTTAGGACCAAGATCAACCCTCCAAATATGTTTTATATTAAAGACCAGAGGAGTATGGTAAAACCACATTACTTATAAATCATAATTCATAAATAATGTGGTGATAATTCCTTCCTCATATTTCATGCATAAAAAACATGTCTATTTTTCTAAAAATAAAATGTTTTACTATATTTTAGTCAAATTTTATTTTTTAATCGATATACTCTCCATTTAATCCAAAAGCATTTCTTAAACTAAAATACTCTTTTTTTTCTCATTTCTAGCAGCACAAGAGAGTAGAACAGTAAATAGAAATCAACTACTTGGATTGAAAGCTACGTCATCCAAAATTAGATATGATTTTTACTCACTCCAGTCCTTAATGTAAGATATATTTGAGAAGTTTTTAATCTAGATTCTAAACATAAGATATAATTTTTATTATTTATCAATCTTTTTCTAATTTACCCTTATTATGCTCCCTAACAATAATCAAGAAGGAAAGAAAATGAGTGAATTAAGAAAGATGATTATGATGTTTTGAAAATATATATCATATTAACTAACTTAAATAACTACATTAATTTAATCAAATTAAGTAAATATATCTTATATTAAAGACTAAAGAGAGTATATTTTATTAAAATGAGTTACACTGTTGATGAGGAGTTATACCAGTGTGTGTGTAATTTCCTTTCTCTTTTTCTTTGTTTTTTTTTTTGTGTGGCCCGAGTGGGTGCATAATTTCATAAAGAACACCAATGAAAATAATATACGTATGTTATCAAATTAGTAACATGACGACTTTTAGAAGTTAAAAGATCAAAACCTCCTTTTAATTAAATTTTATTTTATAATTTGTAAGGATAAGTTTGAAACTATACAACAAGGCGAGTAAAAATTATTTGGGTTTTTTAATCCTGTTTTGAGGCATGACCATGTATTAAATGTGAGTAATTCTTCCAATGAGAATTGGAACCTTGGTTTGCTCCATAATAATTTATTATCATGAATATATAACAAAAAAAATAATGACGATGATAGTAAATAATGAAATAATGTGATCTATAATTAATTCCTTCCAAAATAAAATTCAATATACATAGATAAATTTTTAATTTCAATTTTTATATATACGAAAAAATTCAATACACACACACGCCCATGCACAAGCAATTACACAAACATACATTTCTTAAGAATAAAGGATAAATAAATTTATTGACAACACAGTTCAAGAGAAAGTGTAATTTATATTTTTAGCAACTATACACACACACACACATACATTACTCACTAATTCAAATTTAAGTATTGTTAAATTGGTCGTACCTTGAATTGGAGGTTCTACTTAAAGGATATAAGTTCTTTCTATCTGGCATAATTTTAACTGCAAAATATTAGTTGTAATTTATTAGTATCATTTTTTTTCATACAATTATAATTTATTATCACCACCATGATATAAATTGACAAGTCATGGAAAGAAAATATGTTGGGTTACTTTAATAGAGATTCGGTAATCTTAATTTCATCAAATATATAATAATATTATTTAGCTGGTGGCCATTACATTGACTAGAATCTATATTCTTTAGCAAATGGGACCGATTAGGCACTCAACTAGAAAATTATTAATTGATATGTAATAACGTGACATTATTTTCATTTCAATCGCACTCAACGTCTGAATTGTGCTCAACATAATTTAAGTTTGGTAGAGTTGTTCAAAACCAAAGCTACTATGCCCCTATTTAGCGATGAGTCAAAATTATTAATAATTTTGATTATGACTTCAATTTCTCTCCTAGCCGCTAATATTAATATAATTTGATTAAATAATGATGTTCTAGAAATTTGTTATTTTTTGTAGAGTATATATATGTACTTATTTTTTAATATAATAACGAATTAAACTAATAAAGAATAGTCAAGTGTAGTTTTTATAATTTTTATAAATTTTTTAAACCAAAAGATGCAGACATAATTAGTTTTTTAATTGAGAATTCAAACATCAAAATTAAGCATTAGTAAAGGACAACCTACTAGCTAGTTACGTGTTTTTAGGAGTATATATCAAGCCCTGGTAGTTGAATATTTTTGTTAACATGATATTACATTAATTTTTATAATTTTTTTAAAAGATTGTAAATTATTATTTTTTTATAATAATTTTCTTAAAAAAACTGAGAGTAGAGGTAATATTTGGGAGGAGTGAGATTCATATTATGAAAAGCTCATATGTGTCTGTGTCTAATTTATACTCTATCCGGTCCTATTTATAAGTAAATTTATCTCTCATAGGGTTGGTCTCTTTTATAAGCAACTTTCACTCTGTGTCTGAAAAATGTAAGCTCTCTTTTTCTATTTTACCCATATTAAATACATATTATTTATAATTAATTATCACACACACCAAGAGTTATATTAAGGAGAGAGAAAAAGAGAAAAAGAATTTACTAGGTAAATGAAGTCAACAAATATTGAGAAAATATATTTTACTATCTCTCATACTTTCTATACATTCTCTCTCTGTTTTCATAAATAGGGGCATATATAAAAAAATATGGTATTTTTAACACACTTATTGCTTTTAACTATCAGTTTATTTTGTGTAATTAAGAAGAAAGTTACTTATAAATATAGGAGTAGCAAATAGTGTGTATTTCAGAAAATATTTCATTAAAAAAATTTAGTGATGTCAGACTTGCAATTATTTCGAAAGAGAGGGCCTGTGGTGTTAGTGATAGGATAGGTAGATATTTATGAAAGGCATTTGTATGAAGATTTGATCATGTAAACATGATACCATTGAGCTTATTCTTCCACGTGATTAGCTATTTTACTTTTTCTTTTTTACAACAATTCAAATATCTGAAATATAATAATAAAATTATTTATTTAAACATTTTCCCACAACAATTTAGAACAAGAGTTGGGACTCCCGTATGAACTCTGGAAAACGATATTTTTATTAAAAGTACTAAATATATTTGTTTTAATTATTTATTATCATATAATTGAAAATCTCTAACTCAAGTTATTGATTGAGGTGGTAAGCAACTTCATCCTCGTAAAAAAGATAACATAAGTTTAAATCTTAAAAAATGTACGTGTTAGAAGAAGTGAAAACTCTTTATCATTTATACCTTGAGATGGAAATCCTTGATTTAATCTAAAAAAAATATCTAATTCCTTTTTTATTTAGGATTAAAAAATTAAGAGGCAAGTGATAATACTTAAGAAGCATAATTAATATGTACTATCTAACCATGAGACCTAACATAATTAGCACTTAGCTGGATTTCTAACATATAATCAAGGGTTTAATTCAATCTCTTGCCACTATTGACATGGATACCCCACACACACAGTTTTCTCCTCAAAGAGAGGAGATATATATATCAAGCCGTAAAACTTCACATTATTACTGTCTTTTCAACCTTGAAATAATATATTAAGTAACAAGTCAAGTAAAACATATTAAAGTGCGTTGAAATCCTCATTTCAAAGGTAAGATAAAAATGTTGCTTGAGGAAATAAAACTAATATAGTCAAAATTTTCATCATATATAACAAATATTAATAGGGTGAATTATACATGTAGACAGACAAATATAATCAAATAAATAAGAGCATGACACTCAACGGGGATGTAGATATGCAGCCGTCAAATGAGAACAAAGGCTCATAGTGAATAGATGGATCATGAGCTCAATATTGTATATACCACATCCCATCCCAAATAGAGCTTGTTTGGAATAGCGGTTGAAAATTTCATAAGTGCTTATGAATTGTAATTCACGGAATACGAAGTAACTTTTACGGTCTACGAGGTAACTTTTACGGTCTATGAGGTGTTTTTACGGTCTACGAGGTGCTTTCACGGTCTACGAGATAAATATGTGGAGGAGATTTATCTCGATTTACGTAAATCAGGGTAAAAGTGATAACAAACAAACACAAAAACTACCCCCTTTATAAAATTTGGTTGATTGTTTTAAAAAAATTAAAGAAGTTGAATAAATTATTTTAAAGTATTTATATTTATTATTTAAAAAAACTAATTTTTCTAACTTATAAACTAATATATAATCAAATAATATACAATATATGTTATAATTAAGTTACTTATCTAGCTTCCTTAATCTCTCTAAAGAATTCAATTGGATCTAATATTAAGGACCGGAGGTAGTACCATTCTGGTCCTTTTTGTTTACCTAATTCTCTCGTACTAAGCAAAGTTAGTTAACTCATTAAATATATTCTAAATTGATACATTTTCTCCTAATTTTACTTTCATTTATGAATAATATTCTCAACCCTCTCTCTTATCTTTCTCTCTTTTTAACAAGAATTAACTCATTATTTCCTTATATTTTATAGGGGCAAACTTGGAACACTATCATTAATTACTTTTTAAGTGAATTTATAATAAGGACCAATTTTTTTTTTCAAACTGGACTTATAAAAAGAACTAGAGTGATAGATAACTAATTTATCGAGATTATGAAAATTAATTAAGTTAACTATTCATAAAAAATATGTATTAGCTAGCTTCCTAAATAATGTATCTTCTAATCATCTACATTGGAAATTACTCCATTGATTAAAAAAAACCCCCTCAATGCGTGCAAATATACAATCAATAGGGAGATTTAGGTAAATAATTATAAATTTGAAATACAAAGTGAATTGATATATTACATTTAGGTTCAAAACAAACTCTTTTACTAATTTTTACATTTATAATAGGAAGGAGTAATAAATTACTTATAAAATCCTCCCATGCCTTTACAAAAGAAACCAAAAAAAATAAGAAAGAGAGTTTAATGAATTAGGCTCCCCCCCCCCTTCATTTTTGGTGTTTATTGTTGATATGACTGATTTAACCATGAATGCACTAATAAACTTTCGAATTAGTATTTCTTTTGGTTCAATAATGATCAATTCAATTTTAAAGGGACTAATATTTATTATATTCAAATTATTATTACTCAATAGTGTGAATAGAAAAAAAAAATTCACCTAACTGTGTGTGTGAGAGATATTTCGCCATAGAAAGTCAATGGCATTGATGATAGAGTTTAAATATTGAGCATGGCTTTTTATTAAGATTTTATCCGCTAAACACATCGTTTGGACTTATATTTGATCTATGATTCAACTAATATCTACTAAACCTAAATTGATTTAAAATCTCAATAAGCCGGTATGTATTTTTAAGAAGAATTAACGTGCATTTAACACCTTGAAATATTTTTTCAAGTGCATTAAGTGCCTTAAAATATTTATAGTGCACTCAGCACTATAAAGTATTTTTTCTGGTGCACCTAGAACTTTAAAATTTTTTTTAAGTACATCTAGTATCATAAACTATTTTTTTGGTGTATTCAATATTCTAAATTATTTTTTAAGATGCATCTAACACCTTAAATTATATAAATTGTTAAGTGTAAGATTACACAAAAAAATTATTTTAGGGCACTGGATGAACCAGAAAAATATCTTAAGATGCGAGATTTACTTTAACTTGTTTAAGAATCACTTACAGTTTATTAAAATAAGAGAAAAAAAGCAAAAAAAGAAAAAATCAAATAGATTACCAGTTCAATGAATTAGGCTTTCCCCTCGTTTATAGGACATGTCAAGTTCAAACACGTGATATGTGTGATATGTGTGGGAGATTTTCAACCTCCATCAATAATACATTGAGAGGCTTTCCCATCGTTTGGTGCTTGGTAATGGTATGACCTGTTGGATCATAGTTAAATTGATCAACTTTGAATTTTCATTTTTGTTGGTTCAGTGACCAGTTCAATTATTAAAAAAATGATTATTATTATAAAAAATATATAATACTTCCTTAAATATGTTTTTATTTTTATTTTACACACACACACAAAACAAATCTATAATTGAAAGAAAATGTCTCAGAAATTAATTATTGGCCTCAGTTTTTATAAAATGGGTTATGATTGTTTAAGCAGAATATCTATTTTTATTATTATAACACACACACACACACACAAAACAAACCTATAATTGAAAGAAAATGTCTCAGAAATTAATTATTGGCGTCATTTTTTATAAAATGGGTTATGCTTGTTTAAGCAGAATATCTTGAATTCAAGTTCTTGTAAGTACAAAAAAAAGTTTTAAGCATAGCTACCCCCAATTAAGTAAAAAAAAATACTTAATATGATATGGTAATATACTAATACTCCTTTCTGTCTTTAATATAAGATATATTTGAGGAGTTGATATTGATTCTAAATATAAGACATATAATTTTCATATTTTTCAATTTTTTTTTCTAATTTTACTCCTATTAATGCTCCCTCAATAATAATTAAGGAAGAGAGGGAATATGATAATTAAAGAAGATGATTAGTGTTTTTTAAAAAATATATATTACATTAACTAATTTAATTAAGTTCTTTAATCTAATCAGATTAAATAAATATATTTTATATTAAAGACTAGTATTAGATATCGGTTAGTTTATACACACGCATAAATCTTGCCAAAAAAAGCTTAATGGAGGGAACATGTGGACAGGGAAAACTTTGGTAAAATATGAGATACTTTTTAAGGCAGTTAATCAATCAAATATGGTAAAGTAACCTTAATTTTTTTCCTTATTTACTGTTTTTTTTAACCTGAATTTCCTTCTTTGATTGAGACCCTAATAAAGTCACTTACTAGGTACGTTATTTCTTAAGGTTAGTTTCCATTTCCAAAACTTATTATCCCAAATATTATTTTTTTTTTAAAATAAGAACTGCCCGGCCTTATAATTTAAAATTTTAGGAGTATTTATAGAGATGCTTGTAGAATATTCACTTATAAAAAATCTTATTACTCACAACAACTCATCAGGATAATCTGAAATATATTTTTTTAATAAAAAATTTGGTTATTTTTAAGGTCAAACAAATTAATGAGGCTTGTAACTCTGTATCATATTAACCGACTTTGTTGTCTTCGTCATTATCATTAGGAAAAATGACATTTAAAGATCATTTAAGATTATTTGTAATTAATCAGAGTTTAAGGAGTTCTCTACAACTGATTTAACACTACTGCAAAAAGAAGAAGTTATGACGCTTATAAAAACAATATTAATAGCACTTCACAAGCGCCACATATTGGAATGCCACTAAAACTAGCTATGACGCTCCATCAAAAGCATCACAGTAAGTATTTTTTTTAATTCAATAAACTAAGGGTGACGCTTTTTCAAAAAAGCGCTACAGCTGATACAGCACTTTCTGCCATAAGCGCCACCCTATATTTAAGATCAATAAAAAAATTATTTTTTTAATTGAAAATTTTTTTAAATTTTTTTGTAACCTTGGGTGGCGCTTTTTTAAAAAAGCGCCACCCAAGGTCAATTAAAAAATAATTTTTTCAATTGTAAAATATTTTTGTAACCTTGGGTGGTGCTTATTCAAAAAAGCGCCACCTAAGGTCCCTCAATTAAAAAAATAATTTTTTTTATTACAAAATTTTTAAAATTTTTTTGTAACCTTGGGTGACGCTTATTCAAAAAAGTGCCACCCAATGTAATTTTTCAAAAAAAAATTTAACACGTCTTTTTTAAAGATCAATTAAAAAAATAATTTTTTTAATTGCAAAATTTTTAAAATTTTTTTGTAACTTTGGGTGGTGCTTATTCAAAAAAGCGCCACCCAATGTAATTTTTTTTAAAAAATTATTTTTAACACGCCTTTTTTAAAAATTAAAATATATTAAAAATAATACATATGGTGGCGCTTTTTTAAAAAAGCGTCACCCATAAATATATATTTTTAATATAGGGTGGAGCTTGTTGAAGAAAGCGCCACCATAAGTCTTTTTTTTTATATAATTTTTTCTATATTTTTGTGAAACCATGCCTGTAACACAAATTTTTATACCCATGCAAACCACAATGGAATAACTAAATTGACACATACAGATGGGTAATTAACAAAATCACCTCTAAACATGTATTTAGTCAAATGTGAATATATATATATATATATATATATATATATATATATATATATAAAATAGACACACACACACATTAATTAATTCACCACAGTAAATACGATAGGAAAATAAACAACCTAACACTTGCTAGTCAGGACAGTGCCTCAACAAATAGTCACACCATTCTTCGATGAGTTCATTGATTTGGTTGTCAGTCATACTGTCAGAACGCTGATCTTCATAATACTACACCAATACAATGATGGAAATAATGAATTAATATAACTAAACATTAGTTATCAGACAATTAATTAAATCTAAAACACAATATGTATTGTACTAAAATGACTTACTTTTAGTGGAACCTGAAGCTGATCATGTGTAATGACATCCTTCATGAATTTCATTACATAATACCCACAATCATCGTTATTGGGCTGAAAAAGGCACTGTAACAATATAGTAAAATAGTTAAATAAATTTGAAAATACAATTTTGTTAAAATCAAAATGCAATTAAATTCCTAAATCAATACCTGTATCCTCTTCCAGGTATAGCTATTGGCATGATTAGCTCAAACTGGCAGAGGCTCTATATGCAGTCATTGCACTAAGAAAACAAATAAATGTTGATTACGTTAGGGTATTTAATGGCTTGCACAAATATATATTTACACACACTGTATATATATGCTCACCTATTAATCAGCCGCAACAAATGAGGACGGTCTGAAGGAACACCTCAACTTAGAGGATCTATATAGTAAATGCGAGGGCTAGAATGTGTCGATGCATTGATCACAATTAAGATCCAATATGCCCTAAAAGATTTTGAAAGTTTTTCTTCGATCATGGATGATATAGTAAAAGTAATACAGTAAAGAAATGCAAAGTGAAATACGACCAGTAATAATAGATTTATTACCCCGCATTGTATGGCACCAGAAATAACATATTTGGGTTTGCTCTTTGTCTGAAGTATTCTTTTAGATCATTGGATTGGACATTGTGATCTACTCTACCCCCATGCTATCCAATGAGATAAGGGTTGACAAAGGAGAACTTGACCTTTTGTGTGTGTACCAAGATGTCATGGTACAAATGCCTTTACAAAGAACAAAAAATGTGATGGTGACAAAAAAATTGAAAGATGAATAATAATAACAACGATAAATGATGACAATAAAGTACCTAATCCAGATGTTGATGATTGAAGCATCAATCCATCCACGATTGAAAATTTCACCCAATACATCAGTAGTAATATGTTCCTCTATGCCCTGAACACCATAGATGTCTCTATCAAATGGCAATGACAGACTTCCTTCGTGTATCAACCTAGGTGCAATGTATGCCAACTGATCGCAATATGAGATTGTTTGTCGATTGCTCCGTTGGCTAGCTGAGGGGTTGGGATTCAGCTGTGTGGTCGAACACTTTGAAACATTGCCATGTAGTTGAACTTGTTTTCCTTTAGAACGTTGAACCTGTAAAAACAAAGCGTGAAATTAAATGATGTTGAGCATATGAAAAATAGAAGGAATTGTGTTCTTGACTACCTTCTGACATGGCTCTATCAAACCTATTGGCCAAGCAACATAACCACCGACAACATCTTTAACCATGTCTCGTCATCCAGAGAAGGGATGGGTAATAGTGCATCATCATCCGTGCATACGTCGACCCTTACTCGAAACAAAACTTTCTTATGAGTTTTCCGGTTTTTCTAAGCACGAAATTCTCGTGATCATCACCATCAATAACAAAACAAGATTGTGTCATAGAACCAAAGCTAATTTGTTAGATTGTAATCATATGAAACAAAACAACCCGAATAATAAATTAATTAATGTCTTACCTGGACTTCACCCCATATTATATTCCCATATTGTTTCTTCACTCGTCTCCAATCTTGAATGGTAATAGGAACTCAGTCTCGGACTGTAGTCCTAATGAAATTATTAAGGGAGCTACTGTTCGGTCCAATTGGATTTCCTTTTTCATTTCAATCAAGTTCTAACTTAATGCCCTTACTTCTCATTTTGATCAACCTCGCCATTACAGTCCTCCCACGGGCGACATGTTCAACAAATCTTTGTCTACCAACATGCATGGGAACATTGTCATCTTCACGCGGAGAATCCATTTTCCTAAAAGTTAAACAAATAAAAGAAAATATAAGTGCACAACGACAATCATGTCAATCAAAGTAAATGAATTTGACATATGTACAGGTAAAACATACAAGTAAACAAATCAAGAACTCATTACCTTTTCCTTTTTCTTGTTGAACTACCAGTTGTGTATCCCTTGACTCTCATAGTAGATGGATTTGTTAGCCTGACCCAAGTCCCTCTGCATGATCATGTCTCAAATACAAGGATTCATCTTCATTTTCAAACTCATCTTCATCTTCATCTTCATCTTCCTCTTCATCTATACTAATATTTTCTGACCCCAAAAGCTCAAAAGAGGGATCTTCTTGAACAATATTCAAACAGTCTTGACTTTCAAGATCAACTTGTTCTTGACGATTCTCGTTTGATGGGAGTACAATGGACCAATTCTTCTTAGCAGGATCGGGAATAAAGAACACTTGTTTTACTTGTAATGCTAAAATGAAAGGATAATCTTTGTACCAAACTTTAGAAAGGTCCACTTGAACAAAGCCAAACTCATCTGTCCGCAATCTACTATTGTTGTTCACCCACTTACATCTGAATACAGGGACCTTGAACATAGAGTAATCTAACTCCCATATGCGTTCAATGACACCAAAGTATGACATTGGTGCGTAGACAGGATGTATGTCTTTAGCACTGTATCTATGCCAAGAATCAGCAATAAGTGTTACCCCACTATTCTGCATCATGATCCATGTATCTTGTTCTTGTGTATAGAAGGTGTAACCATTGATTGCATAACCATTGTAAGATAATACATTTAAGCTTGGTCCCTTTGACAACCATATCAATTTCTCAAAAACAGAAGTATGATTCTTTTCCATCTCATCATTAATGCTCTTTTTCAACCAAGTTGAAAATTATTGATTGTGTTCTTTTGTTATTAAATTTTCATTCCTATCACCATATAATTGTCGAAGAGCTTCCTTATGTTCATCAACAAATGGTTCAACCTCATCAGTGTTATGTAGCATATACAGGTGGTCTTGGTCCCAATCAGTCACTGCTATCCTGATTACATCCTGCCCGCTTGTTCCTTTTCCCAATCTTCGGCCATCATGACGGGACTTGGGGATCCCAACAGGGTCAACATTTGATAGAAAATCAGCACAGAAGTCACTTGCTTCTTCAACCATGTACCGTTCAGCAATACATCCCTCTGGTCGATATCTATTTTTAACAAACCCTTTTAAAATTTTCATAAATCGCTCGTTTGGGTACATCCATCTCAAGTAGACTGGACCGCACAATTGAACCTCTTTCACCAAGTATACAGTTAAGTGGACCATAATATCAAAAAAAGGTGGGAAATACATTTCAAGTTCACACAGAGTACAAACAATTAGCATTTGTAAATGTCGCAACTTTGTTGAATCAACCACTTTACTACATATCAACTTGAAAAACATACAGAGTTTAGTGATTGTCTTTCTGACATTTTTCGAAAAGATGGACCGTATACCAACCGGCAAGAAATTTTGCATGAGCACATGATAGTCATGAGATTTAAGGTTCTTTAACTTCAACTCTTTCATTGAAACAATATTTTTGATATTTGAAGAGTACCCCACTGGAACTTTAATTCCATGTAAAAACTCGCAAAATAATTTGTTCTCCTTCTTCGACATAGTGTAAGTCGCTGGAGGTAGATAAGTGCGATTCCCTTTCTCAACAGGTGCCAACTCTTCTCTTATTCCCAAATTAACCAAATCCAACCTCGCATTGACACCATCCTTACACTTTCCTTGCACATTGAGCAACGTGCCAATTATAGTATCACATATTTTTTTCAATGTGCATCACATCGAGAAAATGCCTAACATATAAGGACTTCCAATATGGAAGTTTAAAGAAAATATACTTCTTCTTCCAACCACTTGTCCCAGTTTGATTGACATATGGCTTGCCAAAATTGTTATGTAGCTATTTCACCTTTTCAAAAACCTGAGTCCCGGTCAACATCTTCGGTGGGCTACCTTCTTCAGAGTCACCATTGAAAGCCTTTTTCCACTTCCTCCAACGATGCTTTGATGGTAAGAATTTATGATGTCCTATATAGAAATTTTCCTTACAATTATCTAGTCACATTGAATGAGTATCATCTTCACATATAAGGCACGCACAATATCCTTTAATGCTGTATCCAGACAAATTACCATAAGCTGAGAAATCGTTAATTGTTCCATACAGTATGACTTTCAAAGTGAAACTTTCTTCCCTATACCTATCATAAACATTGACGTCATCTTCACAAAGTAGCTTCAAGTCATCAATTAAAGGAGCCAAGTATACATCTATATCATTATCAGGCTGTTTTGGCCCAGAAATTAACATCGAGAGCATTATAAACTTACATTTCATTATCAAGTGTGGAGGAAGGTTGTAAATCATCAATATTATCGGCCAACTTTGAACGCTGTGGGGATTGATTCCATCAGTTGACAATGCAAGCCGTAGGTTCCTAACCTCGTTCGAAAAATCAGGATACTCATGATCAATTTTCTTCCATTGAGGGGCATCTGTAGGGTGCCTCAGCTGTGTGTCTTTAATCCTCTCATCTGCATGCCATGTCAACTGCTTCGATATCTCTGCATTACTATATAGATGCTTGAATCTCGGGATAATAGGAAAATACCATAGGACCTTGACATGACTTTTTCCTTTCTTCTTCCCATATCGAGATGTATTGCATTTAGGGCACTTCTCTAACGTTGCATATTGTTTCCGAAATAATATGCAATCGTTAGGGCATGCATGTATCTTCTCATATCCCATTCCAGTTGTTGAGCAAAGAATTCGCTTTGCCTCGTATGTCTTCATAGGAAGTACATTTTCTTCTGGAAGCATATCTTGCAAAAGTTCAAGGAGTGTGGTTAAACCCGAAAGCTAATGAGACACCTTAACTGAAGGACCTGAGGGCGAGAGGTGGAAGGTCTGTTAAAAAAAAGGGAAGAAGACAGCTAGCTAGGGAAGGGTAGGAGCTGAGGGACCCCGGGGGAGGGCGGGGAAGGAGCTGCGGACCGAGAAAGGGGAGCTGGGAGCGACGGTGGGGGCAGGGAGCTGGGGGTCAGGGGGAGCTGTGAGAAGCAGTGGGGGTAGGGAGCTGGGGGTAAGGGGCAACGGTTGGGGGCGGAGGGGGCGGGGAGCTGGGAGTCCGGTAGGAGCTGGGGGACAGTGGACACAGGTGGGGGCTGGTGAGCTAGGGGTGGGGGCTGGTGATGAGCTGAGGGTTTAGGATAAAGGTGATGGGGCCAAGAAAAATAAATTGAAGGAGGAGTAAGATGAAATTTTTGTACATTGGGTGGTGCTTATGTAATTTTTTTTAATATATTACTAATTATATTTTTTAATAATCATATTATTAATAAATAAAATAATAATAAAAGGACTTTGGGTGACGCTTTTACCAATAAGCGCCACTTAATGTAAGTTTTTAAATTTTACATATACTAATTAATATATTAATAAATATATTATTATATAATCATATAATAAATAAATAAAAAAATAATAAATAATTATATATTAATAATTTTTTATTTTCTATATACTAATTAATATATTAATAATTATATTTTTAAATAATCATATTATTAATAACCCAATGTCATTTTTATAATTTTCAGTATACACATAATTTTCATTTTATTAATTCATATATATATATATATATATATATATATATATATATATATATATATATATATAATCATATCATTAATTTATTAAATAATATAATATAGTTTTGGACCATTTTGGGTGGTGCTTATTGATATAAGCGCCACCCAAGATATGTTTATTCATATTAGTTATATGTATTATTAAATTATTAATTTAAAAATTAGTATAATTCATTTATGTTTATTAATTAATATAATAGATCTAATATATGTTTATTCATATTAGTTGTATATGGTATTAATATTTATCATTTATTATTTTATTATAGATTTTAATTTTTATAATCAACACCCGTTTGTATAATTTTCATTTCAATAAGCAGAAAATTTAAAAAAAATTGAAAAATAGGAAAAACTATTGGGTGACGCTTATTTAAATAAGTGCCACAACTTCTTTTAATTTTAATTTTTTAAAATTTTTTTTGGCAAAATACATTAGGTGGTGCTTAATTAGGAAAGCGTCATCTAATATTACCAACTAGCTGTGGCGCTTATGTAAATAAGCGCCACCTAATGTTAATCCAAAAAAAAAATCAGATCAAAAAAATTAGTTAAAGCTGTGGCACTTTTTTCAAATAAGCGCCACAAAAGGTGCACCGCTAAATCTTATTTTTGTAGTAGTGAAAGTTTATGAAAGTTTTATAAAATTAGTAATTTATACAGGATGTCATGTATGATGACAAGTGTCATCTTATAATCTAATGTGATATTTTCCGTTAAAAAGATATATAGCGGTCAATTAATGGTAGGAGCTAATAGTTAAAAAATGAAAGGTCATGACGGTTAAATTTAAACTTCAAAAGGTCAAGGAGTTATATGCAATTGATCCAAAATTTAAGGAAGTTTTGTATAATTTAACCTTTAATATTTTATTTTTCAATTTGTAATAGTCATCTTAGATATTTTGGGTAGTCATCTTTCACATTATCAATACATGAAAGATGACTACTAAAAAATAAAAAAACTGATTGTTGAAAACGCCAAAGATAAATATGAAAATGTGAAAGATATGTAGAATGAATGTTAAAAAAATTAACTAGGAAAAAAATTTAATCCCACAAAAAACCATGATTTTTAAAGAATTTTAAATTTGTAAGATCCTTCATTGTCTTTAATATTCTTACATGGAATGTAATTTCTCCTTTCTATTATTCTTATTATTAATTAATAATATTTTAAGAGTGTTATTTTGCTAAATTGGTATCAGTAATGTGTATTATCATTATCAACTCAGTAACTCGTCACTTTGATTTGATTGCTGACAATTTGATTGATAATCCTTGTTAAATTTGAATCACAAGTTAATAGATATTATGTCTTTTTCTTCATATAAGATATTTATTCGTCTGATTATAACATGTAACTTGTTGTCATTCTCTACAACAAATCTTGTTATTAAATGCTACTCATTTAATTAAGTGGCCATAATCCATTCTACTAGAACCGGTTGATCAGTTTCTATAAATGAAATTCATGGCTATATAAAAAAGCAGCGTCTCTTTAACGTTTGGAAGCTGCACACATATGTACAAGAACTTTTCTTAAATAGGAGATAATAACATTAAGTAATTGAATAAATATTAAAAAAAATTCCATATTCTCATTATACTTTTCAATCTCAAAACAAAACATTACTTATCAGTCAATTTTAAAAAATGTTAGGTGGATTCAGATCCACATTCGTCGGGCCAAATCAAATAAATCTGCAGATTGAAGAAAATATAGTCAAAACTTCATCATAACAAATAATAATAATAGAGGGAGGGGAAGCATACAAATAGAATCAAACATGTGAGCATAAAACTCAGAATATTCTAATGAAAGCCCTCAATTTAGTTAATTAAATTAAATTTAATATAACTTGGATGAAAAATTAATAACAGGGACTACCTTGAAAATTTTATAAATTTTAAAGATTCAATAACAAATTATTTATTAAGTTATCAAGGATAAATTAAAATTAGAAGTAAAAAGAATTAAAATTAATTAAAAAAATACAAGTTTTTTTTTCTTCAACGACAAGATATGTCACCTTGACAGACTTAGAAGTAAAAATGTAACATGACTACCTAAATTCAATTTCTTTATTTAAAAACCAAGTCTTCATCCGTATCAACAAAGATTGATTCAAGTGGTTAGATGCTTGATTTTTCTTAAGTAAAATTTTGGATTCAAGTTGTGTAAACAGAGAAATTTTTGTGAAAAGAACTTTATACCCATCTTTAGGAAATCTGTGGGTGAAAAATCCAAGTACTACGGATAGAAACAAATAAATTAAATTTAGTTAAAATGAATGAGACAATAACATACACATAATCATTCTTTGTGGTTTGCAAATTTTCCTTTTAATCATATTATGTATAATAAATTGGGAAGCACAAGACAAGGAGTTTTAGGTTTGAATGACTAAATTCACTTTCAATTCAAACAAGCAAAAATGCAAAATCATGCATCTCAATCTAGTCTTTTTCGACTTTGTAATAACAATGGAACAAAAATATCGTGGAAACACAAAAACGTTCGGTAACTTAAAGTAAAACCCCAGGCAAAAAAACCTTTAAGCAAACCAATTTTATAATTTCCTTAAAAATATAATATCATATTTAAAATAATTATGTCATCATTATTAATAATTATTTATTCCTGTTGTTTTTTCCCCTAAAACACAATGTAATATCCTTTATTTCACGGATCAAACGTATAACCAATTAAAAGAAAAATCTCTCAAGTTTCAACCACCAAAACATCCAGGTCAAAAAAAAAAAAAAACAAAAAAACAAAAAAACAAAAAAAATCCAAAACATGAGAATAGGGACCCCCCTCTCTCTATATGCAACATGCAAGTAGATTGAAGATTTTTTCGACTAATGTTTGCTTCATGATTGAATAGTGGCGGACAAGAAATGTGTGGATAGGAAAACTCTGAAAGAAATTAAATTTTCAAGTTGGATCTCCTTCCCATTTGATCGAGTCCTATATATAGATGATTTTAACTAAACATAATTGAGTCGAGCGAAAAGAATTTAATCTCTCTTAAACAAGGTCTTATATTTTGTAATTAAATTGAAAAAATCACGTTAAAAAGCAACTTTTCATTGTTTGATACTGATTTCTGTAAATATAGAATAGTTGTTACAGAAATTAAAGGCTTGTTTAATTTTGTTACAGAAATTAAAACACAAAAAAGCTAAACAAACTTATTTGGAAGAAAACTGTTTTTTTAAAAAAATAGTTTTTAGTTGCATTTGTATTTGTATTTTTAAATTTTTTGAAACCGTGACATATCTATTATCTATACCACACTACTGGTGACGACCACTATCATGTCACCATTGCGACGACTACCGCTACATCCCTTCAAAAACAGATTTTTTTTAAACAACTATCCAAACATTTTTTTTATTTTTTGTTTTCAAAACTTGTTTTTAAAAACAATTTTATAAAGTTGTTTTGGACCAAAAAAAAGAAGAAGACAGAAAACAGAAACAAACAAGCCCTAAGTGTGTTTCTTGTTATTCCTTGAAGCATCTAAAACTAGTGCTATAATATTAGTATTATTATCATTGCACCAAATAGTAAGCTAAACTGTGGTATTTTATGTTCCAATCTATTTTTAATTTGCCCTAGAGTGTGTTTTGTATTCTCTTGAACTGGTATATGAGTAATTAAGACTGTACATCTGAATCAATCACTTTGATTTGATAATCCTTTTGGTCGTATGTTAATATAACAACCTTAATTTAGAAATTGGCGAAAAAAAAAACAACCTTAATTTAATATAGCGTCATAGGAATGTGATTTTAATTATGTAAACAACGTAACTAATTAATTGGTATCTAGTCAATGAAAATAAATTAAGATCTGAATTCGAATTCCACTTAAACATAAAAAGCGAATTATAATAATAAATCACAATACAAATGACTTTGAGTAATTTTAATTGGTGGGTAATGGTGGGTTTATGTTAATTACTTGAAATATATATATTAACATTTTTTTCAGTTTATTTCAAGAACAGTAATAAGATAATTTTCTAGAAGGGTTAATCGCAAAGTAGCACTGATTATCCCAAATTATTTAATGAAGCAATCTCGTATCTGAAGTATCAAAATAATCACAATGTCTCTTCTTGAGTAACATACATTGACATTGCTCGTATATTCAAATTGACTTTTTGCTAGAATTTTTAATACTAAGTATTCATGGATGAGTAACTAGCGCCATAAAGTTCAATAATATGGAGCAACTGACACTCTTTTCTCTTTTAGTCGAAACATATCGTATCATATCTTGGATGTTACATGGCTTGTCAACTAGGTATTTAGTACTATAAAAAAGTGTCAATCTTTAATTACTAATGATTAACTAATGGTATTGTTATATGTTCTACATGTCTGTGTTTTCACGTGTTATTTAGGTATTCATTGGTTAAAAATGTCAATTAATTTTCTAACTAGTTAGGATAGACATATATAACATATGACAACATACACACACCGTAATTAGAGTGGATATTGGTAGTGAATGTGTAATTGGTTTTGCAATTTACTTTTGCTTCCCCAGTACGATTTCGTAAAAAGCGTGAATAGCAGGAATGGTCCATTGTTATTTTTGCTTCCGTTGTATGAGGTCATGTCCTTAAATTACTACTTTGTGTTTTACATTTTGTTTTTTTTTTCTTGGACTTATTTATGTATATTTCGATGACATTCAAAGCGTTGTTGTTCTTGAAACCCAAAATGTTATTTCTTTCTTCGGTGGGCATATACATGATTATTTGGAACATGTTTTGCTTCAAAGAAAAATACATACGGCTTCGATGAAAAGTAACAGAGAAAAATTTCACATAGTTATTCCAAATGAGGGTGATGAGTCACATTTTAGACAAGAGAGCATATCGAGGAAAAATGGAAGAAAGCAATATAAAGAGAAATGGATTGTTTGATATTGAATCAAATTTCAGAATTGGTTAATATATCACCAAGAGCTAAAAAGGGCTATTGGAAACTAGTGAGTTCTCTAATTTTAAGGAAAAAGTAGGTGATCAATTGACATGTACAAGACTCATTCGGTTATAAAGGGGTATGCTTAATAGGGAGGTATCCTTCTAACTTCTTGTGCATTTAAATTAAATTTAACAGAGCAATAGGTAACCATTTGGATTTTAGATTTATATCAAGAAAATGTAAAACCTACACTTTGAATGGTGATCAAGATGGAGAAATCTATATGCAATGACTATTAGATTTCACATAGGTGATCACTTCATATGTTATTACAGAGATTCTTTTATGGATTAAAGCAATTTCCCAGATAGTGATATTTAAAGGCTTTCAAAGAGTGGCAACCTAATATGGTTTTCAAATGTTAAGAAAACCATTGGCAAATGGTTTATGATGTTATTCTTTTAAGTAAATGATATACTATTGGCAGAAATAGTTTGAATTTGGTAGTGCCTATTTAAAAATAATACTATTAAATTATTTGAAAAAGAAGTACATGGGTGAAGTAATTGGATTTGAGATCTAAAGAAATAACTTAAGAAGAGTTCTCTCTTTTACAAGAGAATCATATTTATGGGATTCTTAAGCAGTTCAATATAAGTGAATGTAATCCCATATATATCCCAGTGACTTTAAAAGTAAATTTGAGTCTTGATAAGTTTTCCTAATTGAACCAATCAAGAAGAAAATGGAAAACAATTTACATCCAAATATTGTTGACAGTGTGATTTGTCTAGTGATGTTTACAAGACCAGATATATGTTCATGGTAAGACTTGTAAGTCGATACTAGTCCAACCATTGTGAAAGATATTAGATGGCTTCATAGAAGAGTTATAAGATACTTGTAGAGTACATTGATTATGCGCATTTAAAATATGTACTATGGCAATACAAATGGCTATATATATGGTAATTTTCATAGAACATATTCGATTTGAAAGTGAAAAGTCAAATTCATCGCCTAAAAAAAAGGCTCTAAGCATCATAGATAGACTAAATGTAAGAATATAATTATATGAGAGATGCTATCATATATAGTTGTTATTGAACAATGCATTCCTATGAAAAGTCCTCTGACAAAGCCTAATGACCAAGTATATGTATGTATGTTAATTCCTTCGTCATACATAGGGTATGAAATAATAGATACTTCATTATAACTTTAAATATGTGTAAGTATACAGTGTCTAGTATGTTGTATAGGTTGATGAGGTTGGCTTTCTCATACAAGCGATCGCCTTTAACACTCAAGAGGAGTGTGTAAAGATGAGACAATTGTGTTCATCAATAAAGCAACAAGAGTGCTAATATGGTAGAAAAAAAAATACAAAACTATGTCACCTGGACTTAAAGTATAGTAAGTCGAGATGTGATCCTTGACTATAAGTATGGATTGAATCACGGAAACCCACGTCTATGATAACTATTACTAGACAACAAATTCTTCAAAATTGACATTATGTAATGTGAGTGGAGTTGATGAATTTGGGTTTAGATACTAGGGAGTGTCTAGACTTAAGTTCGTACGGTGTTAATGATAAAATCAAAACGACATATGTTCTTAAAGTATAAGAGCAACACCATAGATGCATATGCTAAAGAACCGCAAATGGGAAGTAAGTGAATGCATCATTGCTTCATTGTTGTGTGAGTCCCAGAAAGATTAACCCTTTAATGATGTCATTTGACTTTGACACTATCATGGAAATATGTTTCAATGTCTGCTACTTTAGCATTTTGTCTTATGATCATGATTGATATGATCTAAAAGTATTATATTAGAAAACGGTTGATACATATCAAATTAATATATGGGTGAATGGAAGATTATTACCTAAAATATACACACCTATGTTGGTGTTTGAGACCGGTCCCTTATAATATTATTTTGTGATTTCATAAGTATAGATACTATGCATATGAGAAAGGCAATATGAGTTTTATACTAACTCAAGGGGGATTAGATTGGCTATGAGTAAAGTTCGTATTGGTAAATCTAGGACATTCGGGTATTATATCAATATTGAGTTACACTACAGGGTTGTCTTGTACTAATATATGAAAAAGGGATTTCTAGTTCAAAGCGCTCAAATGGAGACATTGTGTCCAAGCAATCACAGTAAAGGACCTAGTATGAAAGAAATAAAAGAAAGAGACTTGTCCCATAACATCTAGTCCACCAAGTGTGAGTGAGAGACATTAGAATATATTAGTCCACCCTTGGTGTATTAAGGTCCAAGTCCAATTTAAGAGGTGTTACCATAGAGAGACATGAATTCATAAAGGGAAATATCCCTTTATGGTTTAATAGTTATATCTATTTTTATGTAAAAATACACTTAAGAGTTATATCTATTCATATGTGACTATACATAAACTATATATAGGACATGGGATTAAGGAAGTAGATAGTATGAATAACATGTACATAATATTGCTCTTCTCCCTCTAAAATGTTCTCTCATAAAGAATGTTCTCTTCTCTTTCTCTATTTGGTGTATTTGTTGTATAATATGATCGGAGTCCGTATTGATACTCCGGTTTTGTGTGAGTACTTCAGCGAATCAATTGGTTTCCAGATATACCCGAAATTCTTACAACACACACACACACTCTACAAAAAAAATTGTGATTTAGTAATGGTTAAAAAGGTATATTTGTAGCGATTTTAACAGTTACAAACGACATTAGCAGCAGTAAAAAATCGCTACAAAATTCACTGTTGCAAACGAATTTGTAGCGGTTTCGTATAACCGCTACTTATGATTCACAACCGCTACAATAGTAGTAGCGGTTATTTCCAATCGCTACACGTTGCGATTATCAATAACACATTATTTGTGATACTTATAGCGGTTATAAAACCGCTACAAATGTTAGCACACAATTTCATGAGGTGAGAAGTAAAAAATAAAAATTTGGCTTCAATTTTGTCACGGTTTAACCGCTACTAAATTCAAATTAGAATTTTAAAAATTTGGCGCCAACTAATTCATAGTGGTTATTAAAACCGCTACTAATATAGTATGAAATTTCAAAATGAGTGCCAAAAATTTAATCCCTTTTTGTGTTTAAATTTATAGCGGTTATAAAACTACTATAAAAGTTTTGAAATTTAAAAACAAAATTATACAATTATCTGAGTCTATTTTTATAATATTGTGTTAAATAGTTTATTATTTAAGTAACTTAACTGATAATAGCTATTATTTAAAAAGAATGGTTAAATTAACTTAGATAAATATAAAATTTATATATAGGTAATATTATTAAGAATGTGTAGTTAATAAGAACTTATTATGTTGTCATCTATATATTGATCATTTTAGAAGGAATATTAAAAACGATGAGGAAAATTTCTTCAATTTCTGGAACAAAAAAAATGAGTATAAATATTATGAGAGGAAAAAAAAATGTTAATATCAAAGAATTAAAAAAAACTTTTACCATATTTGATCACCTTACTCATCTTTTTGAATATTAAAAAATATTTCTAGATGAGAGAAAAACGAAAGAGAAGAAGGGTTGAAAGAAATGAAGCAGTGTTTGAATTGAGGTGTGGTGGGGGTATTTATAGGGATCTACGTAGCGCTTATAGTGATTAATGTGATAGGTTTGTAACGGTTTATATTTGTAGCGTTTTATGTGATATTCTTTGTAATGGTTTTTGTTTGTTTGTTTTGTAGCGGTTATGAAACTGCTACAAATATTAGATTGAATTTTTTTAAAAAAAATATAAATTAAGGTTTACAAAAAAAATAATTTGTTTAATTATTCTTCATCTCCATTCCTACAAAAATTGTGCGAAGAAAATGTTAGTTTGATATTATTTTGGAGAAAAATTAAATTTAAATGATGTGAACTTATAAAAATGCACCGAACTATGGTAAATTGTCATTGCCTTCAAGGAAGAAGTTGTTGAAATTGGCGGGCTAGAATGTCTCACTCTTGTATGTGATGTTATCACTATCACCCAAGTAGTAAAGGTCTCAAAGCTTTAAGTAAACCACCATGTTCCAATCAATGTTCCTCTCATCCTCGATATAATAAACCTGGTGTGCCTCTGAGGCAAGAATATATGGCTCAACATCTTCAGATTGACCAGTGTGAATTGGTCGGGAGAAATTTACTAATATGATGTCTAAATCGTCAGTTGTGAATCCCCAGGAAATTGTCATATTTGCTCATAAATACTTGAACAGCGGAACAGTAAAACAGCCTTGGTAATTTAGTTCGACGATATCAAAAAGCTTTCCATAGTAAGGGACGCCTCTAAACTGCTTGTTGACGTCACTACTGATCGCATAAATCCTTGTTTAAAAGGTCCCATAAACACCTAAATTTTGTGTTTGCAATCCTTGATCTCGTGAAACCGTGTAAAACTTAAAACATTAACATTGTAGGCTGTAAACCTTTTTGCATGGTGAAGAGGGCCAATTGTGAGAGCTCTGAAATTTGGTGAGTGAGGGTTGTGATCATTTAGTATTCTACGGGAAAACCAACTTAGGAATTCTCTGTAGACCTTTTTGTCAACTTCGGAGGATGTTTGTGTACAGATTATAAGTTGACGCTTCACATGACTTTTGAATTCCCTACAATTAATCATGGGAAGACAATCATGAAATGTAAGTACAAAATGTAAAGAAAGATATAGAATAATATATATGTATATAATTCTTACTGAAGGAAGGGTTGAACTTGAGTGCAATTAATCATGACATGTCTATGTGCTTACAACTTCCTAATTATTGTTAGTTTAAAGTTCTCACTTCCTCTAACTGGTTTACTAACACGAGGGATTAACAACTCTCTTGATGATGGCTCAGGTTCAGAACAATCATCTACACGAGGCAGTTGGTTGAAAGTCATCTCAATGTCATCAAATTACCTTGAGCAGAAATACAGAACCTCATCCCCTATATAACTTTCAGCTACAAAACCTTTTGGCCACGCCTTATTCCTTATGTAAGATTTCAATTTCGTAAGAAACCTATAAAGTAAAGAAGGAAAAATGATACTAAATGCTTAAATGGGTGACTAGCAAATTTAGAAAGTAATGCTAATGCACATGTAAAATGAGTAACTCTCAATATGATACATCCATCGATATTGAGCTGGGCAGTAAGCTTTGTTTCATGAATAAGGTGGATTGTCAGATGAACCATCACAGAGAAAAAGGATGGAGGAAAGAACATATCCAAATGACAAAGCGTATGAATGATTTTAGACTGCAGTTATTCAAGCTCTTTAATGATTAAAACCTTCGAATACAACTTCTGAAAGAAGGAACACAGCTCTACCAAAATAATAGACACATCAGGAGGAAGTGCATTCTTTGTAGCCGGCGGAGGTAACTGTTGCATAAGAATATTTGAGTCATGACTCTTCAACCCAGCAATCTTTTAAGCCTGCATGTCAATATATCATGAAATGTTGCTTGAATACCAATTAGAAACTTTTATTTTCTTCAACGTTGAGAGGAAGACTTCTTTGTTTGGTTTTGTGAAGGTGAATTTTTCCGTTTGAAATTTTTCATGCATATCTGGCCACACATCTTCACGAATTCCTATAGCGCGTAAATCTTTTCTCACTTGAAGATGATATTTTGACTTACCGGATTTGTTAAGCAGCATGTATAACACATTGTCGCATACATTTTTTCAATATGCATGAAATCAAGACTGTGTCGAAGTAAATTAGATTTCCAATATGGAAGAGTGAAGAAAATGCTTATCTTCCTCCATTGCTGAGGAGTATAAGCTAAAGTCTTAGTACTTTTCTGCCCTGCTTCTGCTGCATTGTCACTTTTTCCAAACTCGAATTCAACATCTTGAAGCTGTTATAAGATATCTACATCGGTTAAAGTCTGAGGAGGTCCTCTTTTTTTCTATTTCCCATTGAAATGATTCCGTTGTAATCTAAACTTGTGCTTACTATCAAGAAACCTTCGATGATCCATAAAGTACCACTTTCGACTGTGGGGAAGGCACATTAAGTCAGAGTCAAAATTGCAAGCTAGACAGGCCATCCCAGTATACACATGCCACCTGGATAGTGTTCCAAGCCCAAGAAAGTCACTTATTGTCCTAATTAAGGCTGCACGCAAGTTGAACAATGACTTATCATATGCGTCATATGTTTCAATGCCGACATTCCATAAGCTCAGCAATTTTGCAGTAAGCGGTTGGAGATACACATCTTTTTTCCTAGAATGATCATAGACAAAATGAAGGAGCTTTGTTTAATACACATCCATGGGGCAAGTTGTAGGGAACTAAGACTACCGGTCAATTACTGTAACTTATGCTAAGATTCCTAAATGGATTAAAACCATCAGTCACCAAAGCAAGCTGAACATTTCTAGGGTCAGCTACGAAAGATGGAAAGTCTGAGTTGAACGATTTTTAGGCTTCTGCATCCCGTGGATGTCTTAATTTACCATATTCATTCTTATCAACTTCATGCCACTTCATGTGCTCCACTATTTTAGATTACATAAACAATTTTTATAAGGCGGCTTCAAAGGGAAGTATCTGAGAATCTTTATAGGATTCTTCTTCTTCTACTTTTTCTCCTTCCGAATTGTCTTATACCTCGAGGTTTGACATCATTTACAAGTCTCCTTGCTTAGCATCATCTCCTCAATACCCCATACAATGGTTGGGGCATGCATAAATTATTTGGTAGTTCAAGCCCAATTTTTTAATAATCTTCTTGGTCTAGTAAAACTATGTGGGAAACTCCGCGTTGGGGAACGCATCTTATAATAATTCAAGCAACATCAAATTTCCTTATCTGTGACTCTATACAGGCATTTGATATGATATAATTTGATCAAGAAAGATAATTTCGAGTATTTTCAACAACCTTGATATAAAGGTCCGATATGCTTCATCCATTAAGCTGAAAAAATCCTGAGCTACTTCATTCGTCAAGAACATCAGCTCTGAACCCTGTACTTCTTTGTTGAAGTTGTCTTCTTGAAAACCAAACGCATCACGCACAATATCATTAATAGAATCTTCATCTACTTGAACTCCTACTTGTGAACTTTGTGGAAGAGCATAATCATATCTCACACCAGGTTTCTTACTATAAACTCCCTAGAACGTATAGTCTTCCAAGAAAGGCTTTACAAGAAAATGTTCCTTAACAACTTGTCGTGCATTCCACTTCTTGAACTTGCATCTCCTACACGGATAGACAATCTTACCATTATAGTTGGCGTGAGAGTATGCGAAATCCAAGAAATTGTTTAATATGTACAAATATTCTGGAGAATTGTGTGGCAACCTAATCCATGACCTATCCATAGCTAGTGAAAAAAAATTAGCAAAGAAGATGAGTGAATAGAGAATAACAGGTGCCTAGAAGCTTATAAATCCTCCAATGTTCAACAATTTGAAGCAGTTCTAAAACCACTACCGTAATTACTATAAAGTTACATTATGTAGCGGTTATATTTTAAAATACTGCTACAAACTTTCATGACCGTTGGCGGGATATGAAATGTAAATTTCAAATATGTAACACTTTATAGTAGTTATGTCCAAATAACTGCTACAAATGTTCATGACCGTTGCCTATATTTCAAATTTTCAATTTGTAACGGTTTCCTTAAAGAAAGCAATACCAATGTGCAAGATAGTTTGTAGCAGTTAAATGGTAAAACAACTAGAAAGTTTCATAAGTACTTTGTAGCGGTTAAAGTTTAAAAAACCAATACAAATATTCATGACACTTTGTAGCAGTTACCACCAAAAACCACTATAAATATTCATGACCGTTGACTATATTTCAAATTTTTTATTTTGAAATTAGTAGTGGTTTCATTTTTGGAACTGTTACAAAGTTATACACTTTATAGCGGTTTCATCGACTTAACTGCTACATAGGTTCATAATTTGTAGCGGTTTGTATATAAAAACCGCTACAAATGAATTTTTTTAGTTATTTTTTTTGTGTGAGTGGTAAAGGAAACAAGAATTCAACATTAATGAAAAAATAAATGTCCAACTTTGTTTATAGATGTTAGAAAGAAAAATATAATTGTCTTAAAGAAAACTAAAAACATAAACTAACTATCTGAATCCTGATGATTAAGTCCTCTCTCAGGAGGGGCAGGATTATGGCGCTGATCTTCAAGTCCTCCCTCAGGGGCAGGATCATGGCGCTGAGCAAAGTCGGCAACACCATCATTATCGACAGTATGAGGCGGCTGTACGACCATAATAGGTCTGGCGCTTATCCCCATACCCCTCACGCGTCTGAGGTGCTTAACTGGACCCAAACCAACGTTCAATGGCGCAGTAGGGTCCACAAACCCCTGTAACTCCTAGGTCTGGGTCTTTCGTAGCTCAGCCTACGATTGCTGTATCCGCTCTTGCCATTTTATGAAGCAATAAATTATTATTATTATTCATAATAAAGTAGTTTTTATAAACAATAGAACAATAAATTATTATTATAAAATAATAAATTCTCTTACAATGGCCTCCTTTACCTGCTGAGAGGTCGGAGTCCCGTCACATTGTCTATGAGTGATAGTGAATAACTCCTTGTAGTCCGTCTGGTGGTTCTTCTGTTGAGCCTTCCTCTCCTAAAACAATTAAAAAAATTAAATTAGTATTATGAACAATAAAACACTAAGTTTATAAAATTAAATAACCAGCTAACAGTAATTAACATTGTTAAAAATTACTAGCTCGCTGTAAGTCACAACAAATGTCTTTGATCCTGTCGTGTGGTAAATCTTCTGCTACCCTCGTCATCTGGTATTCCTTTGAGAAAGAGCCTGCATAAAAAACAATATTAAAAGTATTAAAAAAATATAAAACAATTATAATTACTAAAAACATAAACATTATGAAAATTATATTAAAATTATAATTATAAATAATTACATGCCCCTCTGCACTCCATCTGTACTGGACAAAACTCGCCTAGTCGTTCGGTGGAACGCTATCCGGGACGTTGTCGATCAGCTACAACAGAGGTATCATCCCATCCTTATTCATACTATAGAAGAGACGATTCCTCTTGTTCCTCAAGCCATCCCCCATCTTCATCAGCGTGTACTGCTTCCTGTTTTCTTGGACAACAAACATATCCTATAAAAAAAGTGAATAAATAATAATAAATACAATTACTTACAAGTGATACAATTAATAAATAATAATTAATTAAAATTAATTACAAAATATATAATATAATTAAATATTGTTAATTACCTTCACGGCCTCGTCCCACGCTAGATCCTTCTGCCACTTGGGAACATTCTTGTTATGGGTGTAAATGGTTTATTAAAAAGTGTAAGTGTACAATTTCGTAAACAAGTAATATAGAAGTGAGTATAATATTGTTCCCACGAGGATTGATCACTAAGTACCAAAATTGGTAATCTTATTCTGTTTAGTCGATCGATTAGTTGGTGATTGAGATTACAAAATAAAAATGATTAAATATGAATACAATTGATATGAAGACAAATATGAGAAAAAGCCCTATGGATCAAATTTCACTTAGAAAATTTTGGATTGAATCACCTATCTATTCTAGTCTAATTTATTCCACATAATTGATAGCCGAGTTTCCCAAATTTAAATACTAGCCTCTTTCAAGGTCAAGCAATTCTATAATTAATTGCTAATCCAATATATCTCTATATGAATTAAAACAATTAATCATGCATTAAGATTTATAAAAGTCATTAAAACTACACAACCTATATGAATATATTCCTATTTTATATGCAAGTTATGGTATTAATTATAGGATTGACACATATACATCTTCTTCCGGTCTTAACATACATATTGAAATCATTTAAAAGATGACCAATCAATTGAAAGCATTAAGAACAACAATCAAAACTCGCATGAAGGAAAAATTAAAACTAGATTTAATAAGTTAAGATTCAATCAGTCATTGGTAAACTACATCATCACCCTAGGAAAATGAAAATTTAGCTCATGATGAAATTAAAAATAAAACCAAAATAAATTGAAAACTTTATAAACATTGTATAAAACTTAATTATTAAATTCCAAAACATAGAGATGCAACCAAAAGATGGATGAAAATGGAAAAATCTAGCCTTCCTTATAGGAAATAAAACCTTCCATATAGGTGATAACTTATACCATCCATGAAGGAGGTCTACCTAAGCCTTCTAAAAAGAAGGCATGCAAGAAACAATACAATACATGAAATTAAACTTTAAGATTGTGTGTCTCCTTGTGTCTTCCACTCCTCTATTTAGAGATGAATAGGGTACAAAGATTTTCATTTGTTAGGTATGAATCTTGGCTTTAAGCCACCAATGTTAACCTTGTGGCAACCATACTTCTTGATTGTAGCGGAATTTTGATAGTCAAAACAGTGGATTCTCACATTTTATCTTCATGAAAGTTGTAGATCTGGATCTTAGCTGGAAAACGCATGTGAGAGCTTCTCATTTCAATATTTGCAGCTCAAGTTATGGTCAAATTAGTGGGTAAAGGTCAGACTTGGACAAATTCATGTTCTCAACTTCTAAGCAAAATTTGAAACTCTTGAAGGCAGAATTCGGTTTTGACCTTAACATAAAAGTTGTATGAATTTTTCTTAGATTTTTATCTATATAAAGAACATCCAAATCTGACATCTGCAGTGCCAGATATTGTCTAAAAACTGAAATAGGGTAAAAATTTAGTATTTTTCGATAAATTCTATTTTATGCCAAAATTATTATTTATTTATAAATTACACTCAGATTCATTAAATGAAGCTCAAATATCATCCAAAACATCATCATATAAGAGAAAATAAATATGCAAATATTTTACTTATCAATTCTTCCACATCTTGAAGTGGATGGCAAACCGTATCCAATTCGATCCCAGCTTGTTCAACTAGTGGTTAAAGAGGTGATTGCCATTCTCGATCGGATAGTCTATGGCCTCATTCCACAAAACTATCATGCGTAGTCTTTGGTCCATGCTATTGAGATCGGCTACGTCCAGCCTCCTTGTGGAAATGTTTCCTTGCTCATCTGCACAATTTACCACATACGTTAGTTAAATTTAAATTCACATTCAAATTTAATTATTAAATTTATTAAATAAAAAATTATATTTATCTTGGACCTGCACCTCAAAACCAGTCGACTGGGAAGACGACCGTCGTGGGTTGTTCTGGTCCCGCGCCTCCTCCTCATCTAGGAGCAGCTCCATGTCACTGATAGAAATCTGGAAGTCAAGTTCCTCATTCTCGTCGTAATCACTAAGACTAATCTCCCCCTCGGGTTGAACAGGCAGCTCTGGAGTGGCCATCTACTATAAGAGAGTCTGTAGTTGCTGCTGTGGGGCCACCATATATGGCTACTTTGGCACGGTCGCCTCTTGCAATGGCATGAGGATGTGCCTACCTCCGCACTACCCTCTGTTGCCTCTCCCACCACCTCCTCTACTGCTGCTCCACTGTAAAATAGGTATGGGGGGAAGTTCAGCCTCCTTTCCCTTCCCCTTGTCTTACTCAAAAGTCATAATATAACTACAAAGAAAAATTAGCAACATTCATATCAAAATTATAGAATAATAGGAAATAAATGAAATAAATGATTGAACTTAACTAACCTCGAGTGGCATACTCTATAAAATGCTTCAGCAAAACCTCATATCTCAAGGAAAATCTCAAAGGGTGAGTGAGAATTCAAATTGCCAAAATGAGAAAATGAAGGAGAATGACACTTTTATAGCGCTCGGATTTGTAGTGGTTTTAAAATCAACCGCTACCTTAACCGCTACAAAAAGCACAAACCCACATCAGATAACATGAAAGCTTATGAACGCTACAAGCCTGCAGGCCCTTTACATTCTATAGCAGTTATAAGCTTATAATCGCTACAAAATGTAGCTCTTTGCATTCTGTATAGGTTACTATCACAAGAACTGCTACAAACTAACCACCATAATATCTGCGCCAACTGGCGCGAAGCTGGAACCATAGTTGTAACGATGAATATATAATAATCATTACAAATTAACTGCATCCAATTTGGCGCCAAGAGACAAATTTTGTAGAGATTATACCTTGTGAACCGTTACAAATTAACTGCAGCAAATTTGACGTCAAATTTTATAGCAATTATACATTGTAAACCGCTACAAAATCCGTTCCCTAACCCGCTTGCCACTTGACGTGAGGCATACCGTTGCAAATATATAGCAGTTTTAAGTAAAACTGCTATAAATAATCACATTTATATCGGTTATAATAAACCGCTATATATCTTTTTTTTTTATAGTGATATATATATATGCGCGTGTGTGCCCAACATGCAAGTCAAATGAAGATTTTTGTGATTAACGTTGGCTTAATAATTGAATGGTGGCAGACAAGGAATATGTGGATAGGAAAATTCTGAAAGTATTTGTCAGGTTCGATGTATCAATCAACTATAGTGAAGTAATTGACCTTGATCTCCTTCCCATTTGATCAAGTCCTTAAGACGACAAAACATAATTGAGTCGAGTGAAAATAATTTAATATCTCTGGAACAAGGTCTTAAATTAAGATCTTATATTTTATAAATTGAAAAACAAATCACGTTAAAACGCTACTTTCCATTGTTTGATAATAAATTCTATAAATATAAAATAGTTGTTACGGAAATTAAGTGACTTTCAAGTTATTCCTCGATGCATCTAAAATTAATTCCATATTGTCATCATCATCATTATTATTGTATTCTCTTGAACTGGTATATGAGTAATTAAGGTTGTACTTCTGAATCAAACGCTTTGATTTTTTTTTATTTTTATCAAACACTTTGATTTGGTAATCCTTTAAAATATTTTCATATAGGATTGTGATTTTAAATTATATAAACAACGTAATTAATTAATTAATATCTAGCCAAGTAAAATAAATTAAGATCTGAATTCAAATTCTACTCAAATATAAAAGCGAATTGTAATATAAAGCACAACACTGAATGACTTCGAGCATTTTTCATTTGGTACGGGAAATAGTGGGTTCTTGTTAACTACTTGAAATATATATTAACATTTTTTTCAGAATAATAATAAGATAATTTTTTTGAAGGGTTAAGGGGTAAAATAATATAAAAAAAGAAAATCACAAAGAGCATTTTTACCTTTAAAGTATTCACGGATGAGTAAGTAGCTCCGTAATGTGGAGCAATCAATACTCTTTTCTCTTTTACTCGAAACATATTGTATCATGTTTAGGATCACATCGTTTGCCAATTAGGGATTTAGTAGTTAAAAAATTGTCAATATTTTACTATTGATTAACTAATGGTATTGTTATATGTTGTGCATGTCTGTGTTGTCACATGTTATATAGATAGATATTCGTTAGTTAAAAAAGTAAGTTAATTTTCTAACTAGTTAGTATCGACGTATATAACCTATAACAACATTGTCAGTTGACAATTAGAGTGGATTGATAATGAACCATTTTGTTTTACCAACGAACTCCTGGCAAGCCAAATATAACATCCTTTTCTTCCTCCTCTCTCTTTTTTTTATCCAAAACATGTGCATCAAATTTTGATGTTAGGTTTACACTACTATAAATAAATATAGATGTGACGCTTATTTTAATATTATTTATGACAATTGACAAGTGCCACATATCCTAACGATACTAAAAGAAGCTGTGGCGCTACCCTCAAGCGCCACATCATATATGTATTTTTTTTTTATTTAAATACCACATAGAAGGAAGCGCCACTCTAGGCCTTTTTAAAATTTTTGTTTATTATTTTTTTAAAAAAATTTATTTTTTTAAAAAAATTTATTTTTTAAAAAAGGACCTAGGGTGGCGCTTTCTCAAGGAAGCGCGACCCTAGACATTTTTTTTAAAAAAATCAAAAAATAATTTTTAAAAAAATAAAAAAAATTAAAAAAGGTAAGGAAGCGCCACCCGTGGCCTTTTTTAATTTTTTTAAAAAAGGCTTAGGGTGGCGTTTTATTAAGGAAGCATCACAGGAAGTCACTTCATGTGGCACCTTAGACCATTTTTTTAAAAAAATAATTTTTTTTATTTTTTTTAGAAACTTATAAGTATAATTAATAATACACTTTAAACATATTTTTATATCGCTACAACAAAATGAAGGAAAACAAATCAAAATCAAATAACTCCAAAATGATATAAATTAACAAATAACTAATTAAAAAAATTACTACTAAGTAAAATACAAGTGTTTAAAATAAATAATTATATTATTTATGCAACTCATCAATATAATGTTAACAATTATTGCAACAATTAAAAATTATAAATACTACATACCTTCACATATAACCTATATATAATAACATTTAATTTTATCTCATTTATTTTTCGGCATACAAAAATGAGAATAATTTTTTCATATTTCATAATAAATTAAATATAAAATATATTGAGCAAATTAAACTATTAACTACTAATAAAATTATATTTGTAAGCTCAAAAATAAAAAAATAAAAACTTACTGTATAGAGGAAGTTTGAATGGAGTGAGTGGAAATCTCAAACACAACACCTGGAAAAAAATTAATAAAGGAAAAAGAAAAAGAAAAAGTTGCATATATGTTTAAATTAAAAAAAGTGGTTAACAAGACAATGTGCTATATGTAGCTTCAAAATATTAAAAAAAATAAAAAAAAATGAGTGGATACAACTTACAGGACGAAATGAAACTATAAGAAGGATGAAATGAGACCAAGAGGGAGAAGGAATAGGGTCAGTTTGGTGTAAGAAATGAGACAAAAAGAAATGAGCAAGGAGTGTCGTAAAAATAAAAAGAGGAGGAAGATAAAATGTGAGAAGTGATGGAACAAACAAATGAGATAAGTGTAAATCAAACTTTTGGATGGTCATGAGTAGAGGAGAAGGAGGAAATGTGGGAATTAAAATGATAAGGGTGATAACACGTGTTGAATGAAGATTGGAGACTAAGAGGATAAAGGTGATGGAAGCAGATTGCGGGAGAGAGAATTGTTTGATTTTTTTTTAAAGAAAATAATACTTTGTGTGGCGCTTGCTAGATTAAATGTCACACAAAGTATGTAGCAGCTGTGACACTTCTTTGAACAAGCGTCACAGCTGTTACTTCAATTTTTATTTAAAAAAAACACTTTAGGTCGCGCTTCCTTAAGGAAGCTCAAGGAAGCGCCACTTAAAGTCACCAGGAAGCTGTGGCGCTTCCTTGAGTAAGCGCTACCTAAAGTATTTTAAAAAAAAAATTTAAAAAAAATCTGGAAAAAGTAAAAAAGTGCCACAAAATGTGTGCCACTAATGCCTATTTTTTTAGTAGTGTTGGAGATTTTTTTTTACCAATAAGTGTTAGTCAAAGACTCAATATTAACATATATAATTTGTAGTAACATCGTTAATTGACGGTTAATATAGGTTGATAGACTTTTTTACTGATAAATATTTGATTGGCAGTGCATGAAAATGAATTAGGGATATCAATTGCTACATATTATTGAATTTTAGGGTATTGATTACATACTCTTTCATGAATATTTTAAGGGGAAAATATTCTTTAACCCAATGTCAATTCAGAGTTAACAGTCAATGTTAATGTATGTAACATCATTTAGACAATTCTACCACTTCAGATATGACATTTTTCCAATAAATAGTTTAGAATGGTAGGTGATCTTCATGAAATAATTCAAGAATAAAAATATCATTCAACACTGCTCTAAAGAACAACATCTATTATAATCAAAACAAAAAAAAATACAATATTACATAGAACTGAGATATATTTTAATCGAACCAATATTATATTATTTCGTGGAGTAAACATAAATAATACAAAAATATCTATGATCAAATGCTAAAAAAATTATCATGATTAAATTATTTTATTGTTGCCATTTAATTATACATGCTTTGTAACGCATAATTGAATTGACCTGGTACCCAAACATAGAAAAACTGTGCCACCCACCAAATTAGGGCATATGGTTTAGCTTCTTGTGTCATCATGATTACAACTCTTGCACTATAGTCCACCAATAAGGAACTTGATTAATATAATTACACACACAAAAATTAACAACTTGCTAATTACCTAATTAAGAAATAAATCCCAACAAGATGAAATGTCCATTGTGATTGGAAGTTGATTAATTTAAGGAATCACATCATGAAGCTAAGCTAAAAAAATATCTTCAGTAAATAAAAAGGGGCTGATTTATCAAATAGTGCAAATAGTATAGCAAGTTAAAATGGGGTGATGTTGTGATTTGATTTGAGGTGTGAGATGGGACATTTTATTGCGATTGATAGATTCATTGTTGAGTTGGACCAATAAGAAGGGTTTATTTGATGGCAATCACAATTAGGAATAGAGTATTAGATTCATCATTATTGTCAATTATTAGGTTTCTTTATTTGTCCCACCACACCATCAATGTTTAGTGGAAGTTCCATTCAATAAGAGCCCAGTAATCAAAGGTGCTTTAGCGGAAAGCCACGTTTTTTTTTTTTTTTTGGTCAAAGGTTAACTTTTAGGAACTTGTTTTTGAGTTTCTCGTTGCAATGAAATCTATACCACCTAAATATAAACTTAATTGTTTGAATATAAAACATTCAATTAATAATTTTTAAATAAAAAATTATTTTTTAAAAAAATCTTACAATTAAGAGACTATTTTTATTTTAAATTTTATATATATTAAAATATTTTTTTAATAAAATAATCTCTAGATCATCTAAAATTAGGATAGTCCAAAATTTGGTGTTTATCACCTCTAATGAATATTGAAACTAGTTTCTGCTAACTAAAATGGGTGTGTGTGAGGGAGAGGAAGTGAGAGACACAGATATAATTATTTCAAGTTGATTTTTTATTGGCAATGGTTAATTTCTTTTTGAGAAAACTGAGGTATTCCTACTAGCTCAGATCTATCATTGGTTATATATACTCATAAAATTTCCACAAATTCTTTTTGAACTATTTAGAGTTTTTCTAATCCTAAAATAAGACATTGGAACATAACTCACATAAACTTTTTCACCTCCTAAAACTTTTTTTAAAAAATATATAATGGATTAGGTCCCAAAAACGATATACTTGAATGCATCTTTTTTTTATCATGTATATATTAACTAATATTTTTTTAGTGATTATATACTGATATTTATTTGTAATAAAGCATGATATTTAGTTAAAACTAGGCATGCTTGTCTATATATCATGTGGATATTTGCGAAAAGATTTTACATTATTTATGATCTTAAAGACTTAAACTATGAAGCTTATAGTAAATTTCCTTTTATATATTTTGATAGATTGATTGAAAGTTAATATTTGGAGCCTTCTCTGTACCTGCGTGCGTGCGTGGTAATATTTGTTCTAAGAATGTGAAACTTGTAAGTTTAAATAAATTTATAATAATTATATAAATCCGTAATAATAATATAAATTCATAAGAGTTGATTTTTATAATTAAATTTATATTAATAATATATAATTAAATAATTAAAATATAAAAAATGACAATAATTTGATTTAAATATATTTTAAATTTAAATAATTGAAATTAAATCCATCAACATTCATAATTTTTTATATTTAATAAATAAATTTTTATAAAATTCATATATAAAACATTTAAGTATGATCAAATCGAACAAGTTAAGACCGAGTTTAAAATTGAGTTAATATGGTTTTGCAAGCTAGACACGTAAAAATAGTGAACTCGTGAGTTTAACTGAGTTGATAACCGACACGACTTTACCTGTGATTTAATTCGATTTAGTAAGGTAGGAACATAAAAACGGTAAATTCAAATAGCCAATTCACAAGTTCGACAATAATAATGTCTTGGGCAACGATGTTTTCTTAATTTATTAATTAAAAGGAATCATAACTCTATTAAGCCACTTTGGATTAAATTTAATGTGAGCTCTTGATTTTTTGTTGTGCATTCTAAACTTTTAGCGGCTGCTTTCTTTTGTTTGAGAGTTTTGGAGCAAAATGGCCTTTCGATTGAGATAGAGCCGCTAAAGAAAATTCCAATTTTTATTTTATTTTATCTTCCGATGAACAATTTATGTATTCTGTACAAACAACTTAAAATCTATCATACTACACGCGTTTTAAAATGAATTTTTATATGTTATCAGATGTTTTATTATTTCTTAGCAGTATTTTCAGTTACATCAAAATAGGCAGAGTTCAATAAGGAAAATACACATAAACAGGATTGGCAGGAAATTATTTATTTCTACTTTTTTATTACATTTAAAATTAATCAAATAATTAGGGGTCGCTTTTGGAATGACAAAATTTATAAGGCAAAGTAAAATTTTATACGGAGTACGCAATTGGTGATTTATTTATAGTTTTAATTAAAAAAAAGTATCCCAAAGCATTTAAACATAAAATTAATTTCAACATGTTGAAAAATAACATGTTAAAAAACTAAGTTACACACGAATTTCCCAAAGATACCTTTTTGTTAGTGCACAAGTACCATTTTATTAAAGGCCTATATTTGGGATACTCTCGAATACTATGGGTATCGGGCTGTTTGGTATGGGTAATTTGGATGGAAGGGAAGAAGAATGAAAATTTTATGAGTTGAATTAAAAAAAAAAAATAGAAAAGTGGGGTTTAAATTTTTTGATTAAATTTGTTTACTCTTTTATTTTATATATCCTTCTTATTAAAATTTGTATAACCTCAATTTTCTATATTTTCTTAAATCCAACTTATAAAAATTTTGTATTCCTTCTCTACGTTGCTCATACCCAACAGCCCTTAAATGTAGAGGACTTGGCTTCTCTTATTTTCTCTTCTCGTTTGCTCCCATCCTTTACTCCTTTTATGACTATTGGATCAAGATCTTATGATCCATATTTAATATTTTCTTTCTATCATTCTCTCTATTGTAATAATATTTTATAAAATATTAAATATAGACAATTTAATCTTAATCCAATAGGCATAAGGGGATAAAAAAAGGGAGCGAATGAAAAAGAAAAGGAGAATGTAGATAAAATAAAATATAATTTTCCAAACCTTTTGTGTGCTAATTAGGCCCAAAAAATAATATGATGGGTGTTATGTTTTGGGCCTGGATCATCCCTTTCCCTATTAATAATTCGAAATTAGACCCTTTAAAATTATTGGCCCAAAAAAAAAACTAATGTAGATTACAGGGGAGTTTTTGGCTTAATAAATTATTCCTCTCTGTATGCGGTTAGTTTGAGAAAGGGAAGTTCCTCAACTCCAACATCTTTTATATGGATTAGTTTGCCCTTTGTTTCAATTTTTTTAGGAAAAATTACAATAAGGACCCAAGCAAATGAAAATATGAAGAAATGGTCCTAAGGGGTTGTTAATGACAATATGATGATCCCCTATTAACAATATGAGGATCGTCATTAACAACCCCTTGTGACTATTTCTTCATATTTTCATTTGCTTGAGATCTTATTGTAATTTCCCCATATAGTCCCTTCTTTGTCTCTCTATCTACCCAAGCATCTATGCCTTCTACGTCTCCTTTAGATTATGCCAAAAAGGGGGGGGGGAAGAACTAATATGATCATATGTGTTTTATGTAGTATTCTGTTTATATTCATATTGTCATGTAGTGCAGTTTGTGTAGTTTCAGTATGCTTTCTAAACTGACCATGTACTTGTTCAAAGACTCTAATCTAATGAGAATATAGTCTTAATGCTATTGTGCTTGTGTTTGCAGCTATCAATATGATCTCTTGGAAAGCAAGAAGTTATGCTTCACACGTGCATGTTTAAATTCTGTTAATAACGGTTTTTGAACCTTGAACTAATATTTTTCATTTTCTATATGAGGTCAAAAACTTTCAATCTTTGAAACAAAATTTTTAGTCATTTGCCGTGGTTAAGTTGTTGCAAAATTTTTGAAAAAGATCAAGTAAAAGTTTTAGAAAATCAAATTTTGAACATGATCATATAATATGTTTTGTCATCATCAAAAAGGGGGAGAATGTTGGATTTCATGTTTTGATGATAACAAATCATGTTTTGGAAGTCCTTGGATTTGATTAAAACAAATACAGCAACAAAGGAAGTGAGAAAAGTGATATGAGCAAGATCACTCGAGTGATTTATGTAATCACTCGAGTGATTATCAAGATCACTCGAGTGATATGAAAAATACCAGATCACTCGAGTGATCTGTGAAATCACTCGAGTGATGCATCAGATCACTTCCAGTGAATCAAAAATCACTGCAAGAAAAAATCACTGTTCCGGATTTCACTTCCAGTGATCTTGAATCACTCGAGTGATACGTTGTTTTTGCCGAATCACTTCCAGTGAATCTGAAATCACTGGAAGAAAAAAATCACTATTTTGAAAATCACTTCCATTGATAACCAGATCACTCAAGTGATCCTTAAAATTTTCAGAATCACTTCCAGTGGAACGAAAATCACTGCAAGAATATTTTACTATTTGCAAAATCACTTCTAGTGATCTTGAATCACTCGAGTGATACACTATTTTAGCTAAATCACTTCCAGTGGATTAAAAATCACTACAAGAAGAAATCACTGTTTGCAAAATCACTTCCAATGATGCTAAATTCACTCGAGTGGTATATGAAAACTCATGTTCACTTCTAGTGAATCTGTTATCACTTGCAGAAGATTTTAAGGTTTTTCAAATCACTTCCAGTGACAACAAATTCACTCCAGTGATGCTTCATTTTATCAGTATCACTCTCAGACAATCACTGTGATCCACTAGCAATCACTTCCACGTAAATCAACATATTTTGTTAGTTAGATTTTGATAGTGATTATCATTGCTAGTTATTCCAGATTACTGTCAAAATCATTTAGCATATTATTTCATTAAAATTACTCAATTGCTGAAATCTATCTCCAGTGAAAGCAAGATCACTTCCGATGGTTTCTTGATTTTCAGAAATCACTCTCACTCTGATGATATTCAAATATTTTCTAACAGTCATTTTCCTGAGTGTATTATAGGTGTACTCCACTACCACTCACATGATAAGCAACTAAACACACCAGTTGAATGGCAACTAATCGTGGGCTACAGCGAAATTCATAAATAACTATCAATGTGCAAAGTGGAAAAACAAATATTGTTGCATCTGTCAGAAGCATTATGAATCAACGGACAAAGTGACAACGGTCTTCAAAGCCTCTGATATATATGTCCAGCCATTCGAAAAATCAAAAAGGATGAACAACGCTTGAACACACTGCATACAATACATTCATAAGTGCTTCATCTCTTATCAACTCTTCATCTGTACTTCAGTTTTCATCTATATACTCTGTGAGAGAGATTAGTCAGTCATACACGCTTTATTTCCGATAGTGATAACTTAAGGTTGATGAACCTTAAGTTAGGATTTAAGATTACCTTGTGTAAGGGGGAGCAAGTGTCCAAAGAGAGGAACTTGTTGTTGTATTGTGGTGCCAAGAACCCACTGAATCTTGGAAGATATAGTGAAAGGCTCAGAAGGATTTCTGAGGACTGAACGTAGGTCAAGTGGTTGAGACCAAACCAGTATAAACCCATGTGTGAACTTCGGTGATATCTCTTCCTTCTTATAACTATGCTTTAAAGTTTTATAATTTTATTTATCTGTTTATTTTGTAATCACCCAATTCACCCCCCTCTTGGGTGAAAAGCTTGCTCTAACAACTTTCATCAAATATATATATCTTAATTATGTTTTTATGTTTCCTTCAAGGAACAAAAAACCGGACCGGTCAATGAACCAGTCACGGCACAGGTTCAAGGGTCAATGGTTCAATCGGTCATATTAAAATATTATAATTTAATTGACAATAAAAAAATAACCATAATTCATAATTCAAAAGTCATTACTAACAACAAGTTAGTTCTTCAAAGTTCAATCAAAATCCATAACTAACATCAAAATATAATTAAAACATGACAATGTCAATTATCATTCATCAAACAACCAAGAGGCAAGAACCAACATCAGAATAGTCAAAAGATACCGATTTAAATCATCAAGCTTTACAACTCATCAAGGGGATCTATTGGAGATGAGTCATTAGGAGGTGGATTGGGTAAAGGGTAAGAGGTAATAATATCATCAGGCAAAGCCGAAGGATCAGGAACATTCATATCTTCATCACCTACACATATACACGATAATAATATCAATGATTATATGTAACATATAATTATATGGATGAATAATAAATTAGTAAGAAAATATTAACAGCACATATAAACCTTCATTAACCCTATCCAGAGTAGATGAATGTGCAATGCCTTCACTACCAAGAAGTCCTTCAAGATTTTCTACATCTTCATTATTAAATTCTGGAATGGGATCTTCTTCAGTCACCCAAAAATCCACCTCATCAATAGACTCATAGTCAATAGGATCATAACTTGTCTGCTTTTTCTTCAATTCAACCCTTCAAATTTCAATGACATATAAGTTCAATTAAAAATTTTAAATACATCCATTTTATAGTGAAGAACAAAAATTTTCATAATATCTAAAGTTACCTATGCTTTAATTGCAAGTTATAATTAGTGTAAACTAAATCATTCAGCCTTTGATGCTCCAATCTATTTCTTCTTTTTGTATGGATGCGCTCAAATAAACTCTAATTTCTCTCACAACCAGAAGAAGCAGATGTTTGGCTAAGAATACGAATTGCAACATGTTGCAATTCTGGTACTGAATAGCCATAATACATCCACCATTCATCTACAAAATAAAACATGTACAAAATATTAGTTGCAATCAATTAATATGTTAATTAAACCCTAAACAATAAAGATAAATACTTAGTTACTTACAAGGATCTAGTTTTTGAGCTCCCTTTTTACATGTCTCTCGGCTGAAAGATTCTTTTCCTTCAAGATACAATGTGACTTGCTTCATTATCTTGAAGCAATCAACATTTTCATCTGAGTTAGCCTCTACCACATCAATCAAAGCTTGCATTAGCCCTCCCTTATGAACAAAGTTTGGACCATATACGAATGCTAGGTTCAACAAATAGGAAGCTGCATGGAGATCAGTCTTCAAATGTTTATCCCATCTCGTTTTAATGATACTTGTGTAAGACTTGTAGAGATCTTTATTCCCCTTGAACATCTCCTTAATTCCACTTTTTGCCCTTTGTATGCCTTCATAAACATATGGCAGTGAAGGCTTCTCATCTGAGTCAACAATTCTCAACAATTTTATTAGAAGAGTTACAATCTTCACAATTTGGTAGCATTCATTACAAAATCGGCTATCTAATATGATTGCACTAAAAAATTTTTCGGGAGTAGTCCTAGATAGCTTATGGTCCACAAAGTGTTTATCAATAACAAGGGCTTGCAAGTCATGCTTGTGCATATATATGTTGTGCAATGTAATAAAGGTAGTGGCAAATCTTGTAGCACCAGGACATACAATTTCTTTCCAACCCGGCCTTTTCCTCAGCCAAGACAAGAATATCATGTGATTGTAAGCAAATATTGTTATATTTGATGCCTTTGCTGCAATGTCTGATACATGAGGCATGCTTGAAATGTCTTTCAATAAAAGATTTAAACAATGAGCAGCAAAAGGAGACCAATAAATATTTTTATATTTCTCCTTGATCAACCTTCCACATGCCACGTAATTGGCAGCATTGTCAGTCACCACGTGAACAATATTGGTGGAACCGACCCACTCAATCACTTCAGAAAACAAAGTGAATAAAGTCTTTGCATCTTTAACTAAATCTGATGCATCAACAGACTTAACAAATATCATTCCATGGGTAGAATAAACTAAAAAGTTTATCAAAGTCCGTTGCCTCACATCAGTCCATCCATCTGCCATAAGTGTGCAACCTTTTTTCTGCCATATATCTCTATGACCGTCAACGAGTAACTGACATTCCTTTTTCCATTCTTTCAACAAGTTGGTTTTAAAGTCATAAGCACTAGGGGCTTTAAACCCAGGCCCTATAGAACACATTCCATCCACAGCTTTTTGAAATAAAGGGCACTCTAATGCTTTAAATGGAATGCAGTTCACTATGGCCTATTCAGCAATAAGCATCTTCACATTGTGTTGTGCTTCTTTCGATGCTAAGACACTTTTTATGGCTGGTTGAGCTCCAGGAGTTGTCCTAGCAGCAAAATATTTATCTAATACACTAGGATGTTTCCTCTTCTTAGTTTCACTATTAACCTCCTCTTCTTCAACTCCCTCTTCTCTTATATCCTCAATTTCCTTTTTCTTTGATGTTCTTTCAAAGACTCTGCCATTCGATGACGCACACCAGCTGGAACTTTTTTACAAGAAGAAATTTGACCTACAACACCAGTCAGATGTTGCTTCAGCCTATTTATGCCACCTCCTCTATAGCTATTACCACAGTGAAGACATGTGTATACATTTTGTGTCCCTTCTTTCTTGTAGGCAATATGTGCCCATGCTGGGTCAATTTTTCCACGTAATGAGGTAGTGGAAGTAGGATTATCAATATGATTAGAATTGATATTGGAAGAGGGAGTAGGAGGGGTAACATTCTCATTTCCAGAACTCGATAAATCCATCACTGCAGAAACGAAACTACATGCTTTTCAAGTTTCGATCAATCAAATTATATAGCTGCTCACAAAAATTGTACTAACTTTATCCAATCCAAACTGTCTACGCAAAGAAAAAATAATTGGGAAAATCCTATTAAAAACCTTTTAAAATACTCAAATCCTAAGTTGGGCTCTAAGATATATCAAATTCTAAACCGGTCAATCATCTTAATTTAGGATTTTAGAATTTGGTGATTTTACCTTTATTAGAATTCTCCGATCTCCCATTCAAATTCACTAAGGAAGATATCAAATTCTTCACCAATAATTATTTTTTTAAAAAAAACATAGCAAGCCCATGAGAACTCAAATAACATCGTATTTATTACTGAACCAATGGAAGTTTTATTACTGAACCAATGAAAGTTTCATTACGAGAAATTAATCAAATTATTGCTAACCAATGAAGATATCTGATTCTCTATTAGTACATTAACTCTAGTTTGTGAATTCAATTATCTATTAACATTTTGACTAACTCATGGTGAAAACTTATCTGAGGTTACTACACTATAATTCTAGAATTAGTTTTGAATTGGGCATGCTCTTCCGGTGGTCTTGAATTTCAATTTTGCAAGCATTATTTTACTCAGCCTTACTTTGTTCTCTAGAGATACTGATAGAGTGACAGTCACCGATCCAAGAATTAATTTCAAGAGTTAACATGCCCAACAGCAATAAACAGCAGACAACAACGACGAAAGAAGTAGGACACTAGAACAACAAAAGAGAAATTGAAGACATGAACTCAAAAATGAAATAGAAGGAAGATGATGGATAGGTACCAGGAAAATCAGGGAATCAACCGTTTCTGGCTTAGTGTTGAAACGAAAGAATCTGAGAGGAGCAGCGATGTTTGTGAGCTTCAGATTAGGGCTAAAATTCTTACACAATTTTGGAACTCTGAACGAAGAATCAAACTGCACAGAAGAGGGTTGAACTCGACATAAGCAACTTTTGAAGATAGGTTGAAGTGTTGAGGCTGACACAGAGAAATCACAAGAGAATCAGAGAGGAGCAGCGAGCGATCTGTAGTTATGCAGCACAGAGGAGAATTAGAGAGGAGCAGCGAGCCAGAGAGCTATTTGCACAGAGCCGCAGAGCAGAAATCATGAGTTAGAGATGATGACCGGGTGGGGTCCGGGTCTAATCAGCCCCAAACGACGTCGTTTTGGGGCTGATTTGTTCAAAAAAAATTGACCCGGCCCACCCGCCCGACTCAGCGGGTCGGCCGAGTCATACCCGGTTCGCCCCGAGCCAACCCGGGTTTCACCGGGTTGGCTATTCCTCCGGTTTAACCCTTGGACCGAACAGGGCTGGGGACCGGTCGACCGATTTTCTGGTCAGACCGGCCGGTCCGGTCCGGTTTTTTCTCCCATGGTTTCCTTAAATGAATAATGAATCTTACTGGCATCAATCCTGAAGATTTATGTCTTGTTGATAGCGCAACAACCAACACCATACTCAGAAATGATAAATATTTTTCTTTCTTTGTAATGCAAAAAGCTAATGTTCAGACTATATCTAGTAGTATAAATTTGATTGAAGGCTCCGGAAGAGCTAATATTTTGTTACATGAAGGAACAAAATTATGTATTGATAATGCAATTTATTCTACAAAGTCTGGAAGAAACTTGTTGAGTTTCAAAGATATCCGCAGAAATGGATATCATATAGAAACTACAACTAAAAATGATGAAGAATATCTTGTTGTTACAAAAATATTTGCCGGGTAGAAAATGCATATTAGAAAATTGTTCTGCTTTTTCTTCTGGTTTATATTATACATTTATAAACACAATTGAAACACATGTTATTAAGAACCAGAAGTTCACCAATACAGACCAGAAGTCTGCTAATGTAAACCAGAAGTTTACAAATGAATTTAATGCTTGGCATAACCGGTTAGGCCATCCTGGTTCAATTATGATATGAAAAATAATTGAAAATTCATGTGAACATACCCTGAAATGTAAACAAATACCACAATCTCATGATTTTTCATGTGCTGCATGTTCCAAGGGAAAATTAATTATTCGCCTCTCACCAAGCAAAATAGAAAATGAGTCTCTCACATTTCTAGAACGGATACAGAGAAATATTTGTGGGCCAATATACCCACTATGTGAGCCATTTAGGTACTATATGGTTTTAATTGATGCATCAACTAAATAGTCACATGTGTGTTTATTATCTTCTTGCAACCTAGCATTTGTGAGATTACTTGCTCAATTGATTAGATTAAGAGCACATTACCCTGATTATCCTTTTAAGAAAATATGTCTTGATAATACTGGTGAATTTACTTCAAAAGCTTTTAATGAATATTGTATGTCCCTTAGAATTAATATTGAACATCATGTAGCTCATGTTCATACGCAAAACGGACTTGCAGAATCATTGATTAAAAGGTTGCAACTAATTGCGAGATCTTTACTTATGAAATCTAATCTCCCAATTTTTGCTGGGGCCATGTCATTTTGCATGCATCAATGTTAATTCGCATCAGGTCAACAAGTTACTTAAAGGTTTCCTCCTTAAAAATGGTTTTTGGTCATGAACCTAATATTTCCTATATAAGAACTTTTAGGTGTGTAGTATATGTGCCAGTAGTATCACCATAACGCACTAAAATGGGTCATCAAAGAACAATGGGAATATATGTTGGGTATGAATCTCCTTCATTCATAAAATATTTAGAACCATCTACAGGAGATTTATTTACGGCATGATTTGTTAATTGTCATTTTGATGAATCACTTTTCCCAACATTAGGGGGAGAGAATAAGTAGCTGGGTAAGGAAATTAGCTGGAATAAATTATCATTGGCTCATTTTGATCCTCGTACAAATCAATGTGAACTGGAAGTTCAAAAGATAATTCATTTACAGAATTTAGCTAATCAAATGCCAGAAGCATTTACTGACCCAAAGAAAGTGACAAAGTCACATGTCCCAGCTACTAATGCTCCTATTAAAATTGATGTTCCTGAAAGACAATCTACTATGAATGAATCTAAAGCACGCCTGAAGCGTGGTAGACCCATCGGTTCCAAAGATAAAAATCCTCGAAAAAGAAAAGGAGCAAAGAATATAAATGGTCAAATTGAGGATAATCAAGAAAAGTTAATAGCTCCAGAAGAGTTATTATCTCCATAAGAGAATGTTGTAGTCCCAGAAGAAACCCAGGTACCTGATATATGTGAAAATAATGAGATCTCAATAAATTATGTTGTGAATGGAATTCGATGGGATCAAAATGAAGTCAACGTTGACGACATCTTTGCTTATCATATAGCAAATGATGTAATAAATAATAATGAGGATCATGAGCCAAAATCCATTAGCGAGTGCCAATAAAGAAAAGATTAGCCCCTATAGAAAAATGACATTAATGCAGAATTAAAATCATTAGAAAAACTAAAAGTCTTGGGATCTATAATCCTTACACCTGAAGATGTAAAACCAGTTGGATGCAAATTGTCATGACCGTCACATATAAGCATAAAACTATCTTATGCTCTGATACCAAAAATGAAACACCCTTCCTTATAATACCTCACTGGCTTTTAGTTCAACATATCAGAGTAAGCGAGCAATTATTTTAAATAACTAAAATTCGTTCTCTTTATTTACGCTAGAGTGATTCTCTTATTATATTAGAGCGGTTCTCTGTTTAACAACAATCATTCATACATACACATATACATCAAGCCATACAAGGCTATCAAATGTAAATCCATTACATTACACGGCTATCTTCTCTTCACCGCACCGCACGTCTCCATATCTCCTCTGTGCATCTTCATGTATCCTTCAACTTGTCTAAAATGGTTGTTCGAGAGGAGTGAGATTTGAGAGAATCTCAGTAGCGAACAATACCACTATGCATGTAGATATATATGAATGCATGACATGCTTGCCTACACTATTTCATGCCAACATAATGACATGCTGCGTACTCGATGTTATGATATACATATGGCCATTGCACAAATATAACAGATCTTTAACCAATCATACATGTTCCACACAAATAGGCAAAGCAGTCACATAATCAATGCAAGACATACATATCATACACATGCAGAAAAGGTAAGTTAACTACCTGTAGGACTTCACGTCCTTCCTCAAACCATAGTCCTTGCTTCGGTTCGGGCACGACCATCCATCGAGTCCTAGAATTCCCAATACATTTAATGAGTCACTACTTATCCTTATCACATTCTAGACTTGTATTAGTTGATAACTTAACCCAATTACGCTAAATTACCAAAATGCCCCCGAAGCCTGGCCCTACTGTACTTTTACAGAAATTACAACATGGGCCAATCCTACACAATTTCACGTGTAGAATCCATTTATGACTTCAGATTAGTCAAATTCAGGCCCAAATGATGAAAAATACCCTTGATAGCCCTTACTTAGAGCCTTTAAGGAGTAATTTGGTCTTTTCACACTCCATGCCTTTTCTCACCTCATCATCAACATAAACTCTACACAATTTGCTCTTCTGAAATCAATGGAATCATCCAATTGATAAAATTCTAACTTATGGCTCACGCCCCACGCATGAAAACCCATACAGAGTTCTTAGAAGAGTTGTGTCGGTTTCTCCCTTTCTTTGTCTTAATATCCTCCTTTATACTTCTTATTACATGATTAGCCATTTAGACATCAATTGGACATCATTTCGGCCCCCAAAACATTGATAGAACGATAGATGAACAGTACCCAACTCTCAAAATACTCATCCAAACGACAAACCGAAATGGTAGAAAGGAAGCTTATGCTTACCTCTACGCCTTTTTTGAATTCGGTTCGTAATTCTAGTAACGCTCCGGCCGGTGAGATGGCACCAACCATCTCCAAACGAGAATCCAAAACCATCGAATCGAAGCTCGGGATGAGTAGAAGAACGTTTGTACTGGGTACTTTGAGAGAAAACGCCGTTTTGGTCGAGTTCCGGTGAATTATAGTTTTCTCTCTCTTCTCTCTCCCCTCTCGTTCTCTGTCTCATTCTCGTTTTCTCCGTTCGTGTTCTCGTTCTTTTGTTTCTCATTCTCATCTGTTCCGATTTCTCTTTCCTTTCCCTTTTAATTTGACCACAAAAAAGAACGAGAATTGATGATGAAGGATGATGATTAATTAAAATCATCCAGGTGGCTTACCACCCAGTGATCCAACTATCACGTTACTTGCATAACAAGTTTTATTTCTCTTTTCCTTCATCATTCCATCAATATTAATGAGAAATAAGAGAGTATAATTTACTCTCAAATTATCTCATTACACCACCTCAAGTGGTTAACCGAAGCCTCAAGCTTCTCCACTTATTGACTTTGCTTGATAATAATTCACCCGCTTGGCTTATTAATCATCAAGTAGTCATTTCCCTCCTTTTAATTCCCATCCAACTCAAATCATAGGGAATATTAGGGGAAACCATCATTTTTCATCTTATGGCAAAATTACAATTTTGCCCTCACCTTTTATTTCTTTTTAATATACAACGATATTAAGAAATTTTGAGAAATATATCATTCCTCTCTTGGACATTTTCCAAATTGGGGTTTAGCAATCCACTTAACACATGCTAAACCTCAAGCCTTTAATCCCAAAATTCGGGGTATTACACAAATGGGTTTTTGTAAGAAAGAGAAATGAAAAGGGTGAAATAACAAGATACAAGGCATGTCTTGTAGCCTAAGGCTTTACACAAGGACCCATCATTGATTTTGAAGAAACGTATTCACCAGTAGTAGATGCGACTACTTTTCGTTATTTAATTAGCCTAGCAGTAAAAGAATGTCTTGATCTGCATCTAATGAATGTCGTGACTGCCTATTTATATGGGTCACTTGACAATAATATTTATATGAAAGTCCCTGAAGGACTTAAGGTGCCAGAAGCATCTAATTCAAATTCTTGAGAACAATACTCAATTAAATTAAATAAATCCATGTATGGCCTAAAGCAATCAAGGCGCATGTGGTATAATCATCTTAATGAATATTTGTTGAAAGAATGATATAAAAATGATCCAATATGCCCATGCATTTTTTTGAAAAGATCTAGAAGTGAATTTGCTATCATTGCTATTTATGTTGATGATATCAACATTATTGGAACTCCTGAAGAGCTCCAAAAGGCAATTAATTGTTTGAAGAAAGAATCCAAAATGAAGGACTTGGGAAGAACAAAATTATGTTTTGGATTACAGATCGAGTACTTAAAAAATGGGATCTTTGTATATCAAGAAACTTATACAAATAAGGTCATAAAGCGATTCTATATGGATAAATCTCATCCGTTATGTACTCTAATGATTGTAAGATCTTTGCATCCAAAAGAAGATCCATTCCGACCACGAATAATCAGCGAAGAAGGTAATGAAGAACTACTTGGTCCAGAAGTACCATACCTTAGTGCTATCAGAGCACTAATGTATCTTGCTAATCACACACGTCCTGATATATCCTTTGCTGTTAATTTATTAGCAAGATATAGTTCTTCACCAACAAGAAGACATTGGAATATGGAGTAAAACATATGTTTTGTTACCTCAGAGGCACTATGGACATATGGTTATATTACTCAAATGAATCAAAGCATGAACTGTTAGGATATGCAGATGCTGGATTTTTATCTGATCTATACGATGGAAAATCACAAACGGGCTATATGTTTACATGTGGAGGTACAACTATTTCATGGCGTTCTATGAAACAAACTATATCAGCCACATCATCCAATCATGCAGAAATTCTAGCAATGCATGAAGCAAGTTGAGAATGTGTGTGGTTGAGGTTAGTAATATATTATATACAAACAACTTGTCATTTATCTTTAGGCAAAATGGCACCAACAGTTCTATATGAGGATAATACCGCATGCATTACCCAACTTAAAGAAGGTTATATCAAGGGAGATAGAATGAAACATATTTCACCAAAATTCTTCTTTACTTGTGATCTTCAAAAAGATGGTGAAATAAATGTCCAGCAAATCTATTCAAATGAAAATCTAGCTGATTTATTCACCAAGACACTTCCTGGTAAAATCCTTGAAAAGCTTGTCTATGACATTGGCTTTCGGAGACTCAGAGATATTAACTAATGTTGTTAAGAGGGGGAGTTAATACATGTCGTACTCTTTTTCCCTTATCTAGGTTTTGTCCCACTGGGTTTTCCTAAAAAGGTTTTTAATGAGGCAGTACTGGACAGTGTATCAATGAATGATGTACTCTTTTCTTTGATTAGGTTTTTATCCCACTGGGTTTTTCCTAGTTAAAGTTTTTAATAAGACACATTCATAATGGACATCCAAGGGGGAGTGTTATGAATATTAATTATGTGGATGTCCATTAACTCATATCCAGACCAACCTGCTCTTCCAGTCAACATGATATGTAAGATTAAATATCACTGTGAACACTGTTCATTACTGTAGCAACGGCGATTGACACTATAGCAATGATGGATGTTACTATTAACTTATTTTTCTATAAATAGAGGCTCTAGGTGATGTATTATGACACACAGAAGTAAATGAAAATCTCTCTCTAATTTATCTCTCTAGAATTTCTCTCTTCTCTCTCTGATTATCCATATATTTATAACATAATTTACTTTTTGTATGCCTTAATTTTTTAAAAAATAAACTTTTGTAGTGGACTTTTACATATTGGGATCCTTAATTGAGGCCAAATTAAATATGATCCAAATGACAGTTTTGGGCCATCATAACAAGGCCTGGCCCAATTTGTTTTGCAGACGTGGCACTCCCGTGCCCCGCTTCGTGTCTCTGGTCTCATCCTCGTGCTTCTCTTTCTCTGGTTTTCATCCTCTATCGTTTTACACTCTGCTGCCTTCTTTTCGCTCCAGAGACCAGTCTTTTTCTTCTTCACTTTCCACTTCTCTCTTCTGCCCTAAATCCCTAAAATCACAAGATTCTGATCCGAATTCGTCTACCTATCTAAGCTCTTTGACCTTCGTGTAGAACTTCGCTGCTGCTCGTGACCGTCGTTATCCTCAGCTAAACATATTCTGGTATTCTGGCTTAATCTTCCATTTTGGTTCGTAATTTTGTATCGAATAAGTTAAGCTTTTTTGTATATTTGGATTTGAGTTCTGTGATACCGTGATCTCTTGATAATTGACAGATTGTCTAAGCAAGAACTTTAGATCGTATTGGACCTTAATCATGTTTCGGTTTATAGCTACCACTATTATTATGATTATATATTGATAATAATGTTATGTAATGCTGTTTTATATTCTTTCTACAAGCTTGCCATGTTGAGGTTTGCAGTCGCCATATAGTGTGCATTTTCCCCTTAATTTACCATTGTTTGTTGGTGCTGTAATCTAGGTAGCTTAGCGATGTCCTCATCTATGAATTTCAAGAATTTCTAGCTTTTTGTGTTGAGTAGTTCTAGAGTCCTTGGATTGATTTCTCAGAGGCATTGAGGTTTTCTTAAAGAAGAGTGCCTTAAATGTCACTCAGGGTTTCTCGGAAGCATCTTTGTTTTACTAGTTTTTTTTTTTTTTTAATAACCATTGAATTAGATTTTTTTTCAGCCTGTAAAGATTGTTGGCTGCATAAAATATAACACTTTTGAGTTGATTTGGAAATCCAAGTCTTATACGGGCTATTTGTTTGTTTGGACTTGATAAATGTTATAAGATTTATTTGCATCAAAAATGTTAAGTGCCGGGATCCAAACAAAATCTTTCTGTCTAAATATTACTCCGTTCTTTAATATAAGATATATTTGGGGGTTATTCTTTTTTTCCCAAATATAAGACATAGTTTTTATATTTGTCAGTCTTTTCTTAATTTACCTCCATTGATGTTCTCTCAACAATAATCAAGGAGAAGGGAATGAGGGAATTAAGGGAGATGGGTAGGGTGTTCTAGGCCATAGATGTCATATTTACTGATTTAACTAATTTTATTAATCTAATAAAATTAGGTAAACATGTCTTATATTAAGGATAGGAGGAGTACCTTTTTTCATAGTTAAATATGATTATTTTTGTACATTTTAATTTAATTATACTATTTTAATTATGATCGGCCGGGTTGACACACTCCTTCGGCTGGTTCAATGACCAGTTTGGTCTTCATTACCTTGATTTGCTGATTGTGGAGGGTTTTAGTTTTGTGTTTTACGCCCTTTATTTTCATTGGTGATTTCTGACAGAAGATGATTTCTTGACTTTCCAGTTCTATCTTCCAACAAGATGTCTTCGCTTGGCACATCAAAGGGAATCCTGGAGATTGCTAAGTTTGGGATCTACGTGACTATTCCCATCGTTCTTATGTACACTTTTGCCAACAATTCAAAGAACCTCCAGAGATTCATGGGCAATGTAATTTTCTTCTATCATTCCTTTGAAAAAATGTTCAATTTTATACATAGCTTGTGAATTTTCACGTTTTATGTTTCTCTTGATAGCAAACTTAATTTTTTTTATAGATTAAATACTTTTGCTCACTGTTTATGGTACAAAGCCCTTCATTCAGCTGATTCTCTGTTGCAGAAATTATTGGAACTATGTTTTTTTTTTAACGGTAACATGGTCCAGTAAACCAAAACCTTCTTGGGTGGCATATAGGGTAGAATTGTATTTCTAGGATGTTCTGCTTTTGCATTTTAATGAAGATACAAGCTTCACTTGACTAGGCAAGCTGCTTTTGGTTCTGGAAGAATCAGAGTGATGTTTATTATAATGCTTGATTTTTCCTGAATGTTTCCTTGTTACCTTCCCTGAGGGGTCCTGAAAACTAACATGTATGGTTTTTTGAATATTATAGTAGACGGATACATTGTGAGTTGATTAAGTTTTACCCGACTATGAATGGATCATTGGATTTAATTCAGTTTTCTTTCTCTCATCTGTTTTGAATGTTCTTAATTGTTGTGTCATGAGTCATGAGGTACGAACTTTCACGGCCATCTATATCAATGCTGAGCCAGTACAGTATACTCTGGTATTTTTCTTGAACACAGTTACACCATGTATTGTATATATATATTCATTGTGTGATGTAACCTGTTTGTTATGAAGAACTATCTGAAGTGAAACTGGATAATGCTTTGTTGGTTCTTCAATTAATTATTTGAGACACTAGTGCAGATGGTTAAAAGTTTAGCGCTTACTTAAGAAAATGTTGTTGAAACATCTTTAGCAGCAGCTGAAATATTTCTCGTAAACCGTTGATGTTGTTCTTTCTTTAGGATGCACACTATTTTTGGACTTCCAAAAAATATCAAAATGTTTCATTAGGCATGCTTATTTGTATTTGAACAATTAGAAGCTTTACCACCTTATGCTTTGTTAGCACAAAAGATTCTTTTTGCATGCTCAGTCTACACAAGACATTTTATACAGAGCTTATTTTGAACTATCTGACTAACATATCAGTGTGTGAAAAGGATGGGTCTGATTGAAAACTTTGACATATTTGCTTGCCTGTTAAAGAATATCATGACCTACTTGTTTTTTATGAGGGGCCATAATTAAGAGTATTATCACTTTGCACGATATAAAAAATTCTTAGTGATGGCTTTGAATTTCTGTTCCTGAGGTTGGCTGGGTTTCTTTCAGTAGTTTTGTTTACAGTTGCTTCTTTTGATGTTGCAGAAGTCTTATATTGAATATCCTCCGGAGGCACCAAGGCCTCCGTCACCTGAGGAGCTCAGGGAGATGGCACGGGAGCTGGCGGCTCGGAAATCAAACAATCGGTGATGCTTCCTTGGATTGGAGTTGCTGCTGCGGTTGTTTATACTGTTTCGTATGCCATCCATGTACACAATGATAATTGACAATAAATCTAAATAAAGATGGAATGTATTTGGAAAATGAGTTCTGTTCAGGGCATGTTTGGTACCAGAAACAGAGAATTAAAGGAGAGGGATAGAAGCGAAAGATGCTACTGTATCATGTTATTATCATAAACTGGCCTATTATTATTCGTCTTTCAAAGGCTTGTACAAGTGTTCATTTTTTTAATCCATTTTATTTCACTCTTTAGAAAAGTTGTAATTTCTTGCGGGAATTCGAATCCAATCCATTGATGGAAAGTTGAAAACCCAGCATAAATAGCCAAAATAACGTCAATATAGTGGTTATTAGCAGGATGGCATGACTCATACTAAATATAACTAAATATAAGATATAATTAACTTTCTTTTGAAGAGATTAAATAAATTAAATAAGTTATTAAATTATATATCAGTTTATAAGTTAGATAAATTAGTTAGGATAAAAAATAATAAATATAAATATTTTAAAGTAATTTGATTAGCTTCTTTAATTTCTCTAAAAAAGCCAACTTGAGGTTTAAAGTGTAAAGTTTTACCTCTCCTAACAAATACATTTTTTGATATTTAAATTTGTATTTTTCTTTTTTTAGCGTTGAAGCTGTTTATCATATCAATCAATAGCTTGTTAGTATGTGTGTGTATTTCGATTTGGATTGTGTATGCCACAGTTTTAAAATGGGCTTTTACATTTTTGGAACCTTATTTGCGACCAAATATAATTGTATTAATGCATAATTTCTCTGAGGAGGTTTAGTGCAAAAAACTGATGGTCTGGAAGCGGAAACTTCTGCCTTGTGAGGATGTCACATTCTTGTGGAAATGCTCTGCTAGATCTACTGAGGCTTGAGCACTCTTGCACTTTCTTTGTCCTTGTGAACAAATAAATTAAATTAATTATACTTTAAGACTCATACTTTAACATTTCAATAAGATGCACAAAATAAAATTAGATTAGTTAAGTTATTTAGTTTAACATATATTTTCTAAAACACTCCAGTCATCTTCTTTAATACTCTCTTCCCCTCTCTTTCTTAATTATTGTTGAGGGATATAAATAAGGGTAAAAGAGGAAAACATTGACAAATATAAAAACTGTTTTATATTTAAAACTAATATCAACTTTTAAAATATGTCTTATTATTAAGAACTAGAGGAATAATAAAGATAGAAGGATTAATGTGGGGGGGGGGGGATAAAGGAAACTCCTTTGTATTCAACGTTTGTTTTGGTTTATGATAATTATAGAATGAGCATTTAAGGTATAAAAGGATGGCCCTAGTCAGCATAAAAGGAACAAAATTATGAACAGATGCACAGTGATTAAAACAAATTCAATTTTTTTTTCATCCAAAAAACATAGTATAATATGTTACTCTTGAATGAAATTCAAAATACAAAAGATAAATCAACAGTGTTTATTATTCAACATTATTTACGGTTGTACTTTTAACTACACTTTGTTGGTAGCCTTGGCTGTGCCATCTTTGTTGTCCATCCCATGAATTCACCAAGTCGTAAAATCATGCTTGGTTTTGTCCAAAGAACGCCACCATAGGAACTAACCAAATTTGCTTCTTAATTAAAAATGTTTTTTGCCAGACAGAATAGACAAATTAAGGAATTAAAAATTAGTTTCAAAATGTTAGTTTACTTTCTAAGGTAACTCTCGCTATTGCGATTGTTCCCGTCGCAAATGGCTGTTATGCTAAGGGTAAGCACCCGAGAAGGGTGGTAATTCTATAAAAGGAGAAAAACAAAATTTAATTACTACTTTATAAAATAAAAAATAACATTTTTGAAACTAATATTTAATTCTTTAATTTTTCTGTTCTGGCTTGCAAAAGAACATTCTTCTTTGTGAGCCTGAGCTTAACATGTTATGTTAAACAAACCTAAAAAAAAAAGGTTTGGGCATGTTCTTTTTCTTAATTAGGCCAGGTTCAATTCAGGTCAAGCCACATGTCCTTGACAGATTGCCTGATCTATTTCCATCCTTAACGACGGGTGACTAGCGGCACAAGGACGACAAGATTTGTGAAGTAAGAGAACCGTGTGCTTCAACTCCGGAAAGAATGTGGTTCATGATTGAGGAACAACCAGGGTTATCAGACTCGGACCGAACCGGCCGGTAAACCGGTTCGGGTCAAATTTTTATTTTAAAAAAATAATAATTTTTTTTAAATTTTTCCTATAGAATATCATACTAATAAGCCTAAAATTTTTAATTTCTCACCGGTTTGGCTCTGGTTTAATTCCGGTCTGACCCACTGACCCTTTACCAGTACCCTGACCGGTTCAGTAACCGGTCTGGGTTTGATAACCTTAGGAACAACCACGGTGGAACTGAGAAAACGACGGTGACCGGAATAAATTTGCGCTGGATGCTAAGCTCTCCTTTTTTTTTTTTTTTTTTCTTTTTCCTCCCTTGTAGAAACGCTCAAGTAAGTGCTCAACCGGATTGGAAATGACAAAGAGGTTATCTCCGTTATCCTACTTAGATAGGAATAAAAAGTTGTGGGAAAAAAATTAATAATGAAATGCTGAAAACTTAACGGTAAAATGTGTTAAATTGGTTGGCCAAAAAAATTGGGTTAATTTTTGTCCTAGTAATATTTTCGGACTAAACAAAATTGTCAAGCAGAGTAGCACGTCTTTTAAACCCAGTAGACATGTTTATTTAATTTTATAAAAATGAATAAATGATTTTTATAATAGGAAAAAGATAAAAAAAATACCACTTGAACTTCAAAATCTTAAATTAATTTTATCGACTTCTATAAGAGTAATGAGATTGACAAAAATAATATATCAATTAACAACTCAGTTTTTTAAAAACTCATTAATTTAAAATTTTAAAATTTAAGTGATATTTAAATGGAATTCTCCTTTTTATAATTTATTTTTTATTTCAAAAAAGAACTCTACCTGTTTTAAAGCATTTAATTGTAGAGTTATTATTTCAATCCATTGAGTCAGCATTTTCTAATACTAACATTAAAGTATTAAAACTATACTTTCAAAACTTGAAAAACTAAAAGTAAAACTTCATATAAATTTAGACGAAGAAATGTATATTTTATTATTTTAGTGTTATATATATTTTTTAACAAATTTTAGTTTTATATTAAATGATTTTCAACTCTGCTTATTTGTTTTAAAAAATAAAAAGGTTTATTTTTGCATTGTATTTAATACTCAATTCAGTCCATTTTATAAAAGTTTAAAATTTAAATAGCCTCGGTTCTTTTTATAAGAGTCAATATGTGGTTGTAAGAGTATTTAATATGTTTTTATAATTTTCACTCCTAATTAATTATATTATTTAACATTATCTTTCATAATTTCTCTTCTTATTACTCTTTTTCTTTCTCTTATTTGTCTCCTAATAAATAAACGCATACTTAGAGGAAAAAGTTCATTTTTAACATATTTATTACTTTTAATTACTTAATTAGGTTATTCTACTCTTATAAAAAGGACCTTAGGAGTATTAAAAAAAAGATTAAGGTATAAAAATATTTATAATTTTTATCTACAGAGCGTCAGGCATCTTAATACTTTTTAAATGTTCAAAGTAGTTATGAATTTACAAATCCTAGGCAAAAAAGACCTCACCTTTAAAAGAGTCTAACTTCCATCTATTAACAGCGTAGAAATACCAAAATAACCCCACAAAGAAAAAAGAAAAAAAAAAAAAAACCAGCTCCTCCCTCCCAACCTCTGATCCATCCTCTGCTTCGTTGCACTTCCATAAATTCATTCAACAATCATCTTAATTCATCATCAACAATTCATCTTAAACTAAAAATCAAGTACAAAAAATTATCAATTTTACTATGTTGATTTAGATCTAGTGAGCCGATTTACACAACTCTCCAAGTCATCGAAAAAACTCAAAGTGAAAATCCATTGGTTCCCATCGGAAATTCAAAACAAACCCAGAAAAGGAAAATCAGATTAAACAAAAAAATATCGGAACCCTAAAACTCAATAAAAAGACACTAATACATACATACATATATATATGTATAATCAAAGCCCAGATCATGAGATGGACCGTGGAAAAGAAAAGGGAGAGATTTATGCAAGAAAACATGATAACGTCAATGATAAAACCAAATCAGATCAAAAGATGGACAAAAAGGGAAAACTGTGACAAATTTTTTTTTTTTTGGGTATTAGATGGCAAGTTAAACAACTGATTAGAATTAATGAAAAAGAAAAGAAAAAAAACAAATTGATTAGAATTATACATGATGTCCCTGACTAATTATAATGTATCACAACAGTGACAAATTTGAGAAGGAGAATAATGTCAGTGAGGTTAAGAAAGAAACATAGAAAGAGGAGAGAGTATGTGAGTTAGTAGGGCTAGAAAGATGGATTCCACCGCTGTCCATCCTTTTCATTAAAACTATACTGTTTTAGTGTAGTATAGTTTTGATGAAAAGAATGATAGGGTTTTTTTTTAAAAAAAATAGTATATATTATTTTGAAGTATTTTTTTAAAAGTATTTAATATTTTAAAATATTTTTTAAGTAGTATACAGTATCTTAAAATAATTTTTTATGTTTTTAATCCTTTAAAATATTTTTTCAGTTTTACTCAATTTCTTATCATATTGATTGCAATTTTACCCTTAATCATTTTTCATCTTAAAAAATTACTTTAAAATATTTTTAGTGTTTTTAACCCTTTAAAATATTTTTTTCAGTTGTACCAAGTGTCTTAAAAGACTGACTACAAATTTACCTGTAAGACACTAGGTAAAACTGAAAAAATATTTTGAAGAATTAAAAGCATAAAAAAGTTATTTTAGGATATTGTATACTACTTAAAAAATACTTTAAAATATTAGATATTTTTAAAAAAATACTTCAAAATACTATACACTAATTTAAAAAAAAAACTCAACCTCATCATTCTTTTCACCCAAACTACACCAAAATAGTGTAGTTTCGATGAAAAGGATGGGCAGTGGACGCTAGCCGAATCCAAAT